>CM060921.1:616904917-618329084 GCA_030737875.1 Allium sativum | reverse complement strand
TGACGAATCAGAAGATCTTTCCAATAAGGCAACTCCCAAAATATGCTTTGTTTCCACCAATTATGAATTGATGATTTACCTTGAATTTCTGTCTGTACTCCGATTTCATGAATCTTGGGAAAATCTTGTACAAGTTCATAAATTTCCTCACTTGTCCATACTTTAGGTGGTCGTAAAGTTTCAAGTCTATTAGATGTAAAAAAATTCTTATCCCTTCTAAAAGGATGATTAATATGAAGAAAACATCTATGACAATCAAACCATGAAATTTTCTTTCCAATAGGTAAAAAAATGCTCTTGTTTCTTCCATACAGTACGGACAAGCTAGACGACTAGCCGTACTCCAACCTGAAAGCATCGCATAAGCAGGAAAATCGCTAATTGTCCACAATAGAGAAGCATGCATATGAAAGTTTTTCTTTTGGGAAATATCATATGTTTCTACCCCTTCATACCACAATTTTTTTAATTCTTCAATCAACGGTTGTAAATAAACATCGATTCCTTGTGTCGGATCATCAGGACCAGGGACGAAAATTGTAAGAAACATATAAGGAGTTTTCATACACATCTACGGAGGTAAATTATAAGGTGTTACAATTACTGGCTAGGATGAATATTTAGAACCAAATTGAGAAAATGGTGAAAACCCATCCATACATAAACCTAGTCTAACATTGCGACTCTCAGATGCAAAATTGGGATACTTTTGATCAAAATGCTTCCATGCTTCTCCATCAGATGGGTGTGTTAACGTACCTTCTTCCTGTGTTCTCACCTTGTGCCATCTCATATGTTGCGCGGTTACAGAAGATGCATATAACCTTTGAAGTCTAGGAATAATCGTTAAATAATGCATACGTTTATACGGGACTTCCTTTCCCTTTTTCTTTCTTGGTTGGTATCTTTCTTGATTACATATTCTACAATTCTTAAGCTTGATATCTTCCTTCCAAAATAGCATGCAACCCTTTAGACATGTATCTATTTTTTGATACGGTAAACCAAAGGCCGACATCATTTTTTTTTTACTTCATAATGGTTTTCGCACATTAAATTATTGGGAGGCATATGCCGCTTCGCAGCTTGTAGAACGGCTGTAAATCCAGCTTCTGTGAGGTTGTATTTAGATTTCATCGCAATGTATTCAGAAGTTACTGATAATTGAGTTCCGCTTTCACAACCTTCCCAAAGGGGTTTTTTTGCGGCATCTAATAAGTCATATAATTTTTTGGCTTCAATATTTGGTTCTTCTTCATCATTACCATCGTCATCATTACCAACGTTTTCATTAAATTGTTGAACCGGGAACATAGAACGTGCAGCATCTTCAACCATTTGTTCTACGAGATTCGTCATGGCAAATTCATTATTCGCTACCTCCTCAACTTGTATAGAAGTAGATGCTAACGGTTCTCCATGACGATCCCAAACTAAATAGTTCGGCACAAAACCTTACTGACGCAAATGAACTCTAACCATTTGCAGTATCAAATGCTTCAATAACTTGCATCTACTACATGGACAACGGATTTCGACGTCGTTTCCATTGTTACTTAAAGCGAAATCAATAAACACGCTGACACCATTAATAAAATGTTTGTTTATTGTGCCATCTGTTTCTCTTCGTTTGTACATCCAGCTTCGATCATTAAAATAATCGTCCATTTTTTCTAAGTACATATAAAATTAGAAAGAATTATATAAAATTAGATTCATAATTTTTGTGTCTGATCGCTCAAACGCTAAGGTTGTATTTTAATGAAAACATTTCTTTTACATATTAATTATGATGATAAAATTTGCATTGACAATGTGTTAAAAAAAATTTAGTGATCAATGCATGTTATGTCAATTGATCATTTAATGGTGGGTTATCCTACCTCCCATTACAAATACAATAACGTAATTAAATCGCGTAAATCTTTTCAATTTAAATGATTCAACAAAATTTCGGCAGCATTTCCCTTTAGTTCCCTGAATAGTACACAATTGCGTGTACACAGGTAACATAAAGGAAGTGCTTTTGAAATTTTGAGAACCGTTTAAAATGAAATATTTTACGAGATTTAATTTCGTTATTGTATTCGTAACTTGTCCAATACAAAGGACAAATCCAATAAATATTGTATATAATGAATATAAATGTCCGTTCCGTTAATAAAACGAACATGATATCATAATTATATACAATACTTATCAGACGGGGCCAAAAAAACCCTCTAAGGCTTTATGAATATAACATATTATATGATTTGCTTTTTTTGTGATTGAAGTGTTTTTTGTACACCTTTGTGTGCCTTAGCGCCGTTGTGCGCCTTAGCCCAAAAAACACAAACTTAAATATATGTATTTCCACGACACGTTTTCGACAAATTAAATATTGTTTTCGATGAATTAGGCCTTAACCAAATAAACAAATGCATAGAGTGTCAACTATATATACGTGTATATATATACATAACACTAAATATATGCATATATACATAGTCAACTTTAACTAATCAGACCCTAGATTATAAACATAATCAATAAAATCTATAAACACAATCTCAATAACAACGACTACTTCAACTAATTCAAACCCTATATCATAATAACAACTAAGTAATTTATTACTAAAAACCCTAAATTAGCAACTAAAATGATTAAACCCCACATTAACAACTAATTAACAGCACTTCACACACAAACATACTCTAATTATGCTTCAATTACACTAAACATAAGTTATTAAACAAAAATTAGGATAAACATATACCTAAAAATCGGAGAGAATAGGAAATTAGAGAGGATGAGAGAGTGCTTTGATAGAGTAGGAGATACCCTAGGCGGAAGATAGAGCGAAATTGGCGATTTCAGAAATGAAAGGGGGGAATATTGGGGATTTTGGGGTAAAAACCATGGGTTTGGAGAAATGAAGAAGAAGAAGAAGCGTCGGCTGATTTGTGCTCCAGTCCATGTAACGGGGGACAACGACTTCCAATGGCTTCAAACCAACGACCGCAAATAGTTTCCAATGGCATATATTTTACATACGGAATACAGATACGTATTTTGGCTTCTGTTGGAAGCCGTTGGTCAACAGCCGTTGAAGGCCATTGGAAGTGTCTGTTGCAATACTGTTCAACTCTTGTAGTGGAATATCATATATTTATCCGCTTTTCGGATGCGAATGTGGACGGATTTCGGATTTTTCGGGTATCCATTGACAGCCCTATGTCCATTTTCAGAGTAGCAAGAGTAACTCAAGGGAAAGCCTGAGGGAAAAAGGAGTATAATGTTATGCATGCTCAAATGTATCACTTTATGACATCCAATGTCAAAGCCTGAACGTTAAAGACATTGGTTGAGCCTGCAAGTTGTTCGGACCTGTCAGAAGACTGAACACTATCAGGAGGAAAGTTTGGAGTTGCTGGATCAGTTGAACTAGTAATTAAAAAAAGTTTATAGCTGTTTTCATCCCTACATTCCATCGTTAGATCGATACATCCAAAATTACAAGGTTAAAACGAAGCATGTCATAATGTTATTAAACTGTAACAGTATTTACAATGCTAAATGCTAATTATGTAAACTATTTGTAAGAAATCATATTACAGTAAAACGGGATGGACAACAGTACCACGAATAGCGCATTAAACATACAATAATGTATTACAGACTTTAATTTGTGTTAATAACAGTATGCATGCATGGTATATTCGTGGTGCTGGAAAATAAATTAAGGGGACAAAGAAATATTAGCACTCAGAATAATATGAAGTAAAATAACAGTCTATGACTGACTTAAGCACTACATTGTCACAAAACGACGATCATACATTTGTTGCATGGATTCTATACTTCGTTGCATACGACAACAATCATACATTTGTCATAAAACTTGTTTACGTATATGTGAGATGAAAAAATTACCACTGTGATTCATTCTGTTTCATCAAATTGGAGAACAAACTTATATATTAGGCTACAAAAAGATTTCATGAATCAATCACTACATAAAGTTATCTCAAGTGAAAGCATAAAACATAAATTCAAATATCTAATGATACTTCTGATTAACACTGCATCATTATAACTACATTGATAAACACACAAAGATATTTTCAAGATTTTTTTTTTTTTACTCCTTGATATAACGTAGCTGGCAAGCTCGGGAGTACTTACAATACCTAAAGATGTTAGGAGTAAAGACGAGATGTTGAATTTATCTACTTCCATGCTTTGGCATGATTTATACTGAAGCTTAGGTCTGAAACAGTGTGTGTGAAACCAGCTCATGATGGATGATCCACAGGAGTTGCCAGGCTGCGTTCTGCAGAGGATCTTCAAGTTTATGTTAATGCATTATGAGACTCTCTCCAGTCTCCCACACCTTCCTGCTGATAGTTTTTCAAAAGTAAGACTTATTACACTTCTATCTTCCAAAATTCTACCGGTATAAATGAACTTAACATTCAATATAATTCTGTAGCTAAGGATTTTTTTTATCATGCCATAGGGACAGAATCGATTAAAATAATTAACCTTACATCGCTTCCAGTAGGACAATGTAAGCCGAATACTTCCTTTCATATTAAAAGCTGTGTTAAAAAACGACGTTAGAATTATAATATTTTGTGAATGCTAAATGTGCAATCTAATGCACTTATACTACTACTTCCAAAAATACCTCAGTTTGCATTGTATAATAATTTTAGTGCAGCATACTTGAACTGAAATATTTACGATGCATGTATTTATAATTGTGCAACAATAAAAAATATGTGCAATATTTTTGTATTGAATTATAGACATATGTAGAATACTTCCACTGCAAATATTTGAATGCTGTTTTTAAACATCACTCATATTTACACTGAGAATATTTGGTAGTGTAATGCAAACATTTTACTTGCGACAACATATTCCATGCCCATGAATTTATCATAATTTTCACATTTCAATCATGGATCAAACAATTCAGATCAATAACCAATAAAAAATTCCTACCTTAATTTTTATTTATTTCTACTGATTTTTTTTCAACTATGAACTGTAAAATTCGTTTAACTTTTTAGACATCCTCTGATGATCAAGAGTCAGGCTTGGCATGTCTGATCTGATGGCAGCAAGATAATAGATGTCCTTAGGCGCTGTTTTGGTCCTTTTGGACGTTGAGGCATCTTGTCGTGGTGTCAGCAAAAATGGTCGGTTTTGGCAATCCATTCAAAAAAAAGATATTTTCAAGATGTTTAAATATTCATTAGCTATTCAATCTTAAACACGTCATACAACATGTGGTATGCAGCATTTCACTCAACAGTTGTTGACTTGCATTATAAATAGTTATCATAATTGTACAAACAAAGACAATATCGATATGACATAAGCTTATAATGTTATACTTGAAACATTAACCTGGAGCTAACAAAGAATTTTAAAAGGTCAACGATAAATGGGACTCTGTGTATAATAGCATTTTGAATCAAAAGCACAGTGATTTTTTTTCAAAAAATCCTATGCCGATGTGCACAAACAAAGTCCACAGTATTTCAAGTATGGAAATACAATTATAACAGGTAATGGCTCTACAAGCAACGTTATATAACACTATACAATGAAAAACTAAACCATCAAACAAATTATAGACAATAACTGAAAACATGAACATATTTATTGCTTCAGATCAAAATAATAACCAGGCTATCAGTCACCTCAAAATCTGATTCATGCTTGAGGACTAATATAAATTTTAATCTAAATAATTTTATCATGACCCAGGTAAGAGAAATGGCATACTACCTCTCATAATAGATTAATGGTAGAAAACCAGGGTCAACTTCTTACCCAATTACCACGAAAGAAAGAAGGTGAGGTAATCTAATCGCCTAATGAAAAATCCATCTCATACTTGAAGATAAATGCACGCAATCCTCACAGAACAACATTATACACCTTTGCGGCAACGGATTGGAATTTCACACACTACTATGATTTTACACGATTTACTTTATGTTAGTGTTTACGATTTTAAACTATTCTTCAAATCAGAATATTACCCCCAAATCAAGCTACGATGGTGTTCGCGTTTCAGCTTCCTGAATCGGCTTCGATGCAAGGAGATACGATGATGTTCGAATTAGGGATTTAGCTTCGATGAAAGGAGATTCACAGAGGCTTTAGCTCGGCATTGGCGTCGATGTCGCAGAGGAGATTCAACGATGTTGAATATGGAACTGGATACGGCTATAGTATGGATGCTGGTTGCGTTTTCGGAAATAGGAAGTGAAGGAAAAGGAACGAGGAACGTTTTTTCTCATGACCCTTTGGGAGCGAAAACGAAAATTTTGCCGCTCACTTTTGGGCTAAAAATAGCGCACAACAAGCTATTATTCACGTATATAGACGCTAGCCCAATTTATTATAGCTAGCCTAACTATGGTGCTATGCTTATTGCTATTAATATAACATTTTCTCGAAGTGTAGATAAATGAGAGTATAAGGGCGAGAAACCTTTTTCTAATAACGCATGTTAGTAAACATGATAGCTGAGTGACCAAAGTCTCCCATGTCATAAAGAATAATTAATATGATATTTTTCTAATCACCAAAGCTTTAGTGACCAGTTGTATGGGACTAAAAAATTGAGTAAAATCACTTTATTGCAAAATAATGGATATGCACATATAATACTTAAAGTCAAATATTGAAATAAATGTAAAAGAAATTTAAGTCTCATCAATTTAAATGATAATGCTTCTGGTTTATTTAAGAGTAAATATGTAATATGTAAAAATTGTCCATCATAAATGACTATTTAATGTGCTCTAAATTTGACTTTAACTTAACTAAAGCATTTTTTTGAAGTATTAAAGTCAAGTTCCCAATTTCACATGGTTTGAATTTTTTAATTGACAAACACGGTTTAACTTAACTAAAGAATTTGTGCTAACAGTAAGTGCACGATAAAGCATATTACCAAATAAAAATTTTAGGCCATGATTGTTGAAAGAAAGATCACGATGTTCTAAAATCGAAATCTATTTACTTACCAAATTGTGACTGAAGATATCTGCAGCTTTTTCTATAGGCTGCGACCAGAGATTGAGAATCAAACCTCCCTAATCAAACCAAAAAGCACAGACTAAGAATTTGTGCTAACAGTAAGTGTAGGCCATGATTGTTGAAAGGAAGATCATGATGTTTTAAAATCAAAAGCTATTTACTTACCAAATTAGGGCTGGAGATACCTGCAGCTTTTTCTACAGGCTGCGACTCGAGATTGTGAATCAAACCTTCCATAATAAGACCAAATCACGTTTGCAAGTTAAAATCAAGCATAAAATAATAGAAGAACTAAGAATTTGTGTTAACAGTAAGTGTAGGCTATAATTGTTGAAAGGAAAATCACGATGTTTTAAAATCAAAAGCTATTTACTTACCAAATATCGCTTTTTACAGGATGAAAAATCATAACAGCCAACTGCAACTGGAGATACCTACAGCGTTTTCTAAAGGCTGCGACTGGGACGCCGATTGAAGATTGTGATTCCGAGATTCTGATCACGATTATTGGATCTAGCGTGATAGTCGGAAGTAGAATCGGCAGTATGGTTGGAGTTGGATCTAGTGTGTGAGCATTATGCTTGGAGCTGGATTTAGCGTGTGAGCCGATCTAGCGTGATAATCCAAAATAGAATCGGCAGTAGACAATCGACGTTTTCCATGGGGGACATGGTAAGCGAAGGAGGGTAGAGGTGCGAACGTAAAAGCGAACTGGAAAATAAGACGCAAAGCCATAACCGTAAAATTAAACCGAAGGCAAGGGTAATTTAGGAATTTCAAAAAGATGTCAAGTAAATTAGTGTAAAGAATTTACCTTATTAGTAGTAGAGAAAAGATATGGGATAATAATAATTATTGTATTATTAAGTTCAATAATGTCGGAATTTATTAATATTTTTATATTACATAGCCCTTAAAAATGAACATTTTGCAAACGACCTCCGTTTTTTACGAAACCAATTTTGTTGGATCCAGAATATTAAATTATTGCTAGATTTCAAATTTCGTACTAAACGGACCTAGTATGTGGTCGTGCATGATAAAACTGTTTGATGTAATAATTTAAGTAGTTTTACAAAGAAACATTATTGAGACGACCTCAAAATTAGACGTAACTTTTTTTATTGAATTTGTAGCATCAAATAATGGTAGGATTCCAGGTTTCGTGATTTTTAGAGTTAGTATGTGTCCGAACATGATTTTACTGTGAAAAACAGTCAATATTTTAACTTTAAAAATTCATTATTTGCGCAAACAGACCCGGAATTCAACGAAACAAGTTTCGTTGGGTCCATAATATCAAAGAGTAGCTGCATGTCAATTTTCATTGAAAACGAGATCGGTATGTGATCACACGGATTTTTAAACGTTGAAAATAAGCAATATTTGACTATAATTAAATATAAAATCACTAAAAAAATAATTATCCCCCACTATATAACATCTTAAACACATTCTAACCTAATCCTAAACTCTAATACCATGCAGCCCCCTTTTCTCCATTTTCTAAACCTAATTTGCAACTTCTAAAATCCAAATCAAAAAAAAATAAAATCCATTAAATCACAATACTTATATATTTGAGTTCATGGAGTGATTCTATTCAATTCTATATGAGTTTGGAAGGGTGTGGCTCGAGTTTGGGGGCTGCGTTTTTTCTATTGTGAGGGGAAAACTTGAGTTTTTGGGTGTAGGATTGAGGTATTCTTGAATTTGGTGCTTCAGTGCATGAAATGAAGTATATATTTGAGTTCGTGAGGTAAAATAGCACATTTGGTAAAGTTTGAGGCGATTCGGATACAAAAAATGTCAAGAGGAGGCAAGGGGCTACTGCGTTCGACATGGTATTGCGTGATTTTTTGGAGAGCTCGAGCTTCGAATGATGGTGATGAAGAAGAAGAGAATTCGAAGAGGAGAACAACGGTGTAAGCGGCATTTGATTTCGTTGTGAAATAAGTGAGAATGATGTCATGAATGTTGCATGAAAATGGAAATGGGTTGTTGTACGTGCATGAGTTTTCGAGGGGGGGGAGGAGGATTAGAGAAGAGGATTAGAAGAAATAAGGGTAATTAACTATTTAATTAATGTTTAATGACATGTGAGACGACCCGAACTTCCCCGTTAAGGAAAGCACGGATAGAATTGAGAACAACACACAAAAGGACGCATACGGAAGAACATTTCATTGTTATTACAACAATTCCATCAGATACAAGAATATACAGAGTATAAATAAATAAATTACATTCGATAAATATCAGAGATTACAATAAATTACATAGCAGCGGAAAATAATACAAAATACAACTGAAAGTGATACACGGATACAGAGCTTTCCGAGCATCGTTCCAGCTGTAAATCAGGACCCTGTGAATATAAATCTGCAAAACCAAAACTACTAGCTGCCCGTGCGGAAAATAGGGGCACCCAGAGTTTAGGTTAAAACAATAAACTCCAGGTCAGTCATGTGACTGGTGTGAGAACTAAAACAGTTATTAATCTTTATTTTAAAGTTCGGTAAATCAAGGGACCACGCCGTATAACACGGAACGGGTTTCCTCCCAAGAATACCAGTGCATAAAACAAACAGTGTAATGCTAAATAAAGAAGAATGAAGCTGTTATAAGACCCAGGTCCCATCACACAATGCAACGCAAGCCGGAGGATAGGGTTTTTACCTTATAACAGCCAAAGCATGCTTGATACGTTTAAAACACATTATTTGATACTATAATAAGTGTATAGTGTCAAAACAATTTCAATCATAAATATCAATCATAGGCGGCATTAATGACCCATACCACTATGTCGCCATACTAGGTTCTACAATTAAAACCGCACTATCACGTATTGGAAATTGGATTTCCGTCATGAGCCGAGGCAAGGGGCAAGCTCCTCTCCGCGTTCGAGACACTCTAGCAAATGCCTCAGGACCCCACTATGATCCTTTGGAACCTCCAAGGCCGGTCCTCTCTTACTTTTGAGGATTAGTTATTCCTGAACACACGTTTCCCGGTCCTTACAGACCTATATCCGAGGCGCCTCGTATCCAACAACCACACAGGTGAAAAGTATATAAATGTCAGGGCTGGTAGGTCACTGACACCACCCTAGCTAGAAAGAAACGTCGTGCACTCCTTGGGTCCGTATCCCGTTTTTGACTCATACCGAGGTGTGAGGCCCGCGAATTCACGTTATACACAAAGCTATGCCACACAGGCCGTGCTTTGATCATCAACCACAAGACTTTGCTTTTCAACAGAAGCCTTGATCAATTGCCACTTACGCATGCCACACAGTCAATTCACTCCATGCGCTTGATATCCATCAATATATAACCCCTGAGCTCGTACGTCTCAGAGAAGGGCGTTAAGCAAGAGAATAAATTCTCCGCCGCCAAACAGATATATATTTAATAGAGATCAATCACACGGACTAAAATCCAATGTCAGACACACAGTCCATTTACTAGTCCGTTCTGGGTCTGAACGAAACCGGAGGCACTTTCCTCGCATATCCATCGATCTCCAAGTACGTCTGGACGATCACCGACTGTTTCCCTCATCTTGGGTGTACAGCCCAATCAAGATCATCAGTAATCACCCAAACGATGTGAAGACTTCCGGTCTTCAACCACCGTCTTCATCTTCGACATCTCGTCGAATCGGTTATTCAGAATGGGTATAAACCCGGCCTTTCTGAATAACCCACGTATATAATAAACGAATGTTACACAAACACAACAAACGCCTCATTCCAATTCAGAATATTCTTTTATTCACAAAATCACATTCTTAGGGAAATGTTCCCATAAATTTTATCCAAGATAAATTCTTCTAAATTTATTCTTTAATCCTCCTTTGGATATCACTTCAAACTAGTCGGGATTAACGAACCACACCGAAGTAATTATTTATTTTATTTCCCAATCCCAACCTATATATCCCATGGAGAAAACTGGTAATACTCCACATCTAACACCACGGTGTTATCGGTAAAATTAATTACCATTTCACGTTCAAATCTAATTAAAGATTTAACTATCGCTTTGGAGCAAAACTGGTGGTACTCCACTCTCGATCACTTTTCAGATTTGATAATTTAAATTATCAATTCACTTTTCAATCTAATTAAAGATTCATTAAAACTCCACTTAGTTTTAATCTTCTCAAAAATCAATATTCTGCCTTTAACTGGGTTAAAGAACCAATGTAATCAAAAACATGATTCACGACAAACCAAATCACATTTGATATTAAATACAAGGCTCTGAATAGAAAATATATCGGCTTATATTCAATATCAAATTCTGAAACCAACAAATATCGTATTGGAAATAACGATATAAAATATCTTTCAAATCCCCATAACAATATTTGTATAGTCACGAAATCCAACATCGAAATATCCCGAAGATAATTTCGATTCAGCTCCAGTCCAATCCACGTATTGGAAATTATCGATTATTTTCAAAATCACTTTCAAATTCAATTTATTTATTTTAAAAATAAATTGATTTCAATTCTAGTTCAAAACTAGTTCATTTCGATAAAAATCTATTTTTATCTTTTCAAATGTGGAATTTTCCAGCCCAAATCTTTCCAATTCACATATTATAATTTTACACAAATTATAGATATTTTTAATAATTTTATCAAGGCCCGTACGGTCGATTTCCAACAACGGCCATCGAACTGCACTTACAGCGACCTTTTTCGAATTTGATTTGGACATAATTCCAAATCCAACCGTTAGATTTCAAATTTCTAATACTCATTGGAAAGCTCTTTTCGATACGAACCCAACGGTTCCGGTTTTAGGAGAATCCGACGGTCGGATCTCCCGCAATGTCCGTTTGAAATAAATGGTCGAAATTCACGAACTGCCGCGGCGCGGCGCGTTCTATTCAGGCCATTATATTATATATATAATATATATAATATATATTTCGTCGATTTCCTTTTAAAACGAATTTTAAAAATAGTTTTGAATTCGTTTCAAAAGCGATTTCAACTTCCATTTCAATTCAAATCAAAATTGAAGTCTTCTCTATAAATTCGTTTAAAATTCATTTCTATTCAATTCAAATTTCAATTCAATTTGAATTCATTTCAATTCACTTTCAATTCAATTTGAATTCGTTTTCAATTCAATTCATTTCGAAATCGTTTTCAATTCAATTCATTTCGAAATCGTTTTCAATTCAATTCATTTCGAAATCGTTTTCAATTCAATTCATTTCGAAATCGTTTTCAATTCAATTCATTTCTATTTCATTCAAATTCAGATTCACTTCCTATTCAATTCGAATTTTAATCTAATTCAATTGAATTTCATTTCAAAATATTTAGTTTTGAAATCACTTTTCAATATTCGTTGTAAAACGAATAAAATCGATATAAATATCGTTCACGTCAAAATAACGCATCTCTAATCCACACGGCTTTATATATTTCAAAAACTTCTATTCAATTCAACACATGAACCTATATTTCTTTCAACACACGACTAATCTCAACACATGAGTACTGTCAACACATCACTATTTTTATTATGTGAAATATTTTATAAAACTATGGTATCTATCGTTTGATTTTCAATTAGACTTCTACTGGGAAGTAGTTCTAATTTTAAATGTGATAAAGATGTAATTTTGATTATATAAAATATTTCACTCAACACATGCACATCGTCAACACATGACTATTTTTATATTCAACACATGAATTTTCTTTTATAATATTCCTTATTTTCCCAATTGGAATGAGGCCCAATCAATCACCATATAACGTTAATTATATGAATTCCATACAACACATGTATATAATAGCGTCGAAAAATAATCAACCATCAACCAAAGTGCACTACACTGTATAAGCATCAAATATCGATATCTAACGCTTATAACAGCCTGTCAATCAACCGATCGACATATTTGATCAATCAGGATGAGTGAACTTCAAATTTCATCCCAACACCCGTGTGGGGTTTCAAACAATCAAACACAGATTTTATTTGTGCAGTTGGGCGATGTGTAAAATTTATCGACCCAATCAATATCAGTCAAATCAGTGTATATAAACAAATCGGCCGATTTGTTTATAAATATTTATTTATTCACTTTCACGTTAAAAATTATATTTTTAACGATAAAATATTTATTCCAACACATGAATTTTCTTTTCAGTTCATTTATTCAATAAATGACATTTTTATTTTTCTAACATATTTTTTTTTTAGAAAATTTCGGCGGCATAACGGCACGATACTAGAAACGGGACAAGGCCTAGCCTTATCCCCGGTCTAGTGAAGGCCCACGCCATTCACACATCAATCAAATCACTTTCGTTATGCAAACCACAAAATTTGGAGTAAGAGTCTAACCTAGTCTTACTCCTTCACCTTATAACGGCGCACGTCTAGTCCTAACCAATTTATCGATTCGATTTTTCACACCACAAACCACATTTAAACCAATATCTCAATCAATCACCAAACATCCAAACAAACAAGTCCATGGTATGTGGACGGGTGTCGGGTGCTCCTAATAAGCACCGTCTGCATCCTAGTATATATATATATCTAGAAAAAAAAAGAATTAAGAGTGAGAAGTTCTCACCGATAGCTATCCACTTCACGACTCTTCTTTTATAGAAAATCTTCATCTTCATTGTATCTTCGTCATCTTCGTTGCCCGTAGTCACTATATATATAAAAATCACATTTTTATATTTCGATGTCTTTAAAATAAGAATCATATTTTTATTTATTCACTTTCAATTTAAAAATCATATTTTTATAACCTCTTCATATATTTAAAAATCGAATTTTTTACTACGCTATTCAATATATAAAAATCATATTTTTATTTCGAAGTTCAATATATAAAAATCGAATTTTTACTACTATGTTATATAGATAAAAATTATATTTTTATCACGCTATTTTCTATATAAAGATTTCGCCTTTTTAAATTTAAAGATTTCACCTTTTTAAATTTAAAGATTTCACCTTTTTACATTTAAAGATTTCACCTTTTTACATTTAAAGATTTCACCTTTTTACATTTAAAGATTTCACCTTTTTACATTTCATCACTTGATTTCAACGTATATAAAATAAAAATCAGATTTTTATTACGTTACATATACAAAGATGATATTTTTATATTCTCTATCCTATAAAGATTATACTTTTAATACTTTAAAAATATAAAAACTATATTTTTAATATTTCTATATAGTAAAGACTATATTTTTAATACTTTAAAAATATAAAAACTATATTTTTACTTCTTCTACTCAATAAAAATTCCGCCTTTTCTATTTTAAAGATATGATCTTTATTTTTGCAAGTTCAAATCTTTTTCTTTTAAAAGATTAAAACCTTTTTCTATTTCAGGATTTAAACCCTTTTTTTCTATTTTCTTTAAAAATCAGTTTTTAAAAATTCTTTTCAAAAATTCTGTTTTTACATTCTTAAAAAAACAGTTTTTAAATCTTAAACAAATCAGTTTTTATAACTAAAAAAATCAGTTTTTAAAATAAAGAAAATCCAGTTTTTATAAATCTAAAAAAAAAAAATCAGTTTTTAATTTCAATAAAATTCAGTTTTAACTTAATATAAAAAAACAATTTTAACTTAATATAAAAAAACAGTTTTAACTTAATATAAAAAAAACAGTTTTTAGTAAATAAAAAAAAAAAAAAAAGAAAGACTTACAGGGGGGTGTGCGCTGGTGGTCATCAGAAGGCGGAAGTGGAGGGAGGAGGGGAGAAGAAGGCGGAGGATCGGAGGGGGCTGGAGGTGGGTCGGATGGGGTTTTGGGCGATACGGGTTTCGTGCGATAGGGGTTTCGTGGCAGAGGAGGGAAGAAGAAGGGAGGGGGGTCTCGCGGCGGAGGCGCCTGGCAGCGGCGCCGCTGGGGGGGGGGGGCGCGCGAGGTGGCGGCGGCTCTCCCCCCGTCGTCTTCGTTTGTTTGTTTTTTATTTTATTTTATTTTATTTTATTTTCCTGAAGAATGAAATTATAACGAAGGGGGGGGTTTATAAAAGTTATTAATATTTAATTTAATTTAATTTAATTTAATTTCTCGTTAGAGTTGACTTTTATCCCTAACCCCGAATCGAACCCAACGACCGTCGCCCTTAGCTAATTACCCCCATTTCGAACTCAATGGGATATGCCACGTAGGCTGATTTGATCGTTTGAATCAGTTTCTGTTAAATTTATATTTAAATCACTATTGAATTTTAAACGTACATTTCAAATTACCGGGGTCACATACTAACTAGAAAAATTCCAGAAAAATATTTTCTAGCTTCGTATTGACGATACGGTCCTAACAAAACTAGTTTCGTCGAATTCTGAGACCGTTGGAAAAATGGCCAATTTCCAGTCGATTAAAATCAACTGAAATGGTCAAAAAACGTTTTCCTTTACCACGCTCACATATTGATTCGAAAAATTATGAAATTTGAAACCTAGCAATAACTTGACATCACGGACCCAACAAAATTGGTTTCGTCGAAATCCGAGGTCATTTGCAAAATGTCCATTTTTAAGGGCCTGAATTCCATAGCGACTATTCAGAATTTTCAACTGGACATATCTCTCAAATTTTAAAGTGAAATCTCAGTTTCTTACATCCGTTAGAAAGATATCATCAATTAGATCCTAATGTTTTTGGTTTCACTAAAATCCGGATTGTTTTGCACCCGGTACATTCAATTGAAGTTTGAAATCGAATTATCGAACTACCGCGCCATTTTCAATTCTATTTATAATTATATATAAATATTTATATTCTAACGACGACGTATATAATATATACGTCGAATTCTATTCAAAATAAATTTCTCGTCGATATTATTTAAAATAATTCATTTTAAATATTCAAAATTCGCTAAAATTGCCAAAATAAAAATTTTAAACTGGCCCAGATTTTGCGGGTTATTACAACATGTATATGTACTGCAACTTATAAAATGCATAACTTTTTCATACGAACTCGAAATTTAGCAGTTCAAGATGCATTGGAACCGTATCGACAAGAGCATCACAATGAAACTGATTTGGAGAGATTTGGAGCTCATAGCAATTTTTGCCAGAAGAAAACGGCTGATTCGGTCGATCGACCGTTTACAGTTATTTAGCGACAAACAACCAATGTGAGAACTCTCTCACTCAGCTATTTTGTTATGTTATTATATTCATATTTAAAAATATATTAATTGCCTTTGTGGATTTTTATCTTTTTAATTATCACAAATTGTTAAACGGTGCATGGTAGCTAACATCACAGTTGTCTGCAAACTCATGGATGAATTGTTGATTTCTTCTTTTATGTTGTGATTGTGAACTAAGGATGTCTAACATGTTAAAATGATGTTAATATACTAGTGGTAGTTGAAATTGGATGTAAATATCCATTTATAATTTGAACGGTAAAATTATTGTTACTCGTTTAAGAAAAATTTGTTAGTTAGAAAAATAATTAAATTAGACTAGTAATGATTAAATTCATGAATCATTATTGATTTAAATTGACAATTTGTTGGTTGAAAACCCCACACGGGTATTGGGATGATATTTGATTTACACTAATCCCACGTGTTTGGATTGAATGTTAATCGATTGATTGGCAGGCCGATATAAGCGTTAAATAGTTATTTAAGGCTTACATGGATGTAAGTGCACTTTGGATGTGAATTGGATGTTTAATAGTTGTTTATAACTATTGTTGACATGTAATGTATGAAATCCATATAACTGAAAATTATATGGTAATTTATTGAATCTCATTTCATTTCGGAATAAAACGAATATTTCAGTATAATATTCAGTTAACAGTTGAAGTTTGGTTTTGATGTCCAATTTTGGATGGACACGAAAATATTAAAATTAACTGAACAGTGAAATGTGCAATTTTAAAGATAAACGACTGAAACAAGTTTTCAAAAATGAATATATATATATATATATATTATATAATTTATAAAAGTGGTTTAAAAGTGTTTTCGATTTATTTATAATTTATAAATCGATTCGGGCTTGAATAGAATGTGTCGCACAGTGATAGCTTGCGAACGTCAACCCGTGACTTCGAATTGATGTACCGAGAGACCGACCGTCGGATTCTCCTGAAACTGGAATCGTTGGAAAAGTAATGAAATGAGCTTTTCTATAAAATGATAATTTTTGAAATCCAATGGTTTGATTTTAATTTAAGTCCAAATCAGTTTTGGATAAAGGTCGCTAGGGATGTAGTTCGGCGGCCGATATTAGAAACCGACTATAAGAGCCTTAATAAAATTATTAAAAATATAAATAAATTATGTAAAATCATAATACATGATTTGGAAAGATTTTCGATGAAATTTTCTATATTTGAAAGGATAAAAGATATTTTTATCTGAATGAACTAGTTAATAACAGAGTAATAATCCAATGTTTTTTAAAATAATAAATTGGATTTGTGAACGGTTTTGTCATAACCAGAAGTATCCAACAAATAAATTGAACTGAATTTGAATGGAAATTATATTCAGAAATTTTCGATATTGAGTTCTGTGATTATACAGATATCGTTGAGGGATTTGGAAGATACTGACATCATTATTCCAAAACGATATCTATTAATTTCAGAATTTGGTACTGAATGTAAGTTGACATGATTTCCATTACAATATTATATTTAATATCAAACTGGATTTTGGGATTGTTGTGAATGGTATCTTAAATAATATTGTTCTTGAACCCAATTGTGAGAGGAATAAATCTTTTTAGTTAAGATTTAAGGAAGTTTTCCCCATTTATTTAATTAAATTGGAATTGAATGGAATTCGATTAATAATAATCGAGATGAGCTTCAGTGAAGGAATACATTTACTATTTATGAAATTAAAAAGGCTTTGCCATTATTCGACTTATAATATTGTTCAGATACATAAATTTATATCGATTATAATGGTTCAGATTTCCGTGAAGATACCATATTGAATGGAAGATGATTTTGGGTTTATTGTGAACAGTGCTTTTAAATGGCAGTTGTTCTTAAACCCAGTTAAAGACATGATTAATTTCCGAAAATGGAATAATCATTAAATAATGATTTTTGAGATCAAAAACTGAACTAGATTTTTAATGAATCTTTAATTAGATTGAAATGTAAAAAGAGATAAGTAAATTTACCGAATTCGAAAAGTGTTCGAGAATGGAGCACCACCAGTTTTACTCCATGTAATAGTTAAATCTTTAATTAGATTCAAACGTTAAATGGTAGTTAAATTTACCGATAACATGATGGGTGTTAAAATATGGAGTATCACTAATTTTGCTCCACGGGGTGAACAGGTTGGGATTGGGAATAATAAAATAAATGATTACTTCGGTAAGGCTTGATAATCTCGACTAGTTATATAAACCTTAATTTGGTTTGGTTTATGGAAAAATATAACAAAATCTTTTGAAATGATATCCAAAGGAAGATTAAAACCAAAGTTTAAATGATATGAGTCTTTGATTAAATTTATGGGAACCTTTCGCAGGGAAATGAATATTTGAATAAAAAAATATTCTGGATTGGAATGAGATGCATGTTATCTTTATTTATCACATGATTATAAAGATGCGCCAGTTATTCGGAAAGACCGGGTTTAACTCATTCTGAATAACTGTTACAACGATTAAAATTCGAAGATGAAGACGGTGTTTGAAGGTGGGGGATCTTCACATCGAATGGATGATTACTGATGTCTCGATTGGGCGGTACACCCAAGATGAGTTAACAAGTGGTGATCATCCAGACATACTTGGATATCGATGGGATATGCGAGGACCTCTCTCCTGTATTGGACATATGCGATGAGGAATAAGGTGCCTCCGATTTCGTTCAGACCCAGAACGAACTTGCAAATGGATTGTATGTCTAACATCGTAGTTTGTGCTATATTAATTGATCTATACTAAATAGATATCTGTTTGGTGGCGGAAAATTCATTCTCTTTGCTTAACACCCTTCTTTGAGACGTACGAGCTTAGAGGTTGTATATCGGTAGACATAAGTTATATGGTATGAGTTGACACTGTGGCATGCTGAGATGCAATGATCAAGGCTTTTGTTGAAAATCAGAGCTTTGTGGATGGTGATCAAAGCACGGATTTAATATAGCGTAGCTTTGTGTATAACATTAATTCGCGAGTCTCACACCCCGGTATGAGTCAAAAACGAGATTAGGGACTGCGGGGAGAGCATGCGCTTCTTTCTAGCCAGAAGTGGTGTCATGATATAGAGCCCAGGCATTTTTACTTATGTGGATGATGGATTGCGAGGGCCTCAGATATGGTTGGTCGACATACTGACCAGGTGATAGGTCCAACAGGAACGGGAAACATATTGTTCAGGAATAATCAATCCACAAAAGTTAGGTGTGTACCGGCCCTGAAGATCGAAGGGTTACCTATGGTGTGATCCTAAGGCATGTTCTAGAGTGTCTCAATACTGGTGAGGAAGATCCCTTGCCTCGACTCATAGATGGAATCCAATTTCCAATACGCGAATTTTTCGGTTTTAGTTGTAAACCTATGTAGCGACATAATATATGGTACCTATGCCGCCTATGATTGATACATTTATATTCGAAGTTATTTTCTACACTATGCACTTATAATAATATCAAAATTATGTGTTTTAAAGCGTATCAAGCATGTTTGGCTATTATAAGGTAAAACTCTATCCTCTGGCTTGCGTTGCATTGTGTGATGAGACCTGGGTCTTATAATAGCTTCATTTTTCAAAAAGCATTGTGTTGTCTTGGTTTAAACTGATATTTATGTGGAGTAAACCCGTTCGTGTCATACGGCGTGGTCCCATGATTTTCCCCACTTTTAAAGTAAGTTTTGATAACTTTTTAAATTCTCACACCAGTCTCATGACTGACCTGGAGTTTATTATTTTCCCCTAAACTCTGGGTTCCCATATTTTTCACATGGGCAACTAGTAGTTTTGGTTTTGTAGATTTCTATTTAACAGGATCCTGGTTTATAGCTGGAGCTATATTAAGAAATCTTTGTATTCGTGTATTTCTTTTAGTTGTGTTAATTGATGTATTTCTACTATGCATTGTATTTATACATTTTATTTCCGCTGCTATGTAATTTATTTTCTAATAATTGTATTTTCGCTGTGTATATTATTAATTCGTACTCCGATATTCTTGTACTCTGATGTAAATTGTTGTAATAACAATGAAAAGTTCTATTGTTTTGTGTTCCGATGCATCATGTTCTCAAACAATCTATATTCTTGTTCGGTCTAGGCCAGCCGGGGATTTCAGGTCGTGATAAGCGCATCCCCTTTGGATGAAAGGCTGCCCGTTTTTAGCCATTGCATCATCCTAGAATGCATCTTAGAAGGCTACCGATTGCAAGTTAACGCATCCTCTTTCTGAGGTGTGCCATAGAAGTTTCTTATTATCAACCCGCACATTTTCTAAGATGTGCCGCCAATTCTCAAGAACTATAATTCCACGAGTCCTCGGAATATGATATTTCAAAAAAATGGCCATGTTACTCCAACAATACACGAAGCACAGTGCAATACTTAGTCATCAAAAAAAAAAACATGAACTAATCAACATGTAGCACTAATCCAAAGTGGCGGTAAGCACATAGCATCATCATGCATGTTTTATCGCTTCAGATTCAAATTATCCTTCTTAAATCAAATTATCCCTCATAAATGCAACAATAATCTACCAAACTCTAAAATTATTCTGCATAGATAGCATTATCTCACCTAAATCCAAGTAAGTAATCCATGTCATGCAACTCCAAACATGAATGAATGAGACATGGTCCCATGATTTGGTCCAAACATGAATTCATAAACTGAAATTCATAAATTCCTAGATATCATTATCTTACCTAAATCCAAGTCATAAATGTATATTTTGGTTTAGACTGATATTCATGTGGAGTAAACCCGTCCCGTGTCATACGGTGTGGTCCCATGATTTTTCCCACTTTTAAAGTAAGTTTTAATAACCGTTTTAAGTTCTCACACCAGTCCCATGACTGCCCTGGAGTTTATTGTTTTCACCTAAACTCTAGATTCCCATATTTTCCAACAGACAGCTAGTAGTTTTAGTTTTGCAGATTTCTATTTAATAGGATCCTGGTTTACAGCTGTAGCTAGATTCGGAAAGCTTTGTATCCGTGTATTTCTTTCAGTTGTGTTAGTTGATATATTTCTGCTGTGTATTGTATTTATACATTTTATTTCCGCTGCTATGTAATTTATTCTCTGATAGTTGTATTTTCGCTGTGTATATTATTTATTCGTACTCCGATATTATTGTACTCTGATGTAAATTGTTGTAATAACAATGAAAAGTTTTTTTTGTTCTATGTTCTATGTTCTGATGTGTCGTGTTCTCAAACAATCCGTATTCTTGTTCGATCTAGGTCGGCTGGGGATTTTGGGTCATGATAGGTGGTATTAGAGCAATGGTTTACAAAGCTCGAGAACAAGATACATTAGAACCAAATGAAAGAAGTCATCAGAGATAGGGTTAGTAACATTCTATAAGAATACTCATTAGAGATAAGATCAGTAGTATCCTAGAATGAGTTACTCATTAGAGATGGAGTTAATAATGCCCTAGGATAAGTTGAGAGTTGTATGTTTATAAGTAACGTATTTGTGATTATCATATATAATCTGATTTTTTTATTATATTTATATATAACGAAAAATGTATGTTTTGAAAATATATGGATAACCTACTTGATTATTTTATAATATGATTTTAAGTGTTATTTTGACGACGAAGTTGGACTATCGAGTATAAGAAGATTTTGAATATATGCCTTTAAAACATATATCTGAAGTCTTAAATATACTTGATTGATATAGAATCACATTCTAGTCGCTTAAGAATGATTCTATTGATGATCTAGGCATCATCAGTGTTTATGTTCAAGTCTCGAAAGTGGGATGACGATATGATTCCAACTAAAACATCAAAATATACTTAAATTAATTAAAGTATGTATTTGGAAATGATTTGAGTTTTAAATTTAACTAAAAATTAGTTGAATTGATTGAAAATACGTAAGTAAATCAAACGAATTAAAATTTAACTTAAGAAAAGTTAAATAAAATTGGAATAATAAAACCAATGTAAGAATGAAAGATTGAGTTGAGTTAAGTCAAATTTAATGTTAAATTGTTTTGAAATTAGTTGGAATTGGATATATATATATATATATATATATATATATATATATATTGAGCAAGTTATCGACTTAAGGCCGAGTGAAGGAAAAATTGCTTTCCCTACAAACAGATGCACCTTATTTAGTTGGTTGCGCAATTTTATTATTATGTTACTGTGAGTGAATTGGATGCGCTGTGATGGTATCTTGAGTGAAATTAAACATACACCATAGGACTACACCGCATAGCATATATAGAGGACAACATGGCATAGCATATTCATATAAGCATGTAATTATTTGGTGCTTATACGACGAGGTTTTGATTACCATATGTGCATGCACTAGTTTGATGCTTGTATAGCGAGGACTCAATTATAGGTTGAACTGAGGACTAATTATGGACTTAAAAACATATAACGGAAATGGAAGGATTTAGTAATAAAACCCCATCATTGTGTCTTGAGATGACAAAAATATAAAGGTCCCTCTTTTATGTAGATGCGGCACATGGATCGCGACTAATCCCCATCACCGGGTCAAGGGATGATTTTTTACACATCTCCCTTGAGTGTAGATAAGTCACATGTAACAGGCCGCATTTTACGTATCGGAGGATCGTAAAAAATAAAAAAATCCCTGAGGGTTGACTCATTCTCATATTTTGATATGTTGGTTTGGGAATGTGAGACATGTCCATAACTTTTACCAATTTTATTTGTGACCATTTTACCTCTGTCAGTTTTGTACAGGGCATAACTTTTGATTGAAATCGAATTAGGTGTTGAGGTCGATTTCATTGGAAAGGAAATGGTGTTGCCAATTCTGTAGAGTGGTCACATTAAAGATTTCGTTCAGTGGTTTGAGAGGAATTGTTGTTTAGTAATTCAAGTCGATGTTGTGGTTTGTTTTTCATAGCGGGATGACTAAAACGCTATGAAAAGGAATATCGACCAAATGATGTATATTTTTGGTCGACGATGGTTGTGGTTTCGACGTGAATTTAAGTAGGAATGGTCGAAGTGTTGTGATGCATCCGTTGATCGTTGAAATGCAACGAATGTGAAGATAACTCAAAGTGGTGAATTGATGTATAGTGGTGGCCCAAGAAGGTTGCTTGAGCTATGAATAGTCATAGGTTTTTGCTAGCTCAAAGCAAGGGTATAATAAGGGCACCTAAAAGACTGGAGGGTTGTTGGTCGAGTACCCTGGGTATTGTCGAAAGGCCTAGATACGTATCATTGAAAGGCATATGGAGTTTTTGCCAGAACCGGGGTTACGATTAGCCCTTAACATATGGTTGGGTTGGTTGTCATACGATTAACGATGGTTTTCAAGAAGGAAAGGCGGTGATAGCCAGATTCGTGAATATTGGTTATTTTGCTTGTATCGTCTCACGTAGATTGTCCAACATCGAAAGAGATGTTTCTTGGGTGCTTGTATGATGTTGGTTTAGGCCTTCGAGGATTGTGCTTGAGTGATGTTGATCTCAATTAGGATGATTTACGTGAGATATAACTAGTTGCTATGATTGCTATTGTCTGGTTTCTTCTGATTGCCATGAATGAATAGTTTTCCGACTTACATGAATGTATAGTTGTTTCAAATGCTTGTTTGTAAAGGCTATCACTGCCAGTTGTGGGGAAGACGGGTTTGGGTTCTTCTCTGGTGATTTGGTGGATTGGTTGGTTAATCTACCTATTCTCATATACTTTATTGATGATGTTAGATAGTTGTTTTATCGCTCACTAAGACTGTTGTATGACTCAAGGTTTTATGTTTCCCTCTAATTACCTTGGGCTGTTCATCCGGTTTTGGATAGGCAGACTGAGTAGCAAGTTATAGGTAGTAGAGCTTAGTGAGGCGAGGATGCAGAGCGATGATGAGCAGGAGGCTTGCATACTAGTTTCTCTATTATACATATTGGGTGTTTCCGCTGTTATGTTGTGTTTACTCTGAGTGTTGTATTAAGGAAAATTTGTACAGACACTTATGTTGTAATCCAAAGATGTATGGATATTCTTTCTATTTGTTATGAAAGTTCAAGTTTCTGCTCAAAGATACTTCTCTGGTATTGCCCGTTGTATATGTTCTATTACATTTTATCCTTGTGTTGTGAGTTATACGACAGATTCTGCATTGTGTTATGTTACCTTGATGATCGTCCATAGCTGTTCAGTGCACCTTTCAGCGCATTATTCCTCTTATTTAGTGCAGAAGTTATGGGCGCCGTCACATTCGGTATCAGAGCTCTGGTTATTGATTTTATCCAAAGTATGAAGACGTAATAACGTATGAGAGACGTATTTCTAGATTTTTGGAGGATCTATACTATATATTAGTGCATACTATAATGGCATTTGAACTCTGTAGTTGTTTTCTCGTAAGTGGCTAATCATTATATATTACGGATTTAGAATGAGTTGTCGACTATCGAGACACACTGTTAGGGAGGGAACTGTTTCTGGAGGGGGAAATGGAGGCATACCAGATTACCTAGTATGTTTGAGGCCATGATGGCAACGACCATTAGTAGGGCTCCCGCTCTAAATACAGCAGCGGTAGATGTAGGAGTTTGAATGTAGGTTCTTAGAGTCGTGGACTTTGCAAAGCAGAGAAAGGACTTCACATCTCTAGGATGAAAACCGTTCAAAGGGGCAGAGCCGACTAAAGAGGTTCAGATGTGGTTAGATGCTTGTGTACGGATTTTTGGAGACTTGGGTATTGATCCCATGAAAAAGAAGCTTTCATCGAGACAATTGCTAGGCAGATCCACAGATTGGTGGAACTCCGTTACTTTGGAAACTCCGGAGGATGAGATTTTGGAGCAATTCCAACTTAAGTTCGAGATGAAGTTCATCTCTACAGCTGACAAGTTTGTTTTGTTCAAGAAGTTTGTGGAGCTGAAACAGAATGATCGACCAGTGCTAGAGTATGTTTCTGATTTTGAGGCCTTGTCAAATATGCTCGTTCGTATATTGACTCTCCTTATCAAAAAATGAGAAGTTTTTTATGGGTTTAGATACTTATATTGGGAGACCATTGGTGGATCATCTTGACGATCCATATGAGAAGATAGTGGAAAAAGCCGTGAGACATGAAATCTTGTTTCCCAAAGAAAAAGAAGCTATTGTTGTTGCAGCCAAGGAAGTTCCGAAACCACAACAGGGTGGTAATAATAATAAGAAAAGGAAGAAGCAGCAACAGAAAGGAAAGGATGGCAAGAAGAAACCTAAAAGTGAGGTGGTTTACTACAACTTCTAACAGAAGGGACATTTTTCCAATGAATGCAAGAATCCTAAAACTGAGAAAATGTGCTTCAAGTGTGGAAAACCTGGGTTATTGCATATATAAAAGACTAACACTAATAGCATACATAAAAGACTAGCGGTATGGAAGAGATACAACATTCAATCGGGTTTGGCGGGTCAAAATTGGGTTAGCGGGTCAACCCTAAACCCACCCGTTTATAAACGGGTCAAATTTCGGTTGACCCAAAAATTACCAGCCAACTAAACGGGACGGGTTAACCTGTGCAGTTTAAGCGCTTAGCGGATCTAATATGGAGGAGATGCAAAAAATTGAGCGGGGATAAAGCGATGAAATAGCAGAATATAGTAGATGAGTCTAAAATAGCATATAAAACTCGTATTTGGTGCTTTTACAAATATATATATATATATATATTTGATAAATTAATGGAAAATTAACATCTAATTTAATTATAATTAGCACATTCTTAATTTTAAATAGAAACATGCGCAAATATATCTAAATAAATGGAAACTTTTGTTTATCCCGATTAACTTTAATAGAATATTATAATATTTTCTATTCTTAAAAGTATATTTTGAAAAAATCTATTGAAAAACTAACTTTATAAATTTTATAATGTATAAAAGTCATTTTTCAATCATTTCCTTTATAGAAGGTACAACTGGAATATCTGAATATATATGAAGTAATGGGATATATCGGAAATATCAGAATATAGCGGGGCTTAAAGCGAAAAGGCTATTTCAAATACTATTTGGAAATAGCGTTGTTGTAGAAATCTACTACATGATATAGCAAGGATATAGCGGGGTAATAGCGGGGCTTTAACCATACAGTATGCAATTACAATAAAACACTTTGGAATGCGACGAGGATTTCCAGTTTTGTAAACTTAAACCATCGTCGTCACTAACCTGTCGTGGAATTCAAGTCGAGTCGTGATCACATCATGGTTGGGTCGAGAATTGAGTCCTGGAGTCGAGTGTTCAATCATATGTCCATAGTCCGAGTTTTTGCTCTAATACTATTTGTATGTCTGAATTGTCCGTCCAAACAGATTTGTTTTTCGAGTGTTAAGGTGTTAAACAACGATACATTCATTTTGAATCCCAACCTGACCAGACGACATTAGGAAATGATTTGAATTTGTAAACTTAAATATTTAGAGTCGAAAATTTCCTAAGTATTCCAGGATATGAATTGGATTTCGTATCCCCCGAACTCCAAAATATTTTTATCCCCCTAACTCAGAAGAAATTTCGACCCCTAAACTTCGACTTCAAAAAGTTTTTTCCTAAAAACTCTAAGTGTTTGGGTCCTGAAACACTTAGGTTTTTCACCATTTCTTCTCCACCCGCTTTCACCGATCCCGCTTCTCTCCTTTTTTTTTTTTTTCATATTCCACATTTCTTCTCCCGTGGCCAACTTCATCCAGATATCTAAAAAAGATCTAAGTCCATGGAATACGAAAATTTCATTTCGTACCTTAGGACTTAGAATAATTACCCAAGCCTTCCGGGATACGAGCCATCTCCACTTTCTTCGTACTCCATCCCCTCTCCTCTGTAATTTCGTACTCCTAGCATCCAAGTCTCCTACGGTATGACTAGAACCCACGCCACCATCGTCCACTGGCCTCGCCATCTCAACACAACATAGATTCATGAAACGAACCCAATTCAACCAAAAACACACTAAACCAATGCAAATCGTTCAACCCACCTATTATGCCGGAATAAGGCAAGGGGTCGTAGGTGTATGGGGGTCGAGAGGGAGGGAGGTGGCAACTCTGTGATGGGCAAGACATCGACGGGGATATCATAATGAATTGAAAATTTTGGGTTTTCGGAAATCCTTAAGTCCAGAGAATACGAATGCCAAAAAGAAAAGGGTGAGGTGCGTATCAGGCTTTTATATATGGGGAGGTAGAGGGTTTCTTTTCGGAAACTCTAGAATTGTCTAAGTTCTTCGGGACAAGTATCGATTCCCTAGACCGGTACCGACCCCGATTCCCTTTTTAAAAAAGGGAGATAGATAGAAGGAGAAGAAGAAAACAAGACTACTCCGGGACCGGTGAAGAACTTCTAAACTCAAAAGTACGGCTATGTTCGCACATATGCGTTTTCGAAACTCTGATCGACGAAACCAACTCGAGTCATTAACAAATCATGTACTCACCAATCTAAATGATTCAAGAGTATGCGCCTAACAATCAAGTCCAAGGTCGATGACATTTTGAAAAATAACTTACGCCCGAAGCTTACCATTTCAATTATGTTTCTTAATATAAACTCCTATCGGATCGCACGAAATCATGTGCAGATGTGTGAGTGCATACGTGAACATGTGTCGATAATGACCCGTTTACGCTCCGGTGCAAGCAGGAGTCGGCGACAAATGTTTAATTCCTTGAATTGACTGAGGTTAGACACTCACCTGAGCAATCATACAGGTTCCAGTCCGAGCAACGAAATTCAAAGCAGTTATAGTTCTCAACGATGCTGGAAGTGCGTAATTATACCAACGAACTTCAATGGAGCGTCATAGTTGCTCAAAAATGATGTACTTCTTAGAATGCACTACTCAATGGAAAGGTCGAGACCGTTTGCCTGACACAGTTTGGAGATCTTTCCAGGTGTTAAAGACTTGTCTCAATTCAAAGTATGTCATGTTAACACAAGACATACTTTGGAGGGCAAGTGTTACCCGACCTTTTGGCCCGGCTATCAGAAGCAGACCAGCCTGACACAACTCGGCCATCGCATGGCCAAACAACTCAAAAGTGTTGTTCAAACACCCAGAAGTCAGGTCCAGAAAGAATCATGCAAATAGGGTCGTATTGGTTCGTCAAAACAACTCTCAAATGGCTAAGTGTTTGGGGATAGGTATTCTATACCTTCAGGGATCGGTACTGTAACAACCCGTATTTTGAATAACATGTTATAACATAAAACAAGGCAGAATTAAATATTAAAATCTGAATCAAGGGAAACAGGCTATGCCATTGCGTTCGTCTCGGAAAAATATGCGAAATAGAGTCTGAGTTTTCGAAAAACGGAGTCCGTATGACCAAGTTATGGCCCAGTGAAGTTTTCAGAAAATTCCAAGCTCGAAAACAGTTCAAATTCAAATTCAGATTCGAATTGCAACCAAGGCAGAATGGGCGGGATTTTTCCCGCCCCAGGCAGGGTCGACACAGGGGTCGACACGCCTGTCGACCCCCCCCATGGGTCGACACCCATGTCGACCCAGGGGTCGACCCCCCCCCCCCCCCCCCGGTCGGACCAGTTTTTCTGGTGCACCATTAGTGACGTGTTGAGTCTGCTCTAGAAGCTTCTGACGAGATTTGACGGACCTGATGTGTTTTACGGTTAATCCTATGGTCTAAACTAACCTAATCACCTATAAAAAGGCGCCTAGACCTAGCCTAAACCCTCATTAATCATTCCTACAACTAAACTATGTCAAAATGTTTCTCAATCATGGCCTCCAGCTTCTTCATGAAAGCATGAGTGTCTCAAATCAATCTATGTCATAAAAGAACCATCTTTATTAAGTAAAAGAGCCTCCTTTCTTTGTCGTTGGAGTTATTACTTCTTGTTTCAAGGCGTTTAAGTGGAGCTTATTATTTTCTTTGCGGATTTTGCTTATGGCTTCATCTCAATCTTTATATATATTGATCTAGATCGCATAACCGCTCATTGTAAGCCCTATACTACTCTTAGATTCTAACTATGAAGTTAAATGTGATATGTTGCAAGTTGAGTTTGGGCCTAAGTATGATATATGCTTTGATCTTATCATGTTATGCATGAATATATTCTATGCATGTTTGAAAACCTATCACCTTGACCTTGTGGGCTAAAAGCTATAAGCTTTATGTTGAAATGTTGCATTATACAACATGAGAACTCTTATAACCTTCATGATAACTTGCATATAATGTTATATGCGAGCTTCTAGCCATCATCCTATGTCATTCATAATCATGTTTCACCTATTTGCTTAAGTTGATATTATGCATGCTTTGAGGCCTATGAAGTAATATGCAAGCTTATGAACCTATTTATGCCTCATATGCCACCATGTTTAACTTGTGGTCAACCTTATTACCTTATGCCCTTTTGTCATGCGTTTGCCAAGTTCCCTCTTTTGATATATGTTATGATATGTGAAACGTACATGCGATGGGAATGCGTTGGGTTTGGGTAATATTAATGACATGAAAACATGATTTTAAAATATGACATGAACATTGACTTGTGATTATGTTTGTAAACATAATGATGGACATGACACTTAGAAAATATGAGTGTGGCCAACTCGAGGTTGGGTTGAGCTTGTAGCATAAATCTACCCGGAACCGACCGGCTTAACTAGTGGCTACAAGCAATAGGACCCAATGTGAGTAGTTGGTCATGTTGCACTAGAAACCCGAGGTTAGACCAAGTTGTGGTGTAAAGCTACCCGGACCCGCCCGGCTTAACTAGTAACCACAACAAGGTCTAATGTGAGAGGTTGGGTGCATTAAACTAATTAATGCCACATGGTAGGGTTAAGTCATGGACCACTTGAATACTTAACCAATTAGACATGATGGGTTGACGCGGTTAAGTCATGAACCTTGGGTACACTTAACCAACTGGATACTTGATTGGATGGGGTTAACCACACTTAACCCACTAGAAAACCCTAGTTGCATGGTCCTTCTCAGCAGTAACCCACTAGGGAGTATCGGATACCCTAGGGACTAGGCTAGGGTGGGGCACGATTACTGGGCTGGAGTGTAAGTGACCAAAAAGACGGCAAAAGTAGGTGCGCCATAGTAGATTCCGACGGACCGTGGTCGTGCACATTGTCCGGGGATGAAAGACAGACTTGGGCACCAGTAGGTTTGGACTGTGCGTGCTTGTTTCGTGTCAGTGGTTGACACCCTAGGGCCGGATACACCCTAGGGTGGACCTAGCACAGTCGACTACATTTCATGTTTGGACCGTATGACACCGATACACGACGAGTTAGGCTGATAGGGAGCCGATCGACTGGACCGAGTAGTTGGACCTTGATTTAGGTCATCTCATGGGTTTGGGCCAGCTTTGGGCCAAGGGATCATTTCTTGTTTATACTTGACATGGATTGGGATACTAGTACACACTTGGTGCAACTTAACCTTGTATATGCAACGCCACACTCGATCTATATATTAACTTTTCACCATGTCAGTTATCACCCTACACCTCATCTCTGTTTACATGTTCAGTTAACTTTATTAGTTTTTATACTAATAGTAGATAGGACTTACCAGTCTTTTTGACTGACCCGTTTTCTTTCGCCTTTTTCTTCCGTCCCCACCCCCCCCCCCCCCCTAGGTTTACAGGGTGGGAACACTAGTACCTACTTTGGATCGTTAGCTGCTTTTCTGGATAGCTCATGTATGGTTTGGACTTGAGCACGCTATGGCTTTATTCTACCTTGGGGATAGTTACTTTATGTTTCTTTTTCAGTTTTCAGTTTATGTTCTAGACTTTGTTTTATGGGAAAATAATGAACAAGTACTTTGATGTAACTTGACTATGGTTTTGAAATGCTAGTTTTATCCGCTGTTTTATTTACTCTGTTTTTTTACTTATATGTTCTTTCTTGGGATATCTGCATGCATGTTTACCTTGTTTAACGCCCCTCCAAAGCTTGTGTCCTTGCAAGATTGGCATTGGCAGAGGTGGGGTGTTACATTTGGTATCAGAGCCTAAGTTTTACAAGATTTGAGCAAAAGATTTTTAAAACTTACCTTTTGAAAGACTATTTTCAAAACCAATTAAGTATTTTCCAAGAAAAGTCTAGTTATTTTAAAAGGCTATTCCCCAAAAGCCATTAGCACTATCCTTCGTTTCCTTGTTCTAAATCTATCTTTTCCTTTTTCAGTATGGCCGATCTTAACCTTCCCGAGGGAGTGACCATTCCCGGATGGTTCCGGAGGTACTTGGAAGCTAGGGCCAACAATGTGGGCCCAACAACCACCCCCACCGTAATTGAGGTTCCTCCTCCTCCTCCTCCTCAGAATCCACAAGCAGATTTCGCTAAGATTTGCAAAGACTTTAAGGCGATGGGTGACAAGAATTTCATTGGGACGGAGACTTTTGTGGAGGCACGAAATTGGTTGAAAGAAACTGAGGATCTCTTCGCTATCTTTGACGTGGAAGACCATAGAAAGGTTTTATTGGCAGCATGGCTATTAAAAGAAGAGGCTGCTTATTGGTGGGAGGTCACCAATGCTACTAGACCTATAGAGACTTGGGCCGACTTTAGGATGGGGTTTGGGCTTAAGTTTCTATCATCAACTGAGGCGAATCTGCAATTGGAGAATTTTATATCTTTGAAGCAAGGTGACATGACAGTGAGGGAGTATGTGAATAAGTTTAACCAGCTTGCTCGATTCGGTTTGGACATGGTTAATACTCCCCAGAAGAAGGCTTTACGCTTTGCACGAGGTTTGAATGAGCCATTACAAGGTTTAGCCCTATCTCATATACCCATGGGGGCCACTTTCGAAGGTCTAGTAGACATGACATTGCTTCAAGGAGACGATAAGAATGGCAAGAAGGAAGTCAAGCCTAATGAGACTCAAGCCAAGAAGACAGACTCCAAGTGGGGAGGAACTCAGAGCAATCAAAACAACAAGAACAACAAGGGCAACAAAGCCAAGGCAAAGGACCCAAGAAAATGCAACTTCTGTGGGATTGTTGGGCACATAGCCAAGGATTGCAGAAAGAAGAAGAGGAAGCGGGGCGAATGCTTTCATTGTGGAGAGACTGGACACTTTAGCAAGGATTGCCCCAAGAAGCAAGGATAAGGGCAAGGGCAAAATCAGCGTGCAGGACCTTCTGGAGGGCAAGTGCATGCTCTCAACGTTGCTCCAGTTCAGGACCGAGGTAGTATTTCTGTAGAAAGTCTTGCTTATATTTTTGATTATCCTGTTCGCACCATATTTGATTCTGGCGCATCGCATAGTTTTATTTCTTCTGACATTGTTGAAAGTTTGCACCTAAGTACTAGTCTAGTTGAGGATCCCGTCAGTGTTTCAAATCCAATTGGGGGTTCCACCCATCTATCTATGATTTGTGTGGATTTGAAGATTTCTATCTTGACTGTAGAATTCACGTGTAATGCTTATGTTCTCGGGTTCACGGGATACGGGTTGATCTTGGGCATGGATTGGTTGTCCAGTTATGGAGCCATTCTCGATTGTGAACATAGGGTGGTGAGGCTCATGACTCGCCTCGGTAATACCCTAGAAATTTCTTGTAACCCTAGAAGTCCTGTCATGTTATGTTATCTTGAATCTCTTGACTCGTCCATCGATGATCTGCAATATGTAAGGGTGGTCCGAGACTATCCTGATGTCTTTGAAGAAGTTAAGGGGTTACCCCCTAAACGAGAGATAGATTTCCGCATTTATCTAGTCGATAATGCCAAGCCAGTATCATTGCCCGTTAGGCACATGGCCCCACGAGAAAGAAGAGAGCTCAGTAAGCAAATCAAGGAGCTGCTTGAGAAGAATTTTATTAGGCGAAGCATTTCTGAATAGGGTGCTCCTGTGGTATTCGCTACTAAGGCGGATGGTTCGCTTCGTCTATGTGTTGATTATCGAGAGTTGAACAAGCTGACAAAGAAGAATAGGCACCCGTTACCGAGGATTGATGATCTCTTTGACCAACTTGTAGGTGCTTCTGTTTTCTCTCAGCTTGATCTAGCCACCGGATTCCATCAGCTTAGAGTGGCTGAGGATAGCATTGATAAGACTGCGTTTAGGACTCCAGATGGATTCTTTGAATGGCTCATCATGCCATTCGGTTTGACTAATGCACCCGCCTACTTCATAGACTTGATGAGTAGGGTGTTCAGGGAGTTCCTTAACAAGTTCGTGGTTGTCTTCATGGATGATAATCTGATCTTCTCAAAGGATGAGGAAGAACATGCCAGACATCTCAAGGAAGTGATGGATACGCTTAGAGCGCATCAGTTGAAAGCCAAGTTCTCCAAATGTCATTTTTGGAGAAGGGAAGTTCGGTTTCTTGGACATATAGTTTCTAAGCAAGGCACAGCGGTGGATCCCGCGAAAGTGGTTGTGGTTCAAGATTGGAAGACTCCTAGGAATGCAACCGAAGTAAGAAGCTTTCTCGGTCTGGCGGGCTACTATAGGAAGTTCATCAGGGACTTCGCTAAGGTTTCGGCCCCTCTTACTAAGTTGACAAAGAAGAACTTAGTCTTTGCATGGGACTTGGAGTGTGAGCTTGCTTTTCAAAGGCTCAAGAGAGCCCTTACCACAGCTCCAGTTTTGGCATTACCCGATGGTGGTAAGATGTTTACCGTGTACACCAATGCATATGGTACGGGGTTAGGTGTTGTTCTAATGCAAGAGGGAAGAGTGATATGTTATGGGGGTAGGCAACTTAAAGTTCATGAGAAGAACTATCCCACTCATGATTTGGAGTTGGCGGCGATCGTCTTTGCACTCAAATCCTGGCGCCACTATCTTCTAGGCGAAAGGTTTGAGTTGTATACTTATCACAAGTCACTCAAGTACCTCTTCTCGCAGAAAGATCTGAATTTAAGGCAGCAAAGGTGGATGGAATTCTTGGCATCATATGACTTCGAGATAGCTTATACCCCTGGCAAGGGTAATGTTGTGGCAGACGCACTAAGCAGAAGGAGGTTGACTTTGAGTCCCTTGTTTATTGAGATGAAGAACTTAGAGTTCTTGGCAACCTTTGATTTCACGACGGTTGTTGAGTCGATGACGGGTTCATTAGCATTCCTTGAGCTTAGACCCACAATTCTTGATCAAGTTGGGGCTTCGCAGAAGGAAGATCCACAGATAGTCGAGGTCATGGACAAGTTGATTCGTGGTGAGACGTCTAGTCACCTTGCTAGATATACTATTGATGATAAAGGGTGGCTAAGGCGTGATGGAAGGCTATGCGTTCCACAAGTAGGAGACTTGGTGCATAAAGTTCTCGAAGAAGCACATCACTCGAAGATGACTATACGTCCTGGAGGAGATAAGATGTATAGAGATATGAAGCGCATTTTCTTTTGGGCCGGAATGAAGAAAGATGTGGCAGAGTATGTTTCAAAGTGCATGATGTGCCAAGAAGTGAAAGCCGAGTCAAAGAAACCAGGTGGGCTATTACATCCGTTGGAGGTCCCGCAATGGAAGTGGGAGAGTATTTCTATGGATTTTGTGGATGGATTGCCTAGGTCAAGGAAAGGGAATACAAGCATATGGGTCATAGTTGATAGACTTACGAAGAGTGCTCATTTCATTCCTGTAAAGAGCAAGAGAACCGCATCATGGCTAGCATCTATTTATCTTCGGGAGATAGTGCGGTTGCATGGAATACCTTCAAGCATAGTTAGCTATCGTGATCCAATTTTCACTAGCCAGTTCTGGAATAGTCTGCAAGAAGCGATGGGTACGCGATTGAATCTGAGTACAGCCTATCACCCCCAGACGGATGGCCAAACCTAAAGGGTGAATAGAGTGCTAGAAGATCTTTTGAGGCTTTGTGTTCTTGACTTTGGTGGTACTTGGGAAGACCACCTTCCTCTTGTAGAGTTTGCTTATAACAATAGCTATCAAGCCAGCATAGGGATGGCACCATTTGAAGCTTTGTATGGGAGGCCGTGTAGGTCACCATCTTGTTGGTGGGAGACAACAGATAAACTTATACTTGGGCCTGATATGATACAGGACACATCCGAAAAAGTTGAATTGGTGAGAAGACGGATGAAAGCGGCCCAAGATAGACAGAAATCCTATGCTGACAAGCGAAGGGCAGATTTGGAATTCGAAGTGGGAGACAGGGTTTTCGTGAAGGTTTCTCCTTTGCGTAATGTGGTACGTTTTGGAGCAATTGGGAAGCTGGCACCAAGGTTCGTAGGACCCTTCCCTATCATAGATAGAATTGGAAAGATGGCCTATAAGGTGGAATTGCCCGAGAAGCTAGCCGGAGTGCATAATGTCTTTCATGTCTCGCATCTCCGAAAGTGCCTTCATGAGTCCGCTGAAGTAGTTGAACCAAGCATTCTTGAAGACGTAGAAGTAGAGAAAGAGGCAACCTTGAGGAGAGCTCCAATTCGTATTTTAGGAACAGAGATCAAGAAGTTAAGGAATCGAGAAGTCAAATTGGTGAAAGTTCAATGGAGTGAAGCCGATGAAGATGCAACTTGGGAAACCGAGGAGAAGATGCGTGGGCTTTATCCATTCCTTTTTGAGGGTACATTCTCAATCTCCTTTCCTAAGTAGCATATCTTCCTTTTTGATATCCATGTTTATCCTGCTTATCTTGTTATCTCGTTAACCTTGTCATGAGAACCTTAGGTAGAAACCCTTTGGATGAAACATGTATTTGAAACATGTTATGTTTGATGGTTGCAAGTGGTTGCAAGTGTTTGCAAGTGGATACTCGTGGATGCATGATACACATTAGGCACTAAGATCGGCTCACACACTTTCATGTTGCATATGCATGAGTGTTTATACTTATTCATGGATGAAACTTGTTGTGCTATCACGTGGATGTTGCATATGAATGAATGTTATGTGCACTCATGTAGAGATTATAAATTATGTTAGGAATTTGCATACATATGGACTCATTTCACTAACATACTTTGCATTAAGGAGGTTTACTGAATCAGTAACCGCCTGATTTTTGCATTAGATAGGTACATATACACACACCTTTCGCATATGATCATACATCATTTAGAATCTTTTAAGGACAATGAATGCTCGTGGATGATGTGTTGAGTAGATGGATGATGGATGGTAGGATACGTTCTTCATAACTTGAAGATTTCGGGGACGAAATCCTTTAAGGTGGGGAGAATGTAACAACCCGTATTTTGAATAACATGTTATAACATAAAACAAGGCAGAATTAAATATTAAAATTTGAATCAAGGGAAACGGGCTATGCCATTGCGTTTGTCTCAGAAAAATACGCGAAATAGAGTCCGAGTTTTCGAAAAACGGAGTCCGTATGACCAAGTTATGGCCCAATGAAGTTTTCAGAAAATTCCAAGACCGAAAACAGTTCAAATTCAGATTCGAATTGCAACCAAGGCAGAATGGGCGGGATTTTTTCCGCCCCAGGCAGGGTCGACACAGGGGTCGACACCCCTGTCGACCCCCCTATGGGTCGACACCCATGTCGACCCAGGGGTCGACCCCCCGGTCGGACCAGTTTTTCTGGTGCACCATTTGTGACATGTTGAGTCTGCTCTAGAAGCTTCTGACGAGATTTGACGGACCTGATGTGTTTTACGGTTAATCCTATGGTCTAGACTAACCTAATCACCTATAAAAAGGCCCCTAGACCTAGCCTAAACCCTCATTAATCATTCCTACAACTAAACTATGTCAAAATGTTTCTCAATCATGGCCTCCACCTTCTTCATGAAAGCATGAGTGTCTCAAATCAATCTATGTCATAAAAGAACCATCTTTCTTAAGTAAAAGAGCCTCCTTTCTTTGTCGTTGGAGTTATTACTTCTTGTTTCAAGGCGTTTAAGTGGAGCTTATTATTTTCTTTGCGGATTTTGCTTGTGGCTTCGTCTCAATCTTTATATATATTGATCTAGATCGCATAACCGCTCATTGTAAGCCCTATACTACTCTTAGATTCTAACTATGAAGTTAAATGTGATATGTTGCAAGTTGAGTTTGGGCCTAAGTATGATATATGCTTTGATCTTATCATGTTATGCATGAATATATTCTATGCATGTTTGAAAACCTATCACCTTGACCTTGTGGGCTAAAAGCTATAAGCTTTATGTTAAAATGTTGCATTATACAACATGAGAACTCTTATAACCTTCATGATAACTTGCATATAATGTTATATGCGAGCTTCTAGCCATCATCTTATGTCATTCATAATCATGTTTCACCTATTTGCTTAAGTTGATATTATGCATGCTTTGAGGCCTATGAAGTAATATGCAAGCTTATGAACCTATTTATGCCTCATATGCCACAATGTTTAACTTGTGGTCAACCTTATTACCTTATGCCCTTTTGTCATGCGTTTGCCAAGTTCCCTCTTTTGATCTTTGTTATGATATGCGAAACGTACATGGGATGGGAATGCGTTGGGTTTGGGTAATATTAATGACATGAAAACATGATTTTAAAATATGACATGAACATTGACTTGTGATTATGTTTGTAAACATAATGATGGACATGACACTTAGAAAATATGAGTGTGGCCAACTCGAGGTTGGGTTGAGCTTGTAGCATAAATCTACCTGGAACCAACCGGCTTAACTAGTGGCTACAAGCAATAGGACCCAATGTGAGTAGTTGGTCATGTTGTACTAGAAACCCGAGGTTAGACCAAGTTGTGGTGTAAAGCTACCCGGACCCGCCCGGCTTAACTAGTAACCACAACAAGGTCTAATGTGAGAGGTTGGGTGCATTAAACTAATTAATGCCACATGGTAGGGTTAAGTCATGGACCACTTGAATACTTAACCAATTAGACATGATGGGTTGACGCGGTTAAGTCATGAACCTTGGGTACACTTAACCAACTGGATACTTGATTGGATGGGGCTAACCACACTTAACCCACTAGAAAACCCTAGTTGCGTGGTCCTTCTCAGCAGTAACCCACTAGGGAGTATCGGATACCCTAGGGACTAGGCTAGGGTGGGGCACGATTACTGGGCTGGAGTGTAAGTGACCAAAAAGACGGCAAAAGTAGGTGCGCCATAGTAGATTCCGACGGACCATGGTCGTGAACATTGTCCGGGGATGAAAGACAGACTTGGGCACCAGTAGGTTTGGACTGTGCGTGCTTGTTTCGTGGCAGTGGTTGACACCCTAGGGCCGGATACACCCTAGGGTGGACCTAGCACAGTCGACTACATTTCATGTTTGGACCGTATGACACCGATACACGACGAGTTAGGCTGATAGGGAGCCGATCGACTAGACCGAGTAGTTGGACCTTGATTTAGGTCATCTCATGGGTTTGGGCCAGCTTTGGGCCAAGGGATCATTTCTTGTTTATACTTGACATGGATTGGGATACTAGTACACACTTGGTGCAACTTAACCTTGTATATCCGATGCCACACTCGATCTATCTTGTTAACTTTTCACCATGCCAGTTATCACCCTACACCTCATCTTTGTTTACATGTTCAGTTAACTTTATTAGTTTTTATACTAATAGTAGATAGGACTTACCAGTCTTTTTGACTGACCCGTTTTCTTTCGCCTCTTTTCTTCCGTTCCCCCCCCCCCTCCCAGGTTTACAGGGTGGGAACACTAGTACCTAGCTTGGATCTTTAGCTGCTTTTCTGGATAGCTCATGTATGGTTTGGACTTGAGCACGCTATGGCTTTATTCTACCTTGGGGATAGTTACTTTATGTTTCTTTTTCAGTTTTCAGTTTATGTTCTAGACTTTGTTTTATGGGAAAATAATGAACAAGTACTTTGATGTAACTTGACTATGGTTTTGAAATGCTAGTTTTATCCGCTGTTTTATTTACTCTGTTTTTTTACTTATATGTTCTGTTTTGGGATATCTGCATGCATGTTTACCTTGTTTAACGCCCCTCTAAAGCTTGTGTCCTTGCAAGAGTGGCATTGGCGGAGGTGGGGTGTTACAGGTACGTATCCCCAAGCTCCAGACTGCTCAACAAATATCCTAAGCACTTTGGGATCAGCACATATCCCCAAGCTCCAGACTGCTCAACAAATATCCTAAGTACTTTGGAATCGGTACATATCCCCAACTTTATCCAGATCGGTGCGTATCCCGGAAGCCACCGGGATCACTCCAACTTCTTCCAAAATATTCCAAGGTCTGCAGGATCGATGCGTCTTCCAGAGTTTCCAAAATCTCAAACCAACACATACTCCCCCGGGATCGATATTGGGGATTTCATATCCCGGGATCGGTGCATGCAAATTCCTATCCCCAAAGTTGTTTCACGATGACGGAAATCTGCTAACTCCTTCAGGATTGTTACTCGTGCTTTGTCTCCCCACATTGGTGCAAATTTCCCAAGGCATTCCAGATCATTATCAACACACTCGTATCCTCGGTTACAATATTGTGTTGGGAAATTGGTTCGAAGCTTCAAGGAAGAGCGAAAATGACTAGACATTTTTCTTGGGCCTCGTGCCCACGTGCTTCCTGTGCTCCTGCCACTAACCTACTCCAGTACTCTTATAAATACACCCTTCAAATACGAGAAAAGTGTTGGTTTCGTTGCTCTCTTGACACCTTAAGAAGAATTCTTAGCATCTTGGACTACTTGGCTCACTCCATCATTTCAAGAAGAAGTTCAACTCCACCTTAGACATTTGGACTTTTGGGCTTACCTTGGCATTTCGAGAAGAAATAATGCTCCTTCTTAGACCTTTTTTCCATTATTGTCATTATAGCTACTTGAGAGTATGATCCCATCATTGTAATCTTAACTTAAAAGTTAAGAAAGAGCAAAAACATTCAAAAAGAACATAGTTTCTCATGGACCGAACCACTATAAACTCTATGTCAATTACTTTATTGCAATTCTCCATTAAAAATCCTTATTTTACATTTATTTCCACTTACATGGAAATTATTGGGTATTGCACCAACTTTTGAACATCAATACAAGAATAACTGCGTCTATTAACACCCCGTTAATTGCTCTTCACCCCCACCAACTAGAAAATAAAATATGCACCCCATCATTTGCTCTTCCCACCCCGTTTAATCCAAAAATGCCCTTATTTCATATTATTTCAGCGTCGATTTATTTGAACAATATTATCTATATTAATGATTTATTTATTTACTGTTTAGATCTTTGCAATTTCCGTTACTGCTAACATACTCGATCTCAAAATGCATAACGATACACATCGTTGATAGTATAGTTTTTAAATTTTTAATAATTGTTTTAATTTTTTTAATCAATATTTTTAATTTCTATCTTTTTTTTATAAAGATCGTGTACACTGCTAATATTAAATTTAATTATAATTTGCAATTTAGCATCGAACACTCATATATATAGTTGGAATTATTATTTTTTATTCATTTTGCAACATTAGACGAACTATCTAATCGGCTGTTAAAGGGCAAATTTAAAAATAAAATTTTAATTTTTTTTTCGGGGGATGAAGAGCAAATAACGGGGTGCGAATAGCCATACCCTACGGGAATTGCTAAAAAAAAATCTACAGAGACACATTAATATTTGAGTCTGGAAGAATTTCACCATTTACAAGGTTTTGGCTTCGACTTGTACTAGTTAATGGAGATAGATATCGCACTTTCGTTCTTCCTCTTCGATTTCTCCTCTCGACTTCTTTTTCCACCGCTTTCTTCACGTTCTTCCTTCGCTTCTATCTTATCCTGCTTTTGCCTACGTTAGTACAAGTGTAGCCCTATTCTTATCAGTTTCTTTTTAAACCCTAGATCCCAAATTTTCCAACCACGAGTCCTCTCTTCATCTTCCTACTTGCCCTCACCTGGTCATCGGCTTGTTTTTGTTGCGGCGGCCCTTCTCTCATCGGCCTTAGTTGATTCTTAATCAGTGGTGTTCTCGTCCCATGCTAGCTATACAATTTCTGTAATGCACAACGTCAGGTGGCCCAGCGAGTCCGTGCTTTTCATTACTGGTTAGTATATTGTCCGACCTTCATCTAGCCAAGCCAGTAGGAATGGGGATGGATGGTATGTGAAGGGACCCCTGTTTCGGTCTCTGCTGTGTTCTGGTTTGAGATGGATGTGGTTTCGACTTGACCAGAGGGAGAGTTTGTTTGGCTAACGCCGAGTAACGGCGAGTGTAGTGACTTCTGAGTCCCCACTGATGATCTCGCGACTTACTGTTCTTCTGTCTGGATTGCCTTTTTAACCATTTCTGCCGTGTGTTGCTTCGAGGTAGCATTACACAGTCTCAAGCACAGTGAGCTTTATTTCTTGGTTGCTCTGCATTTTAGTTCATTTGTCCGTATGTAGTGGATGAACCACCTTAAAAACCGTAGCTGATTGTCCACTAAGAATCACCTATGCTATACTGTATTTTATTGTTAATTATGATAAAAAAGATTTGCGATCATCTTAAAAACAGGACGGTTTTACCAAAAAAAGAAAAGAATTTCACCATTTGTTTATACATATGTAGACTGCATTCCATTAATAAAAAGATGCTTATAAGCAATTAGCAATTAATCAACAATAAAACAACACTTATACATATATCAGCAACATACCATTAATAAAAAATGCTTATAAGCAATTAGCCACTAGTAAAATTAAATAATAAAAAAAAAGGTTATGTTTTTAACAACTTCAAAAGGTTCTGTACCTCTAGTTCTATTTCAAAAATAAAAAATAAAAAGTTGATATAAAACCTAATTGTAAAGAATGAAATTATATTTTCCCACTTCCAATAAGCCTGTACTTTCTAAATTAGAAACCTGAGTTGTTAAACAATTAAGTTTCGTGCATGTCAAACATTTCAAAAGTCGTAGATTAATTTGTAAACCATTTCACTCAGATATTGTTAAATGCGATCTGTAAGTTAACATGTCCAATGCCCTCCTCTGCAAGCTACTTGAGCAGCAGGGAGGCTTCTACAAAATAAGGAAACTACAAATCAACAAACTTCCAATAAGAAATCTGATCCAAACTTCATTAATTATATAAATACAGTACTTGGCATCTTCCATCAAATCAGTTAAGTAGACTTTTTAGGCGTTTTGGCAGCAGTCTTCTTAGGTGATTTTGGGGTGTCAGAATCCTTAGCAGCGGTCTTCTTAGGCAAAAGGACTATATTCACCAAGAATGAGATTGCCAAGTTAGCTTGATGTATATTGTATTAACATGATGCATGTATGTATGCATGCATGCATGCGCGCACACACCCAAATAAATAATCATATTTTGCATACCTTGTTAGCCAAAATTTCTGAAAGGCATCTGATTTTTTCTCTAGTGCTTTCAGGGCTGCTGTTTCCATCATGTTTCGGTTTATGTTCTTTTGAGATGAACTCTTTTGGTTTTACAGCAAATTTGGAACTAATGATGTGATCATTTTAAGTGATGACATAAAGCATTGTATGTGTACATAGAGAAAGAAGAAAAGTTGATTTGTGCATACCCATTAACAGCTAATTCAGTCGATGATCCAGCATTATAATTTCGAGGTATTACATTAGTTGCCTTGCTGCAGATGACAAATGGGTGAAGAAAATATGGAAAACAAACAAACATAAATCAAACTTTGCAATCTAATCAACACATGAAATCAAACAGATGGAAAACAAAAGGAGACTGACCTCAGCTGCTCAGTACCACCAGGTACATATGGAACAGTTGCATTCTTAGAGAACAGCAGACTATGGTGACTAACACCTGCAATAAACTGTTACTTCAGAAATACTATATGTCTTTTCAGACTAACATCATAAACCGGTGAATATGCTAAAAACTATTGGAGTGGCAAAAGTTTAACATCAGATGTTATAAAACAACTTCATAATACAACTAACATCCACTCGTGCCAAAATATAATTACAAGGTGAAGTAAGAACATCCATGCGTTAATTAGTAAATGCCTTAATGGATAACCATACACTAGTGAACAGAGTTGACCTCGAAGGGAACCAAGGCAAGTCTTGGATATGAACGCAAGCCTCGTATATGAACCAAGGCAAGTCTCATATATGTATGTATACAAAACGTCCAAGCTTTGGTTAAAACTTAAATGATTTGACAAGTCACCAGACGAAGCTACTCCCCAAACCCACACAAACATTTGTATTATATGTAATTTAACCGAAAGGTGAGGAATTTTGTTTGTAAAAAGGTTTGATGATTGTATCATAAATTTTGTATGCATTCATTGATGAAGAACATTTCTTTACTAAGGTATTGTCGCATATCATAAATTGTTTAGCACATGAACTCGCATGGCATCATGCAGGACAAGTAACCGCAAAAAGTAGTATTAAATATCCATATGATATACTTCTCGTGTATATGTTTGAAATCCTAGTGAAGCTACAGCATTCATGAATAAGAATTAGGCGGAACAACATCATTCATTATGCTATACGATTCGATCTAGACATGATTAGGTGGATATGAGGTTACAGAATACATATATGAATAAAAAAAAAGTGGAGTATTACATATTTTGCTGCTGGCCATGCTATTCATGCAATTGCTGTTGAGTAAGAGAAATATCAAATCCTTGTTAAACAAGCTGAAGACCTCATGTATATCCTATTGGAATTAATATAAATGATAAGAGCAACATACTCAGAATTGTAAATCATTTAAAAAGAACAAATTTTTAAAATAGGCTAATTTTTAAAACATATAGCAAATATAGGCTAGTTTTAAAAGTATTAGCAGAAATAGATCGGTTTTTGCCATCTCAGCAATGAGGTGGCAAAACGTTAAAAAAAATAACCGGGTGTGCACTTGGCAGTGCGGCCCTTAAAATTATAACAAACGCACTTCCCAACTGTGTCTGTAATAATTTTAACCCTAAATCCAACTTACCTGCTTTCTGCTACATCTTCCGTCCGTCATTCTATTTTTTACTATTTCAGGATAGAAAGTACCAAATCGTACCATTTTTCCACTGGCCCTAAAAATCCCGAAAATCTTCATGAAATATCAAAATATACAAGGGTTATTGATTGAATTACTTCTATCAACTATTGTACATCAATTTGAAGGTATTGATTTAGTTTAATCTCAAATCCTAACTCAAATTCTTATGTTTCTCAATTACATTCAAATCCTAGTTTTTTTTTTTTTTTTTTTTTTTTTTTTTTTGCTTCTTATGGTACTAATATTTGTTTAACAATTAATTATCCTAATGCCTTCCAAATTTTCCATTGTAGACTATGTCGACTTTCATCCCTATTATTTGTTATTTTGATAGGAAGTTGAATTTGAAAGAAAATAATATGTCGGTGTATGTTGGTGGCAAACAAGAGGGTTCAAAGGTCAAAAAAATTTGCTCCTACCGTAAACTAGAATAAACGATGTATAGGGTTACAAAAAATTGATTCAAAAAAGTACGATGTAAAATTAGTAAGCAAGTGGGTGACAGATTCTGGATCTTCTACTATCGATGTGAATGACGATCAATGAAGATGTCGATGCAGTGTTTTTAGTTAATATGAAAGTTATTGAGTTATTCGTAATAAAAGAGGAGATGAGACATTATGAAGAGGTAATTGATACTAATTTAAACCAACATTCTACTCAAATTATCAAAACTATTCCGAGTTGTACTCATGAAACCAATCCAAGTCCAATATTTCCTACATTCGTGAATACAAAGTAAATCTGTAAATTTTACATGTAGTAGTTAAAATTCATAGTGTTCTAATCTCATACATTTTTCAACAGTTATATGGTGCATACGGGTGGTTCAAGATCTAAACCGACAAATGATGATGTAGGATGCAGCTCACCACATACTGATAGCATGCAAATTGCTTCAATGGATAAGATATGGCATGGATGAAAAATATGGAAGCTAACAATGATCCGCTTGAGTTTGGAATTGGTAATGAAAATGAAAACAAAAATAATGAAGTATCGTTGGTGCAAGAAGATGAAAATGATAACAAGAACAAATGGAATTTGAGATGCCTTTGACAAATGATTTATGTAGTGCACAAATTAGAGACGTATTTACTGCTGACTGTGTTGATTCGAGCTTTCACGTGGGAATGCAGTTTCAAACCAAGGAAATACTTATTCAACAGCTTAGTGAGTGGTCTATTAAGAATTCTGTCTCTTTTAAGCCCATAAAATCCCACAAAAAAGAGTACACCGCAATTTGTAATGTCGATGACAATTGCAAGTGGAGAATACATGCTATTGTGCCAAAAAAATCATTGACGGGAAAGTGGGAAGTTAGGAAATATGAAGGCAATCATACTTGTGTTAATCCGGTCATCAATTCTAATCATAAGCAAGCGACAAGCAGATTTGTTGCTAAAAAAATACTTTCTTTTGTGAAATCGGATTTCAATACCACTCCCTCAGCGATTCAAGTTTTAATGCCGGAAACTTTTTTTATCAAAATAAGCTACTTCAAGGCGTATAGAGCATTGCGGAAAGCACTTGAGACAATTTTTGAAAATTGGGAAATATCATATGCTGAATTACCACAATATTTGGCTACTATAAAAAAAACATAATCCGGGAACCATTTTTAAGATTGAAAACGAAAGACTTACGAATGACAAAGTTTTTTTCAAAAGTGCATTTTGGGCATTCGGTGCTTCTGTTGATGGTTTTGCGCATTGTCGACCGTTAATTTGCATTGATGGCACATATCTATACGGCAAATACCAAGATACGTTGCTAGTCATGACTGGAGTTGATGCAAATGATAGTATATTTCCATTAGCATACAATTGTAGACTCTGAATCAAAAAATAATTGAGATTGGTTTCTTAGATGTATATACTATCTCATACATAGTGTTCGCAATAGATGTTTGACTTTCATATCCAATCGAATGAAAGGCATTCGGGGAGCATTAGAAAATTGACCTCAAGAACACCATCACCGCTTTTGGGCTAGTCATCTCAAAGCTAACTTCCAAGTTGTCAGATTTACTCAAAAAAACTTGGTAGACTTGTTCTATTCATATGCTAGTGCTACAGATGAGTTGCAGTACAAAGAGTTAAGAGGCCACTTGAAAACCATTTCGCCGCATGCACATGCTTGGGTTGAAAAGAGTTTGCGACGTGCGGAGGAAAATTGGGCTTTATGCAAGAATAACGTGGACGATTTATGATGATGACAACAAATGTATACGAGATGCTCGTGTTTTGCGTGTCAAATCTTTAGTAGCACGAATGTTTTACCGTTTAAACGGCTATTTCATGAAACGTCGATCCGACTCCGAAGGATTTGAAATGAAAATGACTCAAAAAGTTGAAACTCTTTTAGCCAAAAGAGCAAAACAAGCACGACATTGTGGATTTGTTAGATTCAATCAAACCGAATGGTAAGTGAATGATCAATTTGGAAAAGCGTTTACTGTGACTTTACATGATAATGTATGTACTTGCACTTGCAACATTCTGCTATTGCCAAAATTGTCATGCTTGCATGTGATGGCCGCTTGTGTTTAAACCATTGGAGGAACGAATATATCGTACTATGATTTTTATTCAATGTGGTTTTCCATGGAAAAATATAAAGCAAGTTACGCTCCAAACTTTCATCCAATTCCCGATAGTAGATATTGAGATGCCTATCACGGTCCGACCCTATTGCCTCCGCATACAAAAAAGAAGACGGGATGTCCACACTCGACAAAAATTAAAGGTATGATGGATAAAATAGAAGGAAGTAAACAAAATGCTTGCAGCAAATATAGTCAAAAATGGCACAAAAGATCAACATGTCCGTCCTAATAATTTCTATTTGATTGATGTAAGCATTTTGTAAGAGAATGTTTGGAGATGTATTTTGAGATTTTGTTTGAATGTTTTGTAATGTAATGAACGATTTGTACTTTTATTTTGGTGAATGAATGAATGATTTGCATTTCAATAGTGCATGTTTGCATTTTACAAGCATATGAATTGTATTTAACTGTTTTTATAATTCGGTTTGTAAGATGTTTGATAATATTGGTGAAGTTGCAGGTTATTGCTGTGGCTCTTGGAAAGGCGCACCTTAGAGTAGAGGTGAGCGTTTGGTTGGTTTGGATTATCCGATGATAAAAACTACAAACCAAACTAAAACCAATAAAAATGAAAACCAAACCAAACCAACCAAATTAAGATTGGTTGGTTTGGTTGGTTATCCGATTTAACCGAACTAAAAATATTTTAGACTTTATGTTCATAATATTAACTATAATTTTAAATAAAATATAAATATATTATTAAAGTATTATTATTTATGACTCTTATACTTCCCAAAAACAATTCTGGTACACATGTGATGATTAAAATTAACTTAGATAACTAAACTAAGCTAAAATATTTATAATAATTTCGATAAATTTAAAAATATAATAAAAGTTCAGTTAATTTGGTTAAACCGATAACCAAACTAAATATTTTTCCGAACAGATTACAAATCGATCTAATTTCAAAACTGAACCAAACCGACCAAAATCAATTGGTTTGGTTGGTTTATTTGGTTTAGCCAAATAATGCTCACCCCTACCTTAGAGGTGCGCCCCTACCGAGGCCTGCTGCCATTTCTACCCAACCAAATCCTACATTTCCTCCAAACCACCCTTTCTCTCCAAAATCCCTAAAATTAAGAAACCCAAAAACCTATTTTTCTAAACTTTCAAATACTTCAATTTTTCATTATTTCTACACCAGATTAGCTCTACAATGGAAGACTCATCCTCCTCTTATGAAGTTAGAGGTAAATTCTTAAAAAACATTTCCTTATTTTTGTTTGTGTTATATACAATAGATTTAGCTTTGTAGTAGAGGTTATAAAAGATTTGATTAACCCTAAAGTTGTTCATTTCAATTCCTAGTTCAAGTATATCATGATTAACTTGTTCATTTCAAAACCTAGTTCATTACTTGTTCATTTCATTTCAACTTTTTTTCTTGTAGAATTGGCACCGGGTCCCGTGGATGCAAGTGTCTTGTATCTTCAAAATGAACATAGAAGCAATAATACGGACTTGATGAAGGTATTTCAAAAATCCAAATGAATGAACTCGATACTTTTTCATTTCTCATGCACTAGCTAATTACTTTCATCTCGTTTTAAATTTGTAGAGCGACGAGCCAATTGATTGTCAAGATCATTCTAGCAAGTTAGGGTTGATTACTTCAAATACACCTAGAGTTCAACTTGCGCTACAAAAAGCAAGATTTAGATAATTATCCAGATTGGGTTTTTTTAAGATAGATCATGCACTTGTTACTTCATTGGTAGACAGGTAGAGACCGGAGACTTCCACCTTCCATCTTCCCACTGGTGAAATTACTTACGTTGCAAGATGTTAGTTGTCTTTTGGGTGTTATAATGGAAGGAAATCCTGTTACTGCTACACATCTCAGTAATTATGAATATATTTGTTATGAGTGCTTGTGCGTGGTCCCAAATTGAAATGAGATAAGAGGTGCAACAGTTAAGTTGATTTGGCTTCGACGTACGTTTCAAAATGAGCCATCAGAAAATGCATCAGATGAAGAAGTTGAACATCATGCGAGAGCCGTTATTCTACACTTGATATATTGTCGTCTATGTCTCGATCATTCTAAAGGACGACTAAATCATTTTTTGGCTATTATTTGTGATAAATTTGGAAGACTGCACGATATTCTTGGGGTAGTGCGATATTGACAACATTATACACTGAATTAACAAATGTTACGCTCGGTAAATCCAAATCGATAGCCGGTTGTCTTTCTCTTCTACAGGTAAATATTAGTACGTATAATTGTTAATGACCACTTGTAATATGCAATCTATCATATTTATTTTTTATATATTTTACAGCTTTGGTCATTGACACATCTTCCTATCGGTCGTCCAAACGTAACTTTATCTGCGTAGATCGACATGTCATTACCTTATAGTGTAAGGTAGTTTATTTACATTTACATGATGTTCAATAATGATGCTTATGCTTACGCTATATTATTTACATTTACATACTTTACATACATTATTTTATATCACAAGTGGTTTGGAAATGAGAGTGGGATTAAGTCTCCAAAACAGGTTGCCACTTACTATCGTGACCAGTTTGACATGCTAACACATGAGGCTGTTGTATGGAATCCCTACACACAGAACGTGCTAGTTGATATGTCTCAGATAAGTCTAAGTGGCATGCCTAGTTGGCTTTGCAAGACACCGATCATATGCATGCGAATTGTTGAGATGTATAATCCTGGTTGAGTGATGCAACAATTCGATCTTCAGCAACACATCCCTGAGCCTTGCGAACCAAAGCCAAAATTTGGATTTTGCTGTCATTCAACAGAACGATAGACACAACCGTATCGTTCGTCAACAAATTCCTAACACTCATATTTCAGCATACATGAGTTGGTATTGATCGATCACTCGAAGATTCATTATCGCAGATCGGACTCCTCATGAACGAGCATACATCACTCATGCACCGCTTGAGCGAGATGTCGTACGTCTTTTACTTTGCTTTACTGTTTTATTTTGTTGACTTAAATCTTTCGATATGTGATTATAAATAACACAATTTGTAGGTCGATGTGCTAGAGACAGTTGGCAGAGGATTGGAGGATACTGGATATGGTAGAGTACCGGAGCCCGACGTCCAACCACAATGTATTAGCTTGAAGAAACTCATTGACACATTATTCTTTAGACGTAGACTAGAACGTCCAGGAGAGCGAGGAACTAAAAGAAGACATGATCATTTTCAAGCTCCAACTCAACATGATCAAGCTCAATCGCAGACGGCAGGACCTTCTCAACCTCCCCCGACTCAAGATTAAACTTCACCATGAACGTTTTTATAAGTGTTGTATTAGTGTATGTTTGTAAGTGAACCATGTGCAATTTGGATTTGTGATCGAATTTTATTTGGATTCTGTTTATCTTTGTAATCGAATTTTATTTAGACTTGTGTTTATGTTTGTAATCGAATATTAACGTTGTTTTTATGTATTTATGTTTGAAGTTGATACATATATGTGTTTATGCTATGAAAAAGAAGGATAAATGAAGACAGGCTGCCGTTAAGCAGCAGGTGGAAGAGACGCGCACCTTACAGGTGCGCCTTCACAGGATTTTAACGGGTGCACTTGATAAGTGCGGCCGTTTAATAAAACAAGAGCACACTTATCAAGTGCACCCTTATTAATTTTAATGGGTGCACTTGGCCCGCTTGCCAAGTGAGTCCCTCGGTTATTTTTTTTAACACTTTGTTATCTCATCGCTGAGGTGGCAAAAACTGACATATTTCTGCTAATACTTTTAAAACTAGCTTATATATGTTGTATGTTTTAAAAGTTAGCCTATTTTGGAAATTTGTCCTTGTTTAAAAGAGAACTGCTCTGAAGTTCATTCCTTAACACTGCTTATTTTAAAACCTTGAATTTATCAAATTAACAGAAGACCAATGATATAATGCACTTGCATTTCTCGCCTACTTGATAAGAGTTCAATTAGTGAATTTTGTGTGTATATGTGTAATTATTCACTCTTTCACAGTTTCACCACACCTCATTTTACACCCTACAGTTACTAAAATTACACAACTTGAAATCAAATGAATTTTTAGGTATATTTAGGGATGACAATGGGGCGGGTCTAGGGTCTAAACCCGCTTGACCCGCCCCTGTTTTGACCCATTCAGACCCGTCCCATAGGGTCTTTGGATCGGGTAGACCCGCGACCCGCTTTTAGAGGTCCGGGTCTAGGGTCGGGTCTGGGACACGGCTAACCCGACCCGCATGATTGAATCATAATTAAAACACTTTATAACTACAGTTATTAATTGTTAATCCATTAGGTATACATGTTTATAACATGAATATTATATTTTTTCAATCAACAAACTATAAATTTTTCACAGTATTAGGTTGCATCAATGATAATCATACAATAACAAATGCATACATTTTGAACTATTATCTTACAACTCATTTTATTATATTCTCTTATCATTGTGAGCACATTATAATGTGTATATAATTTAACATTTAGTGATAAAAAACATAAATATATAAATTTGTGTACAATAGAACACAATAACGCCGGGTTGCGGGACGGATCGGGTCTACCCTGACCCGTACGGGTTTCGGGTACGGAGCGAAATTCAAGACCCGCACCGGGTCTACGGGGCGGGTCTGGGGCGGAGTTTAGAAAGTCCGGGTCGGGTATGGGGCATGAGAAACCCGCCCCAACCCGCCCCATTGCCATTCCTAGGTATATTCAATCTACGCTATGCACATCGTATCCACGAAATGAGAATCGTTCCGAAACTTCTAGCAGTCAACATGTTTAGTCTGTATAAACCACTAACATGTTTATTTTAATCGGCAGTTAATTATATTTTAGATATATTAGGATTATCCAAATTAGTCCAAAAAAAATTGAAGATGATCTTGAATCATCTAAGAAATATCTATAATTTTTTGTTTGATTTCGAACAAAACGGGTGTAGTGAAATACTACCTTCTGTCCGTCCATCACTAAGAGAAAAAATAGGAATGCGAACGGACTAATGAAATTAACATAGGATACTAGTCACAAGTCACAACACAGAGGAATATAAAACCACTGAGAGAAAAAATTGAAAGCAAGATACTAGTCACAACACAGGGATGTAAAACCACTGAAAGAAAAAATAGAAAACAAGATACTAGTCCCAATACCACTCTGCATGCGTAGTTTACTATGTGGCATATCCCAAGTCAGAATAAATGAGGGTTATGATAGGCTTGACGAGCCAGCTTAAAAAACCATAACCTCTCTTATGTAAACATGATGACAATACACACAAAAAGTTGCATTATCATTGTTCTTAACCATAGTACAAATAAATTGAATGAGTGAAGAGTGAACACACCTTCTGGTTGAAGTATCTCGTTTGTTCTTTATTCTCTGTTGCAGTTCTAAATAGACCACCCTTAAACACCTATGACCAAGGGATAAAAAATATTTTTTGCATCATAAGTATACGACACCCGTAAGTCGATTACAAGGTGGTGTTTAGGGATGTCAATGGGGCGGGGCAGGCACAGGTAATACCGCCCCATCACCCGCCCCGTTGGGTGATTTTTTGCCCAATGCCCGCCCCATATCTGCATGGGTACTCATTAAACGGGTTTTAAACAGGTTACAGGTAATGGCGGGTATTCGTGGGTATCCATTATATTTATTCAATTTATTTTTTAGCCGTTTATTGAAATTATTCAAAAGCGCATTTGGTAAAAAAACAAATTAGACCAATGTTCAAATGTTAATCTCAAAATACCAATACATATTTATACAAACATCCAGAAAAGAAGAGACAACAACAGAAGTATCCATCAAAATATAAACAGCTAGTTATAAATTGTTGAGTAAAAGCATGCAACAAATACCGAACAACCAATAACAATGTTTTTTGTATTAACTATTAATAATAAATCACATTCAATACGGTCACGGGTACCCACGGACATGGATATCTTGCTATCCGTGTCCGACCCATTAATTAACGGGTATTAAAAATACCCGTTTATTTTACCCACGGATACCCATTTAACTATCCATGACGGATTTTACCCACGGATAATCGCGGGTACGGATTTTTTTGCCATCCCTAGTGGTGTTTAGCAATACTTTTATTGTGCCTGGTGGAATTTGAACAATTTTGTGCGAGCCAAACTTTTCAGGAAAAAAGGTAGTTTAATGTTCATAGCTTCATATAGCATCATGACCAATATAGGTATAAATAACAAGAACACACTGATCTACCTAATGTAATAATGTTCATAGCTTCATTTAGCATCATGACCAATTATCATTGTTATGTAGCAATACCGATAAGAAAATAGATATGTTTTAACTACCGACTCAGTATTATCTTAATCAACTGCCATACATTGGGGATATTAATAATTAAGTGCTCCCAATTTCTAACCATTAGGTTTTGAATGTCAACTTAGAATGATCAAATGGAATACAACAATATTTATGTAGTGTTAAACAAGTATCACTCTGGATTTATGTTATTTGGATTCATAGTTCTAGCGATATAGTATAATGTGAATCATCATTGTACATCTATGTACATGATTGATTACAAGCTTCTGCAAGAAAAAGAAAAAAGAGATTGAATCAATTCAATTTGCGACGACAGACGAATTTTTATTCTTAATCCGAGTCACTGACTCAGTATTATCATTGTTACGTACGTAGCAATACCTACAAGAAAATAGATATGCTTTAACTACCGACTCAGTGTTATCATTGTTATCTAGCAATATCTACAAGAAAATAGATATGCTTTAACTACCGACTCGGTATTATCTTAATCAACTACCATACATTGGGGATATTAATAATTAAGTGCTCCCAATTTCTAACCATTAGGTTTTGAATGTCAACTTAGAATGATCAAATGGAATACAACAATATTTATGAAGTGTTATAAAAGTATCACTCTGGATTTATATTATTTGGATTCATAGTTCTAACGATATAGTACAATGTGAATCATCGCTGTACATCTATGTATATGATGGGTTGGGATCACCTGGACCCAATTTCCCCTGGTCCGGTGGTCCCAACCAATTAAATCACCCCATTTTGGGGTGATTTACACATAGCCCCCCTGAATTACGCCCAAATTTCAGGAGGCTATGTGTAAATCACCCCAAATGGGGTGATTTAATTGGTGCGGACCACCGGATCAGAGGAAAATGGGTCCAGGTGATCCGCACCCGTATATGATTGATTACAAGCTTCTGCAAGAAAAAGAAAAAAATAGATTGAATCAATTCAATTTGCAACGACAAACGAATTTTTATTCTTAATCCGAGTCACGGACACACCTACTATACCAACTCTCTCCTTTCAATCCGATTGAATTATTAGTCAAGGTATAAAACATACTAGTTTATCACATCTTGTTCTTCTTAAAATTAGAAATGGAGGGCTTCCCCTGATCTTCATGTATGAAAGGTTCCAGTTTTATTTATTAACATAAAAGTTTCTACATATTTTCCTATAAAACGGTTGAACCAAAATTAAACAAAGTGAAGTCAGAAAAATAGGCGTAATAGTGAAAGCGACAAAGACCGATTGTTGCATGACATCCATCTATTGCATCGTCAATTTTAGATGGATGTGTTATAAATTGCTTTTAAAATTGGCTATTTTTAAGCAATTGGTTCATGAGTGCAATTGCTATAAAGAGCACCATATTTTCTTGGATAAAACAAGAATGTTGCTAAAGGCATCCAAATTTTTTTTTTTCTAATACCACTTTTTTTTTTCTAATACCATGAGTGGTATTAGAAAATGTAAAACTAGATGTTTTTAGTTCCAAGTGGTGTAGTGCTAAAAATACCAGTTTTACGGTTCCTAATATCACTTACGGTATTAGGAAGAAAAAAAAATTGTGTGTTTTTAGCATAGCAACACACTAAAATAAATCTGGGACGGATATACTTATTAGATAAATAAAGCTGCTAGGAAAAATGTGCGTGTGGGAGAAGGGGTTTTGCGGCGGGGGGGTGTGTGTGTATTTGTTCTTTTTAGTTGAATAATTAATTTTATGCACTATGAACTTAAGGACCTATTCTGAGTAGTCTGTTTTCCATGTTTGAACCGATTCTATTGACAAGCATTCCCAACTGGCTACTGCAAAATTAGAGCTTTTTCAGCAAATATAACATTTTCTCCATTCACTGACTGGCACTCCCATCTGGCTACTCATTTGAATCATGTTACTCGCGAAGAACACATATTTTTGGATATGTAGAGCAATTTATACAAATACCAAATTACATGGTTTTTGGACGATTAGCTACTAAATAACTGATTAGAGCAGTTATTCAAATAAGTAGACTGTAGACATTCTACATTAGAGTTGTTACAGATTTTCATACCTGCATTTCATATATCTTTTCTTCAATTGTTCCGCATGTGATCAAGCGATATACAATGACATCCTTCTCTTGTCCGATTCGATATGCACGATCAACACTTTGGTTGTCCGTACTACGCAGAAAAAAAAAAAAAAAAAATCAAATATCGTCACAGCTAAAGTATTTAAGGTATGCATGTACCCACAAGAAGTAATTTAGCAGAAACTACTAAAAGACCGTAAATATGTGGACAAACTATTAAATTCACAAATGTTAGAAGACAGAATGTGATGTGTAATACAAAAATGCTTGGGAAACAAAGCTGAATAATAAAACTTTCTTGCACATGAATATCATAAGGGACATTGATTATCAATATTATCAGTGCAGCACAATAATGAAAAATAGGGACAGTATTATAACATCAAACTGAAGGCAAGGAACACACTGTGTGAATATGCATCAGGTTAAAAAAACATTTGCAGCTATGTGACTGAGAGCTATCTAGATGCCACAAGCATTTTAAAAAAATTCCTCTAACCTCGGGTTCCATGCTAGATCAACCACAATAACACGATCTGCTTTCGTTAGAGTAAGACCAAGTCCTCCAACTTGTGATGTCAACAAAAATATAGGAGCTCCGCATCCCTCTTGAAAATCCTGAAAAGAAAATACAATTGGTACAATATTTGATTGAATTGTCCTAATTGATTAAAATATAAAATTGTGAATGATATGAACCTTCACTATGCTTTCTCTATCTGCAATTTTTGTTGTGCCATCAATCCGCGAAAATCTATATCTTGCAGCAGTGATTGCTTCCTACAGAACAGATGCAAAAACAAATAAAACGTAACTAAATGAAGATCCAGTAATCGAAAGACCTGAAAAGGCTTTTGACTATGTCGAATCATAATATAAGGAATCGACATTGTTTGTTTGGAACAATCAAATATGATTATTTGTCCTAGATGCAACTAGAATTCACACTGGTGGGTTCAGCTTCCAAAGATCATGTGCAGAGTTTCTGGAAATATACATAACTTAGTTGAGTATACTACCATACTCCTATAGTGCACTCAACCAAGTTGAGGCTTGTCTAGCTCAGATATCCATTGTATTGCTGATTCATGATTTAATAATGCAAGTACCCCAATGCAGAGGCGTCAATGGATCTGCTTTTGATCTATATCCAGTCTTGTAGTTAAATGGAGTAAAAGAAGTTCTTGATTCATTTATTACTGGGATTCATAAAAAAGTTATACTGATAGAATAGTGCCTAACCAATTAATTAAGGGAATGGGAAATGTAAACATGTGCACATTTTAAGGTTGTTAAACTACGGATATAACCTCCATGAATTCCGCCCTTTTTAATTGTGGAAGGACGCTTTATGTATGTGAACCAGTATTTCTTGACTTTTTAGCTATTAATTATCATCCTTAACATGCGAGCACATGTTAACAAAACCCTTAGTTAATAAGTGAAATATTTTTCTTTACACGAGTATGTAACAAGCATGCATATTGAGGCAAAATAATACCTGAATAAGATTCAACATTTTCCGTGTTTGGGAAAAGATTAATATAGTGTGCCCCTCGGCAATCAAATTATCCTGTTTATAGAAAAAAGTTTGCATCTGAGTTTTAGACGACCACAAGCATATTTTGCAAGACTCGTTGTGATCCAATTGTTGAAGATCGTTGCTATTGTTATTAGCCAACTTTTTTGCCATTTCTTCAACCAAACCAAGTTCCTCAAGATTTAACATTGAATCCATTCCTTCCAGCACACCTTCAGTAGCTTTTTTGGTTAGAAGAAGTGGATGGTCACAAGTTTTCTTCAATATCTAAAAAATTTAGAAATGAAGTAAGAAATATGTGAGTGAACCATACCTACAATGGTGAACATGCACTTCACAGCTGTAATACAGTACAAATTCACGGTTGCAATAAAGTATAAATGTGAGCAAGGATTTAAAAGAAATCAAAAATTGGTCTAGAATACCTTTTACGTTCGAATAAGGAAAATTTTAAAATGACAATCAAGGGTACCTTCAGAAATGGAGAATGTTTGATAAGTTTAATTTCATTAATAAAACATATGACAAAAGAGAAGATTGAATGATCATATTACACAAATTCCCAAGAAAACAATGATATAGCTATAAAAAAAAAAAAAAAAAAAAAAAAAAAAAAAAACAAATTAGTAATATAAAACCCAGAGGAAAGAAGCCAAGTTTTCACAGCCATGTTACTACTATCAGTAAATTCAATAAATCAAGAATAAAAATACAGATCAGGCCATTAGCCTTTATATTCCAATGTTTGAACTTTGAACAAAACATACCGTTAATGCAGCTAATGGCGAGCCACCATCCAGAGACGAACGGACCCAGTTACTTTTCAAAAAAGCTTCATAAAGTTGTCTCTGTATCCAAAGAAAAAATTTGATGGCTTTTGTAAATTCAATTTAGAATAATATACTGCACAAATGCAATATCACCGATAAATGAGAATCAAGGCAAAAAATACCTGAGACTTGGTCACTCTCAGCCAGACAATCAACTCATTCTTTTTTGACAGTTTAACATCCATTGAATCATCTTCACCAAACACCTCACTCTTTATTCGTCGCAAGAAATATGGCTTTATGCGCTTCCGTAACTCCTGCAATTGAAACAAAGTCATCGCTCTATCAGCCAACGGAGCAGTAGTTGTAAATTAATTATGATGTTAACATTGAAAGAGCAATAGATGTAAATTATCTATGATACAAGAAACTAAGAGGATCAGCCATATCAAAGACATTGGACTGTGGGTTAAACGTAGAGGAGTTGTATTGTTGTTGCTGTAGTTTTTGTTATTATTCCAGATGATACTTAAGTAGCAGGGACTCCAAAATGAAAAATACTAAATGAAATATTTTAGAAAAAATTACAATCTTCTCCCACCGAAAATAACAGTCTGAAAAGAAAGTGTTGTAAATTCCTCGGTAATGCCATGGCATCTTATCATCTAACTAAATCTCCACTGCAACCAACCTAGCATGAAAGTTTTGGAGACTATTTTTTTGCAGAAACGTAAACTAAGCAACAAATAAATGTAAAAACTTTTCCTTGATATGCAAACTTCGCTATATGAATACTTGGTTTGCATAATCGAAGTACAGATTTTACGCTTTAGTTTCAGTAAAATCTCTGACCCTAATCAGGATTGGTTTGAAAACTAGCATAGCAATGCCCAGCGTGTTCTGAGACTTCCTACAAAATAGAACTCTAAATACTGTAATACAACTGAACTTGGATTGCAACTAACCTGGCACAAAGGTTAGCTAGGCTACATGTATAATAACACTACCATGAAATTCAAGATTAAGTTAAAGCCTTCGCAAGCGTAGATCCAACGTATTTTTCCCAATTAGTAGCATCCTTATCATATCCACGGAGGATCTTACATTCATATTTGTGTTTGAACCTGCAAAAATGAAAAGTATGATTTTTTTTTTTTTTTTTTTTTTTTAGTCCAAGAAAAAGATAATCCAAAATCTTCAAAATGAAAGGAGTGTTAGAGTATATGCAAAAGATATACTAGGGAATATGCTACAGAATAAAGAATATGCTAGGAATATTCTAGAGAATAAATGTAGTCTATAAATATATGATTTAGCATTGTATTCAATTAAGCAATTATCTCTATTGTACTAGCAATAAAATAAATATATAAAAATATAGTCCTTTTATTGTTTAATGTTTCATCTCTCTCTTCTCTCTGGATCTGAATTTTAACATGGTATCAGAGCTAGGTCAGAGAGGAGAGAGAGAAAAGAGTTTAGTTTTTATTTATTATTGATATGATAAAGGTTCCACGAATACTTGTTTTCAGATCTATTCTTTTCGGTTCTTTTCTTCTCGATTACGAAAAAAAAAAAAAAATGAAACAATACAACTACGGCTTTCCTTCAAGTCGCAGTCCCAATTTCATCTGTTCAAATCCGAAAAATAAAAATAAAAAAATCATTCTGTTCTTAACGATCTGTTTTTGATCGACTTTCGGATGATGCTTGTATAATTTCGATTAGGGTTTCGAAGTTGGGTTCTAATTAAGTTTTTGATTTGAGTTTTCGTTCTGACGTGATGCGGAGGTGAGATTGGGTTGTCCACTTTCGTTGGGTATGGGTTCTCAGGAATGGAAATTGGGTATTGCGAAGTGGATATTGACGATGGCGAACAGGGTGGTTGCGGAATGGTGTTTAATTCGGAAAGGGTTTTAATTCGCTATAGTCTGATTGGAGAACGGAGGTGAACATCGATTGATGGAGGAGCTCGAATTTAGGAGGAAGTCGTTGGTGTAGTTGCGTTTAAAGTGTGGGTTTTGTTGGTGGAGGATGGCTCAGTGAAGCTGCTGTGTGTTTTAGGTGATGGATGATGGTCCTAAGGGTGTGATGCAGATCGGTGTATGCTGTGTATAAAGACTGGTGGCGGTTTTGTGTTCCTTGATGAAGTTGAAGGTTGGTTTAGGGAGGTGATGAAGATTGCTGGGTAAGTGATGGAGAAGGGTATGTGATGAAGTCAATGGGAATATGGACGTGAATTGGGGTTAGTATTTGTACGATTCAAGTTGGAGGGAGTTTTTGAGCTCAAAGCAAGGTGGTAGAGAGGCAGTTCACGTTTGCATGAGGAGGCAGTTGTGGTATGTGAGTTGTAGTAGAAGGGTGATGTGGAGTAATGGAGTGTGTAGTTATGACTGGTATATGGAGTAGGAGGATGTTTTATGCTGGTGGTCAGAGCATTTTGGCAGATTGGTGAATTATGAAGAGCCAGCAGGTGGACTTGTGTGAAGATGTGACACAGGTTGATGAGTTTATATGTTTGGTGAGGGAGCAGAGTGGGTGGCAGGTTGATGAGGGAGCAGAGTGGGTGTTTTTGGTAGATTGGCGTTTAAGTGTGAATTGTTTTGAACTGGTGTGTGTTTGGTGACAGTTTGGTGTTGTGTTTGGCAGATGTTGAGGATTAGTTTCTGGTTGAGGCTACTGCGATGTGAGTAAGGGGAGCAGTCGCGGTTGTGATGGTAGTATGGAGTTGTGTATGGCATTTTGCTGTGTATTGGTAATTGGTGAAGATGGATTCGCAGTGATGTGTTAGGTGTTAGTGTTTGTTTATTATTCGGTTGATATCTGTATCGGTAAGCCTGTTTATTAGGAGGGCAATTGACGTTGATTGAAGGTGGTAGGTGGTTACTGCAGGTATGTTTGGAGGATGCAAACATATGCTGACCATCCCTTTTGATTTTGTTTTGTTTTTTGTTTGTATGTTTGGGGGATGCAAACATACAAAACCATCCCATTTTGGTTTAGTTCTGTTTTCGTTTGATATGTTTGGGGGATGCAAACATATAAACTCATCCGGGGACCAGTTTTGTCATTTGGCCGCTCAGATCTTTTGTTTACCGATCAGATTGAAGATTGTTTTGGATTGTTGAGTTGATGTTGAGTTGATGTTGAGTTTTTGGTATTTGGCAGTTTCTTCTCTACTTCTTTTGGCAACTTCTATTGGGAACTTCTATTTAGCAGTTTCTTCTCTACTTCTTGTGGCAGCTTCTATTTGGCAGTTTCTTCACAGCTTCTATCGGCATCTTCTATTTGGCAGTTTCTTATCTACTTCTTGTGGCAACTTCTATTTGGCAGTTTCTTCACAGCTTCTATCGGCATCTTCTATTTGGCAGTTTCTTCTCTACTTCTTGTGGCAACTTCTATTTGGCAGTTTCTTCACAGCTTCTATCGGCATCTTCTATTTGGCAGTTTCTTCTCTACTTCTTGTGGCAGCTTCTATTTGGCAGTTTCTTCGCAGCTTCTATTTGGCAAACTCACGATTCTCCGTATCGTAAGTTTGAGGGGGATGTTAGAGTATATGCAAGAGATATACTAGGGAATATGCTACAGAATAAAGAATATGCTAGGAATATTCTAGAGAATAAATGTAGCCTATAAATATATGATTTAGCATTGTATTCAATTAAGCAATTATCTCTATTGTAATAGCAATAAAATAAATATATAAAAATGTAGTCCTTTTATTGTTTAATGTTTCATCTCTCTCTTCTCTCTGGATCTGAATTTTAACAAGGAGAAGTGCCCACTCATCCTTGTCACCCAGAACAGATCGACAACAGAAGTAAAATAAAGCCCAAAGCTCCTGTAAAAATAATTGAACTTACAATAAGTATTAAAGAACATATAAGAGAGGAATATTATAATACTATCTGGTAAATTATATCCACCTTGAGATTATTTTGTATAGGTGTGCCGCTTATGATAATCCGATGAGCGCATGGTATCTCCAATATATAAGGCTTGTGCCCTTTGCGTCCCGGGACTTTTAATGATATGTCCCTGCATTAATTTCAATTAATCATAATACAACATTATCAGTATCGGATGTTGCTCTGGAACAAATTTTGGATAGAGATCTTCCACAGCAAAACTATAGGAACTACCAGATCAATACTTGAGCAATGTCTAAACCTTAAAGAGACAATAGCTAGCTGAAAATATTTGATACACATTACACATATATTAAGGGCCCATCGGCAAGAGTTGTATCTTGTACAGCTCATAAATATGGAGCGGGCTTCATAAGCAAGTTACCTATTTTTTTAATTAAAATATCAGACTTGATCGTATATATGATGTATCCTTCAAAAAAAATGTTGCGAAAGGGGGGAAACATACTAGCTGGCTAATGGCAATGACTATCGGAGCTGTTAGAGGTTATAATTTAAAAGCAAAATAATCACTTGGTTAAACATTAATAACTTCAGACAACTATTTTCAGTGTCACATTAAATTTTATTCTATCACTCGCGACATGAGCTTAGATGATACTATCAAAAATTTGGGAACTATTGAATTTTTCCACAAAATGACATGTTCGGATCATGATCACTATACCAAACAAATAACATTCACATTGATGATCATTCTTCCAGGTAGAAGCAAAATTTTGATGGTAAATTATTAAGAAAATACATTATGCGCTACAATCTTAGCTTATAGGTAAAATTATGTATTTTATAAATTACAATAGGTAAAATATAATTTAGTTCAGACGATTACCATATACTTTAGTTAGGTGACAATTCATGAAATTTGAATATACTACATTGCAAAGTCATTTCCTAAATAAGTGACGCTTGAAATGGTGGGAAAAAGCATCAAAAATAATGTGCAAATCAATATTGCAAATTGAGTGGACATTGAAGCAAAAATCAACCTCATCAAGCACAATGTAGTCCCATAAGTAGTCTTCTTCGTCCGTGTTGCCATAAAGATCCTGATAATGCTTACCTTGTAATGATTTGTAATTATGTCGGACATTACCGTAGGTTGTAAGAAGAACACCACCATCCTATTAATGACACAATATATTATGTATGGAGAATGTGATATGCAAAAGCATAGGCTGCAGAATTTTTAATAAGTTAATAACCATAAATTTGTAACACAAATAAAAGGGATACACCTGAAAGATGTACTGAAGTTCATGATCACGAACTCTCTGAGAAGCCCCAGAGTAGCTGAATGAATAAATGGTTATAACAAAATAAAAGGATTTCACAATATATGTAAATGTAGCTTATTAATTATGGTAATAATGCAAAACATGAGCCTTACTCTCTTATTTTATTTGAAAGACCTACAACCGTTAGTTCCTTAATCCAATGAGCAATAAGAGTTTTAGGGGCAACTATTATTACTCTCATGATTAGCCAGGAACAAAATAGTCCAGATAAGAATGCAGCAACCTAGAAAATAAAGTTGGTAAGTTGAAAGTAATATAGATTATAAAAAAGGCGTTACAGAATCCTGAGTAGTATCTGTTATCAATTAAACAGTGAAAGTGTTTATTTCACTTTTGCTCTAGTTTTTGCAGAATAGATTCCAACATTTGCGAGCATTTTGCCACATTCGCTGAAATGTAAAATGTTGAAAATACAGCTAATGCTTTGTGATTTATAGAAAATAGCTATAAGCTGAATAACATGCCTTGAGTATACACTGCTGATCTTCAACAAAATCAGACAAGGACATTATTATTGGTTATCCATGCTATTTAAACTATGGATCACATCTTTATAAACAAAATGTGCTCATCAAATTTTAAACTTCCATAGATGTGACATGCACGTGTTAAAGCTTATCAAATTCTGAGAAAGGGGGGGGGGGCTAGCATGTGCACAACTTAGCTTTTAATGTCAACAAGTAAAACGTTTGACCTTCAATTTTCAAGTACTGATAAACTCAATCAGTAGTATACTGTAAAGGGTGTTGGGGGAGACACTTGAAAAGAATATGGCCTATGGTATCAGGGGTAAAAGCAATAGGAAAAAAAATAAAATGTATTTATTTATGTATTTCACAGGAACTGAACTTATGGCTATGTTCATTAATATTGCATCTGCGAAATAATGATTAATTTTCACATAATCAACTACTGTAAATGATATAAATAAGTAATTGTGCTTTTAATGTACCTGCATTGTCTTTCCCAAACCCATGTCATCCCCTAAAATCCCACCAGTTCCTGCACAATGTAATGTCCAGAACCACTGCAGCCCATCCCTTTGATGTGGGTACAACATCTTTGCAGTCTTTCCTGGAAGCACGTATTTTTTTCTCAGATTTGTGTTTCCAATCAGTGCATCACAATATCTTCCCTATTTTTGAGGTCCACCTCTTTCTGTTCCTCACTGTTATCTAAGATAACACAGTGCTTGTAATCATCTTCCTTGTTTTTGTCGTCTATAACAACGCAATCGTCTGAAACTACATCTGTACCCTTTTCATCTGAAGATGGAGTAAGTGAGGACGAGGCACTATCAAACTCATACGAAGTTTCTGGAACATCAACAGGAGCTCTAGGCTTCGCCTTGTGCTTCTCAACCGATAAAGACCCTAGTCTAGGACTCAAATCGTCCATGATATCCAGGACATTCTCACTATTTTTCTCCGGAGAATCGGCCAGATCATTGAGATCGTCAAAGTCGCTGTTTTTTGTTTCATCCTCATTTGACGTGGACTGTATTTTACAGAGGCGGTATAAGAATGAAAGCATACCTGTGCTATTATCCGTGCTGGGTTTGGAAGGTTAGGAGCAAGAGAGACGTTGAAGAAGGAGCTGAGAGGCTTTTGCGCAGTAGCGTCTTCCGCTGTTAAGAGCTTTGAAAAAGATCGATCAACTCTTGGGGATTCGTACGCCTATTTTGAATTCAGAATTAGTGGAGGAACAAGTTAGCTGAGAAATTGATTTGAATTTATAGCGGGTCTTAGAAGCTGAAAGGTCTCAAAAGCTGAAACACTATTTAATGATCGATTTATTTTCCAAAATTTGTTTGCTTTATTATCATGGCGGGAATAATTGTTACGTTTTATGCCACGCATGGGTTGGGGGCAGCATGGTCTAACTTAGTGTCTTGGAATAGGCATCAATCAACCATACAAAACCCAAAACTTACAATACAATATAACGTTTTCAGAACCTACAGTAAAATTAGATGATTTTATTAAAAAAAATACATTCAATGCAGTTTTTCATTAATTTTAGTTAGACGTTAAATATTAATATATTTAGAGAAAAAAAAAAAAGTAGAGAGATTTATGGAGAAAGGTGCAAAGAGAACATTCAAAATAACACCAAAGAGATTAAACATGTTAAAAACATGTTTATTATTTTTTGAGTTTACAATTTTAAAAGCGACAAAATTTTGTAATGGCCGATTTAACTAATTTCAACGGACAAAGCGATAATCGGCAAAATGAGTATGTTGTTGAATCCTTTTAAGATCTGTGGGGTGCTTAGCCAAATAGATAAATTTTTGGGTAATTTGAAGAGATACAAACGTGAAAAGTGTGGTGAAAATGAACTGCTTTGTTGTGCTATGAACAGGGAAGCTAAAATGGAATAATTGTCTTTTTGAATTTGCATATTTATTTATTTTAAATTAAATATTTTTCAATAAATTTAATAAATGATACCAAATTATAAAGTAGTATTAAAAAAACTGTATACAGAAACAAATAACGACGTCTTTCATTAAAATAGATATATTTGAAGTTAAAAGTACATCATGTATCGTTTGTGCTAAATTATTAAATCATCTGCTGCTAATTATAGACATAACCTACGTATAAGTTCATTCTCGCGGTCTAACATAGAATGGGTCACCTTATCACTTGAAACTACATACAAGAGTTTGTTAAATATGCTGGAATTCAGATCATTCTTACGGTGGGGGATCTCGCTGACTTTGCACAAGACAGTGAACTAACATCGAACATCCAGCTAGGAGTAGCAATCGTGGGATTATAAAGCAAGTCACTTGCTGCCTCATGGGACACATGAGTGAAGCTAGTGTCGAAGTGGGTTTGATGGGATGGAGGAATCATGTAAATGCACTCGCCATTCTTTATTGCACAATCATACATTTCACCTAATTGAATGAATTTAGGGGAGCAAGGTTTTCAATGCGGCGAAATCACAAAGTGGTAGCCTACCACGTTCATTATCTCGTTAAAAGCAATATTTTTCAAACAACTAGACTTCTTGGGTATTTGTAGAAGATTGTTTCGTATTGATCATGTTTGCTTCATATTATCCCACTTATTTTTCATACGGTGGTATATGAAATTGGCGTTTATTGATTAAGCTCAAGCACAACGTCATTGTACAATTTCCAACTTAATTGACATGGGAAGTGTTACTCGGTTTTTTATGAATTAAATGATATATACATCAAGGTTTGTTAACTTAATCTGCCCTGCTCCGGGCTAGCTCAGTCCTAGGTCATCCAACGGTAAGTTACTCAAGAATCACAAACGTGGCAGTAAGTCTTCCTCGACTATCATCTAGGTTGGATCCTCGGCCCATCCTTTTGATGGCACTTTAGGTTATACCTCCTGGTCCAGCGCACACTAAATTGACGAAAAGATCTAGCTCTTATAACTAGCTGAAATCTGCATTGACCCAGCCCCTTCTTATAACTAGGCACTGGCTAACTCCTAGACGAATCATCTATTTGGGCACTTCCCTTGGCTCATCCATCGATCAACATTGTAACATCCCAAAATTTTGGTAATAATTAATTTAGTTATAATCCAAAAATATGATTTTTACAAACGATGGAATTTGACCATGAAACTTACATAGTTGCGTTCATGACGGAATTCTAGCCAATTTTCATGTTTGGAACTTCGCGAACGGAGTCTGTATGAAAAATTTACAAACGAAATATGAAAAAAAACGAAAAATAAATAAAATGGAAACTATATATATATATATATATGTGTGTGTGTGTGTGTGTGTGTGTGTGTGTGTCCCAACCACTGCTAGGTCGATTCAACCAGTGGCAGCTAGGGGTTTATATTATATAAATTTTATGCAATGGAAGGATTTTCTGAAATTAAATCTAAAGGTTCAGGGTCATTTCTATGCCTATAAATAAAGGGCTAGATCCCCACTCTATTCTCATATTTCTAGAGGCAGCAATGAAGCTGTGCCATTCCCAATCCTCCAGCCCTTTCTAAAATTCAGAATATAAATCTATACAAATCTAATTAACAAGAATTAGAGAGATTGGATTCAGATGTATGAAAAAGGGTTAGTTCTTCGAATTACCACTTTTTGTTTAAATCTCCTTCTTCTTTTCCAATTTCTCTTTCAGATCTACAAATCTAAATAAGTGTGTGTGTGTGTGTGTGTGTGTGTGTGTGTGTATATATATATATATGTGTGTGTGTGTGTGTGTGTGTGTGTGTATCCCCTTTGTATACAAATTATAGATCTGTGAGATTTGGAAATTATAAGCCTAAAAGCTGCGTTTAGATTCAGATTTCGGTAGCTTTCAAGTGAGTGGAAAATATATTCATTATTTATGATATCTTATATAATTTGTTTGTGTTAAATATGGATTGTATGCCTAAAATTTATCGTATTTGTTTTGTTGTTGTCAAATCTAAAATAATATGTATGAAATTTAGATATGGATTTGTAGGCCTTTTCGTTTAATATTATCATATTGCCTACAATTTATCTTAGATTGTTAAGGTTATTGTAAACACCCTGAATCTGGAAATCAGTCCCAAATATTTTTAGATATGTAGTGTTGTTATTATAGATTCATAGGATTTGGGTGTAAATACTGGATTTGTGCAGTACTGTTTTAGAATTATAAACCTGTATGTGTTTGATATTGTTTGGAGTTTTTAATTGGTTGTTTTAAACTAGTTATATATATATACACATTATTTGAAATCTACAAGGAAAATAAACAAACCAAATAGGAAGAGATGTGCAAATTCACGTATTTTTACACGTAGTTTGCAACATCTATTATAAATAAAATATTAACATATTTCCTTACGATTTGAAATATGCCTATTTTCCTCTTTTAAATAGTTTAGGCAAAACTTACTATAATTACAGTAAATAACATTTTCATCAGATTTTGAATCTTAAACAAGATTAATGTAACACCCCGTAATTTGAACATAAAAATTCACAAATTAAAGTATACTTAATTAAGTGAAATGGGTTGCGCAGAGAAATATATATATATATATAATTAAGAATTTAATAAATAAATATGCAAAAATGTTCAAAACAGCGAATTGGAAGAGGGGAATAACCGAACCGGCTGATTTTTGAGGTCGACCAGAGCCCGCTGGGTCGACTAGGGGTTAATCCAGGGTGTTTGGCTGTCAACCCGTGGGCCGATCCGCTCGAATGCAGATTTTGCATTTGAATGGTTCTCATGGTTCAGCTTTAATCTAAAGGCCCTAAATGGTTCCTACATGTGACTTCTTCCCCAAGACATGCTTTAAAGGCTAGGATTGGTTCTAGGGTTTATCCTATGGCTAAAACTATCATAGTCTTCTATAAAAAGACCCCTAACCCTCTCCTAAAACCCTCATAAATTGATCCTACAACTAAACTATGCCAAAATGATTCCTCATCATGGCCTCCACTTCAACCCATGGCCCCCATCTTCTTCTTCATGATAGCTTAAGTGTTCTAAGCTAGTTTCAAAGTAAAGGAGCCTCTTTTCTTCATTCATGAGAGATTCTATGATCATTTGAGTGATTTCATGTTTGTATGAGAGTTCATAAGTTGCATTCTAGCCAAAGTTGCAACCTTTTCTTGACCAAAAAGCAAGGATCTTGCATGAGAGCTCATAAGCTTCATTCAAAGCCAAAGTTGAAACCTTTCTTCTTCAAAGCAAGGATTTTTATTGATATTTGCTCAAGGGTTTCATTTGGAGCTTGTTCTTTTGGGGTTTTTGGGTGATAGCATGAATGGCTTCGTCTCAATCTTTGTTTTATATGTTGATTTGTGCCTTCATAGCATTGTAAGCCCCCTCCTACTCTTAGATATTAACTATAAAGTTAAATGAATGTTGCAAGTTTGGGTTTGATCATTAAGTATGATACATGCTATCATGTTATGCAAGTCTATAAAGTCATTACCTTGATCTTGTGGGTTAAAAGCTATAACCTTTATGTTGAAATGTTGCATTGTGCAACATGAGAACCCTCATAACCTTTGGGTTTACTTGCATATGAAGTCATAACCCTTATGTGATGTTATATGCGAGTTACTTGTCATCATTTCATGTCATCTATGACCATGTATCACCTATTTGCCAAGTTTGAATGTTATGCATGTTTTTGAGGCTTGACAATGTAACATGCAAGTTTGTGAGCACATTTATGCCTCATTTCCACCATGTTTAACTTGTGGCCTTATACCCTTTTTGTCATGCCTTTGCCAAGTTCCTTCTTTAAATCCATTATGCGTTGTTGTGAATGTATATGCGAGTTTAAAAGCGTTGGGGGTTAGGTTATAGGGAAACTTTAATGACATGAAACATGATTTGGGTAAGTTGGTATAAACGTGACAACATGTAACTTTGGCTATGAGCATGGGACTTGGAAACTTGACACGTATGGGTTGTAAGTGTAACAAGACACTAGACCAAACATGAAAATGGCCAACTCGAGGTTGGGTTGAGTTTGTAGCATAAATCTACCCGGACCCGCCCGGCTTAACTAGTGGCTACAAACATTAGGATCCAATGTGAGAAGTTGGTCATGTCGCGCTTAAGACCCGAGGTTAGACTAGGTTGTGGTGTAAATCTACCCGGACCCGCCCGGCTTAACTAGTAACCACAACAAAGTCTAATGTGAGAGGTTGAGAGTGCATTAATTAAATTGATGCCACATGATAAGGTTAAGTAAATTTGACTAATGACACTTAACCGATATGACACAAATGGGTAGGTTAAGTGGGTCCGGGCTTGATTTCTTAATGACACTTAACCATACAAGACAGTTAGGGGATGGGGTTAAGTAATTTACGCTTAACTAATCTAAACACGGTAATTAGATGGGGTTAAGTAACTAAGACTTAACTAATCTAAACACGGTAATTAGATGGGGTTAAGTAATCTATACTTAACTAATCTAAACACGGGAATTCGATGAGGTTAAGTTAAACACTTAACCAATCTAAACTTGGTAATTCAATGAGGTTAAGTAACCAATACTTAACCAACTTAACACAGTAATTTAATGGGGTTAAGTAACTTATACTTAACCAATTATACATGATGATTTGATGAGGTTGAGTAACCTATACTTAACCAATCTAATAGTGGACCTGATAGGGTTAAGTCACAAAACCTTTTAAAATTAGGCTTAACCATTGTAATACGATTAGTGGATGGGGTTAAGCTAACCCATACTTAACCAATCCGACTCGATAGTCTGAGGGGATTAAGACAATCTATGCTTAATCAATCTAACATGATAATCTGATAGGGTTAAGACAAATAAATACTTAACTAATTTGACTTGGTAGGGTTAAGTCATGAGCTTCTTGGTACACTTAACCAACTTGTAGGGCTAAGCCTTGAACTTGAGTACTTAGCCAATCTTGACATGATCCGTAGGCGGGTTAAGTCATGAACTTGGATAACAACACTTAACCCATTTGACAAAACCCTAGCTCAGGGGACTAGGTTGGAAATCGTAGTTAACAAGGATAGCGGAAAGAGGGGCTAAGTGGTAAACCTTAGTTAAGGGTAACTAAGTAAAAATTCTTAGCTAAGGACATGGGACTTGGGACTAGTTCATAAAGAGATGAGTAACCTGGTACGGTAGGTCATCGCTTAGTATACGAGGAGGAGCAAGTTATCTGACTTGGATAAAAGCTCCAGCGAACTGGGTGACGAAGCGGAAGCTTCGGGGAACGTGAGGGTACTCTTGGTATCCCTTTGTGAGGTGGCGAGTGGTCCATGAAACCCGGCCTCACAGAGGTTAAGGTCTGCGGTAGAAGAGCCAAGAGTATGCCTTGGTTGCTATGCGAGCGACCTAAAGACTGGGATGGATTAGCGTGGAGTCGACGATACTTGATTTTGCCCCGGGATAGCATGTCGCCGGCTACCTACCATCTTTAGTCAATCGTGTACGTACGGAAAGGCAGGGAACTCCCAAAAGACCATATACTAGCTATCAAGTTATGGGTGAGGTTGGCTATCTGGAAGTGGGCATCGATGGGCCTTAGTGTAGTTCTCATACATGATTTTTCTTGGGTTGCCTTTCATTAGTTGAGGGAGGGGTCACGTGGGACCATAGCCACGGGTACAAAAACAGACCTTGATATCTGCATCAGCAGACGACTTAAAGCTCCTGACCGAGTTCCGTATTTCTTGATTTGCCCTGGCATGGAACTCGGATGGCACATTGAGGAACATGTGCATCTAGACATGGAAAACGATTCACGATACATACATGGGATAAAGGGCGCGGTTGACGGGTGGCATAATCCCTAGTGGCCCTAGGTGGCTGAACCCAAACCGAGACACGGAAACGTTCATTAGGTAGCATAATCCCTAGTGGTCCTAGGTGGCATAAATCCTAAGTGGACGCGCGATAGTTCATGGTAAGGAAACATAACTAGATCAAGGGTAGTAGTCCAAAATAACCTCAAGGATAAAACATTTACATGGGAAAGCCCGTATGGCCTACGGCAAAGGACTGAACTTATACATGGAAAGAAACATACGAGTTGGGAAAACCTACATATGCTATATATTAGGTTGACATGGACCATTACATGACATTGGGCAAGAGACATTCACAGTTAACACATGACGCGGGTTGGGATACTAGTACGAGAGGTGCAGAGCAAAATATACATGACCTATATACCTTAGGATGTTATACAAGATAGATACCTTGGGATAGTATACTTGATAGAAACCTGACGATGTGGTACCTTGATTATCTTGACACCGTAGTTTATCATGACACACTCGTTTATCTTGGTACAGTAGTTCATTCTGTTATTTTAGCTTATCTATCTTGTCATCATACTTATGTTCATCTCAGTTCCTTATGCCAGTTAACTTTACTAGTTTATATACTGATAGTAGATAGGGCTTACCAGTCTTTATGACTGACCCCGTTTTGTTTCGCCTCTTGTCTTCCGTTTCCCCCCAGGTTACAGGGAGGAAATGCTATTGTTAGTTCGGACTTCTCCTGTTTGAAGGTCATCATGTATGGCTCGGACTTTTCTTGGCTATGGCTACTTTACTGTTTTACTTGGGGAATAATTTATGAAAAGGTTTTTATGCTTCTTTATTATTGCAAGACAGGTTTTGATGTATTCTGATGTAAAAGGCTTTAGACCTTATTTTATAAATTAATGAAATTTGCTTTACTTCCGCTGTTATATATATATAGGTTCTGTCTTGTGATATTTCTGTGCATGTGTACCTCGATAATGCTTCACCAAACCTAGTGCATTCCCTTTGTGAGTGACCCTAGCGGAGGTGGGGTGTTACATTGGTATCAGAGCAGAAGGTTACCAGACTGGGCAGTTTTTAAAACCTTCTGAAAAGTATTTGAAAAACCGTTTACAAAGAAGCATTTTTTTCAAGAAAAGTTTGTTTTAAAAGGCTATTCCCCAAAGGCCATTAGCATTATCCTTTGATTCCTTGATTGAATCTCTTTTCCTTTCTTTCCTCCATCTGTAGTCACAGTAGTTTTGACTGCGACTAATCCTTGTCTAGCTACGTAAGTGTTTTCCCGTGCGATGGAGGAAGTTCTCGAGAGACCGGTTACCGAAGTTATAAGAAGGGATAATAAGAACAAGGATAAAGGACGCGGGCTTAAGGATAAGCAACTGTTGCTATGGCTTAGTCCATCAAGGAGGACAAGGACAAGATCATCGGAGAGGGCAATTGTACGCTCCCATTTCTAGGGTACCTAAAAGAAATGGTACCGTTCCTGGTAAAGGTTTAGTTGTTCTTTTCTATCATCCCGTCCAGACTTTGTCTTGACCATCGTATCATTTAAGTCTGCTTGGATAGTTGAGTCTCTGCACCTTAGTACTAGCATGGCAGAGGATCCCAGTTTTTGTCCCAAAATCTGGTTGGAGAGTCGGTCCATTTATTCATGACTTGTTGGATTTGAGAACGTCTATGCCAAGTGTTGAGATTAGAAGCAATACTTCTATTGTTGAGCTATGGATGGGTTCTAGGGGTAAAGTGGTTATCCAGTAAGGGATACCACTCTCGGTTTTGAAAAGAGGGTAGTCAGGCTCTTGGCTTGCTTTGGTAATACCTTCGAAGTCTCGTGTAACCTTTTAGGTTCTGTCATGGTTAGTTACCTAGAATCTCTTGATGCATTTATCGGAAATCTCTGATCCAATCGAGTAACATCCGCCAATAAGACAGATGGTTCATTCCGCTTAAGCATGGGTTATAGGAATCACCCTAGTAAGTGCACGTGGTAACATAAATTGGCATTGGTAAATGAGATCCAGAATTCACTAGTGAATTTTGGAGAGCTTGCATGAGTACGTAGATATGGTTGAGCCAAGTATACTAGGGAAAGAATAAATGAAAGTGGAACGAGAGGCGACAGTGAAAAGAGTTCCGACTCATACCTTGGAAATAGGAATCAAGGTGCCACGAAACCATGAAGTCAAAGGCGGTCAAGGCACAATGGAATTAAGTTCGTGGAAATGTGGCTCAGACGCGCGCATCATGTCTCTTTTTAAGAGTGTATCTTTGATCCTTGGTTCACCTGTAGAGCTTACTTGCATGCTATCGCTTGGTGGATATCCTCTCGGTCCTATTTCTGTTACAAACCCCGTAAGGAGTTTGTCTTGTTTATCTCCTCGATCTTATCTTGGGAACCTTAGATAGAACTCTATGGATGTAAACATGTGTTTGAAACATGTTATGATTGATATGGTTGCAAATGGTTGCAAGTGGTTGCTCGTGGATGCGCGAATACACATTAGATACTAGATTGACGCGGTCACGTTTCATGTTGCATATGCACGAGTATTTATACTTGTTTATGGATGAAATTGAATGTGTTATCATGTGGATGTTGCATATGAATGAATGTTTGTGCACGCATATAGTACTTATATGACTAGGACTATTCGCATACATGTTGGACTCATGGCACTAAACATATTTTGCATTAGAAAGATCATTCAGGCCTGATCATTAGCATTAGCTAAGGAGCATATACACACACGTTCTGCATATGTTCATATGGCATTAGAAATCGTCTAAGGACAATGATGCCGGTGTTTGATGGTTTGAGTAGACGGTTGTTTGGTTGGTAGGATACGTTCTTCTTGACTTAGAGATTTCGGGGACGAAATCCTTTAAGGAGGGGAGAATGTAACACCCCGTAATTTGAACATAAAAACTCAAAAATTAAAGTATACTTAATTAAGTGAAATGGGTTGCGCAGAGAAATATATATATATTGATATATATATATATATAATTGAAAATTTAATAAATAAATATGCAAAAATGTTCAAAACAGCGAATTGGGAGAGGGGAATAACCGAACCGGCCGATTTTTGAGGTCGACCCGAGCCTGCTGGGTCGACTAGGGGTTAATCCAGGGTGTTTGGCTGTCAACCCGTGGGCCGATCCGCTCGAATGCAGATTTTGCATTTGAATGGTTCTCATGGTTCAACTTTAATCTAAAGGCCCTAAATGGTTCCTACATGTGACTTCTTCCCCAAGACATGCTTTAAAGGCTAGGATTGGTTCTAGGGTTTATCCTATGGCTAAAACTATCCTAGTCTTCTATAAAAAGACCCCTAACCCTCTCCTAAAACCCTCATAAATTGATCCTACAACTAAACTATGCCAAAATGATTCCTCATCATGGCCTCCACTTCAACCCATGGCCCCCATCTTCTTCTTCATGATAGCTTAAGTGTTCTAAGCTAGTTTCAAAGTAAAGGAGCCTCTTTTCTTCATTCATGAGAGATTCTATGATCATTTGAGTGATTTCATGTTTGTATGAGAGTTCATAAGTTGCATTCTAGCCAAAGTTGCAACCTTTTCTTGACCAAAAAGCAAGGATCTTGCATGAGAGCTCATAAGCTTCATTCAAAGCCAAAGTTGAAACCTTTCTTCTTCAAAGCAAGGATTTTTATTGATATTTGCTCAAGGGTTTCATTTGGAGCTTGTTCTTTTGGGGTTTTTGGGTGATAGCATGATGGCTTCGTCTCAATCTTTGTTTTATATGTTGATTTGTGCCTTCATAGCATTGTAAGCCCCCTCCTACTCTTAGATATTAACTATAAAGTTAAATGAATGTTGCAAGTTTGGGTTTGATCATTAAGTATGATACATGCTATCATGTTATGCAAGTCTATAAAGTCATTACCTTGATCTTGTGGGTTAAAAGCTATAACCTTTATGTTGAAATGTTGCATTATGCAACATGAGAACCCTCATAACCTTTAGGTTAACTTGCATATGAAGTCATAACCCTTATGTGATGTTATATGCGAGTTACTTGTCATCATTTCATGTCATCTATGACCATGTATCACCTATTTGCCAAGTTTGAATGTTATGCATGTTTTTGAGGCTTGACAATGTAACATGCAAGTTTGTGAGCACATTTATGCCTCATTTCCACCATGTTTAACTTGTGGCCTTATACCCTTTTTGTCATGCCTTTGCCAAGTTCCTTCTTTAAATCCATTGTGCGTTGTTGTGAATGTTTATGCGAGTTTAAAAGCGTTGGGGTTAGGTTATGGGGAAACTTTAATGACATGAAACATGATTTGGGTAAGTTGGTATAAACGTGACAACATGTAACTTTGGCTATGAGCATGGGACTTGGAAACTTGACACGTATGGGTTGTAAGTGTAACAAGACACTAGACAAAACATGAAAATGGCCAACTCGAGGTTGGGTTGAGTTTGTAGCATAAATCTACCCGGACCCGCCCGGCTTAACTAGTGGCTACAAACAATAGGATCCAATGTGAGAAGTTGGTCATGTCGCGCTTAAGACCCGAGGTTAGACTAGGTTGTGGTGTAAATCTACCCGGACCCGCCCGGCTTAACTAGTAACCACAACAAAGTCTAATGTGAGAGGTTGAGAGTGCATTAATTAAATTGATGCCACATGATAAGGTTAAGTAAATTTGACTAATGACACTTAACCGATATGACACAAATGGGTAGGTTAAGTGGGACCGGGCTTGATTTCTTAATGACACTTAACCATACAAGATAGTTAGGGGATGGGGTTAAGTAATTTACGCTTAACTAATCTAAACACGGTAATTAGATGGGGTTAAGTAACTAAGACTTAACTAATCTAAACACGGTAATTAGATGGGGTTAAGTAATCTATACTTAACTAATCTAAACACGGGAATTCGATGGGGTTAAGTTAAACACTTAACCAATCTAAACTTGGTAATTCAATGAGGTTAAGTAACCAATACTTAACCAACTTAACACAGTAATTTAATGGGGTTAAGTAACTTATACTTAACCAATTATACATGATGATTTGATGAGGTTGAGTAACCTATACTTAACCAATCTAATAGGTGGACATGATAGGGTTAAGTCACAAGACCTTTTAAAATTAGGCTTAACCATTGTAATACGATTAGTGGATGGGGTTAAGCTAACCCATACTTAACCAATCAGACTCGATAGTCTGAGGGGATTAAGACAATCTATGCTTAATCAATCTAACATGATAATCTGATAGGGTTAAGACAAATAAATACTTAACTAATTTGACTTGGTAGGGTTAAGTCATGAGCTTCTTGGTACACTTAACCAACTTGTAGGGTTAAGCCTTGAACTTGAGTACTTAGCCAATCTTGACATGATCCGTAGGCGGGTTAAGTCATGAACTTGGATAACAACACTTAACCCATTTGACAAAACCCTAGCTCAGGGGACTAGGTTGGAAATCGTAGTTAACAAGGATAGCGGAAAGAGGGGCTAAGTGGTAAACCTTAGTTAAGGGTAACTAAGTAATAATTCTTAGCTAAGGACATGGGACTTGGGACTAGTTCATAAAGAGATGAGTAACCTGGTACGGTAGGTCATCGCTTAGTATACGAGGAGGAGCAAGTTATCTGACTTGGATAAAAGCTCCAGCGAACTGGGTGACGAAGCGTAAGCTTTGGGGAATGTGAGGGTACTCTTGGTATCCCTCTGTGAGGTGGCGAGTGGTCCATGAAACCCGGCCTCACAGAGGTTAAGGTCTGCGGTAGAAGAGCCAAGAGTATGCCTTGGTTGCTATGCGAGCGACCTAAAGACTGGGATGGATTAGCGTGGAGTCGACGATACTTGATTTTGCCCCGGGATAGCATGTCGCCGGCTACCTACCATCTTTAGTCAATCGTGTACGTACGGAAAGGCAGGGAACTCCCAAAAGACCATATACTAGCTATCAAGTTATGGGTGAGGTTGGCTATCTGGAAGTGGGCATCGATGGGCCTTAGTGTAGTTCTCATACATGATTTTTCTTGGGTTGCCTTTCAGTAGTTGAGGGAGGGGTCACGTGGGACCATAGCCACGGGTACAAAAACAGACCTTGATATCTGCATTAGCAGACGACTTAAAGCTCCCGACCGAGTTCCGTATTTCTTGATTTGCCCTGGCACGGAACTCGGATGGCACATTGAGCAACATGTGCATCTAGACATGGAAAATGATTCACGATACATACGTGGGATAAAGGGCGCGGTTGACGGGTGGCGTAATCCCTAGTGGCCCTAGGTGGCTGAACCCAAACCGAGACACGGAAACGTTCATTAGGTAGCATAATCCCTAGTGGTCCTAGGTGGCATAAATCCTAAGTGGACGCGCGATAGTTCATGGTAAGGAAACATAACTAGATCAAGGGTAGTAGTCCAAAATAACCTCAAGGATAAAACATTTACATGGGAAAGCCCGTATGGCCTACGGCAAAGGACTGAACTTATACATGGAAAGAAACATACGAGTTGGGAAAACCTACATATGCTATATATTAGGTTGACATGGACCATTACATGACATTGGGCAAGGGACATTCACAGTTAACACATGACGCAGGTTGGGATACTAGTACGAGAGGTGCAGAGCAAAATATACATGACCTATATACCTTAGGATGTTATACATGATAGATACCTTGGGATAGTATACTTGATAGAAACCTGACGATGTGGTACCTTGATTATCTTGACACCGTAGTTTATCATGACACACTCGTTTATCTTGGTACAGTAGTTCATTCTGTTATTTTAGCTTATCTATCTTGTCATCATACTTATGTTCATCTCAGTTCCTCATGCCAGTTAACTTTACTAGTTTATATACTGATAGTAGATAGGGCTTACCAGTCTTTATGACTGACCCCGTTTTGTTTCGCCTCTTGTCTTCCGTTTCCCCCCAGGTTACAGGGAGGAAATGCTATTGTTAGTTCGGACTTCTCCTGTTTGAAGGTCATCATGTATGGCTCGGACTTTTCTTGGCTATGGCTACTTTACTGTTTTACTTAGGGAATAATTTATGAAAAGGTTTTTATGCTTCTTTATTATTGCAAGACAGGTTTTGATGTATTCTGATGTAAAAGGCTTTAGACCTTATTTTATAAGTTAATGAAATTTGCTTTACTTCCGCTGTTATATATATATAGGTTCTGTCTTGTGATATTTCTGTGCGTGTGTACCTCGATAATGCTTCACCAAACCTAGTGCATTCCCTTTGTGAGTGACCCTAGCGGAGGTGGGGTGTCACAATTAAACACAAAAAGAATTATTCTGATCGTTAGTGTAGACATGAAATAAAAGAATAAAAATGATAATAAAATATAATTAGTAACTATGTTAACGTCACGCTTAAAATAATAATATATAATTATTATAATCTCCATCTAAACCAACGTAAATAACGATATTATATTAAATAAATGTTTGTTGTTGTGTGTTTGAAAGTGAATGGTTTCCATTTTATAGGAATAAATATATGGTAATATTTGTGACTGTTGCAGCGATAAATGTGGAAAATCGGTTTCTACAAAAAAAAGGTCATGAATAAGGAAATAAATGTGGTAACCATGCACGTTTTGGAGAATGAATTGAATAGGAAATAAATGCCAAAATGGTTACAATTTAATTTGCAATTAGGAATAGTGGTTGCAACTCCAGCTAGGAAAATAAATAAGTACTAAACTTATATATTATATATATATATTCAATTAAGAATTAAATTAAATTAATATAGTAATGTTTGGAAGTTACAAGTTACAACAATCAGACTAGAATTTTAAGTGGGGCTGATGTAAATGGCATTTAAAAGGTTATTTGTTGCCAGAGGAAACATGACCATTAGGGTCATTAATGGCACGAGACAACCAAGGAATTAAATTGATTGAGTGTCTATTACCTTGGGAAATACAATCGTTAGAGTCATTAATGGCTTGAGACCGTTATAATAATAATTTTAATTAAAGGGGATTTAATGGATATTAATTACTGTAGTAAATACTAAGTCCAATGAGGAAACAAATAATTAAATGTTTTGGGATAGGAAGTTATAGAGAATTATCTTTAGCTTATTCTAGCTTAAATCTAGAAGTAGTATCTTTAATTATAATTAAGGATTGAACTTAGTATGTTAATGATGTGAGGTCAGTTGCCTTATTAGACAGAAGTCTGGACTTTCCAACAATCGAATATATGTACAACTAATGTGAGATATCATTAACCACAAAAGCCCATAACGATAACAAATTACGTAGCGAGAGTTATTCCTAAAAAGGGGTTTACTTCAAGTGTTGTGGTATTAAGTGGCTGTAGGGCCCACCTTCCTTCCGAAAGAAGAAACCAAAAATGAAATAATTCATAGTGTAGTCTACTTAGAGAAGTATTAGGAAGGCTAATTGGGTACGAGATAGGTAATCTCTGTGACGATTCACTTCCTCGAGGTAGCAAGAGATTGGGTTAGAGTGCGCCTTGAAATAAGGTATTAAATGTTGGGGACTGCCTATCCTACAGGAAGTATCAAGTGATTAAGGGATTATCTAATAAGGACAGCTAGATAGTTACACAAGAGTGTAAGAAAATTTGAGTGTAATTCATGTCGATGAAACAAAATAACAACCAAAATAACACGGATCTAGGATATGAATTGTAAATCGAGAGTTATACTTTTTAAAGCTTTCATCCTTTTGCGCAGTCGAATCAAGATCTGAAATCGAATTGTATTCGTGCGTGACAATTACTGCCTCCTCTATAGATTAGTCCACGAACACTCGATCTCGATGATGTCAAACAAAATCGAGAAGAAGAATGGATGGTGCTAGCCGATTTATGGTTTTAGGGTTTCTCTTAATTTTGATTTTTCGTTTTTGTGGTTTTCTGAAATATGAATGAAAATGAAAAATAAAAGGATGGTTGGCCTTCCTTTTGGCAAACGAAAAATCTTAATTAAGTAAGACCATTAAACCTTTATAACAATGCAAAATTAGAGAAAAGTCAACATTTTGATTTTCCCTTTTGTTGTGAACGTTTTCATCCTTTTCAAGCATTCTTATGTGTGACTATATAGGTTACCGTAACGTTGGCAATAATTTAAATAATATTTAAATTATAAACAATGAGAGGTATCTAACAACACATCGTTGTTACCCAAGTTATAATAAGATCAACGATTCGATATAACCTTTCTATGACCAGTGTACCAATGTAATATAATCCTTTTAACCAATATATTCAAGATTAAACTCGAGGCATGGAACATATCATCCTCTTTATGATTTAATCATTTTATCTTGATCGGTGAGTAGACTATATAAAACAAATCAATATTTGAGCACGACCATGCATTTCATAGTCTCACTCAATCTAGAGGCCCATGGATATCACTACATATATATATTGTAGGGTTAAATTCCATCTAGATCATTCATAGTTTTCATTCGGTTCGAGATGTATCCAATGATCACCTTTATCGTCTATTCGGTTAAAAGCAACCTTTGATGATTGAAAACACAAATATCCTCAAATAAAATTATAATGATTTCAGGTCTAAGGACCATTACATCACTGTCTCTATTAGAATAACTTATGGTACTGTTAAGTATATTCCATGTAGTTTTTTCATGTTGGGTCAGTCCAATACATTATTCTCTAATATGTATTTATGTAATGACATTAATATTACGTATATTAATGATCAATGAGATGTGATCATCAGTCAATCAACATACTAGTCTGGATGTTTTTGTAATGTCCCGTATTTTTGGTAGTCAAATATTTAATTCAATTTATTATTTTAAATATTTTATTTGGAATATTTATGGATTTTAATATTGAACTTGTTTATTAAAAATGAAGTTCGAACGTTAAATTTATATATTATAAATTGAGCTCGAAATGGTGCAGCAGTTCGTAATATTGAGTTTTGAACTTCAATTGAATATCTAGGATCCGATATAAGTTGGATTTCTGTGAAACAAGATACATTGGAATCTAGTTGATTATAATTTTCATATGAAAGAGAAAAATCCAGATTTCGTGTTGTAGATTGTTAGTTATGTCCAAATCAAAATTTAAAATAGTCGCTATTAAATCGTTATTAAAATATAACGTTTATTTAATTAATATAATATGGTTTTAACATAATTTGGACATCGTCTAGCTCGAAATTGATGATACTGAGTTGTATAATTTATATTTGAAGTCATATGATAATTTTATGTGGATATTCACGATAATAATAATTTATTATTATTTTATTCAATTATTTTGGTATTTAATTAATATTTTATTCGATTTTATATAAGCGTTAAAATTTGCCATTTTTGTAAATGGTCTTAGTTTTCGATGAAATTAGTTTCATTAGAACCGTATCGTTAATTTGTTGTAAGAAAATCAAATTTCGTGGCAAATGGATGTCGTATGTGACTTCGATGGCCAAAAACGTCTCTGTTTCTATTTAATTGTTTAGACAATTTAGACAGGGGTAACTTTAAACGAATAGACGACTAGCCAACTAAACTCCAAATTTAATGAAACAAGATTCATTGGATTTGTTAGGAAGAGATATAATAAAATGTCAAGGTTTCAAAAAATTTAGATTTTTTTTGTAATTACAGGAATTTTTAATGCTTGATTTTTCATCAATATTTATAAAAGAATTTTCACAAACGACCTCGAAATTCGACGAAACTTGTCTCATTGGGTCCGGAATATCTTTTTATGCTAGGATTAGTATTTGTATCGAGAAAAAAGAAGTCATCTGCAGTTGTTTTGAAACATTTCTTCATTACAAAGTATGTATATTAAAATAACATTAATCGCTCCAAACACCTTATATATATCCATGGCAAACCTAATTTTTGGTCAATACTTAGTGCGTGGTCAACATAAATTGTTGTCGTCGCTTCCCTTTAATGAACGAACACCAATTCACCAATTTTTCCCTCGATTATCTTACCATACGATGATCGAAATTAAAATCTTTCAACATCAAAGACGCTTGTCTATACGAGTGCTACAACCTCAACAGTTGCGATCTATTTTGGTGCATTGTGGTGGCGGAAATACTCTTATGAAGGCATGTAGTTCGTGGGATGTTTTGGAGCAGATGGCGAAGTCGAGCGGGCCGGGACTGAAGGCGATGGTCGAGAGTGGAGTGGCACGTTTTCTGGGGGTGCTGATCATTCTCCAATGGACCAATGATTGTTGCAGCACCATTTCGAATGGGGAGTTGGGTGTGTTGTGGGAATAAAGAGGTTTCGGGTTTGTTTTTGTGAGCATGGATGGTAACAGGAAGGAAGGCCATAAGGGATTCAGCGGCCGACAGTTTGTTTAATCATAATTCTAATTAAATCTATTAAAAACTAATGAAGTTGTAACGACCCAGGGTTTCCGGCCCCGAAAATCGACATAAATACCTTTACTGTATCTCATGCCGATCCTCTAAACGCCGAGAACACTGGAAAGTTTATGGAAAGAAGTTAGAGGGTGAGATAAGAAAGAAAGAAATAGAAGAATAAAAGAAGAAGAAGAACACAACACAGAGTCTCACATCGCAGCGGAACAAAATATAATATAGAGATAAATCTTAATTGAGAGCTTTGAATTGAACTTACAGTATCAGAGTACATCAACATCAATGGACAGTTATAATAAATCTGACCTTATATACAACACAGCGGAATAATACTGAATATGTTTGGACTTCTCCAGCACACCATTCATAGTGTTCAATAACCTGAGCCTGCAAACTTGGGCTAACTCGAGTATTTACATGTGACGATCCCAAAATCCGAGGAGCGGTATTAAGGATAATCATTAGGAAATAACACATTAATCATCATAGCAGAGTACAGATAATAGCAGAAACAATAAATAAAATACTTTTACATGGATATGACAGCGGAATCACAACATGTAGGAATATCAGAATAGCATAACGTGGGATATACTTAGTAAAAAGAAAGGGAAGTGATCAGTCATCATCGCCAGAGGCGGAATACATACATGCAGTGACATAATAAGAGTATCAGTCTACATCGCCGAAGGCGGAATACATATACATATAGTGAGAAATACGGAAAGTAAATCAGTCTGCATCGCCAGTGGCGGAATCATAATATAAATACAGTAATGGCGGAAAATATCTAAGTCATCTCTATGAAGTCAGCCTCGCCATGAGCCAAAAGTGCACGCTATGCAGCAGTGCAGAACCAAAAACCACCTATCACCTGTGTACTAGGCTGCCCGTGTGGAAATAAGGGCACCCGCGTTTGCAAAGTGAAACAAACAACGAGTCAGACATGGGGACTGGTTGAGGAATCTATTTAACAGTTAAACAATAGTAACAGCAAATCATAGGACCACGCCGCTTTCGCGGAACGGGTTTACTCCAGTGATTGCTAGTGCATTTAAAACAAAGTAAATTCTTTTTAAAACAACGCAATGCTTTTAGAAAGAATGAAGCCATTATAAGACTCAGGTCCCATCACACAATGCAACGCAAGCCGGAGGATAGAGTTTTACCTTATAATAGCCAAATATGCTTGATACGTATAAAGCAAAATCATTTGGTATTATTACTAGTGCATATATGTTTCGAAAACGAATAGCATCATAAATATCAATCATAGGCGACATGAGCGTCCCATGCCACTATGTCGTCATATATAAGTTACAATCGAATCCGTTATCTCGTATTGGAAATTGGATTTCCGTCATGAGTCGAGGCAAGGGGCAAGCTCCTCTCCGCTTCGAGACACTCTAGCAAATGCCTCGGGACTACACACTCTGGGTAACCCCTGGATGCTTCAGGGTCGGTCCTCACTTACGTTAGAGGATTATTTATTCCTGAACACACGTTTCCCGGTCCTTACAGACCTCTAATCGAGGCGCCTCGCATTCCAACAACCACAAAGGTGAAAAGTAGATATATATGTCAGGGCTGGTAAGTCACTGACACCACCATAGCTAGAAAGAAACGTCGTGCTCTCCCTGCAGTCCGTATCCCGTTTTTAACTCATATCGGGGTGTGAGGCTCGCGAATCTATGAAATACACAAAGCCAGGCCACGTAGACCTTGCTTTGATCATCATCCACAAGACTTTGCTTTTCAACAGAAGCCTTGATCACAGCATCTTGGCATGCCACATGGGCAGTCCACTCCATACGATTGATTTCCATCGATATATAACCTCTAAGCTCGTACGTTTCAGAGAAGGGCGTTAAGCAAAAGAATAAATTCTCCGCCGCCAAACAGATATATATTTAACAGAGATCAATCTGTATAGAACAAAATCCAATGTCAGACACACAGTCCATTTACAAGTCCGTCCTGGGTCTGAACGAAACCGGAGGCGTCAAATTCCTCGTATATCCGTCCAATCAACACATACGTTCAGACGGCTACTACTTCCGTCCCTTTCCGGTAGCTACTCCGGTTAGGAACCTCAGTAGCGCCCATCCAACCGATACGAAGATTGTCGGTCTTGAATCGTCTTTGCATTTTCCAATTCGAATCGCTCGATGAATTATTTGAAATGAGGGTTAGCTCGGCCTTTTCAAATAAGTCACGTCATTAGAATTTAAATCGATTCTTTATATGGTTATATTATTCGACATCCATCTTTCAGTTATTTAGTGTTACTTTCATGTCATACACATACAACCATCAAATATCAAACAATTCAAGCCCAATTGGTTTATTTGCAACCTATGTTGCTTATAATATTTTATAGCGATTTTTCGCCATTTTTATTTATTTTTAAAAATGGCCATATTTAATTAAACGACGTTTCAGGTCGTGTCGTGGCGCTGTTTTTCTCCTAATTTGTTTTACACATATCGGAAAATCTAACCGTTGGATTTCTACAAAGTCTATATCAGTGGGAAGATATTCCCAAGGCGAACCCAACGGTTCCAGTTTCGTGAGAATCCGACGGTCGGATCTTCCACACTAGTCGTTTGAAGTTACGGTTTCAAAATTTGAACTGCAGCGTCGTTATTCGATTTAAATTAATTATATTTATATTTATATATAAATATAAACGATTCTGGCGCTGTTTTTCTTCAGATTTGAATTAAACATTCCGGACAATCCAACCGTTGGATTTTTACAAGGTTGGTGCCGTTGGAAAGATATTTCCAAGGTGAACCCAGCGGTTGTGGTTTCGGGAAAATCCGATGGTTGGATTTCTCGTACTAATCATTTCAAATTACGATTCTGAAACGCGAACTGCACGGCCTCTATTCCTTTTAATTATATTTATATTTTTATATATAAATATAGTTCATCCCATAGTTTCAACTATAGTTCATTTTATATTTTCAACTTCGTTTTCACTTCAAATATTTCACTAACGCCTTAATATTTCGAAAATTTTTGCCATAACCTCCTTTGTACGGGGAGGGGTTTGGAAATTTATTGGGCCGTATTAGGTACCCAATAAATCCTAAAAAGCATTCACATATTTTTAGTGATATATTTTGGTGTTTACGGGGGAGCATGTACTGATAATCACTCCAGAGAATAAATTCCCGTCACCCCATTTCCGTGTGGAAATAAATAGTCCATGTGCCGTATCTAATAACTAGAGCGACGTGATTATTGTCAACTCTAGACCCGTGTGGGGTTTTTATTAATCTGGCAACTTATCGTTATAATTTATATAGTCCATATCAGTCATCAGTTCAACCTGTAGTATATAGTCATCGCCATACAAGCCTCTTGCTTGTATGGTAAATCTTCCACCTCGTCACACAAGCTCCAATTGCTTATGTGGAATATGATGAAGTATGCCTATCGTCAAGAAGTATGCCATGTAGTGTAGTTCAAAATTAATTGTTACTATCCTATGGCGTTGTTTATTATTTCACACAGAAAAACCAGCACTCCGCATCCAATGGCATTCACAGGAGTTGATATATAAATAAAATTGCGCAGCCAACTCATCAAGGTTTACCTATTGGTCGGGCACGCAAATAATTTCTTTACTCAACAGATAATCCATTTTTCCTGTTCAACACATGTATATATATGCAGAACAAGCTAATAATAATATTTCTAGCAAACTATTATTTATTTCAACACATGAATTTCAACTCAACGAATGAATTGCAACTCAACACATGAATATTCGATATAGTTTGTCTATATATAAAAAATGTGATTTTTTTTTCGCTAAAGCCATTTGTTTAAATTCAAATAATATTCAACACATGAATTTCAACTCAACGAATGAATTGCAACTCAACACATGAATATTCGATATAGTTTGTCTATATATAAAAAATGTGATTTTTTTTCCGCTAAAGCCATTTGTTTAAATTCAAATAATATTCAACACATGAATTTCAACTCAACGAATGAATTGCAACTCAACACATGAATATTCGATATAGTTTGTCTATATATAAAAAATGTGATTTTTTTTTCCGCTAAAGCCATTTGTTTAAATTCAAATAATATTCAACACATGAATTTCAACTCAACGAATGAATTGCAACTCAACACATGAATATTCGATATAGTTTGTCTATATATAAAAAATGTGATTTTTTTTCGCTAAAGCCATTTGTTTAAATTCAAATAATATTCAACACATGAATTTCAACTCAACGAATGAATTGCAACTCAACACATGAATATTCGATATAGTTTGTCTATATATAAAAAATGTGATTTTTTTCCGCTAAAGCCATTTGTTTAAATTCAAATAATATTCAGCACATGAATTTCAACTCAACGAATGAATTGCTACTCAACACATGAATATTCGATATAGTTTGTCTATATATAAAAAATGTGATTTTTTTTCGCTAAAGCCATTTGTTTAAATTCAAATAATATTCAACACATGAATTTCAACTCAACGAATGAATTGCTACTCAACACATGAATATTCGATATAGTTTATGTAAATAGTTTCAATGAATGAAAATTATTCTAACACATAAATATTTCAGAAAATTTCGGCAGCATAACGGCAGGGTAGTTAAAACCGGGACCATCCCTAGTACGGCTCCTCGCTCTACCTTAAAACCTCGCGGTTTTTGACAATGGGGATCATGCATCTAGTTCGCACGCAGGCGGCATGTTTTATTTTCAATTCCACAATCCTATTCTATTTTGTTTCAACCACAAGAGAGTATTTTTCAACCACAAAGGTATTTTTCAACCATAATATCAACCACAAACAATTATTTCCAACCATTCGTCATACCATATAACATCACGTCAAACACAAGCAATAAATATCGTCCATGGTTTGTGGACGAGGGGAGTATATATATATATATATATAGTATAATAATTCACTTGCATTTCATCACAATTCAAAGCATATATGTTTCAAACAACGCTTGTATAATTTATACATCGCTAATATAACTTATACAACACATGTACATGAGGTATACAATGCGTATATAATTTACACTTCGCTTATATAATTTATACAACGCGATTACATTCACAAATAGTTTAGATTCCTCACATTGGTTCTTGCGGTGCTAAAAATCGTAGGAAGGTCAGAAAAATCCGCGGCTTCTTCTAGAATGTAGAGAGCCTCCTTGCGGTGACGGTGTCTCCTGTTTCATCGAATTTCGTTGAAGAACGAAAAAGATATTATTTTTCAAAGTTTTGCAACGCTTTTAAAGTGTTAAAACAGTTTAAAATTAAATACCCCGTTAGTTTCCAAACCTGTTCAATTCTAGGTTTTGATTTTTCTTTTGATTCGTAGCTCTATAGGACGATCAGGCTGTTGGACGTCGTCGAGGGAGGAAAGAGCTCTCCGGCGGTGGTTGTCTGAAGCGGTGCGACGGCGAATCCAAGCGGCGCTGGCTCCAGGAAGGCAGCGACTTTGAAGCGCTCGAACTCGTCGACGGCGGCTCTGTTGGTGGCGAGGCTAGGTCGGATGTGGAGAGGGGAGTACGGCGAGCAAAAGCCTCAACAGTGGTCGGCGGCGAAACGGCCTGTGGCGATCGGAAAAAGGAGGGGAAGCGAGGAGCTACGGGAGTCGTTCGTCTCGTCTGGCGGCTTAGGGTTTTAGGTTTTTTTTTTTTTTTTTTTTAAAGAAAATTTCCTATTGGTCGATATTTATAGAAAATTTTTAAATAGTGTTTTTGCAAACGGACTCCTTTTTAAACCCAACGACTGTCGCCCCTAGCTAAATACCCCCATTCCGGACACAACGGGATATGTTTCGTTGGCCATTTCGACTGTTATAGTCAGTTATTTTTCAATTTAAAATATAAAACATTCGATATTTAATTTAAACGTACATTTCAATTTGCCAGGGCCACAAACTAAATCGAAAAATTCCAGAAAAATAAATCTAGCTTTGTTTTGACGATACGGTCCTAACAAAACCAGTTTCGTCGAATTCTGAGCTCGTTTGAAAAACAGCCATTTTTAGGTCGACCCTTTTTAACAGAATTTGACCAAACACGTTATCTTTTGCCCCGCTCACATACTAGCTTCAAAAATTATGAAATTTGAAACTTAGCAATAATTTGACATCCCGGACCCAACAAAAGTGGTTTCGTCAAATTCCGAGGTCGTATGCAAAATCTCAATTTTCAAGGGCTATATATACTATATAGCGACCTTTCTGAAAATTCGTTTGACCATAACTTTTGATTTCCGTTATGAAATTTCGATTTTTCAGATTTGTTAGAAAGGTATTGATAAACAGATTTAAATATTTTCAGTTTCGTTAAAATCTGTTATATTTTCCACCCGGTACAGTCAGACAAAGTTTGTATTCAAAATTTCAAACTGCCCTATCATACCAAATTCTATAATTTATTGAAATATGCTATTTCAATCATTCAAATTTCCTGGTAATAACCTAATTAAAAAAATTTTAAACTGGTTCACATTTTCCGGGTTATTACAATCTCCCCCACTTAAAACTTTTCGTCCTCGAAAAGGAAATAACAGTTGAGCAGGAAATAAAATGTAAATGCAAAGTATTGTAAAGGCACCTTGCACCGGAGTTAGTCAGAGATGTCCACTCTGCATTTGGGGTAGGCTTGTTTAATGCTTTCCTCAGTCTCCCAAGTACAGTCTCTAGGATCACCACTCCACTGCACTTTGACTAAATGAATCTTTTTCCTCCTTAGCTCTCTAGTTTCTTTGCCAACTATCTTTAATGGATCCCTCTTGAGTGCTAATTCTGGAGTTATGTCTATATCCTGTTGCGCTGCTTCTTCCACAACAAGATCTGGATCATGAACATGTTTTCTGAGTTGAGACACGTGGAACACATCATGTACACCAGGCAACCAATCAGGTAATGAAACCCTATATGCAAGAGTTCCAATCCGTTCAAGTATAGGAAAGGGACCAATAAATCTCGGTGCCAACTTCCCAGTCTTGCCAAATCTGATTACTCCTCGCATTGGAGAAACTCTTAAGTAAACATAATCGCCAACGGCAAACGATATATCCCTTCTTCTCGCATCAGCATAACTTTTCTGTCGGCTCTGTGCGGTTTTTAATCGCTTCTTAATGGAATCGACTTTATCCGATGCTTCTTGAATCATATCGGGCCCTAACACAAGTCTGTTGCCAGGTTCTACCCAACATGCGGGAGACCTGCACGGTCTACCGTATAATGCTTCGAATGGAGACATTCCCAAACTTGCTTGATAGCTATTGTTGTAAGAGAATTCGGCTAAATGCAAATGATCTTCCCACGAGCCTCCAAAATCAATAACGCAAGCCCGCAATAGATCTTCCAAAATTCTATTCACCCGCTCAGTTTGGCCGTCAGTCTGAGGGTGATAAGCGGTGCTTAGATTTAATTTGGTTCCCAATTCTTCCTGGAATGCTTCCCAGAATTTGCTAGTAAACAGGGGATCTCTATCGCTGACTATATTGAGCGGCACTCCATGTAGTTTAACTATTTCTTTGAAGTAAATCTGTGCTAAACTCTGAGCCGTTCTGTTGGATCGGACAGGTATAAAATGGGCAGTCTTCGTGAAGCGATCTACGATTACCCATATACTGTCGTTTCATTTTCTAGTTCGAGGCAGGCCATCGATGAAATCCATCGAAATTTGTTCCCACTTCCATCCTGGAATTTCTAATGGTTGTAATAATCCAGCCAATTTCTGCTGATCGCTCTTAACTAGCTGACAAGTGGGGCATCTGCTAACATATAATGAGATATCTCTTTTCATAGCTCTCCACCAGAATGTGCGTTTGATATCGTTATACATTTTGCTCACACCGGGATGGATACTTAATTTGGATTTGTGGCACTCATCAAGTATTTCTCTTCTGAGCTCTAGAATTCCAGGCACACAAATTCTCCCTTTTAATCTTAGGACCCCTTGGCTATCGAGGCTAAAATCTAAGGGTTTTCCTTCTTGGATCCGCTGGCTAATCCTTTTAATGAATTCATCGTCCTTCTGAAGAATAGTAATCTTATCTTGCAAGGAAGAAGTAATGATAAAACTGGCAATGATTTCATTTTTCCTGCTGAGCGCATCTGCTACAACATTGGCTTTCCCTGGAGTGTATATAATTTCAAAATCGTGTGCTGCAAGGAATTCTAACCAACGCTGTTGCCTCAGGTTTAAATCTTTCTGGGTGAACAAGTATTTCAAGGATTGATGATCGGTAAACAATTCGAATTTCTCGCCCAATAAATAATGCCTCCATATTCTTAAAGCGAACACGATAACTAATAACTCAAGATCATGAGTAGCATAGTTTCTTTCATGCGGCTTTAGTTGACAGCTGGCATAAGCGATCACTTGGCCTTTTTGCATTAACACTGCGCCTAGCCCTCTAATAGAAGCATCTGTCCATACGGTCAAGTCTTGGTTACCTTCTATTATTGTCAATACCGGAGCGGTTGTCAACTTCAGTTTTAGCTCTTGAAAAGCTTCTTCACATTCGGGAGTCCATTTGAATTTCTCATGCTTCTTTGTAAGCTTTGTCAATACTCCTGATATCTTTGAAAAATCCTGAACGAATTTCCGATAGTAACTAGCTAATCCAAGGAAACTTCGAACTTCTGTGGGCGTAGTAGGTTGTTTCCAGTTCTGAATCGCTGTAATTTTGCTTGGATCTACAGCAATTCCTTCTTTTGACACGACATGGCCTAGGAATTTAACTTCATTCTGCCAGAAGACACACTTAGAATATTTAGCTTTCAAGACATTTCTCCTTAGAATTTTCAACACTTGTTCTAAATGTTTCGCATGCTCTTCTTCCGACTTAGAGTAGATTAAAATGTCATCAATGAAGACTAGAACAAATTTATTCAATACACCACGGAACACTCTGTTCATAAGATCAACGAAGTATGCCGGAGCGTTACACAAGCCGAACGGCATTACTAACCATTCGTAGAATAAATCAGGACCCCTGAAGGCTGTCAAAGGAACACAGTCTTCGGCTATACGCAATTGGTGGAAGCCTGTAGCTAGGTCCATTCTGGAGAATACTGTTGCTCCATTTAATTGATCTAACAGATTGTCTATTCGGGGCAAAGGATATTTGTTCTTTAGTGTTTGTTTATTGAGATCTCGGTAATCAACGCAAAGTCTTAGAGTACCGTCTGATTTCGGGACAAATACTACTGCGGCTCCCCACGCTGAAAAGCTTGGTCTGATCAGACCTTTCCAAAGTAATTCTCGGGTTTGACTACTTAGCTCTTCTTTTTCTTTCGGGGCCATTCTTCGTATTGGATGTACTACTGGTCGGGCGTTAGGAATTAGATCTATCCTAAATTCAATTTCTCTTTGCGGTGGTAAGTTTTCTACTTCTTCAAACACATCCGCATAGTTTTTAACGACCGGTATCTTTTCTATCGAAGGGGGAATAACTTCTAAAGAAGACCAAAATTCTGTTCTATCTATTTCTGAGCCATGACATGGTATATATATAGGTCCAAGTTTCGTTCCGACCTTAACGATTCTTTCGGCACATCTAACTTCGGCCTTATATTTTGTCAACCAATCAAATCCCAATATAATATCAAAGTCGGAAAGGTCCATGACAATCACTTTAAAAGAGAATTTGTAGCAAGAATAAGAGACAGGCACTCTACAGTACGAACTGAGGCTAACAGAACCTCCTATCGGATTTTGAACTTTTATTGGTTCTTTAAGTTTTCCTCTTTTCAATTTTAATTTATAAACAATGTTACCAGAAATGAAGCTACGTGATGCACCAGTATCAAAAAGTACAGAAACATGAATATTTTTAATGGTAAGGGTACCTCCCAAGACATCGGGTTTACCTGATCCATCGGTGGTAGCTGGCGGGGTATTCCCGTCATAAACATGGGCCACTTGTGCGCTCTTCTTCAAAGGACAATTCTTGCTATAGTGCCCCTTCTTGTGGCAGTTGTAGCATTCGGCTGAGTCATTGGCCCTTGGCTTCTTTGGGGCTTTGCACACATTAGAGAAATGACCGGGCTTCCCACAATTGTAGCAGTTTCCTTTCGGGATCTTTGCGGGGTTTTGAGTAGCGGCCGCGGTGATGCTAGATTCGGGTTGGTCTGTTGAAGCCTTGCGCTTGTTCCCTGCTTGGCTTTTAGCGCGGTCTTGGCTAGCATGCCTCTCGTCCATGTCTTCGTAGTTGCAAGCCATCTCTACTAGTTCTGTAAAAGAGAGTTTGATGTTGCTCATAGCTCTATCGTGATACTTGCGCTTCAGCCCAAATATGAATCTCTTATTCTTCGCTTTGTCGGTCAAAACCAGCTCTGGAGCATAGCGCGATAACTGAGTGAACTTATTCAGATAGTCTTGAATAGAGAGGTCTCCCTGCTGGAGATTAGCAAATTGCTCCCGCATCCTCTCTAGAGCTTGTTCTGGTACAAACTTCTCATTGAATAAAGTCCTGAACTGCTCCCAAGTCCGGATAGTACCAGCTGCATCACCAGAGGTAATGGCATCCCACCACAGCTCTGCCTCTTCCTGAAGGAGCCAAATGCCAAGTCGGGCTTTGTTGTTAGTTCCCATGCCCATTCCCTCGAAGATTTTCTCACAGGTTTTCAGCCAAGCGATAGCTTCGGTCACTGTGCCAGTGCCAGTAAAAGGTTTCCCTCCAAGATTTCTGTACCTCTTTGCTACTTTGTCGAGCTCAAAGTTTTCTGGTGCTGGTGGCGGAATAATAGGACCTTCCACTACTACGGGGATATTCCCCCGTCCTCCTGCTGCATCTCCTCGGCCTCCACGGCCTCCTCTAGCTGCTGCTCCACGCGTAGCCATCTAAGAGTACTGTATAAGCAAGAAAAAGAGTCAAGCTCACAGATTTGATAATTTTCATAAATGATAAAGCACGGGAATACAAGGAATGATGTACTGATCAAATTGTTTTGCTAATCTGCTTAGCTCATTCTAGGACATTGCTAATCCTATCTCTAATGAGCTACTCGTATTAGAACACTACTGATACTATTCTGACGAGGTGTTTAACGTGTTAGATCCCGGAACTAAGGTTAACCAAAGCTCTGATACCAACTGTGACGATCCCAAAATCCGAGGGGCGGTATTAAGGATAATCATTAGGAAATAACACATTAATCATCATAGCAGAGAACAGATAATAGCGGAAACAATAAATAAAATACTTTTACATGGATATGACAGCGGAATCACAACATGTAGGAATATCAGAATAGCATAACGTGGGATATACTTAGTAAAAAGAAAGGGAAGTGATCAGTCATCATCGCCAGAGGCGGAATACATACATGCAGTGACATAATAAGAGTATCAGTCTACATCGCCAAAGGCGGAATACATATACATATAGTGAGAAATACGGAAAGTAAATCAGTCTGCATCGCCAGTGGCGGAATCATAATATGAATACAGTAATGGCGGAAAATATCTAAGTCATCTCTATGAAGTCAGCCTCGCCATGAGCCAAAAGTGCACGCTATGCAGCAGTGCAGAACCAAAAACCACCTGTCACCTATGTACTAGGCTGCCCGTGTGGAAATAAGGCCACCCGCGTTTGCAAAGTGAAACAAACAACGAGTCAGTCATGGGGACTGGTATGAGGAATCTATTTAACAGTTAAACAATAGTAACAGCAAATCATAGGACCACGCCGCTTTCGCGGAACGGGTTTACTCCAGTGATTGCTAGTGCATTTAAAACAAAGTAAATTCTTTTTAAAACAACGCAATGCTTTTAGAAAGAATGAAGCCATTATAAGACTCAGGTCCCATCACACAATGCAACGCAAGCCGGAGGATAGAGTTTTACCTTATAATAGCCAAATATGCTTGATACGTATAAAGCAAAATCAATTGGTATTATTACTAGTGCATATATGTTTCGAAAACGAATAGCATCATAAATATCAATCATAGGCGACATGAGCGTCCCATGCCACTATGTCGTCATATATAAGTTACAATCGAATCCGTTATCTCGTATTGGAAATTGGATTTCCGTCATGAGTCGAGGCAAGGGGCAAACTCCTCTCCGCTTCGAGACACTCTAGCAAATGCCTCGGGACTACACACTCTGGGTAACCCCTGGATGCTTCAGGGCCGGTCCTCACTTACGTTAGAGGATTATTTATTCCTGAACACACGTTTCCCGGTCCTTACAGACCTCTAATCGAGGCGCCTCGCATTCCAACAACCACAAAGGTGAAAAGTAGATATATATGTCAGGGCTGGTAAGTCACTGACACCACCATAGCTAGAAAGAAACGTCGTGCTCTCCCTGCAGTCCGTATCCCGTTTTTAACTCATATCGGGGTGTGAGGCTCGCGAATCTATGAAATACACAAAGCCAGGCCACGTAGACCTTGCTTTGATCATCATCCACAAGACTTTGCTTTTCAACAGAAGCCTTGATCACAGCATCTTGGCATGCCACATGGGCAGTCCACTCCATACGATTGATTTCCATCGATATATAACCTCTAAGCTCGTACGTCTCAGAGAAGGGCGTTAAGCAAAAGAATAAATTCTCCACCGCCAAACAGATATATATTTAATAGAGATCAATCTGTATAGAACAAAATCCAATGTCAGACACACAGTCCATTTACAAGTCCGTCCTGGGTCTGAACGAAACCGGAGGCGTCAAATTCCTCGTATATCCGTCCAATCAACACATACGTTCAGACGGCTACTACTTCCGTCCCTTTCCGGTAGCTACTCCGGTTAGGAACCTCAGTAGCGCCCATCCAACCGATACGAAGATCGTCGGTCTTGAATCGTCTTTACATTTTCCAATTCGAATCGCTCGATGAATTATTTGAAATGAGGGTTAGCTCGGCCTTTTCAAATAATTCACGTCATTAGAATTTAAATCGATTCTTTATATGGTTATATTATTCGACATCCATCTTTCAGTTATTTAGTGTTACTTTCATGTCATACACATACAACCATCAAATATCAAACAATTCAAGCCCAATTGGTTTATTTGCAACCTATGTTGCTTATAATGTTTTATAGCGATTTTTCGCCATTTTTATTTATTTTTAAAAATGGCCATATTTAATTAAACGACGTTTCAGGTCGTGTCGTGGCGCTGTTTTTCTCCTAATTTGTTTTGCACATATCGGAAAATCTAACCGTTAGATTTCTACAAAGTCTATATCAGTGGGAAGATATTCCCAAGGCGAACCCAACGGTTCCAGTTTCGTGAGAATCCGACGGTCGGATCTTCCACACTAGTCGTTTGAAGTTACGGTTTCAAAATTTGAACTGCAGCGTCGTTATTCGATTTAAATTAATTATATTTATATTTATATATAAATATAAACGATTCTGGCGCTGTTTTTCTTTAGATTTGAATTAAACATTCCGGACAATCCAACCGTTGGATTTTTACAAGGTTGGTGCCGTTGGAAAGATATTTCCAAGGCGAACCCAGCGGTTGCGGTTTCGGGAAAATCCGATGGTCGGATTTCTCGTACTAATCGTTTCAAATTACGATTCCGAAACGCGGACTGCACGGCCTCTATTCCTTTTAATTATATTTATATTTATATATATAAATATAGTTCAACCCATAGTTTCAACTATAGTTCATTTTATATTTTCAACTTCGTTTTCACTTCAAATATTTCACTAACGCCTTAATATTTCGAAAAATTTCGCCATAACCTCCTTTGTACGGGGAGGGGTTTGGAAATTTATTGGACCGTATTAGGTACCCAATAAATACTAAAAAGCATTCACATATTTTTAGTGATATATTTTGGTGTTTACGGGGGAGCATGTACCGACAATCACTCCAGAGAATAAATTCCCGTCACCCCGTTTCCGTGTGGAAATAAATAGTCCATGTGCCGTATCTAATAACAAGAGCGACGTGATTATTGTCAACTCTAGACCCATGTGGGGTTTTTATTAATCTGGCAACTTATCGTTATAATTTATATAGTTCATATCAGTCATCAGTTCAACCTGTAGTATATAGTCATCGCCATACAAGCCTCTTGCTTGTATGGTAAATCTTCCACCTCGTCACACAAGCTCCAATTGCTTATGTGGAATATGATGAAGTATGCCTATCGTCAAGAAGTATGCCATGTAGTGTAGTTCAAAATTAATTGTTACTATCCTATGGCGTTGTTTATTATTTCACACAGAAAAACCAGCACTCCGCATCCAATGGCATTCACAGGAGTTGATATATAAATAAAATTGCGCAGCCAACTCATCAAGGTTTACCTATTGGTCGGGCACGCAAATAATTTCTTTACTCAACAGATAATCCATTTTTCCTGTTCAACACATGTATATATATGCAGAACAAGCTAATAATAATATTTCTAGCAAACTATTATTTATTTCAACACGTGTGTATTTTTAACTAAGCGTATACATGATAAAAGGAATATTTTTATCATCAAAAATATTTATTCGACACATGTATATTTTTAACTAAGCGTATACATGATAAAAGGAATATTTTTATCATCAAAAATATTTATTCGACACATGTGTATTTTTAACTAAGCGTATACATGATAAAAGGAATATTTTTATCATCAAAAATATTTATTCGACACATGTGTATTTTTAACTAAGCGTATACATGATAAAAGGAATATTTTTATCATCAAAAATATTTATTCGACACATGTGTATTTTTAACTAAGCGTATACATGATAAAAGGAATATTTCTATCATCAAAAATATTTATTCGACACATGTGTATTTTTAACACTTCTTATTCACTATAAAAATATAGTTCTCATTGTCGATTCATTTTATTTTTAGACGACGATAACATTCAACACATGAATTTCAACTCGACGAACAAATTGCAATTCAACACATGAATATTCGATATAGTTTGTATATATATATATATGTGATTTTTATCGCTAAAGCCATTTGTTTAAATTCAAATAATATTCAACGCATGAGTTTCAACTCAACGAATGAATTGCAACTCAACACATGAATATTCGATATAGTTTGTATATATATAAAAATGTGATTTTTTTTTTCGCTAAAGCCATTTGTTTAAATTCAAATAATATTCAACACATGAATTTCAACTCAACGAATGAATTGCAACTCAACACATGAATATTCGATATAGTTTGTCTATATATAAAAAATGTGATTTTTTTTTTCGCTAAAGCCATTTGTTTAAATTCAAATAATATTCAACACATGAATTTCAACTCAACGAATGAATTGCAACTCAACACATGAATATTCGATATAGTTTGTCTATATATAAAAAATGTGATTTTTTTTCGCTAAAGCCATTTGTTTAAATTCAAATAATATTCAACACATGAATTTCAACTCAACAAATGAATTGCAACTCAACACATGAATATTCGATATAGTTTGTCTATATATAAAAAATGTGATTTTTTTTTCCGCTAAAGCCATTTGTTTAAATTCAAATAATATTCAACACATGAATTTCAACTCAACGAATGAATTGCAACTCAACACATGAATATTCGATATAGTTTGTCTATATATAAAAAATGTGATTTTTTTTTGCTAAAGCCATTTGTTTAAATTCAAATAATATTCAACACATGAATTTCAACTCAACGAATGAATTGCAACTCAACACATGAATATTCGATATAGTTTGTCTATATATAAAAAATGTGATTTTTTTTCGCTAAAGCCATTTGTTTAAATTCAAATAATATTCAACACATGAATTTCAACTCAACGAATGAATTGCTACTCAACACATGAATATTCGATATAGTTTGTCTATATATAAAAAATGTGATTTTTTTTCGCTAAAGCCATTTGTTTAAATTCAAATAATATTCAACACATGAATTTCAACTCAACGAATGAATTGCTACTCAACACATGAATATTCGATATAGTTTATGTAAATAGTTTCAATGAATGAAAATTATTCTAACACATAAATATTTCAGAAAATTTCGGCAACATAACGGCAGGGTAGTTAAAACCGGGACCGTCCCTAGTACGGCTCCTCGCTCTACCTTAAAACCTCGCGGTTTTTGACAATGGGGATCATGCATCTAGTTCGCACGCAGGCGGCATGCTTTATTTTCAATTCCACAATCCTATTCTATTTTGTTTCAACCACAAGAGAGTATTTTTCAACCACAAAGGTATTTTTCAACCATAATATCAACCACAAACAATTATTTCCAACCATTCGTCATACCATATAACATCACGTCAAACACAAGCAATAAATATCGTCCATGGTTTGTGGACGAGGGGAGTGTGTGTGTGTGTGTATATATATATATATATATATATATATATATATATATAGTATAATAACTCACTTGCATTTCATCACAATTCAAAGCATATATGTTTCAAACAACGCTTGTATAATTTATACATCGCTAATATAACTTATACAACACATGTACATGAGGTATACAATGCGTATATAATTTACACTTCGCTTATATAATTTATACAACGCGATTACATTCACACAAATAGTTTAGATTCCTCACATTGGTTCTTGCGGTGCTAAAAATCGTAGGAAGGTCAGAAAAATCCGCGGCTTCTTCTAGAATGTAGAGAGCCTCCTTGCGGTGACGGTGTCTCCTGTTTCATCGAATTTCGTTGAAGAACGAAAAAGATATTATTTTTCAAAGTTTTGCAACGCTTTTAAAGTGTTAAAACAGTTTAAAATTAAATACCCCGTTAGTTTCCAAACCTGTTCAATTCTAGGTTTTGATTTTTCTTTTGATTCGTAGCTCTATAGGACGATCAGGCTGTTGGACGTCATCGAGGGAGGAAAGAGCTCTCCGGCGGTGGTTGTCTGAAGCGGTGCGACGGCGAATCCAAGCGGCGGTGGCTCCAGGAAGGCGGCGACTTTGAAGCGCTCGAACTCGTCGACGGCGGCTCTGTTGGTGGCGAGGCTAGGTCGGATGTGGAGAGGGGAGTACGGCGAGCAAAAGCCTCAACAGTGGTCGGCGGCGAAACGGCCTGTGGCGATCGGAAAAAGGAGGGGAAGCGAGGAGCTACGGGAGTCGTTCGTCTCGTCTGGCGGCTTAGGGTTTTAGGTTTTTTTTTTTTTAAAAGAAAATTTCCTATTGGTCGATATTTAAAGAAAATTTTTAAATAGTGTTTTTGCAAACGGACTCCTTTTTAAACCCAACGACTGTCGCCCCTAGCTAAATACCCCCATTCCGGACACAATGGGATATGTTTCGTTGGCCATTTCGACTGTTATAGTCAGTTATTTTTCAATTTAAAATATAAAACATTCGATATTTAATTTAAACGTACATTTCAATTTGCCAGGGCCACAAACTAAATCGAAAAATTCCAGAAAAATAAATCTAGCTTTGTTTTGACGATACGGTCCTAACAAAACCAGTTTCGTCGAATTCTGAGCTCGTTTGAAAAACGGCCATTTTTAGGTCGACCCTTTTTAACAGAATTTGACCAAACACGTTATCTTTTGCCCCGCTCACATACTAGCTTCAAAAATTATGAAATTTGAAACTTAGCAATAATTTGACATCCCGGACCCAACAAAAGTGGTTTCGTCAAATTTCGAGGTCGTATGCAAAATCTCAATTTTCAAGGGTTATATATACTATATAGCGACCTTTCTGAAAATTCGTTTGACCATAACTTTTGATTTCCGTTATGAAATTTCGATTTTTGAGATTTGTTAGAAAGGTATTGATAAACAGATTTAAATATTTTCAGTTTCGTTAAAATCTGTTATATTTTCCACCCGGTACAGTCAGACAAAGTTTGTATTCAAAATTTCAAACTGCCCTATCATACCAAATTCTATAATTTATTGAAATATGCTATTTCAATCATTCAAATTTCCTGGTAATAACCTAATTAAAAAAATTTTAAACTGGTTCACATTTTCCGGGTTATTACATTACAAAACTTCGGGTCAGTTTGGTGAACCAGAGTGAGATAAACTCGCACAGTATTAAGGGTAAATCATCCAATCATGATTTTAAAGTTCAAAATCCTTTCAAAAGAAAAGGATAATCGTAAGACCAAATTCACACATAAACACGGACGGGTTTTACCTTACGATAACCCAAAACATTTTTGAAACCAATATCCTTTCTGATATTATAGTAATGGCAAAATACAAGTAAATAACAATCTAGTGGAACGCTTGCATCTCACACTCCACATATATACTATACAATCAAAACCGCAGGCACTTATTAGAGGTTGGATTCCAATTTTGACAAGGTATGGGACCACCTGCCGATCGTGTATCTCTAGAGACGACTACACTGGGTTCAACAAGAACGTCTTGCAACCCGGCCCACACATGACCGACCACTCATTTCGCTTGAGTGTATCGAATGTATATCACCGACGGTTGGGATCCGCAACCACCTTCCGAAAAGGGACATCATCGAATATAGATTTGTAACACCCCTAAGTCCTACATCGTGGAAGCCTGTGTGAAGTGGATACTTATATAGTAGAGCCCATCTATTACTAACACCGAGGCCTTTTGAGGAACAAAACCCCACACCTATATGGTGGCTAAGCTGGGGACAATATCTTGCGCGAACGGAGGTGCGGGTTGTTACAATGGTATCAGAGCTAATACCCAGCCGGAATTGTGGCTCCTGTTTGGACCACAACGCCTGGGTGAGGTGTTTGTAAGCCAACGGGGACGTTGGGCTCTGTAGGAGGGGAGAATGTAACACCCCTATGTCCCACATCGTGGAAGCCTGTGTGAAGTGGGTACTTATATAGTAGAGCCCATCTATTACTAACGCCGAGGCCTTTTGAGGAACAAAACCCCATACCTATACGGTGGCTAAGTTGGGGACAATATCTTGCGCGAACGGAGGTGCGGGTTGTTATAACATTTATGAAACAAATGGAATTTCTCTAGATAGGTGATCATACACCCTAATGGGAGCGATCCACATAGCCATGCTGCCTGCCCGATTTTTGTCATTTCCCGGTTGATGAAGCTTGAGGTCAGAATTTCTTTTACAGCATCTGGCCACCATTCACTTTGAATGCCACATCGTCAGATCCTTTGGATATCACTAATTGACGTCCACAAAAATACTCTAGTTATTTGGCTAGAGAAAACCATTTCTCCGCCATCAACTATGATACGTTTGAAGAAATCAACGTACGTAATCTCCTTTGGAAATAGTCTGTCAGACACTCGTCCATACAAGTCATCCAGGAACAGGATGAACCTAAGGCACTCTCCTATTGCATCCTAGGAATCACCCTACAGATCAGTAGCGAGAAGTCCTTGCAACCCGTAGATTCCAATCACGACAGAACCATTGTTGAAATATCTCCGGCCGCTAAACCAGAGAAATTCAATCAGTAGTTCTTCCGCTCATGGAGATCAACGGTCTTCCATTGCTCCATCTTCAATAATCTTCTTTCACGTATTCACTGGTCGGAATGGTTTTCGAATATATATATTCGATCCCGGTCTTTCCGTACCAATGATCGTATGGGTCAACTTTGACAGTCGGTGATTTAACTATCAAATAAATAATTGTGTGAATAACATGAGTTTACCAATTAGGTATTAACACTACATGGCCTCTTTAAAACGATTAACGATAGTTAATCTTTAACTCTTAAATATTTCATCATTTCAAATATAACTCATTTGATATATAAGATTTCAAATTTTCAAAACTATTTCACTTGCATATCATATCAAATTCTTTATTCTCTTATCGTTTCAAAACCATTTACTATTTTATTTCTCATTAACCATATTGGAAAACGACTCATCTTTTTCAAATGAACAACGTTATGAATTTTTTTTTCACCTGGATATAATAACCAACTATCTTTAGTATAAACCATTCGCAAAACTTAGCGTTTCAATTTCCTTTTATCTTGAAAATACCATTTTAGATTTTCATATGTTCTCTTTTTATTTCCCTTACTTCGGAAATACAACTTATATACATGTATATAATAAGTCTCGAAGCTTTTCCTCCTCCATTACTTGGGACGTCCAATTATAAATTCTCGACCCTTTTACTTACATTCTGTTATCATTTCTCATATGGAACCAGATTATTTTCACCTTCTCATTACGAACTAATATCACCCTCAGATAATCCCGAAGTCGTTCAAGTTGGGGTATTTAATTACCTCTCAGGCCTTGATCAACAACGTTCCTACCTTTAGGTAGACATCAGTTGTAATTCAAAACCCAACATTTTATTCTAATTTCAGACATGCCTCATTTAACCATAAATTTACTTCATACACTTCTTTCCTTTGGAATTCTTATTCTCAATTATAAATAATATTTCTTAATCCCTTGATCACGAATTTAAATATTCCATCCCCTTTTTCTTCTTACATTCGTTGCTCGGATTTTTGTCAACCCAAGCATGACTACCATATTAACAACTCCAAATAATTAATTAACAATATAATTAACTTAAATAATTTCTTTTAAATTATCTCCCAAACGTTTTTTTTCAAATTTATATCATTAAGTTAATTTCTACTTGCTCGCTTATAAATCTGATAAATATCAGATTTTTCCTTTATAAAACCAATTTATAAGCTTGATAAATAAATAATAAATATTTTTCCTTTTTACAAACTCTAATTCAAAATAATAGATTTGAAAATCTATTTTCAGTTATAAAATAATTTTTTATACTTTAACTCGTCGATTTACCTGACGGTAGATCGATATTTATAAACGGTTAATTCATAGGCCATGTACTGCTGATCTCCATTGTTTAAATCAAACAAATGGTGAATCTAATCTAAACAATTCAACAATAGTCTCATAACAGTCAAGATTGATAATTCAATGTCAATCAAATTATTTCACACCACCACGTCAATTCACACAATCCATTCGATCGGGATTACTTTATAAACATGGCCAATAATTTGAACCAGTTGTTAAAATAACGGTTTGGTTTATCATTGAATTTGAACAACGTTTTATTTTAGAAATTAAATCCATTTATATATATATACGCATATATATATATATATATATATGTAACAAACAATCACAGTCAACCATGAACAACAACAACACAAGATAAAAACCAACTTATATAAAATATAAGTGGAGAGAACTGAGTGAGTTTAACTCACCTTGAGTTTGATTTGTCGATAAATCAGCTCATTTTAGTCAAATTAAACCACGTTTAATTAAAATGAAAAATCCAGCTGTTGTCTGCCCTGCTTAGTTCTTATCCATCGCGTAGTACTCGTCTTCACGGTTCCGATGTTTTTTGTTTCGTCGGAATCTGATTACGTGAGTTCCCGAAATTAATATTTGAAATTTTATAAAACATTAAAACTAAGTAACTTTTAAATAAATAAATAAAATGGGCCTCACTTACTTGGTCTAGCCCACCCGAAATGATTGAAGCCCGCACCCTTTTCATCCACTTAAACCCTAAAGCGTCGGCCCCCTCTTCATTCTTCAAACCCTCAGATTTGTTTCTTAAATCTTCTGCTGCCACCACAAAAATGGAGAAACCGAAACCCTTCATCCATGGAAAATCCGCATCGCCTCCATCCCTAACGCCCCGCTGTCACCACCTCGCCTTGGCCTCGTCCTCAGTTGCTTCGCCATCCACAGACCGAGACTGGAGACCGAACCCTAGGTCGAGCAACCCGTCGTTACAGATAAGTATTTTCATTTTTAAATTCCTCTATTCGCTTTTGTTGATTTCCTTGTGGTTTGAATTGGTTTATTCCCAAAACCGTGTTGATTTCGTTTAGAACCCACCATGTATTTATACTAGAAAGGGTTACTGTGATTTCTGAATTGTTCCATCCTAGTATAGACTTAGTTGTGCCTAGATTTTTAGGCATTTACCCTTCTCATTTTAGTCATATGAGATGTCGCCGAACTGTTTGTGATTGATATGTGACGGTTGTGGGTAATTAGTAGGTTTGTGTTCGATCTTTCCATGTGCAAATGCTCAGATATGAACATGGATCGAATTTCCCCTAGGTAGATTAGATTTAGTTATGAATTGTTCATTCGCATTTACATTGTCTGTGTACATTAGCCATTGAATGGTTCATTTCAGATCATCTTTAAACTGACGTACATACATAAATGTCAGACAAGAGTTTTACATAAGATTTTCTAACTTCAGTTGTATATTAGCTGTTTCGATTTGACGATGTAAAGATTTGATTTACTGTTCATTGTCTAAGAAATTTTGGGTTTTCTAAACGTGGATCTGTTTCGATTCTGTAGTTTTGATGGTACCATACATATATTTGCTTTGATGGTACAATACATATATTAGCATTTACTTTGCTGTAAAATCTGAGTTTTTATGTGGCATACATTGGAATTATATAAATATCTATATATTTTCTAGCTACTTATAGTTGTTCTTTCCTTTCTTCTCAGGTTTATTTGGTGGATAGTGGTGTATATTTGGAGATGGTGGAGGCTGCGCCATAGCAGTGAAGATAGTGTTGGAATCTAAGTGCCATCATGAAAATTTCAATTTAGATTTTGCATATTTCTTGCACAGATTGTTTGGAGATTTCCTATGTCAATATATACATATATATTGTGTTTCCCTTTTGGTTGTTATAGTTACTATTTATTTACTGTTTTTATTCACTTTTTGTATTGGGAATTTGTATCTTTACTATTTGTTGAAAGAAACAATACATATTGATATTGAAAATCGAAATGAACTGTTGTACCAAGCTTTTGAGCTGTGTATGCCGTCAAGTGAATTTGAATAGATTAGCTAGTACCTGGCTAGAAGGAAATGGAATTGAGGCCTTTCATGTTTTGTTTTATTTAGTTAACTTGCATTTGAAATCTTGGTTATGTTTTTCTTTTGTTTCTCACAGATAGAAAACAAGTGCCAATTGTACTTGAAATGAATTGTTAGGTCCCCTTGGGTTTTTGCATTCATACAAACAATAATAGGTATTGTTTTTGTACATGTTGGCAAAGACAAAAATTTTTTAGATTACTACAGTTGCAAGGATGAAGGCTTTGTACAAAGAATTTGATATTTTACACTTCATACAGTAACACTGTAATAGCTATTCATTGTATGCTTATTATGCTTATTGTTTAAACCAACTATTCAAGAGTATTTTAATAGAAATATATTCTCTTTGACAATGGCACCATATTCAGTGGATCAAGTTCACATGTTTTGGTAGTGTCCATGTTTTATGTTATGAATTTATGTTCATATGCTTATAACCATAATATTTAATATATAATTAACCCAAATCAAATCTAATAAAATAATTTATTATTATTGTATTTCTCCAACTGATTTCTTATATAATCTCAAAATGAATAAAAACAAATCTTAAATTCAACATTTACATTCTCGAACTAAACGATATGCAAATTATATTAAAATCCTATTTAAACTATCAAATAAACGTTATAATTTAAATCCATTAGTATTGTAAATAAATATTTAAAATAATTAATTAAATAAAATATTTGACTACCAAAAATACGGGATATTACAGAAGTTGATTAAGTAATACTTCTTAATTCATTTGCAGGATATTAACATGACAAAGGTACCTGAAACGAAATGGAAAGATGACCACTAATTTCCAGAGAAGGATCAGTCGTGTTTCCTCTAGCTGATGTAATTATATGACTTAGTTATAATTAAGTTAACCAAAAACTAATCAAGATTTAGACTCAGGGTATATTTTTAGTCGGCCTTTATATTTTATAAAATGTAATTAGTTAGCATATGTTAATCTATAATTAAGGGGATCACCATTTCAGTTAAACCATGTGTAGGTGAGGGTTTTCCAAACGAGGCGGCGATGTAGGAGATTACAAAGCAAGTCTGTTGAATTATAGTATAAGGTAACTAGTTTTAAATTAAACTAAGATTAAAGAGTTGCTATTTAAAATAAACTAAACTCCTATTATAACATAACGTGAATATTGCAGGCTCACTATTGGAGACTACCAAACCACATGCAGGATGGGAAGTAAGAAGTCGGCCCAAAATTCTAAGATCCAAAATTTGTAATGTTATAATATACAAAAAAATAAATAGAGGAAGAAGTTGGATTTTGGGCAGAAGAAACGGACCATTTGATGTAAGAAGAAAGATGGTTGGCCATTTATTTCCTTAAATAAAGTAATTAACTTTAAACAATTATGTTAATTAAGGATAGATTATTAATTAAATCATGTATATAGTAAAACATTAATATCTTTTGACCATGTTATCAAAATTCAACAAGCAAAGTGGCTTTGGAATCATCTCGACGAGATTCATATTGTGGAACAAAGTCGGACGAGTATGGAACCAATTGGATTTTTTAATTAAATTAAATTAAATTAAACACTCATTTAATTTAATTAAAACCAACCGTTTTAACATCAAATCAGATCAAGGTGAGTTAAACTCACTCAGTCATCCCACTTATATTTTATATAAGTCAGGCTTTCATTTTGTGTGCTATGGTTGCTAATGGTTGACTGTTAGTTGTTTGTTAAAGATATATTTATATACTGATTGAACCAATGAAATTAAAAGTCGTTTAATTTCGGTGAAAACCGAATTGTTATTTTAACGATTGGTTCCAATTAAGGTAACTTACCTTGTTGGTCACATTTATAAAATAAACGTGTTAAATTTAATGAATTGTTTGGATTGTTTTGTTAATGTTAAAAAAATGGTTGTTGTTGAATGGCTGTTATTTACTGTTATATCAGTTACATTGAATTTAATGATATTATTTGAGATAATATACTTGGATGCAGGGAAGAATAGGTTGGAGGGATCCACCGAGATTCCTTAAATATATTTAATATTATTTAGTTTCATATATATGAACTATTTTGATTTAATGAGTGATTTGGTTGTTGACCGTTGACCTGAAATTCACCATTTGTTTTGTTTAAACTAATGGGTAGGGGTGAGCAATATTCGGTTCAAACCGAATTAACCGACCAAACCGGTTCATTTCGGTCGGTTCGGTTTTAAAACTAAATCGGTTTGTATTCGGTTTGTAAAAAATATTTTTTTGGTTATCGGTTTAACCAAATTAACCGAAATTTTAAATTTTTATTTAATTTTATGGTATCAAAGTACTTTTAATAATTAGTTTAGTTATGTAAATAAAGATATTTGTTGCAAATAGATCAAATCATATCATAAACATAAAATTTACTATATAAAATTTCTTCAAACATGAATCAATGTTTTATTTTTAGTGAATTCATCATTTGAATAGTAATAATTCCTTCAAATTTGGTTAAATCGGTTACCGACCGAATTAACCGAAATTAATTTGGTTCGGTTCGGCTCGGTTTGAAAAAAATTCGGTTTGAGTCTTTTTACGTCCAAACAAACCGAACCGACCGAACGCTCACCCCTACTAATAGGTGATATTGGCTAAGTAATTAACAGTATTTGGCCTATAAATTAATCGATTTTCAAATATTGATTTACCATCCAGTGAATCGACAGTAATGAAGTTATAAATTTATTTTATAAGTGGAAAGGACTTTTGAATCTATTAATTTGAATAAAAGTTTATAAAAAGAAAATAAATTTTTATTATTTATAAATTAAGTTTATAAATAATTATTAATTGATTCTATAAAGCAAATTCTGATGTTAATTAGATTTATAAGTAGAAATTTAACCTAACAGTTAAGATTTAAATAATTGTTTTTAATAAACAATCAAATGGAATTATTTAAATTAGTTATATTATTAATTAATTTAAAGAAGGACTAATTGGGATCGGTTAACGAGATAATAGTGTATTGAGTTGACTAAATCAACCGTTTTAACAGGGATTAATTATTAAATTAATTTGTTTTGAATTAATTTAATAAAATAGTTTAATGAATAATTTTTTTAACTTTAATAAGATTTTAAAAAGGAAATTTACTTTTTATTTTAGTTAATAAAGAAATTAACTATTATTACAGTAGGTAATGATGACGTAAATTATTATTATATTAATAATAATTTAAGTGATTACTTTTTAACTGAAATACATTTAAAAAGTGATCAAAGTTGAGATGAAATCGAATTAAGTTGTGAAAGGAGTTTATGAATGGGTTTTATATTATAACCGAGTTTTTACAACGAAGTTGTAAAAAAAGATTTTAAGCGAATTTGATAGCTAAAATCAAATATTTACTGAATATTTGAAGTAAGAAAAAGGGAATTTAGAAATTGGGGAATGGTATGAAATAACGAAGTGAGATTTATTCTAACGTTCGGAATGTGATATTTCGAAGTTCAGAATTATAAACGGAGTTAAGGGTATAAGCTAAGTAAAAAGGTTTTGGAAATGGCAACGAATATATGTTGTCGTAAATGATTTATGTAATAACTCGGAAAATACGAACCAACTAAAATTTTTTAAATTGGTGATTTCAAAGGAATTTGAACAATTGAAATAGAATATTTCAATAAAATAGTGAATTAGAAATAGCGAGTCAGTTTGAAAATTTGAATTCAAACTTTGACTAACTGTGCAGGGTGGAAAATATAACGGATTTTAGCGAAACCAAAAATATTTAAATCTATTTATCAATACCTTTCTAACGAATCTGAAAAATCGAAGTTTCATAATGGGAATCAAAAGTTATGGCCGAATGAATTTTCAGAAAGGTCGCTATATAGAATATATAGCCCTGGAAAATTGATATTTTGCAAACGACCTCGGAATTCGACGAAACCACTTTTGTTGGGTCTGGGATGTCAAACTATTGCTAGGTTTCAAATTTCATAATTTTTGAAGCTAGTATGTAAGCGTGGCAAAAGAAATTGTGTTTAGTCAATTTCTGTTAAACTGGATCGACCAGAAAATGGCCATTTTTCAAACGATCTCAGAATTCGACGAAACTAGTTTTGTTGGGACCGTAGCGTCAAAACATAGCTAGATTTATTTTTCTGGAATTTTTCGAATCAGTTTGTGGCCCTGACAAATTGAAATGTTCGTTCAAAGTTAAAATTGAATGTTTTATACTTTAATTTGAAAAATAACTGACTGTAATAGTCGAATTGGCCAACGAAACATATCCCATTGTGTCCGGGATGGGGGTATTTAGCTAGGGGCGACAGTCGTTGGGTTTGAAAAGGAGTTCGTAGGTGAAAACCCTAATTTTCTGAAATATATATATTCCGGCGAATCAGAAAATTCCATTCATTATTTAAAAAATAAAAATAAAACGTGAAAACCCTCTTCCTTCAGTGATCTCGATGACGCACGTCGTTCCAACCTTCTCTCCTCGATTGCCGCCGCCTCCGATACCTCCAGCCAACGCCACCACCACCGTTAGCCTCGTCTCCCCCTCCTCTTTAAATCCGACCCACCCACGACCGCCGCCATCGCCTCCTCCGCCTGAATCGAGCGCCCAAAGTCCAACTCTTCCCAGCGCCGCTGACGACACCACCGACCACCGAGCCACCCCAAACCGCCACCGACCGACTCCCCTCTCCTCCCTCTTCCACGTCAGCACCCACGATCGTCCCCACGTGCCACATATTTCGCGAAAACCTCAACCCTAGTTTCGAACCATCGTGAAAGGTGAGTCCTTTTTGATGTTTGCACTTTGAAAAATCATATCTTTTTGGTGTGTTGACGAAATTCGATGAAACAGGAAACATCGGGACCGCAAGGAAGCTCTCTACCACATAGAAGAAGCCGCGGATTTTTCTGAGTCACCTACGATTTTTAGCACTCCGAAAACCAAAGTGAGAAATCTAAATTAAAAGAATTTGAATGGAAAATGTCATGTATAAATTATATAAGCGAAATATAAATTACACACGTGTTGTATACCTCATGTACATGCATGGTGTAAGCTATATAAGCGAAGTATGAATTATACATGCATAGAATAATTGATATACGTGTTGAAATGCAAGTGAAATATAGCAATAATATATATATATATATATATATATATATATATATATATATATATATATATACACACACACACACACACACACTCCCCTCGTCCACAAACCATGGACGATATTTATTGTTGTGAATTGGTGTGAAATATTGGATGAAATGTGAATGTTGAATAATTGTTTGTGGTTGATATTATTTGGTTGTGGTTGAAAAATACCCATTGGTGATTGAAATGAATTGGAAATATTTGTGGAAATAAAAATAAAACATGCCGCCTGCGTGCGAATTAGATGCATGAATCCCCATTATCAAAAACCGTGAGGTTTTAAGGTAGAGCGAGGAGCCGTACTAGGGACGGTGCCGGTTTTAACTACCCTGCCGTTATGCTGCCGAAATTTTGAATAATCTTTTTGTGTTAGAATTATTTTCATATGTTGAAATTATCTTCATGCGTTGAAATTAAAGTTATGTGTTGAAACTATATCCATGTGTGGAAATGTTCATGTATTGAAAAGTGATGTGTGAAAATTAAATTCATTTGTGAATGAATGAAGTGTTTAAACAATAAAATTCACCTTTTTTATAATATATATGAAGTATGAAAAATATTCGCCTTATATAAATAGTTTCAACAATAAAAATTCCATCTTTCTAATATGAACAACATAAATAAAATATCCATGTGTGGAAATGCTCATGTGTTGAGAAGTGTGTGTAGTGGAAAAGTTCATGTGTTGAATAAAAAGATCGAACAATAAAAATTACATTTTTATTGAAACTATGAAGTGTTGAAAACATCCATTTGTCGAATAAATATTTTAAACGATAAAAACATCATTTTTATCATCTATGTGATATGCTAAAGATATGCGGACGTTGAAATAAATATTTGTGAATGAGATATTATTTTTAACATGCATAGGAACTAAAGAAAATAGTCATGTGTTGAAATCTATTTTAGTTTGCCAAAATTATCATCTTTGAAATGTGAAGTGTTAAAAATAGCCACTTGCTCAAATAAATATGCATGAGTTGAAATATACATTAATTAGCTAATGATATGATTTTAGCCTATGCATGCAACATTAGAATGAATGGTGTTTTTAAACCAAAGTAAATCAAATATGAAGTTGAATGGAAAATGATAAGTGATAAAAATTGTATATATGTACATGCATATTTATTGAACAGGTTATAGCAAAGGGGCTAGAGAAGAGGAACAAAATTTTATGCCCGACAAATAGGTACACATTTACTGTTTTGTTTGGGTGATGATTTTATGAGCCTGTTGGCTAGCCGCTTGGCTTTTTCTTTTTCTTTTTGACATGAGACGCCCGTGTGTCTATTTGGGAATTTTCCCAGCCCCTCCCGTACAAAGGAGGTTATGGCGAAATTTTCCAAAATTTAAAGGTGTTAGTGAAATAATTGAAGTGGAAACGATGTAGGAATTTTTGAATGAACTATATTTTTAACATGCATAGGAACTAAAGAAAATAGTCATGTGTTGAAATCTATTTTAGTTTGCCAAAATTATCATCTTTGAAATGTGAAGTGTTAAAAATAGCCACTTGTTCAAATAAGTATGCATGAGTTGAAATATACATTAATTAGCTAATGATATGATTTTAGCCTATGCATGCAACATTAGAATGAATGGTGTTTTTAAACCAAAGTAAATCAAATATGAAGTTGAATGGAAAATGATAAGTGATAAAAATTGTATATATGTACAAGCATATTTATTGAACCGGTTATAGCAAAGGGGCTAGAGAAGAGGAACAAAATTTTGTGCCCGACAAATAGGTACACATTTACTGTTTTGTTTGGGTGAGGATTTTATGACCTGTTGGCTAGCCGCTTGGCTTTTTCTTTTTCTTTTTGACATGAGACGCCCGTGTGGCTATTTGAGAATTTTCCCAGCCCCTCCCGTACAAAGGAGGTTATGGCGAAATTTTCCAAAATTTAAAGGCGTTAGTGAAATAATTGAAGTGGAAACGATATAGGAATTTTTAAATGAACTGTAACACCCCACACCCGCTATGGTCACTCTCTAAGGGAATGCCCTAACATCGGTGGAGTATTTTAAGTGAATATAGAACAGAAAAATTACAACAAGACAGATATAAGTAATACTTGAAAATCTTAAAACATCATTTCATTGCCATGAAAGTAAAACATGTTTGGTTACATCACAAAACCATAATAAGAGTCAAGTACAAAATATCCATCCTGATAAATAAAAGTACATAATCCCAATACATGAACTGATAGCCATAAAAGAGAGGATAAGCTGAGCTCTACTTCTATGGTCCAAGCTCCAAAAGAGAATAAAGCAGCCTGATCTAAGCTCACTCGTACCGGGCCCACTCTGATAACCTGAGGGTTGGGAAAAAGATAAAAACAACGGGGTCAGACATAAGTCTAAGTGAGTCCTATAACCCTAACAATACAACCATTAAAGTAATTAGGGTATGACATAAACAAGGTACGGTACCTCTGGGGATAATGACTACACTAAGTAGCCAACTAAACACAGGATGTACTAAGATAACCGAAAAGACGCATTTATCCACCCAAGGATAATTACTAGATTACACCACCACAGACTTATCCACCCAAGGGTAATTCCTACACTGCACCACACCAGTTCTACCCACCAAGAGTAATTCCTACTTAAAGGTTGATCCCACTAAGTGTACTTAGTAATTTAGTAGTTTCGTGTACCCCTATCTGACTACATAGGTGTACCCACTACTCCCCAAGCGATCGGCTCCCCTACGTAGATACCCGTGCTGGTCCCACAAAAGGGGGTGTATCATTCCCCAAAGTGGCTACCTGATAATATCAACGGTGCACGGCTTTATATCTACACGATGCAACAACGACTTACCAACCAGCCCGGGTCCACACACGCATATGAAACCCGTTGATCCTGCGTTGCCACCGCTAACCCGGTTTGGCCACTTATAGTCAAGCCCAATATGCGTGTCCCGTCACTCGACTAGAGTCGAGCCCACAAAGATACGTTTGGGATATTGGTTGAAATGGGCCCCCACAAGCTACTACTTAAGCTTGCTACTTTTATCTACTGCATCCCACTTAACCCCTTATATAGTCATGCCCACTTACATGTTAAGATCTGGTTAAGTTATCAATCATATTTCAATTGCCACTTAGGGCACCCACTAGATTTTCACGTGCCACCCAAAGCACTTACTTAACCCTTCACCCATGTTTTAATTACATGTTCCACTTTGGTTAAGTATTCTAATCGTATTTTCTATTGCCACCCAAGGCAACCCACTAGTTTCCTCATGCCACCCGAGGCACCCCCACTAGTTACTACATGCCACCCAAGGCACCCACTTAACCCTCATGTCCCACTACATGCTAATTTGGTTAAGTGTTTCTTAATTAATTAAGACCGTGATCCTCATAAAGACCTCTCACATTAGACTATCTTTTATGACCGCTGGTTAAGCCGGTTGGGTCCGGGCAGCCTTACGTCATAACCGAGTCTAACCTCGTGTCTTTACGTTAATCACGTATTTAGTTTGTGCCTAAGACCTCTCACATTGGGCTAACATTTGTATCAACTGGTTAAGCCGGTTGGGTCCGGGCAGTTTTACACTACAAATGAGTCCAACCTCGTGTCTTAGTCGATTAATTACACCTAATTAATCACCCCCATATTAATTATCCCTAATTAATATCACATTTTTAAGAATATGGGTAGACCTAACTAAATAGGTAAATTCCCAATTCCATAACATGGGTAGACCTAACTCAATAGGTAAATTCCCATGGGGTAGACCTAACTCAATAGGTAAATTCCCACTTATGCTTATTCATTTTATGGTATGCTTAATCATAACCATTTCACACCACTTTATTAACATGCATATTAACCCCATCGTTCCCCACGTAATTCGTCTCATAACATGACATAATAAAGGGAAGATTCATCACAAATGTCATGGGTTTAACCAACATAGCATATAACTTTATCATGGGTTCAAAAGGTGTCAACTTGCATATATGAACATACATTAAACCCAACTTAGCATATAACCCAAACTTGCATATTGTCATACACATATCTTGCATAACATGTTGAACTTGCATATAAGCATTCTCATAACTTGCATAACATGTTAAACATGCATTTAAGCATACACATAACTTGCATAAGCATTCACATTCTTGCATAAGCATTCACATACTTGCATAAGCATTCACATACTTGCATAAGCATGCATAACTTGCGTATCATGTTAAACTTGCATTTAAGCATATACATAACTTGCATAAGCATCCACATACTTGCATAAGCATGCATAACTTGCATATCATGTTAAACTTGCATATGAACTTGCATCATAACTTTGCATATGAACTTGCATCATAACTTTGCATATGAACTTGCATCATAACTTTGCATATGAACTTGCATCATAACTTTGCATATGAACTTTGCATAAAACCAAACACTTAGCATGCATAAAACCAATTACTTAGCATGCACAAAACTACATACTTAGCATGCACAAAACCAAATACTTAGCATGCATAAAACCAAACACTTAGCATGCATAAAACCAATTACTTAGCATGCACAAAACTACATACTTAGCATGCACAAAACCAAATACTTAGCATGCATAAAACCAAACACTTAGCATGCATAAAACCCCTTGCATATCATATTACATATAACTTGCATATACTCTCTCATATAGTTTGCATAACATGTTACATATGCATAAATGTTCAACATAGTGTTTTGCATCATAAACATGGCATTAAACTTGCATGTAGCATAAAACTTGCCAAACACATAACATACAATATACTAAACTTGCATAAACATATTTATCCACAAACATAGCCATGTCTTATCATATCCTACCATAATCAATTTAACAATTGATTATTAAAGCTATAGGAACTCACCAAAACCAAGATTAGCAAACTTATGAAGTAGAATTAGTTGCTAACTATGAAGAAGATGATGATTAGAGGTTGATTAGCTTGCAACTTCCTTCATAAATTAGTAGAGGCTCCTCTCAAGTTTGATTTTGGCGGCATGATGGCATCATTTCTATTTTTAGTAGGGATTAGGCTTGCATTAGGGTATATTTATAGGATTAGGGTGTGTTTTAGACCATAGGATTAACCCTAGGTTAGATTAGGTCCGTCAGATCTTGGAAGCCTCTAGAACTCAGCCCAAACCAGCCAGAAAACCCAGACCTGGTGCACCCAGGTTCTCTGGACGTCGCGCCCAGGTCGACAGGCAAGTCGACTCCCCAGTCGACAGGCCTGTCGACAGCCCTGTCGACATGGGTAGGGCGGGAAGTTTCCCGCCTGGCCCCCGCTGGCTCCAATTTCGAAATCTAGTTTTGCATTTCTAAATCTGTTTTTAACTTGATTTTTCTGCCAACTTCATTGGGCCATAACTGGGCCATACGGACTCCGATTCTCGAAAACTCGGACTCTATTTCGCGTATTTTTCCGAGACGAACGCAATGACGCAGCCCATTTCCCCCAATTCTCACATCTGAGATTATTTATTCTGTAATTAGTGAATTTTAGCATTAACTAAAATTCGGGGTGTTACATTATCCCCTACTTAAAGGATTTCGTCCCCGAAATCTCTAAGCTAAGGAGAATGCATATCCTACCATCCAAACAACCATCTACTCAAACCATCAACCACGGGCATCCATTGTCCTTAAAACAATTTCTAATGATGTATGAGCATATGCAAAAAGTGTGTGTATATGTTCCCTATCTAATGTATGAACATATGCAAACCATGATAGTGCCATGCATCCATTATGTATGCGAGAGAACCCTATCGACACATACAGTATCTATATGAGTGCACAATCATTCACCAAAATGCATCATCCATATGATAACACAATCATTATAATTCCATAAATATAGCTTCCTACACACAATTTTATGCAATATGCAATATGAAGTGATTGAGCCGATCTAGTGCCTAGAGTGTGTGTATATGCATTCACGAGCAACCACTAGCAAACACTTGCATCCACTTGCATCCATCAACTATAACATGTCTCAAACACATGTTTCAACCATAGGTTTACCCTATCTAAAGGTCAATCAGTACTAACGAGAGGATATACTAAGATAAGATAAGTACTAGACAATGATAGAGGAGAAAGTAAAGACATACCCTCAAAAAGAAATGGGTACAATGAACGCATCTTCGCTTCCGTCTCCCAAGTTGCGCTGCTCTCATCTTCTCCCCATTGCACTTTGACTAGTTGAACCTCTCGACTCCTCAACTTCCTAGTCTCTGACCCAAGGATGCGAGTAGGAGCTCGTCGAATCGTCTCATCACGCTCTATCTCTACTTCTTTAAGCAAGCTCGGGTCTACCACCTCAGCGGTCTCATGTAGGAACTTCCTCAATGTGACACATGGAATATATCATGTACACCACTAAGCCTGTCGGCAACTCCACTCTATATGTCATCTTTCCAATCCTTTCCTTAATAGGAAACGGCCCAACAAGCCTTGGTACTCACTTCCCAACAGATCCAAAGTGAACCACATTCCGTAACGGAGATATCTTGATAAAAAGCATGTCCTAATATCAAACTCAAGCTTTGTTCTCCTCTTGTCCGCATAAGATTTCTGTTTATCTTGCGCCGCTTTCATCCTTCTTCGAATCAAATCAATCTTTTCCCGAAGTCTTTCTAACCTTATCGGCCCAAGCAAGATCTCATCCGTAGATTCCCACCAACGTGTAGGTGATCGACAAGGCCTTCCATAAAGAGCTTCGAAAGGAGCCATACCAATACTGGACTGAAAGCTGTTATTATATGCGAACTTCACCAATGGAAGATGCTCTTCCTATGTACCTCCAAAATCTAAGATACAAAGCCTCAAAAGGTCTTCTAGAACACGATTCACCCTCTCAGTCTGGCCGTCCGTCTGAGGATGATATGCGGTGCTCAGACACAACTGAGTCCCCACTGCTTCTTGCAAACTTCTCCAGAACTCGCTAGTGAAGATAGGATCTCGATCACTCACTATGCTAGAGGGTACCCCATGCAATCGAACTATCTCTCGAAGATATACAGAAGCTAGCCATGGAGCGGTCCTCTTGCTCTTCACAGGTATGAAATGGGCGCTCTTAGTAAGTCTGTCTACTACCACCCAAATTCCTGTATTACCTTTTCCTCGATCTTGGTAACCCGTCAATAAAATCCATCGAGACGCTATCCCACTTCCATTTCGGAACTTCCAATGGGTGAAGCAACCCACCTGGTTTCTTTTGCTCTGCCTTCACTTGTTGGCAGACCAAGCATCGAGCGACATACTCGGCCGCGTCTTTCTTCATACCGGCCCAAAAGAAAACTCGCTTCATGTCTTGGTACATCTTGTTCCTATCGGGATGAATGGTCATCTTTGACTGATGTGCATCATCGAGTATAGCCTTCCTCAAACCCCTTGTCTTACGGTACACAAAGGCTACCGTCTCTACGCAAACACCCCTTACCATCTAGGGTGTACCTACTCAAATGGCTGGACGACTCCCCCTCCTCTTGAGCTTCTTTACTAACTCAACCAACTGTGGGTCGTCCCGCTGTGCTCCGCCAATATGCCCCAAAAGAGTAGGCCTAACCTCCAAGGAGGCTAGCAAACCGGGTACAAAGTCAACGGAAGGTCTAAAGTCAACATCGAAATAAACTCTAAGCTCCGTCGTTCAACGAACAATAAACTCAAGGACAACCTTTTTCTACTTAAGTCGTCCACCACCACGTTACCCTTGCCATGGGTATACGCTATCTCAAACTCATAGGATGCTAAGAATCCCATCCAAAATCATCACAACTGTCCATCTCTCACGCAGACCACCCTAGTCGAACTCGACATCCCCCAAATGCAAGCCCCAAAGGCCTAAACCAATATCAGACAAACACCCAAGGGATATCTCCTTCGAGTTTAGGCGACCTACGTGAGATGATACTAGTAAAAAAAAATGGCTAATCAATTAAGCCTTTGACCAACTTTGGATGTCCTCGCCAGTCTCGCTCCAAAACCACCGTTTTCCCATAACTGGCTTTGCTCACCCCATTGAGCATATACGAAACTTATTTCGCTCCTAGAAAAGACCCAGATGTCATCCACAAAGACCATCACGAACTTATTTAGGTACTCCCCGAACACCCTTCTCATCAAATCAACAAAGTATGCGGGGGCGTTCGTCAAACCAAATGGCATTACCAGCCACTCATAAAAAAAAATCATCCGGAGTCCTAAAGGCAGTCTTCTCTATGCTATCCTCAGCCACTCTCAACTGATGAAATCCCGTGGCTAAGTCCTACTACAAAAATACTGAGGCGCCAGCCAACTGATCAAAGAGATCATCAATCCTCGGCAATGGGTGTCTATTCTTCTTTGTGAGTTTATTTAGTTCTCTTTAGCCTACACAAAGTCTGAGGGACCCATCTGACTTCGTGACAAAAACTACTTGAGCACCCCACTCCGATATACTTCATCTTATGAACCCCTTCTCAAGCAAATCGCCTACTTACTTATGGAGTTCCCTCCTCTCACGAGGAGCCATGTGGCGCACTGGTAAAGATACAGGTTTAGCATTATCCATCAGATATATTCGGAAGTCAGTCTCCCGCTTCGGAGGTAAGCCCTTCACCTCCTCACACACATCCGAGTATTCCCGGACCGCTCTAACAGATCGCAAACTCTAGACCGACGTGTCAAGCGATTCTAGATAACTTAGCATAACAGATTCTATGGGATTACAAGAGATCTCGAGAGTGTTACCCAAGCGGGTCATAAGCCTAACAACTCTCCCTTCAAAATCAAGAAAGACACCCCTACTGGATAACCAGTCCATGCCCAAAACTAACCCATAGCCCGTGAAGCCCAAAAGCATCACATCTAAACTCAACGCTAAGTATCGCAACTTTCAAACCCAAACACATCATGGAGCCCCAATTGGGTTTGAAACATCTAAGGGATCATCTACTAACTGGTGTCTAAGTGCAGTGACTCAACTAACAATGATGAGATAAACAAACTCGATGCGTCAGAATCAAATAAAGTTCGAATCGGATAATCAAGAAATCCAAATTCCAACCTAGACGGTCCTATCCCCATCTGGTACCTTAATCGTAAGGGAATACAACCACCCTCCAGGAGATTCCGTACCTTGCCCTTGCCTCTTTGGAAAATCCTCCAAAAAGATAACTACTAGCCTTCTTCTTCCCTATTCTCTACTCGTAAACTCCCACCAATGAGGTTTCATCCTTCATTAACCAAACAACTATTTGAGCCTTCCTCTCATCGTCTATCCTATAGGTACCTACCAGTCCTCCTCCTTCTTGAACCAACTTCTAATCTGATTAACGTCTAAGTCCCTTGAAGTGGTTTTCCATCCTTATCTATCTTAGAAAGATCATCTATACGCGGAGGGGAACTCAAAATGAGAGAAAGGAAGAGATTCAAACGGAGAATTCGAAAGATAAAGATATGGCTATCGGGGATTATGCTTTTCTTTCTAAAACTTTTCTCTTAAAAGACATGTTTTTGAAAATACTCCTTTCAAAAATATTCTTAGAAAATAGTTTTTCTAAAAATTTTATCTGTTCTGGTAACCTTAAGCTCTGATACCACGTGTAACACCCCACACCCGCTATGGTCACTCTCTAAGGGAATGCCCTAACATCGGTGGAGTATTTTAAGTGAATATAGAACAGAAAAATTACAACAAGACAGATATAAGTAATACTTGAAAATCTTAAAACATCATTTCATTGCCATGAAAGTAAAACATGTTTGGTTACATCACAAAACCATAATAAGAGTCAAGTACAAAATATCCATCCTGATAAATAAAAGTACATAATCCCAATACATGAACTGATAGCCATAAAAGAGAGGATAAGCTGAGCTCTACTTCTATGGTCCAAGCTCCAAAAGAGAATAAAGCAGCCTGATCTAAGCCCACTCGTACCGGGCCCACTCTGATAACCTGAGGGTTGGGAAAAAGATAAAAACAACGGGGTCAGACATAAGTCTGAGTGAGTCCTATAACCCTAACAATACAACCATTAAAGTAATTAGGGTATGACATAAACAAGGTACGTTACCTCTGGGGATAATGACTACACTAAGTAGCCAACTAAACACAGGATGTACTAAGATAACCGAAAAGACGCATTTATCCACCCAAGGATAATTACTAGATTACACCACCACAGACTTATCCACCCAAGGGTAATTCCTACACTGCACCACACCAGTTCTACCCACCAAGAGTAATTCCTACTTAAAGGTTGATCCCACTAAGTGTACTTAGTAATTTAGTAGTTTCGTGTACCCCTATCTGACTACATAGGTGTACCCACTACTCCCCAAGCGATCGGCTCCCCTACGTAGATACCCGTGCTGGTCCCACAAAAGGGGGTGTATCATTCCCCAAAGTGGCTACCTGATAATATCAACGGTGCACGGCTTTATATCTACACGATGCAACAACGACTTACCAACCAGCCCGGGTCCACACATGCATATGAAACCCGTTGATCCTGCGTTGCCACCGCTAACCCGGTTTGGCCACTTATAGTCAAGCCCAATATGCGTGTCCCGTCACTCGACTAGAGTCGAGCACACAAAGATACGTTTGGGATATTGGTTGAAATGGGCCCCCACAAGCTACTACTTAAGCTTGCTACTTTTATCTAGTGCATCCCACTTAACCCCTTATATAGTCATGCCCACTTACATGTTAAGATCTGGTTAAGTTATCAATCATATTTCAATTGCCACTTAGGGCACCCACTAGATTTCCACCTGCCACCCAAAGCACTTACTTAACCCTTCACCCATGTTTTAATTACATGTTCCACTTTGGTTAAGTATTCTAATCGTATTTTCTATTGCCACCCAAGGCAACCCACTAGTTTCCTCATGCCACCCGAGGCACCCCACTAGTTACTACATGCCACCCAAGGCACCCACTTAACCCTCATGTCCCACTACATGCTAATTTGGTTAAGTGTTTCTTAATTAATTAAGACCGTGATCCTCATAAAGACCTCTCACATTAGACTATCTTTTATGACCGCTGGTTAAGCGGGTTGGGTCCGGGCAGCCTTACGTCATAACCGAGTCTAACCTCGTGTCTTTACGTTAATCACGTATTTAGTTTGTGCCTAAGACCTCTCACATTGGGCTAACATTTGTAGCAACTGGTTAAGCCGGTTGGGTCCGGGCAGTTTTACACTACAAATGAGTCCAACCTCGTGTCTTAGTCGATTAATTACACCTAATTAATCACCCCCATATTAATTATCCCTAATTAATATCACATTTTTAAGAATATGGGTAGACCTAACTAAATAGGTAAATTCCCAATTCCATAACATGGGTAGACCTAACTCAATAGGTAAATTCCCATGGGGTAGACCTAACTCAATAGGTAAATTCCCACTTATGCTTATTCATTTTATGGTATGCTTAATCATAACCATTTCACACCACTTTATTAACATGCATATTAACCCCATCGTTCCCCACGTACTTCGTCTCATAACATGACATAATAAAGGGAAGATTCATCACAAATGTCATGGGTTTAACCAACATAGCATATAACTTTATCATGGGTTCAAAAGGTGTCAACTTGCATATATGAACATACATTAAACCCAACTTAGCATATAACCCAAACTTGCATATTGTCATACACATATCTTGCATAACATGTTGAACTTGCATATAAGCATTCTCATAACTTGCATAACATGTTAAACATGCATTTAAGCATACACATAACTTGCATAAGCATTCACATTCTTGCATAAGCATTCACATACTTGCATAAGCATTCACATACTTGCATAAGCATGCATAACTTGCGTATCATGTTAAACTTGCATTTAAGCATATACATAACTTGCATAAGCATCCACATACTTGCATAAGCATGCATAACTTACATATCATGTTAAACTTGCATATGAACTTGCATCATAACTTTGCATATGAACTTGCATCATAACTTTGCATATGAACTTTGCATAAAACCAAACACTTAGCATGCATAAAACCAATTACTTAGCATGCACAAAACTACATACTTAGCATGCACAAAACCAAATACTTAGCATGCATAAAACCAAACACTTAGCATGCATAAAACCAATTACTTAGCATGCACAAAACTACACACTTAGCATGCACAAAACCAAATACTTAGCATGCATAAAACCAAACACTTAGCATGCATAAAACCCCTTGCATATCATATTACATATAACTTGCATATACTCTCTCATATAGTTTGCATAACATGTTACATATGCATAAATGTTCAACATAGTGTTTTGCATCATAAACATGGCATTAAACTTGCGTGTAGCATAAAACTTGCCAAACACATAACATACAATATACTAAACTTGCATAAACATATTTATCCACAAACATAGCCATGTCTTATCATATCCTACCATAATCAATTTAACAATTGATTATTAAAGCTATAGGAACTCACCAAAACCAAGATTAGCAAACTTATGAAGTAGAACTAGTTGCCAACTATGAAGAAGATGATGATTAGAGGTTGATTAGCTTGCAACTTCCTTCATAAATTAGTAGAGGCTCCTCTCAAGTTTGATTTTGGCGGCATGATGGCATCATTTCTATTTTTAGTAGGGATTAGGCTTGCATTAGGGTATATTTATAGGATTAGGGTGTGTTTTAGACCATAGGATTAACCCTAGGTTAGATTAGGTCCGTCAGATCTTGGAAGCCTCTAGAACTCAGCCCAAACCAGCCAGAAAACCCAGACCTGGTGCACCCAGGTTCTCTGGACGCCGCGCCCAGGTCGACAGGCAAGTCGAATGGCAAGTCGACTCCCCAGTCGACAGGCCTGTCGACAGCCCTGTCGACATGGGTAGGGCGGGAAGTTTCCCGCCTGGCCCCCGCTGGCTCCAATTTCGAAATCTAGTTTTGCATTTCTAAATCTGTTTTTAACTTGATTTTTCTGCCAACTTCATTGGACCATAACTGGGCCATACGGACTCCGATTCTCGAAAACTCGGACTCTATTTCGCGTATTTTTCCGAGACGAACGCAATGACGCAGCCCATTTCCCCCAATTCTCACATCTGAGATTATTTATTCTATAATTAGTGAATTTTAGCATTAACTAAAATTCGGGGTGTTACATGAACTATATTTATATAAATATATAAATATAAATAAAATTAAAACGAAACGTGGCCGTGCAGTTCGTGTTTTGAAACCGTGATTTCAAATGACTAGTGGGGGAAATCCGACCATTGGATTTTCCCGAAACCGCAACCGTTGGGTTCGCCTTGGAAATATCTTCCCAATGGCACCAACTTTGTGAAGATCCGACGGTTGGATTGTCTGGAATGTTTAATTCAAATCTGAAGAAAAACAGTGCCAGAAATGATTATATTTATTTATTTATATATATATATAAATATAATTAAATAAAATCGAATAACGACGCTGCAGTTCGTAAATTGAAATCGTAACTTCAAATGGCTAGTATGGAAGATCCGACCGTCGGATTTTCCCAAAACTGAAACCGTTGGATTCGTTTTGAAATGACCTTCCTAATGATATAAAATTTGTGAAGATCCAACGGTTAGATTTTCAGATATGTGTAAAACAAAATTAGTGAAAAATAGCGCCAGTGCATCGGCACGACCTGAAACGTCGTTTAATTAAATATGGCCGTTTTAAATTAAATTAAAATGGCGATATCGTTATAAAATACTATAGACGATATAGAGTGGAAATAAACCAATTTCGTTGTGTTTGCTTGATATGTGATGGTTGAATGTATTTAACATGAGAAGTATAACTAAAGAACTGAAATGTGAATGTTGAATAGTCCAACCATGTGATAAATTGATGTAAAAATCTAAATATACGTGGGTTATTTGAAAAGGCCGAGTTCATCTCATTTCAAATAATCGATCGACGTTGAGAAGTCGAAGAGTCGAAGACGGTTGAAGACCGACGATCTTCACATTGGATGGATGGGCGCTACTGATGCTCGTGATTGGAGTAGCTACCATGAAGGAGCTAAAGTAGTAGCCGTCCAAACATACTGTTGATTGTACGGATATGCGAGGAATTGGTGCCTCTGGTTTCGTTCAGACCCAGAACGGACTTGTAAATGGACTGTGTGTCTGACATTGGATTTTGTTCTGTGCTGATTGATCTCTGTTAAATATATATCTGTTTGGCGGCGGAGAATCTATTCTCTTGCTTAATGCCCTTCTCTGAGATGTACGAGCTCAGAGGTTATGTATTGATAGAAATCAGTCGCATGGAGTGGATTGCCTGTGTGGCACGCCTAAGTGGCATATGATCAAGGCTTCTGTTGCAAAGCAAAGTCTTGTGGTTGATGATCAAAGCATGGTCTGAGTGACGTAGCTTTGTGTATAACGTGAATTCGCAAGCCTCACACCCCGGTATGAGTCAAAAACGGGAGACGGACCGCTGGGAGAGCACGACGTTTCTTTCTAGCTAAGGTGGTGTCAGTGACCTACCAGCCCTGACATTATATATACTTTTCACCTGTGTGGTTGTTGGAATGCGAGGCGCCTCGATTATATGTCTGTAAGGACAGGGAAACGTGTGTTCAGGAATAACTAATCCTCAAAAGTAAGAGAGGACCGGCCCAGCCGATTCCAAGGATCAGAGTGGGGTCCTGGGACATTTGTTAGAGTGTCTCGAATCGGAGAGGAGCTTGTCCCTTGCCTCGACTCATGAAGGAACCCAATCTCCAATACGAAATATGCGGACGTGATTGTATTACTAGTATGGCGACATAGTAGATGGTAGTTATGCCGCCTAGGATTGATATTTATGATGGAATTTGCTTTTAAAAACATATATGCACTAGTAATAATATCAAACACTTTTGTTTTATACGTATGAAGCATTTTTGGCCATTATAAGGTAAAAACTCTATCCTCCGGCTTGCGTTGCATTGTGTGATGCGACCTGAGTCTTATAATGGCTTCATTTTATAAAAAGCATTGCGATGATTTAATCATTTACTTTATTTCATGCCCTAGCACTCATTGGAGTAAACCCGTTCCGCGAAATTGGCGTGGTCCTTTGATTTGCCTTATTATTGTTGTTAATAAGTTAAGTAGATTTCTCATACCAGTCCCATGACTGACTCGTAGTTTGTTTCACCTTGCAAACTCGGGTGCCCTCATTTTCACATGGGCAGCCTAGTTACAGGTTTCTGACGCACTTTTGGCTCATGGCGAGGCTTGACTACACCGTGCTGACTTGGATTTTCTCCGCCATTATTGTATCTATATTATTATTCCACCATTGGCGATGTAGACTGATATTTATTTTGTGTACTCTTTATGTATGATTCCGCCTCAGGTGATGGTGACTGATTATGTATCATTATGCACTAAGTTGTATCATGTACTGTGCTTCTCTGATGTGATGATATCTATACGATTCCGCTGTCATATGTGTGTAAATTATTCTATTTTCTGTTTATGCTATTATCTGTGATCTACTAATGATGATTAATGTGTTATATTCCAATGATTATCCTTAACACCGTGTAACGGGGTTTTGAGATCATCACAATTTACAAACAATTTTGTAAATGGAAGATTAAGAGTTAGAAATGTAATCGAAACTTTAGTTATCGATAAAAATTTACAAATGGGATTCGTAAATGAACAAAAAGTTTTGAAAAATGAATTTGTAACAGATGTTACAAATAATAAATTGAACTATTTGATTTATAACTGCAGATCCTTCAAAAGATCGCTATGGGATTTTCGACAACGTATAAGTTGTCGTAATGATTTGAAAAGATTATAAATAAGAAAATAAAAAAGTTTTGCTAGGGAATCTATAACGTTTGTTATAGATGATAAGTTAAATTATTTTAATATAAATAAATATAAGGATTCGTAAGAGATGTCATTATAAGAGTTGTAAAAGATAGAAAGATAAGATCTTTAAAGATATTTATATGAGATTTGTAAAAATATTTATATTAGATTGTTAAACACAGTTATATATGATTTTAAAAACCAATATAGTATTGTTGTTGCAAACAAGTTAAAGAATATTTTTAAAGAGATGTTGAGGAAATTTTATAAAAGGATTCTATTTATAATAGAATCGAAGCTCGAGTATAACGTTGTAAAGGATTATTAAAGATCAACGGAGAAGTATAATATTAGTTTACTTAAGAACTAATTAAGTAAACGTTGTTGAGATTCAAATAAGTTTTTAAAAGGAAAACATGTGGTTAATAAACTTCTATCTATTCCAAAGATATGAATGTTGTTGGTCAAGGTCTGAGAGGTAAATAAAATACCCCAACTTGAACAACTTCACGATTGTCCAAGAATGGTATTAGTTTATAAACGAGATCAATGGAGGGAAACATAAGTGATGATTTCCGTAAATAATATTAAAAGTTGTATTCAAAAGGTTTACTAGTGAATGAAATGATATTAATAATATTCTTATTTATAATAAGAAATAAAAGATAAACTTCAAGTATTGGAAGATTCTAAGAATATAATTAATAGATGTTTAATTAACGAGGACAAGTAATGCCGAGTACTGAATCAGTAAACTCATTTCATTCACACAATTATTTATTTGATAGTTAAATAACCGACCATCAAATTTGGCCAAATACGATTGTTAGTATGGAAAGACCGGGATCGAATTATATTCGAAAACCATTCCGAACCAGCAAATACGTGAATGATGCTGATTAAAGATGGAGCAATTGAAGACCATGGATCTTCATGAGCGAAAGGATTATTTGTCAAATTTCTTTGGTTTAGTGGACAGAGGTATTTCGACAATGGTTCTATCGTAATTGGAATCTTTCGGATTACACGAACCACTCGTTACTGATCCATAGGGTAATTCAAGGATGTGGTAGGAGGGCGCCTTCGGTTTGTCCAATCCCAGGACAACTTGTATGGACGAATGTCCGACAGAGCATTTCCAAAAGAGTTACGTACGTTGATTTCTTTCCAAAGTACCATGTTGGAAACAGAGAGGGGCACTTCTCTTAACAACTAGAGTATTTTTGTGGATGTCAGTTAGTGATTTGCTGGCGGATCCGACGATGTGGCATTCTAAGTTAATGGTGGCTAAATGTTCTAGAAGAAACCTAAAATTTAATAAAATAAATAAATTTTGACCTCAAGCCTCATCAACCAGGAAATGGTTAAAATCGAGTAGGCCGCATGGCTATGTAGGTCGCACCCATCAAAAGGGTATATCATTACCTGATCTGGAGAAATCAAATGCCTTCAGTTGTCCCTTTATTTTATTTATATGCTATCGGTTCGGTTGGCTGGCCCCCAACCATGGTGATGATATATTTCGTACTCTCAAGCGAAGTGAGGGGCCGGTTATGTTTAGCCTGGGTTGCAAGATGTTCTTGTTGAACCCCAATGTATTCATCTTCGGAGATACATTGTCGGAAAGGTGGTTGCCCATACCTTGCCATGGAAATCCATTCTCCAATAAGATCTTGCGGTTTTGATTGTATACTATATATGTAGAGCGTGAGATGCAAGCGTTCTACTAGATTGATATTTATTTGTATTTAGACACTATTATAATATCAGAAAAGATATTGATTTCAAAAATATTTTGGGTTATGGTAAGGTTAAAACCGTCCGTATTTATGTGTGGATTTGGTCTTACGATTATACTTTTCTTTAAAATAGATCTTGACTTTAAAATCAAGATGGATGATACCTTTAAACTTAGTGGTTTTTCTCACTCTGGTTCACCAAACTGACCCGTCATTGCTCGGGATAGACCGGGTTGTACAGGTTCAGATTATCAGATGTTGTGAAGTTTAGAGACGAGCTGGAGGTGTTCAAGCGTATGATATCTAGTAATTATTCCACTGTGTGTTGTACATGAGGACAGATTAATATAACTGTCCAGATGTGTTGATGTACTTGAATGATTGTAAGTTTTTATTTAAAGCTGTCTATAAAGATTTATTTCTATATTATATTTTGTTCCGCTGCGATGTGAGACTCTGTGTTGTGTTTGTTCTTCTTCTTCTATTCTAATTTTTCTTTCTTTCTTATCTCACCCTTTAATTTCTTTCTAATAGCGTTCCTGTATTTTCGATGCTTGGAAGGTCGACATGTTATACTATAAAGGTATTTGTGTCGATTTACAGAGTCGAAAATCCTTGGGCCGTTACAGTTTTATTGTTGGCCTATTTAAACAATGAAACTTGACTAGGGACATTTAAGAGTTATAATACTTAATATGTTATATAATCTCATGTTTAAGTCACTTACTTGAACTATATAAATCTGTATTATTATTCTAAGGACTTCTATTATGTTAACATTTATATTACGCTAGAAAATATAACATAACAGAATATTTTTATTTCAAATAAAATAAAACATCAACAGTGTTATTAATCACATCAAATGTATTGTCTCTAGGGCATAAACTCTAATAATCTCCCGCTTGTACTAGGGTCAATAAATCATGTATCTTATACTTATAAAACTAGTGTGACTATTAACCTTCTGCTGCGACAGAGTTTAAGTCAGTAGGTCTGCAACATTACAACCTTTTGTAACTTTGCAAATATGTTTATTTCCTTTATGAAAAATTTCACATAAGAAATTTTATTTCTTAAATATATGTTTTGATCAATAATTAGATCAAGGTCTCTAGTCATGATCAATAGCTCCATTATTATCACAATGTTAGATCATTAGATCAACAATAGATATAACTAAGCTCAAAGATGAACTTTTAATCCAAACATCCTCCTTTGTAGAATTAATACTTGTTTCTTATTTTAAACTAACATTATTTACAATAATTAATGTGTTATCAACATATAAAATTAGAATTATTGTATCACTCCCACTTAATTCCTTGTCTATACAAGGTTTAATAGTAATTTTGGTTCCCGATACATTTCGAGTTCTACTATATTCCCATCGATATCTTAGAGACTGGCTCTTCTTTTAAAAGGATACCATTCTTAGAAATAAACATTTTATTCTTAGAAATAATATCCTTTTGCTCCTTTTGGATATTGTACAAAATAATTATCAGAATTGGGTCTGATCTTATCATAGGCAATATGTTTAACAAACAACTTACATCCCAAATCTTCATAAAAGACTCACTAGGACGTTTTCTAATCCACACTTTATATGGTGTCTTTATAATCATCTTAGTAGGATTACTAATAAATATGAATGCAATTATTTCAAGGGAATATCCCAAAAAATTAATTTATTGGAATATCTATATAACTCATCATTGATCGTACCATATCTTATAAGGTGCGACTTCTCCTTTCAGACACATCATTCCAATATGGTGTTCAAGGTGAAGTGAGTTGTGAAACAATTTCACACTCTTTAGATAGTCATTAAACTATTGGCTTGATTATTCTCCTTGATCTATTCGAAGAGTTTTATTTTACCATTAAGATTGGTTTTGAACTTCATTTTTGAATTCTTTGAACTTTCCAAATGATTATGATTTGTGTATTATAAGATACACACAATTATATCTATATCTACTGACATCATCAGTAAATGCAATAAAGTAATAAAACCTACCTTTATCTTATGTATTCATTGCTCTATATACATCATTATTGTAATGACCCGCATTGTCAGAGGTATTATAATTAATTTATTTAAATATATAAATAGTGATTTAGGGAATTAAATCATCGTTAATTAAATTATAGTGAATATTTAATTAAAATTAAATAATATATTTAATTCAGAAATAATCAAAAATATTGGAAATCACAATATAAGGTGAACAGGGTCATCCCTAAGATTTAATTTAGCTTAGAGTTGAATCATATTAACGAATATATTCAATCGACGTCAGTTTGAACGTATAATTATATTATAATTAAAATCGAGCTCGAAATGGCGCTGCAGTTCGTAAATTGGCGATTCGAACTTCAACTAAATGTACAGGATTCGTTTTAAGCCGGATTTCTGTGAAACAAGAAACGTGTGGAGCTGGTGGAGTATATCTTTCTAGTGGAAGAGAAAAATCGGGATTTCGTCGTGTAGATTTTGATTTACGTCCAAATCAAATTTCAGAAAAGTCGCTGTGGAATTCCTTTATAATTCGTAACGCTTTATATACATTATTAAAGGGATTTTCAATGTAAACTGAATATCGAATCAATCTGGACTCGGAATAGCGAGTATACAAATATACTGGAGCTGTATGATATTCCTCGATGAATATATACGAGAATATATATTTATTTATATTTAATTAATTTTATTTAAATATATTTATATATTTAAATGGGTCATTCAGAGCTTTAAAAATAGCCGGTTTTGCAAACAAAGTCGGAATTCGACGAAACCAGTTTTGTTGGATCCGCAATATCAAATAGTTGTTAGATTTACAGTTTCTTGATTTTAAGAGTCAGTATGTGGCCGTACGGATTTTTAGAGTGAAAAACAGTCAGTATTTCGACGGTTAAAAATACTCTGTGTGAGCATACGAAGTCGGAATTCGACGAAACCAGTTTCGTTGGGACCGTAATGTCGAACTCTAGCTGCATGTCAAATTTCATGATTTTTGGGTATCGGGTGTGATCACAAGAATTTTTAAAGTGATTTATTAAGTAATTGTCGAATATAAAAATATTATAAATCCACTATAAATACCCTACCTTCAGTCTAAACCTAATTCCAACTTTCCTCTGGCCAAAATACTTGCGCCGTCACTTCTTTTTTCTTACAGCCAAAGTTGAGAGCAAAAACAAATCAAAATAAATACAAAAGAATTCCTATAAATCCCAAAAGTAGTTTGCTATGATTCATGACAGAGTAAGCTTCAATCTCGTCTAATTCCTGAGGGTTGCGACACTGATTTTCCGCGATCGAGTGTTCACGGCGGAACCTAGGGTTCGAAACTGTGATGAATGGAGCCTCGGATTTGAAGAATGGTTGTTGTATTTGGGTTTGTGGTTCGATTTAGCATTGTTTGGGGAAGTCTTGGGGGAATCCGTTCAAATCAATGTCGGTACCTGCTACTGAGGAGTGAACGACGGGAGTTTGTTCTGGCGTGCTAGTGGGGTTCGGTGGTATTACGGTGGAAGAGAACTCGAGTGCGAATTGAAGGGTGGTGCTTGGTTGATGTTCGGTGGAGAGGAGAGCGTGTGATTGAGATTTGAAGTTGAGAATGGTACTGTCGTGTGGAAGTCTGGAGATCCGATATTTCGGGGAAGAAAGGGGCAAAACGGGGTGGGTCTTAACATCTGGATATTGCGAAGAAAAATCAAAGGGGATGGGCTTTATAAAAAAGGGAACGGGCTTTAAAATCAAAGGTGAAGGCCCAATGAAGAATTAAATCCAAATTTTCTAGTTAATTAAATATGTATTAACTTATATAATTCATATCTTATTCATATGAAATCAGAATCACGAACCGTAAGTTGCGTCGGGACCGTATGGACGAGAGCTTCACAATGAAGCTGACTGGAAGTGGATTCGAGCTCGTATGAATTTATGGCGAAATAAATTGTTTGATTCAAATAACAGTTTATCGTTATTTAACGATGAACTGCAAATGTGAGTAAAACTCACCAACTCTAAACAGTTATATTTTTATAATGTATTTTTAGAACTGTTAACCGTCTATTGATTGCTCTGTGTTGGTTGATTGATTGAACTGCTAGTCAGTTAGTGAAAATTATATATATATATGTAATTATATATATAAACCGTTAAATATTTATATATTGATTCTGCTATCAGAATAATTTATATTGAACTGAAAGTGATGATAATCATATTGTGTAACATCTGTGGATGCAGGGAGACAGGTTAGAGGAATCCGACTGGATTCCTCAACAGTTATTTTATTGTTTTTCATATATTATGATATATGATGTAGTTAAAACCTATGGTTGATTATATGGGTTTGAATGAGATTGGTCATCGTGATTAGATGTGTTAAGTACCATAAAATATCGGAATGTTGATAAGGGGATTTTCAAAGTGATATTGAAAATAGAATATTTATAAAATGGGATATTTATAAATAAGAGATATTTATAAAGTGGAATATTTATAAATAAGAAATGTTTATAAATTGGAATATTTATAAATAGGAGATATTCAAAAAGGAAATAATTACAAACCATTTTCTTTTTGAATGGAAAGGCCTGTGTGGCGGGTTTGGGGATTTTCCCGATGCTCCCATTACAAAGGAGGTTATGGCGAATTTTTCAGAGAATTTAAGGAGTTAGAATATTTCAAGAATAAATTTGAAAAGGAAATATTTATAAACCATTTACAAATAGAATTGAAAAGGAAACGTTATCAAAAGGAAATCATTTTTAAAGTGTAGAACCATTATTTAAAAGTAAATCTTTTCAAATGAATAAAACGTTGATAAAAAGGAAATCTTTGTAAAGTGAATAAAGTAAATCGAATATGGTATTCGAAAGGAGTTAAATCGAATATGGTATTCGAAAGGAGTAAATCGAATATGGTATTCGAAAGGAGTTAAATCGAATATGGTATTCGAAAGGAGTTAAATCGAATATGGTATTCGAAGGGAGTAAATCGAATATGGTATTCGAAAGTTAGTAAAACGAATATGATATTCGAAAGGGGTTAGTCGAGTCGAGTTAGTTGAATAGAGTTAACCAGTTCAGTAGAATTAACCAGTTCAGTAGAGTTAACCAGTTCAGTAGAGTTAACCAGTTCAATAGAGTTAACCAGTGAGTTAAATAAGTCAAGTTAACCAGTGAGTTAAGTAAGTCAAGTTAACCAGTTGAGTTAAGTAAGTCGAGTTAATCAAGTCGAGTTGATCGAGTTAGAGTTACTCAGTTAGAGCTAATCGATTAGAGTTAAAACGAACTAGAGTTAATCAAATATAGTTATTTGAGACAGAGTTAGTCAAACATAGTATTCAGGGTAAGTTGCCATCTGTACGACTGCTAGCGTAATTCGCAGGGCTATAAATAGCCTACGGCGGTTGGATGTTTCCTGAGGGAGTCAGGCGTAACCATTGTGATCGCTGCGATCTAGAGTCAAACGAATGGAGTTAAATCGAATATTAGTTATTCGATAGGAGTTAATCAAGTTGAGTTAATTAAACCAAGTTAGTCGAGCCTAGTTAATCGAATCGAATCGGTCGAACCAAGTAAGTTAAGATAGTCGAGTTAGTCGAGTTAAGTTCGTCTAGTTAAATTAATCGATGTTAGTTTCATCGAAAGGAGTTATCGATGTTAGTTTCATCGAAAGGAGTTATCGATGTTAGTTTCATCGAAAGGAGTTATCGATGTTAGTTTCATCGGAAGGAGTTATCGATGTTAGTTTCATCGAAGGGAGTTATCGATTATAGTTTAATCGAAGTGAGATTTTCAAATATGAGATATTTGAAAAGGAAGAGTCATCGAATATTAGTTATTCAAAGAGAGATTATCGAATATCGTTTATTCGAGAAGGAGTTAATCGAATATAGGTTATTCGAAGAAGAGTTAATCAAATAGAGATTTCTCGAAGAGAGTTAATCGGCAAATTCGATTATATCGAATTCGGGAAAGTACTTATACTTTCCAGTATTTAAATTGAGATTTATTTATTTATAAATAAATAAGTGTTAGGTTAATTATTCACTAATAAGAATAGAAGTTATAATTAAAGTTAGATAATTCGAAAGTAGGGATTATAACGTTATCGTTATAACCAATGTTTTAAATATAGAAGTAGATTAGTAAAATTGGATCCGAGAAAGGCGTAAAGAAGTTGTTAAAGATCAAAAGATAAACTTTGACCATTTTGAAGTTATAACGTTGTTCAGTTAAGGTCTGAGAGGTAATTATACCCCAACTTGAGTGACTTCCTTCTTAACTAAGAAATGGTAAGGTTTGATCGTAAAGGAGTTTTGGAAATGTTTTCCAAACGAGAATCAGAAATGTTTTCTGATAAAAGAAAATAAGAATTTAGAATATAGGGAAACAGGAGATAAGTAAATAAATGAACTAAAGAAATTAATGTTAAATGATGTTTATTCGATATAATTTCCATCCGGAAATAATATTGCTGTTTGCACACTTGTTTTTCTTCGATAGTTAACTCACAGACTATCGAAGTTTTGACCATTTTAACGTTGTTAATAAGGAGAGACCGGTTGGATTATTATCCAAAGAACCACTCTGTATTGGCATACGCATTTGCGAATCATATATGCCAAAGATAATTGAAGACGGAGTAAAATGCAAGGGCTGTTGTATAAGTCTTAAATAATAGTGACTAAGACGGATATACTGAATAGTGCTTTCGGTTTGTCCAGTCCCAGGACAACTTGTATGGACGAAGGTCTGACAGAGTATATCCAATGGATCGCGTAAGTTGATCTGTTCAAACGTATTCACGTTTGGTGGCGGAGGAATTCGTTTCTCTTAGCTGTATACCCGTGTTATTTTTGGATAAGTCAAATTGTGATTTGGCGGGTATGGCGATGTGACATTCTAAGTGAATGAGGATGACTTGTATGAATGAATGTCTGACAGAGTATTTCCAGAAAGGTCACGTACATTGATTTCTTCAACCGTACCAAGAGTGGAAGCGGAGAAGGAAACTTCTTTTAGCTGACACGTAATGTATGGTTGCGGACGTCAATTAGTGATTTTCGATGGATCTGACAATGCGACATTCGAAGTGAATCTGATGTAATGATAAAGCGTAGCTTCTAACCTCATCAACCGGTAAATGACAGAAATCGGGCAGGCAGCATGGCTAAGTCAGTCGCACCGAAGTAGGGTGTAAAATCACCTATCTAGAGAATATTCATTTGTTTCTTAAATCTATCAATGTTGTCCCATATATATACGGGAACGGTTGCTGATCCCAACCGTTGGTGATGTACATTCGATACACTCAAGCGAAATGAGTGGTCGGTCATGTGTGGCTGAGTTACAAGATGTTCTTGTTGAACTCCAGTGTATCGTTCCTAGAGTACACTGATCGGAAGGTGGTTCCATACCTTGTCATAGTTGGAAATCCATTATCCAATACGTGCTTGTGAATTTGATTGTATACTATATATGTAGAACGTGAGATGAAAGCGTTTCTGCTAGTTGATATCTATTTGTACATAGACATTATTATAATATCAAAAGGTTTTTGATATAAAGATATTTTGGATTCTCATAAGGGAAAAATCCGTTCCGTTCTGTGGCATGGTCTTATGAGATATCGTTTACTTGTTCATATACCTGTTTAAACTATTTTACTCACACCAGTCCATGTTGCGTGCTTAGGCATGTGTCGCATGATAGGGGGTTCTCGCTTTTCGTTAGGTGGCGAACGGGAGACTCTACTCCTACATGTCCCTTTGGTAGGGTTGGTTGTGAATTCGAAAGGCTGGCCGTAAAATATGGTATTGGGGTACCAATGTAAGCCACGGTGGGGTATTACCGTGCTGCTTTGGAGGATGGGGACGGTTGCAAAGCCTACTCAAAATCCGGGTCGTTACAATTGGTATCAGAGCTTAAGTTAAGAATTACCTTGGCTCTGTGGCGTGACTCGGTAGAGATAGGGTTAGTAATACCCTAGATTGAGTTTGAGTGTATATATACGAGTGCATATTTGTATTTGATATAAAAATGATTTTTATTGTGAGATTCATCGGCTGAGTTGTTTATGAGTTCTGGTCGATCAGTTTGATCCACTGTATCGGTAGGAGTAAATAAATACTTGAATACGATGGACCGACACAGTATGGATATGTGATATATTATCATATATAGGTTGTGATTATAATCGAGTAAGATTATAACATGTGAAATGGTTATGTAAATAACCAATCAGAATTCATGTAAGTGAAATATATGAAAGCAGAGGAATTAAATTGAAATTTAAAATCCCAGAATTGGAAAAGTGGTTGTAAATGAATCTGGATTTAATATATGTGAATTTTAAGATCCTGGGAGATTTTAAATTTGTTTACAACATTGTAAAAGGATATTTGGAATTGATTTCAAGGTGGAAATGTGTAAAAAAATGGGTTTTGAAAGTGCTATAGTATTGAACTCACTTCGGTAGCTGAAAAATAGATTCCGATGTTGATCATGACATCATCGGTGTTCATTTTCGAGTGTGTAAGTGACGGATTACTACCAAGGATTTTGTTTTGAATTTATTTTGGGAAAACAAGTCGTGTTGAATTTCAAAAAGGAAAATTTGATTTTTGAAAGAGGTAAACTGTTTAAAAACTTCCAGGAAGAAAAGGTTGTTTGAATCTAAACAAATTAAAGTAAAATTTGTAAAATCCAATAGAATTGGGATTGAAATAAAAGCGAGTAAGTGAAAATCATTTGAAATAGATTAGTGTCAAGTAGAATTAGACTTGATTAGAGATAATCTTAAATTATATTGGACTGGTGCGTTATGGATTTAAATCAAGAATAGTGCTTGAGTTTGAAATGAAATTCGACTTAGGTATAAGAGAATGGTTGTGTTAAAGACAAATTGCATTGAGATCAAGTTGGAATTGCATTGGTATATGTTGAATTGATGACAGGCGAAGTGATAAAAGTTGATATACCCGACAAAAAGGTACAAGTTTATATTTTATATGAGTTTGGAATTTATGAGCCGATTTGGCAAGCCGCTTGGCTGTTTGATTTTCTTTTGGGTTGAAGAAGGCCCAGAGAGTCGAGTTGGAGTTTGAGATATTGACCAGTACAAAGGAGGTGCTGGCGAAATTTTCGAAAATTTAAAGTGTTAGAAAATTTTCAGAATTTTTGAAAATTTTAGTTAGTCGGAAGGAATTAATATTTTAGTCGATATTAATTGGTTCAGTTGGAATCAGAAATAAGGGGTAAACAAATCTTAGGAATTCCAATAGATAGGGTCGTCCTCTACCTTAGCAATTTCGAGGACGAAATTATTTTAAGTGGGGAAGAATGTAATGACCCGCATTGTCAGAGGTATTATAATTAATTAATTTAATTATATAAATAGCGATTTAGGGAATTAAATCGTCGTTAATTAAATTATAGTGAATATTTAATTAAAATTAAATAATATATTTAATTCAGAAATAATCAAAAATATTGGAAATCACAATATAAGGTGAACAGGGTCATCCCTAAGATTTAATTTAGCTTAGAGTTGAATCATATTGACGAATATATTCAATCGACGTCAGTTTGAACGTATAATTATATTCTAATTAAAATCGAGCTCGAAATGGCGCTGCAGTTCGTAAATTGGCGATTCGAAGTTCAACTGAATGTACAGGATTCGTTTTAAGCCGGATTTCTGTGAAACAAGAAACGTGTGGAGCTGGTGGAGTATATCTTTCTAGTGGAAGAGAAAAATCGGGATTTCGTCATGTAGATTTTGATTTACGTCCAAATCAAATTTCAGAAAAGTCGCTGTGGAATTCCTTTATAATTCGTAATGCTTTATATACGTTATTAAAGGGATTTTCAATGTAAATTGAATATCGAATCAATCTGGACTCGGAATAGCGAGTATACAAATATACTAGAGCTGTATGATATTCCTTGATGAATATATACGAGAATATATATTTATTTATATTTAATTTAATTTTATTTAAATATATTTATATATTTAAATGGGTCATTCAGAGCTTCAAAAATAGCCGGTTTTGCAAACGAAGTCGGAATTCGACGAAACCAGTTTTGTTGGATCCGCAATATCAAATAGTTGTTAGATTTCCAGTTTCGTGATTTTTAGAGTCAGTATGTGGACGTACGGATTTTTAGAGTGAAAAATAGTCAGTATTTCGACGGTTAAAAATACTCTGTGTGAGCATACGAAGTCGGAATTCGACGAAACCAGTTTCGTTGGGACCGTAATGTCGAACTCTAGCTGCATGTCAAATTTCATGATTTTTGGGTATCGGGTGTGATCACAAGAATTTTTAAAGTGATTTATTAAGTAATTGTCGAATATAAAAATATTATAAATCCAGTATAAATACCCTACCTTCAGTCTAAACCTAATTCCAACTTTCCTCTGGCCAAAATTGTTGCGCCGTCACTTCTTTTTTCTTACAGCCAAAGTTGAGAGCAAAAACAAATCAAAATAAATACAAAAGAATTCCTATAAATCCCAAAAGTAGTTTGCTATGATTCATGACAGAGTAAGCTTCAATCTCGTCTAGTTCCTGAAGGTTGCGACGCTGATTTTCCGCGATCGAGTGTTCACGGCGGAACCTAGGGTTCGAAACTGTGATGGATGGAGCCTCGAATTTGAAGAATGGTTATTGTATTTGGGTTTGTGGTTCGATTTAGCATTGTTTGGGGAAGTCTTGGGGGAATCCGTTCAAATCAATGTCGGTACCTGCTACTGAGGAGTGAACGACGGGAGTTTGTTCTAGCGTGCTAGTGGGGTTCGGTGGTGTTACGGTGGAAGAGAACTCGAGTGCGAATTGAAGGGTGGTGCTTGGTTGATGTTCGGTGGAGAGGAGAGCGTGTGATTGAGATTTGAAGTTGAGAACAGTACTGTCGTGTGGAAGTCTGGAGATCTGATATTTCGGGGAAGAAAGGGGAAAAATGGGGTGGATCTTAACATTTGGGTATGGCCAAGCAAAATCAAAGGGGATGGGCTTTATACAAAAGGGGACGGGCTCTAAAATCAAAGGTTAAGGCCCAATGAAGAATTAAATCCAAATTTTCTAGTTAATTAAATGTGTATTAACTTATATAATTCATATCTTATTCACATGAAATCAGAATCACGAACCGTAAGTTGCGTCGGGACCGTATGGATGAGAGCTTCACAATGAAGTTGACTGGAAGTGGATTCGAGCTCGTATGAATTTATGGCGAAATAAATTGTTTGATTCAAATCAAATAACAGTTTATCGTTCTTTAACGATGAACTGCAAATGTGAGTAAAACTCACCAACTCTAAACAGTTATATTTTTATAATGTATTTTTAGAACTGTTAATCATCTGTTGATTACTGTGTGTTGGTTGATTGATTGAACTGCTAGTCAGTTAGTGAAAATTATATATATATATATATATGTAATTATATATATAAACCGTTAGATATTTATATATTGATTCTGCTATCAGAATAATTTATATTGAACTGAAAGTGATGATAATCATATTGTGTAACATCTGTGGATGCAGGGAGACAGGTTGGAGGAATCCGACTGGATTCCTCAACAGTTATTTTATTGTTTTTCATATATTATGATATATGATGTAGTTAAAACCTGTGGTTGATTATATGGGTTTGAATGAGATTGGTCATCGTGATTGGATGTGTTAAGTACCATAAAATATCGAAATGTTGATAAGGGGATTTTCAAAGTGATATTGAAAATAGAATATTTATAAAATGGGATATTTATAAATAAGAGATATTTATAAAGTGGAATATTTATAAATAAGAAATGTTTATAAATTGGAATATTTATAAATAGGAGATATTCAAAAAGGAAATAATTACAAACCATTTTCTTTTTGAATGGAAAGGCCTGTGTGGCGGGTTTGGGGATTTTCCCGATGCTCCCGTTACAAAGGAGGTTATGGCGAATTTTTCAGAGAATTTAAGGAGTTAGAATATTTCAAGAATAAATTTGAAAAGGAAATATTTATAAACCATTTACAAAAAGAATTGAAAAGGAAACGTTATAAAAAGGAAATCATTTTTAAAGTGTAGAACCATTATTTAAAAGTAAATATTTTCAAATGAATAAAACGTTGTTAAAAAGGAAATCTTTATAAAGTGAATAAAGTAAATCGAATATGGTATTCGAAAGGAGTTAAATCGAATATGGTATTCGAAAGGAGTAAATCGAATATGGTATTCGAAAGGAGTTAAATCGAATATGGTATTCGAAAGGAGTAAATCGAATATGATATTCGAAAGGAGTTAAATCGAATATGGTATTCGAAAGGAGTTAAATCGAATATGGTATTCGAAGGGAGTAAATCGAGTATGGTATTCGAAAGTTAGTAAAACGAATATGATATTCGAAAGGGGTTAGTCGAGTCGAGTTAGTTGAATAGAGTTAACCAGTTCGATAGAGTTAACCAGTTCAGTAGAGTTAACCAGTTCAGTAGAGTTAACCAGTTCAATAGAGTTAACCAGTGAGTTAAATAAGTAAGTTAACCAGTGAGTTAAGTAAGTCAAGTTAACCAGTTGAGTTAAGTAAGTCGAGTTAATCAAGTCGAGTTGATCGAGTTAGAGTTACTCAGTTAGAGCTAATCGATTAGAGTTAAAACGAACTAGAGTTAAAACGAACTAGAGTTAATCAAATATAGTTATTTGAGACAGAGTTAGTCAAACATAGTATTCAGGGTAAGTTGCCATCTCGTACGACTGCTAGCGTAATTCGCAGGGCTATAAATAGTGTACGGCGGTTGGATGTTTCCTGAGGGAGTCAGGCGTAACCATTGTGATCGCTGCGATCTAGAGTCAAACGAATGGAGTTAAATCGAATATTAGTTATTCGATAGGAGTTAATCAAGTTGAGTTAATTAAACCAAGTTAGTCGAGCCTAGTTAATCGAATCAAATCGATCGAACCAAGTAAGTTAAGATAGTCGAGTTAAGTTCGTCGAGTTAAATTAATCGATGTTAGTTTCATCGAAAGGAGTTATCGATCTTAGTTTCATCGAAAGGAGTTATCGATGTTAGTTTCATCGAAAGGAGTTATCGATGTTAGTTTCATCGAAAGGAGTTATCGATGTTAGTTTCATCGAAAGGAGTTATCGATGTTAGTTTCATCGAAGGGAGTTATCGATTATAGTTTAATCGAAGTGAGATTTTCAAATATGAGATATTTGAAAAGGAAGAGTCATCGAATATTAGTTATTCGAAGAGAGATTATCGAATATCGTTTATTCGAGAAGGAGTTAATCGAATATAGGTTATTCGAAGAAGAGTTAATCAAATAGAGATTTCTCGAAGAGAGTTAATCGGCAAATTCGATTATATCGAATTCGGGAAAGTACTTATACTTTCCAGTGTTTAAATAGAGATTTATTTATTTATAAATAAATAAGTGTTAGGTTAATTATTCACTAATAAGAATAGAAGTTATAATTAAAGTTAGATAATTCGAAAGTAGGGATTATAACGTTATCGTTATAACCAATGTTTTAAATATAGAAGTAGATTAGTAAAATTGGATCCGAGAAAGGCGTAAAGAAGTTGTTAAAGATCAAAAGATAAACTCTGACCATTTTGAAGTTATAACGTTGTTCAGTTAAAGTCTGAGAGGTAATTATACCCCAACTTGAGTGACTTCCTTCTTAACTAAGAAATGGTAAGGTTTGATCGTAAAGGAGTTTTGGAAATGTTTTCCAAACGAGAATCAGAAATGTTTTCTGATAAAAGAAAATAAGAATTTAGAATATAGGGAAACAGGAGATAAGTAAATAAATGAACTAAAGAGATTAATGTTAAATGATGTTTATTCGATATAATTTCCATCCGGAAATAATATCGTTGTTTGCACACTTGTTTTTCTTCGATAGTTAACTCACAGACTATCGAAGTTTTTGACCATTTTAACGTTGTTAATATGGAGAGACCGGTTGGATTATTATCCAAAGAACCACTCTGTATTGGCATACGCATTTGCGAATCATATATGCCAAAGATAATTGAAGACGGAGTAAAATGCAAGGGCTGTTGTATAAGTCTTAGATAACAGTGACTAAGATAGATATACTGAATAGTGCTTTCGGTTTGTCCAGTCCCAGGACAACTTGTATGGACGAAGGTCTGACAGAGTATATCCAATGGATCGCGTAAGTTGATCTGTTCAAACGTATTCACGTTTGGTGGCGGAGGAATTCGTTTCTCTTAGCTGTATACCCGTGTTATTTTTGGATAAGTCAATTTGTGATTTGGCGGGTATGGCGATGTGACATTCTAAGTGAATGAGGATGACTTGTATGAATGAATGTCTGACAGAGTATTTCCAGAAAGGTCACGTACATTGATTTCTTCAACCGTACCAAGAGTGGAAGCGGAGAAGGAAACTTCTTTTAGCTGACACGTAATGTATGGTTGTGGACGTCAATTAGTGATTTTCGATGGATCTGACAATGCGGCATTCGAAGTGAATCTGATGTAATGATAAAGCGTAGCTTCTAACCTCATCAACCAGTAAATGACAGAAATTGGGCAGGCAGCATGGCTAAGTCGGTCGCACCGAAGTAGGGTGTAAAATCACCTATCTAGAGAATATTCATTTGTTTCTTAAATCTATCAATGTTGTCCCATATATATACGGGAACGGTTGCTGATCCCAACCGTTGGTGATGTACATTCGATACACTCAAGCGAAATGAGTGGTCGGTCATGTGTGGCTGTGTTACAAGATGTTCTTGTTGAACTCCAGTGTATCATTCCTAGAGTACACTGATCGGAAGGTGGTTCCATACCTTGTCATAGTTGGAAATCCATTATCCAATACGTGCTTGCAATTTTGATTGTATACTATATATGTAGAACGTGAGATGAAAGCGTTTCTTCTAGTTGATATCTATTTGTACATAAACATTATTATAATATCAAAAGGTTTTTGATATAAAGATATTTTGGGTTCTCATAAGGGAAAAACCCGTTCCATTCTGCGGCGTGGTCTTATGAGATATCGTTTACTTGTTCATATACCTGTTTAAACTATTTTACAAACACCAGTCCCATGACTGACCCGGAGTTTTACTTTGTTGTTTTCCCTAAACTCTTGGGTGCCTAAATTTGTACGGGCAGCCAAGTAGTTATTTCCACTGTGTTGTAAGTGTTGTACTCTGATAATGTATTGTATACATATAATGATTTATTTCAAGGATATGATATCTATTATATGTTATTCGTTTCGCTGTGAGATTCGTGTTACTCTGATGTTGTGTTCTTCTTCTTCTATTCTAAGTTTCTATCTTATCTTTCCTCACCCTCTAATTTCTTTCACTAATTACCAGGACAGGATTTTTCGATGTTTTAGTTATCGACATCGAGCTTATGTCGATAACCAAAGTCGCTCAAAATCCGGATCGTTACAGTTATGTATGAGACTCAATACTTACTAGCCTATTCATTGTGTCAAGTGAAAGGCGATTCAGTTATTTTGCCTAATAAACAAGATTTGCATTCTTCGTATGATTCAAAATCAAATGATTCCAAAATTCCATCATTATGGAGTCTTGATATGCTTTTCTTGTTTATATGGGCTAACTGACAATGCCATAGGTATGCTGGATTTAAATCATTAAGTTTAATCCGCTCAGTATTTATGTCAAGCACATCATAGTTAAGGATTTATAAAGATCATTAACTATTTGTGAAATTCCATAAGATATTTCATTTAAACAAAATGAATAACAATTGTTCTTTTATTACAAGTGAAATTCAAACTTTTCTAAAAAAGATACAGAATAACATTTATTTTTAATGGAATTTTATAGCAATAATATTTTAATTCTTCAATTTACCCGGTGTTATAGGACAAAAAAGCAACTTCTTATGGATAATTCAACATCGTTTACTTCATTTTCGATCATAAGTCCACTTGTCCGTATGTCAGATTTCTACTCGTTCTGCAATTCCTGCAAATTCACATGCATATATGTGATTCATATCTAATATCTAATAATAGAGATATATAAGTAGATTGTTATAACATTTATATCTTATTCGGTTGAAGTTGTACTTCAACTTTCATTTTAGATCTTCTATATTTGTAAAACAATTATGTTTTAATTTGTTTAAGGACAATCCTCAAATTTCGATGTTAGTCAAGAAATTTGATTTAATTTAATTTATCCTTCTTAAGGGTTAATTTAATTTATCAGAGTTGATTGTTAATTAATATCTACAATAGACAATAAATAATAACTTATTTTGTAAACACGAATTTCGACAATCAAAATTTACATTAATAGATGTATAATTTAAACTAAAATATGCTCGCACTCAAATTAACACCCCTTCATATATATATATATATATATATATATATATATATATATATATATATTGGTGGTCCAAGATCCATATCTAATCATGCCTTGACTTAGCTTTGGATAATACCCAAAACACAATCTTTTAGGTAGACATCTTATGTCAATTCTATCTCTTATATAACTCTTGGATTGCATGATGAACAATTTCGTTCATTTAAATATTTCACGCTCTTTGTCTCTAAGGCCATAATCCTATTATGCAACCTAGTTAAGTCAGACACAATAACACAGTCGAGTATCACAATTACTATACCGCATATAATCAAAATTAAAGGTGCACAATGCTTTGGAATTACTTACAACCAGTGGTTCTAGCACTGATGGGTGTATATATTGGAAGACATCACCAGGACTTCATATAACGAAATTTTCTTTAAAGGGATTTTATAATTCGTAGTGGCGAACAATACTAATGTCATTTACATATATCGAAATATATGTATTTTACATTAGTATAATTAATTGGATTTAAATAAAATATATGAATCATATATATGTATTTAAATTTAACGATATATATGAATCTTGCCTACATATTCCTTTTTGAAAATTCAAAACTATTGGTTAACTCAACCTTTTGAATTGCAATGCATCAGAAAATGTGCTCTTATATTTAAGGTTCATGTAACCAACTGACATCCAGTACTTGTACAATACCCAACCAGAAAAAAATTAAAGGCCCAGTTAAATAAAAAAGTTGAATCCATATAAATTTCTAAAATATGTTTAATTATCCGGGCTCTTGGGAAATAACAAATCAAACTTTGATCAATAATAGAAAACAGATGCACATGCATCAAAACATGTAATAATTTATATATATATACACTGCATTTATACATTCTGCCATATTCTTTAAACAATTTTAAAACCACGTATTACACAGAATCAATCAAACAAACATGTAGATAATTCGAATGATATTAATACAGCTTGTTATATTCATACATCCTCACATAAACATATATACAAACATGATATATACTTGTACAAGCAGATATATATGTAAAATTGTTTATTCATTGTATCATACACAAATGTATATAAACCTGATACATTTATGCTACTATACATACACAATATTATAATTACAAAACGGTTTTGCATTGAAACGGTGCATCAATATGCACACTGGGCGGTATCCTGCAAGGCATCATCTTGGAGCTGACCCAAGCATCGCAATTGTACATCAATATGTACACGGGCATGTATCATTCAAGATGACATTTTGAAAACAGTTAGTATATATTCATGTAATTTTAGTTATCCATGTCATACACAGATTTGCAATTATAAGTGAATTAGTATACGCATATATAGAAATGTGAACATAACTGAAAACATTCATTTCATACAAATACATATTAGGAATCATTGAATTATAAAACCTCATCTGTGCTTACAGTGTCATACATATCTGAACAACCATAATTATATAAGGCAGGTTTTTGGTTTTATACTAATAGAACCAAAAGTTAATAGTGTTATATTATCAAACAATTTGATTCAGTGTCATACAGAAATTTCATGATTTAGTGTCACAGAGAAATTCCATGATTTAGTCACATACTTAAATATATGCTTAATGTAGATAGAGGTGACCAATGATCATGCTACCAAAATTTAACATTCAAAATTAAGTCATACTTGTTTTTTATTTTAAACCACATTTGTATCAATGGTTTAAATAAACCCAGATTTTTGTATTAATGTGTTTCCGAGAATCAAATTCAGGGAAAGCTTAATGATTCAGTTAATCATAAAATCTGGGTTATGATCCCTAAATGAAACCGAGTCAAAATCACGGGGTGCATTTAGTATACAGCTGGTTATAGTTATGCATTAATAGGTGTTATACCTAATTAAACCTTTCCAGATGCAAACATTTTGAAAGGAAATGTAAATAATATTAATATCAACAGCAGCTTTCACCTATTAATCACCAAATGTTTTATATATATATATATAAACATATATATATATATATGTATGTGTGTGTGTGTGTGTTCATCTAAGTATCATTTGATTATTATTCTAATATGTGTCGTTATCATGTATAAGTCAAAAATATGCTTACATATGTGCAATTCACAGTTATCCATATTCTAAATATAGTGTGTGATAATCTAAACATTTTATGGCAGGTCTAAACTTACAAGAAGTGTCAATTAAGATGCTGTCGAACTGCACTTAAATTTCAAAACCATTTTCATATAGGTGTATGTATGCTAATATTATCATATATATATATATATATATATATATATATATATATATATTAGCAGAATACATGTAACATGTGCAACAAGGTGTTGTATTTCTCAGTTTAAATTGTAATATGTATGTATGATGTTATAACTTTTATAAGTCTATTAGCAAACATCAAAACAATGTAGTTGCAAGGCAAACTCGCAATACACAAATACATCAATATGTATCACAATAGTATTGTATATTATTCTTCTGAAATTAACACAGCAAGTAAGGCATTTAACGTGTAATTAGTATCTTAACATCATCAAATCAATACTCATGTCATAAGTGTATATGTATATCAAAATGATGCTTACACATATTATAAAATAACCTTTTATTTTACTATAGATTCAAAATTTGCAAAGGGTTTTTAATATGTATATGTATATCAAATATACATATGTCTAAGCATTCTTTAGGTCTTGGCTTTATCTACATTCAATAGGATATATATATATATATATGTCATATATATCATATATATGTTTATATATATATATATATGTGTGTGTGTGTGTGTGTGTCTAGGCAACAATACATAAAGTGAATGACAAATCATTCCAGTGATCTAATTCTCTCATTTAGATATAAATAACCTGTAATAAATCATTAATTTATATTTACCGTAATGATCAAATAACATTTGTATTAAACATGAATCACTACATATTTATTTATGTATATTAGTAATACATTAAGATTGATATGAACAATTCATAGCAAATCAAATTTGATGTTCAGCATACATTTATAGATCAATAGTACAGTGCTGAAATCTATATAATACTATGCAGTTTATAACATATAACATACATATAGATTGCTATAAAAATCCAACTAACGTGTGTTTTCATAAAACAATTTAGTTAAAACATTCTTAAACATTTTAAGATAAATCATAATAATTTATTAGCTGTTGTGGATATACGTATACAAATATATACATATCTCAAATTGGAAATTAACATAGCAATTAAACATATAGACAACCTGTATTTTTTTTAAACTGATCATATATTTTAAATGCTAAATCCTTGCACAGGTTTTGATTTGCATACATGATTAAATTTAGGATTAAAATATATACCATAATATATATATATATATATATATTATGACCTGAATGCCATCATGTATTTATGATCAATATCACGAAAATGCAAAAGGTACTCAGTTATGAATCTTTTATTCCGTCATTTGATCATCAATCAAATTTGTCTCTTTTGACCAAAAGCACATCAAGTTTATTATTACGATTGTGATTTATCCAATTAAATCAACAAAAATTAAAATATGTGCTTTAGTAATTCCTCCTAACAAATCAGATTTGTCAAGTCAGGTGTCTAAAATATTAATTCAACTGATTTTGGACACATATATAAATATTATTAGTACTGTTTGTATGTTTATATTCAGATAATTTCAAAATTCTATCCAAGTCTATTTAAAAAAGCGTACAAAGGCAATCGTTAAACCAGATACGTATATCTCATATCCTCAAATATGATAAATAAGATCTGGGAACTGGTTAGAATTAATATCATATTTTAATTCATGATCCTATACATATTTATAAGAAAACGAAATTTGTGTTTATGCTAAAATCATTTCATATCAGAACTTTAAACATTAACATGGCAGGGTTTAAACATTTTAAACCAGAATCAAACAACCAATTTCAATCCACAGATCCATTTATGTTTTATATCATATATAAAATATTTTTTCATGAAATAATTTCATCTTCGAACGAATTTGTGTTTAATTCTTCTAGCAATAGTGTTTATAATACTATCGGATTTGATACGACTTGAATAGATCAAACCCTAATTAAACTTAATATACAAATTCATAGCAGTCTGCTCTGATACCATTGTAAGAAAATTTAGGTGAAATTCACGTTGATGAAACAAAATACCAACCAAAATAGTACGAATCTAGGATATGAATTGTAAATTGAGAGTAATACCTTTCAAAGCTTTCATCCTTTTATGCAGTCGAATTGAGATCTGGAATCAAAACATATCTGAGCATGACAATTGTCGCTGCCTCTATATATTAGTCCACGAACACTCGATCTCGATGATGTCAAACATAATCGAGAAGAAGAATGGATGGTGCTAGCCGATTTAGGGTTTTAGTGTTTCTCTTAATTTGTTTTTTTAGTTCTGTGGTTTTCTGAATAATGAATGAAAATGAAAAATAAAAGAAAGGTCGACCTTCCTTTTATTATATGGCAAACGAAAAATCTTAGTTGAGTAAGACAATTAAACCCTTATACCAATTGAAAATTAGAGTAAAGTCAACATTTTGATTTCCCTTTTGTTGTGAACAGTTCTCGTCATTTTTAAGCGTTCTTATGTGTGACCCTATAGGTTACCATAACATTGGCAATAATTTAAACAATATTTAAATTATAAATAGTGAGAGGTATCTAACAACACATCATTGTTACCCAAGTTATAATAAGATCAACGATTCAATGCAACCTTTCCGTGACCAATGTACCAATGTAATATAATCCTTTTAACCAATATATCCGGGATAAAACTCGAGGCATGGAACATATCATCCTCTTTATGATTTAATCCTTTTATTGTAATCGATGAGTAGACTATATAAAATAAATAAATATTTGAGTACGACCATGCATTTCATAGTCTCACTAAATTAAGAGGCCATAAATATCACTACATATATATTGTAAAGTTAAATTCCATCTAGAACATTCATAATTTTCATTCAATTTGAGATGTACCCAATGATCACCTTTATCATCTACTCGATTAAAAGTAACTTTTGATGATATCAAAACACAAATATCCTCGAATAAAATTATAATGATTTCAGGTTTGAGGACCATTACATCACTGTCACTATGAGATAACTTATGATACTGTTAATTATATTCCATGTAGTTTTCTCACGTTGGGTCAGTCCAATATGCTATTCTCCAATATGTATTTATGTAAAGACATTAATATCACGTATATTAATGAACAATGAGATGTGATCATCAGTCAATCAACATACTAGTCTGAATGTTTTATAGTTGTCCTATGTAAAGAATGAAACTTGACTAGGGACATTTAAGAACTATAATACTTAATATATTATATAATCTCATGTTCAAGTCACTTACTTAAATTACATAAATCTGTATTATTATTCTGAGGAATCTATTATGCTAATATTTATATTACGCAGAAAATATAACATAACAGAATATTTTTATTCCAAATAAAATAATAGCATCAACGGTGTTATTAATCACATCAAATGGATTTCCTCTAGGGGATAAACTCTAATAAGGGGTCCACTAGTGGAATGTCATGAATGGCGTAGTCGTCTACCTAACCTTTAAGTCATAAGTTAATGCTTACTATCTCTCGTCTTATTCGAGGTTTGGGAATATGTGTGAATTACAGAAGCCTTAAATTAGTAGGAATTTGTAGCTAGTGTCCTCTAATTTATATATTAGCATATAGTAAACCACCTAATTGGTATTATGCGATTAATGGGTTCGCCTTAGGCCTTAAGTGACCATAGGGATCCACCCTTATATTATATTATGAGTGAGGTCATAAGTTGCTATTTAGAGTAACCAACCTCCTTTATAGGGTATTGAGCAGTTAGAGAGACCATCTCTTAGTTTTGGTATTTGTTCAAGTGGTAGTTTAAAAGCTTCAAACTTATGCGTAAAGTTTCTATCTTCGTGTATTGCATTAGCGTTATCTTTGGAAAGTACTACCTTGGGTATGGTAGTTAGTTGTCATGTGTAATTCTTACAAGGTTAGGTTGGAACTACTAGCCTTGTTAGACATATGATTTTGGGTGAAACCAAATAGATACATTTGTGTATTGTGGACAGTGTTATATATTTTCTACTCATCGAGACTTGTTGTTTTGACCCCCTTCCTCATAACAACTCTCGGGTTTATCTCGGGAAGACAAATCTCTACAAGTGTTCAAGTTTCATATTATGTTCTTGTTCTCTGGTGCTCAGTATGGATGGGGCAATTTTCTTTTAGGGTAGTTATCCAAGTTGATACTTGTTATCCTATCTTGTTTCAGCTGTGAGTTAGTTTTATCGTACTCTGATTATGCTCATGTTCATTATTGCAAGTACCATATTTATACTCTCCATGTTTGGATGAGTTCGAATTCTGTTTTTTATCAAAATTCAGGTACACAAAAGTGTGGGGTGTTACATTTGGCATCAGAGCTTAGGTTTAGATGATTAGTGTAGTTAATAAATTAGGACTAGTAAGAGAACACAATCGAATTTCTTTTCTATTTTCTTTGGTCTTTCTTACTTGAATCTAATTGTTTCGACGATGAGATAGTCGTGAGCCTATTTGTTTAAGATGGGTTTGAAACGACTAGGAGTTAGAAGTATTTTGAGTTCGAGTATCAGGTCGAACCCGACTTACCCATGGTGCATTTTGCAATTTGTTTCAAAGAGCGTGAGGATGTAAAGACCCGCAACTTCCCCGTAAAGGAAAGCGTCGGATAGTTCGAGAACACGCCACAGCAGAACGCGTACAGAAGAACATTTCATTGTATATTACAACAATGCATCAGATTACAAGAATATACAGAGTATAAATGAATATTACACAGAAATATCAGAGATTTAAATTACATTTAAATACATCGCAGCGGAAAATAATACAATACACAACTAGAAGTAGATATACGGATACAAAGCTTTCCGGATATCGTTCCAGCTGTAAACCAGGATCCTGTGAATATAAATCTGCAAAACCAAAACTACTAGCTGCCCGTGTCAAAAATAGGGGCACCCAGAGTTTAGGTTAAAACAATAAACTCCAGGTCAGTCATGTGACTGGTGTGAGAACTAAAACAGTTAATCTTTATTTTAAAGTTAGGTAAATCAAGGGACCACGCCGTATAACACGGAACGGGTTTCCTCCCAAGAATACCAGTGCATAAAACAAACAGCGCAATGCTAAATAAAGAAAAATGAAGCTGTTATAAGACCCAGGTCCTATCACACAATGCAACGCAAGCCGGGGGATAGGGTTTTCCCTTATAACAGCCAAAGAATGCTTAATACGTTTAAAACAAATCATTTGATACTATTATAAGTGCATAGTGTATAAAACAACTTCAAATCATAAGTATCAATCATAGGCGGCATGGGTACCATATATCATGTCGCCATATATAGGTTTACAAATAAAACCGCAAATGTCACGTATTTGGAAATTGGATTTCCATCTATGAACCGAGGCAAAAGATAGTCCTCAACCGATTCGAGACGCTCTAGCCCGCCCCTCAGGACCCAGACTCAGGTGGGCCCTTGGATCGTCAGGGCCGGTCCACCGATGTGGATTAAAATGCCTGAACACTACGTTTCCCCACCCTATGGGGTGTAAGTCTGGTCCGTCAGCCGACCAGAATGCATCGGCCGAAACCGATATAACCGAGGCGCCTCGCAACAGCAACAACCACATAAGTCAAACTCGTCAGGGTGTGTAAAACCACTGACGCCACTTCTAGCTAGAAAGAAACGCAAGTCCTCCCTGAGGTCCGTCTCCCGTTTTTGGTTCATACCTGGTGTGAAACACGCGAGGTAAACGTTACACAAAGCTACGCCACAAAGGCCGTGCTTTGATCATCACCACAAGACTTTGCTTTTCAACAGAAGCCTTGATCATTTGCATCTTAGCATGCCACACAGGCAAACCATCCTATGCCACCGATATCAGTCACACAGAATGAAATCCGATGTCAGACACACAGTCCATTTACAAGTCCGTTCTGGGTCTGAACGAAACCGGAGGCACCTAGTACCCCGCATATCCATCGATCTCCAAGTACGTCTGGACGATCACCAACTGTTTCCATCTTCTTGGGTGTACAGCCCAATCAAGATCATCAGTTATCACCCAAACGACGTGAAGACTTCCGGTCTTCGACCATCGTCTTCATCTTCGACTTATCGTCGTATCAGTTATTCAGAATGGGATAAACCCGGACTTCCCGAATAACTCGCGTATATTTTATAAAAGTGTTACACAAACACAACATACGCCTCATTCCAATTCATTAGTCACTAACCGTAAATTAATCAAGAGAATAATTCCCCAAATATTAACCCCGAAGGCCGAAACCAACATCAGATCAATACCCAGAAAACCCTTCTGCTTGGCTAACCGACAGTTAGTTTCTAAATTTCACGTTCAAATCTAATTAAAGATTTAACTATCGCCTGGAGTAAAACTGGTGATACTCCATTCTCGATCTTTTCAATCTAATTAAAGATTCATTAAAACTCCACTTAGTTTTAATCTGTGACTGGGTTAAAGAATCAGTGTCATTTAAAACACGGTTCACGATAAACCCAAAGTCACATCCCATTAATTATCGGGTTAAAGAACAAGTGTTATTTAAAACACTGTTCACGATAAACCCAAAAATCAATATCCATTCAATTCCAATTAAATATTATTTAATTGGTACACTTCATTAAATCTAAATAAAAAGATTTAATCTTTTCTCAACTGGGTTCAAGAACAGTGTTAGTGAAGACACCATTCACGACAAACCCAAATCACATTCATTAATTATCGGGTTAAAGAACAAGTGTTATTTAAAACACTGTTCACGATAAACCCAAAAATCAATATCAATTCAATTCCAATTAAATATTATTTAATTGGTACACTTCATTAAATCTAAATAAAAAGATTTAATCTTTTCTCAACTGGGTTCAAGAACAGTGTTAGTAAAGACACCATTCACGACAAACCCAAATCACATTCGATATTCAATACAAGGCTCTGAATAGAAAATATATCGGCTTATATTCAATATCGAATTCTACGACTAACAAATGTCGTATTGGAAATAACGATATAAATATATATATCTTTCAAATTTCCATAACAACACCTGTATAATCACGAATTCCAACATCGAAATATTCCGAAGACAATTTCGATTCAAATCCACTCCAATGCAATCATTGGAAATTTTGGTTATTTTTAAAACCCTTTTTAAATTCAATTTATTTATTTAAAAATAAATAGAATTATATTTCTAGTTCAAAACTAGTTCATTTCGATAAAAATCCATTTTTATCTTTTCAAATATGGAGTTTTTTTCATCCCAAATCTTCACAAATCATTTCTTATGATTTTACACAAATTATTGCTATTTTTAATAATTTTATCAAGGCCCGTACAGTCGATTTCCATCAACGGCCATCGAACTGCACTTACAGCGACCTTTTTCGAATTTGATTTGGACATAATTCCAAATCCAACCGTTAGATTTCAAATTTCTAATATTCGTTAGAAAGCTCTTTTCGATACGAACCCAACGGTTCCGGTTTTAGGAGAATCCGACGGTCGGATCTCCCGTAATGTCCGTTTGAAATAAATGGTCGAAATTCGCGAACTGCCGCGGCGCGGCGCGTTCTATTCAGGCCATTATATTATATATAATATATATAATATATATTTCGTCGATTCCTATTTAAAACGAATTATATAAATAGTTTTAAAATCGTTTCAAAAGCAATTTCAACTTCCTTTTCAATTCAAATCAAAATTGAAGTCTTCTTTATAAATTCGTTTCAAAATTCATTTCTATTCAATTCAAATTTCAATTCAATTTGAATTCATTTCAATTCGGTTTCAATTCAATTCATTTCGAAATCGTTTTCAATTCAATTCATTTCGAAATCGTTTTCAATTCAATTCATTTCGAAATCGTTTTCAATTCAATTCATTTCGAAATCGTTTTCAATTCAATTCATTTCGAAATCGTTTTCAATTCAATTCATTTCGAAATCGTTTTCAATTCAATTCATTTCGAAATCGTTTAAAGTCGATATAAATATCGTTCACGTCAAAATGGCGTCAATCTAATCAACACGGCTTCATATATTGATATTTTCAAATATTCCATTTCGAATATTTCTATTTCAAATATTTCTATTTTAAAACTGGAATGAGGCCCAATCAATTACCATATAAAGTTAATTATATGGATTTTCATACAACACATGTATATAATAGCATGGAAAAATAATCAACCATCAACCAAAGTGCACTACACTGTATAAGCATCAAATATAGATATCCAACGCTTAAAACAGCCTGTCAATCAAACGATCGACATATTCAATCAATCGGGATGAGTGAACTTCAAATTTCATCCCAACACCCGTGTGGGGTTTCAAACAATCAAACACCTATTTTATTTGTGCTGTTGGGCGATGTGCAAAATTTATCGTCCCAATCAATGTCATTCAAATAGGTGTACATAAACAAACCGTCCGGTTTATAAATGAATATTTTATTTTATTCACTTCACGTTAAAAATTATATTTTTAACGATAAAACATTTTATTCCAACCTATGAATTTCTATTCAATTCATTTATTCAATAAAATGATATTTTTATTTTTCTAACATATTTTAGAAAATTTCGGCGGCATAACGGCACGATACTAGAAACGGGACAAGGCCTAGCCTTATCCCCGGTCTAGTGAAGGCCCACGCCATTCACACCTCAATCAAATCAATTTCATTTTGCAAACCACAAAACTTGGAGTAAGGGTCTAACCTAGCCTTACTCCTTCGCCTTATAACGGCGCACGTCTAATCCTAACCAATTTATCGATTCGATTTTTCACACCACAAATCACATTCAAACCAATATCGCAATCAATCACCTAACAGTCAAACAAACAAGTCCATGGTCTGTGGACGGGTGTCGGGTGCTACTAAACACCGTCTGCATCCTAGTATATATATATATATATAACTAGAAATAAAATTGAAGAGTGAGAAATTCTCACCAATAGCTATCCACTCACACGACTCTTCCTTTATGGAAACTTCGCCTACTTGTCCTTCTTGTTGCTTTCGTTGACTGTATCCTCTACATAGGTAAAAATCGAATTTCACTATGTTATTCAATATATAAAGATTGCACTTTGACTTCGCTATTAAATATAAAGATTATATTTTTATTATTCTTTCAAAAATGCAGTTTTTTTCCTTTTAGAAAAATGCAGTTTTACCTTTTTTTTAAAAAAAATGCAGTTTTTTACATTTATTAAAAAATGCAGTTTTACTTCTTTAAAAAAAAATGCAGTTTTACTTTTTTTTTAAAAATGCAGTTTTACTTTTTTCAAAAAATGCAGTTTTACTTTTTTCAAAATTTCTGTTTCAACTTCTTTTTAAAAACAGTTTTTAAAACTTTTAAAAACATGCAGTTTTTAAAATCTTTTTTTTATAAATTTCTGTTTTAACTTCTTTTTAAAAACAGTTTTTAAAACTTTTAAAAACATGCAGTTTTTAAAATCTTTTTAAAAAAACAGTTTTTATAAGTTTCTTCTTTTAAAAATTCTGTTTTAAAAACTTAAAACAAAATCAGTTTTATAATTCATATATAAAAAAAAACAGTTTATACATTCTGTAAAACAAAAACAAAAAGCAAAAATAAAATAAAATCTAATTAAACGCTCACCGAGCTTCGAATGGGAGGAGAAGATTGGTCGGCGGTGGCTCGTGGCGTTCGGAGGTGACGGGGTTGTCGCGGCGTCTTCGGAGTTGTCGAGGTCGAGGGTTTCTGCGATGGTTCGTTCGGAGGTGTCGGGCGGCAGGGTTCGACGAGGGCTGCTTCGATCTGCGAGGGTGGTGGGGGCTCCGAGGTGTCGTTCGGTGGGAGGAGGTTGCGAGGGCGGCTCAGGCGAAGGGTTCGGCGTGGGCTTCGTCGGCGGCTCGAGCTCAGGGGCGGCGGCGTTCGGAGTCTGGAGGGCGGCGTTCGATTCGGGTTTTAGGGTTTCTTCATTTTTTTTTTTATTTGCTTTGTGAATACTGATCGGGGGGGGCCAACGAGGAAGAAAAGGGGGAAATGTATATTTTTTTTTTTATTATTTTATTATATTATTTAATTATTAAATTATGCACAATGGTTGACTTTTACATATGACCTCGAAATGAGGTCCACCGCCTGTCGTCCATAGCGTTTTACCCCCATTCCGAACACAATGGGATATGTATCGCTAGCTGATTTGATCGTTACAATCAGTTTCCTTTTGAATTTTCATTTAAATCACTATATTGAATTTTAAACGTACATTTCAAATTACCGGGGTCACATACTAACTAGAAAAATTCCAGAAAAATATTTTCTAGCTTCGTATCGACGATACGGTCCTAACAAAACTAGTTTCGTCGAATTCTGAGACCGTTTGAAAAATGGCCAATTTCCAGTTGATTAAAATCGACTGAAATGGTCAAAACACGTTTTCCTTTACCACGCTCACATATTGATTCGAAAAATTATGAAATTTGAAATCTAGCAATAACTTTACACTGCGGACCCAACAAAAGTGGTTTCGTCGAAATCCGAGGTCATTTGCAAAATGTCCATTTTTAAGGGCCTGAATTCCATAGCGACTATTCAGAATTTTCAACTGGACATATCTTATCATTTCTAAGATGAAATCTCAGTTTGTTAACTTCATTACAAAGATATAGTTATACAGATTCAAATATTTCTTGTTTCGTTCAATTCTGACTTATATTGAATTCTGTATATTCATTTGAAATTAGAAATCGAATTTTCGAACTACCGCGCCATTTTCAATTCCTTTTATAATTATATATAATTATTATATATTCTAACGACGACGTATATAATATATACGTTCGAATTATATTCAAAATAAATTTCTCGTCGATATTATTTAAAATAATTCATTTTAAATAATCAAAATTCGCTAAAATTGCCAAAATAAAAATTTCAAACTGGCTCGCATTTTACGGGTTGTTACAATCTCCCCCACTTAAAACTTTTCGTCCCCGAAAAGGAACAAAGTCGAAAGTGGTTTGATTAATCAACTCTACGTTCGATCTGGCTTCCTTTCTCTAACTTTTCAGTTTCTGAGAATTTTCAAAATTTCAAAAATTTGGCTAACTCCCTAAATTTTCGAAAATTTTTGCCATAACCTCCCCTGCACCGGGAGCATCGGGGAATTTCAAATAGCTTCCCCGGTCCTTCAGATCTCAAAAAGAAAAAGAAAAAGCCAAGCGGCTAGCCAATAGGCTCACAAAATCATCATCACCCAAACAAAACAGGAAATTATGTAGTAAACATGTACCTATTTGTCGGACAAACAAATTTTATTCTCGGCTCTAGCCTCCTTGCTATGACCTGTTCAATGATATATATGTATATGCAAGCAAACGCGACCAATTTTCAATACAGTTCAATATTTGATGCTATTAGGCTAATTGGTTAAAAATTAGCAAACAAATAAACAAACAACACAAACATCAATCAATTAGTGAATTAGATTATCAAATTCATAATTTTGATACATATACTGAAAATCTTGTTTTTGATGCCAATTCACAACAAGGTGTTCTAACTATATAAGTTTTGGTTCTCACACCAGTCTAATGGAAATATATAGAAATCACACCTTCGAAACTCGAGCATAAATGTTGATGATGCGATCGCTATCATCAATATCATCTTCGGGCGACTAGAGTGTGATTCTATATCTATCCAATATATTAAAATTTCAAATACACGCAGATCAGACGTATACGCAAAATCTATATATACTGGATTGTCCACATCAATATAATTAAATAATCAAATACGAATAAGTGATTTAAATTTTCAAAACAAAAATTTTGTTTTCATTTTCAAAAATATACTCTTCACACTCGTTCTAGGATACTACTGATCCTATCTCTAACGAGTCATCCCATTGGATATTACTAATCCAATATCTGATGAATTCTTTCGTATGGTTCTAATGTGTCTTGTTCTCTGAGCTTTGCAAACCAAAGCTCTGATACCACCTGTAAAGACCCGCAACTTCCCCGTAAAGGAAAGCGTCGGATAGTTCGAGAACACGCCACAGCAGAACGCGTACAGAAGAACATTTCATTGTATATTACAACAATGCATCAGATTACAAGAATATACAGAGTATAAATGAATATTACACAGAAATATCAGAGATTTAAATTACATTTAAATACATCACAGCGGAAAATAATACAATACACAACTAGAAGTAGATATACGGATACAAAGCTTTCCGGATATCGTTCCAGCTGTAAACCAGGATCCTGTGAATATAAATCTGCAAAACCAAAACTACTAGCTGCCCGTGTCAAAAATAGGGGCACCCAGAGTTTAGGTTAAAACAATAAACTCCAGGTCAGTCATGTGACTGGTGTGAGAACTAAAACAGTTAATCTTTATTTTAAAGTTAGGTAAATCAAGGGACCACGCCGTATAACACGGAACGGGTTTCCTCCCAAGAATACCAGTGCATAAAACAAACAGCGCAATGCTAAATAAAGAAAAATGAAGCTGTTATAAGACCCAGGTCCTATCACACAATGCAACGCAAGCCGGGGGATAGGGTTTTCCCTTATAACAGCCAAAGAATGCTTAATACGTTTAAAACAAATCATTTGATACTATTATAAGTGCATAGTGTATAAAACAACTTCAAATCATAAGTATCAATCATAGGCGGCATGGGTACCATATATCATGTCGCCATATATAGGTTTACAAATAAAACCGCAAATGTCACGTATTTGGAAATTGGATTTCCATCTATGAACCGAGGCAAAAGATAGTCCTCAACCGATTCGAGACGCTCTAGCCCGCCCCTCAGGACCCAGACTCAGGTGGGCCCTTGGATCGTCAGGGCCGGTCCACCGATGTGGATTAAAATGCCTGAACACTACGTTTCCCCACCCTATGGGGTGTAAGTCTGGTCCGTCAGCCGACCAGAATGCATCGGCCGAAACCGATATAACCGAGGCGCCTCGCAACAGCAACAACCACATAAGTCAAACTCGTCAGGGTGTGTAAAACCACTGACGCCACTTCTAGCTAGAAAGAAACGCAAGTCCTCCCTGAGGTCCGTCTCCCGTTTTTGGTTCATACCTGGTGTGAAACACGCGAGGTAAACGTTACACAAAGCTACGCCACAAAGGCCGTGCTTTGATCATCACCACAAGACTTTGCTTTTCAACAGAAGCCTTGATCATTTGCATCTTAGCATGCCACACAGGCAAACCATCCTATGCCACCGATATCAGTCACACAGAATGAAATCCGATGTCAGACACACAGTCCATTTACAAGTCCGTTCTGGGTCTGAACGAAACCGGAGGCACCTAGTACCCCGCATATCCATCGATCTCCAAGTACGTCTGGACGATCACCAACTGTTTCCATCTTCTTGGGTGTACAGCCCAATCAAGATCATCAGTTATCACCCAAACGACGTGAAGACTTCCGGTCTTCGACCATCGTCTTCATCTTCGACTTATCGTCGTATCAGTTATTCAGAATGGGATAAACCCGGACTTCCCGAATAACTCGCGTATATTTTATAAAAGTGTTACACAAACACAACATACGCCTCATTCCAATTCATTAGTCACTAACCGTAAATTAATCAAGAGAATAATTCCCCAAATATTAACCCCGAAGGCCGAAACCAACATCAGATCAATACCCAGAAAACCCTTCTGCTTGGCTAACCGACAGTTAGTTTCTAAATTTCACGTTCAAATCTAATTAAAGATTTAACTATCGCCTGGAGTAAAACTGGTGATACTCCATTCTCGATCTTTTCAATCTAATTAAAGATTCATTAAAACTCCACTTAGTTTTAATCTGTGACTGGGTTAAAGAATCAGTGTCATTTAAAACACGGTTCACGATAAACCCAAAGTCACATCCCATTAATTATCGGGTTAAAGAACAAGTGTTATTTAAAACACTGTTCACGATAAACCCAAAAATCAATATCCATTCAATTCCAATTAAATATTATTTAATTGGTACACTTCATTAAATCTAAATAAAAAGATTTAATCTTTTCTCAACTGGGTTCAAGAACAGTGTTAGTGAAGACACCATTCACGACAAACCCAAATCACATTCATTAATTATCGGGTTAAAGAACAAGTGTTATTTAAAACACTGTTCACGATAAACCCAAAAATCAATATCAATTCAATTCCAATTAAATATTATTTAATTGGTACACTTCATTAAATCTAAATAAAAAGATTTAATCTTTTCTCAACTGGGTTCAAGAACAGTGTTAGTAAAGACACCATTCACGACAAACCCAAATCACATTCGATATTCAATACAAGGCTCTGAATAGAAAATATATCGGCTTATATTCAATATCGAATTCTACGACTAACAAATGTCGTATTGGAAATAACGATATAAATATATATATCTTTCAAATTTCCATAACAACACCTGTATAATCACGAATTCCAACATCGAAATATTCCGAAGACAATTTCGATTCAAATCCACTCCAATGCAATCATTGGAAATTTTGGTTATTTTTAAAACCCTTTTTAAATTCAATTTATTTATTTAAAAATAAATAGAATTATATTTCTAGTTCAAAACTAGTTCATTTCGATAAAAATCCATTTTTATCTTTTCAAATATGGAGTTTTTTTCATCCCAAATCTTCACAAATCATTTCTTATGATTTTACACAAATTATTGCTATTTTTAATAATTTTATCAAGGCCCGTACAGTCGATTTCCATCAACGGCCATCGAACTGCACTTACAGCGACCTTTTTCGAATTTGATTTGGACATAATTCCAAATCCAACCGTTAGATTTCAAATTTCTAATATTCGTTAGAAAGCTCTTTTCGATACGAACCCAACGGTTCCGGTTTTAGGAGAATCCGACGGTCGGATCTCCCGTAATGTCCGTTTGAAATAAATGGTCGAAATTCGCGAACTGCCGCGGCGCGGCGCGTTCTATTCAGGCCATTATATTATATATAATATATATAATATATATTTCGTCGATTCCTATTTAAAACGAATTATATAAATAGTTTTAAAATCGTTTCAAAAGCAATTTCAACTTCCTTTTCAATTCAAATCAAAATTGAAGTCTTCTTTATAAATTCGTTTCAAAATTCATTTCTATTCAATTCAAATTTCAATTCAATTTGAATTCATTTCAATTCGGTTTCAATTCAATTCATTTCGAAATCGTTTTCAATTCAATTCATTTCGAAATCGTTTTCAATTCAATTCATTTCGAAATCGTTTTCAATTCAATTCATTTCGAAATCGTTTTCAATTCAATTCATTTCGAAATCGTTTTCAATTCAATTCATTTCGAAATCGTTTTCAATTCAATTCATTTCGAAATCGTTTAAAGTCGATATAAATATCGTTCACGTCAAAATGGCGTCAATCTAATCAACACGGCTTCATATATTGATATTTTCAAATATTCCATTTCGAATATTTCTATTTCAAATATTTCTATTTTAAAACTGGAATGAGGCCCAATCAATTACCATATAAAGTTAATTATATGGATTTTCATACAACACATGTATATAATAGCATGGAAAAATAATCAACCATCAACCAAAGTGCACTACACTGTATAAGCATCAAATATAGATATCCAACGCTTAAAACAGCCTGTCAATCAAACGATCGACATATTCAATCAATCGGGATGAGTGAACTTCAAATTTCATCCCAACACCCGTGTGGGGTTTCAAACAATCAAACACCTATTTTATTTGTGCTGTTGGGCGATGTGCAAAATTTATCGTCCCAATCAATGTCATTCAAATAGGTGTACATAAACAAACCGTCCGGTTTATAAATGAATATTTTATTTTATTCACTTCACGTTAAAAATTATATTTTTAACGATAAAACATTTTATTCCAACCTATGAATTTCTATTCAATTCATTTATTCAATAAAATGATATTTTTATTTTTCTAACATATTTTAGAAAATTTCGGCGGCATAACGGCACGATACTAGAAACGGGACAAGGCCTAGCCTTATCCCCGGTCTAGTGAAGGCCCACGCCATTCACACCTCAATCAAATCAATTTCATTTTGCAAACCACAAAACTTGGAGTAAGGGTCTAACCTAGCCTTACTCCTTCGCCTTATAACGGCGCACGTCTAATCCTAACCAATTTATCGATTCGATTTTTCACACCACAAATCACATTCAAACCAATATCGCAATCAATCACCTAACAGTCAAACAAACAAGTCCATGGTCTGTGGACGGGTGTCGGGTGCTACTAAACACCGTCTGCATCCTAGTATATATATATATATATATATAACTAGAAATAAAATTGAAGAGTGAGAAATTCTCACCAATAGCTATCCACTCACACGACTCTTCCTTTATGGAAACTTCGCCTACTTGTCCTTCTTGTTGCTTTCGTTGACTGTATCCTCTACATAGGTAAAAATCGAATTTCACTATGTTATTCAATATATAAAGATTGCACTTTGACTTCGCTATTAAATATAAAGATTATATTTTTATTATTCTTTCAAAAATGCAGTTTTTTTCCTTTTAGAAAAATGCAGTTTTTATTTCTCAAAAATGCAGTTTTACCTTTTTTTTAAAAAAATGCAGTTTTTTACATTTATTAAAAAATGCAGTTTTACTTCTTTAAAAAAAAATGCAGTTTTACTTTTTTTTTAAAAATGCAGTTTTACTTTTTTCAAAAAATGCAGTTTTACTTTTTTCAAAATTTCTGTTTCAACTTCTTTTTAAAAACAGTTTTTAAAACTTTTAAAAACATGCAGTTTTTAAAATCTTTTTTTTATAAATTTCTATTTTAACTTCTTTTTAAAAACAGTTTTTAAAACTTTTAAAAACATGCAGTTTTTAAAATCTTTTTAAAAAAACAGTTTTTATAAGTTTCTTCTTTTAAAAATTCTGTTTTAAAAACTTAAAACAAAATCAGTTTTATAATTCATATATAAAAAAAAACAGTTTATACATTCTGTAAAACAAAAACAAAAAGCAAAAATAAAATAAAATCTAATTAAACGCTCACCGAGCTTCGAATGGGAGGAGAAGATTGGTCGGCGGTGGCTCGTGGCGTTCGGAGGTGACGGGGTTGTCGCGGCGTCTTCGGAGTTGTCGAGGTCGAGGGTTTCTGCGATGGTTCGTTCGGAGGTGTCGGGCGGCAGGGTTCGACGAGGGCTGCTTCGATCTGCGAGGGTGGTGGGGGCTCCGAGGTGTCGTTCGGTGGGAGGAGGTTGCGAGGGCGGCTCAGGCGAAGGGTTCGGCGTGGGCTTCGTCGGCGGCTCGAGCTCAGGGGCGGCGGCGTTCGGAGTCTGGAGGGCGGCGTTCGATTCGGGTTTTAGGGTTTCTTCATTTTTTTTTATTTGCTTTGTGAATACTGATCGGGGGGGCCAACGAGGAAGAAAAGGGGGAAATGTATATTTTTTTTTTAATTATTTTATTATATTATTTAATTATTAAATTATGCACAATGGTTGACTTTTACATATGACCTCGAAATGAGGTCCACCGCCTGTCGTCCATAGCGTTTTACCCCCATTCCGAACACAATGGGATATGTATCGCTAGCTGATTTGATCGTTACAATCAGTTTCCTTTTGAATTTTCATTTAAATCACTATATTGAATTTTAAACGTACATTTCAAATTACCGGGGTCACATACTAACTAGAAAAATTCCAGAAAAATATTTTCTAGCTTCGTATCGACGATACGGTCCTAACAAAACTAGTTTCGTCGAATTCTGAGACCGTTTGAAAAATGGCCAATTTCCAGTTGATTAAAATCGACTGAAATGGTCAAAACACGTTTTCCTTTACCACGCTCACATATTGATTCGAAAAATTATGAAATTTGAAATCTAGCAATAACTTTACACTGCGGACCCAACAAAAGTGGTTTCGTCGAAATCCGAGGTCATTTGCAAAATGTCCATTTTTAAGGGCCTGAATTCCATAGCGACTATTCAGAATTTTCAACTGGACATATCTTATCATTTCTAAGATGAAATCTCAGTTTGTTAACTTCATTACAAAGATATAGTTATACAGATTCAAATATTTCTTGTTTCGTTCAATTCTGACTTATATTGAATTCTGTATATTCATTTGAAATTAGAAATCGAATTTTCGAACTACCGCGCCATTTTCAATTCCTTTTATAATTATATATAATTATTATATATTCTAACGACGACGTATATAATATATACGTTCGAATTATATTCAAAATAAATTTCTCGTCGATATTATTTAAAATAATTCATTTTAAATAATCAAAATTCGCTAAAATTGCCAAAATAAAAATTTCAAACTGGCTCGCATTTTACGGGTTGTTACAGAGGACGACATATAGTGAATCCTGGGGATTTGAGCTTGGTGATAGGACAAAAATCTAGCAACAATTGAGATAGCCGCGATTCTGGGTTTTTGGTTTCTTTGGAGTTCCAGTCGATGACCCTTTCTTGGTCTTGAATTTAGCAGGAAATTCATGTCCGTATGTCATAATAATCCAGAAATATAATTACGAGGTATATCCATTCGATACTTCATTTGGAAATTCGGATATCCTTTTGTTAGAACTATTTGTTTGAGTCCTTGGTCTCGTATTGCAGAGAAAATAAAAAATTTATAACTATTTTAAAAAGAAAAGAAAGTTTTGAAAGTTTTAAATTATAATTTTCAAGAAAACTATTCAGTAAGAATAAGGTTTATGTAAGTTAGTAAATTTTAAATTTATAATCGTATCCATGTTTTGAATTGTTTGGGTTTTATGTAATTTTAATAAATAATCCATTTTGGTAAAAAAACAGGAATTTGGAAATGCCCTAAAAATTAAAAAACAATAATTATCCATTCCTTGTGAATTCAATATTCCCTTTTTTGGATATTTCGGATGATTTATAGAAATTATCGCAAATAACCTTTTAGAGATTTAAAAATCTTGGCAATAGAACATAGAAAGATTGTTTCAGTCAGTAATATGAACTGTATATGAATTAAATAATAAAATAGATTTAATGTACGAGACATTTAGTTTATAAATAAAACTGAATTCTGAGAAGCTTTCGAAAAAATTCTCTCGTATTAGACTAAGTAAAATTTCTATTCATCTCAAGGTATTTGATTTCTCAAATCGTTCGATTTTTTTATCAGTTAGGTAAGGGCAAAATCTGTTTTAATTTTATTTCGGATTTCTAGCTGAATTTTCTATTTGGAATTTTGTTCTTATGTTGATGGTCGCAAACATTCTAAGGTGAATGAGTAGCATTGGGAAAGTTATTTCTCGACTTGACACATGGGGGACGTCAGCACGAGATTTGCGGAGGAGTCGAGAAAGCGATGCAATTTTATTTTAATTTTTCGAAGCCGAACTGGATTGGGTCCACGTTTAGGCCGCGCCCCAAAAGAGGTAGGCGGTCGACCCGAAGCGGTCAACCGAGCGGTTGACCGCCCTACTTCCCAGGGGTTGACCGCTCTCCCTATTCGCGTGCGACCCGAACCTGGAAAGTGATATATAATGATGCTTTCAGGTCCCTCAATTTACAGCAGTCGAAACCCAACTCCACCACCTCCCCAAGCTTCAAACTTGATCCTCCAACCTACTTTTCTTCTCTAATTACCACAAAAAATCCTACGTCATAGATTTAACCCCTTTTATACTCCAGATATGCATTTTCCTTCTCCGATTTCACTGATATTTCATGGCGCCTCCTCTAGCTTTCAATATTCTAACACAACATCTCGGTCTTATGCCTTAAGAGGTCGCGTGCCTTGACCTCAATGAGAGGAAGATAGATGCCTACTTGAAAAGAATTATGAATTTCACCAAGGGCGTCCAGTGAAATTTCCTGATTTCGCTCCTTTCCACCTTGAGGAGCTATTTGTCGCTGCTGGCCTAGCACCGATTCTGCGTCATGACACTTTTGACCGTGATTTCTTTCTGCGCTACATCTATCTTTTCGACGCCCAGATGGCTGTTAATTTTGATGAGGAAGTTAATCTTATTCGGTCCAAGGTGAAAAGGACCACATTGAGTTCATCGAATAGGATTTGTCTGAGATTTTGGGGATTTTCACAGTCGGGGTGGATTTGGATGATATACAGATGACAAACCTTCGTATTCTTTCTTGAGCTACCGGTATTTGGGATACTGATAATTTACAATCTATATATCGCCCGTCTTCTTGTGCGCATCATCTAACACAACATTATTCCTAAGACGGGGAGCCTCGAGCAGATTTATCCTTCAATACTCCGAGCCACCTAGGCAATCATTGGCGGTCTAACCATCAATTAGGAATGCATACCGATGATCCACTTTGTCGAACCCGCCGCGGGTACTCCGAGGACCCATTTCATGTGTAGTAATCTTCTCACCCATGTCTTTTAACACTTTTAGGTGAACCTTCAAGAGAAGTGTATGATCAAGAAAACCCCTGCTGCCATCGATCGTGTCTCTTTCCGAAGGATGGGCATTCAGCTACCCGCATCTCCTTTCCCTGCTCCTGCTCCAGCTCTAGCACCTCCCATTCCAGTAGCAGCAACAGCTGGTAGCAGCAGGCCAAGAGAGCCCCAAGCTTGTCCTCTCCGCCAGATCCAGACCGAGCACCGAGCGGTTCGCAGGGAGCAACGTTGACAAATGCACGAGATTGGATGCATTTCTTTTTTGCTATATTCCTACTGAGGACGTGGCAATGGACCGAATTCCAACGTTGAGCACGACCTTCTCATGGCATGTAGGCATTATCATGTGTGTATTGTGTATCATGTGTATCTTTCTCATTTTAACATTTTATCTTTGTTGTTTGTAGTAATTGTGTCTGTAACTTTTAGTGTTGTTCCTGAAAATGGCATGACGATGTAGTGAGATTTCAGTTATTTGTTTGCCATTTGAATTATAAATGAAATCTCATTTTCTTAATCTAAGTAGCAGTTGCTTTAGAGTTGGGAAGAATAGAATTATGTTGAAGATAAATTTTAGCAAAGGACAGGTTTTGCATTGTTTCATCACAAGTATATTTCTTGTTTGTTGCCTGTTCCTTTCAAGCTAAATTTTATTCTGACTTTTGTATGTGGTTTTGATTTTCGCATTTTTCTGTGTGACCAACTTCTTTCTACGCCAAAACGTGACCTAACTAGGCCGTTTAAGCTCCGCAAAATATATTTTTTCAAAAACTTTTGCAAATGACGTTTGAAAAATAATAAATATAAATCCTTTTAAATTTAAAATATTTGGTCTGATTTAATTTCCTTCCATTTTTTTTCCTTCGATTTATACAAAAATGCTGATTTGGGTAACTTATATATATTTAAACATATGTTTTGTATAAAGTAGATGGTTTAAATATAGTAAAATGCCTACTACCAAAATTTTAGTTTTTGTGCAAATCTCATTTGAAAAGTAAAGCGGTACCAAAAGAATTTCAAAATTGACATGAATTTTTAAAGTAATGAAAATTTATTTTTATGGATATTCACATGTAAAGCATGAGGAAGATTTTGAATGACTTGTTTGCGTGTTTTTGCAGTGTATAAGGGGTGACGATGCATAAAGACATTAACGGTATCAAGAGAATGGTCGTTTTATCCATGGAAACGTTGTTTCCATACCTTGTCGACGTCGCATATGTGTTGTTATTAACTTGTTTTACGTTTTAAAGCTTGTTTTACGCCTCTTTTGCAGTCTGTGGATGGAAATTTTTGGAGTATTTTGGGCTATTGAGGTAAAATTTCACTACAGGACTGGAATTGGAACATTTACAAGCGAAAAGAACATTGAGTTCCTCCGCTTTAATTTCCTTTTCTCGGCATAGGAGAAATTAATAGAAAGTAGTTTAAATACGATGACGAGTTGGATGTTAGGGTTTGGATGCAAAATTGGTTGCTTCACACTTCTATTTGTAGTCATGTGAGGGTTTTGGATGAAAAATGATTTTAAAAGCTACATTCATATAAAACTGCGGGTATATTTTAGAGTGTTTGCAACATGTTTTCAAAATGAAATGAATACATATAGTAGAATCCGATTTAGAATCATTATGCATGCATATATTTTGGTTGCAATTCAAGATGTATGTTGTGCACATGTGCACATTTGGTTGCAAAATTGGATGTACACTAATTGCTTGTGTAGTTTAGGACAATTAGATGTCAACATCATGACCTAGTCATTGGTAAAGTTTTGGATGAAATTTCTTTTAAGGAGGGAAAAATGTAACAACATAGAATTTTGGAAATAATTAATTATGTAATTTAGTTATAATCCATAAAAGGACTTTTTGCAAATGATTGAATTTTACTATGAAACTTATATCGTTCCATTCGTAACGGAATTCTGGTCAACTTTCATGTCTGGAGCTTTGCGAATGGAGTCCGTATGAAAAAGTTACAGGAGAAGTACAAAAACAAATGAAAAACAAATGAAACAAAATATTATGTATATAGAAATAAGTATCCCTATCCCTACCACTGCCAGGTCGATCACGGTGTTGACTACTGGATCGACTCTAAGTCAATTCAGGCACTGGAAGCTTGGGTTTTATATTATATAAACTTTATATCGATATATAGATTTTTCTGAAATTAAATCTAATGGTTTAGGATCATTTCTATGTCTATAAATAAAGTGCTAGACTAGCGAATCTTTGTCATTCCCAATCCTCCAACCTCTTCTAAAATTCAAAATATAAACCTATATAAATCTAATTAACAAGAATTGGAGAGATTGTGTAACGACCCAAAAAAGTCGATCTTGGTTATCCGATATACAACACATATCGAACATCCAAGGATTGAAAATACCGGTAGTTAATGAAAGAAATTAGAGGGTGAGAATAGATAAGATAGAAACTTAGAATAGAAGAAGAAGAAAAAGAACACAACATCTGAGTAACACGAATCTCACAGCGGAACGAACAACATATAATAGATAACATATCCTTGAAATAAAATCAGTATATGTATACAATAACATTATCAGAGTACAACACTTACAACATAGCGGAAATAACTATAGCTATATAATCCTGAAGCCTCCTGCTCCAAGCTCTTCCAATATATCTGTAAATCCCAACTACTTGACTGCCCGTACAAAATTGGGCACCCAAGAGTTTAGGGAAAACAAAACAAAATAAACTCCGGGTCAGTCATAGGACTGGTATGAGCAAAACAGTTTAAAATAGTTTGAGTCATTAAATGATATCTGATAAGACCACGCCGTATAATGGAACGGGTTTTTCCCTTATGAGAATCCAAATTTTCTTTATATCAAAAACCTTTTGATATTATAATAATGTCTATCAATCACAATATAATCATCATCTAGCAGAAACGCTTTCATCTCACGTTCTACATATATAGTATACAATCAAAACCGCAAGCACGTATTGGGTAATGGATTTCCAACTATGACAAGGTATGGAACCCACCTTCTGCTAGTGTACCTCTAAAGAGGAATACACTGGGTTAGAACATCTTGCAACCCGACCTGTAACACCCCACCTCCGCTAGGGTCACTCACAAAGGGAATTCACTAGTTTTGGTGGAGTATTATCTAGGTAAACATGCACAGAGATATCACAAGGCAGAACATAAATAAAGCAGCGGTAGAAATAAAAACCAACTTTTTATTATTTCCAAGAAAGGAGTCAAAAGCTCATATATCCAAGATACAAATTATTCCATTACATCAAGTTCATAGTAAAGAAGCATAAACTTTAAAACAAAAGTAAATTATTCCCCATAAATAGAAAGCAGCCATAGCATAGCCCAAGACCAAACCGTACATGAGCAAAGCAAGTTGAATCCAAGCTAAGAGCAAGTGTTTCCTCCCTGAGAACCTGGGGGGGAAACGAAAGAAAAAGGGGCGAAAGAAAAAGGGTCAGTCATAAAGACTGGTAAGCCCTAGTGACTTTCAGTATGAAAACTAGTAAAGGTAACATGATATGTGAAAACTGGAATTAAACATAAGGATGATAACAGAACTAGTTGGATAATTAAGATAACAAGATAAGTCAAGTCTGGCATCGCATGTTCAAGGTTTGCTGCACCAACTGTACTAGTATTCTAACCTATGTCAAGTATTAACCATGAAATGATCCCTTAGCCCAGTGTCATGAAGTGACCCATTACGGGGTCCTACGGTACGATCTACTAATCGATCGGCTCCCTACAAGTCCTAGCTCGTCATGTGTCTGTGTCATACGACCCTATCCAGAAATGTAGTTACTTGTGCTAGGTCCACCATAGGGTGTATCAAGTCCTATGGTGCCAACCACCGACACGAATCAAGCACTCACAGTGTAAATCTACGGGTGCCCAATGCCTGCTTTTTCAACTCCGGACTACGTGCACGACCATAGCCCGCCTGAACCTACAATGGCGCACCTACTCAGCCGTCGTTCTAGTCGCTTACAATCAGCCCAGTAATTGTGCCCCACCCTGCCTAGTCCCAGGGTATCGTGATACATCTAAGTGGGTTACTGCTGAAAAGGACCGCGTAACTAGAGTTTCTAATGGGTTAAGTGTTGTCATTCAAATTCGTGACTTAACCCTATCCAGATCATGTATCGAGTTGGTTAAGTGTGTTCAAGCAGTTCATGACTTAACCCTATCAAGTCATCGTGTCAAGTTGGTTAAGTATATTCAAGTGGTTCATGACTTAACCCTATCATGTGGCATTAATTCATTAGTGCACGCCAACCTCTCACATTAGACTAACTGTTGTGGTTACTGGATTTGCCGGGCGGTTCCGGGCAGGTTTACACCACAACATAGTCTAGCCTCGGGTTTTTACGTGCGATATGACCAACTACCCACATTGGATCCTATTGTTTGCAGCCACTGGATTTGCCGGGCAGTTCCGGGCAGATTTACACTGCAAACTCAACCCAACCTCGAGTTGGCCATTTTCAAGTTATCTAATTGTCATGCCCACGTTCAAGTTTTCATGTCTAGATTCATGTCAAGTTTTCAAGTCATGTCTCATGTCATTTCGTGTCAAGTTCATGTCCATATTCAGGTTCAAGTCATAGTAACGTTCATGTTCAAGTTTAAAGCTAATTTATGTTTTACCTATTCTACCCAAATGGTATTCCCATCGCACGTAAGTTCGAATCGATACAAATAAATCTAATAGGGAATAACATAAAAAGAAATGGGTATAAGGTGGCAAGAGTGATTACTAGCATAGCATGATATGACTTGAAATAAAACATTACTGGCATATGAAATATTGGCCTCAAACATAAAGATTCCAAATCTAGCAAGATAAGGTACTGGTCAACATAACAGTTGTCACAAGGTGATAGTATAGTCAAGGTAACGACTGTCATAAGGTGTTAGTATAGTCATGATACGATTGACATAAGGTGATAGTATAGTCATAAATATGTGACTAATAATAGATTTAACATGATAATAAGAGGGGTTTCTTTTGATTTACAACATGAATAGGCCCCCAAATTAATGTCATAGTAATACTCAAGAGTCAAGATCCAAGATGAACGAGAATGAATGAAAACAGTCATCATACGTAGGTCCAATTTCAATTTTACATCATATTCATAATACATTTACAGTTTAAATCTGAAAATAACTGGGGCTAACAGATCGTGGTTCGAGAATTTAGAAAGAGAGAGTCGACGTTGAATATGCTTAGTCAAGTCCTAATAGAAGTCCTCAAATCAGCAATTTCCTTAACGCAGTCTCAACGTAGTAGAAGCAGTCCCTCTCTCAAACTTTTCAACCAGAATCAGAGCAGCATAAGGTCAGAAAGAAATTTGGTGTAAAGAGACTGGTGTTAAGGGCTGTATTTATAGGGTCAGGTGGTAACACCCCACATCCGTTAGTGTCACTCACAAAGGGAATGCACTAAGTTATGTGGAGCATTTTAAGGCAAAAGATGCAGATGATTTACAAGACAGACAAAAATTAAAACAACGGAAAATAAAACTTTGCTTTATTGATAAAATAGTTTGTACAACGATTTTTTTACAATATCAGAGTATCATCTGTCCTACAAAATAAAGAAGCATAAAACAACATTTATATTCCCCAATGTAGCAAGAGCCAGCCATAGCATCTGAAAAGAGAATCCAAGCAAAACTTCGACAAATCTTCAAGCTGGGAAAGAGTGACAGTCCAACTTAACCTGAGCTATACTACTCCCTCCTTTACTACCTGGGAGGGGGGGGGAACGGAAGAAAAGAAGACGAAAGAAAAACAGAGTCAGACATAAAGCCTGAGTAAGTTCAGTTACTTCTAGCATGTGAACATGGAAAAACAAAACGACATGAATTAACTGAATACAAGATAACATCATGATGATAGGGTCAGCAAGATTAGACAAGATTAACACAAGATATGCTAAGATAAGATAAACTGGATATGCTCTAATACTTTCGCCGCTTCGCTATTTCCTTGTTATACTGGTTTCTATATCTCTGCACCACCTAACTAGTGTCCCAACTAGTAACGTGATCCCAATCCCGGTAATTTCGGTTGCCTTCAGGCATACATTTATTATCTATTACCTAGATCTAATCTAGGGTTTTCTATTGAGTGCTTCCTAGATTCAACTAGGGTTTACGCGACTTGTCTAATGCTTTACAGATTCAGGGTTTATGCCACCTAGGTTCACTAGGGATTACGCTACCTATCGAACGATGCCCCTAGTCTAGGACACACTACCTAGAGTGGTATATGTTCCTAGACTTTCCCCATGTATGTGTCGCGAATTGTTTATCGCTGTCTAGATGCACATGTCCTGAAATGTGCGACCCGAGTCCCGTGGCAGGGCTACTCTAGAAACACGGAACTCGGTCGGTAGCTTTTCTGATATCTGCCGGTGCAGATGCTAAGGTCTGTTTTTCTACCAGTGGTTATGGTCCCACGTGATCCCTCCCTCAACTAATGAAAGGCAATCCAAGCAAATCAAGCGCGAGAACTGTACTTTTGCCACCCTATGCCCTACTTTCCTATTGGCCAGCCTCACCCATAACTAGATAGCAAGTATATGGTCTGTTGGGAGTTCTCTGCCTTTCCGCATACGTACAACGATTGACTAAAGATGGTAGGTAAACGATGAGTTGCTATCACAGGGCTACTGGTCTCGCCGAATCACGCTGGTCCATCCTAGTCTTTAGGTTGCCTTGTATTGCAACCAAGGCATACCCTTGGTTCTTCTACCGCAGACCTTAACCTCTGTGAGCTCAGGAGGATCATCTGCCACCTCATAGAGGGATACCAAGAGTACCCTCACGTCCCCTCGAAGCCTCGGGCTTCGTAACCCAATTTGTTGGAGCCTTCTTTTTAATCAGACGAACGTTCTCTCCTTCCCGTGTTATACTAAGAATTACTACTTAGTTTTGCTAACTAAGGTTTACCACTTAGTTTCCAGAATCATTGTTTTCTTAACTAAGGTTTACTACTTAGCACCTTTTTAACTAAGGTTTACTACTTAGTTCTCTTCTCGTCAATTTGGATTGGTTAAGTGTCATTAGTCAATTCAAGCTAACTTAACCCTCTTCATTTATCCTGTTAAACTGGTTAAGTGTTATCAGTAATTCATGTTGACTTAACCCTACCACAAACCAAGTTATATTGGTTAGGTATTTCTTATTACTTAACCCTATTCATTCATCCTGTATTGGTTAAGTGTTCCTTTTTAACTTAACCTTGCCCATCTGTTTTTAACTAACATTTTATTAATGGTTAAGTATTATCCCTTCATGTTTTAGACTTAACCCTATTCATTCATCCTGTATTGGTTAAGTGTTCCTTTTTAACTTAACCTTGCCCATCTGTTTATAACTAACATTTTATTAATGGTTAAGTATTATCCCTTCATGTTTTGGACTTAACCCTATTCATTTATCATAATCTGATGGTTAAGTGTTCAAGTTTACTTAACCCTACGGTTTAGTCCAGCTAACATATCAAATTGGCTAAGTGTATTAAATTTTACTTAACCCCAACCTCTAGTCTAGTTAACATGTTAATTTGGCTAAGTGTATTAACTTTACTTAACCCCACCTTCTAGTTTAGTTAACATGTTAATTTGGATAAGTGTTTTCTTAGTTACTTAACCCCTACAAATCTTGTCTTGTTACGATGTTAAGTTTGGTTAAGCGTCCCTATGGACTTAACCCTCCCATTCTAGCTTAACTGTGTTAAGTGTCTGTATGAACCTAACCCCACCCATCGGTTTGGTTATCATGTTGAATTGGTTAACTGTCTTAGTTAACTTAACCCTACTATTCTTGTTCTAGCTTTAACTAAATAAATTAAAGCCGCGACCACTCACATTAGACAGATATTGTTGCGATTACTGGATTGCCGGTTGGCTCCGGGCAGGTTTACATCGCAACTCAGTCTAACCTCGGGTTAGGCATAATTGTGTTTTCTAAGTTCAAAGGGTTTTGATTAATTTTCAAATCAGGTTTTGAAAGTAACCATCCCGTCCGTCGGATCAGTTAGGGATAGCCAGGGAGAGCAGGAAACTTGTATTTTCCAAACCCAAGCCTAGACACTATCCTCTCTGTCACCCTAGAACTTTCTGGTGTGTTATTAAAAGAGACGTCATTAATAAACCTTTAATTTGCCTAAATTTACATTTTCTCATTTAGGACAAATTCTATTAGTAAATTATTCCTAATTTACTTATTTCATAATTACTCTTTTAATGTAAATTGTCGACATTTATTATTATGGCCCATTTTCCCCTCTATATCATATTTATGCTTTTTGGTATGTAAACTATACCAAATTAAGTGTCACTAACCATGATTTTGCTAAACATGACAATTACTCACAATTATGGCCAATTTCAAATTTATGCCAATATACTTATTATGCCAAATTAGCTAATCCAATTCTGATTTAACATTCTAATTACAGTTCACATCAAACTAGACTTATTATTCTTGTTCACAGTTCATGTAAATGCTAGATTTACAAGTCAATACTAGATTCAAATTACACATCCTATAATTCATGTCAAATTGATCCAATTTGCATTTTTATGAACATTCCATAATACATGTTCCCAATTTGTGCCAATTTCCAAGTTTATAACAACGTTTTAGTAAATTTCATATTTTTCCCAAATCGTATTCCCATCGTTCATATAATCGTGATTCAACCTAGATTATAAATAAATCTAGATTCGTGGATAAAAGGGAATACACCAAAATGCCATGAACGAATAGACATAATATCTGGCATAAGATGATAATTCATAGGCATATAGATTTGGTAATATTACGACATGAAAAGGGTTGAATAGTATAGGTTCCAGAACATGGGTAGACCTAACTTAATAGGTAAATTCCTAAGATCAAGATCCAAGGATAACTAGAAATAGAAAGTCAAGCCTAGATCCAATATAATGCCAGTTTGGGGTACAACATGGTTTTGTAACTACAGTGTCATGGGCATAAATAAAAACCTTATATCCATAGTCATAGGCAATAAATCCTCACAGTTAATGAATCACAGTCATAGGCGATGTTCATAGTCAAAGGAAAATAATTCTTACAGTCATGAGTCACAGTCGTAGGCAATGTTCATTGGCAATGTTCATAGTCAAAAAGGCATATGGTTTTAAGGTCCATACTCACAGTCTTATTGGTCATCGAACCATAACAGTTCTTAAATAGGTCCAAGGATATAAGCACTGATTCGAACAGAAAGATTTGGCATATTCTTTTATTCCTTTAATTTCATGTCACGAATAGAGAAAACGTTCAAATCTAAATAGTAACCGACTTACAAAATTATATTAGATTCGTAGAAAAACAGTCGTTGAAGTCGTTTGAATCTTCACTTGAATCCTAGCTTGTTTTGAATCTCTTTTTGAAAGTCTTGAGCAGCATTTCCTCGTCTTGATTTATTTTACATATTATTTTATTTATTTATACATTTAGAGGAGGAGAAGAAGCCATGTCCACCAAGAATCTTTGCAGCATAAGGTTAGAGAAGAATTGTGAATAGAGAAGGAGACTAGGGGCTGTTTATATAGGATTAGGCGGACGAATCTAGGCAGAAAACGAGACCAGGTACATCAGAATGCACCCAGGCCCAAAAGTGGGTTTTTGCACCCAGGTCGACACCCATGTCGACTGGGCAGTCGACCTGGTCAGGGGGGTCGATTACCCAGTCGACTCCCCAGTCGACCCGGGTCCTGAGCGGGAATTTTCCCGCCCAGCCCGCTTCTGGGTTTGAATTCGAATTTCGAATTCGAATTTCGAGTTCGAATTTCGAGCTGTTTTCGATTCTGAAAATTCCTGAAACTTCGGAGGGTCATATCTCCCTCATACGGACTCCGATTCTCGCAAACTCGGACTCGTTTCCAAGCAAAATTTCAAGACGAACGCAATGGCTAACTCATTTCCCTTGATTTTGATTTTAAAATTTAATTCTGCCTTGATTTGTGAATCCTACTGTTACAGAATTAAGGGGTGTTACATTCTCCCCCACTTAAAAGTATTTCGTCCCCGAAATCTTCAAGTTGGGAAGAATGTGTCCTACCATCCAATCATCCGTCTAATCAACCATTCAATCACAGACATTCATTGTTCTTAAAAGGGTTTCTAATGTTTTCATGTTCATATGCATAGTGTGTGTATATGTCTTTTTCGAATGCAAAATCAGGCGGTCTACTAATTCAGTTGACCTCCTTAATGCGAATCATGTCAGTGCCATGTGTCCAATCATGTATGCAAGCACCCCTAGTTATGTAAATACTACATGTGTGCATAGCCATTCATCCATATGCAACATCCATATGATAACATATCAAGTTCAACTTACAAACAAATACATATCTGTAAATGCAATATGAAAGCGTCCGAACTGATCTAGTGCCTAATACGTATGTATATGCATTCACGAGCAACCATTAGCAACCACTCGCAACCATCAACCATAACATGTTTCAAATACATGTTTACATCCAAAAGAGTTTCTACCTAAGGATCGAAGATACGACCTAGAGGATATACTTTGGAAAGAGAGAAACAATTATGCGTAAAGCTCCTACAAAAAAAAGAAATCAAGGATGCACCCTTAAGGAAAAAGGGTATGATGCTAGTATCTAGCCTTCTTGAGCTTTACTCCACTGTAATTTAACTTCACGATTGTGAAGTTTCTGACCTCCATTTCCAAAATAAACAGATGTCAATCACGGTACCAAGTGTATGTACTAAGATGATTAGAGGTCCCCCTCTTATCCACCATGCCATAACTATAAGGGTCGAAAGGTAACTACGTGCTTTTTAGAGTGCCTGCCATAACTATTCATCTCTGACGCAAACCATCCTAGTCGAACTCGACATTCCTCAAGTACAAGCCTCAAAGGCCTAAACCAATATCAGACAAGCACCCAAGGAATATCTCCTCCGAATTTAGATGATCTACGTGAGATGATATAAGCAAACTCGATAGCTATTCTCAAATCCCTACTAACCAAAAATAAACTGGTCGGACCACTAATTGGATTCGAGACTCTAATGGGATCTTTCTACTATACAAGTACTATGGTGCAGAGACTCAACTATGGAAGTGGATATGAACAAATGCGAAGAGCTAAAACAAAAGGAAAGAGTACTAACAGCAAAACTAGACTCTTCCAACAGAACTTTACTACCTTTCTCCTAGGTACGCTTGGTGGCAAAAGTAGGTACTTGCCCTTCTGAAAATCTTGTCCTTTGCCCTTAATTACATGCCCTATTACACCATAGTAAAAATACTTCCTCTTGTCTTTGGTTTTATAATTCCTTCCTCCTTCGTGAGCTAAATCTACATCCATGAATTCCTCATCATCTTCCGTGTGTAGTCATGTTGACAAATCTCTCGAATGCTGCTTCCATCGTACAGAAAACCCTGTAAGCTTGGAAGAAAACTGGCCGTAGGTGAAACAACTATGGCTATGGATGGAAGCCCAGCACTACTTCGCCCATCGATGAGGTTACCTCCCAGAAAGCCAGGAGCCCCAGAGACTCAAAAAAGAAGGAGACAAGAATTCAAACAAAGGAAGAGAAGATAGTGCGTGTGGATTTGGGGAAAATGCCTTTTTAAACAAATCTTTTCTCTTGAAAATGCTTGTTTTAAAACCGTTTTAAAAATAATTTTTCAAATCCTTTATCTGATCTAGTAACCTTCATCTTTGATACAAAGTGTAACACCCTGAATCCGTTAGTGTCACTCACAAAGGGAATGCACTAAGTTCTGTGGAGCATTTTAAGGTAAAAGATGCAGTTGATTTACAAGACAGACAAAAATTAAAACAGCAGAAAATAAAACTTTGCTTTATTGATAAAATAGTTTGTACAACGATTTTTTTACAATATCAGAGTATCATCTGTCCTACAAAATAAAGAAGCATAAAACAACATTTATATTCCCCAATGTAGCAAGAGCCAGCCATAGCATCTGAAAAGAGAATCCAAGCAAAACTTCGACAAATCTTCAAGCTGGGAAAGAGTGACAGTCCAACTTAACCTGAGCTATACTACTCCCTCCTTTACTACCTGGGGGGGGGGGGGAACGGAAGAAAAGAAGACGAAAGAAAAACAGAGTCAAACATAAAGCCTGAGTAAGTTCAGTTACTTCTAGCATGTGAACATGGAAAAACAAAACGACATGAATTAACTGAATACAAGATAACACCATGATGATAGGGTCAGCAAGATTAGATAAGATTAACACAAGATATGCTAAGATAAGATAAACTGAATATGCTCTTATACTTTCGCCGCTTCGCTATTTCCTGATTATACTGGTTTCTATATCTCTGCACCATCTAACTAGTGTCCCAACTAGTAACGTGATCCAAATCTCGGTAATTTCGGTTGCCTTCAGGCATACATTTATTATCTATTACCTAGATCTAATCTAGGGTTTTCTATTGAGTGCTTCCTAGATTCAACTAGGGTTTACGCGACTTGTCTAATGCTTTACAGATTCAGGGTTTATGCCACCAAGGTTCACTAGGGATTACGCTACCTGCCGAACGATGCCCCTAGTCTAGGACACACTACGTAGAGTGGTATATGTTCCTAGACTTTCCCCACGTATGTGTCGCGAATCGTTTATCGCTGTCTAGATGCACATGTCCTGAAATGTGCGACCCAAGTCCCGTGGCAGGGCTACTCTAGAAACACGGAACTTGGTCGGGAGCTTTTCAGATATCTGCCGGTGCAGATGCTAAGGTCTGTTTTTCTACCAGTGGTTATGGTCCCACGTGACCCCTCCCTCAAATAATGAAAGGCAATCCAAGTAAATCAAGCGCGAGAACTGTACTTTTTCCACCCTATGCCCTACTTTCCTACTGGCCAGCCTCACCCATAACTAGTTAGCAAATATATGGTCTGTTGGGAGTTCTCTGCCTTTCCGCATACGTAAAACGATTGACTAAAGATGGTAGGTAGACGACGAGTTGCTATCACAGGGCTACTGTTCTCACTGAATCACGCTGGTCTATCCTAGTCTTTAAGTTGCCTTGTATTGCAACCAAGGCATACCCTTGGTTCTTCTACCGCAGACCTTAACCTTTGTGAGCCCAGGAGGATCATATGCCACCTCACAGAGGGATACCAAGAGTACCCTCACGTCCCCTCGAAGCCTCGGGCTTCGTAACCCAATTTGTTGGAGCCTTCTTTTTAATCAGACGGACGTTCGCTCCTTCCCGTGTTATACTAAGAATTACTACTTAGTTTTGCTAACTAAGGTTAACCACTTAGTTTCCAGAATCATTGTTTTCTTAACTAAGGTTTACTACTTAGCTCCTTTTTAACTAAGGTTTACTACTTAGTTCTCTTCTCGTCAATTTGGATTGGTTAAGTGTCATTAGTCATTTCAAGCTAACTTAGCCCTCTTCATTTATCCTGTTAAATTGGTTAAGTGTTATCAGTAATTCATGTTGACTTAACCCTACCACAAACCAAGTTATATTGGTTAGGTATTTCTTATTACTTAACGCTATTCATTCATCCTGTATTGGTTAAGTGTTCCTTTTTAACTTAACCTTGCCCATCTGTTTTTAACTAACATTTTATTAATGGTTAAGTATTATCCCTTCATGTTTTAGACTTATCCCTATTCATTCATCCTGTATTGGTTAAGTGTTCCTTTTTAACTTAACCTTGCCCATCTGTTTTTAACGAACATTTTATTAATGGTTAAGTATTATCCTTTCATGTTTTAGACTTAACCCTATTCATTTATCACAATCTGATGGTTAAGTGTTCAAGTTTACTTAACCCTACGGTCTAGTCCAGCTAACATATCAAATTGGATAAGTGTATTAAATTTTACTTAACCCCAACCTCTAGTCTAGTTAACATGTTAATTTGGCTAAGTGTATTAACTTTACTTAACCCCACCTTCTAGTCTAGTTAACATGTTAATTTGGATAAGTGTTTTCTTAGTTACTTAACCCCTACAAATCTTGTCTTGTTACGATGTTAAGTTTGGTTAAGCGTCCCTATGGACTTAACCCTCCCTTTCTAGCTTAACTGTGTTAAGTGTCTGTATGAACCTAACCCCACCCATCAGTTTGGTTATCATGTTGAATTGGTTAAGTGTCTTAGTTAACTTAACCCTACTATTCTTGTTCTAGCTTTAACTAAATAAATTAAAGCCGCGACCACTCACATTAAATAGATATTGTTGCGATTACTGGATGTGCCGGTTGGCTCCGGGCAGGTTTACATCGCAACTCAGTCTAACCTCGGGTTAGGTATATTCGTGTTTTCTAAGTTCAAAGGGTTTTGATTAATTTTCAAATCAGGTTTTGAAAGTAACCATCCCGTCCGTCGGATCAGTTAGGGATAGCCAGGGAGAGCAGGAAACTTGTATTTTCCAAACCCAAGCCTAGACACTATCCTCTTTGTCACCCTAGAACTTTCTGGTGTTTTAGTAAAAGAGATGTCGTTAATAAACCTTTAATTTTTCTAAATTTACAGTTTCTCATTTAGGACAAATTCTATAAGTAAATTATTCCTAATTTACTTATTTCATAATTACTCTTTTAATGTAAATTGTCAACATTTATTATTATGGCCCATTTTCCCCTCTATATCATATTTATGCTATTTGGTATGTAAACTATACCAAATTAAGTGTCACTAACCATGATTTTGCTAAACATGACAATTACTCACAATTATGGCCAATTTCAAATTTATGCCAATATACTTATTATGCCAAATTAGCTAATCCAATTCTGATTTAACATTCTAATTACAGTTCATGTCAAACTAGACTTATTATTCTAGTTCACAGTTCATGTAAATGCAAGATTTACAAGTCAATACTAGATTCAAATTACACATCCTATAATTCATGTGAAATTTATCCAATTTGCATTTTTATGAACATGCCATAATACATGTTCCCAATTTATCCAATTTCCAAGTTTATAACTACGTATTAGTAAATTTCATATTTTGCCCAAATCGTATTCCCATCGTTCGTATAATCGTGATTCAACCTAGATTATAAATAAATCTAGATTCGTGGATAAAAGGGAATGAACCAAAATGCCATGAAAGAATAGACATAATAACTGGCATAAGATGATAATTCACAGGCATATAGATCAGGTAATATTATGACATGAAATGGGTTGAATAGTATAGGTTCAAGAACATGGGTAGACCTAACTTAATAGGTAAATTCCCAAGATCAAGATCCAAGGATAACTAGAAATAGAAAGTCAAGCCTAGATCCAATATAATGCCAGTTTGGGGTACAACATGGTTTTGTAACTACAGTGTCATGGGCATAAATAAAAACCTTATATCCATAGTCATAGGCAATAAATCCTCACAGTTAATGAATCACAGTCATAGGCGATGTTCATAGTCAAAGGAAAATAATTCTCACAGTCATGAGTCACAGTCGTAGGTAATGTTCATAGGCAATGTTCATAGTCAAAGAGGCATATGGTTTTAAGGTCCATAGTCACAGTCTTATTGGTCATCGAACCATAACAGTTCTTAATTAGGTCCAAGGATATAAGCACTGATTCGAACAGAAAGATTTGGCATATTCTTTTATTCCTTTAATTTCATATCACGAATAGAGAAAACATTCAAATCTAAAAAGTAACCGACTTACAGAGATTATATTAGATTCGTAGAAAAACAGTCGTTGAAGTCGTTTGATTCTTCACTTGAATCCTGACTTGTTTTGAATCTCCTTTTGAAAGTCTTGAGCAACATTTCCTCGTCTTGATTTATTTTACATATTATTTTATTTATTTATACATTTAGAGGAGGAGAAGAAGCCATGTCCACCAAGAATCTTTGCAGCATAAGGTTAGAGAAGAATTGTGAATAGAGAAGGAGACTAAGGGCTGTTTATATAGGCTTAGGCGGACGAATCTAGGCAGAAAACGAGACAAGGTACATCAGAATGCACCCAGGCCCAAAAGTGGATTTTTGCACCCAGGTCGACACCCATGTCGACTGGGCAGTCGACCTGGTCAGAGGGGGGGGGGTCGACTACCCAGTCGACTCCACAGTCGACCTGGGTCCTGGGCGGGAATTTTCCCGCCCAGCCCGCTTCTGGGTTTGAATTCGAATTTCGAATTCGAATTTCGAGCTGTTTTCGATTCTGAAAATTCCTGAAACTTCGGAGGGTCATATCTCCCTCATGCAGACTCCGATTCTCGCAAACTCGGACTCGTTTCCAAGCAAAATTTCGAGACGAACGCAATGGCACAACTCGTTTCCCTTGATTTTGATTTTAAAATTTAATTCTTCCTTGATTTGTGAATCCTAGTGTTACAGAATTACGGGGTGTTACACAGGTCAACGAATGTGGACAGGAACGAGGCCAAATACATCAGAGTGAATCCAGCTTCAGAAATGGACTCGGGCACCAGGTTGACCCCCAGGTCGACACTATGGTCGACCTGGTCCTGGGTAGGTCAACTACATAGTCGACCCCCAGGTCGACCTGGTCCTGGGCGGGAAATTTCCCGCCCAGTCCATTTGGAGGTTTGAAATTCGAATTTTGAATTCGAATTGAGTCTGTTTTGAATTTGAAAATTTCTGAAAACTTCGAATGGTCATAACTTGGTCATACGGACTCCGATTTTCGAAAACTTGGACTCGTTTCCAAGCAGAATTTCGAGACGAACGTAATGGCACAACCTGTTTCCCTTGATTCTTATTTTAAAAATTAAGTCTCCCTGATTTATGGTTATTACACGTTATAAAAACACGGGTTGTTACACGACCACACATGACCGACCATTCATTTCACTTGAGTGTATCGAATGTATATCACCAACGGTTGGGATCAGCAACCATTTCCCGAATGGGACAACATCGACAATAGATTTTTAGAAGTAAATGAAACTCTAGATCAGGTTATTATACACCCTAATGGGTGCTACCTACATAGCCATGCTGCCTGCCCGATTTTTGTCATTTCCTGGTTGTGAGGCTAGAGGCCACGCTTATCTCTGACAGATTATATGTTTAATCACTTTGAATGTCACATCGTCATACCCTCCAAATCAAAAATTGATTTCCCCAAAAATACCACGAGTATACAGCTAAGAGAAACGAATTCCTCCGCCACCAAATGTAAATACGTTTGAAGAGATCAACTTACGTGATCTATTAAATATACTCTGTCAGACACTCTTCCATACAGGTCGTCCTGGAACTGGACAAACCGAAGGCACTATTCAGTACAACCATCTTAGGCAATCTTTAACTAAGATTTATACAATAGCCTGTAATAACCCGGAAATCCGAGCCAATTTAAAATTTTTATTTTGGCAATTTTGATGAATTTTGAATATTTAAAATGATTTACTTTAAATAATAGCGACGAGAAATTTATTTTGAATAGAATTAGAACATATATATTTATTTGAATCATCATTAGAATATAAATATTTTATTTTAAACATAAAAGGAATTGAAAATGGCGCGGTAGTTCGAAAATTTGATTTCAAATTTTAAATGATTGTACAGGATTCAAAATAAACTGGATTTTAGCGAAACCAAAAATATTGGAATCTATTTGAGAATATCTTTATAATGAATCTGAAAAATTGAAATTTCATAGCGGGGATAAAAAGTTATGCCCAGTTGAAATTTCAGAATAGTCGCTATGGAATTTTGGCCCTTAAAAACGGAAATTTTGCAAACGACCTCGGTTTTCGATAAAACCACTTTTGTTGGATCCGGGATGTAGAATTATTGCTAGATTCCAAAATTCTTAATTTTCTGAATCAATATGTGAGCGTGGCACAGGAAAACCTGTTTTGATAGTTTCAGTCAACTTCGATCGACCAGAAAATGACCATTTTTCAAACGGTCTCGGAACTTGACGAAATTAGTTTTGTTAGAACCGTATCGTTAATACGAAGCTAGAAAATATTTTCTGGGAATTTTTAGAGTCCGCATGTGACCCAAGTAAATTGAAATGTGCATTCAAATTCAATATATAGATTTATATTTTAATTTAAAGGAAAACTGATTGAAATTATCGAATCAGCTTACGATACATATCCCATTGTGTTCGGAATGGGGGTAATTAGCTAGGGGCGACAGTCGTTGGGCCTCGATTGGAGATCGAATTTAATAGTTGCTTTTTAGAATTAATTAAATAATTGAATATATTATTATTATTATTATATAATACCTCTCTCCTATACTATACAACTCAGAATCGATTAAATAAAAAAAGAGACGAAGAAACCCCCCGATGGATCTCGTTCAGCCCCACGTCGCGCCGCTTAACCTCGCCGCCGCCCCCATCTAGTCGCCCCCCCCCCCCCCGCCCCCTTCCAATCGTCGTCGCCTCCCTAGCTTCTCCCTCCTCCCTCGCTGACACAAAACCCACAGCGAACCTACAAATCCTACCTGGAACCGCCGCCATGGCCTCCAACACCCCACCGCAGCGCCACCTGACGGTCTACCGCCGACCTGAAAAGCCTCCACCACCGGAAAGCAGCTCCGACCACCCCCTCTCTTGGAAATCGAAGTGTGCCTTCTCCTTTATTTCTATATATACGAATTTGCTCTGTTTATGTTCAGTTTTTATAGATTCACATTGAAATTATTTTTTTATTTTTATTTATAAAAAGGTTATGATTTCTAATCATAAAAAGCTTTGATTTTTAAACAATATTAAGTAATGATTTTTAACAACATAAAGATTTGATTTTTATAGAATAAAAATATGATTTTTATATTATAGAAAGAATAAAATATGATTTTTATATTATAGAGATAACAAAAAATACGATTTTTATATTATATAGATAGTAAAAATTCAATCTTTATATATATAGCGATAAGATAAAAATTCGATTTTTATATATAAAGTAGCGGTATAAAAATGTGATTTTTAACTATATATATATATACAGCGATGTTAAAAACATGATTTTTAACATATACCATGTGAAGCAGATCTCGTTGGAGACGCGATGAAGATTTCCTACATATGAAGAGTCGCAGTGAATTGGTTTAGCTAATCGGTGAGAACTCCTCACTTTTATTTTAATTTCTAGTTGAAATATATACTAGGATGCAGACGGTGCTTAGCAGCACCCGACACCCGTCGTCCACAGAACATGGATGACTTGTTTGTTTAATTGCTGTGTTGTGAAAATTGACTGTTGGTTGTGAAGTAAAATATATATTCATGTGTTGAAATAAAATATATATTCATGTGTTGAAATAAAATATATATTCATGTGTTGAAATAAAATATATATTCATGTGTTGAAATCAAATATATATTCATGTGTTGAAATCAAATATATATTCATGTGTTGAAATCAAATATATATTCATGTGTTGAAATAAAATAAATATTCATTTACAAATCGAACGATTTGTTTATGTACACCGATTTGACTGATATTGATTGGGACGATAAATTTTACACATCGCCCAACTACACAAATAAAACCCGTGTTTGATTGTTTGAAACCCCACACGGGTTTTGGGATGAAATTGGACATATACTAATCCCAATAATTAGCTTTATGTCGATCGATTGATTGACAGACTGTTATAAGCATTGAATATTTATATTTGATGCTTATACAGTGTAGAATGCACTCTGGATGATGGTTGATTATTTATCGTTGCTATGAATACATGTGTTTTATGGAATCCATATAAATAATATTATATAGTAATTGAGTGGATCTCATTCCAATTTAGGAAATAAATTATATTCATGTGTTGAATAAACCAAATAGTCATGTGTTGACAATACTCATGTGTTGAGAATATTCATGTGTTGAAACCAGTCATGTGTTGAATAAAATATATATTCATGTGTTGAATAAAAGAAAATTCATGTATTGAAGAAAATATTCATTTGTTGAATAGAATAACGAAGTTATTGAAATATATAAAGCCATGTTGGTTAGTTATGCACCATTTTGACGCGAACGATATTTATATCGATTATATTCGTTTTTATAATGAATATAGAAAAGGAAGTGATTTCAAAATATAATGTTTTGAAAATATTATCATTTATAGATTAATGATATGGAATATTCAATTTTGATTAGAAATTGAATATGAAGTTGAAATTGTTTTGAAAACGAATTTAAACGATTTATAAAATACGTTTGAAAGGAAATCAATGAATATATTATATATATTATATATATATATATATATATATAATGGCCTGAATAGAACGCGCCGCGCTGCGGCAGTTCGCGAATTTCGACCATTGACTTCGAATGGATATTACGGGAGATCCGACCGTCGGATTCTCCTATAATCGGAACCGTTGGGTTCGTATCGAAAAGATCTTTCTAACGAATATTAGAGATTTGAAATCTAATGGTTGGATTTGGAATTATGTCCAAATCAAGTTTGGAAAAGGTCGTTGTAAGTGCAGTTTGATGGCCGTTGATGGAAATCGACTGTACGTGCCTTGATAAAATTATTAAAAATAGTAATAATTTGTGTAAAATCATAAGAAATGATTTGGAAAGAATTAGGATGAAAATTTCCATATTTGAAAAGATAAAAATAGATTTTATCGAAATGAACTAGTTTTGAACTAGAATTATAATCCATTTATTTTTGAAATAAATAAATTGGATTTGCAAGGGTTTTAAAAGTAACCAGAATTTCCAATAATTGAATTGGAATGGATTTGAATCGAAATTGTCTTTGGAATATTTCGATGTTGGATTTCGTGATTATACAGATATTGTAATGGAAATTTGAAAGATATATTGATATCGTTATTTCCAATACGATATTTGTTGGTCGTAGAATTTTATAATGAATATAAGCCGATATATTTTCTATTCAGAGCCTTGTATTTAATATCAAATGGGTTTTGGGTTGTCGTGAACGGTATCTTTAATAATACTGTTCTTAGACCCAACAGAGTTAAGAAAATCAGAAACTAACTGGAGATTAGTTAAGTTGAATGGTTTCTCGGGTATTGATCTGATGTTGGTTTTGGCCTTCGGGGTTAATACTTAGGGAATTGTTCACTTGCTAATTTACGATTAAAGGCTGATGGAATGGAATGTGATTTCGGGTTTATCGTGAACCGTGTTTTAAATGACATTGGTTCTTTAACCCAGTTAAAGACAGGATATGATTTCCCAAGTTGAACAATCATTAATATTGATTTTGGGAAGATTAAAACTAAGTGGAGTTTTAATGAATCTTTAATTAGATTGAAATGATCGATAATGGAGTATCACCTGTTTTGCTCCAGACGATAGTTAAATCTTTAATTAGATTTGAACGTGAAATGGTAATTGAATTTACCGATAACACCGTGGTGTTGGATATGAAGTATTACTAGTTTTACTTCATGGGATGAATAGGTTGGGATTGGGAAATTAAAACAAATGATTACTTCGGTAAGGTTCGTTAATCCCGACTAGTTTGGATAAATCATAATTTGTTTTGAACTGATATTCAAAAGAAGATTAAAGAATAAATTTAAGGAATTTATCTTTGATAAAATTAATGGGAACCTTTCCCTAAGAATGTGAAATTTAGCAACTAACTGAAGATTAGTTAAGATGAATGGTTTCCTGGGTATTGATCTGATGTTGGTTTCGGCCTTCGGGGTTAATATTTGGGGAATGGTTCTCTTACTAATTTACGGTTAGTAACTGATGAATTGGAATGAGGTGTATGTTGTGTTTGTGTAACACTTGTTTATTATATGCGCGAGTTATTCAGAAAGACCAGGTTTATCCCATTCTGAATAACTGATTCGACGATGAGTCGAGGATGAAGACGTTGGTCGAAGACCGGAGGTCTTCACGTCGTTTGGATAATTACTGATGATCTTGATTAGGCCGTACACCTAAGAGGAGGGAATCAGTTAGTGAACGTCCAGACGTACTTGGAGATCGATGGATATGCGAGGTACAAGGTGCCTCCGGTTTCATTCAGACCCAGAACAGACTTGTAAATGGACTGTGTGTCTGACATTGGTTTTCATACTGTGTGATTGATGGGTATCAGTTGCATGGAGTGGTTAGCCTGTGTGGCATGCTAAGATGCAAATGATCAAGGCTTTTGTTGAAAAGCAGAGTCTTGTGTTTGATGATCAAAGCACAGCCTGTGTGGCATAGCTTCGTGTAACGTTGATTCGCGAGCCTCACACCCTGGTTGTGGACCAGAAATGGGAGAGGACATCAAGGATGGCATGCATTTCCTTCTAGCTAGAAGTGGCGTCAGTGGTTTGACACGCCCTGATGAGTTTGACTCATGTGGTTGTTGGGTTGCGAGGCACCTCGGATATATCAGTGACTATGTGGAGTTGATGGAGTCATTGGACTCATTGACACCCCATAGGGTGGGGAAACGCAGTGTTCAGGCATTATAATCCACATCGAGTGGACCGGCCCTGACGATCCAAAGTGCAGTTGCGGCTATTCCTGAGGGGCGGGCTAGAGCGTCTCGAATTCGGTAAGGACAATCCCTTGCCTAAGTTCATAGATGGAAATCCAACTTCCAATATGAGCTTTGCGATTTTAGTTGTACACCTATATATGGCGACATAGTGGTATGGGGCATTCATGCCGCCTATGATTGATACTTATGATTGAAACTGATTTCTTCACTTATAGTAATAATAAAGGATGAAATTTAGTGTATCAAGCATTCTTTGGCTATTATAAGGTAAAACCCTATCCTCCGGCTTGTGTTGCATTATGTGATGGGACCTGGGTCTTATAATAGCTTCATTGCTCTTTATTTAGCACTGCGCGGTTGTTTTATGCACTGGTATTCTTGGGAGGATACCCGTTACGTGTTATACGGTGTGGTCCCTTGATTTACCTAACTTTAAAATAAAGATTAATAACTGTTTTAGTTCTCACACCAGTCACATGACTGACCTGGAGTTTATTGTTTTAACCTAAACTTCGGGTGCCCTTATTTTGACATGGGTAGCTAGTAGTTTTGGTTTTGCAGATTTATATTCACAAGAACCTGGTTTACAGCTGGAGTTATATCCGGAAAGCTCTGTATCCGTATATCTCTTTCAGTTTTGTTTTGTATTATTTTTCCGCTGCATTGTAATTTGTAAATCTCTGATATTTATCGAATGTGTAATATTGATTCATACTCTGTATATTCTTGTATTCTGATGGAATTGTTGTAATAAACAATGAAATGTTCTTCCGTTTGCGTCCTGATTTGTCTTGTCCTTAGTAAAATTCGTGATTTCCCATAAGGGGGATTTCGGGTCGTTACATAGCCCTTGCACTTTACTCCGTCTTCAGTTATCTTTGGCATATATAATTAGCAACGCTTACGCCAATACAGAGTGGTTCTTCGGATAATAATACAACCGGTCTCTCCATAATAACAATGTTAAAATGGTCAAAAACTTCGATAGTCGGTGAGTTAACTATCAAAGAAAAACAGGTGTGCAAACAACGATATTATTTCCAGATGGAAATTATATCGATCAATCATCATTTAACATTTAACATTTATTCTCTTTAGTTCATTAATTTATTTATCTCCTATTTCCATATATTCTAAATTCTTATATTCTATTATCAGAAAACATTTCTGATTCTTATTTGGAAAACATTTCCAAAACTCCTTCACTTGGTTTAAACCGATGTTTAAATCAAACATCGCCATGCCAACTCAAACCATTTCACTCATTAACTAAATTTACTTAACCATCCTTTACTATCAAACCTTACCATTCCTTAGTTAAGAAGGAAGTCAATCAAGTTGGGGTATAATTACCTCTCAGACCTTAACTGAACAACATTTTAACTTCGAAATAGTCAAAGTTTATCTTTTAAATCTTTAACAAACTTCCTTACATAACTCTCGGATTCTATTTACGTATCCACTTCTTCATTGAAAATATTGATTATAACTATAACGTTATAATCCCTACTTTCGAAATATCTAACTTCCATTATAACTTTTATTCTTTAATGTGAATAAATAAATAAACACATGATTTATAAATAAATAAATCTTGATTTAAACACCGGAAAGTATAAGTACTTTACCGAATTTGATAATTGAATTCTTCGATTAACTCTCTTCGAGTAATCTCTATTTGATTAACTCTTCTTCGAATAACCTATATTCGATTATCTCTCTTCGAATAACTTATATTCGATTAACTCACTCTTTCGAATAAACTATATTCGATCTCCTTCTTTCGAATACGCTATATTCGATTTAACTCCTTTCGAATAAACTATATTGATAATCTCACTTTCGAATAACTAAATTCGATTAACTCCCTTCGATTAACTAATAATCGATAACTCCTTTCGATTAACTAATAATCGATAACTCCTTTTGATTAACTAATAATCGATATCTCCTTTCGATTAGCTAATAATCGATAACTCCTTTCGATTAACTAATAATCGATAACTCCTTTCGATTAACTAAAAATCGATAACTCCTTTTGAATGACTAATATCCGATTAACTCCTTTCGATTAACTAATAATCGATAACTCCTTTTCCGATTCGATTAAACTATATTCGATTAATTCTCTTCTTCGAATAACCTTATTCGATAACTCTTTCTTCGAATAAACTATATTCGAATAACTCTAATTTGACTAACTCTAATTAAATTAACTCTATTCGAATAACCCATATTCGACTAACTCTTGTTCGATTAACTCTATTCGAATAACTCTAACTGATTAGCTCTAACTGGTTAACTCTAACAGATTAACTATAACTGATTAACTCTAACTGGTTAACTCTAACTGGTTAACTCTAACTGGTTAACTCTAACTGATTAACTCTAACTGGTTAACTCTAACTCTAATCGATTAACTCCTCTAACTCATTTTGATTAACTCCTTTGATTAAATCTATGCCATATTCAGTTTCAAATATCGATGTTGAAATCGATTCTTACTTCTCTATATAAGCCCTGGCTAATATATCCTATTCATCCAATGATAAATATTTTATTTAATTTATAAAATATTATTTATAAATTAATCTTCTCAATCTATTGGTTATAACAGATTCTATTTAAAGTCTTTACTTTAAATCCGTATCATGTTATACCCGTGTGTGAAGCACGAGTCTAAACTTTCCTGATGTAAAATTCTATTCATTTGCCAAATATTTCCTTATATGACATTCTTTTCGTTTCCCAATAAACCCCTTTAATAACTCTATTTATTTTCTAAATAAATATCTCCTTTTATAACTCTATTTATTTGTTTTACAAATATCTCCTTTTCAAATCTATTTGTAAATGCTTTACAAATATCTCCCTTTCAAATCTATTTGTAAGTGGTTTACAAATATCTCCTTTTCAAATCTATTTGTAAATGGTTTACAAATATCTCCTTTTCTAATCTATTTGTAAATGGTTTACAAATATTTCCCTTTCTATTTTATTTGTAAATGTTTTACAAATATCTCCTTTATATTTGTTTTACAAATAATTTCTTTATAAAATCCCTTGATTTTATAAATATTCCTTATATATAAAATCCTTTGATTTTATAAATATTCTATTTCAATATACAGTTTGAAATCTTCCTTCTATATAAAATCTTCCGATTTTATATAATATTTTATTTCAATATAGTTATTGAAATTTTCCTTTTTCATCCCAGGGTTTTCTTACGGTATTTAAAATACCAAACAACAGTGATCGATATCATTCAAACACACATAATCAACAACAGATTATATATCACATCATATATCACAATATATGAAAAACAGTAAAATAAATGTTGAGGAATCCAGTTGGATTCCTCCAACCTGTTTCCCTGCATCACAGATGTTAAACAATAAAATTAACATCGATTTCATTTCAATATGAAATATTCTGCTAAACAGAATTAATATTAGATTAACGATTTATATATATATATATATATATATATATCATTATCTATAATTTCAACCAATACATAAGCAATTCAACCAAATAGTTAACACACAGCAATCAACAGATAATTATCAATTCTAAAAATACGTTAGAAAAATAAAACTATTCAGAGTTGGTGAATTTTACTCACATTGGACGATCATTGTTAATAACGATAACCATGGCTTGATTCTGACGGAAATTTTTTTTCACTATAAATTGTAACGAGGTCGAATTCTCTCCTAGTCAGTTCCATTATGGAGCCGCCTTCCATACGATCCCAATGGATCTTTTTTCGTTAGATTCTGATATCGTATGACGATGTTATGGATTTACGAAGTTAGTACGCATTTTAAATAAATTTAAAAACTTGGATTATAAAATAAATGGGCCTCAACCTTTCCAGCCCATACCTTACCCAAAAACAAACCCCAACACGTTGCGCCTCCTTCTTCCACAGATTAAATTACAGAAAACCGCTCCTCCTCATTCCCCTTTGACCCAACGTTGACCGCCTCCCCCCTTCACATTGGCCACCCACCGTCGCCGCCATTACCACCTGAGGATTTCTCGCCTCCTCCTCTATTTGCCTTGACCCATGAACCCAAACTCGAACTCCCCCTTGGTGAAAGGACCTACTGCTCCAACTAGAAAAATCCCACCCCGCTTTCCACCTCCGACGACCGGAGCACCACCCATTGGCGTCCACACCCGCGCCTCAACTCACTCATAAACTCGCCACCTCGTTTTCCCTAGCTCCTCCCCCCATCGTCAATTTAAACCTAACCCTAGTTTCACAGCTATTTTTGTTCGAACCCAGAATCGACGTCGTACCATGTAAGATAGGCATCGAATTGAAGCTAATCACATAAGGAGTTCAAGAAAAAGGGTGTGACGATCCCAAAACCCCGTAAAACGGTGTTAAGGATAATCATGGGAATATAACACATTAATCATCATTAGCAGAGTACAGATAATAGCATAAACAGGAAATAGAATAATTTACACAAATATGACAGCGGAATCATATATATATATATATATATCACCACATCAGAGAGCACAATGCAGGATACAACTTAGTGCAAAATAGTACATAATTAGTCTACATTGCCGGAGGCGGAATCATATACATGGGAAATACATAAACGAAACATCAGTCTACATCGCCTGAGGCGGAATCATAGTACATATATAGTAATGGCGGAAAAATCATAGTCATCACTATGTAGTCAAGCCTCGCCATGAGCCAAAAAGTGCACCTCTGCTGCGGTGCCAAGCCAAAATACGCCATCTACCTGATACTAGGCTGCCCGTGTGAAAATAAGGGCATCCGAGTTTGCATGGTGAAATAAACTACGAATCAGTCATGGGACTGGTATGAGAAATCTACTTAACTAATTATATAACAACAACAAGGCACATCAAAGGATCACACCACTTTTGCGGAACGGGTTTACTCCAATGAGTGCTAGTGCAAGAAATAAAGTAAATTATTAAATCATCGCAATGCTTTTTATAAAAATGAAGCCATTATAAGACTCAGGTCCCATCACACAATGTAACGCAAGCCAAAGGATAGAGTTTTACCTTATAATGGCCAAGAAATGCTTGATACGTATAAAACCAAAGTGTTTTATATTATTACTAGTGCATATATGTTTCAAAAACGAATTCAATCATAAATATCAATCATAGGCGGCATGGGTACCATATATCATGTCGCCATACTAGTAATACAATCAAATCCGCAATTTCGTATTGGAAATTGGATTCCATCATGAGTCGAGGCAAGGGGAAAGCTCCTCTCCGTTTGGGACACTCTAGCAAATGTCTCAGGACCACACACAGCGATCCTTGGATCTTCAGGACCGGTCCCCTCTTGCTTTTGAGGATTGGCAATTCCTGAACACACATTTCCCTGTCCTTACAGACCCATAACTGAGTTGCCTCGCATTCCAATAACCACACAGGTGAAAACTATATATAAATGTCAGGGCTGGTAAGTCACTGACACCATCGTAGCTAGAAGGAAACATCGTGTTCTCCCTGCAGTCACTATCCCGTTTTTGACTCATACCGAGGTGTGAGGCTCGCGAATCCACGCTATACACAAAGCTACGCCACACAGGCCAAGCTTTGATCATCATCCACAAGACTTTGCTTTGCAACAGAAGCCTTGATCATATGCCACTTAGGCGTGCCACACAGGCAATTCACTCCATGCGACTGATTTCTATCGATACATAACCTCTGAGCTCGTACGTCTCAGAGAAGGGCGTTAAGCAAGAGAATATATTCTCCGCTGCCAAACAGATATATATTTAATAGAGGTCATTCAGCATAGAACAAAATCCGATGTCAGACACACAGTCCATTTACAAGTTCGTTCTGGGTTTGAACGAAGCCGGAGGCACCATATTCCTCGCATATTCGCACAATCAACAATACGTCCGGACGGCTACCACTTCAGCTCCTTCAAGGTAGCTACTCCAATCAAGAGCATCAGTAGCGCCCATCCATCCAATGTGAAGATCGTCGGTCTTGAACCATCTTCAACTCTTCGACTTCTCACCGTCGATCGATTATTTGAAATGAGAATGAACTCGGCCTTTTCAAATAATCCACGTTTATTTAGATTTTCAAATCAATTCTTCACATGCTTAAACTATTCAACATTCACATTTTAGTTCCTTAGTATAATTTTCATGTCAAACACATTCAACCATCAGATATCAAGCAAACCAAGCAAAATTGGTTTATTTCTATTCTATATCGCCTATAATATTTTATAACGATATATCGCCATTTTATTTATTTAAAAACGGCCGCATTTAATTAAACGACGTTTCAGGTCGTGCCAAGGCACTGTTTTTTCCCTAAATTTGGTTTACACATATCGGAAAATCTGTAACAACCCGAAAATCTGGGCCAGTTTAAAAATTTTATTTTGGCGATTTTAGCGAATTTTGATTATTTAAAATGAATTATTTTAAATAAAATCAACGGAAATTTATTTTGAATATAATTCGAACGTATATATTTATACGCGTCGTCGTTAGAATATAAATATTTATATATAATTATAAATAGAATTGAAAATGGCGCGGTAGTTCGATAATTCGATTTCAAACTTCAATTGAATGTACCGGGTGCAAAACAATCCGGATTTTAGTGAAACCAAAAATATTGGAATCTAATAGTGAATATCTTTCCAACGAATCCGACAAATCAAGATTTCATTGCGGGAATCAAAAGATATGTCCAGTTGAAATTTCTGAATAGTCGCTATGGAATTCAGGCCCTTAAAAATGGACATTTTGCAAACGACCTCGGATTTCGACGAAACCAGTTCTGTTGGATCCGCAGTGTCAAGTTATTGCTAGGTTTCAAATTTCATAATTTTTCGAATCAATATGTGAGCGTGGCAAAGGAAAACGCGTTTGACCAGTTTCTGTTGAATTTAATCGACTGGAAATTGGACATTTTTCAAACGGTCTCAGAATTCGACGAAACTAGTTTTGTTAGGACCGTATCGTCAATACGAAACTAGAAAATATTTTTCTGGAATTTTTCTAGTTAGTATGTGACCCCGGTAATTTGAAATGTACGTTTAAAATTCAATATAAGGATTTAAATGTAAATTCAATGGAAACTGATTGTAACGATCAAACCGGCTTACGATACATATCCCATTGTGTTCGGAATGGGGGTAAAACGCTATGGACGACAGGCGGTGGGCCTCGTTTCGAGGTCATAAGTAAAAGTCAACCCTTTGGCAAAAATTTAATAATTAAATAATAAAATAAAATATAAAAAAAAAGAATTCCCTCCCCTTTTCTTCTGCCTTGGCCCCCCCCCCCCCCCCGATCATTAATCAGAAAGTGAAAAAAAAAAAAGGAAAACCCTAGAAACTAAATCGCGCCGCCTGACCTTCGAAGCCGCCGCCGAACCCTTCGCCGAAGCCCCACCGCCGACCAACCTCCTCCTCCCACCGCATGACCCCCGTTCAGTCTCCTCCCTCCAGACATCGAAGCAGCAACCCGAAGCCTCCGCACCCTGTCGCGACGCCACCGACACCTCCGAACGCCGCCTGAGCCGCCCTCGACTTCCCTCCTCCCCTTCGCATACCACGGTAAGCATTTAATTTATTTTATTTTTATTTTTGTTTTATGAAACTGATTTATAGTTAATTACTGTATTTTTTTTTTCTAGTTTTATAAACTGTTTTTTTTTTTTTTTAGTTTTAAAAGCAGAAATTTTTAAAAAGATTTTTAAAACAGAAATTTTTAAAAAGAATTTTAAAAGCAGAAATTTTTAAAAAGAATTTTTAAAACAGAATTTTAAAAGAAAAACTGATTTGATAAGAAGAATAAAAACTGTTTTTAAAAGATTTTAAAAACTGCATTTTTTAAAAAAAAAAGAAGAAAAAAAACTGCATTTTGGAAAAGATATAAAAACTGCATTTTCAAAAAGATAAAAGAAAAAAGGTTTTATCTTTTGAAATAGAAAAGGTTTTATCTTTTGAAATAGAAAAGGTTTTATCTTTTGAAATAGAAAAGGTTTTATCTTTTGAAATAGAAAAGGTTTTATCGTTTAAAATAGAAAAAAAAGGGGTTTAAACTTTGAAATTAAAAAGGTTGAATCTTTTAAAAGAAAAAGATTTGAACTTGCAAAAATAAAGATCATATTTTTAAAAATAGAAAAGACAGAATTTTTGTTAAGTAGAAGATGTAAGATATGATTCTTATATTTTTAAAATAATAAAAATATAATTTTTACATCATAGGAATATTAAAAATATAATCTTTGTTTCTAAAATATAATCTTTATATATTGATTAACATAGTAAAAATTCGATTTTTACTTATGTAGAGAATACGGGAAACGAAAGCGACAAGAAGACGAAATAGACGAAGATTTCCATAAAGGAAGAGTTGTGTTATTGGATAGCTATTGGTGAGAACTCCTCGCTCTAAATTTTCTTTTTCTAGTTATATATATATATACTAGGATGTAGACGGTGCTTAGTAGCACCCGACACAATCGTCCACAGACCATGGACTTGTTTGTTTGATTGCAAATTAGTTAGACTATATGGTTTGGTTTGAATGGTTTGGTGAAATGAATTATATATATCGAAAGTGAAAATATTATATATATCGAAAGTGAAAATATTATATAGTGAAAGTGAAAATATCGAATATATTGAAAGTGAAAATAATATATATATTGAAAGTGAAAATATCGAATATATTGAAAGTGAAAATAATATATATATTGAAAGTGAAAATATTGAATATATTGAAAGTGAAAGTATCGAATATATTGAAAATGAATATATATATATATAGAAAATGAATTCGAATTGAACTAAATAGAAAACGAATTCGAATTGAACTGAATAGAAAACGAATTCGAATTGAATTGAATAGAAAACGAATTCGAAATGAATTGAATAGAAAACGAATTCGAATTGAATTGAATAGAAAACGAATTCGAATTGAATTGAATAGAAAACGAATTCGAAATGAATTGAATAGAAAACGAATTCGAAATGAATTAAATAGAAAACGAATTCGAATTGAATTGAATAGAAAACGAATTCGAATTGAATTGAATAGAAAACGAATTCGAAATGAATTGAATAGAAAACGAATTCGAATTGAATTGAATAGAAAACGAATTCGAAATGAATTGAATAGAAAACGAATTCGAAATGAATTGAATAGAAAACGAATTCGAAATGAATTGAATAGAAAACGAATTCGAATTGAATTGAATAGAAAACGAATTCGAAATGAATTGAATAGAAAACGAATTCGAAATGAATTGAATAGAAAACGAATTCGAATTGAATAACATAGAAAATGAATTCGAATTGAACTGAATAGAAAACGAATTCGAATTGAAATAAAATTGAAATCGATTTGAATTGAAATCAAATCGAAGTGAATGTTAAAAGAATTTATAAAGGAAGATTCAATTTTGATTTGAAATTGAAATAAAGGTTGAAATTGTTTTTGAAACAAATTTGAAATGATTAATAAAATTCGTTTTAAAAGGAAATCGACGAAATATATATTATATATATAATATAATGGCCTGAATAGAACGCGCCGCGCCGCGGCAGTTCGCGAATTTCGACCATTGACTTCGAACGGACATTACGGGAGATCCGACCGTCGGATTCTCCTGAAATCAGAACCGTTGGGTTCGTATCGAAAAGAGCTTTCTAAGGAATATTAGAAATTTGAAATCTAACGGTTGGATTTGGAATTACGTCCAAATCAAATTCGAAAAAGGTCGCTGTAAGTGCAGTTCGATGGCCGTTGATGGAAATCGACTGTACGGGCCTCGATAAAATTATTAGAAATAGTAATAATTTGTGTAAAATCATAAGAAATGATTTGTGAAGAATTGGGATGAAAAACTCCATATTTGAAAAGATAAAAATAGATTTTTATCGAAATGAACTAGTTATTAAGTAGAAAAATAATCCAATGGTTAAAAATAAATAAATTGGATTAGATTTGAATTGAAATTATCAATGGATATTTTCGATATTGGATTCCGCGATTACAGATATTGTGATGGGAATTTGGAAGATATCGATATCGTTATTCCCGATATGATATCTGTTGGTTTCAGGATTTGATGTTAAATATAAGTCAATACTCTCTCTATTTAAAACCTTATATTTAATGTCAAATTTGACTGATTGATGGTTTGGATTGTGCTCGACCAGTTTATGAGCAGAATATGCTTTTACATTTAGCATTGGGTTGGGTTGAAAATATCTGTGTGCTAACGCCTTGTGAAACACTTCACGATTTGACGATAAGGTGTTTAGCGATGTTGTGTTCATTTCAAATTTAACGAATGATTGTGAAATGATATTTTTCTTAAGTGAAAAGAAATGTATTCCCGATTTTGGACAGGGAATGTTTTATAAAAATGTTTTATAAAACAGAAAGGATTTCGAGGCCCAAAACCCGACGATTTCTAAAGTGATTTAGAAAATGTATTATATGTTACATTGTGGTTCATCGCGTATTCGATTAGTTGCTATTGATGATGTATCTGTTTGGTGGCGGAGAATTTATTCTCTTGCTTAACACCCTTCTTTGAGACGTACGAGCTCAAAGGTTATGTGATTAATAGTGACTGATCATATGCGTGAATTACTCATGTGAAGTACTATATTTTGAAAGTACTTGTGATTATTACGTTGTGAAATGATTTTCCCTACTTCGGGATATGAAATGATTTAGTATGTGACTAAAGATTCGGGTAACCCTGAGACTAAAAGTATGGGTGAGAGGGCGGTGTATGCTCTCCTGAGTGGGAGGTGCATCGTCGGTGTAGCCTACTCCTATGTGGGATAGGTGCACATATATATATCGAGTTGCGAGGTGCGTACCCTTTGCCTTGTCGATGGGGAGCACGATATTTGGTTGCATACTTGTTTGTATGCATTGTTATGTTTTGGAATTCACATTTCCAAATGATTTGATTTGAGATCCCGAAGTGAAATCTACTTTGATATAGAAAGTTAGATATGTATTTCAAATGATTTGAAATAAGAAATCGGGAATAAAATCCAAAGGAATAATTTCTGTAAATTGAATTGGATTTGGAAAATCTAAGTGTTGTGATTAATCTAAGTGGGTAGATTGGGATATTGCATGTTGTGTGATGCATAGTAGATCCATATATCTATATTGATTGTTGCTTATACACTGGCTTTCATGGGGGTAAACCCGTTCCGCGAAAGTGGCGTGGTCCCGTGATTTGCCTTATTTTTAAACAAGTTTAACAACTGTTTTTGAGTTCTCACACCAGTCCCATGACTGACCTGTAGTTTGATTTTCCCTTGCGAACTCGGGTGCCCCTATTTTCCACACGGGCAGTCGAGTAGTTTTATTTTGCAGATGTTTTGAGCAGGATTCTGGATTGAAGCTTTAAGCTGTGTCCAGGCATTTACAGTCTTCCGCTGTGTAGTTTATATTTCCGCTGTGCATTGTATTACATTTATGTAAATTTATCTTCCGCTGTGTATTATTTTCGATATACTCTGATATTCTGTACTCTGATGTAACATTATTATGATGTTTATTGAAGTCTTCTGTTATTTGTTCTGATGTGTTGTATACCCAAAGTTAGCGTATGCGGGATTCGAACGGTCTTGGTCGGTTTAGCGATCGATTAGGTCCGGGCGAAATCCGTGTCGTTACAACGTGGTATCAGAGCTTTGGTTAAACTCAAATCTTTGGGGTACAACTCGTTAGAACAGAATAAAAGACTCATCAGAGGTAGGATTAGTAATGTCCTATAAAAGAATCCGCATTAGAGATAGAATCAGTAGCATTCTAGAATGAGTGACTCGTTAGAGATGGGGTTAGAAATGCCCCAGAATGAGTCGAGAGTTATTTGTTTATAAATAACGTATATGTGATTATATATATAATCTGATTTTAGAAAATATGATTTTAAATATATAAAATTATATATTTGAAAATATAATCAATTAATTGATTGATGTTTGTGTTGTTGGTTTACTTGTTTGCTAATTTTGAACCATTTAGCCTAATTGAATCAAATATTGAACCGTATTGAAAATTGGTCGCATCTGCTTGCATATACATGTATATCATTGAACAGGTCATAGCAAGGAGGCTAGAGCCAGAGAATAAAATTTGTTTGCCCGACAAATAGGTACATGTTTACTACATAATTTCCTGTTTTGTTTGGGTGATGATGATTTTGTGAGCCTATTGGCTAGCCGCTTGGCTTTTTCTTTTTCTTTTTGAGATCTGAAGGACCGGGGAAGCTATTTGAAATTCCCCGATGCTCCCGGTGCAGGGGAGGTTATGGCGAAATTTTTCAGAAATTTAGGGTGTTAGCCAAATTTTTGAAATTTTGAAAATTCTCAGAAACTGAAAAGTTAGAGAATGAAAGCCAGATCGAGCGTAGAGTTGATTAATCAAACCACTTTCGACTTTGTTCCTTTTCGGGGACGAAAAGTTTTAAGTGGGGGAGATTGTAACAACCCGAAAATCTGGGCCAGTTTAAAATTTTTATTTTGGCGATTTTAGCGAATTTTGATTATTTAAAATGAATTATTTTAAATAAAATCAACGGAAATTTATTTTGAATATAATTCGAACGTATATATTTATACGCGTCGTCGTTAGAATATAAATATTTATATATAATTATAAATAGAATTGAAAATGGCGCGGTAGTTCGATAATTCGATTTCAAACTTCAATTGAATGTACCGGGTGCAAAACAATCCGGATTTTAGTGAAACCAAAAATAATGGAATCTAATAGTGAATATCTTTCCAACGAATCCGACAAATCAAGATTTCATTGCGGGAATCAAAAGATATGTCCAGTTGAAATTTCTGAATAGTCGCTATGGAATTCAGGCCCTTAAAAATGGACATTTTGCAAACGACCTCGGATTTCGACGAAACCAGTTCTGTTGGATCCGCAGTGTCAAGTTATTGCTAGGTTTCAAATTTCATAATTTTTCGAATCAATATGTGAGCGTGGCAAAGGAAAACGCGTTTGACCAGTTTCTGTTGAATTTAATCGACTGGAAATTGGCCATTTTTCAAACGGTCTCAGAATTCGACGAAACTAGTTTTGTTAGGACCGTATCGTCAATACGAAACTAGAAAATATTTTTCTGGAATTTTTCTAGTTAGTATGTGACCCCGGTAATTTGAAATGTACGTTTAAAATTCAATATAAGGATTTAAATGTAAATTCAACGGAAACTGATTGTAACGATCAAACCGGCTTACGATACATATCCCATTGTGTTCGGAATGGGGGTAAAACGCTATGGACGACAGGCGGTGGGCCTCGTTTCGAGGTCATAAGTAAAAGTCAACCCTTTGGCAAAAATTTAATAATTAAATAATAAAATAAAATATATATAAAAAAAAAGAATTCCCTCCCCTTTTCTTCTGCCTTGCCCCCCCCCCCCCCGATCATTAATCAGAAAGTGAAAAAAAAAAAAAGGAAAACCCTAGAAACTAAATCGCGCCGCCTGACCTTCGAAGCCGCCGCCGAACCCTTCGCCGAAGCCCCACCGCCGACCAACCTCCTCCTCCCACCGCACGACCCCCGTTCAGTCTCCTCCCTCCAGACATCGAAGCAGCAACCCGAAGCCTCCGCACCCTGTCGCGACGCCACCGACACCTCCGAACGCCGCCCTCGACTTCCCTCCTCCCCTTCGCATACCACGGTAAGCATTTAATTTATTTTATTTTTATTTTTGTTTTATGAAACTGATTTATAGTTAATTACTGTATTTTTTTTTCTAGTTTTATAAACTGTTTTTTTTTTTTTAGTTTTAAAAGCAGAAATTTTTAAAAAGATTTTTAAAACAGAAATTTTTAAAAAGAATTTTAAAAGCAGAAATTTTTAAAAAGAATTTTTAAAACAGAATTTTAAAAGAAAAACTGATTTGATAAGAAGAATAAAAACTGTTTTTAAAAGATTTTAAAAACTGCATTTTTAAAAAAAAAAAAGAAGAAAAAAAACTGCATTTTGGAAAAGATATAAAAACTGCATTTTCAAAAAGATAAAAGAAAAAAGGTTTTATCTTTTGAAATAGAAAAGGTTTTATCTTTTGAAATAGAAAAGGTTTTATCTTTTGAAATAGAAAAGGTTTTATCTTTTGAAATAGAAAAGGTTTTATCGTTTAAAATAGAAAAAAAAGGGGTTTAAACTTTGAAATTAAAAAGGTTGAATCTTTTAAAAGAAAAAGATTTGAACTTGCAAAAATAAAGATCATATTTTTAAAAATAGAAAAGACAGAATTTTTGTTAAGTAGAAGAAGTAAGATATGATTCTTATATTTTTAAAATAATAAAAATATAATTTTTACATCATAGGAATATTAAAAATATAATCTTTGTTTCTAAAATATAATCTTTATATATTGATTAACATAGTAAAAATTCGATTTTTACTTATGTAGAGAATACGGGAAACGAAAGCGACAAGAAGACGAAATAGACGAAGATTTCCATAAAGGAAGAGTTGTGTTATTGGATAGCTATTGGTGAGAACTCCTCACTCTAAATTTTCTTTTTCTAGTTATATATATATATATACTAGGATGTAGACGGTGCTTAGTAGCACCCGACACAATCGTTCACAGACCATGGACTTGTTTGTTTGATTGCAAATTAGTTAGACTATATGGTTTGGTTTGAATGGTTTGGTGAAATGAATTATATATATCGAAAGTGAAAATATTATATATATCGAAAGTGAAAATATTATATATAGTGAAAGTGAAAATATCGAATATATTGAAAGTGAAAATATCGAATATATTGAAAGTGAAAATAATATATATATTGAAAGTGAAAATATCGAATATATTGAAAGTGAAAATAATATATATATTGAAAGTGAAAATATTGAATATATTGAAAGTGAAAGTATCGAATATATTGAAAATGAATATATATATAGAAAATGAATTCGAATTGAACTAAATAGAAAACGAATTCGAATTGAACTGAATAGAAAACGAATTCGAATTGAACTGAATAGAAAACGAATTCGAAATGAATTGAATAGAAAACGAATTCGAATTGAATTGAATAGAAAACGAATTCGAATTGAATTGAATAGAAAACGAATTCGAAATGAATTGAATAGAAAACGAATTCGAAATGAATTGAATAGAAAACGAATTCGAATTGAATTAAATAGAAAACGAATTCGAATTGAATTGAATAGAAAACGAATTCGAATTGAATTGAATAGAAAACGAATTCGAAATGAATTGAATAGAAAACGAATTCGAATTGAATTGAATAGAAAATGAATTCAAAATGAATTGAATAGAAAACGAATTCGAAATGAATTGAATAGAAAACGAATTCGAAATGAATTGAATAGAAAACGAATTCGAATTGAATTGAATAGAAAACGAATTCGAAATGAATTGAATAGAAAACGAATTCGAAATGAATTGAATAGAAAACGAATTCGAATTGAATAACATAGAAAATGAATTCGAATTGAACTGAATAGAAAACGAATTCGAATTGAAATAAAATTGAAATCGATTTGAATTGAAATCAAATCGAAGTGAATGTTAAAAGAATTTATAAAGGAAGATTCAATTTTGATTTGAAATTGAAATAAAGGTTGAAATTGTTTTTGAAACAAATTTGAAATGATTAATAAAATTCGTTTTAAAAGGAAATCGACGAAATATATATTATATATATTATATATATAATATAATGGCCTGAATAGAACGCGCCGCGCCGCGGCAGTTCGCGAATTTCGACCATTGACTTCGAACGGACATTACGGGAGATCCGACCGTCGGATTCTCCTGAAATCAGAACCGTTGGGTTCGTATCGAAAAGAGCTTTCTAAGGAATATTAGAAATTTGAAATCTAATGGTTGGATTTGGAATTACGTCCAAATCAAATTCGAAAAAGGTCGCTGTAAGTGCAGTTCGATGGCCGTTGATGGAAATCGACTGTACGGGCCTCGATAAAATTATTAAAAATAGTAATAATTTGTGTAAAATCATAAGAAATGATTTGTGAAGAATTGGGATGAAAAACTCCATATTTGAAAAGATAAAAATAGATTTTTATCGAAATGAACTAGTTATTAACTAGAAAAATAATCCAATGGTTAAAAATAAATAAATTGGATTAGATTTGAATTGAAATTATCAATGGATATTTTCGATATTGGATTCCGCGATTACAGATATTGTGATGGGAATTTGGAAGATATCGATATCGTTATTCCCGATATGATATCTGTTGGTTTCAGGATTTGATGTTAAATATAAGTCAATACTCTCTCTATTTAAAACCTTATATTTAATGTCAAATTTGATTGATTGATGGTTTGGATTGTGCTCGACCAGTTTATGAGCAGAATATGCTTTTACGTTTAGCATTGGGTTGGGTTGAAAATATCTGTGTGCTAACGCCTTGTGAAACACTTCACGATTTGACGATAAGGTGTTTAGCGATGTTGTGTTCATTTCAAATTTAACGAATGATTGTGAAATGATATTTTTCTTAAGTGAAAAGAAATGTATTCCCGATTTTGGACAGGGAATGTTTTATAAAAATGTTTTATAAAACAGAAAGGATTTCGAGGCCCAAAACCCGACGATTTCTAAAGTGATTTAGAAAATGTATTATATGTTACATTGTGGTTCATCGCGTATTCGATTAGTTGCTATTGATGATGTATCTGTTTGGTGGCGGAGAATTTATTCTCTTGCTTAACACCCTTCTTTGAGACGTACGAGCTCAAAGGTTATGTGATTAATAGTGACTGATCATATGCGTGAATTACTCATGTGAAGTACTATATTTTGAAAGTACTTGTGATTATTACGTTGTGAAATGATTTTCCCTACTTCGGGATATGAAATGATTTAGTATGTGACTAAAGATTCGGGTAACCCTGAGACTAAAAGTATGGGTGAGAGGGCGGTGTATGCTCTCCTGAGTGGGAGGTGCATCGTCGGTGTAGCCTACTCCTATGTGGGGTAGGTGCACATATATATATCGAGTTGCGAGGTGCGTACCCTTTGCCTTGTCGATGGGGAGCACGATATTTGGTTGCATACTTGTTTGTATGCATTGTTATGTTTTGGAATTCACATTTCCAAATGATTTGATTTGAGATCCCGAAGTGAAATCTACTTTGATATAGAAAGTTAGATATGTATTTCAAATGATTTGAAATAAGAAATCGGGAATAAAATCCAAAGGAATAATTTCTGTAAATTGAATTGGATTTGGAAAATCTAAGTGTTGTGATTAATCTAAGTGGGTAGATTGGGATATTGCATGTTGTGTGATGCATAGTAGATCCATATATCTATATTGATTGTTGCTTATACACTGGCTTTCATGGGGGTAAACCCGTTCCGCGAAAGTGGCGTGGTCCCGTGATTTGCCTTATTTTTAAACAAGTTTAACAACTGTTTTTGAGTTCTCACACCAGTCCCATGACTGACCTGTAGTTTGCTTTTCCCTTGCGAACTCGGGTGCCCCTATTTTCCACACGGGCAGTCGAGTAGTTTTATTTTGCAGATGTTTTGAGCAGGATTCTGGATTGAAGCTTTAAGCTGTGTCCAGGCATTTACAGTCTTCCGCTGTGTAGTTTATATTTCCGCTGTGCATTGTATTACATTTATGTAAATTTATCTTCCGCTGTGTATTATTTTCGATATACTCTGATATTCTGTACTCTGATGTAACATTATTATGATGTTTATTGAAGTCTTCTGTTATTTGTTCTGATGTGTTGTATACCCAAAGTTAGCGTATGCGGGATTCGAACGGTCTTGGTCGGTTTAGCGATCGATTAGGTCCGGGAGAAATCCGTGTCGTTACAAAATCTAACCGTTAGAACTTCACAAGTTTTATATCATTAGAAAGATCGTTTCAAAACGAATCCAACGGTTTCAGTTTTGGGAAAATCCGACCGCCGGATCTCCCGCACTAGTTGTTTGAAGTTACGATTTCAAAATACGAACTGCAGCATCGTTATTCGATTTAATTTAATTATAATTATATTTATATATAAATATAATCGATGATTTGAATTAAACATTTCAGACAATCCAACCGTTGGATCTTTACAAAGTTGGTGACGTTGGAAAGAAATTTCCAAGGCGAACCCAACGGTTGCAGTTTCTGGAAAATCCGATGGTCGGATCTCCCGCACTAATCGTTTGAAATCTCGGTTTCAAAACACGAACTGCAGGCCTCGATTCATTTTAATTATATATATATAGTTCATTTGGCGATTTCAATATCGTTTTCACTTCAAATATTTCACTAACGCCTTTAAATTTTGGAAAATTTCACCATAACCTCCTTTGTACAGGAAGGGCTGGGAAAATTCCCAAATAGCCACACGGGCGTCTCATCTCAAAAAGAAAAAGAAAAAAAGCCAAACAGCTAGCCAACCGGCTCATAAAATCATCACCCAAGCAAACAGTAAACGTGTACTGTAACACCCTACATCCATTAATGTCACTACAAAGGGAATACATTAACTTCCATGGAGCATTTTAAGTGAATATAGAACAGAAAATCATAACAAGACAGATATAAAGCAGTACTTGAAAATTTAAAAATTTATTTATTGTAGCAGAAAGTAAATATGTTTGGTTACATCATCAAAACCAAAGACTAGAGTCAAGTACAAAATATCCATCTTGACAAAATCAGAGTATATAAAAATAGAAAGCATAACCCAACTTTAATAGCCATGATAAAAGATAAGCTGAACTTCACTTCAGCAATCCAAGTACTTCAGAAAAGATCCAAGTCAAGTTCCACTAGTGCTAATCCCACCCTGAGAACCTAAGGAGGGGGGGGGGGAGGAAGAAAAGAGGCGAAAACAAAGGGGGTCAGATATAAAGTCTGGCGAGTATGATAACTTTAACAATATAACTTTTAAAGTAACTAGGATAAGCTATAACTGGAAGATAAGGTATGACTGTGAAACAAATGATAGAGTCAAACAGGAGAAATAAGATAATGATAAGTCGCGCTTCCATGTACGTAAGGGTAATTACTATGTTATACCGAACTAATACTAACTGCACCAATACTAGTAACTCTAAAAGTTGATCCCGCCTACTGAACATAATAGATGTGATAATGGTAGTTTCGTGTACCCCTAGTTGCTGTCATAGGCGCCGCCTGCCCCTATCTCCACTAGTTGCACCTACTACCCACCCCGTTTTAATTACAATATTTATAATATGGTAGTTGTACCCCTAGCTGCTGTCATAGGTGCCGCTTGCTCCTATCTCCACTAGTCGTACCGACTACCTTCCCCATTCGATCGGCTCCCTAACTCGTAGATACCCGTGCTGGTCCCATAGTGGGGTGTAACACTCCCCAAAGTGGCAACCCAACACTACCAGAGATGCACGGCTTATACCTACATGATGCAACAATGTCTTACCTACCAGCCCGGGCCTACACACGCACATGAAGCCGTTGGACTTGCGTTGCCACTGCTAACCCGTTTTGGCCTCCTACAGTCAAGCCCAGTACGCATGTCCCGTCCTCGACTTGGGTCGAGCCCACAGAGATACTCATGGGTCACTGGTTGAAACGGGCCCCCATTACTTGACACAAGCTATCCACCTAAGCTTGGTCCTCACTAATACATCCCACTTAACCCCTTCTTATTCGTGTCCACTTACATGTTTAAATTTGGTTAAGTGTTTCTATTCTCATTTCCACATGCCACCCAAGGCACCCACTTAACCCCCATGTCCTACTTACATGTTTATCTTGGTTAAGTGCTACTAATCGTATTTCCTCATGTCACCCACTTAACCCCCATGTCCCACTACATGTTTACTTTGGTTAAGTGTTACTTAATTTATTACTACCGTAACCCCTGTAGGACCTCTCACATTAGGCTGGCATTCGTGGCTGCTGGATTTGCCGGGCGGGTCCGGGCAGTATTTCACCACAAACGAGCCTAACCTCGTGTCCATACAATTGTTACGCATTTAGTTTAGGCCTTTGACCTCTCACATTGGGCTACCATTTGTGGCTGCTGGATTTGCCGGGCGGGTCCGAGTAGTTTTACACCACAAATGAGTCCAACCTCGTGTCTTAGGCAATTAATTATACATAATTAATTTCCCCCAAATTTAAATTACTTTCCCTATTCAAATTTCCATATTTATTTATGTCCATGATTTATCACCTAAATTATGCTCATCTATTTATGGTATATAAATTATACCAATTTCATCACTAATTAATTTTGTTCCTTAAAATTAATTACATTCCTTTTTAGGCCATTACATGCCAAATTCACAATATGTGTGTATCCATTATTATCCCCATCGTACCCCCATCATTCGTTCGCTTAACATGACATATACATATTAGACTAGCAAATAGTCTAATACTTAAAAAAAGGGAATAAACGTCACAAAGTCACATACACACAATAATAGATCTAATTTGCATCTAACTTGCAATTAAGAATTACAACATACTTGCATAGTCTTTGTATTATCAAGGATCCAAAAATCATAGATCTAAAAGGTGTGAACTTGCATGTATGAACATAGTTTTACACCCAACTAGCCTAGGTAATTATCACAAACTTACATAAACTATGTATGTCGTCAACCTAAACATAAATGTGTCATCTTGCATAACTATGGATCCAATAAAAGGTGTTAACCTGAGTAAACTATGGATCCACATAAAGGTGTAAACTTGCACAACTATGCATGTCATAGTTTCAACATAAAAATGTCAACTTGAATATGGATCTAAACTTTAAAGGTGTGAACTTGTATATATGTGAATCCAATTATCACTTAAACTTGCATATGAACATAATACTTATACGAACTAGCATATGTTCCACATCCATATTCGCATAAAAACTGATGTTATAAACCTAGGTGATTGGATTATAAAAAGGGATTCATTGACACAAGTTAACATCATGAACTACTAGCATATATTTTAGATCCAAACTTACATAACATCATATAACTCGCATACAACTTGCGTGATCCTATTAACTTGCATAACATCATATGTACAACTTGCATAATCATATTAACTTGCATGCCATCATATATGAAACTTGCATAATCATATTAACTTGCATAACATAATATATGAAACTTGCATAATCATATTAATTTGCATAATCATATTAATCTTGCATAACATCATACATGAAACTTGCATAACATCATATATAAAACTTGCATAATCATATTAATCTTGCATAATATCATACATAATACAAACTAGCAAGTCATATGAATCATAACCATATTCTCATAATCCAAAGATAAGCATATCACAATTAAATTAAGAATTATCTTGTTAATGAAATCATACTCACAATGAATCGGATTAGAGATGAAGATAGTGTGTTCATTGTTGTTTGAATCTTTGATTTGTAATTTCCTAAGCTTCAAGAAAAGATGAGCTACTCCAGCGGCATGGCGGCTACAGTTCCAATTTTATTTAGGTTTTAGAATGAGGCTTTGGAGTGTTTATATAGGAGTTAGATTTATTTACAGCTGTTAGATCTCTAGAATCCATCTAGGCCTTAGAAACCAAGAAATGATGTCAACAGACCAACCAGAAATCGCCACCTAAGCCCTAAAACATAAAATTTCGTCATAGACCATTTAGGGCCGACGGGACAATTTCCAAACCTCCTGAGTCGACCCTGGGGTCGACCCAGCAGGACTCGGGTCGACCCATAAAATAGGTCGGTTTGGTGTTTTGCCTTTCCGCTTCCACTGTTTTGATTTTTTTTTCCTTAAATTTTAGGTTGAATTTTATTTTATTTATATATATATATCTATATATATATATATATATTTCTATCTTCCTAATTAACCATTTTCACACTAAACTACTTTTTGAACCGCATTCACACTAGGCCTTTTAAGCCATTTCCCTAAAATAAAAATATGGCAATGGCGAGGATCGAACTATGTACCTCTTGTATGCAAGTCAAATGTTCCAACCAAATGAGCTACTAAGTCTTTTGCTTACAAACCTTAGAACAACGCTAAACATTTATTTTTTTCTCATTCTTTTTTTTTTTCATGTTTTGCTGCAATATTTAATTTAAAGATATCTTTTTCATACGGAATCCAATTTACACAAACTCGGACTCTATCTCAACCAGAATTCCGAGAGGACCACAATGGCGCAACCCGTTTCCCTTAATTCTCACATCTGAGATTAATTATTCTTTAATTTAGTTAATTTGATTATTCAAAAATCCGGGGTGATACATGTACCTATTTGTCGGGCACACAATTTTATTCCCCTTCTCTAGCCTCTTTGCTATAACCTGTTCAATAAATATGCATGTACATATGTGCAATTTTTATCATTTATCATTTTCCATTCAATTCCATATTTGATTCAATTTGTTTTTTTTTTTCCGCTACCATTCATTCCAATGTTGCATACATAAGTTGAAAATCACATTATTAGCTAACTAATGAATATTTCCAACTCATGAATATTTATTTGAACAAGTGGTTATTTTTAACACTTCATATTTCATTCAAAAATGATATTTTTGGCGAACTAAAATATATTTCAACACATGACTATTTTATTTAGTTCCTATACATATTAAAAATAATATTCATAGCAAACAAATATTTATTTAACACTTGTATATTTTTAGCAAATCTCACGCACGATAAAAATGGTATTTTTATCATCAAAAATATTTATTTAACACATGAATGTTTTTAACACTACATATTCTCAATAAAAATATAATTTTTATTGTTCGACCTTTTATTCAATGCATGAAACATTTTCACACATGAACTTCTCAACACATGAGCATTTCCATACATGGATATTTTATATAGTTCGTATATATAAGAAAGATGTAATTTTTATTGTTGAAACAATTTATTTATAACACAAATATTTTACATACTTCATATATATAATAAAAATGTGATTTTTGTTGTTTAAACACTTTATTCATTCAACACATGAATTTAGTTTTCAACACATGAACTTCTCAACACATGAGCATTTCAGCACATGGATATTTTATATAGTTTGTATATATAAGAAAGATGTAATTTTTACTGTTGAAACAATTTATTTATAATACGAATATGTTACATACTTCATATATATAATGAAAGTGTGATTTTTATTATTTAAACACTTTATTCATTCAACACATGAATTTAGTTTTCAACACATGAACTTCTCAACACATGAGCATTTCCACACATGGATATGATTACAACACATGACTTTAGTTTCAACACATGAAAATAATTTCAACATATGAAAATAATTCTAACACATGAATATTATTCAAAATTTCGACAGCATAACGGCAGGGTAGTTAAAACCGGCACCGTTCCGAGTATGGCTCCTCGCTCTACCTTAAAACCTCGCGGTTTTTGACAATGGGTATTTCATACATCTAATTCGCATGCAGGCGAGTATGATTTTCTTTTCCACAATTTATTTTTAATTTGTTTCAATCACAAATTGGTATTTTTCAACCACAACCAAACAATATCAACCATAAACAATTCTATCAACCATTCGCATTATTCACCAAATTTTTCACACCAATTCACAATCAATAAATATTGTCCATGGTTTGTGGACGAGGGGAGTATATATATATACACACACGTATATAAATATATTTTATTTCCATTCCAACACACGCATCATTTATACAATGCATGTATAATTCATACTTCGCTCATATAACTTATACAACGCATGTACATGAGGTATACAACATGTATATAATTTATATTTCGCTTGTATAATTTATATTCACATTTCTTTATTCACATTTCAGTTTAGAAATCTCACATTGGTTGTTGCTTCTCTAAAAATCCTAGCAAGCTCATAAAAATCCCCGGATACTTCTAGACTGTAGAAAGCGTCGACACAGTCTCGATGTTTTCTGTTTCATCGAATTTCGTTAACACATGATAAAGATACGATTTTTCAAAGTTTGCAACACTTAAAAGTGTTATTTTCAGTTTAAAATGGCCAGCGACGATACCTTTCACGAACATTCGAAACTAAGTTTCGATTTTGCGGCAAATCCGTGAAGCGTTGCTTCGATCAGCCTGCGCCACGTGAAAGAGGGGAGAGAGGCGCGCCTGTCGATGGTCGGTGGAGGAGCTCGGTGGTCGGAATAGGGCGGCGTGGCGCTGTGAAGTCGCCGATTTCGGGGAGCTCTAACTCACGAAACACGAGATGATAGTGGGCCTAGCGAGTATTGATTTGAAGAGGGAGAAGAGGGCTTTGGAGATCGGGTGGTGGCTGGGGTCAACGTCGCATGTGGCGGCGGGAATTTGGTCAGGAAGCAGCGAAATGGGTTTCCGTCGGGGGCGAGGGCTGATACGAGGGTTTTGAGATATATTTTTTATTTTAATTATGAAGGAAAATTCCTATTGGGCGAGGTTTTATTTAAATTTTAAAACATTGTTTCTCCATACGAACACTAATTCAAACCCAACGACTGTCGCCCCTAGCTAAATACCCCCATCCCGAACAAAATGGGATATGTTTCATAGGCCAATTACACTGTTACAGTCAGTTATTCTTCAAATTAAAGTATAAACATTCAAATTCTGTTTTGAATGTACATTTCAATTTGCCAGGGCCACAAACTGATTCGAAAAATTCCAGAAAAATAAATCTAGCGATGTTTTGATGCTACGGTCCCAACAAAACTAGTTTTGTCGAATTTTGAGATCGTTTGAAAAATGGCCATTTTTTGGTCGATCCAATTTAACAGAAATTAAACAAACACGTTTTCTTTTGCCACGCTCACATACTAGCTTCAAAAATTATGAAATTTGAAACCTAGCAATAGTTTGACATCTCGGATCCAACAAAAGTGATTTCGTCAAATTCCGAGGTCGTTTGCAAAATGTCTATTTTCATGGGCTATATATTCTCTATAGCGACCTTTCTGAAAATTCATTTGGCCATAACTTTTGATTCCCGCTATGAAACTTCGATTTTTCAGATTCATTAGAAAGATATTCATAAACAGATTTAAATATTTTTGGTTTCACTAAAATATGTTATATTTTGCACCCGGTATAGTTAGTCAAAGTTTGATTCAAATTTTCAAACTGCAGCACTATTTCTAATTCATTATTTTATTGAAATATTATATTTCAATTGTTTAAATTCCTTTAAAATATCCAATTTAAAAATTTTAAATTGGCTCGTATTTTCCGGGTTGTTACAATCTCCCCCACTTAAAACTTTTCGTCCCCGAAAAGGAAACAACAGTATAGTAGGAAACAAAAATGTAAATGCAAAGTATTGTGAAGGTACCTTGCACTGGAGTTAGTCAGAGAGGTCCACTCTGCATTTGGGGTAAGCTTGCTTAATACTTTCCTCAGTCTCCAAAGTACAGTCTCTAGGATCACTACTCCACTGCACTTTAACTAAATGAACCTTCTTGCTCCTTAGCTCTTTAGTTTCTTTGCCAACAATTTTTAACGGCTCTCTTCTGACTGTCAATTCTGGAGTAATTTCCAAGTCCTGTTGCGATGCTTCTTCTACAACAAGATCTGGATCATGCACATGTCTTCTAAGTTGAGATATGTGAAACACATTATGCACTCCAGGCAACCAATCAGGTAATTGAACCCTATAAGCAAGAGTTCCAATTCGTTCAAGTATAGGAAAGGGACCAATAAATCTGGGTGCCAACTTCCCAGTTTTACCGAATCGGATCACTCCTCTCATCGGAGAAACTTTCAAATAAACATAATCACCAACAGCAAATGCCAAATCTCTTCGTCTAGAATCCGCATAACTTTTCTGTCGGCTTTACGCAGTTTTCAATCGTTTCTTGATGAAATCGACTTTATCAGATGCTTCTCAAATCATATCGGGTCCCAACACAAGTCTGTTGCCAGTTCTACCCAACATGCGGGAGATCTGCATGGTCTACCGTATAACGCTTCAAATGGCGACATTTCCAAACTTGCTTGATGGTTGTTGTTATACGAGAATTCTGCCAAATGCAAGTGATCTTCCCATGACCCACCAAAATCAATAATACAAGCCCGCAGTAAATCTTCTAAAATTTTGTTCACTCGCTCAGTTTGGCCATCTGTCTGAGGGTGATAAGCAGCGCTCATGTTTAGTTTTGTTCCCAATTCTGTCTGGAATTCCTCCCAGAATTCGCTAGCAAATATTGGGTCTCTATCACTGACTATGCTGATGGGAACTCCATGCAGCTTAACAATTTCTTTGAAATAAATCTGGGCTAGACTTTGGGTAGTTCTATTGGATCTGACAGGTATGAAATGGGCGGTCTTCGTGAAGCGATCTACGATCACCCAAATACTGTCATTACCTTTCTTGGTTCAGGGAAAACCATCAATGAAATCCATGGAAATCTGTTCCCATTTCTAACCTAGGTTTCCAATGGTTGCAACAATCCGGCTAGCTTTTGTTGGTCGCTCTTGACTAATTGGCAAGTAGGGCACCTGCTAACATATAAAGAAATGTCCCTCTTCATCGGCTTCCACCAGAAAGTGCGTTTGATATCGTTGTACATTTTACTTACTCCAGGATGGATGCAAAGCTTGGATTTATGACATTCATCAAGCACCTCTCTTTTAAGCTCTGGGATGTTGGGAACACAGATTCTCCCTTTCAATCTCAAAATTTCTTCTTTATCTACTTGAAAACTCGAGGGCTCGCCCTTCTGTATTCTCCTTCTGATCCTTTGAATGAAGTGATCATTCTTCTGGAGAGAAGATATTTTATCGATCAATGCAGGCGTAATTATAAGATTGGCAATGATTGCGGTTTTTCTACTAAGCGCATCAGCTACAACATTAGCCTTTCCCGACGTATACAGGATATCTAGATCATATGCTGCAAGAAATTCTAGCCAACGCTGCTGCCTCAAATTCAGATCTCTCTGGTGAACAAATACTTCAATGATTGATGATCTGTAAACAATTCGAATTTCTCACCCAATAAGTAATGCCTCCAGATTTTCAAAGCAAAAACGATGGCTAGCAACTCAAGATCATGAGTTACATAATTCTTCTCATGTGGTTTCAGCTGGCGACTTGCATAAGCGACTACTTGGCCTCTTTGCATTTATACTACACCCAGACCTCTAATAGAAGCATCCGTCCAAACCGTCAAGTCCTGATTGCCATCAATAATGGTTAATACTGGAGCGGTTGTCAATTTCGATTTCAATTCTTGGAAAGCTTCCTCACAGTCGGAAGTCCACTTAAATTTCTCGTGCTTCTTTGTAAGCTTCGTTAATGGACCGGATATCTTCGAGAAATCCTTAACGAATTTTCTATAGTAACTAGCCAACCCCATAAAACTTCGGACCACTGTGGGTGTAGTAGGCTGTTTCCAGTTTTGAATTGCTGTAATTTTGCTCGGATCTATAGAAATTCCTTCCTTTGACACGACATGGCCAAGGAACTTCACCTCTTCTTGCCAGAAGGCACACTTAGAGAATTTGTCTTTGAAGACGTTCTTTCTCAGAATCTCCAATACTTGTTCTAAATGTTTTTCAGGCTCAGGGTTTGATTTGGAGTAGATTAAAATATCATCGATGAATACGAGGACAAATTTATTCAGAACTCCCCTGAACACTCTATTCATTAGATCGACGAAATATGCTGGAGCGTTGCATAGGCCGAACGGCATTACTAACCATTCATAAAATATGTCTGGACCTCTGAAAGATGTCAAAGGAACACACTCTTCGGCAATTCTCAGTTGATGGAAACCTGTAGCTAGGTCCATTCTGGAAAATACTCTCGCCCCATTTAATTGGTCTAACAGATCATCAATGTGGGGTAATGGGTACTTGTTTTTGAGCGTCTGTTTATTGAGGTCTCGGTAATCAACACACAATCGGAGAGTACCGTCTGACTTTGGGACAAACACTACAGCTGCACCCCAACTAGAAAAGCTAGGTCTGATCAGACCCTTCCATAGCAGTTGACGAGTTTGATCGCCTAATTCTTCCTTTTCCTTTGGAGTCATTCTTCAAATTGGATGTACCACTGGTCTGGCATTGGGAATTAAATCGATTCTGAATTCTATTTCCCTTTGCGGGGGTAAGTTTTCGACTTCTTCAAACACATCCTCATAATTTCTAACGACAGGAATCTTTTCTAGGGAAGTGGGGATAACTTCTAGCGCAAACCAAAATTCTTCTCTATCTGGATTTGAACATGGCATGGTACAGTAATATATCCGAGCTTCGTTTTAATATTTACTATTCTTTCCGCACACTTTACTTCAGCTTCATATTTCGTTAACCAATCTAGCCCGAGAATGATATCGAGTTCGGGAAAATCCATGGTAATCAAATCAAAAGAAAACTTATAGGACGAATAAGAGACTGGCACTCTACAATATGAACTGATAATAAGAGATCCTCCTATCGGATTATGAACTTTAACCGATTCTTTAAGCTTTCTTTGTTTTAACTTTAATTTGTGAACCGTGTTTCATGCAATAAAACTACGTGATGCACCCATGTCAAATAATACAAAAACAGGAATATTTTTAATTGTAAGGATACCTCCCAAAACATCGGGTTTACCTGCTCCATCGGAAGCAGCCTCCGGGTTCGCCCCGTCATACACATGAGCAACCTCGGCCTTCTTAAGCAAGGGACAATCTGTAACAAGATGTCCTGTTCTGCGGTAGTTAAAGCATGAACGAGGGTTCTAAGAGCTCTGGCTTGAGTCTTGAGAATTGAACTTCTGCAGTTTCGGGGCTGTGCAAACATTAGAGTAGTGCCCCACCTTGCCACAATTGTTGCAGCTTCCATTTGGCGGCTTGCTAGTCTGCTGTTTAGTGGATGCCACGTTGCTTGACTCAGCTTGATTCGTAGCGGGCTTGCGTTTATTCCCTGCTTGGCTCTTAGCACGGTCCAGATCAAGGTTCCTTTGATCCAGGTCCTCATAATTGCATGCCATCTCCACTAATTCAGAAAATGCCAGCTTGACGTGGGCTATTGCCCTGTCTTGGTACTTACGCTTTAGCCCGAGGATGAACCTCTTGTTCTTGGACTTAGCAGTCGCAATGAGCTTGGGAGCATAGCGGGATAACTGTTTAAACTTGTTCAGGTAGTCTTGCACAGAGAGGTCTCCCTGCTGGAGGTTTGCAAATTCGTTGTGCATAGGCTCAATGGCTTGCTCTGGGATGTACTTTTCTTTGAAAAAATCTTTGAATTCATCCCATGTCCTACCAGCATTTCTATTCTCTGCGGTGAGGGCTTCCCACCATAATTCGGCTTCCTCTTGCAAAAGCCAAGCACCCATGAATGGTTTATCTTGATCACCCAGCCTCAGGCCTCCTAATATCTTTTCGCATGTTTTCAGCCATGCTAAGGCCTCAATCACCGTGCCCGTTCCAGAGAAGGTTTTGCCTCCTAGATTCTTGTACCTTTTTGCCACACGGCCGAGCTCGAATGGCTGAGCGGCTGGGGGCTGTATTAATGGTCCATCTGCAGCTGGGACTTCTCCTCGTCCTCTGCCACAGCCAGCTCGGCCTCCTCTACCTGCTGCTCCTCAGGTAGCCATTGTTCAAGTTCTGTATAAGCAAGAAAAGAGTCAGCCTACAGAAACGATAATTTTATTGTATGGTAAAGCAGAAGAACTTAAGGAAAGACAATGATGTACTGATCAAATTATTTTTGCTATTCTGCTTAGCTCATTCTAGGATATTACTAGTCCTATCTCAAATGAGCTACTCGCCTTAGAATACTACTAATTCTATTCTAACGAGGTGTTTAATGTGTTAAATTCCAGAACTAAGGTTAACCAAAGCTCTGATACCACCTGTGACGATCCCAAAACAGCGTAAGACGGTGTTAAGGATAATCATTGGAATATAACACATTAATCATCATTAGTAGAGTATAGATAATAGAAAAAACAGGAAATAGAATAATTTACACAAATATGATAGTGGAATCATATATATATCACTACATTAGAGAGCACAGTGCAGGATACAACTTAGTGCAAAATAATACATAATCAGCCTACATCGCCTGAGGCGGAATCATATACATAGGAAGTACATAAACAAAACATCAGTCTACATCGCCAGAGGCGGAATCATAATACATATATAGTAATGGCGGAAAAATCATAGTCATCACTGTGTAGTCAAGCCTCGCCATGAGCCAAAAAGTGCACTCTGTTGCGGTGTCAAGCCAAAATACGCCATCTACCTGATACTAGGCTGCCCATGTGAAAATAAGGGCACCCGAGTTTGCAAGGTGAAACAAACTACGAGTCAGTCATGGGACTGGTATGAGAAATCTACTTAACTAATTATATAACAACAACAAGGCACATCAAAGGACCACGCCACTTTTACGGAACGGGTTTACTCCAATGAGTGCTAGTGCATGAAATAAAGTAAATTATTAAATCATCGCAATGCTTTTTATAAAAATGAAGCCATTATAAGACTCAAGTCCCATTACACAATGCAATGCAAGTCGAAGGATAGAGTTTTAACTTATAATGGCCAGGAAATGCTTGATACGTATAAAACCAAAGTGTTTTATATTATTACTAGTGCATATATGTTTCAAAAACGAATTCAATCATAAATATCAATCATAGGTGGCATGGGTACCATATATCATGTCGCCATACTAGTAATACAATCAAATCCGCAATTTCGTATTGGAAATTGGATTCCATCATGAGTCGAGGCAAGGGGAAAGCTCCTCTCCATTTGGGACACTCTAGCAAATGTCCCAGGACCACACACAACGTTCCTTGGATCTTCAGGGCCGGTCCTCTCTTGCTTTTCAGGATTGGAAATTCCTGAACACACGTTTCCCGGTTCGTACAGACCTATAACCGAGGCGCCTCACATTCCAACAACCATACAGGTGAAAAGTATATACAAATGTCAGGGCTGGTAATTCACTGACACCACCGTAGCTAGAAAGAAACATCGTGTTCTCCCTGCAGTCACTATCCCATTTTTGACTCATACCGAGGTGTGAGGCTCGCGAATCCACGCTATACACAAAGCTACGCCACACAGGCCATGCTTTGATCATCATCCACAAGACTTTGCTTTGCAACATAAGCCTTGATTATATGCCATTTAGGCGCACCACACAGGCAATTCACTCCATGCGACTGATTTCTATCGATACATAACCTTTGAGCTCGTACGTCTCAGAGAAGGGCGTTAAGCAAGAGAATAAATTCTCCGCCGCCAAACAGATATATATTTAATAGAGGTCAATCAGCACTGAAAAAAATCCAATGTCAGACACACAGTCCATTTACAAGTTCGTTCTGGGTTTAAACGAAGCCGGAGGCACCATATTCCTCGCATATCCGCACAATCAACAATACGTCCGGACGGCTACCACTTCAGCTCCTTCAAGGTAGCTACTCCAATCATGAGCATCAGTAGTGCCCATCCATCCAATGTGAAGATCGTCGGTCTTGAACCATCTTCAACTCTTCGACTTCTCACCGTCGATCGATTATTTGAAATGAGAATGAACTCGGCCTTTTCAAATAATCCACGTTTATTTAGATTTTCAAATCAATTCTTCACATGGTTAAATTATTCAACATTCACATTTCAGTTTCTTAGTATAATTTTCATGTCAAACACATTCAACCATCAGATATCAAGCAAACTAAGCAAAATTGGTTTATTTCTATTCTATATTGCCTATAATATTTTGTAACGATATATCGCCATTTTACTTATTTAAAAACGGCTGCATTTAATTAAACGATTTCAGGTCGTGCCGAGGCACTGGCGCTGTTTTCCCTAAATTTGATTTACACATATCTGAAAATCTAACCGTTGGATCTTCACAAATTTTATATCATTAGAAAGATCTTTTCAAAACGAATCCAACGGTTTCAGTTTTGGGAAAATCCGACGGCCGAATCTCCCGCACTAGTCGTTTAAAGTTACGATTTCAAAATACGAACTACAGCGTCGTTATTCGATTTAATTTAATTATATTTATATTTATATATAAATATAATCGATTCTGGCGCTGTTTTTCTTCAGATTTGAATTAAACATTCCAGACAATCCAACCGTTGGATCTTTACAATGTTGGTGCCGTTGGAAAGATATTTCCAAGGCGAACCCAACGGTTGCAGTTTCGGGAAAATCCGTTGGTCGGATCTCCTGCACTAATCGTTTGAAATCACGGTTCAAAACATGAACTGCAGGCCTCGATTCGTTTTAATTTTTATATATATATAGTTCATTCGGCGATTTCAATATTGTTTTCACTTCAAATATTTCACTAACGCCTTTAAATTTTGGAAAATTTTGCCATAACCTCCTTTGTACGGGAAGGGCTGGGAAAATTCCCAAATAGCCACACGGGCGTCTCATCTCAAAAAGAAAAAGAAAAAAAGGCAAGCGGCTAGCCAATCGGCTCATAAAATCATCACCCAAGCAAAACAGTAAACGTGTACCTATTTGTTGGGCACACAATTTTATTCCTCTTCTCTAGCCTCTTTGCTATAACTTGTTCAATAAATATGCATGTACATATGTGCAATTCTTCATTTTCCATTCAGTTTCATATTTGATTCAATTTGGTTTTTTTTTCGCTACCATTCATTCCAATGTTGCATACATAAGTTGAAAATCACGTTATTAGCTAACTAATGAATATTTCCAACTCATGAATATTTATTTGAACAAGTGGTTATTTTTAACACTTCATATTTCATTCAGAAATGATATTTTTGGCGAACTAAAATATATTTCAACACATGACTATTTTATTTAGTTCCTGTACATTTAAAAATAATATTCATAGCAAACAAATATTTATTTCAACACTTGTATATTTTTAGGAAATCTCACACATGATAAAAATGGTATTTTTATCATCAAAAATATTTATTCAACACATGAATGTTTTTAACACTACATATTCTCAATAAAAATGTAATTTTTATTGTTCGATCTTTTATTCAACACATGACCATTTTCACACATGAACTTCTCAACACATGAGCATTTCCACACATGGATATTTTTTATAGTTCGTATATATAAGAAAGATGCAATTTTTATTGTTGAAACAATTTATTTATAACACGAATATTTTACATACTTCATATATATAATAAAAATGTGATTTTTATTGTTTGAACACTTTATTCATTCAACACATGAATTTAGTTTTCAGCACATGAGCATTCCACGCATGGATATTTTATATAGTTTGTATATATAAGAAAGATGCAATTTTTACTATTGAAACAATTTATTTATAACATGAATATGTTACATACTTCATATATATAATAAAAATGTGGTTTTTATTGTTTAAACACTTTATTCATTCAACACATGAATTTAGTTTTCAAAACATGAACTTCTCAACACATGAGCATTTCCACACATGGATATGATTACAACACATGACTTTAGTTTAAATACATGAAAATAATTTCAACATATGAAAATAATTATAACACATGAATATTATTCAAAATTTCGACAGCATAACGGCAGAGTAGTTAAAACCGACACTGTTCCGAGTACGGCAGCATAATGGCCATAACTTTTGGTTCCCGCTATGAAACTTCAATTTTTCAGATTCGTTAGAAAGATATTCATAAATAGATTCAAATATTTTTGGTTTCACTAAAATCCGTTTTATTTTGTAGCCAGTACAGTCAGTCAAAGTTTGAATTCAAATTTTCAAACCGCCGCACTATTTCTAATTCATTATTTTATTGAAATATTCTATTTCAATTGTTTAAATTCCTTTAAAATATCCAATTAATTTTTTTTAAATTGGCTCGTATTTTCCGGGTTGTTACAAAGGGTTTAATAAATTTAGGAGATTTCTTTGGTTTGTTTTGATTTTAGAAGATGGAATTTTTTTCACGTTTTATGAACTGAGTGGCGGCTTGAAATTGGTTATATAGCGGGAACCATATTCTTGTGCGGCTGAGAAAGGGGATAAGTGGATTTGTTTAGGTTCACTCATTAGTTAGGATATTTTATTTTTATATTTATTTTGCCTTCTAAAAATCCGTGTGATCACACACGATATTCAAAAAGAACGAAAATGGTCATGTGGCTACAGTTCGACATTACGGTTCCAACGAAACTGGTTTTGTCGAATTCTCACTCCGCTTGCTCACACAGCGTATTTTTAACGTCAAAATACTGACTATTCTTCACATTAAAATCACGTACGGCCACATACAGATTTCAAAAATCATGGAAATTGAAATCTAGCAATAATTTAATATTGCGGATCCAACAAAATTAGTTTTGTCGAATTCTGAGGTCGTTTGAAAAATTGGCAATTTTTAAAGCTCTAAATAACCCATTTAAATATATAAATATATTTAAAAACAATTAAATTTAATATTTAAAAATAAATATTATCGTATTTATCTATAGTGGAATACCATACAGCTCTAGAATATTCCTATATGAATTTCTAACTCGATATTTAAAAATCCCGATTAAATCGATATTCGATTTATAATGAAATTCCTTTTATAAATATAAATAAATCATTATAAATTATAAACGAATTCCACAGCGACTTTTCTAAAATTTTATTTGGACATAAATCAAAATCTACACGACGAAATCCAAATTTTTCTCTTCCCCTAGAAAAATATACTTCACCAGCTCCTAACGTTTCTTGTTTTACAGAAATCCGATTAAAAACGAACCCTGTACATTCAGTTGAAGTTAAAATTGCCAAATAGCGAACTGCCACACCATTTCGTGCTCGATTATAATTATAATATAATTATACGTTCAAACTATCGTTATTTAAATATATTCGTCATTCTAATTCAAATCCTAAGTTGAATTAAATAATTTGAATTGCCCCGTTCACATTATATTGTCAATTCACTAATCCTGACTATTTCGAAATTAAATATATTATTCTATTATTTATTTTAATTAAATATTCAATATAATTTAATTTAACGGCCATTTAAATCTCTAAACTCTATTTAAATAATTAAATAAATTAATTATTATCTCACTGAAAATACGGGTTGTTACATTCTTCTCCCCCTAAAATAATTTCGTCCTCGAAAATGTTAAGGTAGGGAACAAACCCTATTGACTGATTAGAACTTATTCGTTCACTGTTTCAACTGAACAAATAAACTTCAATTAAAATATTAATTAACTCTTATTAATGGAAAATTTCAAAAATCCTGAAAATTTCCTAACGCCTTAGCTCTTCGAAATATTTTGCCAGCACCTCCTTTGTACTGGTCAATAGCTCAAACTCCAACTCGCCTCTATAGGCCTTCTTCAACCCAAAAGAAAATCAAACAGCCAAGCGGATTGCCAATTCGTCTCATCGAAATCTCATACCCAATATAATATAAACTGGTACCTTTTTGTCGGGCATATCATTATATCCTTTACATTTGCTGCTAATTCAGCAAATACCAATGTCATCCCCATCAAACTCCAATCACTTTTATCTCTAACACAACCATTCTCTTATATCCAAGCCAAATTCCACTTTGACTTGATATTATTCCATTTTGATACAGCTTCCACTTAACTAGCTTTAACTCACTTTCAATTTGCCTTCACAAGTTTCTATTTAAATTTGTTTTTAATTCAAACAGTCTATTCCTGGGAATTTTAAACAGCTTTGCTTTTCTAAAACCAAATATTTCCATTCGGATTCAAAACAACTTGTTTTTCTCAAAACAATTCAAAATGAATACCTTTGGTAGTAATCCGTCACTTAGAACTCGAAAATCAACACCGAGGATGTGGCCAACATCATCAGAGTTATTTCCCAGCTATCAAAGTGAGTTCAATACTATATCACTTTTTAAAACTCATATTTAAACATTTCCATTTTGAAATCAATTCAAAATATCATTCTCTAAACAATTTAAAATCTCCGAGGATTTTAAAATTCTCATATATTCAATCCAAATTCATTTACCAACACTTATTCAAATTTCCAGGGTTTTCAATTTCTACTCTGATTTTAATTTCAGATTTAATTCAATTCATTATGCTTATCTGAATTCTGATCGGTTATTTACATAATCATTTCACATTTTTATAATCTTATTCGATTATAATTACAACCAATATATCCAATATATATATATATATATATATATATATATATATATATTCATTCCAATATATATATATATCTTTTCTATATCGAAATATAACTCAGGTAAAATTATTCTATTTACCCTCTTTTTAAAACATATCGCGTCGACCCATCGTATTCGAGTGTTCAGAAACTCCTATCGATACAGTTGATCAAACTGATCGTTCAGAACCCATAAACAACTCAACCAATAAATCTACATAATATAAAACAATTTTATATCCAATAACAAATACGTTCACTCGTATATATACACTCAACTCAATCTATGGTATTACTAACCCCATCTCTACTGAGTCAAGCCACAGAGTCAAGGTAAATACTTAACCTTAAGCTCCGATACCACTGTAACGACCCAGAAAAAGTCGATCTTGGTTATCCGATATACAACACATATCGAACATCCAAGGATCGAAAATACCGGTAGTTAATGAAAGAAATTAGAGGGTGAGAATAGATAAGATAGAAACTTAGAATAGAAGAAGAAGAACACAACATCAGAGTAACACGAATCTCACAGCGGAACGAACAACATATAATAGATAACATATCCTTGAAATAAAATCAGTATATGTATACAATAACATTATCAGAGTACAATACTTACAATATAGCGGAAATAACTATAGCTATATAATCCTGAAGCCTCCTGCTCCAAGCTCTTCCAGTATATCTGTAAATCCCAACTACTTAACTGCCCGTACAAAATTAGGCACCCAAGAATTTAGGGAAAACAAAACAAAATAAACTCCGGGTCACTCACGGGACTGGTATGAGTAAAATAGTTTAAAACAGTTTGAGCCATTAAATGATATCGCATAAGACCACGCCGTATAACGGAACGGTTTTTCTCTTATGAGAATCCAAATTATCTTTATATCAAAAACCTTTTGACATTATAATAATGTCTATCAATCACAATATAATCATCATCTAGCAGAAATGCTTTCATCTCACGTTCACATATATAGTATACAATCAAAACCGCTAGCACGTATTGGGTAATGGATTTCCAATTATGACAAGGTATGCAACCACCTTCTGCTAGTGTACCTCTAGAGGAATACACTGGGTTCAACAAGAACATCTTGTAACCCGGCCACACATGACCGACCACTCATTTTGCTCGAGTGTATCGAATGTATATCACCAATGGTTGGGATCAGCAACCGTTTCCCGAATGGGATAGCATCGACAATAGATTTTTAGAAGTAATTGAAACTCTAGATTAGGTGATTATACATCCTAATAGGTGCGACCTACATAGCCATGCTGCCTGCTCGATTTTTGTCATTTCTCGATTGTGAGGCTAGAGGCCACGCTTATCTCTGACAGATCACACGTTTATTCACTTTGAATGTCACATCGTCATACGCGCCAAATCACAAATTGATTTCCCCAAAAATACCAAGGGCATACAGCTAAGAGAAACGAATTCCTCTGCCACCAAATGTAAATACGTTTGAAGAGATTAACTTGCGCGATCTTTTAAATATACTCTGTCAGACACTCTTCCATACAGGTCGTCCTGGGACTAGACAAACCGAAGGTACTCTTCAGTATAACCATCTTAGGCAATCTTTACCTAATATTTACACAACAGCCCTTGTAGTTTACTCCGTCTTCAATTATCTTTGGCATATATGATTCTCAACGCTAATGCCAATACGGAGTGGTTCTTCGGATAATAATCCAACCGATCTCTCCATATTAACAACGTTAAAATGGTCAAAAACTTCGATAGTCGGTGAGTTAACTATCAAAGAAAAATAGGTGTGCAAACAACGATATTATTTCCAGATGGAAATTATATCGATCAATCATCATTTAAAATTTAACATTTATTCTCTTTAGTTAATTAATTTATTTATCTCCTATTTCCATATATTCTAAATTCTTATTTTCTATTATCAGAAAACATTTCTGATTCTTATTTGGAAAACATTTCCAAAACTCCTTCACTTGGTTAAAACCGATGTTTAAATCAAACATCGCCATGCCAACTCAAACCATTTCACTCATTAACTAAATTTACTTAACCATCCTTTCTATCAAACCTTACCATTCCTTAGTTAAGAAGGAAGTCAATCAAGTTGGGGTGTAGTTACCTCTCAGACCTTAATTGAACAACGTTTTAACTTCGAAATAGTCAAAGTTTATCTTTTAAATCTTTAACAAACTTCCTTATGTAACTCTCGGATTCTATTTACGTATCCACTTCTTTATTGAAAATATTGATTATAACTATAACGTTATAATCCCTACTTTCGAAATATCTAACTTCTATTATAACTTTTATTCTTTAATGTGAATAAATAAATAAACACCTAATTTATAAATAAATAAATCTTGATTTAAACACCGGAAAGTATAAGTACTTTCCCGAATTCGATATAATCGAATTCGCCGATTAACTGTAACAACCCTGATTTTTGGGGAAAATTTAAAATTTTATTTTAAGTTATTTTAATGATTTTTGACTATTTTAAATAATTTATTTTAAATAATAATGATTAAAAAAATTATTTATTTGAAGTAAGACTATAAAATTTATATAAATTCCATTCCAAGCCCAAAAGGGTGCAGTAATTTCAATTTTTAGTTTTGAAATTTAAGTAAGAAATGAATTTAATACTTATCATACAATTTGATAAGAAGAAAATATATGTTTGAAATTCAATTTAGATTGGTATTTAATGTAGGGTTTATTCTAAAGATAAAGGCGCATTGTGAATATGGTGTCAGTATAAATGTTTGTCAAAAAATTTATGATGGTACAAATAGTGAGCTATTGGAATATTAAGCTTGACATTGGAACTAAAATAAATTTTTAAATAAATTCTGATTGAAAAGATTTATTGATTTTGAACATAGAACTTATTTGCATAGCAAAATATAGTTAAGATTAATTTATTTGCAGTAAACCAGCAAGTAAAAGGTAATTAAACATTAAATTAACATATGTTTGAAATTTTAATGGTGGTTAATTTTGTAAACCAATACGTTTAAATTATTATCGTACAATCAATGTAATGAAAATGTTCTAACTTTATATGCATACATTAAGAGAAGAAAATTTAATTGTTAGCAATGCCGAAATTAAGTTATAAAGAGTAATTAATTTTGTTTTAAATAGCCGCTAGGATTGAATTTATTATGGTATTATTTATGGTACGGTTACTACCATTATAAATAGAGAAACTTTGAAAGAACATGGGTAATCAAACAGGAAAACTTAACCATATTTGTATAACAAATGCGCAATAAAAGGATAAGAATAAAATATGAAATAAATTCAAATTTAATTGAAGAAAAAAATTATATTGAGTAAAGAATTTTGTGTAAAATATAATAACATTAAGATAAATTTATTTACAATTTAAACCGTTAAGTAAATAGTGTAATAAAACGCTTAAATAAATTTTGTTGTAGATAAACCGTTAAAATCTAAATTCATTACGGTATTAATTGTGATAAAGTTAATGAAATTTTGATGTACAAACGGTGTCATTAAACTAAAAATTTAACGCATATGTATATAAGCAATGCATTATGTTTGTCCCATTATTTCATGCATTGTTGGGGCCCACAACATAAGTGAAACGTCTTATATAAATAAAAAATTAAAACATTCATCTCCTTCCATATATTTTCCTACATTCATTCATTTTCGGTTCCTCATGACATTTATTATCTATTTCCATGCATCATTTGAATTAATATCGCATCCATTCATTTCCATTTGCGTTTTGAGTTTCAAAACGTTTGTTTTTGCTATCATTTATTTATTGCCTAAAGATCACCTCGTTTAATCCCCAATCGATCCCATTTATATTTATTCCTAAGACATCGTTGCCGTTTGCAAATCCGTTCCATTCTCAATTTGCCTTATACGCTCATTTAAATTATTGCCAAAAACCAAGTGAATTTAATATCTATATTTTACTTTTAATTTACAATTAATATTTACCATTTAAGGTTTAACATTCATATCTAACAATAATATTTAGAACTGTAGTGTTAGATCTAATTTCTAAACCATTAGCATTCATTTCTTTCTGTTTATGCTCTCTCCCTCTCTCATCGTTAATTATTTTTTGAAATTTGAATAAAAAAAAGAGATAAGTGTGGTCCCATCATGCCTAGTCAGCTGATTAAATTACTTTGTAACCTACTAGATGTGAACAGACACATTAGGGAAAATGAAATTAAAGAAATTAAATAATATTAAAACATATATAAACAACACATAGGAAATTCCAAAAAAAACTCTAATTCTAAAACCTATTCTACAGCCGTCGTCTCTTTCTTCTATGGCTGAAATAATTTGAATTTCTTTCTCTCTTTTATCTAAATCCATCAAGAATTAGAAGATGACTTCTGCATGGAAGAGGTAGAGATTCACATACTCTACAAATTCATACGGTTAAGATCATGTTTTGGGTAGTATTTTTCGCAAATCTCAGGCCTCAAGGGCCGCGGTTTGGCTGCAAATTCATGGCCATTGGGAAGCTTAAATTCAAAGCTATTCATGGTAAAGTGGGAGAAGAAGAAGGCTTAGCAAAGGTTAAGGGAAATCATTAAATTAATTATTTAAACTATTATTTTAATTTAAGAAATCAAATCTTCAAACAATCATATCTTTGCAATCGAATTCAGAAAATTGCAAACTGTGATGCGTTGGGCTCACATCGTCGACCACTACGTGATGGAACGAATATGGACTGAAACAGAAACAAATTTGGCAAAGTGGAAAGCTATTGGTGAGAAATCTTAATTTATTTTTATTATTATTTATTTTAAATAATATGAATAAATCATAACTGTTTTCTCCTCCATTCATTGTATACGCCATGCTTTGTGATTTGATTTGAACCGTGATTTGTGTGTTATGTGGATCTGAAAAAAATTAACATGTTTGTTAATTAGAACTGTGTTTAACAAAAATGATCAGTTTGCCAATTAGTGAGAATTCTGATTTATTTTAATTAATTATAAATTAATGATCATTACGAAATCATGATTGTATATTATTGATTATAATCTGCGTTGTTGTGATATTGTATTGTTATTGAGATATGTTGTGATGTTATGATGTAACCATGTTAGTGTAGATCTGTAAATTCTGATGAATCTTAATAAATTCTCATCTTTATTACCTTTATTATTATTTTTATTTTATTTCTATTTTCATTTTTATTTCTCTCTAACAATCAAAAGAAAGTTGAATCTTGCTTTTGTAAAACAAATAAAAGAAAAGTTATAATCTTTATTTGTTTCACAAAATCAAATGAAAGTTGAAGTCTTTATTTTATTTCACAAAACAAATAAAAAGAAAAGTTTTTGATTCACAAATAAGAACAAAAGTTGAATCTTTTATTTTGATTTTACATGATAAAAGAAAGTTGAATCTTTTATTTTTGATTTTACATAATAAAAGAGAGTTGAATCCTTTATTGTTGATTTACATAATAAGAACAAGAGTTGAATCTTTTATGTTGATTCACAAAAGAAGATTGAATCTTTATTTTGTTTTTACAAAATAAAATGGAAATTAAATCTTTAAATTTTGATTTACATAATGAAAGGAAAGTTAGTATCTTTTATTTTTTTTGATTTACATAAAAGATAAATAAAGTTTTAATATTTTATTTTGATTCACAAAATAAAATAAAGATGAGACCTTCACATTGATTCATGAGAATTTTACACCAAACCATATGTTGTTGATGTATGTGTGGACATGAAACTTGACACCAAATTATAAGTTGCCATCGTTATGTATAGTTTGTTGAAATGAATCAAAATTTCATCGTCATGTTATTATAGTTGAAATGAATCAAATATTGACGTTAGAAACATGATATTAGAAAACTTGACGTTTATTGTATGTACATTCCCTTGTAAATAAATGATAAAAGAAACGTAATCATGACACTATGTTTTAATTGCATTTATTTGTAGATGAAATAAAAGAGACAAATTTGGTTTTAGGATTTTGTTCACATTCATATGTGAAATAAAAGAAAAATACAAAACTTGCAATTAGTTGATATTTTATTTACACTTCTTGTAAATAAAAGTGAAAGTACCTAATTAGATTAGCGAACGTTAGTTGATATTTTATTTACACTTCTTGTAAATAAAAGTGAAAGTACCTAATAAGATTAGCGAACGCTAGTTGATATTTTATTTACACTTCTTGTAAATAAAAGTGAAAGTACCTAATTAGATTAGCGAACGTTAGTTGATATTTTATTTACACTTCTTATAAATAAAAGTGAAAGTACCTAATTAGATTAGCGAACGTTAGTTGATATTTTATTTACACTTCTTGTAAATAAAAGTGAAAGTATCTAATTAGATTAGCGAACGTTAGTTGATATTTTATTTACACTTCTTGTAAATAAAAGTGAAAGTACCAAATTTGATTAGCGAACACAAGATAATGATTTATTTTACTTTTGTAGATAATGATTTATTTACATTACTTTTGTAAATAAAAAGATTAAAACATGAAATGTAAATATTAGGATCTTGCTTACATTACTTTTGTAAAAAAATAAAAAAAGAAAAGAAAAATGAAAAAAGGATAAAATGTGACATTTAGTAGGATTTACATTTCTGATGTAAAGAAAAATAGAACTTACATTTCTAATGTAAAGAAAAATAGAAATTTACATTTTCTAATGTAAAGAAATGGAAAATAGAAATTTACCTTTTCCAAATACAAAGAAAGTAGAAGACAGAGAATTTACATTTTCTAAAGTAAATAAAAGTAGTAGAAAACTTGCATTTTCCAATGCAAAGGAAAAGTTCATTTTTTATGTTTTTTTAAAAAATGAATAAAAGAAAAAGGTTCATTTTTTTTTTATGTTTTTATAAAACTGAATAAAAGAAAAAGTTCATTTTTATGTTTTATGAAAATGAATAAAAGAAAAAGCACATTTTTTTATGTTATAAAGTAAATCAAAGGAAGATGTATTTTTATGTGAATAAAAATGAGTTAGATAAAAAAGTACAAAACTTGAAAACATGAAAAGTGATTATTTACATTTTTCTTTGTAAATAGAAAATGAGCAAGACTTGATATTAGATTATATTTACATTTTTCTTTGTAAATAATAAAAAGGAGAACAAAATTGACATTAGAATTTCATTTACAACTTCCTTTGTAAATAAAAGTTACAAACTTGAAACTTGAGAATTAGCTTTTATTTATACTTTTATGTAAATGAAAAGAACAGAGTTTGAAACCATTTTATTCACAGTCCTTATGTGAATAAAATGATCAAAGTTAGCAATGAAACCTTGTTCACATTTTTATGTCATAAAAATGAATTAGTAGAAAAAGTAATTTTTTTTACGTGAGGAAAATAAGTTAGAGAAAAAGTACATGTTTATGTATTAAGAATGAATTAGATAAAAATGATATTTATTTACATTTGGTGTAAATAAACAAGAGGAACTAAAGAGAAATAAAAAGAATTTACTTTATCTACAATTTCTTATGTAAATAAAAGAACACATTGTTGAAATCAATATTTTTGTCGCATTAGAATTGGCAGACAAAAATATCGTTTTATTAAAATATACATTGTTGGAAATCAATATTTTTGACGCATTAGAATGGGCGGGCAAAAATAATATTTTTATTGAATATAGAATATACAGTGTTGAAACTATTATTTTTGTCGCACTAGAATTGGCGGACAAAATAATATTGTTATTGATTATAGAAATATACGTTGTGAAACCATCATTTTGTCGCATTAGAGTTGGCGAGCAAAATAGGAATTTAAAAGTATATCTTTATTTGTAATTTAGTTACAAATAAGAAACAACGTTAATAAAAGTACATTTTTGCGTCGTAGTCTTTCTAGAATAAGAAGAATGAACTTTGGTAGCTGAAAGCGTCAAACGATTTATATTTATATATAAATATAAAATTAAACGAAACGCGCGCTGTAGTTCGCGTTTCGACAATCGTACCTTTAAACGATTATACCGAAAGATCCGACCGTCGGATTTCCTTGAAACTGAAACCGCTAGGACCGTCTTGGAAAAAATCTTTCCAACGATATATAATACGTCAGAACCCAACGGTTAGATTTTGAGATATGTGAAAATCAAAATTGGTTGAAACAGTGCCAGAATCGCCATTGACCTGAATCGTCGTTGATTAAAGATGTAATTATTTTTAATTAAATAAAATTGGAAATAATCGTTATAAATTAGAAATAACGATAAGGAAGAGTTTCCAATATATATATATATATATATATATATATATATATATATACGAAGATTATTTGGAAAGGCCGAGTTAATCTCATTCCAAATAATCAAAACGACGATGAGAATTGAAGAAGAAGACGACTAATGAAGACCGTCAATCTTCCCCTCAGGAAGACAGCGATTGAGGCTTTGAATTGATTTGCTCCCAATTCGAGGTCATGATTGTCGTTCGAACGAACATGTTGATTGAACGGATTTGGCTTTCGCTCAGACCCAGAGCATAAGCGTAAATGGATTGCATGTCTGACGTGGTATTCCTTTACACTGTATCTATTGATCTCTGCTAAACATATATCTGTTTGGTGTCTTTCACCCTTCTCTGAGACGTACGAGCTCAGAGGTTATATGTTCGCGGAAATCAATGATATGGTATGGATTGACGATGTGGCATGCCAAGATGCATGTGATCAAGGCTTTGTTGAAAAGCAGGCCTTGTGGGATGATCAAAGCATAGCCTGTTTAGGCATAGCTTTGTGTATGACGTGACTTCATGAGCCTCACACACCGGCGGAGTCTAAAACGGGGGAAGGGAACGCAGGGAGTGCACACGTTTCTTTCTAGCTAGAGTGGTGCCAGGGACCTACCAGCGCTGGCATTTATTCATTGTGGTTGTTGGATTGTTCGAGGCCTCGGTTTATGCGGTCGCCACTGGCCGTAGTATAGGTCCAAAAGGACCGGGAAGCGTGCGTTCAGGCATAACTAATCCACAAAAGTAAGTGTGGACCGGCCCTGCAGCTATCCAAGGGTTGGACAGAGTACCAATCCTGGGGCATTGCTAGAGTGTCTCGAATCGGTAAGGATCTCCTCCCTAGCCTTGACTCAGATGGAAATCCAAATTCCAAATACGACCCTACGGTTTTGATTGTATTACTAGTATGGAGATATAGTAGGATGGGGTACTATGTTTCCTAGGATTGATACATTTATTTTGAAATGTTTTTATTATACACTAATAATAATATTAAACTCGTATTTTCCGTATTTAGCATGTTTAATCACCATAAGGGAAAACTCTATCCTCTGGTGTGCGTTGCATTGTGTGATGGGACTTGAGTCTTATGGTGATTCCATTTTTCTAAAAAGCATTGCGATGTTCTACGTTCTGACACTTTAAATTATGCACGACAATCCATTGAGTAAACCCGTTCCGCATTAGCGGCGTGGTCTTTTGATTTGTCATATTATTATTACTAAACTAGTTATGAATTCTCATACCAGTCCCATGACTGACCCGTAGTTTGTTTCACCTTTTTGCAAACTCGGGTGTCCTCTTTTCTACACGGTCAGCCAAGTAAACAGGTTCATTCTTTGCTTGGAGTCTTCTTGGAGTTGCTCATTATCTTTGCTTGGATTTGCTTTTGCGGAGAGGTGATGACTTGGAGCTTTGAGGACAGCTATCATTTACTTCTATTGCATTTTTCTATCTTTAAGTTCAGTCATTAGACTTGTTTCATTTCGTATTGCTTATTTTGGGAGTTGGAACTTATTTTCATTTCTGCAAACTTGATGTAATAATTTGGATTCTGTGACTGTTGGGATTCTGTGGTTTATGACATTATATTTCCGCTGCTATAATGTTATTATGCTATGGTTTTCCTCTGCTATATTGTATCAGTGATATGTATTGTTATATTTATGTTGTATTCCATATGATTATTCCTTACTTTCTCCTAGTGGAAGTTTGGGGTCATCACAGTTGGTATCAGAGCTTAGGTTAAACTTAGCTTTGGAATATAACATATTTATAACAAATTCGTTTACATAGAATCACAATATTCTATGGCGAACATTCCATGAGATACATAATAGCCAGTCACTTCCGTCATCTTTTCATTCATCCTTCGATCTTTTCTAACTCTTAGAATCACCATTACAGTTGTACTGATTTTTCCCTTGATCGTACAGAACTAACTAAAAATGGGTACTCGTGCCGCTAGAACTGGTAGAGATAGAGCAAGGAGGCAAGATGCTATTGGAACTGAGGAGCTTTACTTCCAGGAACACGGTTAAGAAATTAGAAATTAAAACATTTTACGTTCTCTAGGTTGGTTCCTACCCTTCTATTTCTCCTTTTCCTTTTCGAGGACGAAAAGTTCTTAAGTGGGGGAGACTGTAACAACCCTGATTTTTGGGGGAAATTTAAAATTTTATTTTAAGTTATTTTGATGAGTTTTGACTATTTTAAATAATTTATTTTAAATAATAATGATTAAAAATTTATTTATTTGAAGTAAGACTATAAAATTTATATAAATTCCATTCCAAGCCCAAAAGGGTGCAGTAATTTCAATTTTTAGTTTTGAAATTTAAGTAAGAAATGAATTTAATACTTATCATACAATTTGATAAGAAGAAAATATATGTTTGAAATTCAATTTAGATTGGTATTTAATGTAGGGTTTATTCTAAAGATAAAGGCGCATTGTGAATATGGTGTCAGTATAAATGTTTGTCAAAAAATTTATGATGGTACAAATAGTGAGCTATTGGAATATTAAGCTTGACATTGGAACTAAAATAAATTTTTAAATAAATTCTGATTGAAAAGATTTATTGATTTTGAACATAGAACTTATTTGCATAGCAAAATATAGTTAAGATTAATTTATTTGCAGTAAACCAGCAAGTAAAAGGTAATTAAACATTAAATTAACATATGTTTGAAATTTTAATGGTGGTTAATTTTGTAAACCAATACGTTTAAATTATTATCGTACAATTAATGTAATGAAAATGTTCTAACTTTATATGCATACATTAAGAGAAGAAAATTTAATTGTTAGCAATGCCGAAATTAAGTTATAAAGAGTAATTAACTTTGTTTTAAATAGCCGCTAGGATTGAATTTATTATGGTATTATTTATGGTACGGTTACTAACATTATAAATAGAGAAACTTTGAAAGATCATGGGGAATCAAACAGGAAAACTTAACCATATTTGTATAACAAATGCGCAATAAAAGGATAGGAATAAAATATGAAATAAATTCAAATTTAATTGAAGAAACAAATTATATTGAGTAAAGAATTTTGTGTAAAATTTAATAACATTAAGATAAATTTATTTACAATTTAAACCGTTAAGTAAATAGTGTAATAAAACGCTTAATTAAATTTTGTTGTAGATAAACCGTTAAAATCTAAATTCATTACGGTATTAATTGTGATAAAGTTAATGAAATTTTGATGTACAAACGGTGTCATTAAACTAAAAATTTAACGCATATGTATATAAGCAATGCATTATGTTTGTCCCATTATTTCATGCATTGTTGGGGCCCACAACATAAGTGAAACGTCTTATATAAATAAAAAATTAAAACATTCATCTCCTTCCATATATTTTCCTACATTCATTCATTTTCGGTTCCTCATGACATTTATTATCTATTTCCATGCATCATTTGAATTAATATCGCATCCATTCATTTCCATTTGCGTTTTGAGTTTCAAAACGTTTGTTTTTGCTATCATTTATTTATTGCCTAAAGATCACCTCGTTTAATCCCCAATCGATCCCATTTATATTTATTCCTAAGACATCGTTGCCGTTTGCAAATCCGTTCCATTCTCAATTTGCCTTATACGCTCATTTAAATTATTGCCAAAAACCAAGTGAATTTAATATCTATATTTTACTTTTAATTTACAATTAATATTTACCATTTAAGGTTTAACATTCATATCTAACAATAATATTTAGAACTGTAGTGTTAGATCTAATTTCTAAACCATTAGCATTCATTTCTTTCTGTTTATGCTCTCTCCCTCTCTCATCGTTAATTATTTTTTGAAATTTGAATAAAAAAAAGAGATAAGTGTGGTCCCATCATGCCTAGTCAGCTGATTAAATTACTTTGTAACCTACTAGATGTGAACAGACACATTAGGGAAAATGAAATTAAAGAAATTAAATAATATTAAAACATATATAAACAACACATAGGAAATTCCAAAAAAAAAAAAACTCTAATTCTAAAACCTATTCTACAGCCGCCGTCTCTTTCTTCTATGGCTGAAATAATTTGAATTTCTTTCTCTCTTTTCTCTAAATCCATCAAGAATTAGAAGATGACTTCTGCATGGAAGAGGTAGAGATTCACATACTCTACAAATTCATACGGTTAAGATCATGTTTTGGGTAGTATTTTTCGCAAATCTCAGGCCTCAAGGGCCGCGGTTTGGCTGCAAATTCATGGCCATTGGGAAGCTTAAATTCAAAGCTATTCATGGTAAAGTTGGAGAAGAAGAAGGCTTAGCAAAGGTTAAGGGAAATCATTAAATTAATTATTTAAACTATTATTTTAATTTAAGAAATCAAATCTTCAAACAATCATATCTTTGCAATCGAATTCAGAAAATTGCAAACTGTGATGCGTTGGGCTCACATCGTCGACCACTACGTGATGGAACGAATATGGACTGAAACAGAAACAAATTTGGCAAAGTGGAAAGCTATTGGTGAGAAATCTTAATTTATTTTTATTATTATTTATTTTAAATAATATGAATAAATCATAACTGTTTTCTCCTCCATTCATTGTATACGCCATGCTTTGTGATTTGATTTGAACCGTGATTTGTGTGTTATGTGGATCTGAAAAAAATTAACATGTTTGTTAATTAGAACTGTGTTTAACAAAAATGATCAGTTTGCCAATTAGTGAGAATTCTGATTTATTTTAATTAATTATAAATTAATGATCATTACGAAATCATGATTGTATATTATTGATTATAATCTGCGTTGTTGTGATATTGTATTGTTATTGAGATATGTTGTGATGTTATGATGTAACCATGTTAGTGTAGATCTGTAAATTCTGATGAATCTCAATAAATTCTCATCTTTATTACCTTTATTATTATTTTTATTTTATTTCTATTTTCATTTTTATTTCTCTCTAACAATCAAAAGAAAGTTGAATCTTGCTTTTGTAAAACAAACAAAAGAAAAGCTATAATCTTTATTTGTTTCACAAAATCAAATGAAAGTTGAAGTCTTTATTTTATTTCACAAAACAAATAAAAAGAAAAGTTTTTGATTCACAAATAAGAACAAAAGTTGAATCTTTTATTTTGATTTTACATGATAAAAGAAAGTTGAATCTTTTATTTTTAATTTTACATAATAAAAGAGAGTTGAATCCTTTATTGTTTATTTACATAATAAGAACAAGAGTTGAATCTTTTATGTTGATTCACAAAAGAAGATTGAATCTTTATTTTGTTTTTACAAAATAAAATGGAAATTAAATCTTTAAATTTTCATTTACATAATGAAAGGAAAGTTAGTATCTTTTATTTTTTTTGATTTACATAAAAGATAAATAAAGTTTTAATATTTTATTTTGATTCACAAAATAAAATAAAGATGAGCCCTTCACATTGATTCATGAGAATTTTACACCAAACCATATGTTGTTAATGTATGTGTGGACATGAAACTTGACACCAAATTATAAGTTGCCATCGTTATGTATAGTTTGTTGAAATGAATCAAAATTTCATCGTCATGTTATTATAGTTGAAATGAATCAAATATTGACGTTAGAAACATGATATTAGAAAACTTGACATTTATTGTATGTACATTCCCTTGTAAATAAATGATAAAAGAAACGTAATCATGACACTATGTTTCATTTGCATTTATTTGTAGATGAAATAAAAGAGACAAATTTGGTTTTAAGATTTTGTTCACATTCATATGTGAAATAAAAGAAAAATACAAAACTTGCAATTAGTTGATATTTTATTTACACTTCTTGTAAATAAAAGTGAAAGTACCTAATTAGATTAGCGAACATTAGTTGATATTTTATTTACACTTCTTGTAAATATAAGTGAAAGTACCTAATAAGATTAGCGAACGTTAGTTGATATTTTATTTACACTTCTTGTAAATAAAAGTGAAAGTACCTAATTAGATTAGCGAACGTTAGTTGATATTTTATTTACACTTCTTGTAAATAAAAGTGAAAGTACCTAATTAGATTAGCGAACGTTAGTTGATATTTTATTTACACTTCTTGTAAATAAAAGTGAAAGTACCAAATTTGATTAGCGAACACAAGATAATGATTTATTTTACTTTTGTAGATAATGATTTATTTACATTACTTTGGTAAATAAAAAGATTAAAACATGAAATGTAAATATTAGGATCTTGCTTACATTACTTTTGTAAAAAAAAAAAAAAAAAAAAAAAAAAAATGAAAAAAGGATAAAATGTGACATTTAGTAGGATTTACATTTCTGATGTAAAGAAAAATAGAACTTACATTTCTAATGTAAAGAAAAATAGAAATTTACATTTTCTAATGTAAAGAAATGGACAATAGAAATTTACCTTTTCCAAATACAAAGAAAGTAGAAGACAGAGAATTTACATTTTCTAAAGTAAATAAAAGTAGTAGAAAACTTGCATTTTCCAATGCAAAGGAAAAGTTCATTTTTTATGTTTTTTTTTTTAAAATGAATAAAAGAAAAAGGTTCATTTTTTTTATGTTATTATAAAAATGAATAAAAGAAAAAGTTCATTTTTATGTTTTATGAAAATGAATAAAAGAAAAAGCACATTTTTTTATGTTATAAAGTAAATCAAAGGAAGATGTATTTTTATGTAAATAAAAATGAGTTAGATAAAAAAGTACAAAACTTGAAAACATGAAAAGTGATTATTTACATTTTTCTTTGTAAATAGAAAATGAGCAAGACTTGATATTAGATTATATTTACATTTTTCTTTGTAAATAATAAAAAGGAGAACAAAATTGACATTAGAATTTCATTTACAACTTCCTTTGTAAATAAAAGTTACAAACATGAAACTTGAGAATTAGCTTTTATTTACACTTTTATGTAAATGAAAAGAACAGACTTTGAAACCATTTTATTCACAGTCCTTATGTGAATAAAATGATCAAAGTTAGCAATCAAACCTTGTTCACATTTTTATGTTATAAAAATGAATTAGTAGAAAAAGTAAATTTTTTTTTTACGTGAGGAAAACAAGTTAGAGAAAAAGTACATGTTTATGTATTAAGAATGAATTAGATAAAAAGGATATTTATTTACATTTGGTGTAAATAAACAAGAGGAACTAAAGAGAAATAAAAAGAATTTACTTTATCTACAATTTCTTATGTAAATAAAAGAACACATTGTTGAAATCAATATTTTTGTCGCATTAGAATTGGCAGACAAAAATATCGTTTTATTAAAATATACATTGTTGGAAATCAATATTTTTGACGCATTAGAATGGGCGGGCAAAAATAATATTTTTATTGAATATAGAATATACAGTGTTGAAACTATTATTTTTGTCGCACTAGAATTGGCGGACAAAATAATATTGTTATTGAGTATAGAAATATACGTTGTGAAACCATCATTTTGTCACATTAGAGTTGGCGAGCAAAAATATGAATTTAAAAGTATATCTTTATTTGTAATTTAGTTACAAATAAGAAACAACGTTAATAAAAGTACATTTTTGCGTCGTAGTCTTTCTAGAATAAGAAGAATGAACTTTGGTAGCTGAAAGCGTCAAACGATTTATATTTATATATAAATATAAAATTAAACGAAACGCGCGCCGTAGTTCGCGTTTCGACAATCGTACCTTTAAACGATTATACCGAAAGATCCGACCGTCGGATTTCCTTGAAACTGAAACCGCTAGGACCGTCTTGGAAAAAATCTTTCCAACGATATATAATACGTCAGAACCCAACGGTTAGATTTTGAGATATGTGAATATCAAGATTGGTTGAAACAGTGCCAGAATCGCCATTGACCTGAATCGTCGTTGATTAAAGATGTAATTATTTTTAATTAAATAAAATTGGAAATAACCGTTATAAATTAGAAATAACGATAAGGAAGAGTTTCCAATATATATATACACGAAGATTATTTGGAAAGGCCGAGTTAATCTCATTCCAAATAATCAAAACGACGATGAGAATTGAAGAAGAAGACGACTAATGAAGACCGTCAATCTTCCCCTCAGGAAGACAGCGATTGAGGCTTTGAATTGATTTGCTCCCAATTCGAGGTCATGATCGTCGTTCGAACGAACATGTTGATTGAACGGATTTGGCTTTCGCTCAGACCCAGAGCATAAGCGTAAATGGATTGCATGTCTGACGTGGTATTCCTTTACACTGTATCTATTGATCTCTGCTAAACATATATCTGTTTGGTGTCTTTCACCCTTCTCTGAGACGTACGAGCTCAGAGGTTATATGTTGGCAGAAATCAATGATATGGTATGGATTGACGATGTGGCATGCCAAGATGCATGTGATCAAGGCTTTGTTGAAAAGCAGGCCTTGTGGGATGATCAAAGCATAGCCTGTTTAGGCATAGCTTTGTGTATGACGTGACTTCACGAGTCTCACACACCGGCGGAGTCTAAAACGGGAGAAGGGAACGCAGGGAGTGCACACGTTTCTTTCTAGCTAGAGTGGTGCCAGGGACCTACCAGCGCTGGCATTTATTCATTGTGGTTGTTGGATTGTTCGAGGCCTCGGTTTATGCGGTCGCCACTGGCCGTAGTATAGGTCCAAAAGAACCGGGAAGCGTGTGTTCAGGCATAACTAATCCACAAAAGTAAGTGTGGACCGGCCCTGCAGCTATCCAAGGGTTGGACAGAGTACCAATCCTGGGGCATTGCTAGAGTGTCTCGAATCGGTAAGGATCTCCTCCCTAGCCTTGACTCAGATGGAAATCCAAATTCCAAATACGACCCTACGGTTTTGATTGTATTACTAGTATGGAAATATAGTAGGATGTGGTACTATGTTTCCTAGGATTGATACATTTATTTTGAAATGTTTTTATTATACACTAATAATAATATTAAACTTGTATTTGCCGTATTTAGCATGTTTAATCACCATAAGGGAAAACTCTATCCTATGGTGTGCGTTGCATTGTGTGATGGGACTTGAGTCTTATGGTGATTCCATTTTTCTAAAAAGCATTGCGATGTTGTACGTTCTGACACTTTAAATTATGCACGACAATCCATTGAGTAAACCCGTTCCGCATTAGCGGCGTGGTCTTTGGATTTGTCATATTATTATTACTAAACTAGTTATGAATTCTCATACCAGTCCCACGACTGACCCGTAGTTTGTTTCACCTTTTTGCAAACTCGGGTGCCCTCTTTTCTACACGGGCAACCAAGTAAACAGGTTCATTCTTTGCTTGGAGTCTTCTTGGAGTTGCTCATTATCTTTGCTTGGATTTGCTTTTGCGGAGAGGTGATGACTTGGAGCTTTGAGGACAGCTATCATTTACTTCTATTGCATTTTTCTATCTTTAAGTTCAGTCATTAGACTTGTTTCATTTCGTATTGCTTATTTTGGGAGTTGGAACTTATTTTCATTTCTGCAAACTTGATGTAATAATTTGGATTCTGTGACTGTTGGGATTCTGTGGTTTATGACATTATATTTCCACTGCTATAATGTTATTATGCTATGGTTTTCCTCTGCTATATTGTATCAGTGATATGTATTGTTATATTTATGTTGTATTCCATATGATTATTCCTTACTTTCACCTAGTGGAAGTTTGGGGTCATTACATTAACTCTCTTCGAGTAATCTCTATTTGATTAACTCTTCTTCGAATAACCTATATTCGATTATCTCTCTTCGAATAACTTATATTCGATTAACTCACTCTTTCGAATAAACTATATTCGATCTCTTTCTTTCGAATACACTATATTCGATTTAACTCCTTTCGAATAAACTATATTCGATAATCTCACTTTCAAATAACTAAATTCGATTAACTCCCTTTGATTAACTAATAATCGATAACTCCTTTCGATTAACTAATAATCGATTACTCCTTTTGATTAACTAATAATCGATAACTCCCTTCGATTAACTAATAATCGATAACTCCCTTCGATTAACTAATAATCGATAACTCCTTTCGATTAACTAATAATCGATAACTCCTTTCGATTAACTAATATTCGATTAACTAATAATTATATTCGATTAATTCTCTTCTTCGAATAACCTTATTCGATAACTCTTTCTTCGAATAAACTATATTTGAATAAACTATATTCGAATAACTCTAATCCGACTAACTCTATTTCAATTAACTCTATTCGAATAACACATACTCGACTAACTCTTGTTTGATTAACTCTATTCGAATAACTCTAACTGGTTAACTCTAACTGGTTAACTCTAACTGGTTAACTCTAACTGATTAACTCTAACTGATTAACTCTAACTAGTTAACTCTATCTGATTAACTCTAACTGGTTAACTCTAACTCTAATCGATAAACTCCTCTAACTCATTTTGATTAACTCCTTTGATTAACTCTACACCATATTCAGTTTCAAATATCGACGTTGAAATCGTTTCTTACTTCTCTATATAAGCCCTGACTTATATATCCTATTCATCAAATGATAAATATTCTATTTAATTTATAAAATATTATTTATAAATTAATCTTCTCAATCTATTGGTTACAACAAATTCTATTTAAAATCTTTGCTTTAAATCCATATCATGTTATACCCGTGTGCGAAGCACGGGTCTAAACTTTCTTGATGTAAAATTCTATTCATTTGCCAAATATTTCTTTATATGACATTCTTTTCATTTCCAAATAAAAACCTTTAATAACTCCTTTTATTTTCTAAATAAATATCTCCTTTTATAACTCTATTTATTTGTTTTACAAATGTCTCCTTTTCAAATATATTTGTAACTGGTTTATAAATATCTCCTTTTCAAATCTATTTGTAAATGTTTTACAAATATTTCCCTTTCTATTTTATTTGTAATTTTTTTACAAATATCTCGTTTATATTTATTTTACAAATAATTTCCTTTATAAAATCCCTTGATTTTATAAGTATTCCTTTATATAAAATCCTTTGATTTTATAAATATTCTATTTCAATATACAGTTTGAAATCTTCCTTCTATATAAAATCTTCCGATTTTATATAATATTTTATTTCAATATAGTTATTGAAATTTTCCTTTTTCATCCCAGGGTTTTCTTAAAGTATTTAAAATACCAAACAACAGTGATCGATATCATTCAAACACACATAATCAACAACATATTATATACCACATCATATATCACAATATATGAAAAACAGTAAAATAAATGTTGAGGACTCCAGTTGGATTAATCCAACCTGTTTCCCTGCATCACAGATGTTAAACAATAAAATTAACATCGATTTCATTTCAATATGAAATATTCTGCTAAACAGAATTAATATTAGATTAACGATTTAATATATATATCGTTATTTATAATTTCAACCAATACATAAGCAATTCAACCAAACAGTTAACACATAGCAATCAACAGATAATTATCAGTTCTAAAAATACGTTAGAAAAATACAACTGTGAGTTTTACTCACATTGGACGATCATCGTGAATAACGATAACCATCGCTTGATTCTGATGGACAATTTATTTCGCTATAAATTGTAACAAGGTCGAATTCTCTTCCAGTCAGTTCCATTGTGGAGTCGCCTTCCATACGATCCCAACGAATCTTGTTTCGTCAGATTTTGATATCGTATGACGATGTTATGGATTTACGAAGTTAGTATGCATTTTAAATAAATTTAAGAACTTGGATTATAAAATAAATGTGCCTCAACCTTTCAAGCCCATACCTTACCCAAAAACTAACCCCAATACGTTGCGCCTCCTTCTTCCACAAATTAAATTACAGAAAACCGCTCCTTCTCATTCCCTTTTGACCCAATGTTGACCGCCTCCCCCCTTCACGTTGGCCACCCGCCGGCGCTGCCATTACCACCAGAGGATTTCTCGCCTCCTCCTCTATCCGCCCGGAACCACGAACACAAACTCGAACTCTCCCTTAGTGAAACGACCTGCTGCTCCAAATAGAAAAATCCCACCTCGCTTTCCACCTCTGTAACGACCTGAAATCCCCCTTACGGGAAATCACGGATTGAGTTGAGGACAAGCCACATCAAAGCGCAAACAGAAGGACATTTCATTGTTAATTACAACAATTCCATCAAAATACAAGAATATTACAGAGTATGAGTAAATATTAGAGATTACAATAAATTACATAGCAGCGGAAAAACAATTCAAAACACAACTAAAAGTAATACACGGATATAGAGTTTTCCGAGCATTGTTCCAGCTGTAAATCAGGATCCTGTGAATATAAATCTGCAAAACCAAAACTACTAGCTGCCCGTGTCAAAATAAGGGCACCCAGAGTTTAGGTTAAAACAATAAACTCCAGGTCAGTTATGTGACTATTGTGAGAAATAAAACAGTTATTAATCTTTATTTTAAAAATCAGGTAAATCAAGAAACCACGCCGTATAACACGGAACGGGTTTCCTCCCAAGAATACCAGTGCATAAAACAACAATGCAATGCTAAATAAAGAAAAATAAAGCTATTATAAGACACAGGTCCCATCACACAATGCAACGAAAGCCGGAGGATAGGGTTTTACCTTATAATAGCCAAAGAATGCTTGATACGTTTAAAAACAGATTATTTTGATATTATTATAAGTGTGTAGTGTATAAAACAATTTCAATCATAAGTATCAATCAAAGACGGCATGGATACCATATATCATGTCGCCATACTAGGCTCTACAATCAAAAACGCAAAGTCACGTATTTGGAAATTGGATTTCCATCTATGAACCAAGGCCAGGGATCGTCCTCTACCAATTCGAGACAATCTAGCCCATGTCTCAGGCAAGCGCGCAGACAAGCCTTTGGAGCGACAGGGTCGGTCCATCGATGTGGATTATTATGCATGAACACTACGTTTCCCCGCCCTTGGGGGTGTAAATGAGTCAACGAATGACTCCATCGGCTTCACATAGACACCGATATATCCGAGGCGCCTCGCAACAGCAACAACCACATAAGTCAAACTCGTCAGGGCGTGTAAAACCACTGAAGCCACTTCTAACTAGAAAGAAACGCATGTCCTCCCTGAGGTCCTCTCCCGTTTCTGGTTCACAACTAGGGTGTGAGGCTCGCGAATCCACGCTACACAAATCTATGCCACACATGCCGTGCTTTGATCATCAACCACAAGACTCTGCTTTTCAACAGAAGCCTTGATCATATTGCCACTTAGGCATGCCACACAGGCAATTCACTCTATGCGTTTGATATCCATCAGTATATAACCCCTGAGCTCGTACGTCTCAGAGAAGGGCGTTAAGAAAGAGAATAAATTCTCCACCGCCAAACAGATATATATTTAATAGAAATCAATCAAACAGAATAAAATCCAATGTCAGACACACAGTCCACTTACAAGTTCGTTCTGGGTCTGAACGAAACTGGAGGCACCTAGTACCCCGCATATCCATCGATTTCCAAGTACGTCTGGATGATCACAAACTGATTCCCTCCTCTTGGGTGTACGGCCCAATCAAGATCATTAGTAATCACCCAAACGACATGAAGACCTCCGGTCTTCGACCACCATCTTCATCCTCGACACCACGTCGAATCAGTTATTCAGAATGGGTCGAACCGGGTCTTTCTGAATAACTCGCGTATATAATAAATAAGTGTTACACAAACACAACATACGCCTCATTCCAATTCATCAGTCACTAACCGTAAATTAGCAAGAGAACAATCCCCCAAACATTAACCCCGAAGGCCGAAACCAACATCAGATCAATACCTAGGAAACAATTCATCTTAACTAATCTTCAGTTAGTTTCTCAATTTCACATTCTTAGGGATAGGTTCCCATTAATTTTGTAACACCCCAGGTCCATTAATGTCACTCACAAAGGGAATGCATTAACTTCTACGGAGCGTTTTAAGTAAGTATAGAACAGAAACTTAACAACAAGACAGATATAAACAGTACTCAAAGATTTAAAACTTTATTTCATTACAGCGGGAAACACATATGTTTGCTTACATCAAAATAAACCAGAGTCAAAGTACATAATATCCATCTTGACTACCAAAAGTACATAAATTGGAAGACATAATCCCCAATACAAAATAACCATAAATAAAAGAGGTTGAACTTTACTTCAGCGATCCAAGCAATCTTCTAAAAGCAGTCCAAAATCAAGCTCCACTGGTGCTAGTTCCAACCTGAGCACCTAGGGGTAGGGGGAAGGAAGAAAAGAGGAGGAAACAAAGGGGGTCAGACATAAAGTCTGGCGAGTGCGATAACTTTAACAATATAATTAACAAAGTAACTAGGCTAAGGCATATGTTGGAAAATAAGGAAATGACCATGAACCATTGAGTATGGCAGAGTAAATAAGGAAACAAGATGAACAATGATATCATTAAAGCGCACCTAACCCACTGTAAGATAATTACTAAACTACACCAAAACTATGAGAAAATTGCTATACTGCACCACCACTAGTCACCCTAAGGTTGATCCCGCCTACAGACTTAATAATGATATTGGTAGTTTCGTGCACCCCTAGCTGCCTTCATAGGTGCCGCCTGCCCCTATCTCTACTAGGTGTACCCACTACCCCCAAGCGATCGGCTCCCTAACTCGTAGATACCCGTGATGGCCCCACAGTAGGGTGTATCACTTTCCAAAGTGGCAACCCGATACAACCAACAATGCACGACTTATACCTACACGATGCAACAACATCTTACCTACCAGCCCGGGTCCACACACGCATATGAACCCGTTGGACTTGCGTTGCCACCGTTAACCCGTTTTGGCCTCTTATAGTCAAGCCCAGTATGCGTGTCCCGTCCTCGACTTGGGTCGAGCCCACAAAGATACGTATGGGTTACTGGTTGAAATGGGCCCCCATTACTTGACACAAGCTATCCACCTAAGCTTGGTCCCCTCTAGTACATCCCACTTAACCCACTTCTTATTCATGTTTCAATTACATGTATCAATTTTGGTTAAGTGTTTCTAATCGTATTTCCAAATGCCACCCAAGGCACCCACTAGATTCCACATGCCACCCAAGGCACCCACTTAACCCTCTCATGTCCCACTACATGTTTATCTGGTTAAGTGTTTCTTAATTCATTAGGAACGTAACCTCATAAAGACCTCTCACATTATATTGACTTTTGTGGCAGCTGGATTTGCCGGGCGGGTCCGGGCATTCTTACACCACAAAAGAGCCTAACCTCGTGTCTTTACAATTGTTACGTATTTAGTTTATGCCTAAGACCTCTCACATTAGACTGGCATTTGTGGCAGCTGGATTTGCCAGGCGGGTCCGGGCAGTCTTACACCACAAAAGAGCCTAACCTCATGTCTTAGACGATTAATTACTCCTAATTAATCATTCCCCAATTTGAATTACTTTCCCTATTCAAATTGTCAATCAATTCCAAATTTAACGATGTCCATAATTGACTCAATTATGTCCATCCATTTATGGTATGTAAAATCATACCAATTTTCATCTCAAATTTATTTATGCCTTTTAAGGCATTTATGCCAATTAAATCTTTTAATATTATCCCCTTTACCCCCACGTTGTACATTTGTTCGTTTAACGTAAAATATACGTTAGACTCGAATAGTCTAACTCATGGAATAAAGAGAAAACATCACAATATACACATAAGTAAAACATAGATCTAAACATAGGGGTGAACTTGCATGTGTGAATGATGTTCTACATCTAAAACTTGCATAGGCCAAAGTTACAACTTGCATAAACAACATATGTCATGGATCCAAATCTAAAGGTGTGAACTTGCATAAATCATGTATGTCATAGATCCACATCTAAAGGTGTAAACTTGCATAGGCAATAACCCTAAACTTGCATAACATGATTCATATCCCAAACTCATATATTTATATAAACTTGCATATGTGATTTATGCATCATAACAATGGTGTAAACTTGCATCTAACATGTAAATTATCATGTAAAATTTATCACATAACTCACACATGTCATAGCCTAACTTTAGATCGAAAATTGATGTCATGAAACATGTAATGTTATACTAACTTGCCTATGATTCTTGTCTAAATCGATATCTAAACTTGCGTACAAACTTGTGGTCTATCATATGAATCAACATAACCAAACTAGCATATGAACAACATGATGATTCAGCTAGACATAAGCCAATCATAGAGTTACAACATGGGTGATAGCATCATAACTTTACATCGTAAATGATGGCATCATAACATAACATCATAGAAATTACAACACAATTCTACAACATAATTACAACATGCAGTCAATAATTCATATCATATCCAAATTATCTACATCATAACTCAATCCAATTAATTTACTAATTATTTTATTAAAACTATCGAACTCACAACTCAAAAGCGGTCTTGAGTTCTGAATTCTGATTTCTGAAGTTGTATTAGCTCTCCTTTGAAGAAGATTCGTTGTTAGGGTTGAATAGAACTGATTTGATTTGTTGTTCTTCTTCTCTAATTGGTGGCGGCTACTCTAGGGTTCAAGATGACAGCATGACGGCCATAGTTTCAGTTTTAATTCTGATTTAGGGTTGTCTATGGGTCTTTTTATAGAGTTTTAAATTAATTTAAGCCGTCGGATGATCTTAGGGTTAATCAAAACCATTCAGTCGGGATAGGGTGACACCTCAGCCCTAATGACTCAGCAAGGAGTCAGAAAGGACTCAGCAACATGGGTCAGACTGAACCAGAAAGCTGTGCAGGTCTACTACCTCGGCCTGGGCGCACTTGGCAGGTGCGCCAGTGCAAATTTGTACTGGTGCACTTCCCAAGTGCGCCAGTGCAAATATATATATATATATATATCTTGTTTTGCCACCAAACTTCGTTCGTCCATAACTCCTTCATCCGGTACCTGTTTCCCGTAAACTCGGACTCTATTTCAACCAGAATTCCGAGACGAACACAATGGCGCAACCCCATTCCCTTAATTCTCACGTCTGAGATTAATTATTCTTTATTTAAGTTAATTCGATTATTCAAAAATCCGGGGTGTTACATTCTCCCCTCCTTAAAGGATTTCGCCCCTGAAATCTCTAAGTTAAGGAGAATGCATATCCTACCTTCAAAACAACCATCAAACACGGGCATCCATTGTCCTTATAAAATTTCTAATGTTGTATGAACATATGCAAGAAGTGCGTGTATATGTTCCTTATCTAATGTAAAATCAGGCGGTCTACTGATTCAGTTGACCTCCTTAATGCAAACCATGATAGTGCCATGCGTCCATTATGTATGCGAAAGAACCTTATCGATACATATTATTTCTACATGTGTGCACAACCATTCACCAAAATGCAACATCCATATGATGGTACAACCATTATATATCCATTACTTAAATATGTACACACATTTATATGCAATATGCAATATGAAGTGACTGAGCCGATCTAGTGCCTAAAGTGTGTGTATATGCATCCACGAGCAACCACTAGCAACCACTTGCATCCACATGCATCCATCATACATAACATGTCTCAAACACATGTTTCAACCATAGGACTACCCTATCTAAAGGCCAAAGATACTAGCGAGAGGACATACTAGAGATAAGATAAGTACAAGGTAAGCGATAAAGGAGAATTTAAAAGACATACCCTCGAAAAGGAAAGGGTATAATGAACACATCTTCGCTTCCGCCTCACAAGTAGCGTTGCTATCATCATCTCCCCATTGCACTTTGACTAGTTTGACCTCTCGATTCCTCAACTTCTTAATCTCCGACCCAAGAATGCACGTAGGAGCTCGTCGAATCGTCGCATCATGCTCGATCTCCACCTCTCTAAGCAAGCTCGGCTCTACCACTTCCGCGGTCTCGTGCAACCACTTCCTCAAATGTGATACATGGAATACATCGTGTACACCACTAAGTCTCTCGGGCAACTCCACTCTATACGCCATCTGCCCAATCCTCTCCTTAATAGGAAACGGCCCTACGAACCTTGGTGCTAACTTCCCAACGGACCCAAAACGAGCGACGTTTCGTAATGGAGACACCTTGATAAAGACCATGTCCCCAATATCAAACTCAAGATCTGTCCTCCTCTTGTCAGCATAAGATTTTCGCCTATCTTGCGCCGTCTTCATCCTCCTTCGAATCAAGTCAATCTTTTCCGAAGTCTCTCTAATCATATCGGGCCCAAGCAAGATCTTGTCTGTAAACTCCCAACAGCATGTAGGCGAACGACATGGCCATCCATAAAGAGCCTCGAACGGTGCCATGCCAATGCTAGACTGAAGCTGTTATTATATGCGAACTCCACCAACGGAAGATGTTCCTCCCATGTACCTCCGAAATCTAAGACACACAACCTCAATAAGCCCTCTAGAATACGATTCAACCTCTCGGTCTGGCCGTCCGTCTAAGGATGAAATGCGGTGCTCTAACATAACTGAGTCCCTACCGCCTCTTGCAAGCTCTTCCAAAATTCGCTAGTGAAAATAGGATCGCGGTCGCTCACTGTGCTAGAAGGAACACCATGCAAATGAACTATTTCTCGAATGTATACGGAGGCTAACCATGGAGCAGTCCTCTTACTCTTTACGGGAATGAAATGGGCGCTCTTAGTAAGTCTGTCTACCACGACCCAAATCCCCGTATTACCCTTCCTCGATCTTGGTAATCCGTCAACAAAGTCCATCGAAACACTTTCCCACTTCCATTGTGGGACCTCCAATGGGTGAAGCAATCCACCGGGCTTCTTTTGCTCTGCTTTTACTTGTTGGCACACCAAGCATCTAGCAACAAACTCTGCCACGTCCTTCTTCATACCGACCCAAAAGTAAACTCGTCTCATGTCCATGTACATCTTGTCCCCGCCGGGATGGATGGTCATTTTCGAACGATGTGCATCATCAAGAATGGTCTTCCTCAAGTTCTCGTCCTGCAGTACACAAAGTCTACCGTCCCTACGTAACCAACCCTAATCATCTAGGTTATACCTACGGAGATGGCTCGATGACTCCCCTCTTTTGAGCTTTTCTACTAACTCAACCAACTGTGGGTCGTCTCACTGTGCCTCGCCAATCCGTCCCAAAAGCGTAGGTCTGACCTCTAAGGATGCTAGCAAACCGGGTACAAAGTCAACGAAAGGTTTAAAGTCAAATGTATAGATGAACTCTAAGCTTCGCCGCTCAACAAACAATGGACTCAAGGACAACTTTTTCTACTTAAGGCGTCTGCCACCACGTTACCCTTGCCAGGGGTATATGCTATCTAGAAGTAATAGGATGCTAAGAATTCCATCCACCTTTGCTGCCTTAAGTTCAAGTCCTTCTAAGAGAATAAGTATTTTAGCGATTTATGGTCAGCGAATAATTCAAATTTTTTGCCAAGAAGATAATGACGCCAAGACTTAAGCGCAAAATAATAGCGGCCAACTCTAGGTCATGTGTAGTGTAATTTCTCTCATGTATTCTCAATTGCCTTCCACCATAGGCTATTACCCTTCCCTCTTGCATTAAGACTACGCCTAGTCCTGTCCCACAAGCATCGGTATAAGTGGTAAATGGCTTACTCCCATCTGGCAACACTAAGACTGGGGCTGTCGTCAAAGCTCTCTTTAAACGTTGGAATGCATCATCATAATCTACGTCCCACATGAAAACTAAGTTCTTCTTCGTCAAGCGTGTTAATGGGGCTGATATTTTTGCGAAGTCTTTGATGAACTTCCTATAGTAGCCAGCCAACCCTAAGAAACTCCTCACCACGGTAGCATTTTTAGGAACCTTCCAATCTTGGATGGCCACTATATTCGCGGGATCCACAACTATCCCTTCTTTGGAAACCACGTGCCCTAAGAATCGCACTTCCTTCCTCCAAAAGTGATATTTAGAAAATTTAGCTTTAAGGCTATGCGCTCGAAGAGTCTCCAACACTTCCCTAAGATGTAGGGCATGCTCTTCCTCATTCTTAGAAAAGATCAAGATGTCGTCCACAAAGACTGCCACAAATCTATTAAGGTACTCCCTAAACACCCTACTCATCAAATCAACAAAGTATGCGAGGGCATTTGTCAAACCGAAGGGCATCACAAGCCCCTTGAAGAAACCGTCTGGAGTCCTAAAAGCAGTCTTATCTATGCTATCCTCAGCCACTCTCAACTGATGGAAACCCATGGCCAAGTCCAACCGCGAAAACACCGAGGCGCCAATTAAATGATCGAAGAGATCGTCAGTCCTCGGCAGTGGGTGTCTATTCTTCTTAGTAAGCTTATTAAGTTCTCTATAGTCCACACAAAGTCTAAGGGACCCATCCGCCTTCGTGGCAAACACTACTGGAGCACCCCACTCTGATATACTACGTCTGATGAACCTGTAATGACCCGGAAATTTAGCGATCTTGGTTATCCGATATACAACACATATTGAACATACAAGGATCGAAGCGGGTTGTTAATGAAAGAAATTAGAGGGTGAGGAAAGATAAGATAGAACTTATAGAATAGAAGAAGAAGAAGAACATCATCATTAGAGTAAACATGAATCTCACAGCGGAACGAATAAAATATAACATAACTTTTGAAATACAAACAGTATATGTACACAATAGCACTTATCAGAGTACAACACTTACAACACAGCGGAAATAATAATAGCTATAGAATCTTGAAGCCTCTTGCTCCAAGCTCTCCAAGTGTATCTGTAAAATCCCGACTACTTGACTGCCCGTACAAATTTAGGCACCCAAGAGTTTAGGGAAAACAAACAAATAAACTCCGGGTCAGTCATGGGACTGGTATGAGTAAAACAGATTAAACAGTTTGAACAAGTAAACGATATCTCATAAGACCACGCCGTATAACGGAACGGGTTTTTCCCTTATGAGAATCCAAAATATCTTTATATCAAAAACCTTTTGATATTATAATGATGTCTATCAACCACAACATAATACTCATCTAGCAAAAACGCTTTCATCTCACGTTCTACATATATAGTATATAATCAAAACTGCAAGCACGTATTGGGTAATGGGTTTCCAACTATGACAAGGTATGGAACCACCTTCTGATCAGTGTACTCTAGGAACGATACACTGGAGTTCAACAAGAACATCTTGCAACTCAGCCATACATGACCGACCACTCATTTCGCTTGAGTGTATCGAATGTATATCACCAACGATTAGAATCAGCAACCGTTTCCCGTATGTATATTGGACAACATTGATAGATTTAAGAAGCAAATGAATATTCTCTAGATAGGCGATTGTACACCCTACTTTGGAGCGGCCGACTTAGCCATGCTGCCTGCCCGATTTTTGTCATTTCCTGGTTGTTGAGGCCAGAGGTTACGCTTTATCATCACATCAGATTCACTTCAAATGCCACAATGTCAGATCCATCGAAAATCACTAATTGACGTCTACAACAGTACATTACGTGTTAGCTAAAGAAGTTTCCTTCTCCGCTTCCACTCTTGGTACGGTTGAAGAAATCAATGTACGTGACCTTTCTGGAAATACTCTGTCAGACATTCATCCATACAAGTCATCCAGGAACAGGAGGCACTATTCAGTACATCCATCTTAGTCACTGTTATCTAAGACTTATACAATAGCCCTTGCACTTTACTCCGTCTTAAATTTTCTTTGGCATATATGATTCGCAACGCTTATGCCAATACAGAGTGGTTCTTTGGATAATAATCCAACTGGTCTCTCCATATTAACAACGTTGAAATGGTCAGAAACTTCGATAATCGGTGAGTTAACTATCGAAGAAAACACATAAAACAACGATATGATTTCCAGATGCAAATTCTATCAATCAATTATATATATATATATATATATATATATATATCTATATATATTCATATTTCCTATTTCAATATTTGATTACGTTTCTGATTCTATTTGGAAAACATTTCCAAATCTTCTTTACTTGGATTTAAACAGATGTTTAAATCAACATCGCGACGACAACTAAAACCACTATACTTATTTACTAAATTCACTTAACTATTTTCACTCTCGAACCTTAACCATTTCTAAATTAAAAACGAAGTCAATCATGTTGGGGTATAACTACCTCTTAGACCTTAACTGAACATAATTTCAAATCTCAAAATAGGGTAAGTTCATCTTTTAACTCTTTAACACTTCCTTACGAACCCTCGGATTCTATTTACGAACCCCCTTCTTTTACAAGTTTACGTGATTATAGCAATGGTGTTATAATCTCCTGCATCCGAAATATATTATCTTTAATATGACTTTCATTTCCTAACTCGAATAATATAACGACAACTAATTTATTTAAAACTATTCGATTTAACTCTATCGATCAACTCTGTTTGATTAACTCTAACTGGTTAACTCTAACTGGTCAACCCAAATTGATTAACTCTAACTAGTTAACTCTAATTAATTTACTCTATTCGAATAACTCTAATCGAATTACTAATATTCGGTTATCTCCATTTCAATTAATTCATTCAGATTAACTCCTTTTAATAAACCCCTTTGATTTATCCTTTTGAACTAACTCCTTTAATTAATTCCTTTCCTATTTGTTTATATTTATTTCATATAAATATTCCCTTTATAAAATTCTATTTATTTAACAAATAAATATCTCCTTTGAGTTGGTTTGACTAACTCATTTGATTTATCCCTTTCGCTAAATCATTTTGATTAACTCCATTTGAATAACTCTATTTGATTAATTTAAATCGATTAACTCCTTTCAATTCTATTTAACAAATATTTTCTTTTATATTTGATTTCACAAATATTTCTCCTTTTATATTTGATTTTACAAATATTTCTCCTTCATAATTGATTTTACAAATATTTCTCCTTTATATTTGATTTCACAAATATTTTCTTTTCGATTTCATTTGTAAATGGTTTACAACTCTTTCTCTTTTGATTTCTATCTATTTATTTTCTAAATAAATATTCCATTTTAATCCTATTTATTTTCTAATTAAATTCTCCTTTTCAATTTTATTCTTAAAAATATTCTAACTCCTTAAATTCCCGGAAAAATTCGCCATAACCTCCTTTGTATCGGGAGCATCGGGAAAATCCCCAAACCGCTACACCGGCCGTTCCATTCAAATAGAAAATGGTTTGAAATTATTTCCTTTCTAAATATCTCCGATTTATAAATATTCCAATTTATAAATATTTCATTTATAAATATTTTATTTTCACTATCACTTTGAAAATTCCCTTATCAACATTCAGGTATGTTATGGTATTTAACATACCATAAAACAATGATCAGTATCATTCACACATATAAAATCATCAACAGATTTCATATCACATCGTATAACACAATATATAAAACAAAACAGTATTTATATATTGAGGAACCCAGTTGGGTCCCTCCAACATGTTTCCCTGCATCACATATGTTAGACAATACGAGTATAACATATTCTGATAAACAGAATCAATATTCGATTAACGATTTATATGTATATCATTATCTATAATTTCAATCAATACATAAGCAACTAAACCCAACAGTTAATACACAACAATCAGTCATTATTTATCAGTTCTAAATGTACGTTATAAAAATAGAACTGTTCAGAGTTAGTGAGTTTTACTCACATTTGCAGTTCATCGTTAAAGAACGATAAACTGTTTGTTTGATTTGAATCAAACAACTTATTTCATCATAAATTGTAATGAACCCCAATCCACTCCTAATCAGTTCCATTTCATAGTGTCCGTCCATACGATCCTAACAAAACTTACGATTCGTCAATCTGATAAAGTATGATCGAGTTATTGTCATTTAAAGTTCATACAAATATTTAAAAGAGAATTAAATTAAATTAACTAACCATTTGGGCATCACCCCCATTTACTCCATCCCGGCCCAATAACCTTCCAGACCCGCTCTGTATAAACTGCTCCATTCATCTTCCACGGCAGAACCAAAATCACGATCTAACTTCATCAAAACCATTTCCGATTCTCCCTCAATAAATCTCCACTTCTACTTCAGGGTTTCCCAAGTTCCTCACACCATTAAACTTCTCGTTCACATCCCTTCCTTTTCATCACAAAAACCTTACACTCGATACACGCACCTGAAATGCGTTCGAACTCGTCTTCATCGTAGCTGCTTAAAATAGCGAACCAAAAATGATTCGAATCATTCAAATTTTGGTCAGCAAACTTGACTCGATCCCCCGAACTTAACTTCAACCCTGAAATCCGCGAATTTGTGCTCTCATCTCAACAAAAATGGAACCCTAGATTTGGGAATACATGCTGTAAAAATTTGGTGCGACAGAAAATTGATCGAAAGTCAACAAACCCATACTAGTTTTGAAGAGGATAAACTCAGGAGTCCAAATACATATACACAGTGATTTCTAGTATTTTATTTGAATTGTTGTCTATTTTTGAAGAGGGTTTCTATTTTGCTGAAGCACCAAAAAGGAGTGACGGCGGGATTTTGTTGAAGAAAGGAATTAGGTTTAGGTTAGGATATTTTATAGGTAATTTATATAATATTATATTCGATTTAAATATTCTTTTATAAGCAGTCATTGTTTTTATTGACCGTTAAAAATCCCTATGATCACGTACGATACCCAAAAATCATGAAAACATACATGCACCTTTAGCTCGACACTTCGGTCCCAACAAAACTGGTTTCGTCGAATTACGACTCCGTTTGCTCACACAGCGTATTTTTAACTGTCGAAATACTGACTGTTTTTCACTCTAAAAATCCGTACGGCCACACAGTGACCCCAAAAATCACGGAACCTGGAATCTAACAATAATTTGATGTTGCGGATCCAACAGAATTAGTTTCGTCGAATTCCGACTTCGTTTGCAAAAGTGGCTATTTTTAAAGCTCTGGATGACCCATTTAAATATATAAATATATTTAAATACAATTAAATTTAATATTTATAAATAAATATTATCGTATATATTCACAGTGGAATACCATACAGCTCCACTGGGATTTATAACTTGATATTTCAAATCCCGATTAAATCGATATTCGATTTAAAAATGAAATTCCTTTTATAAAATATAACTAATTCCTTTATAAATTATAAAGGAATTCCACAACGACTTTTCTAGAATTTGATTTGGACGTAAACCAAAATCTTCATGACAAAATCCCGATTTTTCTCTTCCACAAGAAAGATATACTCCACCAGCTCCACACGTTTCTTATTTCACAGAAATCTGGCTTAAAACGAATCCTGTACATTCAGTTGAAGTTTGAATCGCCAATTTACGAACTGCAGCGCCATTTCGAGCTCGATTTTAATTATATTATAACTCTATGTTCAAACTGTCATTTATATAGTATATCTGTTATTCAAATTCAATTCCAAGCTGAATTAAATATCACAGATGACCCAGTTCACACCATATCGCCATTTCAGCCAATTCTGATTATTTCAGAATTAAATATATTATGTAATTTATTATTCTAATTAAATATTCACCATTATTTAATTCCACGACCATTAAATCCTTTTAATCACCTTTTAAATAATTAAATAAATTAATTATTATACCGCTGAAAATGCGGGTCATTACATTCTACCCCACTTAAAATAATTTCGTCCTCGAAATTGCTAAGGTAGAGGACGACCCTATCAACTGGTTAGAACATATTTGTTCACTTCTTAACTTCAGTTTCCACTGAACCAATTTAATTTCAATTAGAAATTTATTTAATTCTTATCAACGAAAATTTCCAAAAATCCTGAAAATTTTCTAATGCCTTAACTCTTCGAAAATTTTCGCCAGCACCTCCTTTGTACTAGTCAAACGATCGAACTCCAACTCGCCTCTCTGGGCCATCTCCATCCCAAAAGAAAATCAAACAGCCAAGCGGCTTGCCAATTCGGCTCATAAATCTTATATCCAATAGAAATATAAACTTGTACCTTTTGTCAGCATATCATTATATCCTTTCCACCTGTTATCAATTCAACGGATACAAGGGTCATCCCAATCAAATTCCAATCTGCTTTTATCCTCAACACAACCATTCACTTATGTCCGAGCCAAATATCATTTCAACTCGAGTTTCTTCTCGATTCCCAACTCTTAACTTGATTATCACATTACACTTCAAATTTGAATCTCACAATCCAATTTGTCTTGATCTTATTCTAATTCAATCTTAGTTACCACTTTACTGGCTTTACTTTAATTCAGATTTGCTTTCACAAATTTCTGTTAAATTTGTTTTTAATTCAAACAGTCTTTCCCTGGGAGTTTTTAAATAGTTTACTCTTTTCAAAAATCAAATTTTCCTTTTTGAAATTCAACACAACTTGTCTTTCCCAAAACAAAGTCAAAATACTTTCTCTGGTAGTAATTCGTCACTTACAACTCGAAAATGAATACTGATGATGCAACTGTCATCATTAGAATCTATTTTCCAGCGATCGAAGTGAGTTCAATACTATAAAACCATTTCTAAACATTTCTACCTTGAAATTCATTTCAAAATATAATTCACACTGCTTGTAAAACAATTTAAAATCTTCCAAGATCTTAAATTTTCCTTATTTTTAATCCAAATCCATTTACAAGTACTTATCCAATTTTCCAGAATTTTATTCAATTTCTGGTTTAAAATTTCAGATTTAACTCAACTGATTCACGTATTTCACTTATATGAATTCTGATTGGTTATTTACATAACCATTTAATTTATAATCTTACTTGATTATAATAACAACCAATATATCCAATATATATCAAAATATACGTTGGGTAAAATTATTTTTATTTACCCTCTTTTCAAAACATATCGTGCCGACCCATCGTATTCGAGTGTTTATAAACTCCTACCGATACAGTGGATCAAACTGATCGACCAGAACCCATAAACAACTCAACCAATGAATCTCCAAAATATAAAACAATTTTTATATCAATAACAAATACGCTCACTCGTATATATACACTCAAACTCAATCTAGGGTATTACTAACCCCATCTCTACTGAGTCACGCCACAGAGCCAAGGTAATTCTTAACTCAAGCTCTGATACCAACTGTAATGACCCGGAAATTTAGCGATCTTGGTAATCCGATATGCAACACACATCGAACATCCAAGGATCAGAAATAACGGGTTATTAATGAAGGAAATTAGAGGGTGAGGAAAGATAAGATAGAACTTATAGAATAGAAGAAGAAGAACATCATCATCAGAGTAAACACGAATCTCACAGCGGAACGAATAAAATATAACATAACTTTTGAAATACAAATAGTATATGTACACAATAGCACTTATCAGAGTACAACACTTACAACACAGCGGAAATAATAATAGCTATAGAATCCCGACTACTTAGCTGCCCGTACAAATTTAGGCACCCAAGAGTTTAGGGAAAACAAAAAAGTAAACTATGGGTCAGTCATGGGACTGGTATGAGTAAAACAGTTTAAACAGTTTGAACAAGTAAACGATATCTCATAAGACCACGCCGTATAACGAAATGGGTTTTTCCCTTATGAGAATCCAAAATATCTTTATACCAAAAACCTTTTGATATTATAATAATGTCTATCAACCACAACATAATACTCATCTAGCAGAAATGCTTTCATCTCACGTTCTACATATATAGTATATAATCAAAACCGCAAGCACGTATTGGGTAATGGATTTCCAACTATGACAAGGTATGGAACCACCTTCCGATCAGTGTACTCTAGGAACGATACACTGGAATTCAACAAGAACATCTTGCAACTCAGCCACACATGACCGACCTCTCATTTCGCTTGAGTGTATCGAATGTATATCACCAACGGTTGGGATCAGCAACCGTTTCCCGTATGTATATGGGACAACATTGATAGATTTAAGAAGCAAATGAATATTATCTAGATAGGTGATTATACACCCTACTTCGGAGCGACCGAGTTAGTCATGCTGCCTGCCCGATTTTTGTCATTTCCTGGTTGTTGAGGCCAGAGGTTACGCTTTATCATCACATCAGATTCACTTCGAATGCCACATTGTCAGATCCATCGAAAATCACTAATTGACGTCTGCAACAGTACATTATGTGTTAGCTAAAGAAGTTTCCTTCTCTGCTTCCACTCTTGGTATGGTTGAAGAAATCAATGTATGTGACCTTTTTGGAAATACTCTGTCAGACATTCATCCATACAAGTCATCCAGGAACAGGATGAACCGAAGGCACTATTCAGCACATCCATCTTAGGCACTGTTATCTAAGACTTATACAATAGCCCTGCACTTTACTCCGTCTTAAATTTTCTTTGGCATATATGATTCGCAACGCTTATGCCAATACAGAGTGGTTCTTTGGATAATAATCCAACCGGTTTCTCCATATTAACAACGTTAAAATGGTCAAAAACTTCGATAGTCGGTGAGTTACCTATCGAAGAAAACACGTATGCAAACAACGATATAATTTCCAGATGAAAATTCTATCAATCAATCATCAATCATATATATATATATATATATTCATATTTCCTATTTCAATATTTGATTACGTTTCTGATTCTATTTGGAAAACATTTCCAAATCTTCTTTACTTGGATTTAAATAGATGTTTAAATCAACATCATGACGACAACTCAAACCACTATACTTATTTACTAAATTCACTTAACTACTTTCACTCTCGAACCTTAACCATTTCTAAATTGAAAATGCAGTCAATCAAGTTAGGGTATAACTACCTCTCGGACCTTAACTGAACAACATTTCAAATCTCGAAATAGGGTAAGTTCATCTTTTAACTCTTTAACACTTCCTTACGAACCCTCGGATTTTATTTACGAACCCCCTTCTTTTACAAGTTTACGTGATTATAGCAATGGTGTTATAATCTCTGCATCCGAAATATATTATCTTTAATATGACTTTTATTTCCTAACTCGAACAATATAACGACAACTAATTTATTTACTCCTATTCGATTTAACTCTATCGATTAACTCTGTTTGATTAACTCTAACTGGTTAACTCTAACAGGTCAACCCAAATTGATTAACTCTAACCGGTTAATTTACTCTATTCGAATAACTCTAATCGAATAACTAATATTCGATTATCTCCATTTTGATTAACTCATTCAGATTAACTCCTTTTAATTAGCCCCTTTGATTTATCCTTTTGAATTAACTCCTTTGATTAATTCCTTTCTTGTTTGTTTATATTTATTTCATATAAATATTCCCTTTATAAAATTCTGTCTATTTAACAAATAAATATCTCCTTTGACTTGGTTTGACTAACTCATTTGATTTATCCCTTTCGCTAACTCATTTTGATTAACTCCATTTGAATAACTCTATTTGATTAATTTAAATCGATTAACTCCTTTTAATTCTATTTAACAAATATTTTCTTTTATATTTGATTTCACAAATATTTCTCCTTTTATATTTGATTTCACAAATATTTCTCCTTCATAATTGATTTTACAAATATTTCTCCTTTATATTTGATTTCACAAATATTTTCTTTTCGATTTCATTTGTAAATGGTTTACAACTCTTTCTCTTTTGATTTCTATCTATTTATTTTCTAAATAAATATTCCATTTTAATCCTATATATTTTCTAATTAAATTCTCCTTTTCAATTTTATTCTTAAAAATATTCTAACTCCTTAAATTCCCGGAAAAATTCGCCATAAACTCCTTTGTATCGGGAGCATCGGGAAAATCCCCAAACCGCCATACAGGCCTTTCCATTCAAAAAGAAAATGGTTTGAAATTATTTCCTTTCTAAATATCTCCGATTTATAAATATTCCAATTTATAAATATTTATTATTTATAAATATTTCATTTATAAATATTTTATTTTCGCTATCACTTTGAAAATTCCCTTATCAACATTCTGGTATGTTATGGTATTTAACATACCATAAAACAATGATCAGTATCCTTCACACATATAAAATCATCAATAGATTTCATATCACATCGTGTAACACAATATATAAAACAAAACAGTATTTATATATTGAGGAACCCAGTTGGGTCCCTCCAACCTGTTTCCCTGCATCACAGATGTTAGACAATACGAGTATAACATATTCTGATAAACAGAATCAATATTCGATTAACGATTTATATGTATATCGTTATCTATAATTTCAATCAATACATAAGCAACTCAACCCAACAGTTAACACACATCAATCAGTCATCATTTATCAGTTCTAAATATACATTATAAAAATAGAACTATTCAGAGTTGGTAAGTTTTTCTCACATTTGCATTTTATCGTTAAAGAACGATAAACTGTTTGTTTGATTTGAATCAAACAACTTATTTTGCCATAAATTGTAACGAACCCCAATCCACTCCCAGTCAGTTCCATTTCGTAGTGTCTATCCATATGATCCCAACAAAACTTACGGTTTGTCAATCTGATAAAGTATGATTGAGTTATTGTCATTTAAAGTTCATACAAATATTTAAAAGAGAATTAAATTAAATTAATTAACCATTTGGGCCTCACCCCCATTTACTCCATCTCAGCCCAATAACCTTCCAGACCCGCTCCGTATAAACTGCTCCATTCATCTTCCACGACAGAACCAAAATCACGATCTAACTTCATCAAAACCATTTCCGATTCTCCCTCAATAAATCTCCACTTCTACTTCAGGGTTTCCCAAGTTCCTCACACCATTAAACTTCTCGTTCACAGCCCTTCCTTTTCATCACAAAAACCTTACACTCGATACAAGCACCTGAAATGCGTTTGAACTCATCTTCATCATAGCTGCTTAAAATATCGAATCAAAAATGATTCGAATCATTCAAATTTTGGTCAGCAAACTCGACTCGATCCCCCGAACTTAACTTCAACCCTGGAATCCGCGAACTTGCGCTTTCTTCTCAACAAAAATGGAACCCTAGATCTAGGAATACATGGTGTAAAAATTTGGTGTGACAGAACATTGATCAAAAGTCAACAAACCCATACTAGTTTTGAAGAGGATAAGCTCAGGAATCCAAAATCATATACACAGTGATTTCTAGTATTTTATTTGAATTGTTGTCTATTTTTGAAGAGGGTTTCAATCTTGCTGAAGCACCAACAAGGAGTGACGGCGGGATTTTGTTGAAGAGAGGAACTAGGTTTAGGTTAGTATATTTTATAGGTAATTTATATAATATTATATTCGATTTAAATATTCTTTTATAAGTAGTCGTTGTTTTTACTTATCGTTAAAAATCCCTATGATCACGTACGATACCCAAAAATCATGAAAACAGACATGCACCTTCAGTTCAACACTCCGGTCCCAACGAAACTAGTTTCGTCGAATTCCGACTCCGTTTGCTTATGCAGCGTATTTTTAACTGTCAAAATACTGACTGTTTTTCACTCTAAAAATCCGTACGGCCACACAGTGACCCCAAAAATCACGGAACTTGGAATCTAGCAATAATTTGATGTTGCAAATCCAACAAAATTAGTTTCGTCGAATTCCGACTTCGTTTGCAAAAGTGGCTATTTTTAAAGCTCTGGATGACCCATTTAAATATATAAATATATTTAAATATAATTAAATTTAATATTTATAAATAAATATTATCGTATATATTCACAGTGGAATACCATACAGCTCCACTGGGATTTATAACTTGATATTTCAAATCCCGATTAAATCAATATTCGATTTAAAAATGAAATTCCTTTTAAAAAATATAATTAATTCCTTTATAAATTATAAAGGAATTCCACAGTGACTTTTCTTGAATTTGATTTGGACATAAATCAAAATCTTCACGACGAAATCCCGATTTTTCTCTTCCACTAGAAAGATATACTCCACCAGCTCCACACGTTTCTTGTTTCGCAGAAATCCGGCTTAAAACGAATCATGTACATTTAGTTGAAGTTCGAATCGCCAATTTACGAACTACAGCACCATTTCGAGCTCGATTTTAATTATATTATAACTCTACGTTCAAACTGTCGTTTATATAATATATTCGTTATTCCAATTCAATTCCAAACTGAATTAAATATCACAGATGATCCAGTTCACACCATATCTCCATTTTAGCCAATTTTTATTATTTCAGAATTAAATATATTATTTAATTTATTATTTTAATTAAATATTCACCATTATTTAATTCCACGACCATTAAATCCTTTTAATCACCTTTTAAGTAATTAAATTAATTAATTATTATACCGCTGAAAATGCGGGTCATTACAGAACCCCTTCTCCAGCAATTCCTTCACTTGCTTTGTAACGACACGGATTTTGCCTGGACCTAATCGATCGCTAAATCGCCCAAGACCGTTCGAATCCCGCATACGCTAACTCTGGGCATACAATACATCCTAACAAATAACAGAAGACTTTTATAAACATCATAATAATGTTACATCAGAGTACAAAATATATCAGAGTATATCGAAATATAATATAGCGGAAGATTAATTTTACAATAAATGTAATACAATGCACAGCGGAAATATAACCTACACAGCGGAAGACTGTAAATGCCTGGACATAGCATAAAGCGTCAATCCAGAATCCTGCTCAATACATCTGCAAAATAAAACTACTCGACTGCCCGTGTGGAAAATAGGGGCACTCGAGTTTGCAAGGGAAAAGCAAACTACAAGTCCGTCATGGGACTGGGGTGAGAAACTCTACAGTTAAAATCAACTTATTTAATCATAAGACAAATCACAGGACCACGCCGCTAATGCGGAACGGGTTTACCCCCATGAATGTCAGTGTATAAACAACAATTTGTAATATATATATATATATATATATATATATATATATATATATATATATATATATGGATCTACTATGCATCAATCAACATGCAATATCCCAATCTACCCATTTAGGTTAATCACCACACTTAGATTTTCCAAATCCAATTTAATTTACAGAAATTATTCCTTTGGACTTTATTCCCGATTTCTTATTTCAAATCATTTGAAATACATATCTAACTTTCTATATCAAAGTAAATTTCACTTCGGGATCTCAAATCAAATCGTTTGGAAATATGAATTCTAAAACATAACAATGCATACAGACAAGTATGCAACTAAATATCGTGCTCCCCATCGACAAGGAAAAGGGTACGCACCTAGCAACTGGATATATAAATGTGCACCTACCCCACATAGGAGCAGGCTACACCGACGATGCACCTCCCACACATGGAGAGCATACACCGCCCTCTCACCCATACTTTTAGTCTCAGGGTTACCCGACTCTTTAGCCACATACTAAATCATTTCATATCCCGAAGTAGGTAAAATCATTTCACAACATAATAATCACAAGTACTTTCAAAATATAGTACTTCACATCAGTAATTCACACATATGATCAATCATTATTAATCACATAACCCTTGAGCTCGTACGTCTCAAAGAAGGGTGTTAAGCAAGAGAATAAATTCTCCGCCACCAAACAGATACATCATTAATAGCAACTAATCAAATATGTGATGAACCACAATGTAACACATAATACATTTCAAAATCTCTTCGATAATATCAGGTTTAGGCCTCGAAATCCTTTCTGTTTTATAAAACATTCCCTGTCCAAAATTGGGAATACATTTCTTTTCACTTAAGAAAAATATATCATTTCACAATCATTCATTTAATTTGAAATGAACACAACATCGTTAAACACCTTATCGTCAAATTGTGAAGTGTTTCACAAGGTGTTAGCACACAGATATCTTTACCCAACCCAATGCTAAATGTAAAGGCATATTCTGCTCATAAACTGGTCGAGCATCATCCAAACAATCAATCAACCATAATCAATATCAACAACTAAGTAAATTTGGTTTAATCACATCATGTGTTTTGGCAAATTTAATCACCATTCATTCATCCAAATCTAATTAAAAATTTATTCAATCCCCAATTGGTTTCATCTCTAAAATCATTTCCTATTGATTCTTCTACTTTTTGGAAATTAATCCTGCTTTTACTCGGGTTAAAGAACTAATGTCATTTAAACACAGTTCATGATAGACCCCAAATCCAATTTGATATTAAACACAAGGCTCGGAATAGAAAATAGTATCGGCTTATATTCAACATCAAATTCTGAAACCAACAAATACCGTATTGGAAATAACGATATTAATATATCTTTCAAATTTCCACAACCATATCTATATAATCACGAAATCCAACATCGAAATATTCTGAAGATAGTTTCGATTCAAATCCATTCCAATTCTGTTATTGGGAATTCTGTTTATTTTCAAAGCCATTTCAAATCCACTTTATTTATTTTAAAAATAAATAAATTATTATTTTAGTTAATAACTAGTTCATTTCGATAAATATCAATTTTTATCTTTTAAATTATGGGATTTTTCAGCCCAATTCTTTCTAAATCATTTCTTATGATTTTACACTAATTATTGATATTTTTAATAATTTTATAAAGGCCCGTACAGTCGATTTCCACAAACGGCCATCGAACTGCACTTACAACGACCTTTTCCAAATTTGATATGGACATAATTCCAAATCCAACCGTTAGATTTCAAATTTCTAACATCCGTTAGAAATTCCTTTTCGATACGAACCCAACGGTTCCGGTTTCAGGAGAATCCGACGGTCGGATCTCCCGTAATGTCCATTCGAAGTTAATGGTCGAAATTCGCGAACTGCTGCAGTGCGGCGCGTTCTATTCAGGCCATTATATTATATATATATAATATATATAATATATATTTCATTGATTTCCTTTGATTAATATTCTTTTGATTTCGATTAGCCATTTGGAAGAAAATTGGGATTCAATTGGGAATAATTTCAGCCCTAGATGAGGAACTGGCGGCTCTGAATTTATCCATAGGGTTAGGGTTGACTAGGTCCTTTTATAAAAAGCTTTATTATTATTTTAATCCACAAAAAAAGGAGATTTTGCATCCGAACTCAAAATCAAACCCAATGACTGTCGCCCCTAGCTATTTACCCGCATTCGGAACACAGTGGGATATGTTTCGTAAGCCAATCCCATCATTTCGATCAGTTTTCATTTAAATTAACATTTAAAATACAAATCAGTATATATTCAATTCGAACGCACATTTTAATTTACTGGGGCCACACAGTGATTCCAAAAATTCCAGAAAAATTATTTCCAGCTTCGTATTGACGATATGGTCCTAACAAACCTAATTTCGTCAAATTCTGAGGCCGTTTGAAAAATGGTCATTTTCTGGTCGATCATAATTGACTAAAACTGTTCAAACACGTTTTCTTTTGCTACGCTCACATATTAATTCAGAAAATTATGAATTTTGGAATCTAGCAATCATCTGACATCTCGGATCCAACAAAAGTGGTTTCGTCGAAAACAAAGGTCGTTTGCAAAATGGCTATTTTTAAGGGCTTTATATATATTAAAAATATATATAAATTCCACAGCGACTTTTCTGAATTTTAAACTGAACATAACTCTCAACTTTTAAAACCAAATCTCAGTTTCTTACATTCGTTAGAAAGATATAGTTAAACAGATTCGAATATTTCTTGTTTCGTTGAAATCCGATTTATTTTGAATCGTGTACATGCATTTGAAATTCGAAATCGAATTTTCGAACTACCCGCCATTTCAGGCTCAAATTATAATTAAAAGAAATTTATTCGTTTTAACTTCGACGAAAATAAAATTTCCGTCCTTATTATTTAAAATAATTCATTTTAAATATTCAAAATCCATTAAAATCGCCAAAATAAAAAATTTTAATTGGCTCAGAATTTCCGGGTTGTTACAATCTCCTCCACTTAAAACTTTTCGTCCCCGAAAAGGAACGAAGCCGAAAGTTGTTTAGCTAATCAACTCAACTTTCGTTATTTTCATTACGGCTTAAGTTCTTCAACTTTTCAGTTTCTAAGAACTTTTCAAATTTTTCAAAAATTTGGCTAACACCCTAAATTTTTGAATTTTTTTCCCATAACCTCCCCTGCACCGGGGACTTCGGGATATTTAAAATAGCCTCCCATAGCCCTCATCAATCCAAAAGAAAAAGCCAATCGGCTCGTAAAATCATCCAATCCCAAAGAAATACAATAAACATGTACCTATTTGTCGGGCAAACAATTTTATTCCTCTGCTCTAGCCTCCTTGCTATGACCTGTTCAATGGATACACATGTATATTCATGCAATTCCAAACAATTTTCAATTCAGTTCAACATTTGTTCAATTTGGCTAAATGGTTCAAAATTCTAATTAATCAACCAAAAATCAAACAACACAACCAACAATCAATTTATTGATTAACTTTTCAAATATATAACTTTATATATATACTCAAAAATCCTATTTTTAAAACCAGATTATATATATAATCACAAATTCGTTATTTATAAACTTATGACTCTCAACTCATTCTGAGGCGTTTCTAACCTCATCTCTAACGAGTCATTCATTCTAGAATGCTACTGATTCTATCTCTAATGAGGATTCTTCAATAGGATATTACTAATCCTACCTCTGATGAGTCTTTTATTCTGTTCTAACGAGTTGTACCCCAAATATTTGAGATAACCAAAGCTCTGATACCAACTGTAACGACACGGATTTCACCCGGACCTAATCGATCGCTAAATCGATCAAGACCGTTCGAATCCCGCATACGCTAACTCTGGGCATACAATACATCAGAATAAATAACAGAAGACTTTTATAAACATCATAATAATGTTATATCGGAGTACAAAATATATCAGAGTATATCGAAATATAATACAACGGAAGATTAATTTTACAATAAATGTAATACAATGCACAACGGAAATATAAACTACGCAGCAAAAGACTGTAAATGCATGGACACGGCTTAAAGCGTCAATCCATAATCCTGCTCAACACATCTGCAAAATAAAACTACTCGACTGCCCGTGTGGAAAATAGGGGCACCCGAGTTTGCAAGGGAAAAGCAAATTATAGGTCAGTCATGGGACTGGTGTGAGAAACTCTACAGTTAAAATCAACTTATTTAATCATAAGACAAATCACAGGACCACGCCGCTAATGCGGAAAGGGTTTACCCCCATGAATGTCAGTGTATAAACAACAATTTGTAATATATAAATATGGATCTACTATGCATCAATCAACATGCAGTATCCCAATATACCCATTTAGGTTAATCACCACACTTAGATTTTCCAAATCCAATTTAATTTACAGAAATTATTCCTTTGGACTTTATTCCCGATTTCTTATTTCAAATCATTTGAAATACATATCTAACTTTCTATATCAAAGTAGATTTCACTTCGGGATCTTAAATCAAATCGTTTGGAAATATGAATTCTAAAACATAACAATGCATACAGACAAGTATGCAACTAAATATCGTGCTCCCCATCGACAAGGCAAAGGGTACGCACCTAGCAACTCGATATATAAATGTGCACCTACCCCACATAGGAGCGGGCTACACCAAAGATGCACCTCCCACACATGGAGAGCATACACTGCCCTCTCACCCATACTTTTAGTCTCAGGGTTACCCGACTCTTTAGCCACATACTAAATCATTTCATATCCTGAAGTAGGGAAAATCATTTCACAACATAATAATCACAAGTACTTTCAAAATATAGTACTTCACATTAGTAATTCACACATATAATCAATCACTATTAATCACATAACCTTTGAGCTCGTACGTCTCAAAGAAGGGTTTTAAGCAAGAGAATAAATTCTCCACCACCAAACAGATACATCATTAATAGCAACTAATCAAATATGTGATGAACCACAATGTAACACATAATACATTTCAAAATCTCTTCGATAATATCGGGTTTAGGCCTCGAAATCCTTTCTGTTTTATAAAACATTCCCTGTCCAAAATCGGGAATACATTTCTTTTCACTTAAGAAAAATATATCATTTTACAATCATTCATTTAATTTTAAATGAACACAACATCGTTAAACATCTTATCATCAAATCGTGAAGTGTTTCATAAAGTGTTAGCACACAGATATCTTTACCCAACCCAATGCTAAATGTAAAGGCATATTCTGCTCATAAACTGGTCGAGCACCATCCAAACAATTAATTAACCAAAATCAATATCAACAACTAAGTAAATTTGGTTTAATCACATCACGTGTTTTGGTAAATTTAATTACCATTCATTCATCCAAATCTAATTAAATATTTATTCAAACCCCAATTGGTTTCATCTCTAAAATCATTTCCTATTGATTGTTCTACTTTTTGGAAATTAATCCTGCTTTTACTCGGGTTAAAGAACTATTGTCATTTAAACACAGTTCACGACAAACCCCAAATACAACTTGATATTAAACACAATGCTCTGAATAGAAAATAGTATCGACATATATTCAACATCAAATTCTAAAACCAACAAATACCGTATTGGAAATAACGATATTAATATATCTTTCAAATTTCCACAACCATATCTGTATAATCACGAAATCCAACATCGAAATATTCCGAAGATAGTTTCGATTCAAATCCATTCCAATTCTATTATTGGAAATTTTGTTTATTTTCAAAGCCATTTCAAATCCACTTTATTTATTTTAAAAATAAATAAATTATTATTCTAGTTAATAACTAGTTCATTTCGATAAAAATCTATTTTTATCTTTTCAAATATGGGGTTTTTCATCCCAATTCTTTCTAAATCATTTCTTATGATTTTACACTAATTATTGATATTTTTAATAATTTAGCAAGGCCCGAACAGTGAAACGGCCATCGAACTACACTTACAGCGACCTTTTCCAAATTTGATTTGGACATAATTCCAAATACAACCGTTAGATTTCAAATTTCTAACATTCGTTAGAAAGCTCTTTTCGATACGAACCTAACGGTTCCGGTTTCAGGAGAATCCGACGGTCGGATCTCCCGTAATGTCCATTCAAAGTTTATGGTCGAAATTCGCGAACTGCTGCAGCGCAGCGCGTTCTATTAGGCCATTATATTATATATATAATATATATTTCATCGATTTCCTTTTAAAACGTATTATATAAATCGTTTTAAATTCGTTTTCAAAACGATTTCAACTTCATATTCAATTTCAAATCAAAATTGAATTTTCCTTTATAAATTCTTTTTACATTCATTTCTATTTGATTTCAATTCAATTTCAATTTCAATTCAATTTAAATTGTATTCATTTTCTATTCAATTCAATTCGAAATCATTTTCTATTCAATTTTATATCAAAATTGAATATTCCATATACATGACATTCACATTTCATATACATGTATTTCACTTTTCACATTTATATTTTTCAGTGATCATTTCATATATATATATATATATATATATATATATATATATATATATATATATATATATATCGTTTTCGTTTCATATATATATATATATATTGCTCACTTTTTAATATATATGATATTTTCACTTTTCAATATATACGATATTTTCACTTACATATCTACTATCTTTTCATTTTCAAATCTACAATCTCTTCATTTTCAATATATACAATATTTTCACTTTCACTATATACAATATTTTCACATTCAATATATACAATATTTTCACATTTCGTATATATATTTTATTTTAACTCATGTATATATTTTTATTTCATCTCATATATATATTTTTATTTCATATATATATATATATATATATATATATATATATTTCTATCTTCCTTTCAAATATATATTATTTCCATTTCATATATATTCATTTATAAAACATTTCATATATATTTACCATCGCATTTCATATATATAAATTCACTTTTCATATATATTTACCATCGCATTTCATATATACTTACCATCGCATTTCATATATATCTTATTTCGATTTCAAATCATGATCAATTTTCACACAGAATACAATCAAACAAGTCGTCCATGGTCCGTGGACGATGGGGAGTATTTCATATATGCAGTTGTACAATAAATAACTGTACAGAAAATTTAAAGTGAGAGAATTCTCACAGTGGGATCCACTCCGTCAGTTTTATCTGAATTTCTGTTCTGTTTCGGTTTGAAATTGCCTGAAATTCCAGCATCTTCAGTTTTGGACGCGGTCAGTTCCATTGCGAAGCATTTTTCATCCCAACTCCAACGCACTTCATTTCGTCCCATTCTGATGCCATATGAAAAAGATATGGCCATTTATATTTTAATTACTAAAATTGAAGAGTTAAATAATTAATTAATTTATTAATTATGTAATTAAGGGCTAATACCCTTTCTCTTTACATTGTTCAACACATGAACATGGTGAAACCCATTTTCACGCTGCCAATCACCACCTGCGCCCCACAATTCCGGCCACCAGGGTTAGATCCGACACCACCACGTTGAACGCCTTCGAAGCGCCACCCCACCGCCAAAGCTTGATGAAACTCGGTGCCCCCCAACCCCCTAAAAACGCGTGCGAGCCGCCGAGATTTGAGCTCGGAAATCGACCACCATGTTGAATGGGAGATAATCATCACCGTATGATTTCGAAGCTCGCAAAGAGCTCTAGAATCTTTTATTGATATTCTTTTGATTTTGATTAGTCGTTTGGAAGAAAATTGGGATTCAATTGGGAATAATTTCAGCCCTAGATGAGGAACTGGCAGCTCTGAATTTATCCCTAGGGTTAGGGTTGACTTGGTCCTTTTATAAAAAGCTTTATTATTATTTTATTCCACAAGAAAGGAGATTTTGCATCCGAACTCAAAATCAAACTCAACGACTGTCGTCCCTAGCTATTTACGCGCATTCCGAACACAATGGAATATGTTTCGTAAGCGAATCCCATCATTTCGATCAATTTTCATTTAAATTAACATTTAAAATATAAATCAGTATATATTCAATTTGAACGCACATTTTAATTCACTGGGGCCACATACTGATTCTAAAAATTCCAAAAAAAATATTTCCAGCTTCGTATTGACGATACGGTCCTAAAAAAACCAATTTCGTCAAATTCTGAGGCCGTTTGAAAAAAGGTCATTTTCTGGTCGATCGTAATTGAATGAAACTGTTCAAACACGTTTTCTTTTGCCACGCTCACATATTAATTCAGAAAATTATGAAATTTCGAATCTAGCAGTCATTTGACATCCCGGATCCAACAAAAGTGGTTTCATCGAAAACAAAGGTCGTTTCCAAAATGGCTATTTTTAAGGGCTTTATATATATTAAAAATATATATAAATTCCACAGCGACTTTTCTGAATTTTTAAACTGGACATAACTCTCAATTTTTAAAATGAAATCTCAGTTTCTTACATTCGTTAGAAAGATATAGTTAAATAGATTTGAATATTTCTTGTTTCGTTGAAACCCGATTTATTTTGAATCTTGTACATTCATTTGAAATTCGAAATCGAATTTTCGAACTACCGTGCCATTTCAGGCTCGAATTATAATTAAAAGAAATTTATTCGTTTTAACTTCTACGAAAATAAATTTTCCGTCCTTATTATTTAAAATAATTCATTTTAAATATTCAAAATCCATTAAAATCGCCAAAATAAAATTTTTAAATTGGCTCAGAATTTGCAGGTTGTTACATGCTTACTGAGTTCTCTTCTCTCTCTTGGAGCCATGTGGCGCACCGGTAATGCAACCGGCTTTGCGTTATCTACTAGATGTATTCGAAAGTCTATTTCACGTTTTGGGGGTAAACCGCTCACCTCATCGAAGACATTAGCATATTCACGGACTATGGGAACAGAATGTAAATCATCATCGGAAGCGTCAAGGGATTCTAGGTAGCTAAGCATTACTGGACCTCTAGGGTCACAAGAAATATCAAGGGTCTTTTCAAAACGAGTCAACAATCTAACTACCCTTCTTTCACAATCTAGGATGGCCTCATATCTAGTTAGCCAATCCGTACCTAGAATTAAACCGTAGCCCATGAAGCCAAGAACAAAAGCGTTGCACTCAAACTCAACGCCCAAGATAAACACTCTCAAATCCCGAAAAATCATAGAAAGATGAGCCGAACTACCGATAGGATTTGAGACTACTAAGGGATCAGTAACTAGACTAGTATCAAGGTGCAGTGTTTCAACTAATGATGTAGAAATAAACGACTGTGATGCACCAGAATCGAATAAAGTATGAACAGGATGATCAAACAGAAAAACTAAACTTTCACCGGAAATTGCTCTACCTCGTTCTTGCAGCGGTGGGACCACGAGAGCCTGAACTTGTCCCCTTGCCTGCCCTGGTTCCATAAGAGCCTGCACTTGTCCTCCCGACGTAGACCCTGCCCTCTACCCTTTCTTTGGGCAGTCCTTAATAAGACGTCCCGCCTCGCCACAGTGGAAACAACCAGTCTTCTTTTTCTTCCTACAATCTTTGCTTAGATGGTCGGGTGTCCCATAGTTAAAGCGTCTTTTCTTTCCCTTAGCATTGTTGCCTTTGCCACCTTTCTTGTTCTGTTGTTGCTGTTGCGGCTTCTTTTGATCCCCTTTCTTCTCGGGTGCCTTATTAGCATTGGCGCCCTTCTCCTCTTCATGCATGAGCGCCATGTCAACTAGTCTCTCGAAGGTAGCCCCCATGGGAATGTGGGTCATAGCTAACCCATAAAGCGGCTCGTTTAAACCCTTAACAAATCTTAGAGCCTTCTTCTCTGGAGTATTCACTAAGTCCAAGCCAAATCTTGCCAATTGGTTGAATTTGTTGACGTACTTTTTCACCGATAGATTCTCTTGCTTCAGCGACAAAAACCTTTCCATGTATAGATTCTCTTCAACCCGCGAAAGAAACTTCGCCTCAAACCTCTGCCTAAAATCTGGCCATGTATCGACTGGACGTCCCCCACTAGTGACCTCCCACCAAAACGAGGCCTCATCCTTCATTAGCCAGGCAGCTAGTTGGACTTTTCTTCCATCATCCACTTCAAAGATTCCAAACAATTCTTCCACCTCCTTTAGCCAATTACGAGCTTCAACAAATGTCTCCGTCCCGTGAAAAGGTTTTCCACCCATTGCTCTAAATTCCTTACATATCTTAGCAAAAGTATCGACGCGAGGAAGAGGGGGAGGAGGAGCATTTGCTAGACCTGCGGTAGTGGCCCTAGCCTCGAGATATTGACGAAACCAACCGGGTACATGAACACCCTCTAGTATCTCAGATGCTTCAGACATGCTGAAACGAAAAAGGAAAGATTCAATACAAAAGAACCGAAGGAAAGATATATGGCTCTTGGGGTTATGCTATCTAAAATATACATTTCTCTTGAAAATACTTTCCTTAAAACATACTTTTGAAAGTACTCCTTTATAAAAATGCTTTTGAAAAACAGTTTTTCAAAATTCATATCTGTTCTGGTAACCTTCAGCTCTGATACCACGTGTAACACCCCACGTCCATTAATGTCACTCACAAAGGGAATGCATTAACTTCTATGGAGCGTTTTAAGTAAGCATAAAATAGAAACTTAACAACAAGACAGATATAAACAATACTCAAGATTTAAAACTTTATTTCATTACAGTGGGAAACACATATGTTTGCTTACATCATCAAAAACCAGAGTCAAAGTACATAATATCCATCTTGACTACCAAAAGTACATAAATTGAAAGACATAATCCCCAATACAAAATAGCCATAAATAAAAGAGGATGAACTTTACTTCAGCGATCCAAGCAATCTTCTAAAAGCAGTCCAAAATCAAGCTCCACTGGTGCTAGTTCCAACCTGAGCATCTGGTGGGGGGGAGGAAGAAAAGAGGAGGAAACAAAGGGGGGTCAGACAAAAGTCTGACGAGTGCGATAACTTTAACAATATAATTAACAAAGTAACTAGGCTAAGGCATATGTTGGAAAATAAGGAAATGACCATGAACCATTGAGTATGGCAGAGTAAATAAGGAAACAAGATGGACAACGATATCGTTAAAGCGCACCTAACCCACTGTAAGATAATTACTAAATTACACCAACACTATGAGATAATTGCTATACTGCACCACCACTAGTCACCCTAAGGTTGATCCCGCTTACAGACTTAATAATGATATTGGTAGTTTCGTGCACCCCTAGCTGCCTTCATAGGTGCCGCCTGCCCCTATCTCCACTAGGTGTACCCACTACCCTCAAGCGATCGGCTCCCTGAATCGTAGATACCCGTGCTGGCCCCACAGTGGGGTGTATCACTCCCCAAAGTGGCAACCCGATACAACCAACAATGCACGGCTTATACCTACATGATGCAACAACGTCTTACCTACCAGCCCGGGTCCACACAGGCATATGAACCCGTTGGAGTTGCGTTGCCACCGCTAACCCGTTTTGGCCTCTTACAGTCAAGCCCAGTATGCGTGTCCCGTCCTCGACTTGGGTCGAGCCCACAAAGATACGTATGAGTTACTGGTTGAAATGGGCCCCCATTACTTGACACAAGCTATCCACCTAAGCTTGGTCCACTCTAGTACATCCCACTTAACCCACTTCTTATTCATGTTTCAATTACATGTATCAATTTGGTTAAGTGTTTCTAATCGTATTTCCAAATGCAACCCAAGGCACCCGCTAGATTCCACATGCCACCCAAGGCACCCACTTAACCCCTCATGTCCCACTACATGTTTATCTGGTTAAGTGTTTCTTAATTCATTAAGATCGTAACCTCATAAAGACCTCTCACATTAGACTAACATTTGTGGCAGCTGGATTTGCCGGGCGGGTCCGGGCAGTCTTACACCACAAAAGAGCCTAACCTCGTGTCTTTACAATTGTTACGTATTTAGTTTATGCCTAAGACCTCTCACATTAGACTGGCATTTGTGGCAGCTGGATTTGCCGGGCGGGTCCGGGCAGTCTTACACCACAAAAGAGCCTAACCTCGTGTCTTAGACGATTAATTACTCCTAATTAATCATTCCCCAATTTGAATTACTTTCCCTATTCAAATTATCAATCAATTCCAAATTTAACGATGTCCATAATTGACTCAATTATGTCCATCCATTTATGGTATGTAAAATCATACCAATTTTCATCTCAAATTTGTTTATGTCTTTTAAGGCATTTATGCCAATTAAATCTTTTAATATTATCCTCTTTACCCCACGTTGTACGTTTGTTCATTTAACGTAAAATATACGTTAGATTCGAATAGTCTAACTCATGGAATAAAGAGAAAACATCACAATATACACATAATTAAAACATAGATCTAAACACAGGGGTGAACTTGCATGTGTGAATGATGTTCTACATCTAAAACTTGCATAGGCCAAAGTTACAACTTGCATAAACAACATATGTCATGGATCCAAATTTAAAGGTGTGAACATGCATAAATCATGTATGTCATAGATCTACATCTAAAGGTGTAAACTTGCATAGGCAATATCCCTAAACTTGCATAACATGATTCATATCCCGAACTCATATATTTATATAAACTTGCATATGTGATTTATGTATCATAATAATGGTGTAAACTTGCATCTAACATGTAAATTGTCATGTAGAATTTATCATATAACTCACACATGTCATAGCCTAACTTTAGATCTAAAATTGATGTCATGAAACATGTAAGGTTATACTAACTTGCTTATGATTCTTGTCTAAATCAATATCTAAACTTGCATACAAACTTGTGGTCTATCATATGAATCAACATAACCAAACTAGCATATGAACAACATGATGATTCAACTAGACATAAGCCAATCATAGAATTACAACATGGGTGATAGCATCATAACTTTACATCGTAAATAATAGCATCATAACATAACATCATAGAAATTACAACACAATTCTACAACATAATTACAACATGCAGTCAATAATTCATATCATATCCAAATTATCCGCATCATAACTCAATCCAATTAATTTACTTATTATTTTATTAAAATTATCAAACTCACAACTCAAAAGCAGTCTTGAGTTCTGAATTCTGATTTCTGAAGTTGTATTAGCTCTCCCTTGAAGAAGATTCGTTGTTAGGGTTGAATAGAACTGATTTGATTTGCTGTTCTTCCTCTCTAATTAGTGGCGGCTACTCTAGGGTTCAAGATGACAGCATGACGGCCATAGTTTCAGTTTTAATTCTGATTTAGGGTTTGAGTCTATGGGTCTTTTTATCGAGTTTTGAATTAATTTAAGCTGTCGGATGATCTTAGGGTTAATTAAAACCATTCAGTCGGGATAGGGTGACAACTCAGCCCTAATGACTCACCAAGGGTCAGAAAGGACTCAGCAACATGGGCCAGACTGAACCAGAAAGCTGTGCAGGTCTGCTGCCTCGGCCTGGGCGACTTGGCAGGTGCGCCAGTGCAAATTTGTACTGGCGCACTTGCCAAGTGCGCCAGTGCAAATATTTTTTTTTCTTGTTTTGCCACCAAACTTCGTTCGTCCATAACTCCTTCATCCGGTACCCGTTTCCCGCAAACTCGGACTCTATTTCAACCAGAACTCCGAGATGAACACAATGGTGCAACCCCATTCCCTTAATTATCACGTTTGAGAATAATTATTCTTTATTTTAGTTATTTTGATTATTCAAAAATCCGGGGTGTTGCAAATTTTATCAAAGATAAATTGCTTAAATTTATTCTTTAATCTTCTTTTGAATATCAGTTCAAACCAAAATTATGGTTTATTCAAACCTGCCGGGATTAACGAACCTTATCGATGTAATCATTTGTTTTAATTTCCCAATCCCAACCTATTCATCCCATGAAGTAAAACTGGTAATACTTTATATCTAACACCATGGTGTTATCGGTAAATTCAATTACCATTTTACGTTCAAATCTAATTAAAGATTTAACTACCGCCTGGAGAAAAACTGGTGATACTCCATTCTCGATCTTTTGAATCTAATTAAAGATTCATTAAAACTCCACTTAGTTTTAATCTTTAACTAGGTTAACGAATCGATGTCATTTAAAACATGGTTCACGATAAACCCCAAAATCACATCACATTTCAATCTGTCCCTGACCGTAAATTAGTAAGAGGATAGTTCCATAAATATTAACCCCGAAGGCCGAAATCAACATCAGATCAATATCCAAGAAACCATCTAACTTAACTAATTCCCAGTTAGTTCTTAATTTTCTTAACTCCATTTGGGTTTAAGAACAGTATTATTAAAGATACTTTTCACAACAACCCAAAACCCCATTTGATATTAAACACAAGGCTCTGAATAGAAAATATATCGGCTCATATTCAATACCAAATTCTGAAACCAACAAATATCGTATTGGAAATAACGATATAAATATAACTTTCAAATTTCCATAACAACATCTGTATAATCATGAAATCAAACATCGAACTATTCCGAAGATGATTTCGATTCAAATCCATTCCAATTCAATTATTGGAAATTCTGGTTATTTTCAAAACCATTTCAAATCCAATTTATTTATTTAAAAATGAATAAATTATTATTCTAGTTCAAAAACTAGTTCATTTCGATAAAAATCTACTTCTATCTTTTCAAATATGGAGCTTTTCATCTCAATTCTTCCCAAATCATTTCTAATGATTTTACATAAATTATTACTATTTTTAATAATTTTATCAAGGCCCGTACAATCGATTCCATCAACGGCCATCAAACTGCACTTACAGCGACCTTTTCAAAATTTGATTTGGACATAATTCCAAATCCAACCGTTACATTTCAAATCTCTAATATTCATTAGAAAGCCCTTTTCGATATGAACCCAACGGTTCTGGTTTTAGGAGAATCCGACGGTCGGATCTCCCGCAATGTCCATTCGAAGTCAATGGTCGAAATTCGCGAACTACCGCAGCGCGGCGCGTTCTATTCAGGCCATTATATATATAATATATATATATATATATATATTATATAATATATATATTTCATCGATTTCCTTTCAAAACATATTTTATAAATCGTTTTAAATTCGTTTTCAAAATGATTTCAACTTCCATCTCAAATTCAAATCAAAGTTGAATTTTCCAATATAAATTCGTTTTTAATTTCATTTCAAATCAATTTCAATTCAAATTCAATTTAATTCGAATTTCAATTCATTTCAATTTCATTCTAATTTTAATTCATTTCAATTTAATTCGAATTTCAATTCTTTTCAATTTAATTCGAATTTCAATTTTTTTAATTTAACTCGAATTTCAATTCTTTTCAATTTAATTCGAATTTCAATTCTTTTCAATTTAACTCGAATTTCAATTCATTTCAATTTAATTCGAATTTCATTTCATTTCAATTTAATTCGAATTTTGAAATCACTTTCAGTATTCATTGAAAAATGAATAAAATCGATATAAATATCGTTCACGTCAAAATGGCGTCAATCTAATCAACATGGCTTTTATTCAACACATGAATGTTTATTCTATTCAGCACATGAATATTTTTCAATTCAATATATGAATTTATTTTCAATTCAACACATGAATTTATTTTCTATTCAACACATGAATTTATTTTCTATATTGGAATGAGGCCCAATCAATTACCATATAATGTTAATTATATGGATTTTCTACAACACATGTATATAATAGCAACGATAAATAATCAACCATCATCCAGTGTGCACCACACAACTGCATAAGCATTAAATATAAATAATTAACGCTTACACAGTTTGTCAACCCATCGATAAACATAAAACTAAACAATCGGGATTAGTGTACGTCAAATATCATCCCAATACTCGTGTGGGGTTTCAAATCAACAAACACAGATTTTATTTGTACAGTAGGGCGATGTGTAAAATTTATCGTCCTAATCAATTATCAGTCAAATCAGTGTATATAAACAAATCGTTTGATTTGTTTATAAATCTTTATTTTATATACACGTTAAAAATTATATTTTTAACTATAAATTATTTTCAACTATAAAATATTTTATTTTATTCACCATCACACAATCAAATTTCACAACACAGCAATCAAACAAACAAGTCATCCATGGTCTGTGGACGACGGATGTCGGGTGCTGCTAAGCACCGTCTGCATCCTAGTATATATTTCAAACTAGAAATAAAAATAAAAGTGAGGAGTTCTCACCTAAAGCTAAACCAAACACTACGACTCTTCATACGTAGAAAATCTTCGCCGCCTAACACTTTCGTTGCTCGTATTCACTACATATATAAAAATCACAATTTTATTTCAACGCTATAGGGATAAAAATTCTATTTTTACACAGCTACTATATCGATAAAAATTCTATTTTTCATTCTTCTCACTATATAAAAATTATATTTTTATAACGCTTCTTTCCATATAAAAATTATATTTTCATATCGTTAGCTTCATAACTAAAAATCACATCTTTATATATGTCAAAATCAAATTTTTATCGCTATTCAAATATATCAAAATCAGATTTTTACTTCGCTATTTCATATATAACAATCTAACCTTTCTATTTTCACAAATATTATCTTTTCCTGGTTAAAAATATTATATTTTCATAGTTAAAGATATTATCTTTTCACAGTTAAGGATTCAAACTTTTCTAATACAAAAATTCGAGCTTTTCTAATATAAAAATTCAAACTTTTCTAGTTTAAAAATCTTTTTATTTATAAAGCCCTAGTCTTTTTATTTTTCTACTAACAAAGGTCATATTCTTATAATGCTTTTCATATTAAAAAATCCTTTTCTAATCTCTATATATAAGAAAATATGGGAAAAAAAGAATAAATAAAATAGAAAGCTCACATTTTTTTGCTTGAACGGAGGAGGGGGTCGAGATTGGGTGTTGCGCTCTAGAGGTGGAAGGGGGTGCGTGCAGGAGGCCGGAGCGGTGGTCTCAGGCTAGGCGCGGTTGGGTTTTGGGGAAAAGGGACTTAGGGTTTCGATTGGGGAAAGGAGGGGCGGCGTCAGCGAGGGGGGGGACTGGGTGCGACTATCGTGAGTGGTGGGAACGCGAGCGAGGAGCGGAGATGGGGAGGCAGCCTCTGGCGGCGGAAGGAGATGGCGCGTCGATCGATTTGATGAGGGGCGACGGTTTTTCTTTCTTTCTTTGTTTCGATCTGAAATCGATCGTGAATAAAGGGGGGGTTGACTTCGGTTATGGAGAGAGGGAGGGGATTATACTATTTATTTAATTGATTTTAATCCACTAAAAGTAACTTTTTCTTTCAAACTCAGAACGAGACCTACCGCCTGTCTTCCATAGCTAATTACCCCCATTCCGAACACAATGGGATATATATCGTAGGCTGATTCGACTGTTTCGATCAGTTTTCATCAAAATCAAAATATAACTATATATATTGAATTTGAACGCACCTTTCAATTTACCAGGCACACATACACCCTCTAAAAATCCCCGAAAAATATTTTCTATCTTCGTATTGACGATACGGTCCTAACAAAACTAATTTTGTCAGAATCTGAGACCGTTTGAAAAATGGCCATTTTCCAGTCGATTAAAATCAACTGAAACTGGTCAAACGCGTTTTCCTTTGCCACGCCCACATATTGATTCGAAAAATTACGAATTTTGAAATCTAGCAATATCTTGACATCACGGATCCAACAAAAGTGGTTTCGTCGAAAACCGAGGTCGTTTGCAAAATTTCCATTTTTAAAGGCCAGAATTCCATAGCGACTATTCTGAATTTTCAATTGGACATACTTTTTGATTCCCGCTATGAAATTTTGATTTTTCGGATTCGTTGAAAAGATATTCTCAATTAGATTCTATTATTTTTGGTTTCACTAAAATCCGATTTATTTTGAATCCTGTACATTCATTTGAATTTTGAAATCGAATTTTCAAACTACCGCGCCATTTCAGGCTCGTTATATAATTAAAACAAATTATTTATATTCTAACGATGATTCGAATAAATATACACATTCGAATTCTATTTAAAATAACTTTATCGTCGTTATTATTTAAAATAATTTATTTTAAATATTCAAAATTCGCTAAAATTGCCAAAATAAAAATTTTAAATTGGCTCAGATTTCCGAGTTATTACAATCTCCCCCACTTAAAACTTTTCGTCCCCGAAAAGGAACGAAGCCGAAAGTTGTTTCACAAATCAACTCAACTTCCAGTATTTTCACTACGGCTTAAGTTCTTCAACTTTTCAGTTTCTAAGAACTTTTCAAATTTTTCGAAAATTTGGCTAACACCCTAAATTTCCGAAAAATTTCGCCATAACCTCCCCTGCAACGGGGACTTCGGAATATTTCATATAGCCTCTCATGGCCTTCTTCAATCCAAAAGAAAAAGAAAAGCCAATCGGCTCATAAAATCATCATCACCCAAACAAAACAGTAAATTATGGTAAACATGTACCTATTTGTCGGGCAAACAATTTTATTCTTCTGCTCTAGCTTTCTTGCTATGACCTGTTCAATGCAAGTACATGTACATGCATGGAAATGCGATAAATTTCCAATACAACACACTATTTGATTCAATTTGGCTAAAGGTTCAACATTTAATTAATCAAACAACACAACCATCAATCAATTAGTTGATTGACATTTCAAACTCATAACTTTAATATATAGTCAAAAATCATGTTTTTGATGCCAAATCACAACAATAGGCCCTATCTAATTTTGGTTCTTACACCAGTCAATTGGAAATATATATAGAAACCTCACTTTCGTCACTCGAATATAAACACCGATGATGGCACGCCATTATCAGAATTAGACCCGGACGACTAGATTGTGATTCTATATCTATCCAGTATATTTAAGGCTTCGTACACCCGCTAGCTTGGCGTATATGCAAAATCTTTATATATTGGATTGTCCAAATTCAGTATAAAATAAAAAATCAAATACGAATAATACGATTTAGATTTTTCCAAACAAAAATTGTTTTCATTTTAAAAATATACTCTTCACACTCGTTCTAGGATACTACTGATCCCATCTCTAACGAGTCATTCTTATTGGATATTACTAATCCAATTTCTAATGAATTCTTTCGTTTGGTTCTAACGTGTCTTATTCTCTAAGCTTTGTAAACCAAAGCTCTGATACCACGATGTAACGACCCGAAATCCCCCTTACGGGAAGTCATGGATTGAGTTGAGGACAAGCCACATCAAAATGCAAACAGAAGGACATTTCATTGTTAATTACAACAATTCCATCAGAATACAAGAATATTACAGATTATGAATAAATATTAGAGATTACAATAAATTACATAGTATCGGAAAAACAGTACAAAACACAACTGAAAGTAATACACGGATACAGAGCTTTCCGAGCATTGTTCTAGCTATAAATCAGGATCCTGTGAATATAAATCTGTAAAACCAAAACTACTAGCTGCCCATGTGAAAATAAGGGCACCAGAGTTTAGGTTAAAATAATAAACTCCAGGTCAGTCATGTGACTGGTGTGAGAACTAAAAGAGTTATTAATCTTTATTTTAAAAATCAGGTAAATCAAGGGACCATGCCGTATAACACGGAACGGGTTTTCTCCCAAGAATACCAGTGCATAAAACAACAGCGCAATGCTAAATAAAGAACAATGAAGATATTATAAGACCCAGGTCCCATCACACAATGCAACGCAAGCTGGAGGTTAGGGGTTTACCTTATAATAGCCAAAGAATGCTTGATATGTTTAAAAACAGATTATTTTGATATTATTATAAGTGTGTAGTGTATAAAACAATTTCAATCAAAAGTATCAATCATAGACGGCATGGGTACCATATATCATGTCTCCATACTAGGCTCTACAATCAAAACCGCAAAGTCACGTATTTGGAAATTGGATTTCCATCTTTGAACCGAGTCCAGGGATCGTCCTCTACCGATTCGAGACAATCTAGCCCATGTCTCAGGCAAGCGCGCAGACAAGCCTTTGGAGCGACAGGGTCAGTCCACCGATGTGGATTATTATGCCTGAGCACTATGTTTCCCCGCCCTTTGGGGCGTAAATGAGCCAACGAGTGACTCCATCGGCTTCACATAGTCACCGATATATCTGAGGCGCCTCGCAACAGCAACAACCTCATAAGTCAAACTCGTCAGGGCGTGTAAAACCACTGACGCCACTTCTAACTAGAAAGAAACGCATGTCCTCCCTGAGGTCCTCTCCCGTTTTTGGTTCACCACCAGTGTGTGAGGCTCGCGAATCCACGCTACACAAAGCTATGCCACACAGGCCATGATTTGATCATCAACCACAAGAATCTGCTTTTCAATAGAAGCCTTGATCATATTGCCACTTAGGCATGCCACACAGGCAATTCACTCTATGCGTTTGATATCCATCAGTATATAACCCCTGAGCTCGTACGTCTCAGAGAAGGGCGTTAAGCAAGAGAATAAATTCTCCGCCGCCAAACAGATATATATTTAATAGAAATCAATCACACAGAATAAAATCAAATGTCAGACACACAGTCCATTTACAAGTTCATTCTGGGTCTGAACGAAACCGGAGGCACCTAGTACCCCGCATATCCATCGATCTCTAAGTACGTCTGGATGATCACTAACTGATTCCCTCCTCTTGGGTGTACGGCCCAATAAAGATCATAAGTAATCACCCAAACGACATGAAGACCTCCGGTCTTCGACCACCGTCTTCATCCTCGACACCACGTCGAATTAGTTATTCAGAATGTGTCGAACCCGGTCTTTCTGAATAACTCGCGTATATAATAAACAAGTGTTACACAAACGCAACATACGCCTCATTCCAATTCATCAGTCACTAACCGTAAATTATCAAGAGAACAATCCCCCAAACATTAACCCCGAAGGCCGAAACCAACATCAGATCAATACCCAGGAAACCATTCATCTTAACTAATCTTCAGTTAGTTGCTCAATTTCACATTCTTAGGGATAGGTTCCCATTAATTTTATCAAAGATAAATTCCTTAAATTAATTCTTTAATCTTCTTTTGAATATCAATTCAAACCAAAATTATGGTTCATCCAAACTAGCCGGGATTAACGAACCTTACCGAAGTAATCATTTGTTTTAATTTCCCAATCCCAACCTATTCATCCCATGAAGTAAAACTAGTAATACTTCATATCTAACACCACGATGTTATTGGTAAATTCAATTACCATTTCACGTTAAAATCTAATTAAAGATTTAACTATCGCCTGGAGCAAAACTGGTGATACTCCATTCTCGATCTTTTCAATCTAATTAAAGATTCATTAAAACTCCACTTAGTTTTAATCTTTAACTAGGTTAAAAATCGATATCATTTAAAACACGGTTCACGATAAATCCCAAAAATCACATCACATTTCAATCAATCCCTGACCGTAAATTAATAAGAGGACAGTTCCCTAAATATTAACCCCAAAGGCTAAAACCAACATCAGATCAATATCCAAGAAACCATCCAACTTAACTAATCCCTAGTTAGTTCTTAATTTTCTTAACTCCATTTGGGTTTAAGAATAGTATTATTAAAGATAACGTTCACGACAACCCAAAATCCCATTTGATTTTAAACACAAGGCTCTGAATAGAAAATATATTGGCTTATATTCAATACCAAATTCTGAAACCAACAAATATCGTATTTGAAATAACGATATAAATATATCTTTCAAATTTCCATAACAACATCTGTATAATCACGAAATTCAACATCGAACTATTCCGAAGATGATTTCGATTCAAATCCATTCCAATTCAATTATTGGAAATTCTGGTTATTTTCAAAACCATTTCAAATCAAATTTATTTATTTAAAAATAAATAAATTATTATTCTAGTTCAAAAACTAGTTCATTTTGATAAAAATCTACTTTTATCTTTTCAAATATGGAGTTTTTCATCCCAATTCATTTCTTATGATTTTACATAAATTATTACTATTTTTAATAATTTTATCAAGGCCCGTACAGTCGATTTCCATCAACGGCCATTGAACTGCACTTACAGCGACCTTTTCCAAATTTGATTTGGACATAATTCCAAATCCAACCATTAAATTTCAAATCTCTAATACTCATTAGAAAGCCCTTTTCGATATGAACCCAACGGTTCCGGTTTTAGGAGAATCCGACGGTCGGATTCCCCGCAATGTCCGTTCGAAGTCAATGGTCGAAATTCGCGAACTGTCGCAGCGCGGTGCGTTCTATTCAGGCCATTATATATATAATATATATATTATATATGTAATGACCTGGGATTTTGTCGACTTTGGTTATCGCCATAAACTCAATGATGACTAACCAACGTCAAAAAATACCGGTCATTAGTGAAAGAAATTAGAGGGTGAGGGAAGATAAGATAGAAACTTAGAATAGAAGAAGAAGAAGAACACAATATCAGAGTAACACGAATCTCACAGTGGAACAAATAAATATATTTCATAACATAACTTTGGAATACAAATCTGTACTGGAATATACGTATCATTATCAAAGTACATCACTTACAACACAGCAGAAATAACAATAGCTATATAATCCTAAAGCCTCTCTTCCAGTATATCTGTAAATCCCGACTACTTGACGGCCCGTACAAATTTAGGCATCCAAGAGTTTAGGGAAAACAAAACAAAATAAACTCCGGGTCAATCATGGGACAGGTGTGAGTAAAACAGTTAAAACAGTTCGAAAAAGTAATCGATATCTCATAAGACCACGCCGTATAACAGAACGGGTTTTTCCCTTATGAGAATCCAAATTTTCTTTATATCAAAAACATTTTGATATTATAATAATGTCTATCAACCACAATATAATAATCATCTAGCTGAAACGCTTTCATCTCACGTTCTACATATATGGTATACAATCAAAAACCGCAAGCACGTATTGGGTAATGGCTTTCCATCTATGACATGGTATGGAACCACCTTTTGCTAGTGTATCTCTAGAGAGAAATACACCGGGTTCAACAAGAACATCTTGCAACCTGGCCATACATGACCGACCACTCATTTCGCTTGAGTGTATTGAACGTATATCACCAACGGTTGGGATCAGCAACCGTTTCCTGAATGGGACAGCATCAACAATAGATTTTTAGAAGTAAATGAAACTCTAGATCAGGTGATTATACACCATACTTCGGTGCGACCGACTTAGCCATGCTGCCTGCCCGATTTCTGTCATTTACCGGATGTGAGGATAGAAGCTACGCTTTATCATCACACCAGATTCACATTGAATGCCACATCGTCAAATCCATCAAATCACCGATTGACGTCCTCAACCATACGTTATGTGTTATCTAAAAGAAGTTTCCTTCTCCGCTTCCACTCTTGGTACGGTTGGAGAAATCAATATATGTGATCGTCTGGAAATACTCTGTCAGACATCCGTCCATACAAGTCATCCAGGAACATGATGAACCGAAGGCATTATTCTGTTAACAGGATAGCCCTTGTATAAATCTGTCTTCAATTTTCTTCGGCAGATATGATTCACAACGCTTATGCCAATACAGAGTGGTTCTTTGGATAATAATCCAACCGGTCTCTCCGTATTAACAACGTTAAAATGGTCAAAACTTCGATAGTCTGTGATTTAACTATCGAAGAAAAACAGGTGTACAAACAACGATATTATTTCCAAACGGAAATTTATATCGATCAAACATCATTCAACATTTATCTCTTTATTTCATTAATTTACTTATCTCCTGTTTCCCTATATTCAATATTTCTTATTTTCTAAATTTGGAAAATATATGTTATTAACAATTGAAAACATTTCCATTTCTTGTTTTCTTTATTGGAAAACATTTCTGGTTTCTTATTTGGAAAACATTTCCAAAGCTTCTTCATTGGACTTGGACAGATGTTTAAACAAACCATCGCGATGCCAACTCATACCATTTCCTTTAATTACTAAATTCACTTAACAATCCTTTACTATCGAACCTTAACCCTTCCTTAGTTAAAAATGAAGTCAATCAAGTTAGGGTAATACTACCTCTCAGACCTTAACTGAACAACGTTTCTAACCTTAAAATAGACAAAGTTCACCCTTCTAATTCTTTAACAAACTTCCTTACGTAACTCTCTTTCAAATCTTTTCTATTCGATAAATTCTTTCCTTCGATAAGGTATAATCGATAACTCTATTCAATTTATTCTGTTCACTTAACTCTTTTGATTTAACTTTATCTCTATTCACTTTACTCCTATCGAATAAACTATATTCGATAACTCTTTTAATTCTATTTGAATAAACTATATATTCGATTAACTCCTTTTACTCTATTCGAATAAACTATATCCGATTAACTCCTTCATTCTATTCGAATAAACTATATTCGATTAACTCCTTCATTCTATTCAAATAAACTATATTCGATTAACTCCTTCATTCTATTCGAATAAAGTATACTCGATTAACTCATTTGCTTCTATTCGAACAAACTATATTTGATTAACTCATTTGCTTCTATTCGAATAAACTATATTTGATTAACTCATTTGCTTATATTCTAATCGATTAAACTAACATCGATTAACTCCTTTCGATGAAACTATCATCGATTAACTCCTTTCAACTCGATTAAACTAACATTGATTAACTTCTTTTAACTCGATTAAACTAACATCGATTAACTTCTTTTAACTCGATTAAACTAACATCGATTAACTTCTTTTAACTTGATTAAACTGTTCATTTATAAAGATTTACTTTTAGTAACGGTTCTTCACTTTACAAATGATTTCCTTCTTATAACAGTTTCCATTTTATAACGTTTATTCATTTTCTAAATATCTCCTATTTATGAATATTCCAATTTATAAATATTTCTTATTTATAAATATTCCATTTATAAATATTTCATTTTCAAATATCACTTTAAAAATATTCCCTTATCAACATTTCGGTATTTTATGGTATTCAACATATCAAATCACAATGATCAGTATCGTCCAAGCACATATAATCGACAACAGATTATATATCACATCATATATGACAATATATGAATCACAGTAAAATAAATGTTGAGGAATCCGGTCGGATTCCTCCAACTTGTCTCCCTGCATCCACAGATGTTAAATAATATAATATAACATTACATTCATTTCAATATGATATATTATGTTAAACAGAATCAATATAGAAATTTAACTAACTGACTAGCAGTTCAATTAAACAGTCAACACATAGTCAATCATCCAATATCTAACAGTTCTAAAAATACAACATGAAATTATAAACTGTTCAGAGTTAGTGAGATTTACTCACATTGGACTATCATCGTTAATTAACGATAGACGGACAATTTATTTTGCGATAAATTGTAATGAGCTCGGATGGACTTCCAGTCAGTTCCATGGTGTTGCTCCCGTCCATACGATCCCAACGGATCTTGTTTCATCCAATTCTGATAACGCACGGAAAGGATATGAATTTTAATAAGTTCCTATACTATTTAAATTAACTATACTAAATTATAATAAACTTGGGCCTCACCCCCTTTTAAAACACCGGCCCATTTCGTTTTCACTCAGCCCATTCACGTGGATTCTTCTTCTTCCACAAACCCAGACGTCCGCCAAACACCATAGCCATCTACGCACCTTTGAACTACCCTGACCCCATCATCTCTCACCCGAAATCAAAATCGACACCACACCTCTCCTTCTCTTTCAGTCCTCATCCATCCCGTACCACAAAAGGCGCGCTCGCACCTCGTTTTAGCAATCCATCGATCAGAAAGTCCGTTCAAGTACTGGAATAAAACACAATCGATACTCACAAAAGTTTGCATACATGTGATACTTGATACCCTCAACCTAAATACCAACTATGATTCACAAATCGATGACTAAATCATTCACCAAGACAAACCCTAACTCACGAACTACCCGCTATGATTTTTCCAGCGACAACGAAAGTGATCGGACCCCATAAAAACCACATGGAAATGAAGAGTATCATTCACTAATTATAATTATATTAATCCCATGATTTATAGTATTTTCTTTTGATTTCTTTGAATTTGTTTTGCTCGCCATTTTCCTGTGAAGAGAAAATAAGTGCGGCGGTAAATGAGAAAGAGGGATTTAGGTCTTAGTAGAAGTTAAGGGCGCTATTTATAGGGAAGATAAATGCCTAGATATTTATTTTAATATTATTATAAATTTTCATACTCGTCTTTAAAAATTCCTGTGATCGTTCATGATACCCAAAAATCACGAAAATTGGCATGCAGCTACAGTTCGACATTACGGTCCCAACGAAACTGGTTTCGTCGAATTCCGATTCCGTTAGCAAAAGTGGCTATTTTTAAAGCTCTAGATGACCCATTTAAATATATATAAATATATTTAATATAATTAAATTAAATATTTATAAATAAATATTATCGCATATATTCACAGCGGAATACCATACAGCTCAGAATAAATCCTATATGGATTTCTACTCGATATTTCGATCTGGGTCAACCCGATATTCGATTTATATTGAAATTCCTTTTTTAAAATATAAATGATTCCTTTATAATTTATAAAGGAATTTCACAACGACTTTTCTAAAATTTGATTTGGACATATCTCAAAATCTACATGACGAAATCCCGATTTTTCTCTTCCGCTAGAAAGATATACTCCACCAGCTCCACACGTTTCTTATTTCACAGAAATCCGGCTTAAAACGAATCCTGTACATTCAGTTGAAGTTCAAATCGCCAAATTACAAACTGCAGCGCCATTTCGAGCTCGATTTTAATTATAATATAATTATACGTTCAAACTGTTGTTCAAATAATATATTCGTTATCTAATTCAATTCTAAACTGAATTAAATATCACAGATGATCCAGTTCACACCATATCGTCATTTCAACCAATTCTGATTATTTCAGAATTAAATATATTATTAAATTTATTATTTTAATTAAATGTTCATCATTATTTAATTCTACGACCATTTAATTCACTATATCACTATTTATATAATTAAATAAATTAATTATAATACCTCTGCCAATGCGGGTCATTACAATCTTTCCCACTTAAAATAATTTCATCCTCGAAATTGCTAAAAGGTAGAGGACGAACCTATCGACTGGTTAAAACATATTTGTTCAATTTTTAACTTCAGTTTCAACTAAACCAATTTAATTTCAATTAAAATATTAATTAATTCTTATCAACGAAAATTTTCAAAAAGCCTGAAAATTTTCTAACACCTTAACCTATTGAAAAATTTCGCCAGCATCTCCTTTGTACTGGTCAAATAGGTCAAACTCCAACTCGCCTCTCTGGGCCATCTCCATCCCAAAAGAAAATCAAACAGCTACGCGGCTCGCCAATTCGGCTCATAAATCTTATATCCAATAGAAATATAAACTTGTACCTTTTTTTGGCATATCATTATATCCTTCCCACCTATAATCAATTCAGCGGATACAAGGATCATCCCAATCTTCTTTTATCCACGACACAACCATTCGCTTATATCCGAGACAAATACCATTTCAACTCGAGTTTCTTCTCGATTCCCAACTCTTAACTTGATTATCCCATTACACATCAAATTTGAATCTCACAATCCAATTTGTCTTGATATCATTCTAATTCAATCTCAGTTACCACTTTACTGGCTTTACTTTAATTCAATTTTTCTTCCACAAATTTCTGTTAAAATTGTTTTTAATTCAAACAGTCTTTCCCTGGGAGTTTTCAAACAGTTTACTCTTTTCAAAAATCAAATTTTCCTTTTGAACATGTCACTGAGCCCTTAATTAATATTCCAATAGTTAAATCACTTCTCTATTTCTTTATCAATATTTGTTAACAAAATATTTTCAATAACCATATTGGCCTTTTATGTTATTTGGAAAACATCTCCGAATATCGCCTTCCTTTATTTTCTAAACTTTAGAAAATATATGCTATTTATAATTGGAAAATATTCCAATTACTTATCTCTTTTCCGATCTCATTTATTTCTATACTTAGGAAATATTCTTTATTATATTTCCAAGCTTACACTTATTTAGGTTAAAACGGATGTTGTGTAAAACATCGTTACGACAACCCAAATACTATATTCAACTAACTCTTATTCAACATTGATCTTCGAGCCTGAAATCTTACTATTTATTTGTTAATAATGAAATCAATCAAGTTGGGGGTATAACTACCTCTCAAACCTTAACTGAATAACATTTATAACGTCAAAACAGATATGACTACTTACTCGAATAATCAATACCATACAACTACTTATTCACTTTTAAACACGTATACGCTTCCTCTTTCTATCCTTACGATATTTTATTCCTAGTCTTCCTTTTTGATTTTACTATTCTATTTCTAAGTTCGTTTCCTTATCGACTTCTATATATATATATATATATATATATATATATATATATATATATCGATACGTTGATTTCTAACTATCAAATTATCTTAAAAATATTCTAACTCCTTAAATTCCCGGAAAAATTCGCCATAACCTCCTTTGTACCAGGAGCATCGGGATATTTCAAATTGCCTCCCATGGCCCTCACCAATCCAAAAGAAAAAGAAAAAGCCAAGCGGCTAGCCGATACGATGCATAAAACCTCATATATGAATTAAATACATACCTTTTCGTTGAGCATTCTATTTATATACCTTCATACCTTATCCATACCTATCTCATGTATATTTATACCTGCTCAATCTATTTTAACTATACCTGATCGTTTTAACTCTATTCGTTAATTAATTTGTTAATTAACTCTTTAGTCTATTTCACTTTTATATTTGAACATGACATGTTCAAACATATTTTAACTTGCTTATTAACTAATTTGAATCCAAATTTCAAATTTAAGTTCTATATTCGATTTCGAATATCCATTTACAAATCCAATTCACCTTTCAAAGTTCAACTTAAAATCAAAACTCGATTAACTAATTCATCTTCGACTTAGTTAATTCTATTCAATTTTTATATTATAAATCCCATTTGAATTCTATATTCAAATTCCTTATATTCAAATCCTATATTTGAATTCCATTTGAATTCTATATTCAAATTCCATTTGAATTTCTATATTCAAATTCCATATATTCAAATCCTATATTTGAATTCCATTTGAATTCTATATTCAAATTCCATTTGAATTTCTATATTCAAACTCTATTTCAATTCCATTGAATTTCATATATTCAAACTCTCTTTGAATTTCTATATTCAATTTCTATTTCAATTCCATTAAATTTCATATATTCAAACTCCCTTTGAATTTCTATATTCAATTCTATTATTACTCTATATGAATTCTATATTCAATTTTCCATTATTTAAATCTTCTTTATTCAAATCTCATTTGAATTTCTATATTCAAATCCCCTTTGAATTTTCTTATTCAAATCCCCTTTGAATTTTCTATATTCAAATCCCCTTTGAATTTTCTTATTCAAATCCCCTTTGAATTCTATTATTCAAATTCTATGTTTGAACTTCCTTTATTCAAATTCCTTTTCAAACTTTCTTTATTCATTCTTTAAATAAGTCTCGATTTCAATTCCTTTTGAAATCGATATTTCTACCATTGGAAAATAGATTTCCCTTTAAATTTCACACTTGTATTTTTATTCTTGAATTATCCAATGATAATTCTTTTCACTTCATTTATAAACTTCGTTCATAAAAGAACTATTTATAAACTTCATTTATAAAGGAACTTCTCGTTTTATTTCTTTTAAAACAAGTTAATATTTCAAATCTATTTAAAATTTCAAATTCCATTATTCAAATTCTATATTATAAATCCCATTTGAAATTCAACACAACTTGTCTTTCCCAAAACAAATTCAAAACAGTATCTCTGGTAGTAATTCGTCACTTACAACTCGAAAATGAATACTGATGATGCAGCTGTCATCATCAGAATCTATTTTCCAGCGATTGAAGTGAGTTCAATACTATAAAGCCATTTCTAAACATTTCCACTTTGAAATTCATTTCAAAATATAATTCATATGGCTTGTAAAACAATTTAAAATCTCCCAGGATCTTAAATTTTCCTTATTTTTAATCCAAATCCATTTACAAACACTTATCCAATTTTCCAGAATTTTAATTCAATTTCTGGTTAAAATTTCAGATTCAACTCATCAGATTTCACATATTTCACTTATATGAATTCTGATTGGTTATTTACATAACCATTTAATTTATAATCTTACTCGATTATAATAACAACCAATATATCCACTATATTATAATTTTGATATACATATCTTCTCTATATCAAGATATACCTTGGGTAAATTATTTTAATTTACCCTTTTTTTCAAAAAATACCATGACGGTTCATCGTTTTTGAGGGTTTAGTAACTCCTACCGATACAGTGGATCAAATTGATCGACCAGAACTCATAAACTACTCAACCAATAAATCTTCACAATATAAAATTATTTTTATATCAATAAGAAATACGTTCACTCGTATATATTTACTCAACTCAATCTAGGGTATTACTAACCCTATCTCTACCGAGTCACGCCACAGAGCCAAGGTAATTCACTTAACTTAAGCTCTGATACCAACTGTAATGACCCGGGATTTTGTCGACTTTGTTTATCGCCATAAACTCAATGATGACTAACCTAACGTTGAAAAATACCGGTCATTAGTGAAAGAAATTAGAGGGTGAGGGACGATAAGAAAGAAACTTAGAATAGAAGAAGAAGAAGAACGCAATATTAGAGTAACACGAACCTCACAGCGGAACGAATAAATATATTTCATAAGATAACTTTGGAATACAAATCTGTACTGGAATATACATATCATTATCAAAGTACAACACTTACAACACAGCGGAAATAACTATAGCTATATAATCCTGAAGCCTCCTGCTCCAAGCTCTTCCAGTATATATGTAAATCCCGACTACTTGACTGCCCGTACAAATTTAGGCACCCAAGAGTTTAGGGAAACAAAACAAAATAAACTCCGGGTCAGTCATGGGACTGGTGTGAGTAAAACAGTTAAAACAGTTCGAACAAGTAATTGATATCTCATAAGACCACGCCGTATAACGGAACGGGTTTTTCCCTTATGAGAATCCAAATTTTATTTATATCAAAAACCTTTTGATATTATAATAATGTCTATCAACCACAATATAATAATCATCTAGTAGAAACGCTTTCATCTCACGTTCTACATATATGGTATACAATCAAAAACCGCAAGCACGTATTGGGTAATGGCTTTCCAACTATGACAAGGTATGGAACCACCTTTCGCTAGTGTACCTCTAGAGAGGAATACACCGGGTTCAACAAGAACATCTTGCAACCCGACCACACATGACCGACCACTCATTTTGCTTGAGTGTATCGAATGTATATCACCAACGGTTGGGATCAGCAACCGTTTCTCGAATGGGACGGCATCAACAATAGATTTTTAGAAGTAAACGAAACTCTTGATCAGGTGATTATACACCCTACTTCGGTGCGACCGACTTAGCCATGCTGCCTGCCCGATTTCTGTCATTTACCGGATGTGAGGCTAGAAGCTACGCTTTATCATCACACCAGATTCACTTTGAATGCCACATCGTCAAATCCATCAAATCACCGATTGACGTCCTCAACCATACATTATGTGTTATCTAAAAGAAGTTTCCTTCTCCGCTTCCACTCTTGGTACAGTTGGAGAAATCAATATATGTGATCGTCCGGAAATACTCTATCAGACATTCGTCCATACAAGTCATCCAGGAATAGGGTGAACCGAAGGCACTATTCTGTAAACAGGATAGCCCTTGCATAACTCCGTCTTCAATTTCCTTTGGCATATATGATTCGCAACGCTTATGCCAATACAGAGTAGTTCTTTGGATAATAATCCAACCGATCTCTCCATATTAACAACGTTAAAATGGTCAAAACTTCGATAGTCTGTGATTTAACTATCGAAGAAAAACAGGTGTACAAACAACGATATTATTTCCAAATGGAAATTTATATCGATCAAACATCATTCAACATTTATCTCTTTATTTCATTAATTTACTTATCTCCAGTTTCCCTATATTCAATATTTCTTATTTTCTAAATTTGGAAAATATATGTTATTAACAATGGAAAACATTTCCATTTCTTGTTTTCTTTATTGGAAAACATTTCTGGTTTCTTATTTGGAAAACATTTCCAAAGCTTCTTCATTGGACTTAGACAGATGTTTAAACAAACCATCGCGATGCCAACTCAAACCATTTCCTTTAATTACTAAATTCACTTAACAATCCTTTACTATCGAACCTTAACCATTCCTTAGTCAAAAATGAAGTCAATCAAGTTGGGGGTAATACTACCTCTCAGACCTTAACTGAACAACGTTTCTAACCTTAAAATAGACAAAGTTCACCCTTCTAATTCTTTAACAAACTTCCTTACGTAACTCTCTTTCAAATCTTTTCTATTCGATAAATTCTTTCCTTCGATAAGGTATATTCGATAACACTATTCAATTTATTCTGTTCGCTTAACTCTTTTGATTTAACTTTAACTCTATTCACTTAACTCCTATCGAATAAACTATATTCGATAACTCTTTTAATTCTACTTGAATAAACTATATATTCGATTAACTCCTTTTACTCTATTCGAATAAACTATATCCGATTAACTCCTTCATTCTATTTGAATAAACTATATTCGATTAACTCCTTCATTCTATTCGAATAAACTATATTCGATTAACTCCTTCATTCTATTCGAATAAACTATATTCGATTAACTCATTTGCTTCTATTCGAATAAACTATATTTGATTAACTCATTTGCTTCTATTCGAATAAACTATATTTGATTAACTCCTTTGCTTCTATTCTAATCGATTAAACTAACATCGATTAACTCCTTTCGATTAAACTAACATCGATTAACTCCTTTTAACTCGATTAAACTAACATCGATTAACTTCTTTTAACTCGATTAAACTAACATCGATTAACTTCTTTTAACTCGATTAAACTAACATCGATTAACTTCTTTTAACTCGATTAAACTAGTCATTTATAAAGATTTACTTTTAGTAACGGTCCTTCACTTTTCAAATGATTTCCTTCTTATAACAGTTTCCATTTTATAACGTTTATTCATTTTCTAAATATCTCCTATTTATAAATATTCCAATTTATAAATATTTCTTATTTATAAATATTCCATTTATAAGTATTTCATTTTCAAATATCACTTTGAAAATATTCCCTTATCAACATTTCGGTATGTTATGGTATTCAACATATCAAATCATGATGATCAGTATCGTCCAAACACATATAATCGACAACAGATTATATATCACATCATATATGAAAATATATGAATCACAGTAAAATAAATGTTGAGGAATCCAGTCGGATTCCTCCAACCTGTCTCCCTGCATCCACAGATGGTAAACAATATAATATAATATCACTTTCATTTCAATATGATATATTCTGTTAAACAGAATCAATATAGAAATTCAACATACTGACTAGCAGTTCAATCAAACAGTCAACACACAGTCAATCATCCAATATCTAACAGTTCTAAAAATACAACATGAAATTATAAACTGTTCAGAGTTAGTGAGATTTACTCACATTGAACTATCATCGTTAATTAACGATAATTGTCTTTCGATTTGATTCAGACGGACAATTTATTTTGCGATAAATTGTAATGAGCTCGGATGGACTTCCAGTCAGTTCCATGGTGTTGCTCTCGTCCATACGATCCCAACGGATCTTGTTTCATCCAATTCTGATAATGTATGGAAAGGTTATGAATTTTAATAAGTTCCTATACTATTTAAATTAACTATACTAAATTATAATAGACTTGGGCCTCACCCCCTTTTAAAACACCGGCCCATTTCATTTTCACTCAGCCCATTCACGTGGATTCTTCTTCTCCCACAAACCCAGACGTCCGCCAAACACCATAGCCATCTCCGCACCTTTGAACTAACCAAACCCCATCATCTCTCACCCGAAATCAAAACCGACACCACACCTCTCCTTCTCTTTCAGTCCTCATCCATCCCGTACCACAAAAGGCACGCTCGCACCTCGTTTTAGCAATCCATCGATCAGCAAGTCCGTTCAAGTACTGGACTAAAACACTATCGATACTCACGAAAGTTTGCATACATGTGATACTTGATACCCTCAACCCAAATACCAACTCCGATTCACAAATAGATGACTAAATCATTCACCAAGACAAACCCTAACTCACGAACTACCCGCTGTGATTTTTCCAGTGACAACGAAAGTGACTGAACCCCATAAAAACCACATGGAAATGAAGAGTATCATTCGCTAATTATAATTATATTAATCCCATGATTTGTAGTATTTTCTTTTGATTTCTTTGAATTTGTTTTGCTCGCCATTTTCCTCTGAAGAGAAAATAAGTGCGGCGGTAAATGAGAAAGATGGATTTAGGTCTTAGGAGAAGTTAAGGGCGCTATTTATAGGGAAGATAAATATCTAGATATTTATTTTAATATTATTATAAATTTTCATACTCGTCTTTAAAAATTCCTGTGATCGTTCATTATACCCAAAAATCACGAAAATTGGCATGCAGCTACAGTTCGACATTACGGTCCCAACGAAACTGGTTTCGTCGAATTCCGACTCCGTTAGCAAAAGTGGCTATTTTTAATGCTCTGGATGACCCATTTAAATATAAATGTATTTAAGTATAGTTAAATTAAATATTTATAAATAAATATAATTGTATATATTCACAGTGGAATACCATACAGCTCAGAATAAATCCTATATGGATTTCTACTCGATATTTCGTTCTGGGTCAACCCAATATTCGATTTATATTGAAATTCCTTTTTAAAATATAAATAATTCCTTTATAAATTATAAAGGAATTCCACAACGACTTTTCAAAAATTTGATTTGGACATATCTCAAAATCTACATGACGAAATACCGATTTTTCTCTTCCACTAGAAAGTTATACTCCACCAACTCCACACGTTTCTTGTTTCACAGAAATCCAGCTTAAAACGAATCATGTACATTCAGTTGAAGTTCAAATCGCCAAATTACGAACTGCAGCGCCATTTCGAGCTCGATTTTAATTATAATATAATTATACGTTCAAACTGTCATTCAAATAATATATTCGTTATTCTAATTTAATTCTAAACTGAATTAAATATCACAGATGATCCAGTTCACACCATATCGTCATTTCAGCCAATTTTGATTATTTCAGAATTAAATATATTATTAAATTAATTATTTTAATTAAATGTTCATCATTATTTAATTCTACGACCATTTAATTCACTATATCACTATTTATATAATTAAATAAATTAATTATAATACCTCTGCCAATGCGGGTCATTACAATATATATTTCGTCGATTTCCTTTCAAAACGTATTTTATAAATTGTTTTAAATTCGTTTTCAAAACGATTTCAACTTCCATCTCAAATTCAAATCAAAATTGAATTTTCCAATATAAATTCGTTTTTAATTTCATTTCAAATCGATTTCAATTCAATTTCAATTTAATTCGAATTTTGATTCATTTTAATTTAATTCGAATTTCAATTCATTTCAATTTAATTCGAATTTCAATTCTTTTCAATTTAATTCGAATTTCAATTCTTTTCAATTTAATTCGAATTTCAATTCTTTTCAATTTAATTTGAATTTCAATTCATTTCAATTTAATTCGAATTTCAATTCATTTCAATTTAATTCGAATTTTGAAATCAGTTTCAATATTCATTGAAAAATGAATAAAATCGATATTAATATCGTTCACGTCAAAATGGCGTCAATCCAATCAACACGGCTTTTATTCAACACATGAATGTTTATTCTATTCAACACATGAATATTTTTCAATTCAACACATGAATTTATTTTCAATTCAACACGTGAATTTATTTTCTATTCAACACATGAATTTATTTTCTATATTGGAATGAGGCCCAATCAATTACCATATAATGTTAATTATATGGATTTTCTACAACACATGTATATAATAGCAACGATAAATAATCAACCATCATCCAGAGTGCACCACACAACTGCATAAGTATTAAATATAAATAATTAACGCTTACACAGTCTGTCAACCCATCAATTGACATACAACTAAACAATCGGGATTAGTGTACGTCAAATATCATCCCAATACCCGCGTGGGGTTTCAAATCAACAAACACAGATTTTATTTGTGCAGTTGGGCGATGTGTAAAATTTATCGTCCCAATCAATTATCAGTCAAATCAGTGTATATAAACAAATTATCAGTCCCAATCAACAAAAACAAGACTCTGCTTGCTCACACATCGTATTTTTAACCGTCAAAATACTGACTGTTCTTCACATTAAAATCCCGTACGGCCACATACTGATTTCAAAAATCATGGAAATTGAAATCTAGCAATAATTTAATATTGCGGATCCAACAAAATTAGTTTCGTTGAATTCTGAGGTCGTTTGAAAAACTGGCAATTTTTAAAGCTCTAAATAACCCTTTTAAATATATAAATATATTTAAAAACAATTAAATTTAATATTTAAAAATAAATATTATCGTATATATCTACAGTGGAATACCATACAGCTCTAGAATATTCCTATATGAATTTCTAACTCGATATTTAAAAATCACGATTAAATCGATATTCGACTTATAATGAAATTCCTTTTATAAATATAAATAAATCGTTATAAATTATAAAGGAATTCCATAGTGACTTTTCTAAATTTTGATTTGGGCATAATTCAAAATCTACATGACGAAATCCCGATTTTTCTCTTCCCCTAGAAAAATATACTTTACCAACTCCTAACATTTCTTGTTTTACAGAAATCTGATTTAAAAGAACCCTGTACATTCAGTTAAAGTTAAAATTGCCAAATAGAGAACTGCCATGCCATTTCGAGCTCAATTATAATTATAATATAATTATACGTTCAAACTGTTGTTATTTAAATATGTTCGTCATTCTAATTCAAATCCTAAGCTGAATTAAATAATTTGAATTGCCCCGTTTGTGATGGCCCGCCCCGCACCAACCGACATTTACTCCAAAAGTGCGCTGTACACATGTCCAGTTAGCACGGAACGGATCGTCAGAAGAAAAAGGGAAGAAAGAAATGAACTAACAAGGAACCTGTAGAATGTCTCACAGCGCATGGAACAAAATATAATAACAACATACTTGACATAAAACAGGTGAGACAGTGCATAAGCTGAAAACAACTAACATAGCAGCGGAAAATCCAAGTACAGGTTATGGTCCAAAGTTAACATTATTACAACTTTTCAAACTGTCTCAAAGAGCAAAAGCAAGATAAAGGAGGTACACTACTAATGCCCAAGTAGCGGCCACCAACGACACAGGGAGAATATCTATATATCATACGTGGAAGCCTCCTGCTCGCCTCCGAATCAGCTACTCGCGCATCACCAGCTAACCTGTCTCTAGTCTTCTCGTGTGAGCACCCAGAGTAATAAGAAGAGACATAAAACTCTGGGTCATACATAAAGCCTAGTATGAGCGATAAGCATCTAAACAGAACAATAACAAATAGACCAAACCATACCTGAACCTGGACCTGCAACCAAAGTGTTAGCACTACGTACTGTACAACACTCTAAGATGCCATCTCAAATGGTGTAAAGATAACGGGGGTGGGGGTGTGCATGTCATAGTGATGGCAAACAATCAGCATAGCATCCATCCTCAAATCTCTCACTCAGTGCATAAAGCATATGATATTCACCACTTCGATCACCTCAATACTTTGCTATGATCACCTTGCCCCATGAAGTCATAAATGGCTTCACTGCACTGATACATAGCCACTAATCCTTCGCTATGTCCACTTTGCCCCATGGAGTCACAATGACCCCACTGCACTGGCTCATAGGCTTACTAATCCTTTACTATGTCCACTCTGCCCCATGGAGTCACGATGACCCCACTGCACTGGCTCATAGTCTTGCTACCATCACTTTGCCCCTCGAGTCATAATGACTCTACTGCACTGATAAGTAGCCCATTATTCATTTTCAGTGGTGAATCGAAGTTATGAACGTCGACAACTCCTTAGCACACGTCCCGCAGCAAAGCCCAACCATGAAGCGAACTCATTGGTTCCCACTGGATCCTGAGCTCTAACTTCCATTTGGACTACCTTTACATCTCAGGTTTTGGTCTTCTCCAGATCGGTTTTCATTTGGTTTGTAACCCATGTCTCACGTCCAAGCTTCCATCCAGTCCTGGTTCGATTCATGACTCGTGGATCAACCCATAGCGTCAGCTCATGCTCCCTCCATTGGATCGGATCGCTGGACTTCAACGGATCGCTAGACTCCATTGGATCGTTGGATTCCATAGGATCGCTAGACTTCATCGGAATGCTGGACTTCATCGGATCGCTGGACTTTATCGGATCGCTGGACTTCATCGGATCGCTCGACTTTATTGGATCACTCGACTTCATCGGATCGCTAGACTTCATCGGATCGATGGACTTTATCGGATCGCTAGACTTCATCGGATCGCTGGACAGGGGGCTATCTGTTTCCTACACAATTTCCTGCAACTCTTCCAACGATTGTTTACGCCATTCGACGGTGTTTTTGACCAATCTAACACTTCTAGACAGTCACAAAGCATACCATACAGCCATAGCAACATGTATAATCATTCACAAATATCAAAACACAAATGTGATAGGATAAAACGGATCAAACATAGCCAAAATCCCATATATTCCCTAAAACATGTTTAGGTGAAACCAATGATATGATTAGCAAAACTTAACCAAATTAACCAAAATTCATATCAGAGGTCTAAAACATCATTTTGAATTTTATAAATATTTTTTCATAATTTTATCATGCTTAAATCAGCTAATTAACACTAATTACCCTTAATTAGCCATAATTAGTGAGGAACTACGCAAATCACTCACCTTAGCCACAAATAAAACTTAGATCTAAAATAAATCTCTGATTTGGTGCGAATCCCAATGCTAAACAGCAGCTCCAATGTTGATTTGGTGTTAATCTCTCTTGATTTGATGTTGCTAAGCCCAATCTTCAAGTAGAAAGTGATTTGGAGGTGATTTAGAGATTGGAGGCCATTTTTAGGGTTTCTAAGAGGTAAATGGAGGCTAGAAAACTGAAACGAAATGAAACCCTAACTCATTTCAGCCTCCCCATAACCCTAATCCCGAAATGGGTTATGGCCCATTCACTAATCACCCAATTTGGCCCGGTTAAGCAGTTTTTCACCTTCCAAACCTTATTTCAGCCATATCTCCCAAACGGTCCATTTGGCTATTATGACCACTCTACGGAAAGGCAAACCATCGAACGAATCTAATGGAAGTGGTTTCAGGTCAAAATTCCTTTCCAGTCAAAAGTTATGGCCAAAACAAGATCAGCTAGGGGCAAAACGATCATTTAAAAATCGACAAAAATCATGAACATAGGAAATGACTCTAATGGTTGTTTCCCAAAGTTACATGACCATACGACTTTATATGGGAAAGAAATAAATATTCTACGATCCTCTGGTGCGTAGAATGCGTGTTGTTACATTCTCCCCCCCCCCCCCCCCCTGAAGAAATTTCGCCCCCGAAATTCCCTAACCAAAACACACAAAGGGTCCCGCATGCCTATCAACCATAAAACAACAATCAAACATGCAAAACAAGCAAAACAAGTCTATCCTAGCATGCGGAATAACTAAATTGCAAAGTAAATCTTACCAGGCAAAGAGTTCTGGATACGTCTTCCTAATGCTCTCCTCTGTCTCCCAAGTACAGTCATTCTCGTTCTCACCCCACTGAACCTTGACTAGCTTCACCACCTTCCTTCGAAGTTGCTTCGTATTGTGCTCGACAATACGAATCGGCTTGCGGTTCCCAACCGCCTTGGGTTCTACTTCGAAGCCCTATAACTGATCAGGTGAAATAGTCACATCTGGGTCGTGTACGAACTTCCTTAGTTGGGAAACATGAAATACGTTGTGAACTCCCGCCATCTTCTCTGGTAAGTCAAATCTATACGCCAAATTCCTAACTAGTTCAAGAACTGGGAATGGGCCAACAAATCTTGGTGCCAACATGCGTCTCCTGCCAAATCGTATCACGCTCTTCAACGGAGAAACCTTGACAAACACCAAGTCACCAACGGAGAATTTTAAATCTCTTCTCCTCTTATCAGCATAACTCTTCTGCCTATCTTGGGCAGCTTTCATTAGTTGATGAATGATCTTAATCTTATCTGATGTTTCCCTCACCACATCTGGTCCAAGCATAAACTTCTCGCCAGTCTCTATCCAACATGATGGTGAGTTGCACGGTCTTCCGTACAAAGCTTCATATGGAGCCATACCGATACTGGATTGATAGCTATTATTATATGAAAACTCTACTAGATGCAAATGGTCATCCCATGATCCACCAAAATCCAATATACATGCTCTTAAGAGATCTTCCAATATACGATTCACCCTCTCCGTCTGACCGTCGGTCTGAGGATGATATGCGGTACTGAGACGTAATTCTGACCCTAGAGCCTCTTGTAAGCTCTTCCAAAACCCATTAGTAAACAACGGGTCTCGGTCACTCACAATGCTTTTAGGTACTCCATGAAATCTCACTACCCACTTCATATACAATTCTTCTAACTTAGTTGCCCCGTTCTGGTTGATTTGACTGGTATAAATCTTGCACTCTTAGTCAGCCGATCCACAATTACCCAAATGTTATCTTGTCCCGATCTAGTCCTTGGTAAACCATCGATGAAATCCATCGAGACTTGCTCCCATTTCCATTTGGGAATTTCTAATGGTTGCAACAAACCACTAGGCTTCTTTTGTTCGGCTATAACTAGCTGGCAATTCATGCATTTGGATATAAACTTCCCAACGTCTCTTTTCATCCCTTCCAAGTAGTAAGTCTGTCTCATGTCTCGATACATCTTATCACCACCGGGGTGTATAGTCAGTTTTGAGTGATGACATTCTCTAAGCACTTCATCTCTCAAACCATTCACGTTGGGTACAACTAGTCTTCCATTCTTTCTAAGCCATCCATCTCGATCAAGCCCATACAAATTCATCTCCTCGCTGTCGATATTCATCTCTAACCTGGAGATGATTTCCAATAGATTAGGATCGTCCCTCTGGCTGGAACCAATCCGCTCTATCAAAGTGGGTCTGATCGTCAAACTAGCTAGCACTTCTGGATCCAATTCGCACTTTGGTCTGAAATCAAACCCTGCGATATACTCCAGTTGCTTCCATTCAAGAAACATAGCCCCTAAACTGGCATGTCTCCTACTCAAGGCATCGGCTACCGCATTACCTTTCCCAGGTGTGTATGCGATACCAAGAATCATACGAAACCAAGAACTCTAACCGTCTCTGCTGACGGAGATTCAGATCCTTCTAGGAGAAGAGATACTTTAACGATTTATGATCGGTAAACAACTCAAATCTTTCTCCCAAGAGATAGTGTCTCCACATCTTTAATGCGAACACAATCACTACCAGTTCCAAATCATGGGTATGATACTTCTTCTCATGCGGCTTTAGCTGCCGACTAGCATAAGCTACAACCCCACCTCCTTGCATCAACACAGCACCTAGTTCGGTACCACAAGCATCCGTGTATACCGTCATCTCTTTATTCCCTTTAGGAATGACTAATACTGGCGCATGCATCAACTTTTCTTTTAGACTCCTGAATGCATTCTCACACACTCCGTCCCAGACGAAGGACTGATTCTTCTTAGTCAACTGAGTCAACGGTGCTGCAATCTTGGAGAAGTCCTGGTTAAACTTACGATAATATCTAGCTAACCCCAAGAAACTTCTTACATCTGTTGCATTCTTGGGCGTAGGCCAATCCTGTACCATAGCCACCTTCGCAGGGTCCACGGCAATACCATTCTCGGAAACAACATGGCCCAAGAATCTCACTTCCCTCCTCCAGAAATGACACTTAGAGAATTTCGCTTTCAATTGGTGTTTCCTCAACACCTCCATCACTATCCTTAAGTGTCCCTTGTGTTCCTCCTCTGTCCTCGAGTAAACAAGGATATCGTCTACGAACACAAGAACAAACTTATTCAACTGATCTCTGAATACTCGATTCATAAGATCCACAAAGTAGGCTGGTGCATTGGTCAACCCAAATGGCATGACCAACCACTCACAGAATCCAGACGGCGTCCTAAATGCCGTTTGCGGAACACTCTCATCCGCTACTCGAAGCTGATGAAATCCTGTCACGAGGTCCAACTGGGAGAACACTCTTGCTCCTTCCGATTGATCAAACAAATCATCTATCCGCGGTAGAGGATACTTATTCTTCCTCGTTACCTTATTCAACTCGCGATAGTCCACACACAACCGAAGGGAACCATCTGCCTTAGTGGCAAACACAACTGGTGCTCCCCACTCGGAGACACTTCTTCTAATAAATCCCTTCTTCAAAAGATTGCTGACTTGCACCCCGAGCTCTCGCTGCTCCCTTGGTGCCATATGACGAAGTGGCATCACTATAGGTTGGGCATCTTTCACTAAATCAATACGGAACTCAATCTCTCGGTGTGGTGGAAGCCCGGTCACCTCCTCGAAGACGTCCGGATACTGGCCAACCACGGGCACATCTGACAACTCATCATGCGGGATGTCGAGGGAATTTATAAAACTAGCCATTACCCCATCATTAGGTAGACTACCAAACACTACCCTCCGCCCATCATCCGCCCTAATTGTCACCAAAAAGCCCTCACAGTCTACCACCACCCCGTATCTTTGGAGCCAATCGACCCCCAATATAATGCCATACCCAGTAAAGCCCAAAACAAAGCAATCACAAACAAACATACATCCATGACTCGATAAGACCATATTTCGGAAAATCATACTAAGGCTAGTCGAACCACCAATCGGGTTCGTCACAACCAACGATCTATCGACTATCTCGGGTTCCAGTCCCAACCTATCTACCAGGTCACTAGATATAAAGGAACGGAAAGCCCCAGTATCAAACAAAACTCGAACTGGTACATCATAAATAGAAAGCATACCTTGAATAACGACATTCTTTCCTTTCTCCGCCGCAGTTGGGGCATTCGACGAAGAAGAAACAACATCAATAACATATGCTTTCACAATCTGCTTCTCCTTAAGAGGTTGCAGACACTTATCCTTATGATGTCCCACTTGGCCACAGTTGTAGCACTTCCTATCCACTGGCTTGGCCCGACATTCTTTAGCATAACGGCCCTTCTTACCACATCTTAAGCAATCAACATCTTTCTTGCTCTTTTTCTGGCCATCCTTAGATTGGTTCTACTTCCTCTTATTCTGAGAGTTATTCTTGCCTCCACCGCCTGCTTACGGCTTCAGCCCTTCTGCAGATGAAGCCTAAGTCTTTGGCTTAGGGTAAAGACTCTCTGATCTCAAAGTTTTCCCCACAATCGATTCAAAAGTCTCATTGTAACACCCCACATCCGTTAGTGTCACTCAGAAAGGGAATGCACTGAGTTCTGTGGAGCATTTAGGGTAAAAGATGTAGATAAATTACAAGACAGACAAAAATTAAACAGCGGAAAATAAAACTTTGCTTTATTGATAAAATAGTTTGTACAATGATTTCTTTACAATATCAGAGTATCATCTGTCTTAAAAAATAAAGAAGCATAAAACAAACTTTATATTCCCCAACTTTAGCAAGAGCCAACCATAGCATCTGAAAAGAGAATCCAAGCAAACTTCGACAAATCTTCAAGCTGGGAAAGAGTGACAGTCCAACTTAACCTGAGCTATACTATTCCCTCCTTTACTACCTTGGGGGGGGGGAACGAAAGAAAAACAGAGTCAGACATAAAGCCTGAGTAAGTTCAGTAACTTCTAGCATGTGAACATGGGAAAACAAAACGACATGAGTTAACTGAATACAAGATAACACCATGATGATAGGGTTGGCAAGATTAGACAAGATTAACACAAGATATGCTAAGCTAAGATAAACTGGATATGCTCTAATACTTTCGCCGCTTCGCTATTTCCTTGTTATACTGGTTTCTATATCTCTGCACCACCCAACTAGTGTCCCAACTAGTAACGAAAACGTGATCCCAATCCCTGTAGTTTCCGTTGCCTTCAGGCATACATTTATTATTTGTTATCTAGACCTAATCTAGGGTTTTCTATCATGTGATTTCTAGATTCAACTAGAGTTTACGCTATCTGCTGAACGCTTTTCGGGTTCAGGGTTTATGCCACCTAGTCTAACTAAGGATTTTGCTACCTGTCGAACGAGGCCCCCAAGTCTAGGACACATTACCTAGAGTGGTATATGTTCCTATACTTCCCCATGCATGTATCGCGAATCGTTATCGCTTGTCTAGATGCACATGTCCTGTAATGTGTAGCCCAAGTCCTGTGGCAGGGCAAATCAAGGAATACAGAACTCGGTCGGGAGCTTTCAGATATCTGCCGATGCAGATGCTAAGGTCTATTTTTATTCCAGTGGCTATGGTCCCACTTGACCCCTCCCTCAATTAATGAAAGGCACACCTTGAAAAATGAGAACTATACGCAGGCCCCCGGTGCCCCACTATCCTATGGCCATCCTCACCCATAATTAGATAGCAAGTATATGGTCTTTTGGAGTTCCCCGCCTTTCCGCTTCACGTATCTCGATTGATTCAAGATGGATGGTAGACGACGAGTTGTTATCACAGGGCTATCGTTTTCTCGCCGAATCACGTCAGTCCATCCTGGTCTTTAGGTTGCCATATATTGCAACCAAGGCATACCCCTGGTTCTTCTACGCAGACCTTAACCTCTGTGAGCCCAGGGGGATCATCTGCAGCCTCACAGAGGGATACCAAGAGTACCCTCACGTCCCCTCGAAGCCTCGGGCTTCATAACCCAATTCGCTGGAGCCTCCGTTTTACTCAGATGGACATTCGCTCCTTCCCGTGTTATACTAAGAATTACTACTTAGTTTTACTAACTAAGATTTACCACTTAGTTTCCAGAATCGTTGTTTTCTTAACTAAGGTTTACTACTTAGTTCTCTTTCCCGTCAATTTGGATTGGTTAAGTGTCATTAGTCAATTCAAGCCAACTTAACCTTCTTCATCCATCCTGTTAAACTGGTTAAATGTTATCAGTAATTCATGATGACTTAACCCTACCACAAACCAAGTTATATTGGTTAAGTATTTCTTATTACTTAACCCTACCCATTCATCATGTATTGGTTAAGTGTTCCTTACCCGTCTGTTTTAACAGACATGTTATTATTAATGGTTAAGTATTACCCCTTCATGTTTTAGACTTAACCCTATTCCTTTATCACAATCCGATGGTTAAGTGTTCAAGCTTACTTAACCCTACGGTCTAGCCCAGCTAACATATCAAATTGGCTAAGTGTATTTACCTAACCCCAACCTCTAGTCTAGTTAACATGTTAATTTGGCTAAGTGTATTAACTTCACTTAACCCCACCTTCTAGTCTAGTTAACATGTTAATTTGGCTAAGTGTTTTCTTAGTTACTTAACCCCTACAAATCTTGTTTTGTTACAATGAGTTTGGTTAAGTGTCCCTATGGACTTAGCCCTCCATTCTAGCTTAACTGTGCTAAGCTGGTTAAGTGTTCCTATGGACTTAACCCTCCATTCTAGCTTAACTGTGCTAAGTGTCTGTATGAACCTAACCCCACCCATCGGTTTTGTTATCCTGTTGAATTGGTTAAGTGTCTTAGTTAACTTAACCCTAGCATTCTTGTTCTAGCTTTAACTAAATAAATTAAAGTCGCTACCACTCACATTAGACAGATATTGTTGCGATTACTGGATGCGCCGGTTGGTTCCGGGCAGGTTTACATCGCAACTCAGTCTAACCTCGGGTTAGGCATATTCGGGTTTTCTAAGTTCAAAGGGTTTGATTAATTTTCAAATCAGGTTTTGAAAGTAACCATCCCGTCCGTCGGATCAGTTAGGGATAGCCAGGGAGAGCAGGAAACTTGTATTTTCCAAACCTAAGCCTAGACACTATCCTCTCTGTCACCCCAGAACTTTCTGGTGTATTATTAAAAGAGATGTCGTTAATAAACCTCTCTTTTGTATATAAATAAATTGTTAACAATTTATCCTCAAAGTTTAACCACTTATCCTCAAAGTACATTTTCCCTTTTTAAAATAAATTTGGCCAATACCCTATACATTTTCCATGCCTACTAATGGACTTGTATTTTAGGCCCAAATCTTGATTTGCCTATCTTACAGTTTATAGCAATTTAGACCCAACACCCCCATTTACAATTCATGCCAAAACTAGATTTTATATTCTAGTTTATAGTTTATGCCAAACTAGATTTCATATTCTAGTTCACCGTTTATGCCCAAAACTTAATTTGCATACCAACTACCTATTTTGTGGCCCATTAAACCACTTACCATTTACGCCCAATGTATGTAAATTATGCTAATATACCTATCATGCTTAATTTAGCCATCCAATTCTGATTTAATATTCTAATTCCAGTTCATGTCGAAACTAGACTTATTATTCTAGTTTTCATCTTAATAGTCATGCTATAATGCATGTTCCCAAATTATGCCAATTTCCAAGTTTAGTCAATTTCCTGTTTTTCCCCAAAACGTATTCCCATCATTCGTATAATCATGATTCAACCTAGATCATAAATAAAGCTAGATTCGTGGATAGAAAGGAATGAGCCAAAATGCCATGAAAGAACGGGCATAACAATTGGCATAAGATGACAATTCACAGGCATACAGATATGGTAAAATTACGACATGAAAAGGGTTGAATAATATAGGTTCAAGAACATGGGTAGACCTAACTTAATAGGTAAATTCCCAAGGTCTAAAGCCAAAGAAAACCAAGAATAGACAGAATAGATAAACATGGGTAGACCTAACTTAATAGGTAAATTCCCAAGATCTAAAACCAGAGAAAACCAAGAATAGACAGAATAGATAATTGTGTTTAGAGCCAATTTCATAATCACAAAACTTAAGCAACACTTTCCTAGTCATGAATCATAGGTGTTTAATCACAGTAATCCTTGTTATGTCATAGGCAATGGTTTATGTTTCCTAACCAAAGGCATAGGCTTGTGTTCATAGTCAAGGAAATAACTCTCATAGTCACAGTCACAGTCATAGGCAATGTTCATAGTCATAGGCAAGGCCAAATTGGTCATCGAATCATAACAGTTCTTAATTAGGTCCAAAGATATAGGCACAGATTCGAATAGAAAGATTTGGCATATTCTTTTATTCCTTTAATTTCATGTCACAAATATAGAAAACGTTCAAATCTAAAAAGTAACCAACTTACAGAGATTAGATTAGAATAGAAAGATGGCATTGCTATGATTCGTGCGACGTTGCTTGAAACCGTTTGAGTTAGCCTTTGATTCTTATCTTGAAGCTTTAATCTTGATTCGAATCTCTTCTTGAAAGTCTTGAGCAGTATTTCCTCGTCTTGATTTATTTTATATATTATTTTATTTATTCATACATTTTCTTAGAGGCAGCATAAGGATAGAAATGAATTGTGAATAGAGAAGGAGATAAGGCTGTTTATATAGGATTAAGCGGACGAATCTGGTCAGAATGGCGTCCGGATACAGGAGAACGAACCAGGTTCAGAAAACTAGAAAAAGTGGGGGGGGGTCGACCCTCAGGTCGACTACCCAGTCGACCTGGGTGCCTTGGGCGGGAAAATTCCCGCCCAGCCCAATCTGGGTCCGATTTTGAATTTTGAACTTGTTTTCTGACCTGTTTTGAAATATGAACTTCACTGAATCTTCCGGAGGCCATATCTTCCTCATACGCACTCTGATTTATGCAAACTCGAACTCGTTTTCATGCAGAATTCCGAGACGAACCCAATGGCGCAGCCCATTTCCCTTGATTTTGATTTTAAAATTTAATTCTGCCTTGATTCGTGAATCTTAGTGTTACAGAATTACGGGGTGTTACATTCTCCCCCACTTAAAAGGATTTCGTCCCCGAAATCTTCAAGTTAGGAAGAATGTGTCCTACCATCCAATCACCCATCTACTCAACCATTCAGTCACAGGCATTCATTGTCCTTAAAAGATTTCTAATGCTTTCATGTTCATATGCATAGTGTGTGTATATGTCTTTATCTAATGCAAGATCAGGCGGTCTACTAATTCAGTTGACCTCCTTAATGCGAATCATGTCAGTGCCATGCGTCCAATCATGTATGCAAGCATCCCTAGTTATGTAAATACTACATGCATGCATAGCCATTCATCCATATGCAACATCCATTTGATAACATATCCATTTCAACTTACAAACAAATACATATCTGTAAATGCAATATGAAAGCGTCCGAACTGATCTAGTGCCTAATACGTATGCATATGCATTCATGAGCAACCATTAGCAACCACTTGCAACCATCAACCATAACATGTTTACATCTATTGGCTTCTACCTAAGGATCGAAGATACGACCTAGAGAATATACTTTGGAAAGACAGAAACAATTATGCGTAAAGCTTCTACAAAAAAAAAGAAATCAAGGATGCACCCTTAAGGAAAAAGGGTATGATGCTAGTATCTAACCTTCTTGAGCTTTACTCCACTGTATCTTAAATAATTTAACTTCATGATTGTGAAGTTTCTGACCTCCGTTTCCAAAATAAACAGATGTTAACTATGACACTAAGTGTACATACCAAGATGGTTTGAGGTCTCTCCTCTTAGCTTATCCATCACGCCATAACTATGAGGGTCAAAAGGTCACTACATGCTTTTTGGAGTGCCTGCATCAACTATTCATCTCTCACGCAAACCATCCTAGTCGAACTCGACATTCCTCAAGTACAAGCCCCAAAGGCCTAAACCAATATCAGACAATCACCCAAGGAATATCTCCTCCGAATTTAGACGATCTACGTGAGATGATATAAGCAAACTCGATAGCTATTCTCAAATCCCTACTAACCAAAAATAAACTGTTCGAACCACCAATTGGATTTGAGAATCTAGTGGGATCTTTCTACTATACAAGTACTATGGTGCAGAGACTTAACTATGGAAGTGGATATGAACAAATGCGAAGCGCTAAAACCAAAGGAAAGAGTACGAACAGCAAAAACTAGACTCTTCCTACAGAACTTTACTACCCTTCTCCTGGGTACGCTTGGTGGTGAAAGTATGTACTTGCCCTTCTGGAAATCTTGTTCCTCATTCTTGCCCTTGTCCTTAATTATATGTCCTATCATACCCTTGTAAAGATACTTCCTCTTGTCTTAGGTTTTATAATTTCTTCCTCCTTCGTGAGCTAAATCTACATCCATGAATTTCTCATCCTAGGGTTGTTCTCCCTAGCCAAACTCCTCATCCTCTTCCGTGTGTAACCATGTTGACAAATATTTCGAAAGTTGCTTCCATCGTACAGAAAACCCTATAAGCTTGAAAGAAAACTGGACGTAGGTGAAACAACTACGGTTATGGATGGAAGCCAGGCACGACTTCGCCCTTCGATGAGGTTACCTCCCAGAAAGCCAGGAGCCCCAGAGACTCAAGAAAGAAGGAGACAAGAATTCAAACAAAGGAAGAGAAGATAGTGCGTGTGGCTTTGGGGAATATGCCTTTTTAAAACAAATCTTTTCCTTTGAAAATGCTTCTTTTAAAACCGTTTTGAAAATAAATTTTCAAATCCTTTATCTGATCCGGTAACCTTCAGCTCTGATACCACGTGTAACACCCCACATCCGTTAGAGTCACTCACAAAGGGAATGCACTAAGTTCTGTGGAGCATTTAGGGTAAAAGATGCAGATAAATTACAAGACAGACATAAATTAAACAGAGGAAAATAAAACTTTGCTTTATTGATAAAATAGTTTGTACAATGATTTGTTTACAATATCAGAGTATCATCTGTCTTATAAAATAAAGAAGCATAAAACAAACTTTATATTCCCCAACTTTAGCAAGAGCCAGCCATATCATCTGAAAAGAGAATCCAAGCAAACTTCGACAAATCTTCAAGGAGGGAAAGAGTGACAGTCCAACTTAACCTGAGCTATACTTTTCCCTCCTTTACTACCTTTGGGGGGGGGGAACGGAAGAGAAGAAGACGAAAGAAAAAAAGAGTCAGACATAAAGCCTAAGTAAGTTCAGTAACTTCTAGCGTGTGAACATGGGAAAACAAAACGACATGAGTTAACTGAATACAAGATAACACCTTGATGATAGGGTTGGCAAGATTAGACAAGATTAACACAAGATATGCTAAGCTAAGATAAACTGGATATGCTCTAATACTTTCGCCGCTTCGTTATTTCCTTGTTATACTGGTTTCTATATCTCTGCACCACCCAACTAGTGTCCCAACTAGTAACGACAACGTGATCCCAATCCCTGTAGTTTCCGTTGCCTTCAGGCATACATTTATTATTTGTTATCTAGATTTAATCTAGGGTTTTCTATCAAGTGCTTTCTAGATTCAACTAGAGTTTACGCTATCTGCTGAACGCTTTTCGGGTTCAGGGTTTATGCCACCTAGTCCAACTAAGGATTTTGCTGCCTGTCGAATGATGCCCCCAAGTCTAGGATACATTACCTAGAGTGGTATATGTTCCTATACTTCCCCACGCATGTATCGCGAATCGTTATCGCTTGTCTAGATGCACATGTCCTGTAATGTGCAGCCCGAGTCCTGTGGCAGGGCAAATCAAGGAATACAGAACTCGGTCAGGAGCTTTCAGATATCTGCCGATGCAGATGCTAAGGTGTAACGACCCGCATTCTACGCATCATAGGATCGTAGAATATTTATTTCTGTCACATACGAAGTCGTATGGTCATGTAACTTTGGGGGACGACTATTGGGGTCATTTCCCATGTTCATGATTTTTCCCGATTTTTAAATGACCATTTTACCCCTAGTTGGCACTGTTTTGGCCATAACTTTTGACTGGAAAGGAATTTTGACCTAAAACCACTTCCATTGGCTCCGGATGATGGTTTCTCTTTCCGTAGAGTGGTCACATTAGCCAAACGGACTCACCGTTTGGGAGATATGGCTGAAACAAGTTTCAGATGGTGAAAAACAGCTTAATTGGGCTTAACCGGGTGATTAGCAACTAGGCCCAAAGGGAATTTCGGGTTTAGGGGTATATGGAGGCTGATTAGGGTTAGAAAACATTTGTTTAGACATTTTCCAGCCGCCACTTTCATTCCTCTTAACCTAGCCATGGCCTCCAATCCCTAAATCTCTCTAAAACACCCAAAAATCACTTCCTAATCAAGGATTAAGGCTTAGAGGCATCAAATCAAGGAGGATTAGCACAAGGACAGAGGTAGAGCTGCTGTTATATATTGGAATTCGTGCAAATCAGAGGTTCACTTCAGATCTGAAAGTTTTATTGTGGCAAAGGTGAGTGATTTGCATAGTTTTTGCACTAATTACGGTAATTAAGGGTAATTAGTGAAGATTAGCGAATTCGTACACTAATAAATTCTGGAAAAATGTTTAGAAATTCGAAAATAATATTTATGCCTCTGTTAGAAATTTGGTTCGATTTGATTAAGTTTTGTTAATCCTATGATCAGTTTTACTTAAACATGCTTAAGGGAAAATAAGGAGCTTTGGCCACTTTTGATCCATTTTGATTCATTTGAGTGATTGTTTGCTGTTGTGGTTGCTATTACATGTTGCTATGACTCTATGGTGTGTTTTGTGATTGCTTAGAAGTGTTAGTTTGGTTAAAAACGCCGTCGAATGGCGAGAAACTGTCGCTGGAACGAAGTGCAGGAATTTATCCGGATCGGATCGCCCCCATGCCCACGAACCGACCCGCCTGCTCGAACCGCGCCACGTGCCAGAGCTCGGAGCCACGAAGGGAAGACCACGATCCAGATGGGTAGCTCGACCCGAACCAGTGGGTTGCCACGAACTGATAAGCCCGAACCGACCCGACAAGGCGCCACGAGCTGACGAGGTGCGATCCATATGGTGCGACACGATCCGACGCTGGCGAACCGAACCAGGAAAGCTTCCACGATCCGACCCGAGCGTGAAGGATAATCCGAACCGATCCGAGATGGAGCACGATCCGACGATGGCGATCCGACCTGGAGGGTGTGCCACGATCCGAGCTGGGAAGGAGGTTACTCACGATCCGACGGTGATGTCTACGAACTGAATGAAGACCGATTCGGAAGTGAAGACTATAACCCGAGATGCAAAGGAAGTCCAAATGAGAAGTTAGAGCTCAAGATTCAGATGGGAATCAACGAGTTCGCTTCATGGTTGGGCTTTGCTGCGGGACGCGTGCCAAGGAGTTATCGACGTCTATAGCTTTGGACCACTATGGTAGGAGGTACGAAGGCGGATTCAGGGCCATTATGGCATCGGTAGAACCAAGGGCTACGACCAATGAAGTGGGTCATTGAAATGTTTGGTCATGACTCCAAGTGTTTGGCTTGGTCACAGTAGGGTTTCTACAAGTCGGGATTCGTCGTTACCTCAGTTTGTCTAGTGTTCCAAAGTGGTAGATGTCGTACGCTTTACGCACTGAGTGAGAGATGTGAGGATGGTTGCTATGGATGATTTGTTTGCTATCATTGTGACATGCACACCCCACCCCCGTATTCTTACACTATTTATTATGGCACCTTGGAGTATTGTACGGTATGTGGTACTAACTCTTTGGTTGCAGGTCCAGGTTCAGGTATGGTTTAGTATACCTTTTATTATTCTGTTTAGATGCTTATCGCTCATACCAGGCTTTATGTCTGACCCAGAGTTTTATGTCTCCTCTTATTACTCTGGGTGCTCACACGAGCAGACTAGAGACAGGTTAGCTGGTGATGCACGGGTAGATGATCCGGAGACGAGCAGGAGGCTTCCACGTAATATATATATAGTATTCTCCCTGTGTTGTTGAAGATCACTGCTTGGGCATGGTTGGTGTATCTTCCACTTCAGCTTTCTTTTATTTAGAGACAGTAAATTTGGAAAATTGTAATAAGCTGTATTTGGATTTCCGCTGCTTTGATGATTGATGTTGATTTTAGTTATCAGCTTATGCACTGTCTCGCCTGTTTTATGTCAAGTATGTTATTATTATATTTTATCCCATGCGCTGTGAGACATTCTACAGGTTCCTTGATTAGTTTATCTCCTTCTTTCCTTTCTCTTGATGTCCGTCCTGTGCTAGTCGGGCATGTGTACAGCGCACTTTCGGAGGAAATGCAGGCAGGTGCGTGGCGAGCCGTCACACTTGGTATCAGAGCTCTAGGTTGCGTAGTTAACCAAGAGAAGTTATCAGGGAGAGATAATATACGTATACGAGAGAGCGTATTTGTGATTACTTTGGTTTCTAAAAGTTATATATATATATACTATTAGTAGTATAAGGATGAAGTCGTACTGCACTAGCACCACTATGGAGTCGTTAATCGTTCTTTTTTTTCAGATTGACGATGAGCCGATATACTAGAGGTGCTGGTAGGGGAGCCAATAATGGGAATGCTGCTGACATGAGGACGATGTTTACTGACCTCATGAGAGAGATGCTTAGAGATGTACAGAGGGCAGCCCCCAATGGTGGAAATGGTGGTGGTCCAATAGTGCAGGCGCCAAGAGTCGACTTCGCCAAGCTGAATAAGGATTATACTAGCCTTGGTGGGAAGCCGTTCCACGGAACGGAGTCGGCTACGGATGTTCAAGATTGGTTGGATAGCTGCGAACGTATCTTCGAGGATTTGGGTATCGAGGATGCGATGAAGAGAAAGCTAGCGTCCCGTCAGCTGCAAGGGCGGGCAATGAATTGGTGGAATGCTATAAAGGCAGCTACTCCCGAAGATCAGATTACTTGGGATCAGTTTAAAGCTCGCTTTAGTGAGAAGTTCATCCCAGCTGCTCAGAAGTCAGCGCTGTTTAAGAAATTCTTGGACCTCAAGCAGAATGGCAGAGCTGTCTTGGAGTATATTGCCGAATTTGACACTTTGTCAAAATATGGGTTATCTCTTATTGATACTGCCGAGAAAAAGAATGAGAAATTCATAACTGGTTTGGATCAGTACTTGGGGGAAAAACTTATTAACCACATCGATGAGACGTTTGAATCGATTATGGGGAAAGCGTTATGATCGGAAAGTCTCTACCCTAAGTCGAAGACTGAGGTTGCATCCGCAGATGAGCCAAAGCCACAAGCAAGTGGTGGAGGCAAAGGTGGTTCCCAGAATAAGAGAAAGCATAACCAAGCTAAGGATGGCCAGAAGAAAAAGAACAAACAAGATGTGGAGTGCTTCAGCTGCGGCAAGAAGGGCCATTATGCTAGTAATTGTCGGGCCAAGCCAGCAGATAGGAAGTGCTTCAATTGTGGCCAATTGGGACATCACAAGGACAAGTGTCCACAGCCCCCTAAGGAAAAGCAAATGGTGAAAGCCTACGCTCTTAATGCTATTCCTTCTTCGTCGAATGCCCCAACAGCGGCGGAGAAGGGAAAGAATGTCGTCATTCAAGGTATGCTTTCTGTTTACGACGTTCCTGTTAGAGTTTTGTTTGATACCGGAGCTTCCAGTTCTTTCATATCTAGTGACCTGGTAGATAGGTTGGGATTGGAGCCCGAGATTGTCGATAGACCTTTAGTAGTGACGAACCCGATTGGTGGTTCGACTAGCCTTAGCATGATTTGTCATAATGTGGTCTTATCGAGTCATGGATGCATGTTTGTTTGTGATTGCTTTGTTTTGGGCTTTACTGGGTTTGGCATTATTTTGGGAGTAGATTGGCTCCGAAGATATGGGGTGGTGGTAGACTGTGAGGGCTTTTTGGTGACAGCTAGAGCGGATGATGGGCGGAGGATAGTGTTTGGTGGTCTACCCAGTAAGGGGGTATTGGCTAGTTTTCTAAACTCCCTCGACATTCCGCATAGTGAGTTGTCAGGTTTGCCTGTGGTTGGCCAGTATCCGGATGTTTTCGAAGAAGTGACCGGACTTCCACCACACCGAGAGATTGAGTTCCGTATTGATTTGGTAAAAGATGCCAGACCTATAGTGATGCCACTTCGTCGTATGGCACCAAGAGAGCAGCGTGAGCTCGAGGTGCAAGTCAGCGATCTTTTGAAGAAGGGATTTATCAGAAGGAGTGTTTCTGAATGGGGAGCACCAGTTGTGTTTGCTACCAAGGCGGATGGTTCCCTTCGTTTGTGTGTAGACTACCGCGAGTTGAATAAAGTGACGAGGAAGAACAAGTATCCTCTACCGCGGATAGATGATTTGTTCGATCAGTTGAGTGGCGCGAGAGTATTTTCTCAGTTGGATCTCGCGACAGGTTTTCATCAGCTTAGAATGGAAGCTGAGAGTATAGCTAAAACGGCATTTCGGACGCCGTCTGGGTTTTATGAGTGGTTGGTCATGCCATTCGGGCTGACCAATGCCCCAGCATATTTTGTGGATCTTATGAATAGGGTATTCAGAGATCAGTTGAATAAGTTTGTCCTTGTGTTTGTTGATGATATTTTGGTCTACTCGAGGACAGAGGAAGAACACAAGGGACATTTAAGAGTAGCGATGGAGGTGTTGAGAAAACACCAATTGAAAGCAAAGTTTTCTAAGTGTCACTTCTGGAAGAGGGAAGTGAGGTTCTTGGGCCATGTTGTATTAGAGAATGTTATTGCCGTGGACCCAGCAAAGGTGGCTACGGTACAAGATTGGCCTACGCCCAAGAATGCAACAGACGTAAGAAGTTTCTTGGGGTTAGAGGGATATTATCGTAAGTTTATCCAAGGTTTCTCCAAGATAGCAGCACCATTGACCCAGTTGACCAAGAAGAATCAAGCTTTTGTCTGGGATGAAAGGTGCGAGAATGCATTTAAGAGTCTAAAGGACAAGTTGACAAGCGCACCAGTGTTAGTCATTCCTAAGGGGGATGAAGAGATGACGGTATACACGGATGCCTGTGGTACCGGACTGGGTGCTGTATTGATGCAAGGCGGTAGGGTTGTAGCTTACGCAAGTCGGCAATTGAAACCGCACGAGAGAAGATACCCTACCCATGATTTAGAATTGGCAGCGATCGTGTTCGCGTTAAAGATGTGGAGACACTATCTCTTGGGAGAAAGATTTGAGCTGTTCACAGATCATAAGTCGTTGAAGTATCTATTCTCCCAGAAGGATTTAAATCTCCGTCAGCAGAGATGGTTAGAGTTCTTAGCTTCCTATGATTTTGACATCGCATACACACCAGGAAAGGGCAATGCGGTGGCTGATGCATTGAGTAGAAGGCATGCCAGCTTAGGGGCTATGTTCCTTGAATGGAGGCAACTGGAGTTTATCGCGGGGTTTGATTTCAGACCAAAGTGCGAATTGGATCCAGAAATGTTAGCAAGTTTGACGATCAGACCCACTTTGATTGAACGGATCGGCTCTAGTCAGAGGGACGATCCTAACCTATTGGAAATCATCTCCAAGTTAGAGATGGGTATCGATGAGGAGATGAACAAGTATGGGCTTGATCGAGATAGATGGCTTAGAAAGAATGGAAAGCTTGTTGTACCCAATGTCAATGGATTGAGAGATAAAGTGCTTAGAGAATGTCATCACTCAAAGCTAACTATACACCCCGGTGGTAATAAGATGTATCGAGATATGAAGCAGACTTACTACTGGGAAGGGATGAAAAGAGACGTTGGGAAGTTTATATCCAAGTGCATGAATTGCCAGCTAGTTAAAGCCGAGCAAAAGAAGCCTAGTGGATTGTTACAGCCATTGGAAATTCCCGAATGGAAATGGGAGCAAGTCTCGATGGATTTCATCGATGGTTTACCAAGGACTAGATCGGGACATGATAGCATTTGGGTGATTGTAGATCGACTGACTAAAAGTGCAAGGTTTATACCAGTCAAATCGACCAGAACGGCAGCTAAGTTAGCAGAATTGTATATGAAGTGGATAATGAGATTTCATGGAGTACCTAAAGGCATTGTGAGCGACCGAGACCCGTTGTTCACTAGTGGGTTTTGGAAGAGCTTACAAGAGGCTCTAGGGTCAGAGCTACATCTCAGTACCGCATATCATCCTCAGACCGACGGTCAGACAGAGAGGGTGAATCGTATTTTGGAAGATCTCTTGAGAGCATGTATATTGGATTTTGGTGGATCATGGGATGACCATTTGCATCTAGTAGAGTTTGCATATAATAATAGCTACCAATCCAGTATCGGTATGGCTCCGTTTGAAGCTTTGTACGGAAGGCCGTGTAACTCACCATCATGTTGGATAGAGACTGGCGAGAAGTTTATGCTTGGACCAGATGTGGTGAGGGAAACTTCAGATAAGATCAAGATCATTCAACAACGAATGAAGGCAGCCCAGGATAGGCAGAAAAGTTATGCTGATAAAAGGAGAAGAGACTTAAAATTCTCCGTTGGCGACTTGGTGTTTGTCAAGATTTCTCCGTTGAAGAGCGTAATACGATTTGGCAGGAAAGGCAAGTTGGCACCAAGATTCGTTGGCCCATTCCCTGTTCTTGAACTAGTCGGGAATTTGGCATATAAAATTGACTTACCAGAGAAGATGGCGGGAGTTCATAACGTATTTCATGTTTCCCAACTAAGGAAGTTCATTCACGACTCAGATATGACTATTTCACCTGATCAGTTAGAGGACTTCGAAGTAGAACCCGAGGCGGTTGGGAACCGCAAGCCGGCCCGTATTGTCGAGCACGACATGAAGCAACTTCGAAGGAAGGCGGTGAAGTTAGTCAAGGTTCAGTGGGGCGAGGATGAGAATGATTGTACTTGGGAGACAAAGGAGAACATTAGGAAGACACACCCAGAACTCTTTGCCTGGTAAGATTTTGACTTCGATTTAGTTTTCCGCATGCTAGGATAGGCTTGTTTGCTTGTTTTGCATGTTTGATTGTTGTATGTGGTTGTTAGGTATGCGGGATCTTTTGTATGTTTTGGGTTAAGGAATTTCGGGGGCGAAATTTCTTAAGGGGGGGAGAGTGTAACGACCCACATTCTACGCATCATAGGATCGTAGAATATTTATTTCTGTCACATACGAAGTCGTATGGTCATGTAACTTTGGGGGACGACTATTGGGGTCATTTCCCATGTTCATGATTTTTCCCGATTTTTAAATGACCATTTTACCCCTAGTTGGCACTGTTTTGGCCATAACTTTTGACTGGAAAGGAATTTTGACCTGAAACCACTTCCATTGGCTCCGGATGATGGTTTCTCTTTCCGTAGAGTGGTCACAATAGCCAAACGGACTCACCGTTTGGGAGATATGGCTGAAACAAGTTTCAGATGGTGAAAAACAGCTTAATTGGGCTTAACCGGGTGATTAGCAACTAGGCCCAAAGGGAATTTCGGATTTAGGGGTATATGGAGGCTGATTAGGGTTAGAAAACATTTCTTTAGACATTTTCCAGCCGCCACTTTCATTCCTCTTAACCTAGCCATGGCCTCCAATCCCTAAATCTCTCTAAAACACCCAAAAATCACTTCCTAATCAAGGATTAAGGCTTAGAGGCATCAAATCAAGGAGGATTAGCACAAGGACAGAGGTAGAGCTGCTGTTATATATTGGAATTCGTGCAAATCAGAGGTTCACTTCAGATCTGAAAGTTTTATTGTGGCAAAGGTGAGTGATTTGCATAGTTTTTGCACTAATTACGGTAATTAAGGGTAATTAGTGAAGATTAGCGAATTCGTACACTAATAAATTCTGGAAAAATGTTTAGAAATTCGAAAATAATATTTTATGCCTCTGTTAGAAATTTGGTTCGATTTGATTAAGTTTTGTTAACCCTATGATCAGTTTTACTTAAACATGCTTAAGGGAAAATAAGGAGCTTTGGCCACTTTTGATCCATTTTGATTCATTTGAGTGATTGTTTGCTGTTGTGGTTGCTATTACATGTTGCTATGACTCTATGGTGTGTTTTGTGATTGCTTAGAAGTGTTAGTTTGGTTAAAAACGCCGTCGAATGGCGAGAAACTGTCGCTGGAACGAAGTGCAGGAATTTATCCGGATCGGATCGCCCCCATGCCCACGAACCGACCCGCCTGCTCGAACCGCGCCAGGTGCCAGAGCTCGGAGCCACGAAGGGAAGACCACGATCCAGATGGGTAGCTCGACCCGAACCAGTGGGTTGCCACGAACTGATAAGCCCGAACCGACCCGACAAGGCGCCACGAGGTGCGATCCATATGGTGCGACACGATCCGACGCTGGCGAACCGAACCAGGAAGGCTTCCACGATCCGACCCGAGCGTGAAGGATAATCCGAACCGATCCGAGATGGAGCACGATCCGACGATGGCGATCCGACCTGGAGGGTGTGCCACGATCCGAGCTGGGAAGGAGGTTACTCACGATCCGACGGTGATGACTACGAACTGAATGAAGACCAATCCGGAAGTGAAGACTATAACCCGAGATGCAAAGGAAGTCCAAATGAGAAGTTAGAGCTCAAGATTCAGATGGGAATCAACGAGTTCGCTTCATGGTTGGGCTTTGCTGCGGGACGCGTGCCAAGGAGTTATCGACGTCTATAGCTTTGGACCACTATAGTAGGAGGTACGAAGGCGGATTCAGGGCCATTATGGCATCGGTAGAACCAAGGGCTACGACCAATGAAGTGGGTCATTGAAATGTTTGGTCATGACTCCAAGTGTTTGGCTTGGTCACAGCAGGGTTTCTACAAGTCGGGATTCGTCGTTACCTCAGTTTGTCTAGTGTTCCAAAGTGGTAGATGTCGTACGCTTTACGCACTGAGTGAGAGATGTGAGGATGGTTGCTATGGATGATTTGTTTGCTATCATTGTGACATGCACACCCCACCCCCGTATTCTTACACTATTTATTATGGCACCTTGGAGTATTGTACGGTATGTGGTACTAACTCTTTGGTTGCAGGTCCAGGTTCAGGTATGGTTTAGTATACCTGTTATTATTCTGTTTAGATGCTTATCGCTCATACCAGGCTTTATGTCTGACCCAGAGTTTTATGTCTCCTCTTATTACTCTGGGTGCTCACACGAGCAGACTAGAGACAGGTTAGCTGGTGATGCACGGGTAGATGATCCGGAGACGAGCAGGGGGCTTCCACGTAATATATATATAGTATTCTCCCTGTGTTGTTGAAGATCACTGCTTGGGCATGGTTGGTGTATCTTCCACTTCAGCTTTCTTTTGTTTAGAGACAGTAAATTTGGAAAATTGTAATAAGCTGTATTTGGATTTCCGTTGCTTTGATGATTGATGTTGATTTTAGTTATCAGCTTATGCACTGTCTCGCCTGTTTTATGTCAAGTATGTTATTATTATATTTTATCCCATGCGCTGTGAGACATTCTACAGGTTCCTTGATTAGTTTTCTCCTTCTTTCCTTTCTCTTGACGTCCGTCCTGTGCTAGTCGGGCATGTGTACAGCGCACTTTCGGAGGAAATGCAGGCAGGTGCGGGGCGGGCCGTCACATAAGGTCTGTTTTTATTCCAGTGGCTATGGTCCCACTTGACCCCTCCCTCAATTAATGAAAGGCACACCTTGAAAAATGAGAACTATACGCAGGCCCCCGGTGCCCCACTATCCTATGGCCACCCTCGCCCATAACAAGATAGCAAGTATATGGTCTTTTGGAGTTCTCCGCCTTTCTGCTTCACGTATCTCGATTGACTCAAGATGGATGGTAGACGACGAGTTGCTATCACAGGGCTACCGTTTTCTCGTCGAATCACGCCGGTCCATCCTAGTCTTTAAGTTGCCATATATTGCAACCAAGGCATACCCCTGGTTCTTCTACGCAGACCTTGACCTCTGTGAGCCCAGGAGGATCATCTGCAGCCTCACAGAGGGATACCAAGAGTACCCTCACGTCCCCTCGAAGCCTCGGGCTTCGTAACCCAATTCGTTGGAGCCTTCTTTTTACTCAGACGGACATTCGCTCCGTCCCGTGTTATACTAAGAATTACTGCTTAGTTTTACTAACTAAGATTTACCACTTAGATTCCAGAATCGTTGTTTTCTTAACTAAGGTTTACTACTTAGTTCTCTTTCCCGTCAATTTGGATTGGTTAAGTGTCATTAGTCAATTCAAGCCAACTTAACCCTCTTCATCCATCCTGTTAAACTGGTTAAGTGTTATCAGTAATTCATGATGACTTAACCCTACCACAAACCAAGTTATATTAGTTAAGTATTTCTTATTACTTAACCCTACCCATTCATCCTATATTGGTTAAATGTTCCTTGCCAGTCTGTTTTAACTGACATGTTATTATTAATGGTTAAGTATTATCCCTTCATGTTTTAGACTTACCCCTATTCCTTTATCACAATCCGATGGTTAAGTGTTCAAGCTTACTTAACCCTATGGTCTAGCCCAGCTAACATATCAAATTGGCTAAGTGTATTTACCTAACCCCAACCTCTAGTCTAGTTAACATGTTAATTTGGCTAAGTGTATTAACTTTACTTAACCCCACTTTCTAGTCTAGTTAACATGTTAATTTGGCTAAGTGTTTTCTTAGTTACTTAACCCCTACAAATCTTGTCTTGTTACCATGAGTTTGGTTAAGTGTCCTATGGACTTAGCCCTCCATTCTAGCTTAACTATGCTAAGTTGGTTAAGTGTTCCTATGGACTTAACCCTCCATTCTAGCTTAACTGTGCTAAGTGTCTGTATGAACCTAACCCCACCCATCGGTCTTGTTATCCTGTTGAATTGGTTAAGTGTCTTTGTTAACTTAACCCTAGCATTCTTGTTCTAGCTTTAACTAAATAAATTTAAGCCGCTACCACTCACATTAGACAGATATTGTTGCGATTACTGGTTGCGCCGGTTGGTTCCGGGCAGGTTTACATCACAACTCAGTCTAACCTCGGGTTAGGCATATTCGGGTTTTCTAAGTTCAAAGGGTTTGATTAATTTTCAAATCAGGTTTTGAAAGTAACCATCCCGTCCGTCGGATCAGTTAGTGATAGGCAGGGAGAGAAGGAAACATGTATTTTCCAAACCCAAGCCTAGACACTATCCTCTCTGTCACCCTAGAACTTTCTGGTGTATTATTAAAAGAGATGTCGTTAGTAAACCTTTCTTTTGTATATAAATAAATTATTAACAATTTATCCTCAAAGTTTAACCACTTATCCTCAAAGTCCATTTTCCCTTTTTAAAATAAATTTGGCCTATACCCTATACATTTGCCATGCTTACTAATGGACTTGTATTCTAGGCCCAAATCTTGATTTGCCTATCTTACAGTTTATAGCAATTTAGATCCAACACCCCCATTTATAGTTCATGCCAAAACTAGATTTTATATTCTAGTTTATAGTTTATGCCAAACTAGATTTCATATTCTAGTTCACCGTTTATGCCCAAAACTTAATTTGCATACCAACTACCTATTTTGTGGCCCATTAAACCACTTACCATTTACGCCCAATGTATGTAAATTATGCTAATATACCTATCATGCTTAATTTAGCCATCCAATTCTGATTTAATATTCTAATTCCAGTTCATGTCGAAACTAGACTTATTATTCTAGTTTTCATCTTAATAGTCATGCTATAATGCATGTTCCCAAATTATGCCAATTTCCAAGTTTAGTCAATTTCCTGTTTTTCCCCCAAACGTATTCCCATCGTTCGTATAATCATGATTCAACCTAGATCATAAATAAAGCTAGATTCGTGGAAAGAAGAGAATGAGCCAAAATGCCATGAAAGAACGGGCATAACAATTGGCATAAGATGACAATTCATAGGCATATAGATATGGTAAAATTACGACATGAAAAGAGTTGAATAGTATAGGTTCAAGAACATGGGTAGACCTAACTTAATAGGTAAATTCCCAAGGTCTAAAGCCAAAGAAAACCAAGAATAGACAGAATAGATAAACATGGGTAGACCTAACTTAATAGGTAAATTCCTAAGATCTAAAACCAGAGAAAACCAAGAATAGACAGAATAGATAATTGGGTTAGAGCCAATTTCATAATCACAAAACTTAAGCAACACTTTCCTAGTCATGAATCATAGGTGTTTAATCACAGTAATCCTTGTTATGTCATAGGCAATGGTTTATGTTTCCTAACCAAAGGCATAGGCTTGTGTTCATAGTCAAGGAAATAACTCTCATAGTCACAGTCACAGTCATAGGCAATGTTTATAGTCATAGGCAAGGCCAAATTGGTCATCGAGTCATAACAGTTCTTAATTAGGTCCAAAGATATAGGCACAGATTCGAATAGAAAGATTTGGCATATTCTTTTATTCCTTTAATTTCATGTCACGAATATAGAAAACGTTCAAATCTAAAAAGTAACCGACTTATAGAGATTAGATTAGAATAGAAAGATGGCGTTGCTATGATTCGTGCGACGTTTCTTGAAACCGTTTGAGTTAGTCTTTGATTCTTATCTTGAAGCTTTAATCTTGATTCGAATCTCTTCTTGAAAGTCTTGAGCAGTATTTCCTCGTCTTGATTTATTTTATATATTATTTTATTTATTCATACATTTTCTCAGAGGCAGCATAAGGATAGAAAAGAATTGTGAATAGAGAAGGAGACTAAGGCTGTTTATATAGGATTAGGCGGACGAATCTGGTCAGAATGGCGTCCGGATACAGGAGAACGAACCAGGTTCAGAAAACTGGAAAAAGCGGGGGGGGGGTCGACCTGGGTGCCTTGGGTGGGAAAATTCCCGCCCAGCCCAATCTGGGTTCGATTTTGAATTTTGAACTTGTTTTCTGACCTGTTTTGAAATTTGAACTTCGCTGAATCTTCCAGAGGCCATATCTTCCTCATACAGACTCCGATTTACGCAAACTTGAACTCGTTTTCATGCAGAATTCCGAGACGAACGCAATGGCGCAGCCCGTTTCCCTTGATTTTGAATTTAAAATTTAATTCTGCCTTGATTCGTGAATCTTAGTGTTACAGAATTATGGGGTGTTACACTCATTGATGTGGTTGATAAGCCTTTCCCCCAAGTATCCATCCAACCCAGTAATGAACTTCTCATTCTTCTTCTCAGGAGTATCGATAAGAGATAGTCCATACTTCGACAAAGTGTCGAATTCAGCAATATAGTCAGAGACTGCCCTACCATTCTGCTTGAGTTCCAAGAATCTCTTAAACAACACTGACTTCTGGGCAGCTGGAATGAACTTCTCGCTAAAGCGAGCCTTGAACTGATCCCAAGTAACCTGATCTTCTGGAGTAGCTGTTCTAATGGCATTCCACCAATTCATCGCTCGCCCTTGCAGCCGACGAGACGCTAGCCTTCTCTTCATCGCATCCTCGATACCTAAGTCGTCGAAGATACGATCACGGCTATCCAACCAATCCTAAACATCTGTGGTCGACTCCGTTCCGTGGAACGGCTTCCCACCAAGGTTAGTATAATCCTTGCACAACTTGGCGAAATCGACCCTAGGCGCCTGCACTACTGGACCACCACCATTTCCGGGATTGGGAACTACTCCCTGAACATCCCTAAGCATCTCCCTCATGAAGTTAGTGAACATCGTCCTCATGTCAGGAGCATTCCCATTATTGGTCCCTCTACCAGCACCCCTCGTGTCTCGAATCATCGTTCAATCTGTAAAGAGAAAACGATTAACGACCCCATAGTGGTGCTAGTGCAGTACGACTTCATCCTTATACTACTAATAGTATATTTATATATAGCTTTTGAAAACCAAAGTAATCACAAATATGCGCCCTCATATACGTATACTATCTCTCCCTTGTGTCTTTCCCTAGGTTAACTACGCAACCTAGAGCTCTGATACCAAATGTGACGGCCCGCCCCGCACCAACCGACATTTACTCCAAAAGTGCGCTGTACACATGTCTAGTTAGCACGGAACGGATCATCAGAAGAAAAGGGAAGAAAGAAATGAAGTTACAAGGAACCTGTAGAATGACTCACAGCGCATGAAACAAAATATAATAACAACATACTTGACATAAAACAGGTGAGACAGTGCATAAGCTGAAAACAACTAACATAGCAGCGGAAAATCCATGTACAACTTATGGTCCAAAGTTAAAATTATTACAACTTTTCAAACTATCTCAAAGAGAAAAAGCAAGATAAAGGAGGTACACTACTAATGCCCAAGTAGCGACCACCAACGACACAGGAAGAATATCTATATATCATACGTGGAAGCCTCCTGCTCGCCTCCGAATCAGCTACTCGCGCATCACCAGTTAACCTGTCTCTAGTCTGCTCGTGTGAGCACCCAGAGTAATAAGAAGAGACATAAAACTCTGGGTCAGACATAAAGCCTGGTATGAGCGATAAGCATCTAAACAGAACAATAACAGGTAGACTAAACCATACCTGAACCTACAATCAAAGAGTTAGCACTACATACTGTACAACACTCTAAAGTGCCATTTTCAAATGGTGTAAAGATAACGGGGGTGGGGGTGTGCATGTCATAGTGATGGCAAACAATCAAACATAGCATCCATCCTCACATCTCTCACTCAGTGCATAAAGCATACGATATTCACCACTTCGATCACCTCAATACTTTGCTATGATCACCTTGCCCCATGAAGTCATAAATGGCTTCACTGCACTGATACATAGCCACTAATCCTTCGCTATGTCCACTTTGCCCCATGGAGTCACAATGACCCCACTACACTGGCTCATAGCCTTACTAATCATTTACTATGTCCACTCTACCCATGGAGTCACGATGACCCCACTGCACTGGCTCATAGTCTTGCTACCATCACTTTGCCCCTCGAGTCATAATGACTCTACTGCACTGATAAGTAGCCCATTATTCATTTTCAGTGGTGAATCGAAGTTATGAACGTCGAAAACTCCTTAGCACACGTCCCGTGGAAAAGCCCAACCATGAAGCGAACTCATTGGTTCACACTGGATCCTTAGCTCTAACTTCCATTTGGACTACCTTTGCATCTCGGGTTTTGGTCTTGTCCGGATCGGTCTTCATTTGGTTTGTAACCCATGCCTCACGTCCAAGCTTCCATCCAGTCCTGGTTCGATTCATGACTCGTGGATCGCCCCATAGCGTCAGCTCATGCTCCCTCCATTGGATCGGATCGCTGGACTTCATCGGATCGCTGGACTCCATCGGATCGCTGGATTCCATCGGATCGCTAGACTTCATCGGATCGCTGGACTCCATCGGATTGCTGGACTTTATCGGATCGCTCGACTTCATCGGATCGCTGGACTTTATCGGATCGCTGGACAGGGGGCTATCCGTTTCCTGCACAATTTCCTGCAACTCTTCCAGCGATTGTTTACGCCATTCGACGACGTTTTTGACCAATCTAACACTTCTAGACAGTCACAAAGCATACCATACAGTCATAGCAACATGTAAAATCATTCACCAACATCAAAACATAAATGTGATAGGATAAAACGGATCAAACATAGCCAAAATCCCAAATTTTCCCTAAAACATGTTTAGGTGAAACTAATGATATGATTAGCAAAACTTAACCAAATTAACCCAAATTCATATCAGAGGTCTAAAACATCATTTCGAATTTTATAAATATTTTTCCAAAAGTTTATCATGCTTAAATCAGCTAATTAACACTAATTACCCTTAATTAGCCATAATTAGTGAGGAACTACGCAAATCACTCACCTTAGCCACAAATAAAACTTAGATCTGAAATAAATATCTGATTTGGTGCGAATCCTAATGCTAAACAGCAGCTCCAATGTTGATTTGGTGTTAATCTCTCTTGATTTGATGTTGCTAAGCCCAATCTTCAAGTAGAAAGTGATTTGGAGGTGATTTAGAGATTGGAGGCCATTTTTAGGGTTTCTAAGAGGTAAGTGGAGGCTAGAAAACTGAAATGAAATGAAACCCTAACTCAATTCAGCCTCCCCATAACCCTAATCCCGAAATGGGTTATGGGCCCATTCACTAATCACCCTATTTGGCCCAGTTAAGCAGTTTTTCACCTTCCAAACCTTATTTCAGCCATATCTCCCAAACGGTGAGTCCCTTTGGCTATTATGACCACTCTACGGAAAGGCAAACCATCAAATGAATCTAATAGAAGTGGTTTCAGGTCAAAATTCCTTTCCAGTCAAAAGTTATGGCCAAAACAAGATCAGCTAGGGGCAAAACGGTCATTTAAAAATCGACAAAAATCATGAACATAGGAAATGACTCTAATGGTTGTTTCCCAAAGTTACATGACCATACGATTTGATATGGGAAAGAAATAAATATTCTACGATCCTATGGTGCGTAGAATGCGGGTTATTACACCGTTCACATTATATTGTCAATTCACTAATCCCGACTATTTCGAAATTAAATATATTATTCTATTATTTATGTTAATTAAATATTCAATATAATTTAATTAAACGGCCATTTAAATCTCCAAACTCAATTTAAATAATTAAATAAATTAATTATTATCTCTTTGAAAATACGGGTCGTTATAGATTGGATCCAGATTCATGAAAAAGGGTTGGTTCTTCGAATATGTAACTATTTTTGTTTAAATTTCCTTCTTATTTTCCAATTTCTCTTTGAGACCGACAAATCTAAATAAGTATATGTAAATTCTGTTGGTATACAATTTTATAGATCTGTGTGATTTGGAAATTGTAAGACTAAAAGCTATGTTCAAATTCATATTTGGATAACTTTTAGGTGGGTGGGAAATATATTCATTGTTTATAATATCTTATGTAATTCATTTGTGTTAAATCTGAATTATATGCCTAAAATTTATCGAACTTTTTTTATTATTGTTAAATCTAAAATAATACGTATGAAATTTGATATATATTTGAAGGTCTTTCTATTATTATTATCATATCATCTACAATTTATCTTGGATTGTTGTGGTTATTGTAAATACCCTGGATCTGTAAATTTTTCCCAAATATTGTTATATATGTAATGTTGTTTTTCATATTCACAGGATTTAGGCGTAAATATAGGATTTGTGCCATACTGATCTTAGAGTTATAAATCTGTTTATATCTGATTATGTTTAGGGGTTTTACTTGGTTGTTGTAAATTAGTCCTTTTTACTCTTTTTATATAAAAAGGTGTTTTTTGAAATCTATAAGGAATATAAACAAACCAAATAGGAAGAGATGTGCAAATTCACATATTTTTGTATGTAGTTTGTAAGGTCATTCTAAATAAAATATTAACTTATTTCCTTATGATTGGAAATATGCAAATTTTCTTCTTTTAGACAGTTTGGGAAAAACTTACGGTAATTACAGTAAATAACATTTTCATGAGATCTTGAATCTTAAACAAGATTAAACATAAAAAAGATTATTCTGGTCATTAGTTTAAACAAGAATATAAAAGAATAATAATGATAATAAAATATAATAGTAAATAGGTCAACATTGGGATTAAAATATTAATGTACAATTATTATAATCTTATCCGTCCAAACCTATGTAAATAACACTATTATATAAAAAAAACGTTTGTTGTTGTGTGTTTGAAATTGAATGGTTTCCATTTTATGGGAATAAATATGTAGTAATAATTACCATAACAAATGAAAATAAATATTTGTGACTGTTGTAGCAACGAACATGGAATCAGTTGCTATGAATAAAAAGGCCATGAATAAGGAAATAAATATGGTAACCACATGCGTTTTGGGGAATGAATTGAATAGAAAATTAATGACACACTGGTTACAATTTAAATTGTGATTAGGAATAAGGGTTGTAACTCCAAATAGGGAATGAATAAAAGTAAACTTGCATATAATTCAAACAAGAATCAAATGAAATGAAATTAATATAGTAATGCTTGGAAATTACAACAATCAAATTAGAATTTTAAGTGGGACTAATGCAAATGACATTTAAAAGGTTGTTTGTTGCCTTAGGAAACAAGGACCATTAGGGTCATCAATGGCACTATATAATTAAGGAATTAAATAGATTGAGTGTCCATTGCCTTAGGAAATACGACCGAGTATATACTAAGTCCAATGAGGAAATATATAATTAAATATCTTAAGATAGGATGTTATAGAAAATTATCCTTAGCTTATTCTAGCTTAAATCTTGAAGTAGTATCTTTAATTAGAATTGAGGATTGGACTTAGTAGGTTAATAATGCCATGTCAGTTTCCTTATTCGACAGAAGTCTACACTTTCCAACAGTCGAATATATGTACAACTGATGTGAGATATCATTAACCATTAGGGTTCGTGATGATAATAAATTGCATAGCGACAATTATTCCTAAAACGGGGTTCACTTCAAGTGTTGAGGTATTAAGTGGCTGTTGTGACACCCCACGTCCGTTAATGTTACTCACTAAGGGAATGCATTAAGTTTCGTGAAGCATTATAGGTAAACAGAAACATAAATATTATAAGACAAATATAAAAGCAACAACGGAATTTAAATTTTTATTTCAAACATAAGTCACAACATCGTGGTCCAAAATACCATAAGTCTGAAACTACATAAAACCTATTAGGATAATATAAAACTACTGTCTTGTACCATCAGAGTACAGAAAATACATAAAAAGCATAATTCCCCAAGAGAGACAAAGCCATAGTAGTTGAAGATAGAAACTGAGCAGTACTTCAAAAGCTGCTCCAATCAAGACGATAGCAGAATCCTAACTAAGCCTGATAATTCCCTCCCTGAGAACCTTAGGGGGGAACGGAAGAAAGAAGAGGAAACAAAAAGGGTCAAACATAAAGTGTAACAACCCGGAAATTCTAGGCCAATTTAAAAAATTTATTTTGGCAATTTTGATGAATTTTGAATATTTAAAATGAATTATTTTAAATTATAATAACGAGAAATTTATTTTGAATAGAATTAGAACGTATATACTTATTTGAATCGAAGTTAGAAAATATAATATTTATTTATATTATAAAAGGAATTAGAAATGGCGCGGTAGTTTTAAAATTCGATTTCAATTTTAAAATGAATGTACAGGATTCAAAATAAACCAAATTTTAGTGAAACCAAAAATATTTAAATCTGTTAATGAATATATTTCTAACGAATCTGAAAAATCGAAGTTTCATAGCGGAAATCAAAAGTTATGGCCAAATGAATTTTCAGAAAGGTCGCTATAGAGAATATATAGCCCTTGAAAATAGACATTTTTCAAACGATCTTAGAATTCGATGAAACTAGTTTTGTTGGGACCATATCGTCAAAATATAGCTAGATTTATTTTTCTGAAATTTTTAGAGCAAGTATGTGACCCCAGTAAATTAAATTGTGCATTTGAATTTAAAATATAAGGTTTTGTATTTTAAATTTGATGAGAACATATCGTAACAGCCGAACTGGATTACGGGACATATCCCATTGCGTTCAGAATGGGGGTAATTAGCTAGGGGCGACAGTCGTTGGGTTGGATTTAGAGTTCATCGCAAAAACCGATATTATAGGAATTAAAAATAATAAAAATAATAAAATAAAATCCTATAAAAACCCCCCACGTAACCCTAGCCCCTCTCTTCTGTTTTTCCGCCGCCAGGGGGTTATCGATGATCAGAACACTCCGAAATTGATTCCCCCCGATCTCCTCATCCACATAGTAATCCGACCCCATTTCAAAACCGAATTTGTTCATCTTCTCGAGGTGGATAGGATGAACGGTCATGATCGGAAGATTCGTCGTGGTTGGCTCGATTTCTAAGCTCGAGCGGTTGAGGCCGATTTCTGGCTCCAGATCAACAACGAGTTTGCCGTGGTTGACGGCTCCAGCACCTCTCACGAAGGCGCAGATCGTGGCGATTCGTGATTGGCTCCAGGGGGCTTCAAGGCGGCGCAGCGAGGAGAGAGACACAGTGAAAAGGAAAGATTGGGTTTATTGCCTGAAAGGAATTGTGTGGAGGAAGGTAACGTTTTATTAAACGTTATTAAAGTTTAATTAATTTAATTATATACCTAATTAATTATCAAACGTATTCAAAGCCATATCTTCTTCTTACGTGGTCGAAAAATTACAAACTTGGATCCTTGCGATCGTAGGGACGAGAGCTTTGCAACAAAACTGATCGCATCCAAAACAGAGCAAGTCAGAATATCAGACAATTTCAAATCGAAACAGAACAGAAATCCAGATAAAACTGATGGAGTGGATCCCAATGTGAGAACTCCTCACTTTTAATTTGTTTTCTAGTTGAAATATATATACTAGGATGCAGACGGTGCTTAGCAGCAACTGACACCCGTCGTCCACAGACCATGGACGGCTTGTTTGTTTGATTGATGTGTTGTGAAAATTGATTGTCTGATTGGAATTGAAATAAAATATATATTCATGTAATATATATTCACGTGTTGAAATAAAATATATATTCATGTATTGAAATCAAATATATATTCATGTGTTGAAATAAAATATATATTCATGTGTTGAAATAAAATATATATTCATGTGTTGAAATAAAATATATATTCATGTGTTGAAACAAAATATATATTCATGTGTTGAAAAAAAAATTCATGCGTTGAAATAAAATATATATTCATGTGTTGAAATCAAATATATATTCATGTGTTGAAATAAAATATATATTCATGTATTGAAATAAAATATATGTTCATGTATTGAAATCAAATATATATTCATGTGTTGAAATAAAATAAATATTCATTTACAAATCAAACGATTTGTTTATGTACACCGATTTGACTGATATTGATTGGGACAATAAATTTTACACATCGCCCAACTGCACAAATAAAATATGTGTTTGATTTTTTGAAACCCCACACGGGTGTTGGGATGAAATCGGACATACACTAATCCCAATAATTAGTTGTATGTTGATCGATTGATTGAAAGGCTGTTATAAGCATTGAATATTTATACTTGATGCTTATACAGTGTAGAATGCACTCTGGATGATGGTTGGTTATTTATCGTTTACATACATGTGTTGTATGGAATCCATATAATTAACATTATATGTAATTGATTGGGCCTCATTCCAATTTGGAAAATAAGGAATATTATAATATAAAAATTCATGTGTTGAATAAAAATATATATATTCATGTGTTGAAGAAAATATTCATTTGTTGAATAGAATAACGAAGTTATTGAAATATATAAAGCCTTGTAGGTTAGTTATGCGCCATTTTGACGCAAGCGATATTTATATCGATTTTATTCATTTTTATAATGAATATCGAATAGGAATTGATTTCAAAATATAACGTTTTGAAAATATTATCATTTATAGATTAATGATATGGAATATTCAATTTTGATTTGAAATTGAATGTGAAGTTGAAATCGTTTCGAAAACGAATTTAAAATGATTTATAAAATACATTTTAAAAAGGAAATCGACGAAATATATAATATATATATTATGTATATTCAATGGCCTGAATAGAACGCGCCGCGCCGCGGTAGTTCGCGAATTTCGACCATTGACTTCGAATGGATTTTACGGGAGATCCGACCGTCGGATCGTCCTAAAACCGGAACCGTTGGGTTCGTACTGAAAAGAGCTTTCTAACGAATATTAGAGATTTGAAATCTAACGGTTGGATTTGGAATTATGTCGAAATCAAATTTGGAAAAGGTCGCTGTAAGTGCAGTTCGATGGCCATTGATGGAAATCGACTGTACGGACCTTGATAAAATTATTAAAAATAGTAATAATTTATGTAAAATCATAAGAAATGATTTGGAAAGAATTGGGATGAAAAATTTCATATTTGAAAAGATAAAAATAGATTTTTATCAAAATGAACTAGTTTTTAAACTAGAATTATAATCCATTTATTTTTGAAATAAATAAATTGGATTTGAAAGGGTTTTAAAAGTAACCAGAATTTCCAATAATTGAATTGGAATGGATTTGAATCGAAATTGTCTTTGGAATATTTCGATGTTGGATTTCGTGATTCTACAGATATTGTTATGGAAATTTGAAAGATATTTATATCATTATTTCCAATACGATATTTGTTGGTTGTGGTACTTGATTTTGAATATAAGCCGATATATTTTCTATTCAGAGCCTTGTATTTAATATCAAATGGGATTTGGGTTTGTCATGAATGGTGTCTTCATTAACACTGTTCTTAAACCCAGTTGAGAAAAGATTAAATCTTTTATTTAGATTTAATTAAGAATACCAATTAATGGATATTTAATTGATATTTAATGGAATGTCAATTGGGTTTGTTGTGAACTGTGTTTTAACGACATTCGTTCTTTAACCCGATTTACAGTGAAATGTGATTTGGAATTTATAAATCTTTTTGTTAATATTTAAAGGAGATTTTCCAAAGTAAAGTTTTCTAATTTAATAAAATAAATTGGAATGGAATTCGATTTGGTGATAATCGAAGTGAATTTCTTTGGATGAGGACTGCTAATATAGATGGAATTTAAAAGGCTTTGCCGTTATTCCATTTATATTGTTAGTCGGATATGGAAGTTTATATCGATTATATATATCGATTTGTTTTCCATGAAGATTCCATCGTTAATGGAATGTGATTTGGCTTATCGTGAATGGTATCTTTAATAATACTGTTCTTAGGCCCAACGGAGTTAAGAAAATCAGAAATTAATTGAAAATTAGTTAAGTTGAATGGTTTCCCGGATATTGATCTGATGTTGGTTTCGGCCTTCGGGGTTATTACTTAGGGAATTGTTCACTTGCTAATTTACGGTTAAAGGCTGATGGAATAGAATGTGATTTTGGGTTGAACCGTGTTTTAAATGACATTAGTTCTTTAACCTAGTTAAAGACAGGATATGATTTCCCAAGCTAAACAATCATTGATATTGATATTTTAGGAAGATTAAAACTAAGTGGAGTTTTAATGAATCTGTAATTAGATTGAAGTGATCGAGATTTGAGTATCACTAGTTTTTCTCCAGCTGATAGTTAAATATTTAATTAGATTTGAACGTGAAATGGTAATTGAATTTACCGATAACACCGTGGTATTAGATATGAAGTATTACCAGTTTTACTTCATGGGATGAATAGGTTGGGATTGGGAAATTAAAACAAATGATTACTTCAGTAAGGTTCGTTAATCCCGACTAGTTTGGATTGATATTCAAAAGAAGATTAAAGAATAAATTTAAAGAATTTATCTTTGATAAAATTAATGGGAACCTTTCCCAATGTATAAGAATATTTGAATAAAAGAATATTCTGAATTGGAATGAGGCGTATGTTGTGTTTGTGTAACACTTGTTTATTATATACGCGATTTATTCAAAAAGACCGGGTTTATCCCATTCTGAATAACTGATTCGACGTGGTGCCGAGGATGAAGACGGTGGTCGAAGACCGGAGGTCTTCACATCGTTTGGGTGATTACTGATGATCTTGATTGAGTTGTACACCCAAGAGGAGGGAATCAGTTGGTGATCGTCCAGACGTACTTGGAAATCGATGGATATGCGAAGTACAAGGTTCCTCTGGTTTCGTTCAGACCCAGAACGGACTTGTAAATGGACTGTGTGTCTGACATTGGATATCATTTTGTGTGATTGATGGATATTGGTTGCATAGAGTGGTTTTCCTTTGTGGCATGCTAAGATGCAAATGATCAAGGCTTTTGTTGAAAAGCAAAGTCTTGTGGTTGATGATCAAAGCACCACCTGTGTGGCATAGCTTTTTGTAGCATTAATTCGCGAGCCTCACACCCTGGTTGTGATCCAGAAATGGGAGAGGACTTCAGGGAGGGCATGCGTTTCCTTCTAGCTAGGGTGGTGTCAGTGACCTACCAGCCCTGACATTTATATTATTTTCACCTGTGTGGTTGTTGCTGTTGCGAGGCGCCTCGGATATATCGATGACTATGTGGAGCCGATGGAGTCATAGGACTCATTTATGCCCCAAAGGGTGGGGAAACGCAGTGTTCAGGCATTTTAATCCACATCGGTGGACCGGCCCTGACGATCCAAGGGCCCACCTGAGTCTGGGTCCTGAGGGGTAGGCTAAAGGCTCTCAAATCAGTGAGGACTATCTTTTTCCTCGGTTCACAGATGGAAATCCAATTTCCAAATACGTGATTTTACGGTTTTAATTGTAGAACTAGTATGGCGACATGATATATGGTACCCATGCCGCCTAGGATTGATACATTTATATTTGAAGTTGTTTTCTTCACTTGTAGTAATAATAAAAGATTAAATTTAGCGTATCAAGCATTCTTTGGCTATTATAAGGTAAAACCCTATTCTCCGGCTTGTGTTGCATTGTGTGATAGGACTTGGATCTTGTAATAACTTCACTGTTCTTTATTTAGCATTACACTGTTGTTTTATGCAGTGGTATTCTTGGGAGGAAACCCATTCCGTGTTATACGGCGTGGTCCCTTGATTTACCTAACTTTAAAATAAAGATTAATAACTGTTTTAGTTCTCACACCAGTCACATGACTGACCTGGAGTTTATTGTTTTAACCTAAACTCTGGGTGCCCCTATTTTCCATAGGGCAGCTAGTAGTTTTGGTTTTGCAGATTTATATTCACAGCAACCTGGCTTACAGTTGGAATGATATCCGGAAAGCTCTATATCCGTATATCTCCTTCAGTTGTGTTTTGTATTATTTTCCGCTACTATGTATTTAAATGTATTGTAATCTCTGATATTTTTCTGATGTATAATATTTACTCATACTCTGTATATTCTTGTATTCTAATGAAATTGTTGTAATAAGCAATGAAATGTTCTTCTATTTGCGTTCCGATGTGGCTTGTTCTCAGTACAATCCGCGCTTTCCTTCACGGGGAAGTTCAGGTCGTTTCATAAAGTCTGGGAATTCCAGTTACTTTTAGCAAGTAAATAAGTAAAAGTATCACGGCAGACATACAAAGTGGGTAAGAGAGATATCATCATAATAGGTAAGTGTGACAAGGTAAACATGATAGAGTATATTGCTCTTCTAGAGATTTCTCTATACCAATACTAGTCTAACTGATATGTAACAGGATTAATACTCCATAATAGCTTAACAGAAACAGGATGATCCCAATAGAAATACAATGGTAGTTTTAGGTGTACTCTAGTAACGGGTTTTAACCCAAACGAAATTAGCCGGTACCTAATCAGAAATAACGGGTGTTAGCCCAAACAGAAACACAAATACCCCACAGAAACAGACAGAACTAGATGTACCCTATTTACTATCCCCCCAATCGATCGGCTCCCTGTTCCGTAAATACCCTGTGCCGACCCCACAATAGGGTGTATTACTTCCTAAAGTGGTGACCTACAGAAGGACACAGACCTATTTATTGACGCTACAGCGACTTATTTTCCCAGATGACAGCTGTACTCATGCACGCATATGAGTCCGTTGAAACGCACCAGTACACACCTCCTCTCAGATGAACCTCTTATAATCAGTTCAGTAAGCGTGCCCTGACCCCTACCTAGCGCGGGGTCCCCCTTTAATACCAGAACGAGTGACTGACTAATATGGGTCCCACATAACAGATGAAACAAGCCAACCCTAACAGATCTTGTGTCCCTAACTAACTAGTATTTTAACAGGTTATGCCTAACAGATTTAACGTATTCACATAACCCCCTACAGATTTATGGGTTAAACTTTAGAAGTTAACGGGTCAATATAACCCCCAACGTATTTAATAGGTTAAGTATGTGGGCCTATATATTCAAATATTACCCACCAACCCAAGATTTACTTAACCCTCCTAGTGTTTCATTCAAGTTTACTTAACCCCTACTCAAGTTAACATGTTCATACAATCCCTATGGATTCAACTAGGTTAATATTCCAATTCGTTACCATGTCCATTTATGGTTATAATGGGCTAGCCTCCCACATTAGGCCTACAACTTGTGGATGCTGGATATGCTGGTCAGGTCCAGGTAGACTTCTTCCACAAGTTGGGCCTAACCTCGTGTCTTAGCCCATCTTGTATTTTTGCACTTAAACCCCTCACATTAGATTCAACATTTGTTGTTGCTGGATATGACGGTCGGGTCCGGGCAGATGTAACGACCCAGATTTTTGCCGATTTATTTTGAACATTTAAATTTATTTTAAATATTATATTAGAAATATAAATGGAAATTTATATGGAATTTATTAATCAAAACGATGACTGAACGTATATTGAACGTAAAATTTATAATATAATTTAAACCAAGCTCAAAATGTCGTAGTAATTCGTAATTTATGATTTAAACTTTAACTGAATATACAGAATCCAATATATGTCAGATTTCTTTGAAATAAGAAACGTTTGAATCTATTAAACTGTATCTTTCTAATGTAAGTGAATAATTGAGATTTCGTCGTATAGATAGTAAGTTAGGTCCAAATCAAATTTTCAGAAAGTCGCTGTGGAATGGTGTAGAAGCCACAATGGTTTATTTAATATAATTAAATATTGGTTTCGAATTCGGATAAGATTTTTGAGACATAGTTATAATTTAATTTATAGAATTTTTCTATAATTTTTATTTTGATAAATAAGCAACTTTTTATTTAAAGTATTTTACACCCTATATCAGCGTTTGGGATATCACAATATAAGTTGACATGTCTATATTATTATAATTTTGGGATCATGGCACATCGCTTGACAAGATATTATTTTTATTTTTGTCTATAGTAGTTCATAAGTGAATGACACTCTGTGTAGCAGGATACGCACGACATGATTATAGAAGATAAAAACTTAAACATATAAAAGCCACACGTGCCTGCTTAACTTACCAATACAAGTCCAACACCCCTTTTATATCAATGAAATGTTTTTTTTGTGAACCAGGTATCATTTAAATTGACGTGAGAATGCCACATTTATCATGACTTAAAGTCTCTTTTATCATCATTGATTACGTGGGCAAGTTTTAGCATACGACCACATGTACACTATCAATGCCTTAAAGTCCTTTATGGAAATTGCGTAAATTTATTTCAGAACATAGGGAATAGTGCACCATGTTGTTTCACACTATACCAGACTACTGCTATTTTCCTTCACTAGCTACCACCCTAATCAACTCTGTAACAAAGTACTTGATTTATACAATTCATACAGCAAGCCAAAGTTGGAAGCATATACATAATGATAATAAAGAAAAGAATAATAATAATCTACATTTGAAACTTATTGTCCTGTCCCTTATCAACTTAGTGATATAAAGCCAACCGATCATTTTCAAGGATACTAGCAAAGATCTTAGATAAATCCTTACTAAATCTAAATACCTATCTCATATGTGCAACTACATCTTTCCGAATTTTACCCAATATAATACACATCGTTTTTAGTCATGAACAAATCTTTTAAAGGAAAAAAAATATGTACTCGTACATGCAAAGATCAGTAGGCTGCCACCCTATCTGTTCTAAGTCAACACAGGTATTATACATTACCATACAATAGTTAATGCACGCACATGATAACAGTTGAATTAAACAGAGCCTATAACCCTACACTATCTCCTATTTACTTGACAATCAAGCTGTTAGGAACTGTGCTCTCCATGCTGTTATAAACCGTGACTACCAAGGCTACTCCATTTATAAATTAACATCCTGCACCCTTTCTCTCCACACAAGTCCCTAAATTCCTTAGTTAATTTCCGTATTCCTCGTTATAGCCCAAAATAGTTTTTTTAAATCAGCGAGAACATCATACTACAAAAATCCAACAATAATTCAAAACAAAATTCTATAAATCTTAAACTTGAATCTGGGAATCTATTTGACCATGCTCTTCAAGCTGGTATGATTAAAATTGGGTGCAATGTGGGTATTTCACTATTTTGGGTCTGACGTTATGACAGTCGGCTTTAGGTGGTGATTTAAGGGTTTCGAAGTATGGACTTGGGCTTCTGGTTTGATATTGGATTTGTGGGTTGTCTCGATAAGATGAAGGAGTTGTCGAAGGGAAGTAGCGGTGGTTTTCAGTACAATGATCGAGGGGGGGGTTTCGGCTTTGTTCGTAGCAACTTTGAAAGGAGTTTTGGAGGTTGATGGTGCATCAAATTAGATGGCGACAGGGATGCTAGAGTGGCGGGGAGGGTTCATCGTGGGCAGGAAACAGGCCGGAGCTTCGGCAAGGTAGTGAAGCAACGGTAGGGCCTTTGGAGTTACGATCTGGGTCTGGAAACTATGTAGCAAATTGGAAACATATGAGAAAAGGGTATAGATTCGGTTTAATAATGAAAGGAAGCAATTAATGTTTTTTTATAACTAATCTAATAATGGTTTTGTGTTTCCTAGAAGGTCACAAAGCGGGAGCATTGTGGGAGGAAGGAACAGGAAAGAAACGATGAAAAAAAACTAGGTGGAAAGGATTGCATTACAATAGGGTGAGGGGAGAATTATCGTAGCCTTTGAATAAGATCTTAACGGCCTGGAGTTATGTACAGTTGAAGTTGGAGCATGTAGGACCGAAATGAGAGCAGGCCAAAGGATTTTTAGTTAACCAGTCTGGCATCTCAAACCAAGTAATTAAGTTTAATAAAACCATAATTAAGGAACTAAGTTATATTAATTAAATCATATGTTTATAAATGTTATATCTTATCTGTATAATATCAGAATCAGATGGAACTAGTCATATTGGGATCGTGATGGAAAAATCTACGTTATGGAGCTATTGTGACCGAGGATGAAGCTACTGGGATTTTGTGTTAAAATCGAATGCCTGTTTGATTTAAAAAAAAATGAAAGCAGAACCGTCTATTGCAAAACAAGGTGAGTAAACTCACTAACTCTGCTTCGTTTATATTTTTATATAAATGAGTTTTAAATTTATTTATAGTAATTTTATATTGTGCAATGGTTGCTTGGTTGAATAGTTGATAAAATTGGTTGATATGATTACATCGTTGATCGATTATTAGTTCTGATATTTCATATTGATGTGAAATAATATTATTGATGCTGATTAACATCTCTGGATGCAGAGAAACAGGTTGGAGGGTTCCAACTGGATTCCTCAACGTTTATTTTACTGTTTTTGTTGTTGTTGTGATATATGATGTGTTATATAATCCATGATTGGATATGTTGTGTTTGATTTACCCTAGCCATAGAAACTTGGTATTTTAGATACCGTAAGACATTTTCGAATGTGGAAAAGGAAATTGAAATTAAAAAATGGAATTCATTTCCAAAACAGAAATTAAATTTCAAATATAGTGGAAAATAGAAACCTGTTCAAATGGATAAATCAAGAAGTTGTTTGTAAATAAGAATATAAATTAAGTGAATTATTAGACGGGACAAATTGGAATATAAGTTCAAATATCAATTTATATAGGAAAGTGAAAATCGTTTTTGAAACCAATATTTGAAAATAGATTTGAATTTAGCAAATTATAAAAGAAATTATAAAAGAGGTTTTAAATGATTGGAATAAAAAATGTGATTTGTATGAAAAATCTGAATAGAAGTCATATATAGGATTTGGGTTTAAGATATTATTTATAAATACGAATATAAAACTGATTTGGTTGTGTATAAAAGAAATATGTTCATGGTTAAAGCGAATAATGGTTTAAAGAAAATATTTTGCAAATGAAATATCTCTAAAGGAAAATAGATTTGAAATATGGATGCAAACTGGAAATTTAATGAAAAGGGAAATGGGTAATAGTTTTTTAAAAGAAAACGATGAGTTTTAGTTCAAAATTCAGAATATAAAATATAGTGTGATTATGTTTTATAGATTGGAATGGTTAGAAAGGAATTTGGTAATAATTGGAAAGGATAAATTCAAAAGTGAAATTGGAATTTGAACCAACCTGAAATGGTAGATAAATTCCGAAGTTCAGAATATAATCGAATATAGAATATTCGAAGAGAGTTATTTATTGGGATTCGATTATATCGAATTTAGGGAAGTAGTTATTTTTACTTTCCGTTTTGAATCAAATTTATTTATTTATTTATTCATTGAATTAATAAGTACAAGTTATATTTTATATACCAATTATTTGGGAACAACGATTATAATGCTACCGTTAAAATCTAAACAACTATTTTAGCGTTGTCTTTATAATAAATGATTTGTAAATCTAAACAGCGATTTTAGCGCTGTCTTTAAAATAAATGTTTTATAAATCTAAACAACGATTTTAGTGCTGTCGTTATAATAAATGATTTGTAAATCTATACAGCGATTTTAACGCTGTCATTATAATAAATGACTTATAAATCAAATATTTGGAAACATCGATTATAACGCTACTTTTATAATCAATGTTTTTCCGTATAGGAAGTGGATTCTTAGATTGAATCTGAGAGACGCGTAAGCGATATTTTGTTTGAAGTTGTCAGCTTTGGCTATTTCAAAGTTGAGAATATTGTTAAGTTAAGGTCTGAGAGGTAATTATACCCCAACTTGATTGACTTCATGATTGATGGAGAACTGGTTAAGGTTCAATAGTGAAGATTGATTAGCAATATGGTTAGTTAATAAATGAATAATGGTTTGAGTTATAATAATGATGTTTTATAACATCACACTAATTTAAAGGTTTTGAAATGTTTTTTCCCAAATAAAATGGGAGATATTTTCTATGCATAGAAAAGGAAATGAATTGGTCGACGAGGAATTTATAAACGAAATATGGAAATATTTTCTGACATTAATAAGGGATATTTTCTGAATATAGAAAATAAGAATTTGTGAATATATAGAAAAATGTTTTCTAATTGTAATAAGAGATATTTCCTCGAATAAAGAAATTATGATATTGAAATGTTTTTCCAAGAATAGAGACAGAAAACCAAGCTTTGAAAGGATACGAAAGAGGGAAAAAGGGAATTTGAAATCGATAATATAATAAAGAACTAGTATAAATAGGGGCCAATATTGTTTAATGGTTGATCGGTAGAATTTCCATTTGGAAATAGGATCGTTGGTTGAATGGATGTTCCTTTGATAGTTAAATCACCGACTATCAAAGTTTTAGTTTATTTTATACCTCCATTGTCAATATGGAGAGACCGGGATCAGATTTAATATCTGAAAACCCCTCTGTATTGGTATAAGCGTTACGAATCAACTTCTGTTTAATATCACTGAAGACGAAGTAAAATGCAAGAGTTGTTCTGTTAACCCTAGGTAGAAATTGCCCTAGATGGATTAATAGAACGGTGCCTTCAGTTTGTCCAGACCCAGGACAACTTGTATGGACGAGTGTCTGACAGAGTATTTCCAAAGGGATTACGTATGTTGATTCCTTCAAATGTACAAAGTTGGTGGCAAAGAAGGGAAACTTCTTTAGCCTAACAATCTGAGTATTTTTGTGGAAATAAATTAGTGATTTCCGATGGATCTGATGATGTGGCATTCAAAATGAATGGTGGCCAGATGTTCTGGAAGATAATTCAAACCTCAAGCCTCACAACCGGGAATTGACAAAAATTGGGCAGGCAGCATAGCGCTTTGTGGGTCACTCCCATTAGGACGTATAATCACCTTTCTAGAGAAATTCCATTTGCTTCTTTATTCTATCGATGCTGTCCCTTTCGGGAAACGGTTGCTGATCCCAACCATTGGTGATATACATTCAATACACTCAAGCAAAATGAGTGATCGGTCATGTGTGGGCCAAGTTGCAAGATATTCTTGTTGAACCCCAGTGTATCCCCACTAGAGTACACTGATCGGAAGGTGGTTCCATACCTTGTCATGTTGGAAATCCAATCTCCAGTAAGCGCCCTGCGGTTTTCGGTTTTATATTATATATGGAGCGTGAGATGAAGCGTTCCGCTAGATTTCTATTTATTTGATGTAGACAATATTATAATATCACCGGATTTGGTATCAAAAATATTTGTGGTTATCGTAAGGTAAAAACCATCCGTGTTTATGTGTGGATCAGTCGTATAATTATCATTTCTTTCGAAAGGATTTTGAAAGTTAAACAAATGGTTGCAGTTTACTCACACCAGTCCCTTGACTGACGCATAATTTATTTTATTTTGTTTTCCCTAAACTCTTGGGTGCCTAAATTTGTACGGGCAGTCAAGTACTTGGGATTTTACAGATTCAATTGGAGGAGCTTGAAGTAGGAGGCTTCATCAGTTAGCTATATACTATCATATTTTCCGTTGTGTACCATTTTGTATCTGGAAACAGGTGTTTATAACTGTTCCAGGAATAACTGTCGTGCTCTGATGATGGTATGTATATAAAGTTACTGAATTGTATTTCAAAGTTTATGTTATCTAATATATTTTATTCGTTCCGCTGTGAGTTTGTGATCTTCGTTTTCTTCTATTATAATATTTCTTTCTTCCTATTTCTCACCCTCTAACTTCTTTCTACTAATGACTCGTATTTTTGTGCAATTTGGGTTGGACGTGTGGTGTTTTCAGTCGACTCAAAAAGTACGAAAATTCGGGCTATTACAGTTGGTATCAGAGCAGAAGGTTGAGTAATTACCTTGGCTCTGTGGTGTCACTCAATAGAGATGGGGTTAGTAATACCCTAGATTGAGTTTGAGTGTGTGTGTATATATATATATATGAGTGCATATTTGTAGATTTGATGTGAAATGGTTTTATATTGTGTTGATCAGTTTGTTGAGTAGTTTATAAATTATGGTCGATACAAGATGTACAACTGTGTCGATAGGTGTTTGTAAACTCTCGAACAAAGTAATTTGATACAGTATTGTTTTAAAATGAGTAAATGAAATAATTTTGCCCAAAAATTATTTTGATATAAAGAAATAATTTCTGAATTATTATATATGACTGTGTTGATTGTTATTACAATCGAATGGAATTATGAAATATTGAAATGGTTATATAATTTGTATAAGGATAACGTCTACAAACGAGATGAACTAAGATTAAGTTCAAATCAGAATTTGGGAATTTAAATCCCGGATGTTTAGAAAATATTTTCTGAAGTATTTTTAAAGATAGTATAACATTATTTTAAGGATTTTTGAATAAAAATAGTTTTAAATGGATTCTGAAAGTGACTAAGCACTTAAATCACTTCCGTGGCAAGAAAATAATACTGATGATGGATCGCGACATTATCGGTATTCATTTTCAAGTTTCTAGGTGATGGATTGCTACCATAATAGATTTATTAATGGAAATTGTTTGAGAAAAATAAAGTTGTTTTAGAAATTCAAATGTTTTGAATTGAGTTGATTATATATATATATATGTATATAAATATATATGATTTCATACTAATTTGAAATAAAATCTGGGAATTTGAATTCTGAAATTAAAATTTAACTTGTAGAAATTAGATAGACTGAAATGGTAAAAATGTACCAAATGGATTGAAATTTAACTTAAGTTAAATAAAAATGGATTGGATTAGAAATAATTCTAAATGAAATTAAATAAAGAAAATGTTGAGATTCGAATTATTAATATGAATTCGACTTATGAATAAGCAAGTTGAATATATATTGAAATTGAATTGCGATAAATTTGGGTTCAAGTGTAATAAGTGGATTGACTTAAATAGAAATCAGATTTGAATTGATAGAACGAAAGTGAACTAATCAGAAGTTGATTACAGTGTTAAAAACAAGAAGTTGGATTGATTTGAAACCAATTGGGAATGGATATATTTATGCTGAGCAGGTATTGAATGGAAGCAAATGCAAGAGATAGAATTATGCCCGACAAAAAGGTACATGTTTACAATATTACTTAGGTTTGATGGTTTTATGAGCTTATGGGGCAAGCCGCTTGGATTTTTGATTTTCCTTTGGATTGGAGAAGGCCTAGAAAGGCGAGTTGTGGTTGTACCGATTGAGTCGTCAAAGGAGATGCTGGCAAAAAATTTCGAAAACTTAAAGAGTTAAATAATTTTAAAAAAATTTTGATAATTTAAAATTCAGTGTTAATTGTAATTGAAATAAGAAAACCATAATTGGTTAAAAAAAATTCAAGTGAAATAATGAAATTGATAAATGGATTTAAAATCAATTGGAATGGGTGTGGATAGGCAGAAGAGCATATGGATTGAAGACAAAAAAGTAATGATGGATTATCTAAAAATGATGGACATATCATTTGGAAAGAATTATGACTGGACGAGTATTGGTATGAGAATTCGGAGGTTGGATAAGAACTGGGTTATGAAGGTATGGATTATAAAATTTCAACTAAGTAGGGTATGAGGAGTTAGAGTTATAGCATTTTTACTGCTTAGCAATTTCGAGGACGAAATTATTTTAAGGTGGAAGGAATGTAACGACCCAGATTTTTGCCAATTTATTTTGAAAATTTAAATTTATTTTAAATATTATATTAGAGATATAAATGGAAATTTATGCGGAATTTGTTAATCAAAACGATGATTGAACTTATAATTTATAATATAATTTAAATCGAGCTCGTAATGTCGTAGTATTTCGTAATTTACGATTTAAACTTCAACTGAATATACAGAATCCAATATAAGTCAGATTTCTTTGAAATAGAAACGTTTGAATCTATTAAACTGTATCTTTCTAATGTGTAACAACCCGGTAATCTGGGCCAATTTAAAATTTTTATTTTGGCAATTTTAGCGAATTTTGATTATTTAAAATGAATTATTTTAAATAATAACGACGAGAAATTTATTTTGAATAGAATTCGAACGTATATATTTATATAGCTCGACGTTTGAATATAAATATTTATTTATATATATAAAAGGATTTGAAAATGGCGCGGTAGTTCGATAAGTCAATTTCAAATTTCAAATGAATGTACAGGATTCAAAATAAACCGGATTTTAGTGAAACCAAAAATATTTGAATCTAACTGAGAACATCTTTCCAACGAATCCGGGAAATCAAAATTTCATAGTGGGAATCAAAAGTTACGTCCAGTTGAAATTTCAGAATAATCGCTATGGAATTCTGGCCCTTAAAAATGGCCGTTTTGCAAACGACCTCGGATTTCGACGAAACCACTTTTGTTGGATTCGGATGTCAAATTATTGCTAGGTTCCAAATTTCAAAATTTTTCGAATCAATATGTGAGCGTTGCAAAGGAAAACGCGTTTGACCAGTTTCAGTTGATTTTAATCGGCTGGAAAATGGCCATTTTTCGAACGGTCTTAGAATTCGACGAAATTAGTTTTGTTAGGATCGTATCGTCAATACGAAGCTAGAAAACATTTTTCTGGAATTTTTCGAGTTAGTATGTGACCTCGGTAATTTGAAATGTACGTTAAAAATTGAATATATAGAGTTATAGTTGATTTTGGCGAAAACTGATCGAAACGATCGAATCAGCTTACGATACATATCCCATTGTGTTCGGAATGGGGGTAATTAGCTATGGACGACAGTCGGTGGGCTTGATTTCGAGTTCGAATGGAAAGTCAACTTTTAGGTGAATAAAATAATTAAAATAATAAAATATAAATACCCTCCCCCTAACCCTAAATCCCCTCAGAAAAAAATCGAGCCCCTTTTCTCTTAAAAAAAACCCGACACCCTCTTCCTCCTCACGACCGCTGCCCCACCGCCGCTACCCCCAGGCGGAGCTCCGCCGCGACCCCCCCCTGCCCTAGCGCCTCCCTCCGTTCAGAACCCCCCCCCCATACGCGAGAGCCCAACGACGTGAGCTCCCTCCTCCACCAAATCTGATCCGCCACCCTGCCTTGACCACCGCTGACCTCGCCTTGGCCACTTCCACCCTATTCCGACGCCACCTTTAACCCTCGGCAGTGAACTCCCCTCCCCCTCCTGCGATTTGCTGTAGGAGAAAGGTGCATTTTCTTTTTCCTTTCTTTTTCTTTGTATTTCTTTGGGTTATCATTTTATTCACATAAAGTTTTAAGTTTTATTTATAAAAAGTTTATATTTTTAAGTAGGCAAAGTTTATATTTTTAATGTGATAAAGATCGTATTTTTAATGTGATAAAGATCGTATTTTTAATGAGGAAAAGCTAGGATTTTTAAGATAAAAAGATATGATTTTGAAAAATAAAAAGACGATATTTTTATATAGTAAAAATACAATATTTTTATATAGGAGAAAGTGTGATAAAAATATAATTTTTATATATAATATAGAGAAATAATAAAAATATGATTTTTATAAAGTAGAAGTAATAAAAATATGATTTCTATATAATAGAGAATATAAAAATATTTTCTTTATATATGCAGCGAAATAAAAATCTGATTTTTATTATATATATAGTGAAGCGAAAATGTGATTTTTATAGCGATGATATAAAAATTCGATATTTTTATATGAAATAGAAATGTAAAATATAATTTTTATATGGAACGAAGCATTGTAAAAATACATATGAAATAAAAATATGATTTTTATTTATTGAATGAAGTGATAAAAATATAATTTTTATTATAAACAGCGTGAAAAGAACTGCCTTGGAATTGCAAGTGGATCGAAAAGGATCAATAGTTCAAAAGCAAAGCACGGTGGAGTGGAACCCTCTGTGAGAACTTCTCACTTTTGATTTTATTTTCTAGTTATATAAATATATACTAGGATGCAGACGGTGTTTAGTAGCACCAGACACCCGTCGTCCACAGACCATGGACGGCTTGTATGCTTGTTTGTTTGATTTTGATGTGTAGTTGATTGTGTGATGTTATGTGAAATGAAATAAAATATTTATATAGTTGAAATAAAATATTTTATAGTGGAAAATATTTTATAGTTAAAAATAGAATTTTTAATGTGTATATGAAATGAAATAAAAATAAACAAATCGGACGATTTGTTTGTATACACACATTTGACTGATATTGATTGGGACAATAAATTTTACACATCGCCCAACTGCACAAATAAAATCTGTGTTTGATTGTTTGAAAACCCCACATGGGTATTGGGGTGATATATGACATACACTAATCCCAATAGTTAGTTGTATGTCGATCGATTGATGGACAGACTGTTATAAGCGTTAAATATTTATATTTGATGCTTATACAGTGTAAAACGCACTTTGGATGATGGTTGATGATTTATCGTTGCTGTTATATACGTGTGGTAGAAAATCCATATAATTAAATTATATGGTAATTGATTGGGCCTCATTCCAGTTTTGAAATAGAACATTTGAATAGAAATATTTGAAATAGAACATTTGAAAATATAAATATATGAAGCCGTGTTGATTAGATTGACGCCATTTTGACGTGAATGATATTTATATCGATTTTATTCATTTTACAATGAATATCGAAAGTGATTTCAAAATCTGATATTTTGAAAGGAATTGAAATTCGAATTAAATTGAATTGGAATGAAATTCGAATCAAACTGAATAGGATTGAAATTCGAATTAAATTGAGTAGAATTGAAATTCGAATTAAATTGAAATTCGAATTAAATTGAAATGAATTGAAATTCGAATTAAATCGAAATGAATTAAATTCGAATTAAATTGAAATTGAAGTGAAATTGAATTGAAATCGATTTGAAATGAATTTAAAACGAATTTATATTGGAATATTCAATTTTGATTTGAAATTGAATATGAAGTTGAAACCGTTATGAAAATGAATTTAAAACGATTTATAAAGCACGTTTTGAATTGAAATCAACGAAGTATATATTATATATATTATATATATAATATAATGGCCTGAATAGAACGCGCTGCGCTGCAGTAGTTCGCGAATTTCGACCATTGACTTCAAATGGATATTGCGGGAGATCCGACCGTCAGATTCTCCTAAAACTGGAACCGTTGGGTTCGTATCGAAAAGAGCTTTCTAAGGAATATTAGAAATTAGAAATCTAACGGTTGGATTTGGAATTATGTCCAAATCAAATTTAGAGAAGGTCGCTGTAAGTGCAGTTCAATGGGCGTTGATGGAAATCGACTGTACGGGCCTTGATAAAATTATTAAAAATAGTAATAATTTGTGTAAAATCGTAAGAAATGATTTAGAAAGAAGTGGGATGAAAAACTCCATATTTGAAAAGATAAAAATAGATTTTTATCGAGATGAACTAGTTTTGAACTAAAATTATAATTCATTTATTTTTGAAATAAATAAAGTGAATTTGAAATGGTTTTGAAATACAACCAGAATTTCCAATAATTGAATTGGAAGGGATTTGAATCGAAATTGTCTTTGGATTATTTCGATGTTGGATTTCGTGATTATACAGATGTTGTTATGGAAATTTGAAAGATATATATTTATATCGTTATTTCCAATACGACATTTGTTAGTCGTAGAATTTGATATTGAATATAAGCCGATATATTTTTTATTCAGAGCCTTGTATTTAATATCAAATGTGATTTGGGTTTGTCGTGAATGGTGTCTTCATTAACACTGTTATTAAGCCCAGTTGAGAAAAGATTAAATCTTTTTATTTAGATTTAATGAAGTGTGTAACACCCCACATCCATTAATGTCACTCACAAAGGGAATGCATTAACTTCCATGGAGGTTAATAGTGAATATAGAACAGAAAATTTACAACAAGACAGATAATAAGCAGTACTTGGAAATCTAAAACTTCATTTTATTGCAGCGGAATTTAAACATGTTTGTTACATCACAAAACCATAAATCAAAGTCAAGTACATTATCCATCTTGATAAAACAAAATACATAATCCAGTTACACAAATAGCCATTAAAGAAGATAACAAGCTGGACTTTACTTCAACGGTCCAAGCTTTCCAAAGAGAGATGAAGCAAACCAATCAACCTCCACTAGAGCTGGGTCCAACCTGAGGACCTGGAGGGGGGAAAAAGGATTGAAATTGAGGGGGTCAGACATAAAGTCTGGCGACTATGATAATTCTAACAATACTACTATCAAAATAACTAGACTAAGGCATAAGCTGGAAGACAAGTAAATGTCTATGAACTATTAGGTATGGAATGAGCAGATAAAGATAACGTTAAAGATAACGTTAAAGGTAACGTTAAAGGCATACGTAACTACTAACGAATATTTACTACACTGCACCGCACATTACTACACTGCACAGCACCAGTCACCCTAAAGGTTGATCCCACTTGCTTCACACAGAAACCATATAAATAGCCTTGCGTATCCTAGCTGACAACATAGGTGATGTCTACCCCTATCTCCACTAGGTGTACCCCACTACCCACTTTCGATAGGCTCCCTAATCGTAGATACTCGTGCTGGCCCCACAGTGGGGTGTATCACTCCCCTAAAGTGGCAACCCGATACAACTGAGAATGCACGGCTTATATCTACACGATGCAACAACGTCTTACCTACCAGCCCGGGTCCACACACGCATATGAAACCCGTTGGACTTGCGTTGCCACCGCTCCCCGTTTTGGCCTCTTATAGTCAAGCCCAGTATGCGTGTCCCGTCCTCGACTTGGGTCGAGCCCACAAAGATACGTTTGGGATACTGGTTGAAATGGGCCCCCACAAGCTACCCACCTAAGCTTGTCACCAATAGTATATCCCACTTAACCCTCTTAGTCATGTTCATTTACATGTATGTTTGGTTAAGTCTTACTAATCGTATTTCACATACCACTAAGGGCACCCACTAGATTCCTCATGCCACCCAAGGCACCTACTTAACCCCCATGCCCCCTTACATGTTTATCTGGTTAAGTATTTCTTAATTCATTCAGGCCATAACCTCATAAAAACCTCTCACATTAGACTGGCATTTATGGCCGCTGGATTTGCCGGGCGGGTTCGGGCAGTCTTACACCATAAAAGAGTCTAACCTCGTGTCTTTACAACTGTTATGCTTTAGTTTAGGCCTAGGACCTCTCACATTGGGCTGACATTTGTGACCACTGGTTTTGCCGGGCGGTTCCGGGAAGGTTTACGTCACAAACGAGTCCAACCTCATGTCCTAAGCATTGATTATCACTTATAATCTTTTACCCTAGTCTTAATAATTCCCTATCCAAATTATTAATTAAGTCCACTTTTATTGATGTCCATAATTGACTCAATTATGGTCATCCACTCATGGCATGCAAAATCATATCAATTGCCCCCAACTTCTTATTATTAAATCCCTAATATTACCCCTACCCCACGTTTATACGTTCGCTTATTCGACGCAGAATATACGTTAGACTCGAATAGTCTAACTCATAGCACAAAAATAAATTATCACAACATATAGGCAATTAAAATGAATCTAATCATAATAGGGGTGAAACTTGCATAAACTACACAGGTTAAGGATCTAAAGGTGTCAACTTGTTAAATGTCACAATTTACATGATATGATCATAACCCAAATTTGTGTATATACTTGCATATGGGGTTTTAGACAACATAATGATGGTGTGAACTGGCATAGAATTTCACATATGTCATAGCATAATTCTAGGTGTCATAATTATAGCTCTAAAGAGATGTCATGGCATATGTTCATAATCTTTACTAATCAATCTAACTTGCATACATGGTTTGTCATATAGATCAACATAGCCCAAACATGATGATTTGATTAACATGAACTAACTAGCATAGATAATAACATCATGACCTTAACATGTATGATTCATCACAATTTAGCATAGAAAACTACAACTTATACAATATCATCATAGCATGATTTACAACATATAGGATATCATCATCACATAGCATAGGATTTATGACATACATGATAGCATAAAGTTTACAACAACATATGTGATAATCCACATCATTTACTTATAATCCATTCATGACTTAATCGAATTAGTTTAACAATAATCTTGCTACGAATATCATACTCACTATTTAGAGAAGAAAAGAGAGTCTTGATTTGCTTTAGAATTGAGTAGAGTTAGAATTTGATTAGCTTTTCTTCCTTCTTAGTTGGCGGCGGCTCCACTGAGTTCCATGGCGGCGGTATGACGGTAGCTATTCTATTTTTCATATGAATTAGGGTGAGAGACTACCTAGGTATTTATAGAGTTTAGGGTTTATTTAGACCGTCAGATCAACTCAGAACTAAATTGAACCGTTTAATTTGCCAACTCAGCCCTAAAGACACATCAGCAGCTCAAGATTGGGCTCAGTCAAAACCCTAGCCGACTGACCAGGTCGACACCCAGGTCGACACTATAGTCGACCTGGGGGGGGTAGGTCGACACTAGTGTCGACCCCCCAGTTGACCTGCCTGGGCGGGAATTTTCCCGCCCAGCCCGCTTCTGCACTTCCAGTTTGAATTTTAAATTTTCCTGCGAGCTGTTTTAAATTTTCTGAAACTTCCGATGGCCGTAACTTCTTCATACGAAGTTCAATTTACGCAAACTCGGACTCTATTTCAACCAGAATTCTGAGACGAACACAATGGCGCAACCCGTTTCCCACAATTCTCACGTCTGAGATTAGTTATTCTTTAATTTGTGAATATTAATATTAATAGAATTACGGGGTGTTACATTCTCCCCTCCTTAAAGGATTTCGTCCCCGAAATCTTCAAGTCAAGAAGAATGTATATCCTACCATCCAAACAACCATCTACTCAACCATCAAACACAGGCATCCATTGTCCTTATAGACTTCTAATGCTTTCATGTTTAAATGCACAATGTGTGTATATGTCCATATCTAATGCAAAATCAGGTGGTCCACTGATTCAGTTGACCTCCTTAATGCAAATCATGATAGTGCCATGCGTCCATTATGTATGCAAAAGTTCCTTAATGCTACATATTATCTCTATATGCGTGCACAATCATCATCCGAATGCAACATCCATATGATAATACAATCATCATACATCCATTTTACTAAATACATCCATTTATATGCAATATGCAGTATGAAGTGACTGAGCCGATCTAGTGCCTAATAGTGTGTGTATATGCGTCCACGAGCAACCACTAGCAAACACTTGCATCCACGTGCATCCATCACACATAACATGTATCTAACACATGTTTCAACGATAGGATTATCCTAACTAAAGGTCAAAGATACTAGCGAGAGGATACTCTAAAGGTAAGATAAGTACAAGCTAAGCGATAAAGGAGAAATTAAAGGACATACCCTCCAAAAGAAAAGGGTATCATGAACGCATCTTCTCTTCTGTCTCCCAAGAAGCGTTGCTCTCATCATCTCCCCATTGCACTTTGGCTAGTCTGACCTATCGATTTCTCAGCTTCTTGATCTCTGACCCAAGAATGCGCGTAGGAGCTCGTCGAATCGTCGCATCACGCTCTATCTCCACCTCTCCAAGCAAGTTTGACTCTACCACCTCCGCAGTCTCGTGCAAACACTTCCTCAAATGTGACACATGGGATACGTCGTGTACACCACTAAGTCTCTCAGGCAACACCACTCTATACGCCATTTGTACAATCCTTTCCTTAATAGGAAACGGTCCTACGAACCTTGGTGTTAACTTCCCAACGGACCCAAAGTGAACAATGTTCCGTAATGGAGACACTTTGATAAAGACCGTGTCCCCAACTTCGAACTCAAGATCTGTCCTCCTCTTGTCCGCATTAGATTTCTGCCTATCTTGCGCTGCTTTCATCCTTCTTCGAATCATGTCGATCTTCTCCGAAGTCTCCCTAATCATATCGGGCCTAAGTAAGATCTTATCCGTAGATTCCCACCAACATGTAGGTGAACAACAGGGTCATCCATAAAGAGCTTCGAAAGGTGCCATGCCAATGCTAGATTGAATGCTGTTATTATATGCGAACTCTACCAATGGAAGATGCTCTTCCCATGTACCCCCAAAGTCTAGGATACATTGACTCAATAGGTCCTCTAGAATACGATTCACCCTCTCGGTCTGGCCGTCCGTCTGAGGATGATATGCAGTGCTCAAACATAACTGAGTCCCTACCGCCTCCTGTAAGCTTCTCCAAAATTCGCTAGTGAAAATAGGATCGCGATCGCTCACTATGCTAGAAGGAACACCGTGCAAACGAACTATTTCTCGGACGTATATGGTAGCTAACCATGGAGCAGTCCTTTTACTTTTCACGGGAATGAAATGGGCGCTCTTAGTAAGTCTATCTACTATAACCCAAATCCCCGTATTACCCTTCCTTGATCGCGATAATCCATCCACAAAATCCATTGAGACACTTTCCCACTTCCATAGTGGAACCTCCAATGGGTGAAGCAACCCACCGGGTTTCTTTTGCTCCGCTTTTACTTGTTGGCACACCAAGCATCTAGCGACATACTCGGCAACGTCCCTCTTCATACCGGCCCAAAAGAAAACTCGCTTCATGTCTTTGTACATCTTGTCCCCGCCGGGATGAATGGTCATCTTCGAATGATGTGCTTCGTCAAGAATAGTCTTCCTTAGGTCATCGTCTTTTGGTATACAAAGTCTACCGTCTCTACGTAACCAACCCTTATCATCTAGGGTATACCTACGGAGATGGCTTGATGACTCCCCTCCTTTGAGCTTTTCTACTAACTCAACCAACTGTGGGTCGTCTCGTTGTGCCTCGCCAATCCATCCCAAAAGCGTAGGTCTGACCTCCAAGGATGCTAGCAAACCGGGTACAAGGTCAACGGAAGGTCTAAAGTCAAACATCGAAATGAATTCTAGGCTTCGCCGCTCAACAAACAAAGGACGTAAGGATAATCTTTTTCTACTTAAGGCGTCTGCCACCACGTTACCCTTGCCAGGAGTATATGCTATCTCGAAGTCGTAGGATGCTAAGAACTCCATCCACCTTTGCTGCCTTAAGTTCAAGTCCTCTTGAGAGAATAAGTATTTTAAAGATTTGTGGTCAGTGAATAATTCGAATTTCTCTCCAAGAAGATAATAACACCAAGACTTAAGCGCGAAAACAATAGCGGCCAACTCTAGGTCATGCGTGGGGTAATTCTTCTCATGCACTCTCAACTGCCTTCCACCATAGGCTATTACCCTACCCTCTTGCATTAAAATTGCGCCTAGTCCTGTCCCACAAGCGTCAGTATAAACGGTAAATGGATTACTCCCATCTGGCAGTACTAAGACTGGGGCTGAGGTCAAAGCTCTCTTCAAACGTTGGAACGCATCATCACAATCTACGTCCCATGTGAAACTAGGTTCTTCTTCGTCAAGCGTGTTAATGGAGCTGATATCTTTGCGAAGTCTTTGATAAACTTCCTATAGTAGCCAGCCAACCCCAAGAAACTTCTCACTTCGGTAGCATTTTTAGGGACCTTCCAATCTTGGATGGCCACCACCTTCGCGGGATCCACGGCTATCCCTTCTTTGGAAACCACGTGCCCTAGGAATCGTACTTCCTTCCTCCAGAAGTGACACTTAGAAAATTTGGCTTTAAGATTATGCGCTCGTAGGGTCTCCAACACTTCCATAAGATGTAGGGCATGCTGTTCTTCATCCTTAGAAAAGATCAAGATGTCGTCTACAAAGACTACCACGAATTTGTTAAGGTACTCCCGAAACACCCTACTCATCAAATCAACAAAGTATGCGGGGGCGTTTGTCAAACCGAAGTGCATCACTAGCCGTTCATAGAAACTGTCCGGAGTCCTATAGGCAGTCTTGTCTAGGCTATCCTCAGCCACCCTCAACTTATGGAATCCAGTGGCTAAGTCCAACTGCGAAAACACTGAAGCGCCAACTAACTGATCGAAGAGATCGTCAATCCTCGGCAGTGGGTGTCTGTTTTTCTTAGTAAGCTTATTAAGTTCTCTATAGTCAACACAAAGTCTAAGGGACCCATCCGCCTTCGTGGCAAATACTACTGGAGCACCCCACTCCGATATACTTCGTCTTATGAACCCCTTCTCAAGCAACTCCTTCACTTGCTTATCGAGTTCCCTCCTTTCACGTGGAGCCATGTGGCGTACTGGCAAAGATACTGGTTTCGCATTATCCACAAGATATATTCGAAAATCTATCTCCCGCTTCGGAGGCAAGCCCTTCACCTCCTCAAATACATCCGAATATTCTCGGACCACTCTAACAGATCGTAGATTTTCCACCGACGCGTCAAGCGATTCTAGATAACTTAGCATAACGGATTCTATGGGATTACAAAAGATTTCGAGAGTGTTGCCAAGGCGAGTCATGAGCCTAACTACTCTCCTTTCACAATCAAGAACGGCCCCATTTCTGGATAACCAATCCATTCCTAAAATTAGCCCATAGCCCGTGAAGCCCAAAACATAAGCATCACATCTAAACTCAACGCTAAGTATAGAGATTTTCAAATCCAAACACATCATGGACAAATGAGCTGAGCCCCCAATTGGATTCGAAACAACTAAGGGATCCTCTACTAAACTGGTGTTTAAGTGAAGTGATTCAACTAATAATGAAGAGATAAACGAATGTGATGCGCCCGAATCAAATAAGGTACGGACAGGATTATCAAACAGAAAAACTAAGCTTTCAACAGAAATGGTTCTACCTCGTTCTTGCAGTGGTAGGACCCCGAGAGCCTGAACTTGTCCCCTTGCCTTCCCTAGTGCCATAAGAGCCTGCACCTGTCCTCCCGAGGTAGTCCCTACCCTCTGCCCCTTCTTTGGGCAGTCCTTCACTAGATGTCCCGCTTCACCACAATGAAAACAGCCAGTCTTCTTTTTCTTTCGGCAATCCTTGCTGAGATGGCCTGGTGTCCCACAGTTAAAGCATTTCTTCTTTCCCTTGCCATTATTGTCCTTACCACCCTTCTTGTTCTGCTGTTGTGGTTTCTTCTGATCCCCTTTCTTCTCGGGTGCCTTATCAGCTTTAGTGCCTTTCTCCTCGTGCATGAGTGCCATGTCTACTAGCTTCTCAAATGTGGCCCCCATAGGGATGTGGGTCATAGCTAACCCTTGCAACGGTTCATTCAATCCATTTACGAACCTCAGCGCCTTCTTCTTCGGCGTGTTCACTAAGTCCAAGCCAAACCTTGCTAACTGATTAAATTTGTTGACATATTCTTTCACTGATGAGCTTCCTTGCTTCAATGTCAAGAACCTTTCCATATATAGATTCTCATCCGCCCTTGAGAGAAATTTCGCCACAAACCTACGCCTAAAATCTGCCCAAGAATCAAAAGGACGCTCCCCATTAGTGACCTTCCACCAAAACGAGGCCTCTCCCTTCATTAACCAAGCTGCTAATTTGACTCTCCTCCCTTCTTCCACTTCAAAGATTTCTAGTGATTCTTCCACCTCCTTAAGCCAATCTCTAGCTTCCACAAACGTTTCTGACCCTTGAAAAGGTTTTCCACCCATAGCCTTAAATTCCTTGCACGTCTTTGCAAAAGTATTTGCATGAGGAGGAGGAGGAACAGAGGCAACTGGTGGTGGAGGAACATTGGCTGGACCTGCAGCGGGCCTAGCCTCCTATACCATCCTGGTATCATTACACCGTCAGGTAGGTTAAGATCTTCAGCCATGCTGAAACGAAAAAGGAAAGATTCAAAATGGAGAATTCGAAAGATAAAGATATATGGCTATTTGGGGATTATGTTTTTCTTAAAAACTTTCCTCTTTAAATTACTCATTAAGACATGTTTTTGAAAACAATTCTTCCAAAAATACTTTAGAAAAATAGTTCTTTCTAAAAAAAATATCTGTTCTGGTAACCTTAAGCTCTGATACCACGTGTAACACCCCACGTCCATTAATGTCACTCACAAAGGGAACGCATTAACTTCCATGGAGGTTAATAGTGAATATAGAACAGAAAAATTACAACAAGACAGATAATAAGCAGTACTTGGAAATCTAAAACTTCATTTTATTGCAGCGGAATTTAAACATGTTTGTTACACCACAAAACCATAAATCAGAGTCAAGTACATTATCCATCTTGATAAAACAAAATACATAATCCTGTTACACAAATAGCCATTAAAGAAGATAACAAGCTGGACTTTACTTCAACGGTCCAAGCTTTCCAAAGAGAGATGAAGCAAACCAATCAACCTCCACTAGAGCTGGGTCCAACCTGAGGACCTGGAGGAGGGGAAAAAGGATATAAATGGAGGGGGTCAGACATAAAGTCTGGCGAGTATGATAATTCTAACAATACTACTATCAAAATAATTAGACTAAGGCATAAGCTGGAAGACAAGTAAATGTCTATGAACTATTAGGTATGGAATGAGCAGATAAAGATAACGTTAAAGATAACGTTAAAGGTAACATTAAAGGCATACCTAACTACTAACGAATATTTACTACACTGCACCGCACATTACTACACTGCACCGTACCAGTCACCCTAAAGGTTGATCCCACTTGCTTCACACAGAAACCATATAAATAGCCTTGCGTACCCTAGCTGACAACATAGGTGCTGTCTGCCCCTATCTCCACTAGGTGTACCCCACTACCCACTTTCGATCGGCTCCCTACTCGTAGATACTCGTGCTGGCCCCACAGTGGGGTGTATCACTCCCCTAAAGTGGCAACCCGATACAACTGAGAATGCACGGCTCATATCTACACGATGCAACAACGTCTTACCTACCAGCCCGGGTCCACACACGCATATGAAACCCGTTGGACTTGCGTTGCCACCGCTCCCCGTTTTGGCCTCTTATAGTCAAGCCCAGTATGCGTGTCCCGTCCTCGACTTGGGTCGAGCCCACAAAGATACGTTTGGGATACTGGTTGAAATGGGCCCCCACAAGCTACCCACCTAAGCTTGTCACCAATAGTATATCCCACTTAACCCTCTTAGTCATGTTCATTTACATGTATGTTTGGTTAAGTCTTACTAATCGTATTTCACATGCCACTAAGGGCACCCACTAAATTCCTCATGCCACCCAAGGCACCTACTTAACCCCCATGTCCCCTTACATGTTTATCTGGTTAAGTATTTCTTAATTCATTCAGGCCATAACCTCATAAAGACCTCTCACATTAGACTGGCATTTATGGGAGCTGGATTTTCCGGGCGGGTCCGGGCAGTCTTACACCATAAAAGAGTCTAACCTCGTGTCTTTACAACTGTTATGCTTTAGTTTAGGCCTAGGACCTCCCACATTGGGCTGACATTTGTGACCACTGGATTTGCTGGGCGGTTCCGGCAGGTTTACGCCACAAACGAGTCCAACCTCGTGTCCTAAGCATTGATTATCACTTATAATCTTTTACCCCAGTCTTAATAATTCCCTATCCAAATTATTAATTAAGTCCACTTTTATTGATGTCCATAATTGACTCAATTATGGTCATCCACTCATGGCATGCAAAATCATATCAATTGCACCCCAACTTCTTATTATTAAATCCCTAATATTACCCCTACCCCACGTTTGTACGTTCGCTTATTCGACGCAGAATATACGTTGGACTCGAATAGTCTAACTCATAGCACAAAAATAAATTATCACAACATATAGGCAATTAAAATGAATCTAATCATAATAGGGGTGAAACTTGCATAAACTACACAGGTTAAGGATCTAAAGGTGTCAACTTGTTAAATGTCACAATTTACATGATATGATCATAACCCAAATTTGTGTATATACTTGCATATGGGGTTTTAGACAACATAATGATGGTGTGAACTGGCATAGAATTTCACATATGTCATAGCATAATTCTAGGTGTCATAATTATAGCTCTAAAGAGATGTCATGGCATATGTTCATAATCTTTACTAATCAATCTAACTTGCATACATGGTTTGTCATATAGATCAACATAGCCTAAACATGATGATTTGATTAACATGAACTAACTAGCATAGATAATAACATCATGACTTTAACATGTATGATTCATCACAATTTAGCATAGAAAACTACAACTTATACAATATCATCATAGCATGATTTACAACATATAGGATATCATCATCACATAGCATAGGATTTATGACATACATGATAGCATAAAGTTTATAACAACATATGCGATAATCCACATCATTTACTTATAATCCATTCATAACTTAATCGAATTAGTTTAACAATAATCTTGCTACGAATATCATACTCACTATTTAGAGAAGAAAAGAGAGTCTTGATTTGCTTTAGAATTGAGTAGAGTTAGAATTTGATTAGCTTTTCTTCCTTCGTAGTTGGCGGCGGCTCCACTGAGTTCCATGGCGGCGGTATGACGGTAGCTATTCTATTTTTCATATGAATTAGGGTGAGAGACTACCTAGGTATTTATAGAGTTTAGGGTTTATTTAGACCGTCAGATCAACTCAGAACTAAACTAAACCGTTTAATTTGCCAACTCAGCCCTAAAGAAACATCAGCAGCTCAAGATTGGGCTCAGTCAAAACCCTAGCCGACTGACCAGGTCGACACTATAGTCGACCTGGGGGGGGGGGGGTAGGTCGACACTAGTGTCGACCCCCCAGTTGACCTGCCTGGGCGGGAATTTTCCCGCCCAGCCCGCTTCTGCACTTCCAGTTTGAATTTTAAATTTTCCTGCGAGGTGTTTTAAATTTTCTGAAATTTCCGATGGCCATAACTTCTTCGTATGAAGTCCAATTTACGCAAACTCGGACTCTATTTCAACCAGAATTCTGAGACGAACACAATGGCGCAACCCGTTTCCCACAATTCTCACGTCTGAGATTAGTTATTCTTTAATTTGTGAATATTAATATTAGTAGAATTACGGGGTGTTACATTCTCCCCTCCTTAAAGGATTTCGTCCCCGAAATCTTCAAGTCAAGAAGAATGTATATCCTACCATCCAAACAACCATCTACTCAACCATCAAACACAGGCATCCATTGTCCTTATAGACTTCTAATGCTTTCATGTTTAAATGCACAGTGTGTGTATATGTCCATATCTAATGCAAAATCAGGTGGTCCACTGATTCGGTTGACCTCCTTAATGCAAATCATGATAGTGCCATGCGTCCATTATGTATGCAAAAGTTCCTTAATGCTACATATTATCTCTATATGCGTGCACAATCATCATACGAATGCAACATCCATATGATAATACAATCATCATACATCCATTTTACTAAATACATCCATTTATATGCAATATGCAGTATGAAGTGACTGAGCCGATCTAGTGCCTTATAGTGTGTGTATATGCGTCCACGAGCAACCACTAGCAAACACTTGCATCCACGTGCATCCATCACACATAACATGTCTCAAACACATGTTTCAACCATAGGATTATCCTAACTAAAGGTCAAAGATACTAGCGAGAGGATACTCTAAAGGTAAGATAAGTACAAGCTAAGCGATAAAGGAGAAATTAAAGGACATACCCTCCAAAAGAAAAGGGTATTGTGAACGCATCTTCTCTTCTGTCTCCCAAGTAGCGTTGCTCTCATCATCTCCCCGTTGCACTTTGGCTAGTCTGACCTATCGATTTCTCAGCTTCTTGATCTCTGACCCAAGAATGCGCGTAGGAGCTCGTCGAATCGTCGCATCACGCTCTATCTCCACCTCTCTAAGCAAGTTCGGCTCTACCACCTCCGCGGTTTCGTGCAAACACTTCCTCAAATGTGACACATGGAATACGTCGTGTACACCACTAAGTCTCTCAGGCAACTCCACTCAATACGCCATCTGTACAATCCTTTCCTTAATAGGAAACGGTCCTACGAACCTTGGTGTTAACTTCCCAACGGACCCAAAGTGAACAATGTTCCGTAATGGAGACACTTTGATAAAGACCGTGTCCCCAAATTCGAACTCAAGATCTGTCCTCCTCTTGTCCGCATAAGATTTCTGCCTATCTTGCGCTGCGTTCATCCTTCTTCGAATCAAATCGATCTTCTCTGAAGTCTCCCTAATCATATCGGGCCTAAGTAAGATCTTATCCGTAGATTCCCACCAACATGTAGGTGAACGACAGGGTCGTCCATAAAGAGCTTCGAAAGGTGCCATGCCAATGCTAGATTGAATGCTGTTATTATATGCGAACTCTACCAATGGAAGATGCTCTTCCCATGTACCCCCAAAGTCTAGGATACATTGACTCAATAGCTCCTCTAGAATACGATTCACCCTCTCGGTCTGGCCGTCCGTCTGAGGATGATATGCAGTGCTCAAACATAACTGAGTCCCTACCGCCTCCTGTAAGCTTCTCCAAAATTCGCTAGTTAAAATAGGATCGCGATCGCTCACTATGCTAGAAGGAACACCGTGCAAACGAACTATTTCTCGGACGTATATGGTAGCTAACCATGGAGCAGTCCTTTTACTTTTCACGGGAATGAAATGGGCGCTCTTAGTAAGTCTATCTACTATAACCCAAATCCCCGTATTACCCTTCCTTGATCGCGATAATCCATCCAAAAAATCCATTGAGACACTTTCCCACTTCCATAGTGGAACCTCCAATGGGTGAAGCAACCCACCGGGTTTCTTTTGCTCCGCTTTTACTTCTTGGCACACCAAGCATCTAGCGACATACTCGGCCACGTCCCTCTTCATACCGGCCCAAAAGAAAACTCGCTTCATTTCTTTGTACATCTTGTCCCCGCCGGGATGAATGGTCATCTTCGAATGATGTGCTTCGTCAAGAATAGTCTTCCTTAGGTCATCGCCTTTTGGTATACAAAGTCTACCATCCCTACGTAACCAACCCTTATCATCTAGGGTATACCTACGGAGATGGCTTGATGACTCCCCTCCTTTGAGCTTTTCTACTAACTCAACCAACTGTGGGTCGTCTCGCTGTGCCTCACCAATCCATCCCAAAAGCGTAGGTCTGACCTCCAAGGATGCTAGCAAACCGGGTACAAGGTCAACGGAAGGTCTAAAGTCAAACATCGAAATGAATTCTAGGCTTCGCCGCTCAACAAAGTAAGGACTTAAGGATAATCTTTTTCTACTTAAGGCGTCTGCCACCACGTTACCCTTGCCAGGGGTATATGCTATCTCGAAGTCGTAGGATGCTAAGAACTCCATCCACCTTTGCTGCCTTAAGTTCAAGTCCTCTTGAGAGAATAAGTATTTTAAAGATTTGTGGTCAGTGAATAATTTGAATTTCTCTCCAAGAAGATAATGACACCAAGACTTAAGCGCGAAAACAATAGCGGCCAACTCTAGGTCATGCGTGGGGTAATTCTTCTCATGCGCTCTCAACTGCCTTCCACCATAGGCTATTACCCTACCCTCTTGCATTAAAATTGCGCCTAGTCCTGTCCCACAAGCGTCAGTATAAACGGTAAATGGCTTACTCCCATCTGGCAGTACTAAGACAAGGGTTGAGGTCAAAGCTCTCTTCAAACGTTGGAACGCATCATCACAATCTACGTCCCATGTGAAACTAGGTTCTTCTTCGTCAAGCATGTTAATTTAGCTGATATCTTTGCGAAGTCTTTGATAAACTTCCTATAGTAGCCAGCCAACCCCAAGAAACTTCTCACTTCGGTAGCATTTTTAGGGACCTTCCAATCTTGGATGGCCACCACCTTCGCGGGATCCACGGCTATCCCTTCTTTGGAAACCACGTGCCCTAGGAATCGTACTTCCTTCCTCCAGAAGTGACACTTAGAAAATTTGGCTTTAAGATTATGCGCTCGTAGGGTCTCCAACACTTCCCTAAGATGTAGGGCATATTGTTCTTCATCCTTAGAAAAGATCAAGATGTCGTCTACAAAGACTACCACGAATTTGTTAAGGTACTCCCTAAACACCCTACTCATCAAATCAACAAAGTATGCGGGGGCGTTTGTCAAACCGAAGGGCATCACTAGCCATTCATATAAACCGTCCAGAGTCCTAAAGGCAGTCTTGTCTAGGCTATCCTCAGCCACCCTCAACTGATGGAATCCAGTGGCTAAGTCCAACTGCGAAAACACTGAAGCGCCAACTAACTGATCGAAGAGATCGTCAATCCTCGGCAGTGGGTGTCTGTTTTTCTTAGTAAGCTTATTAAGTTCTCTATAGTCCACACAAAGTCTAAGGGACCCATCCGCCTTCGTGGCAAATACTACTGGAGCACCCCACTCCGATATACTTCGTCTTATGAACCCCTTCTCAAGCAACTCCTTCACTTGCTTATCGAGTTCCCTCCTTTCACGTGGAGCCATGTGGCGTACTGGCAAAGATACTGGTTTCGCATTATCCATAAGATATATTCGAAAATCTATCTCCCGCTTCGGAGGCAAGCCCTTCACCTCCTCAAATACATCCGAATATTCTCGGACCACTCTAACAGATCGTAGATTTTCCACCGACGCGTCAAGCGATTCTAGATAACTTAGCATAACGGATTCTATGGGATTACAAAAGATTTCGAGAGTGTTGCCAAGGCGAGTCATGAGCCTAACTACTCTCCTTTCACAATCAAGAACGGCCCCATTTCTGGATAACCAATCCATTCCTAAAATTAGCCCATAGCCCGTGAAGCCCAAAACATAAGCTCACATCTAAACTCAACGCTAAGTATAGAAATTTTCAAATCCAAACACATCATGGACAAATGAGCTGAGCCCCCAATTGGATTCGAAACAACTAAGGGATCCTCTACTAAACTGATGTTTAAGTGCAGTGATTCAACTAATGATGAAGAGATAAACGAATGCGATGCACCCGAATCAAATAAGGTACGGACAGGATTATCAAACAAAAAAACTAAGCTTTCAACAGAAATGGTTCTACCTCGTTCTTGCAGTGGTAGGACCCCGAGAGCCTGAACTTATCCCCTTGCCTGCCCTGGTGACATAAGAGCCTGCACCTGTCCTCCCGAGGTAGTCCCTACCCTCTGCCCCTTCTTTGGGCAGTCCTTCACTAGATGTCCCGCTTCACCACAATGAAAACAGCCAGTCTTCTTTTTCTTTCGGCAATCCTTGCTGAGATGGCCTGGTGTCCCACAGTTAAAGCATTTCTTCTTTCCCTTGCCATTATTGTCCTTACCACCCTTCTTGTTCTGCTGTTGTGGTTTCTTCTGATCCCCTTTCTTCTCGGGTGCCTTATCAGCTTTAGCGCCTTTCTCCTCGTGCATGAGTGCCATGTCTACTAGCTTCTCAAATGTGGCCCCCATAGGGATGTGGGTCATAGCCAACCCTTGCAACGGTTCATTCAATCCATTTACGAACCTCAGCGCCTTCTTCTTCGGCGTGTTCACTAAGTCCAAGCCAAACCTTGCTAACTGATTAAATTTGTTGACATATTCTTTCACTGATGAGCTTCCTTGCTTCAATGTCAAGAACCTTTCCATATATAGATTCTCATCCGCCCTTGAGAGAAATTTCGCCACAAACCTACGCCTAAAATCTGCCCAAGAATCAAAAGGACGCTCCCCATTAGTGACCTCCCACCAAAACGAGGCCTCTCCCTTCATTAACCAAGCTGCTAATTTGACTCTCCTCCCTTCTTCCACTTCAAAGATTTCTAGTGATTCTTCCACCTCCTTAAGCCAATCTCTAGCTTCCACAAACGTTTCTGACCCTTGAAAAGGTTTTCCACCCATAGCCTTAAATTCCTTGCACGTCTTTGCAAAAGTATTTGCGCGAGGAGGAGGAGGAACGGGTGCAACTGGTGGTGGAGGAACATTGGCTGGACCTGCAGCGGGCCTAGCCTCTAATAGCCTCCTATACCATCCTGGTATCATTACACCGTCAGGTAGGTTAAGATCTTCAGCCATGCTGAAACGAAAAAGGAAAGATTCAAACTGGAGAATTCGAAAGATAAAGATATATGGCTATTTGGGGATTATGTTTTTCTTAAAAACTTTCCTCTTTAAATTACTTATTAAGACATGTTTTTGAAAACAATTCTTCCAAAAATACTTTAGAAAAATAGTTTTTTCTAAAAAAATTATCTGTTCTGGTAACCTTAAGCTCTGATACCACGTGTAACACCCCACGTCCATTAATGTCACTCACAAAGGGAATGCATTAACTTCCATGGAGGTTAATAGTGAATATAGAACAGAAAAATTACAACAAGACAGATAATAAGCAGTACTTGGAAATCTAAAACATCAGTTTATTGCAGCAGAATTTAAACATGTTTGTTACATCACAAAACCATAAATCAGAGTCAAGTACATTATCCATCTTGATAAAACAAAATACATAATCCTGTTATACAAATAGCCATTAAAGAAGATAACAAGCTGGACTTTACTTCAACGGTCCAAGCTTTCCAAAGAGAGATGAAGCAAACCAATTAACCTCCACTAGAGCTAGGTCGAACCTGAGGACCTGGAGGGGGGAAAAGGATAGAAATGGAGGGGGTCAGACATAAAGTCTAGCGAGTATGATAATTCTAACAATACTACTATCAAAATAACTAGACTAAGGCATAAGCTGGAAGACAAGTAAATGTCTATGAACTATTAGGTATGGAATGAGCAGATAAAAATAATGTTAAAGATAACGTTAAAGGTAACGTTAAAGGCATACCTAACTACTAACGAATATTTACTACACTGCACCGCACATTACTACACTGCACCGCACCAGTCACCCTAAAGGTTGATCCCACTTGATTCACACAGAAACCATATAAATAGCCTTGCGTACCCCTAGCTGACTACATAGGTGCCGTCTGCCCCTATCTCCACTAGGTGTACCCCACTACCCACTTTCGATCGGCTCCCTACTCGTAGATACCCGTGCTATCCCCATAGTGGGGTGTATCACTCCCCTAAAGTGGCAACCTAGTACAACTGAGAATGCACGGCTTATATCTACATGATGCAACAACGTCTTACCTACCAGCCCGGGTCCACACACGCATATGAAACCCGTTGGACTTGCGTTGCCACCGCTCCCCTTTTTGGCCTCTTATAGTCAAGCCCAGTATGCGTGTCTCGTCCTCGACTCGGGTCGAGCCCACAAAGATACGTTTGGGATACTGGTTGAAATGGGCCCCCACAAGCTACCCACCTAAGCTTGTCACCAATAGTATATCCCACTTAACCCTCTTAGTCATGTTCATTTACATGTGTGTTTGGTTAAGTCTTACTAATCGTATTTCACATGCCACTAAGGGCACCCACTAGATTCCTCATGCCACCCAAGGCACCTACTTAACCCCCATGTCGCCTTACATGTATATCTGGTTAAGTATTTCTTAATTCATTCAGGCCATAACCTCATAAAGACCTCTCACATTAGACTGACATTTATGGGAGCTGGATTTGCCGGGCGGGTCTGGGCAGTCTTACACCATAAAAGAGTCTAACCTCGTGTCTTTACAACGGTTATGCTTTAGTTTAGGCCTAGGACCTCTCACATTGGGCTGACATTTGTGACCAATGGATTTGCCGGGCGGTTTCGGGCAGGTTTACGTCACAAACAGGTCCAACCTCGTGTCCTAAGCATTGATTATCACTTATAATCTTTTACCCCAGTCTTAATAATTCCCTATCCAAATTATTAATTAAGTCCACTTTTATTGATGTCCATAATTGACTCAATTATGGTCATCCACTCATGGCATGCAAAATCATATCAATTGCACCCCAACTTATTATTATTAAATCCCTAATATAACCCCTACCCCGCGTTTATACGTTCGCTTATTCGACGCAGAATATACGTTAGACTCGAATAGTCTAACCCATAGCACAAAAATAAATTATCACAAAATATAGCTAATTAAAATGAATCTAATCATAATAGGGGTGAAACTTGCATAAACTACACAGGTTAATGATCTAAAGGTGTCAACTTGTTAAATGTCACAATTTACATGATATGATCATATCCCAAATTTGTGTATATACTTGCATATGAGGTTTTAGACAACATAATAATGGTGTGAACTGGCATAGAATTTCACATATGTCATAGCATAATTCTAGGTGTCATAATTATAGCTCTAAAGAGATGTCATGGCATATGTTCATAATCTTTACTAATCAATCTAACTTGCATACAATGTTTGTCATATAGATCAACATAGCCCAAACATGATGATTTTATTAACATGAACTAACTAGCATAGATAATAACATCATGACTTTAACATGTATGATTCATCACAATTTAGCATAGAAAACTACAACTTATACAATATCATCATAGCATGATTTACAACATATAGGATATCATCATCATATAGCCTAGGATTTATGGCATACATGATAGCATAAAGTTTACAACAACATATGTGATAATCCACATCATTTACTTATAATCCATTCGTGACTTAATCGAATTAGTTTAACAATAATCTTGCTAAGATTATCATACTCACTATTTAGAGAAGAAAAGAGAGTCTTGATTTGCTTGAGAATTGAGTAGAGTTAGAATTTGATTAGCTTTTCTTCCTTCTTAGTTGGCGGCGGCTCCACTGAGTTCCATGGCGGCGGTATGACGGTTGCTATTCTATTTTTCATATGAATTAGGGTGAGAGACTAACTAGGTATTTATAGAGTTTAGGGTTTATTTAGACCGTCAGATCAACTCAGAACTAAACTGAACCGTTTAATTTGCCAACTCAGCCCTAAAGACACATCAGCAGCTCAAGATTGGGCTTAGTCAAAACCCTAGCCGACTGACCAGGTCGGCACCCAGGTCGACACTATAGTCGACCTGAGGGGGGGGGGTAGGTCGACACTAGTGTCGACCCCCCAGTCGACCTGCCTGGGCGGGAATTTTCCCGCCCAGCTCGCTTCTGCACTTCCAGTTTGAATTTTAAATTTTCCTGCGAGCTGTTTTAAATTTTTTGAAACTTCCGATGGCCATAACTTCTTCATACGAAGTCCAATTCACGCAAACTCGGACTCTATTTCAACCAGAATTCCGAGACGAACACAATGGCGCAACCCGTTTCCCACAATTCTCATGTCTGGGATTAGTTATTCTTTAATTTGTGAATATTAATATTAACAGAATTACGGGGTGGTACAAAGTGAACCAATTAAATAATATTTAATTGGAATTGAATTGGTATTATTTTTGGGTCTATCGTGAACAGTGTTTTAAATAACACTTGTTCTTTAACTCGATAATTAATGGAATGTGATTTTGGGTTGTCGTGAATAGTATCTTCAATAATACTGTTCTTAGACCCAATGGAGTTAAGAAAATCAGAAACTAAATAGGGATTAGTTAATTTTAATGATTTCTGGGGTATTGATCTGATGTTGGTTTTGGCCTTCGGGGTTAATACTTAGGGAATTGCTCACTTGCTAATTTACAGTTAGGGACTGATTGAAATGTGATGTGATTTTGGGTTTATCGTGAACGTGTTTTAAATGACACTGATTCTTTAACCCAGTCAAAGATTAAAACTAAGTGGAATTTTAATGAATCTTTAATGAGATTGAAAAGATCGAGAATGGAGTATCACCAGTTTTGCTCCAAGCGATAGTTAAATCTTTAATTAGATTTGAACGTGAAATGGTAATTGAATTTACCGATAACACCGTGGTGTAAGATATGAAGTATTACCAATTTTACTTCATGGGATGAATAGGTTAGGAATGGGAAATTAAAACAAATGATTACTTCGGTGAGTTTCGCTAATCCTAACTAGTTTGAATTGATATTCAAAAGTAGATTAAAGAATAAATTTAAAGGATTTATCTTTGATAAAATTAATGTGAACCTTTCCCTATGAATGTGAAATTTAGGAACTAACTGTCGGTTAGCTAAGCAGAATGGTTTTCTGGATATTGATCTGATGTTGGTTTCGGCCTTCGGGGTTAATATTTGGGGAATTATTCTCTTGTTAATTTACGGTTAGTGACTTATGAATTGGAATGAGGCATATGTTGTGTTTGTGTAATACTTGTTTATACTATACGCGAGTTATTCGGAAAGACCGGGTTTATCCCATTCTGAATAACTGATACAACGATAAGTCGAAGATGAAGACGGTGGTTGAAGACCGGTGGTCTTCACGTCGTTTGGGTGATTACTGATGATCTTGATTGGGATGTACACCCAAGAAGATGGAAACAGTTGGTGATCGTCCAGATGTACTTGGAGATTGATGGATATGCGGGGTACTAGGTGCCTCCGGTTTCGTTCATACCCAGAATGAACTTGTAAATGGATTGTGTGTTTGACATTGGATTTCAGTCTGTGTGATTGATTTCTATTAAATATATATATCTGTTTGGCGTCGGAGAATTTATTCTCTTGCTTAATGCCCTTCTCTGAGACGTACGAGCTCAGGGGTTATATATTGATGGATATCCATCGCATGGGATGAATTGCCTGTGTGGCATGCCTAAGTGGCAAATGATCAAGGCTTCTATTGAAAAGCAAAGTCTTGTGGTTGATGATCAAAGCACGGCCTTCGTGGCATAGCTTTGTGTAACGTTTAATTCACGAGTTTCACACCCAGTATGAACCAGAAACGGGAGAAGGACCTCAGGGAGGGCATGCGTTTCTTTCTAGTTAGAAGTGGCGTCAGTGGTTTTACATGCCCTGACGAGTTTGACTTATGTGGTTGTTGCTGTTCCGAGGCCCCTCGGTTTGATCGGACGATCCGGGTCCGATGGGGTCATTTGTTGGCTCATTTACGCCCCATAGGGCGGAGAGATGTATTGTTCAGGCATAATAATCCACATCGGTGGACCAGCCCTGACGATCCAAGGCTTGCCCGTGCGCTTACCTGAGACACGGGCTAGAGCGTCTCGAATCGGTAGAGGACGGTCCCTGGCCTCGGTTCATAGATGGAAATCCAATTTCCAATACGTGATAATTCGGTTTTAGTTGTAATCCTATACATGGCGACATAGTGGGATGGGGCACTCATGCCGTCTATGATTGATACTTATGATTTGAAGTTGTTTTATACACTATACACTTATTATAGTATCAAAAGATTTGATTTAAACATATCAAGCATTCTTGGCTATTATAAGGTAAAAACCCTATCCTCCGGCTTGTGTTGCATTGTGTGATGGGAACTGGGTCTTATAATAGCTTCATTTTTCTTTATTTAGCATTGCGTTGTTTGTTTTATGCACTGGCATTCTTGGGAGAAACCCGTTCCGTGTTATACGGCGTGGTCCCATGACTGACCTGGTGTTTATTGTTTTAACCTAAACTCTGGGTGCCCTTATTTTCGACACGGGCAGCTAGTAGTTTTGTTTTTGCAGATTTATATTCACAGGATCCTGGATTACGGCTGGAACGATATACGGAAAGCTTTGTATCCGTATATCTCCTTCAGTTGCGTATTGTATTATTTTCCACTACTATGTAATTTATTTTAATCTCTGATATTTGATAAATGTGTAATATTGATTTATGCTCTGTATATTCTTATAATCTGATGGAATTGTTGTAATATACAATGAAATGTTCTTCCGTCTGCGTTCCTTTGTGGCTTGTTCTCGAACTATCCGCGCTTTACTCACCGACGGGTTTTTACATTTGGTATCAGAGCTTTGGTTTACAAAGCTCACAGAACAAGACACATTAGAACCATACGAAAGAATTCATCAGATATTGGATTAGTATTATCCAATGGGAATGACTCGTTAGAGATGGGACCAGTAGTATCCTAGAACGAGTGTGAAGAGTATATTTTTGAAAGTGAAAACAAATTTTGTTTTGAAATTTAAATCAACTATTCGTATTTGATTATTTATTTATATTGATTTGGACAGTCCAATATATAAAGATTTTGTGTATACGTCTGATCCACGTGTATTTGAAATTTTAATATGCTAGAAAGATATAGAATCGCACTCTAGTGCCCGAGGATAATTCTGGTGACGGGGTACCATCGCCAGTATTTATTTTCGAGTTTCGAAAGTGAGATTTCTATATATTTCCAATTGACTGGTGTGAGAACCGAAACTAGATAAGGCCTATTGTTGTGATTTGGCATAAAAAAATCTGCTTTTTTGACTATATATCAAAGTTATGAATTTCAAAAGCTAATCAACTAATTGATTGATGGTTGTGTTGTTGATTATTTGTTGATTAATTAAAATTTGTACCCTATAGCCAAATTGATCAAATAGTGAGTGTATTGAAATTTGGTCGCATTTGCTTGCATATACATGTACTTACATTGAACAGGTCATAGCAAAGAGGCTAGAGCAGAAGACTAAAATTGTTTGCCCGACAAATAGGTACATGTTTACCATAATTTACTGTTTTGTTTGGGAGATGATGATTTTATGAGCCGATTGGCTTTTTCTTTTTCTTTTTGAGATCAGAGGGCCTGTATGGCAATTCGGGATTTTCCCGGTGCTCCTGGTGCAGGGGAGGTTATGGCGAATTTTTTCGAAAATTTAGGGTGTTAGCCAAATTTTTGAAAAATTTGAAAAGTTTTTAGAAACTGAAAAGTTAAAGAACTTAAGCCGTAATGAAAGTTGAGTTGATCAGTTAAACAACTTTCGGCTTCGTTCCTTTCCGGGGACGAAAAGTTTTAAGTGGGGGAGATTGTAACAACCCGGAAATCTGGGCCAATTTAAAAATTTTATTTTGGCAATTTTAGCGAATTTTGATTATTTAAAATGAATTATTTTAAATAATAACAATGAGAAATTTATTTTGTATAGAATTCAAATGTATATATTTATATAGCTCGACGTTGGAATATAAATATTTATTTATATATATAAAAGGAATTGAAAATGGCGCGGTAGTTCGATAAGTCGATTTCAAGTTTCAAATGAATGTACAGGATTCAAAATAAACCGGATTTTAGTGAAACCAAAAATATTTGAATCTAATTGAGAACATCTTTCCAACGAATCCGGGAAATCAAAATTTCATAGCGGGAATCAAAAGTTACATCAAGTTGAAATTTCAGAATAGTCGCTATGGAATTCTGGCCCTTAAAATGGCCATTTTACAAACGACCTCGGATTTCGACGAAACCACTTTTGTTGGATCCGTGATGCCAAATTATTGCTAGGTTTCAAATTTCAAAATTTTTTGAATCAATATGTGAGCGTGGAAAAGGAAAATGCGTTTGACTAGTTTCAATTGATTTTAATCAACTGGAAAATGGCCATTTTTCGAACGGTCTAAGAATTCGACGAAATTAGTTTGTTAGGATCGTATCGTCAATACGAAGCTAGAAAACATTTTTCTGGAATTTTTTGAGTTAGTATGTGACCTCGGTAATTTGAAATGTACGTTAAAAATTGAATATATAGAGTTATAGTTGATTTCGGCGAAAACTGATCGAAACGATCAAATCAGCTTACGATACATATCCCATTGTGTTCGGAATGGGGGTAATTAGCTATGGATGACAGTCAGTGGGCTTGATTTCGAGTTCAAATGGAAAGTCAACTTTTAGGTGAATAAAATAATTAAAATAATAAAATATAAATACCCTCTCTCTAACCCGAAATCCCCTTATAAAAAAATCGAGCCCCTTTTCTCTTAAAATAAACCCGATGCTCTCTTCCTCCTCACGACCGCCGCCCCGCCGCCGCTACCCCCAGGCGGAGCTCCGTCGTGACCCTCCTGCCCTAGCGCCTCCCTCCGTTCAGACCCCCCCGGTACGCGAGAGCCCAACGACATGAGCTCCCTCCTCCACCAAATCAGATCCGCCACCCTGCCTTGACCACCGCCGACCTCGCCTTGACTGCTTCCACCCTATTTCGACGCCACCTTTAACCCTCGGCAGTGAACTCCCCTCCCCCTCCTTCGATTTGCTGTAGGAGAAAGGTGCATTTTCTTTTTCCTTTCTTTTTCTTTGTATTTCTTTGGGTTATCATTTTATTCACATAAAGTTTCAATTTTTATTTATAAAAAGTTTATATTTTTAAGTAGGCAAAGTTTGTATTTTTAATGTGATAAAGATCGTATTTTTAATCTGATAAAGATCGTATTTTTAATGTGATAAAGATCGTATTTTTAATGTGATAAAGATCGTATTTTTAATGAGGAAAATCTAGGATTTTTAAGATAAAAAGATATTATTTTGAAAAATAAAAAGACGATATTTTTATATAGTAAAAAGACAATATTTTTATATAGGAGAAAGTGTTATAAAAATATAATTTTTATATATAATATAGAGAAATAATAAAAATATGATTTTTATAAAGTAGAAGTAATAAAAATATGATTTCTATATAATAGAGAATATAAAAATATTATATTTATATATGTAGCGAAATAAAAATCTGATTTTTATTATACATATAGTGAAGTGAAAATGTGATTTTTATAGCGATGATATAAAAAATTCGATCTTTTTATATGAAGTAGAAATGTAAAATATAATTTTTATATAGAAAGAAGCATTGTAAAAATACATATGAAATAAAAATATGATTTTTATTTATTGAATGAAGTGATAAAAATATAATTTTTTTATAAACAGCGTGAAAAGAACTGCCTTGGTATTGCAAGTGGATCGAAAAGGATCAACAATTCAAAAGCAAAGCACGGCGGAGTGGAACCCTCTGTGAGAACTTCTCACTTTTGATTTTATTTTCTAGTTATATAAATATATACTAGAGGATGCAGACGGTGTTTAGTAGCACCTGACACCCGTCGTCCACAGACCATGGACTGCTTGTATGCTTGTTTGTTTGATTTTGATGTGTGGTTGATTGTGTGATGTTATGTGAAATGAAATAAAATATTTATATAGTTGAAATAAAATATTTTATAGTGGAAAATATTTTATAGTTAAAAATAGAATTTTTAATGTGTATATGAAATGAAATAAAAATAAACAAATCCGACGATTTGTTTGTATACACACATTTGACTGATATTGATTGGGACGATAAATTTTACACATCGCCCAACTGCACAAATAAAATTTGTGTTTGATTGTTTGAAAACCCCACATGGGTATTGGGTGATATACGACATACACTAATCCCAATAGTTAGTTGTATGTCGATCGATTGATTGACAGACTGTTATAAGCGTTAAATATTTATATTTGATGCTTATACAGTGTAGAACGCACTTTGGATGACGGTTGATGATTTATCGTTGCTGTTATATATGTGTGGTAGAAAATCCATATAATTAACATTATACGGTAATTGATTGGGCCTCATTCCAGTTTTGAAATAGAATATTTGAATAGAAATATTTGAATAGAAATATTTGAAATAGAACATTTGAAAATATAAATATATGAAGCCGTGTTGATTAGATTGACGCCATTTTGACGTGAACTATATTTATATCGATTTTATTCATTTTACAATGAATATCGAAAGTGATTTCAAAATCTGATATTTTGAAAGGAATTGAAATTCGAATTAAATTGAATTGGAATGAAATTCGAGTTAAACTGAATATGATTGAAATTCGAATTAAATTGAGTAGAAATGAAATTCGAATTAAATTGAAATGAATTGAAATTTGAATTAAATCGAAATGAATTGAAATTCGAATTAAATTGAAATTGAATTGAAATCGATTTGAAATGAATTTAAAACGAATTTATATTGGAATATTCAATTTTGATTTGAAATTGAATATGAAGTTGAAACAGTTTTGAAAATGAATTTAAAATGATTTATAAAGCACGTTTTGAATTGAAATCAACGAAGTATATATTATATATATTATATATATAATATAATGGCCTGAATAGAACGCGCCGCGCTGCGGTAGTTCGCGAATTTCGACCATTGACTTCAAATGGATATTGCGGGAGATCCGACCATCAGATTCTTCTAAAACCGGAGCCGTTGGATTCGTATCGAAAAGAGCTTTCTAAAGAATATAAGAAATTAGAAATCTAACGGTTGGATTTGGAATTATATCCAAATCAAATTTAGAGAAGGTCGTTGTAAGTGCAGTTCGATGGCCGTTGATGGAAATCGACTGTACGAGCCTTGATAAAATTATTAAAAATAGTAATAATTTGTGTAAAATCATATGAAATTATTTAAAAAGAATTGGGATGAAAAACTCCATATTTAAAAAGATAAAAATAGATTTTTATCGAAATGAACTAGTTTTGAACTAAAATTATAATTCATTTATTTTTGAAATAAATAAAGTGAATTTGAAATGGTTTTGAAATTTAACCAGAATTTCCAATAATTGAATTGGAAGGGATTTGTATCAAAATTGTCTTTGGATTATTTCGATGTTGGATTTCGTGATTATACAGATGTTGTTATTGAAATTTGAAAGATATATATTTATATCGTTATTTCCAATACGACATTTGTTAGTTGTAGAATTTGATATTGAATATAAGCCGATATATTTTCTATTCAGAGCCTTGTATTTAATATCAAATGTGATTTGGGTTTGTCGTGAATGGTGTCTTCATTAACACTGTTCTTAAGCCCAGTTGAGAAAAGATTAAATCTTTTTATTTAGATTTAATGAAGTGTACCAATTAAATAATATTTAATTGTAATTGAATTGGTATTGATTTTTGGGTTTATCGTGAACAGTGTTTTAAATAACACTTGTTCTTTAACCCGATAATTAATGGAATGTGATTTTGGGTTGTCGTGAACGGTATCTTCAATAATACTGTTCTTAGACCCAAAGGAGTTAAGAAAATCAGAAACTAATAGGGGATTAGTTAAGTTGAATGATTTCTGGGGTATTGATCTGATGTTGGTTTCGGCCTTCGGGGTTAATACTTAGGGAATTGCTCACTTGCTAATTTACAGTTAAGGACTGATTGAAATGTGATGTGATTTTGGGTTTATCGTGAACCGTGTTTTAAATGACACTGATTCTTTAACCCAGTCAAAGATTAAAACTAAGTGGAGTTTTAATGAATCTTTAATTAGATTGAAAAGATCGAGAATGGAGTATCACCAGTTTTGCTCCAGGCGATAGTTAAATATTTAATTAGATTTGAACGTGAAATGGTAATTGAATTTACCGATAACACCGTGGTGTTAGATATGAAGTATTACCAGTTTTACTTCTTGGGATGAATTGGTTGGGATTGGGAAATTAAAACAAATGATTACTTCGGTGAGGTTCGCTAATCCCGACTAGTTTGAATTGATATTCAAAAGTTGATTAAAGAATAAGTTTAAAGGAATTATCTTTGATAAAATTAATGGGAACCTTTCCTTATGAATGTGAAATTTAGAAACTAACTGTCGGTTAGCTAAGCAGAATGGTTTTCTGGATATTGATCTGAAGTTGGTTTTGGCCTTCGGGGTTAATATTTGGGGAATTATTCTCTTGTTAATTTACGGTTAGTGACTGATGAATTGGAATGAGGCATATGTTGTGTTTGTGTAACACTTGTTTATAATATACGCGAGTTATTCGGAAAGACCGGGTTTATCCCATTCTGAATAACTGAAACTACGATAAGTCGAAGATGAAGATGGTGGTCGAAGACCAGAGGTCTTTACGTCGTTTGGGTGATTACTGATGTTCTTGATTGGGATGTACACCCAAGAAGATGGAAACAGTTGGTGTTCGTCCAGATGTACTTGGAGATCGATGGATATGCGGGGTACTAGGTGCCTCCGGTTTCGATCAGACCCAGAACGAACTTGTAAATGGACTGTGTGTCTAACATTGTATTTAAGTCTGTTTGATTGATTTCTATTAAATATATATCTGTTTGGCGGTGGAGAATTTATTCTCTTGCTTAACGCCCTTCTCTGAGACGTACGAGCTCAGGGGTTATATATTGATGGATATCCATCGCATGGAATGAATTGCCTGTGTGCATGCCTAAGTGGCAAATGATCAAGGCTTCTGTTGAAAAGCAAAGTCTTGTGGTTGATGATCAAAGCACGGCCTTCGTGGCATAGCTTTGTGTAACATTTAATTCGCGAGTTTCACACACGGTATGACCCAGAAACGGGAGAAGGACCTCAGGGAGGGCATGCGTTTCTTTCTAGTTAGAAGTGGCGTCAGTGGTTTTACACGCCCTGACGAGTTTGACTTATGTGGTTGTTGCTGTTGCGAGGCGCCTCGGTTTGATCGGACGATCCGGGTCCGATGGAGTCATTTGTTGGCTCATTTACGCCCCATGGGGCGGAGAGACGTATTGTTCAGGCATAATAATACACATCGGTGGACCGGCCCTGACGATCCAAGGCTTGCCTGCGCGCTTGCCTGAGACGCGGGTTAGACCGTCTCGAATCGGTATAGGACGATCCCTGGCCTCGGTTCATAGATGGAAATCCAATTTCCGATACATGATAATTCGGTTTTAATTGTAATCCTATATATGGCGACATAGTGGGATGGGGCACTCATGCCGTCTATGATTGATACTTATGATTTGAAGTTGTTTTATACACTATACACTTATTATAGTATCAAAAGATTTGTTTTAAACGTATCAAGCATTCTTGGCTATTATAAGGTAAAAACCCTATCCTCCGACTTGCGTTGCATTGTGTGATGGGAACTGTGTCTTATAATAGCTTCATTTTTCTTTATTTAGCATTGCGCTATTTGTTTTATGCACTGGTATTCTTGGGAGGAAACCCGTTCCGTGTTATATGGCGTGGTCCCTTGATTTACCGATCTTTAAAATAAAGAATAATAACTGTTTTAGTTCTCACACCAGTCCCATGACTGACCTGGAGTTTTGGTTTTGCAGATTTATATTCATAGGATCCTGGTTTACAGCTGGAACGATATCCGGAAAGCTTTGTATCCGTATATCTCCTTCAGTTGTGTATTGTATTATTTTCCGCTGCTATGTAATTTATTGTAATCTCTGATATTTGATAAATGTGTAATATTGATTTATGCTCTGTATACTCTTATAATCTGATGGAATTTTTGTAATATACAATGAAATATTCTTCAGTCTGCATTCCTTTGTGGCTTGTTCTCGAACTATCCTCGCTTTCCTCACCGGGGAAGTTACAGGTTTTTACATAATGTAAGTGAATAATCGAGATTTTGTCGTACAGATAGCAATTTAGGTCCAAATCAAATTTTCAGAAAGTCGTTGTGGAATGGTGTAGAAGTCGTAACGGTTTATTTAATATAATTAAATTTTGGTTTCGAATTTGGATAAGATTTTTGAGACATAGTTATAATTTAATTTATAGAATTTTTCTGTAATTTTTATTTTGAAATATAAGCAACTTTTTATTTAAAGTATTTTACACCCTATATCAGCGTTTTGGGATATCACAATATAAGTTGACCTGTCTATATTATTATATTTTTGGGATCATGGGACATCGCTTGACAAGATAGTAATTTTATTTTTGTCTATAGCAGTTCATAAGTGAATGAAACTCTATGTAGCAGGATACGCACGACATGATTAAAGAAGATAAAAACTTAAACATATAAAAGCCACACGTGCCTGCTTAACTTACCAATACAAGTCGAACACGCCTTTTGTATCAATGAAATGTTTTTCTAGTGAACCAGGTATCATTTAAATTGATGTGAGAATGCCACATTTATCATGATTTAAAGTCTCTTTTATCATCATTGATTACGTGAGCATGTTTTAGCATACGACCACATGTACACCATCAATGCCTTGAAGTTCTTTATGACAATTGCGTAAATTTATTCCAAAACATAAGGAATAGTGCATCATGTTGTTTCACACTATACCAAACTACTGCTAATTTCCTTCACTAGCTACCACTCTAATCAATTCTGTAACAAAGTACTTGATTTATACAATTCATACAGCAAGCCAGAGTTGGAAGCATATGCATAATGATAATAAATAAAAGAAGAACAATAATCTATAGTTGAAACTTAATGTCCTGTCCCTTATCAACTTAGTGATATAAATCCAACCGATCATTTTCAAGGATACTAGCAAAGATCTTAGATAAATCCTTACTAAATCTAAATACCTATCTCACATGTGCAACAACATCTTTCCAAATTTTACCTAATATAATACACATCGTTTTTAGTCTTGAACAAATCTTTTAAAGGAAAAAATATATACGTACTCACACATGCAAAGTTCAGTAGGCTGCCACCTTGTCCGTTCTAAGTCAACATAGGTATTACACATTCCCATACAAAAGTTAATGCACGCACATGATAACAGCTGAATTAAACAGAGCCTGTAACCCTACTCTATCTCCTATTTACTTGACAATCAAGCTGCTAGGAACCGCGCTCTCCACGCTTATATTAACCTGACTATCAAGGCTACCTCATTTATAAATTAACATCCTGCACCCTTTCTCTCCACACAAGTCCCTAAATTCTTTAGTTAATTTTTGCATTTCTCATTTCAGCTCAAAATCATTTTTTTTTAAATCAACAAGAACATCACACTGCAAAAATCCAACAATAATTCGAAACAAAATTCTATAAATCTTAAACTTGAATCTGGGAATCTATTTGACCATGCTCTTCAAGCTGGTATGATTAAGATTGGGTGCGGTGTGGGTATTTCACTATTTTGGGTCTGACGTTATGAAAGTCGGCTTTGGGTGGCGATTTAAGGGTTTCGAAGCATTGACTTGGGCTTCTGGTTTGATATTGGATTTGTGGGTTGTCTCATGAGATGAAGGAGTTGTCGAAGGGAAGTAGCGGTGGTTTTCAGTACGATGATTGATGGGGGGAGGTTCGGGTTTATTTGCAGCAACTTTGAAAGGAGTTTCGGAGGTTGATGGTGCATCGAATTAGATGGCGACAGGGATGCTAGATGGCGGGGAGGGTTCGTCGCGGGGAGGCAATAGGCTGGAGCTTCGGCAAGGTGGTGAAGCAGCGGTAGGGCGTTTGGAGTTACGATCTGGCTTTGGAAACTGTGTTGCGAATTGGAAACATAAAAGAAAAGGGTATAGATTTGATTTAATAATAAAAGGAAGTAATTAACGTTTTTTTATAACTAAACTAATAATGGTTTTGTGTTTCCTAGAAGGTCACGAAGCAGGAGCATTGTGGGAGGAAGGAACAGGAAAGAAACAATGAAAAAAAACTAGGTGAAAGTGATTGCATTACAACAGGGTAAGGGGAGAATTATCGCGGCCTTTAAATGAGATCTTAACGGCCATGAGTTATGTACAATTGAAGTTGGAGCGTGTAGGACCGAAACGAGAGCAGGCCAAAGGATTTTTAGTTAACCAGTCTGGCATCTCAAACAAAGTAATTAAGTTTAATAAAACCATAATTAAGGAACGAAGTTATATTAATTAAATCGTATGTTTTTAAATGTTATATCTTATCCGTATAATATCAGAATCAGATGGAACTAGTCATATTGGGTTCATGACGGAAAAATGTACGTTATGGAGCTAATGTGACTGAGGATGAAGCTACTGGGATTTTGTGTTAAAATCGAATGCCTGTTTGATTTTAAACAAAACGAAAGCAGAACCGTCAATTACAAAACAAGGTGTGTAAACTCACTAACTCTGCTACGTTTATATTTTTATATAAACGAGTTTTATATTTATTTATAGTAATTTTATACTGTGCGATCGTTGCTTGGTTGAATAGTTGATAAAATTGGTTGATATGATTACATTGTTGATCGATTATTAGTTCTGATATCTCATATTGATGTGAAATAATATTATTGATGCTGATTAACATCTGTGGATGCAGGGAAACAGGTTGGAGGGATCCAACTAGATTCCTCAACGTTTATTTTACTATTTTTTGTTGTTGTTATGATATATGATGTGTTATATAATCCATGATTGGATATGTTGTGTTTGATTTACCCTGGTCTAGAAACTTGGTATTTTAGATACTGTAAAACATTTTCGAATGTGGAAATGGAAATTGAAATTTAAAAATGGAATTCATTTCCAAAATAGAAATTAAATTTCGAATATAGTGGAAAATAGAAACCTGTTCAAATGGATAAACCAAGAAGTTGTTTGTAAATAAGAATATAAATTAAGTGAATTATATAACGGGACAAATTGGAATATAAGTTCAAATATGATTTATATAGGAAAGCGAAAATCGGTTTTAAAACCAATATTTGAAAATAGATTTGAACTTGGCAAATTATAAAAGAAATTATAAAAGAGGTTTTAAATGATTGGAATAAAAAAATTAGATTAGTATGAAAAATCTGAATAGAAGTTATATATAGGATTTGGGTTTAAGATATTATTTATAAATACGAAATTAAAACTGATTTGGTTGTATATAAAAGAAATATATTCACGGTTAAAGTGAATAATGGTTTAAAGCAAATATTTTGCAAATGAAATATCTCTAAAGGAAAATTAGATTTGAAATACGGATCCAAACATGAAATTTAATGAAAAGGGAAATGAATAATAGTTTTTAAAAGAAAACGATGAGTTTAATTTTAAAATTCAGAGTATAAAATATAGTGTGATTATGTTTTGTAGATTGGAATGGTTAGAAAGGAATTTGGTAATAATTGGAAAAGATAAATTCAAAAGTGAATTTGGAATTTGAATCAACCTGAAATGGTAGATAAATTGTAACGACCCGCATTTTTCAGCGATATAATTAATTTATTTAATTATGTGAATAATGGTTTTGTTATTTAAAATGACCAGAATTGAATAATATTGAATATTTAATTAAAATAAATAATATGATAATGTATTTAATCTCTGAAATAGTCAGAAATAGTGGAACTCACGAAATAATGTGAATTGGATCATCTGTGATATTTAATTCAGTTTAGAATTAAATTAGAATAATGAATATATTATTTGAATGACAGTTTGAACGTATAATTATTTTATAATTATAATCGAGCTCGAAATGGCGCGGCAGTTCGCTATTTGGCGATTTGAACTTCAACTGAATATACAGGGTTCATTTTAAATCGGATTTCTGTGAAACAAGAAACGTTAGGAGCTGGTGAAGTATATTTTTCTATTGGAAGAGAAAAATTAGAATTTCATCGTGTAGATTTTGAAATATGTCCAAATCAAATTTTAGAAAAGTCGCTATGGAATTCCTTTATAATTTATATCGATTTATTTATATTTTAAAATGGATTTTTAAATATAAATCGAATATCGATGAAACACTAGATTTGAAATATCGAGTTATAAATTCCAGTGTAACAATATGATATTCTATTGTGAATATATACGATAATATTTATTTTTAAATATTAAATTTAATTGTTTTTAAATATATTTATATATTTAAAAGGGTTATTTAGAGCTTTAAAAATAACTAGTTTTGCAAACGACCTCAGAATTCAGTGAAACTAATTTTGTTGGATCCGCAATATTAAATTATTGCTAGATTTCAATTTCCGTGATTTTTGAAGTCAGTATGTGGCCGTACGGGATTTAATGTGAAAAACAAACGATAATTTGACTTTAAAAATACCCTGTGTGAGCATACAAAGTCGGAATTCGACGAAACCAGTTTCGTTGGGTTCGTAATGTCGAACTGTAGTTGCATGTCCAGTTTCATGATTTTTGGGTATCGTATGTGATCACAGGAATTTTAGAGCACAAATGTAAAACAACGATAGCTTAAAATTAAATAAAATAATCAATAAAAAATATATTAAACCTATCCTACATATTATCGTTACCTCAACAAACCCTTCTCACAATTTCTCTTCTGGTCAAAACTCACGCCGCCACCACAGAAAAACAAAAACGTGAAAACCCTCTTTCAAAAATCAAGAGTAAATCAAAGAAATTTCTAAAAATCCTTATATATATATATATTTGAAATCCTTATGAGATTCCCTTCCAATCTATACCCATTTGAATGGGTGTGATACCAATTCTGGTTCGCTCGTTTTCCCCAGCGAGGTCTAGGTTTCCGGTATTGGTGATTTATGGGTGACGATATGCGGTTTCGAGTGTATATTTGGGTTTGCCTTCGAATTCCGCATCTTATATGAAAAGCTTGTGGATTTCGGTGATATAATTGTTCGTGAGTTTACTATAGGCTTACGAAGGGGTGAAAGACGCGGTTCCTACTACGGGTTCAATTTGTGTCAAACGGGTACAGGATGAAAGAGGGGTGGAAGCTAAGAATTTTGTTGTATGCCGTTGGATTTATAATAGAGTAAAAATGGTGTTTGGATTTTTCAATTGGAATGGAAATGAGAGCGTTCAGTTTTATTTCCTGGGAATGAGCATCGAGTTGAAGCTCGTGAAAGGGAAGAAGGGTCAAGGACGGGAATGGGCTTTAATTTAAATGGTTAGGACCATCTAATAATAAGCTAGGTAATTTTTTATTTAAATTAGTATTTAAACATGTAAATTTAATATTTGGGTCATACATTAACAGAATTACGAACGGTCAGATCCGTTGGGATCGTATGGACGGTGGCTACACCGTCCAACTGACCGGGAGTGAATTGGAGCTCGTTCGGATTTATGGTGAAATTAAACGCCTGAATCAAATCAATGACCAATTATCGTTATTTAACGATAATCGTCCAATGTGAGTAATCTCACTAACTCTGCTCAGTTTATATTTTTATAAAATATTTTTAGAATTTATAAATGATGGTTGTTTGCTGTGTGTTGGCTGTTTGGTTGAACTGCTAGTCAGTTGATTGAAAATATAGATAACGATATAAATATACATCGTTAATCAAATATTGATTCTGTTTAGTAGAATATTTCATGGTAAAATGAAATTGATGTTAATTTTATTGTTTAACATATGTGGATGTAGGTAAACAGGTCGGAGGGACCCAACTGGGTTCCTTAACATTTATTTTACTGTTTTTCATATATTGTGATATATGATGTGATATGAAATCTGTTGTTGATTTTGTTGGTTGAATGATACTGATCATAGTTATATGGTACGTTAAATACCATAAGGAATACTGGAATGTTAAAAAGGAAATTTTCAATGTTGTATTGAAAAAGAAATGTTTATAAAATCAAAGATTTTATAAAAAGAAAATATTTATTTAGAAATAAATAGGTTAAAAAGGAATATTTATTTGTTAATCAAATAGATAGGATTGAAAAAGAAATATTTGTAACTATTTACAAATAGATTTGAAAAGGGATATTTATTTGAAAAATAAATAGAATAGAAAAGAGAAAAATTTGTAAAATAAATAAAAAAGGGAATAGTTATAGTATCAAAGGAATTACTTATAAAATCGATAGATTTTATAAATTGAAATATTTTATAGAATAAATAGAATTATCAAAAAGGGATTTATTTTGTAAATAAATAGATTTTTAAAGGAAATACTTGAAAGGCGACTAGAATTGTATAAAAGGAGAATTTTGCATTTGAAATGTTTAGACACGTGCTTCGCACACGGGTATAACGTGTTATGGATTTAAAGAAAAGTTTTTAAATAGAATCTATTCTAACTGATAGATTGAGAAGATAAATTTATAAATAATATTTTATAAATCAAATAAAATATTTATCATTGGATAAATATAATATATATATATGAGGCAAGAGTTATATAGAGAAGTAAGAATCGATTTCAACATCGATATTTGAAACTGAATAAACGTAGAATTAATCAAAGGAGTTAATCATTTAGAGTTAATTAGATAGAGTTAATCGAATTAGAATTAATTGAATATTAGTTATTCAATTAGAGTTGATCAAATATAGTTATTTGAGATAAAGTTAGTCAAACATAGTTATTTAGGATGTGTTGCCATTTCAAACGACTGCTAGCGTAATTCGCAGGGCTGCAGATAGCCTATGGCGGTCGGATGTTTCCTGTGGGAATCAGGCGTAACCATTGTGATCGCTGCGATCTAGAGTCAAGCGAATGGTGTTAAATTGAATATCAGCCATTCGAAATAAAGTTAAAACAGACATAGTTATTCGAATATAAATTAATCGAATATTAGTTATCAGATAGGAGTTAAATAAGTAGAGTAAATAAGTTGAGTTAATCAAACCGAGTTAATCCAAATGAGTTAAATCAAAGGAGTTATTCAAAACAATTTATCCGAATAAAATTGAGGGAGTTAATCGAATATAGTTTATTCGGAAGGAGATTAATCGAATGTAAATCATTCATAGAGAGTTAATCGAATGTAAATCATTCGATGAGAGACTATCGAATATAGTTATTCGAAGAAAGAGTTATCGAATATAGTTTATTCGAAAAAGGGTTATCGAATAGAGATTATTCAAAAAAGAGAATTATACGTTGAATTCGATTATATCGAATTAGGAAAAGTACTATTTACTTTCCGTCTTTAAATCAAGATGTATATTATTATTCAATTAGTTATTTGTTATTTATTCAAAATAAGGAATAAGAATTTTATTTATTTTATTTTATTTCGAAAGCGTGGGACTATAACACCATCGTTATAATCAAATGATTTGATAAAAGAAGTAGATTCATAAATAGAATCCGATTTATGTAAGGAATTGTTAAAGATTTAAACGGTGAACTTTGTCTATTTCGAGGTTAGAAATGTTGTTCAGTTAAGGTCTGAGAGGTAATTATACCCCAACTTGATTGACTTCGTTTTTAACTAAGGGATGGGTAAGGTTCGATAGTGAGGATTGATTAAGTGAATTTAGTTAATGAGTGTAATGGTTTAAATTGGCTTAGTGGTATTTTATTTAAACATCTGTTTAAATCATATGAATAAATTTTGGAAACATTTTCCAAATACAATCAGAGATATTTTCTAATCATAGAAAATGGAATGTTGATGAGAAAGAATACTGGAATGGCAGTAATGCATGAAACAGAGATGGAAATTTTTTCCAATGATTGATGATGGATATTTTCTAAATTTAGAAAATAAGAATTTACAAATATATAGAAATGGGGAAATGGATAAATTAAAGATAATTTTATAGAAAGAAATAAATGTGGATTGATGATTGATTGATAGAATTTCCATCTGGAAATAATATCGTTGGTTGCACACCTGTTTTTCTTTGATAGTTAGATCACCGACTATCGAAGTTTTGACCATTCTATCGTCGTCAAAATGGAGAGACCGGGATCAGATGAATTATCTGAAAACCACTCTGTATGGACGTTAGCGTTGCGATCAAATATTGAAGACGGAGTTATGCAAGGACTATCCTGTTACAGAATAGTTCCTTCGGTTTGTCCAGTCCCAGGACAAACGTGAATGGACGAATGTCTGACAGAGTATATCTAACGAATCGCGTAAGTTGATCTCTTCAAACGTACTTACGTTTGGTGGCGGAGGAATTCGTTTCTCTTAGCTTTATACTCGTGGTAATTTTGGAGAAATCAATTTGTGATTTGACGGGTATGACGATGTGGCATTCAAAGCGAATGGTGGTCAGGTATATCAAAGATACGTTATGACCTCAAGCCTCATCAACCGGGAAATGACAGAACTCGGGCAGGCAGCATAGCTAAGTGGGTCGCTCCCATTAGGGTGTATATCACCTATCCAGAGAAAGTCCATTTCATTCTTTTATCTGTTATCGATGCTGTCCCTTTTCGGGAAACGGTGGGTAGCTCCCGACCGTTGGTGATATACATTCGATACACTCAAGCGAAATGAGTGGTCGGTCATGTGAGGGCCGGGTTGAAAGATGTTCTTGTTGAACCCAGTGTATTCGTCTCTAGAGATACACCATCGGCAGGTGGTCCCATACCTTGTCATAGTTGGAATCCAATCTCCAATAAGCGCTCGCGGTTTTGTTTGTATACTATATATGTGGAACGTGAGATGCAAGCGTTTCTGCTAGATTCTAATTACTTGTGATTAGACATTATTATAATATCAGAGGAGTATTTATTTCCGAAACTGTTTTGGGTTATCGTAAGGTAAAAGTCGTCTGTGTTTATGTGTGGATCGGTCTTACTATTATCATTTCTTTTGAAAAGGATTTTAAAAAGCTAAAACAAAATTATTTGAGTTTAATCACACTAGTCCCATGACTGACCCAGAGTTTATTTTTTTCTGTTTTCCCTAAACTCTTGGGTGCCCAAATTTGTACGGGCAGTCAAGTAGTTCAGGTCTTTACAGATATACTTGGAGGAGCTTGAAGCAGGAGGCTTCAGGATTATATAGCTATTGTTATTTCCGCTGTGTGTAAGTGTTGTACTCTGATATTGTTATCATACTGTTTTATTGCTAAGTTATGTTATATATTATATTTTGTTCGTTCCGTTGTGAGATTCGTGTTTACTCTGATTACGTTCTTCTTCTTCTTCTATTCTAGTTTTCTATCTTATCTATTCTCACCCTCTAACTTCTTTCTATAAAAGATCAGGAATTTCTGATGTCTGAATAGTCAACATGGTAGTTTTGTGTTGATTTTCGGAGTCGAAAATCCCAGTTCGTTACATAAATTCCGAAGTTCGGAATATAATCGAATATAGATTATTCGAAGAGAGTTATCTATTGGGATTCGATTATATCGAATTTAGGGAAGTAGTTATTTTTACTTTCCATTTTGAATCAAATCTAATTATTTATTTATTTATTGAATTAATAAGTACAAGTTATATTTTTATATACCAATTATTTGGGAACAACGATTATAACGCTACCGTTAAAAATCTAAATAGCGATTTTGGCCCTGTCTTTATAATAAATGATTTGTAAATTTAAACAGAGATTTTAGCGTTGTCTTTATAATATATGTTTTATAAATATAAACAGCGATTTTAGCGCTATCGTTATAATAAATGATTTGTAAATCTATACAGCGATTTTAACGCTATCGTTATAATAAATGACTTATAAATCAAATATTTGGAAACAACGATTATAACGCTACCATTATAATTAATGTTTTTCCATATAGGAAGCAGATTCTTAGATTGAATCTGAGAATCGCGTAAGTGATATTTTGTTTGAAGTTGTGAGCTTTGGCTATTTCAAAGTTGAAATGTTGTTCGTTTAGGGTCGGAGAGGTAATTATACCCCAACTTGATTGACTTCATGATTGATGGAGAAATGGTTAAGGTTCGATAGTGAAGATTGGTCAGCAATATGGTTAGTTGATAAATGATTAATGGTTTGAGTTATAATAACGATGTTTTATAAAATCGCGCTAATTTAAAGGATTTTGAAAAGTTTTTTCCCAAATAAAATGGGAGATATTTTCTATGCATAGAAAAGGAAATGAATTGGTCGACGAGGAATTTAAAAATGAAATATGGAAATATTTTCCGACATTAATAAGGGATATTTTCTGAATATAGAAAATAAGAATTTGTGAATATATAGAAAAATATTTTCCAATTGTAATAAGAGATATTTCCTCGAATAAAGAAATTATGATATTGAAATATTTTTCCAAGAATAGAGAGAGAAAATCAAGCTTTGGAAGGATACGAAAGAGGGAAAATGGGAATTTGAAATCGATAATATAATAAAGAACTAGTACAAATAGGGGACAGTATTGTTTGATGGTTGATCGGTAGAATTTCCATTTGGAAATAGGATCGTTGGTTGAATGGATGTTCCTTTGATAGTTAAATCACCGACTATCAAAGTTTTAGTTTATTTTATACCTCCGTTGTCTATATGGAGAGACCGGGATCAGATTTAATATCTGAAAACTCCTCCGTATTGGTTTAAGCGTTACAAATCAACTTCTGTTTAAGATCACTGAAGATGGAGTAAAATGCAAGGGTTGTTCTATTAACCCTAGGTAGAAATTCCCCAAGATGGATTAATAGAACGGTGCCTTTCGTATTGGATTTCCAACATGACCAGGTATGGAACCACCTTCCAAAAAGTGTACTCTTGAGGGGATACACTGGAGTTAAACAAGAACATCTAACCTCATGTCATAAGTGCCATTACAGTTTTCTAATTACTGTAATCCTAGGCATTTTAATTATTAACCAATTAATTATACCTATGTCTTTATAGGTGTTCATGCCCATTTTTCTAATTATAATCATAATGGATTATATATCCAAATTCATATTCGTCATTCAAGTTATTTCTAATGTCCCCCCATCCCCCCCCCCCCCCTCGGTTCCCTAACTGACGCATTCGCATATACTTGGCGTCATGCCTAGGCTAGAAAGTAGCATAGTCATAAACAATAAAAGGGAAAGATGACAGTAGTGATTATTTTAACAAAAGTGACATAAACATGTAATTGGCATGGTGATAAAGTGGACGTATAAAAATAGATCTAGTGAGCATGTGATAATAAAACTAGATCTAACATACTAAGGATGCCACAACAAGGATTCATATTTTCCAATTAATGACAGATCCAAATTAGCCACAATCATAGATAAAGGTTAAGATCCACAAATGTGACATGATAAATTAACCATAAGTGAATTAGATCTATAAAAGTAGATCTAGCATAACAAGTTTAAGATCCACAAATGCGACATGATAAATTAACCACATGCGAATTAGATCTATAAAGGTAGATCTATCATGATAATATTTAAGATCCATAATTTATAGTAAATCAAAATCACAGTCATATCACATTTACTTTTAATCATTTAAATCTAAAAGTAACTAACTCACAGTGTTTGGACTTTTGAAGATAGAAAAGAATTGTTGGTGTTGAATCTCAGATCTATAGTTGAAACGTTTGAATCTTTTAAACTTAATTTGTAGAAGAAGAAAGGATTAGATTCAGTTTAGGCACTGACGGCATCTAGCCTCCATTGTTTTTTCTAGTATGAGAAAACAAGAGATGTGAGGTATATTTATAGCTGCTGGCCTCCAGTTTTCAAATGCCACATCATCCCTAGGGTGAATCGGGCCATGGCTCGACACCCAAATACCCTCGATCGACCCCTAGGTTGACCCAGCAGGGCTCAGGTCGACCCATAAAATGGGGCGGTTCGGCTATTCCCCCTCCCTATTCGCTGTTTTGGTATTTTTTATTTGTTTGTGTATATATATATATATAATGTAACACCCTGTAATTCTGTTAATATTTACAAATTAAAGAATAACTAATCTCAGACGTGAGAATTGTGGGAAACGGGTTGCGCCATTGTGTTCATCTCGGAATTCTAGTGGAGATAGAGTCCGAGTTTGCGGGAAACGAGTACCGGATGAAAAAGTTATGGACGAACGAAATTTGGGGGCAAGGAGAGAGAAGAAAGAAAAAAAATGCACTGGCGCACTTGGGAAGTGCGCCAGTACATATTTACACTGGCGCACCTGCCAAGTGCGCCCAGGCCGAGGCTGGAGCCTGCACAGCTTTCTGGTTCAGGCTGACCCGTGTTGTTGAGTCCATTCTGACTCCTTGCTGAATCATTAGGGCTGACTCATCACCCTATCATAATTAAATGGTTTTGATTAACCCTAAGAACATCCGACGGCTTAAATTAATTTATAACTCTATAAAAGACCCCTATACACAAACCCTAAATCAGAAAATAAACAAAGACCATAGCCGTCATGTTGATATTTTGAGACCTAGAGCAGCCGCCATCAAATTAAAGATAAAGAACATCAACTAAATCAGAACTACCCAACCCTAACAGCGATTCTTCATCAAAAGAGCGCTAATTCGACTCTCTTTCTTCTATAATCGTGAGTATGATAGTCTTAACAAGATTATTATCATTTTAATTAGGTTAAGTCATGAATGGATTGTGAGTAGATGATGTGAATTGACATATGCTATCATGTATGTTATTAATCCTATGCTATGTGGTGATGATATACTATATGTTGTAAATCATGCTATGATGATGTTATGTATGTTGAAAGTTTCTACGCTAAGTGGCGATGAATCATACATGTAAAAAGCCATGATGTTACTATCTATGCTAGTTAGTTCATATTAATTAAATCCTCATGTTTGGGCTATGTTGATCTATATGACAAGTTACATATGTTGATTAGAAAAGTTATTAACATATGCCATGACATCTATTATGACATCTAGAACTATGCTATGACATATGTGATATCCTATGCTAGTTCACACCATCATTATGTTGCATATAAACCCCATATGCAAGTTTATGTATAAATTTGGGCTATGATCATATCATGTAAATTGTGACATTTAACAAGTTGACACCTTTTGATCCTTAACATGTGTAGTTTATGCAAGTTTCACCCCTATTATGATTAGATTTATTTTAATTGTCTATATGTTGTGATAATTTATCTTTGTGCTATGCGTTAGACTATTCAAGTCTAGCCTATATTATGCATTGAATAAGCGAACGTATAAACGTGGGGTAGGGGTAATATTAAGGATTTAATAATATGATGTTGGGTGCATTTGATATGATTTTGCATACCATGAGTGGATGACCATAATTGAGTCAATTATGGACATCAATAAAAGTGGACTTAATTAATAATTTTGATAGGGAATTATTAAAACTAGGGTAAAAGATTGAAAGTTGTCAATCAATGCTTAGGACACGAGGTTGGACTCGTTTGTGACGTAAACCTGCCCGGAACCGCCCGGAAAATCCAGTGGTCACAAATGTCAGCCCAATGTGAGAGGTCCTAGGCCTAAACTAAAGCATAACGGTTGTAAAGACACGAGGTTAGACTCTTTTATGGTGTAAGACTGCCCGGACCCGCCTGGCAAATCCAGCTGCCATAAATGCCAATCTATTGTGAGAGGTCTTTATGAGGTTATGGCCTGAATGAATTAAGAAATACTTAACCAGATAAACATGTAAAGTGGGACATGGGGGTTAAGTAGGTGCCTTAGGTGGCATGAGGAATCTAGTGGGTGCCCTTAGTGGCATGTGAAATACGATTAGTAAGACTTAACCAAACACACATGTAAATGAAACATGACTAAGAAGGTTAAGTGGGATATACTAGTGGTGACAAGCTTAGGTGGGTAGCTTGTGGGGGGCCGTTTCAACCAGTATCCCAAACGTATTTTTGTGGGCTCAACCCAAGTCGAGGACGGGACACGCATACTGGGTTTGACTATAAGAGGCCAAAACGGGGAGCGGTGGCAACGCAAGTCCAACGGGTTTCATATGCGTGTGTGGATTCGGGCTGGTAGGTAAGACGTTGTTGCATCATGTAGGTATAAGCCGTGCATTCTTAGTTGTATCGGGTTGCCACTTTATGGGAGTGATACACCCCACTATGGGGCCAGCACGGGTATCTACGAGTAGGGAGCCGATCGAAAGTGGGTAGTGGGGTACACCTAGTGGAGATAGGGGCAGACGGCACCTATGTAGTCAGCTAGGAGTACACGAAGTTACTTATAAAATTTCTAAGAGGGTAGTGGGGTACACCTAGTGGAGATAGGGGCAGACGGTACCTATGTAGTCAGCTAGGGGTACGCAAGGCTATTTATATAGTTTCTGTGTGAAGCAGGCGGGATCAACCTTTAGGGTTACTGGTGCGGTGCAGTGTAGTAATTGGCGCAGTGCAGTGTAGTTATGGGTGGTGCAGTGTTGTAATTATTCGTTAGTAATTAGGTGTGCCTTTACCGTTATCTTTAACGTTTTCTTAAACACCATCTTTATCTTCCAAATAGTTCATAGACATTTACTTGTCTTCCAGCTTATGCCTTAGTCTTGTTATTTTGATAATAGTATTGTAAGAATTATCATACTCGCCGGACTTTATGTCTGACCCCCTCCATTTCTATCCTTTTCCCCCTCCAGGTCCTCAGATTGGACCCAGTTCTAGTGGAGTTTGTTTGGATTGCTCATCTCTCTTTGGAAAGCTTGGACCGTTGAAGTAAATCTAGCTTGTTATCTTCTTTAATGGTTATTTGTGTAATGGGATTATGTATTTTGTTTTTATGAAGATGGATAATGTATTTGACTCTGATTAATGGTTTTGTGAAGTAATAAACATGTTTCCGCTGCAATATAATGAAGTTTAGTTTTCAAGTACTACATATTATCTGTCTTGTTGTAATTTTTCTATTCTATATTCACTTATAACCTCCATGGAAGTTAATGCATTCCCTTTGTGAGTGACATTAATGGACGTGGGGTGTTACACGTGGTATCAGAGCTTAAGGTTACCATAAAAGATAAAAATACTTTAGAAAAATAGTTATTTTTGGAAGAAATGTTTTCAAAAACATGTTTTCATAAGAAATTTAAAGAGGAAGTTTTTATGAAAAACATAATCCCCAAATAGCCATATATCTTTATCTTTCGAATTCTCCATTTCGAATCTTTCCTTTTTTGTTTCAGCATGGCTGAAGATCTTAACCTACCTGACGGTGTAACGATACCAGGATGGTATAGGAGGTTGTTAGAGGCTAGGGTCGCCGCAAGTCCAGCCAATGTTCCACCACCAGTTGCACCCGTTCCTCCTCCTCCTCCTCCTCACGTAGATACTTTTGCAAAGACGTGCAAGGAATTCAAGGCTATGGGTGGAAAACCATTTCAAGGGTCAGAAACGTTTGTGGAAGCTAGAGACTGGCTTAAGTAGGTGGAAGAATTGCTAGAAATCTTTGAAGTAGAAGAAGGGAGGAGAGTTCGTTTAGCAGCTTGGTTGATGAAAGGAGAGGCCTCGTTTTGGTGGGAGGTCACTAATGGGGAGCATCCTGTTGACTCTTGGGCGGATTTTAGACGTAGGTTCGAGGCGAAGTTTCTCTCTAGGGCAGAAGAAAATCTATATATGGAAAGGTTCTTGGCATTGAAGCAAGGAAGCTCGTCAGTGAAAGAATATGTCAACAAATTTAATCAGCTAGCAAGGTTTGGATTAGACTTAGTGAACACGCCGGAGAAGAAGGTGCTGAGGTTCGTTAATGGATTGAATGAACCGTTGCAAGGGTTGGCCATGACCCACATCCCTATAGGGACCACCTTTGAGAAGCTAGTAGAAATGGCACTCATGCACGAGGAGAAAGGCACTAAAGCTGATAAGGCACCCGAGAAGAAAGGGGATCAAAATAAGGGTGGCAAAGACAATAACGACAAGGGAAAGAAGAAATGTTTTAACTGTGGGACCCCAGGCCATCTCAGCAAGGACTGCCGAAAGAAAGAGAAGACTGGTTGTTTTCATTGTGGCGATGTGGGACATTTAGTGAAGGACTGCCCAAGGAAGGGGCAGAGGACAGGGACTACCTCGGAAGGACAGGTGCAGGCTCTTCTGGCACCAGGGCAGGCAAGGGGACAAGTTCAGGCTCTCGCGGTCCCACCGCTGCAAGAACGAGGGAGAACCATTTCTGTTGAAAGCTTAGTTTTTCTGTTTAATCATCCTGTCCGTACTTTATTCGATTCGGGCGCATCGCATTCGTTTATCTCTACATCATTAGTTGAAACACTGCACCTAGATACTAGTATTGTTACTGATCCCTTAGTAGTCTCAAATCCTATTGGTGGTTCGGCTCATCTTTCTATGATTTGTCGGGATTTGAGAGTGTTTATCTTGGGCGTTGAGTTTGAATGCAACGCCTTTGTCCTTGGTTTCACTGGCTGTAGTGTGATTCTAGGGGTGGATTGGCTAGCCAAGCGAGGTGCCATCCTAGACTGTGAAAGGAGGGTAGTTAGACTATTGATTTGTTGTAGAAAAACCCTCATATTTCTTGCGACCCTAGGGGTTCAGTGATGCTTAGCTGCCTAGAATCTTCTAACGCATCTAACGATGATTAGGAACCTATTTGTATGGTCCGTGAGTATGGAGACGTCGTTGATAAAGCACGGGGTTTACCCATAGGCACGGAATAAGTTTTCGTATGTGCTTAATAGATTAAGCAAAGTCCGTTATGTAATCAACGGTAGTTTTGGAACAAGACTGGCAAGGACGGCCAGAGTCGGTCAAGTGCTCAATTGATTGACCATCTTACTAGTATCATCTCACGTAGGTCGTCTGAATTCGAAGGAGGTATCCCTTGGGTGTTTATCTGATATTGGTTTAGGCCTTTGGGGCTTGCACTTGGGGGATGTCGAATTCGACTAGGATGGTCTGCGTGAGAGATGGATAGTTGTGACGATTTTACATGGGATAATATCCTGGTTTTCTCTAGAAGCAGAGAAGAGCATGCCCTATGTCTTAGGGAAAGCTTAGGGACCCTACAAGTGCACTAGCTTAAAGCTAAGTTCTCCAAGATACCATTTTTGGAGGAAGGAAGTGAGGAATTTAGGGCATGTGGTCTCTAGGGAAGGGAGATATGTTAAGGTGGATGGAGTTCTTAGCATCCTACGACTTCGAGATAGCATATAACCCTGGCAAGGGTAACGTGGTGGCGGATGCCTTAAGTAGAAAAAGGTTATCCTTAAGTCCTTTGTTTGTGGAGCGGCGAAGCATAGAATTCATTTCGATGTTTGACTTTAGACCTTCCATTGACTTCGTACCCGGTTTGCTAGCATCCTTGGAGGTCAGACCTACGCTTTTGGGATGGATTGGCGAGGCACAGCGAGACGACCCGCAGTTGGTTGAGTTAGTAGAAAAACTCAAAGGAGGGGAGTCATCAAGCCATCTCTGTTGGTATACCCTAGATGATAAGGGTTGGTTACGTAGGGACGGTAGACTTTGTGTACCAAAAGACGATGACCTAAGGAAGACTATTCTTGACGAAGCACATCGTTCGAAGATGACCATTCATCCCGGCGGGGACAAGATGTACATGGACATGAGACGAGTTTACTTTTGGGCCGGTATGAAGAGGGACGTAGCCGAGTATGTCGCTAGATGCTTGGTGTGCCAACAGGTAAAAGCGGAGCAAAAGAAACCCGGTGGGTTACTTCACCCATTGGAGGTTCCACTATGGAGGTGGGAAAGCGTCTCGATGGACTTTATTGACGGATTACCGAGATCGAGAAAGGGTAATACGGGGATTTGGGTTATAGTAGATAGACTTACTAAAAGCGCCCATTTCATTCCCGTAAAGAGTAAGAGGACTGCTCCATGGTTAGATTCCGTATACGTTCGAGAAATAGTTCGTTTGCACGGTGTTCCTTCTAGCATAGTGAGTGACCGCGATCCTATTTTCACTAGCGAATTTTGGAGAAGCTTACAAGAGGCGGTAGGGACTCAGTTATGTTTGAGTACCGCATATCATCCTCAGATGGACGGCCAGACTGAGAGGGTGAATCGCATTCTAGAGGATCTGTTGAGGCTATGTATCCTAGACTTTGGGGGTACATGGGAAGAGCATCTTCCACTGGTGGAGTTCGCATATAATAACAGCTTTCAGTCTAGCATTGGTATGGCACCATTCGAAGCTCTTTATGGACGGCCGTGTCGTTCGCCTACATGTTGGTGGGAATCTACCGATAAGATCTTACTTGGGCCCGATATGATTAGAGAGACTTCGGAGAAGATCGACTTGATTCGGAGGAGGATGAAAGCAGCGCAAGATAGGCAGAAATCATATGCGGATAAGACAAGGACAGATCTTGAATTTGAGGTTGGGGACATGGTCTTTGTCAAAGTGTCTCCATTACGAAACATTGTTCGCTTTGGGTCCGTTGGGAAATTAGCACCAAGGTTCGTAGGACCATTTCCTATTAAGGAGAAGATTGGGCAAATGGCGTATAGAGTGGAGTTGCCTGAGAGACTTAGTGGTGTACACGACGTATTCCATGTGTCACATTTGAGGAAGTGCTCGCACGAGACCGCGGAAGTGGTAGAGCCGAGCTTGCTTAGAGAGGTGGAGATAGAGCGTGATGCGACAATTCGACGAGCTCCTACGCGCATTCTTGGGTCGGAGATCAAGAGGTTGAGAAATTGAGAGGTCAGACTAGTCAAAGTACAATGGGGAGACGACAAGAGCAACACTACTTGGGAGACGGAAGAGAAGATGCGTTCGTTGTACCCTTTTTCTTTTTGAGGGTATGTCTTTTAATTTCTCCTTTATCGCTTATCTTGTACTTATCATACCTTTAGAGTATCCTCTCGTTAGTATTCTTGACCTTTAGATAGGATAATCCTATGGTTGAAACATGTGTTTGATACATATTATGTATGACGGATGCAAAGTGGATGCAAGTGTTTGCTAGTGGTTGCTCGTGGACGCATATACACACACTATTAGGCACTAGATCGGCTCAGTCACTTCATACTGCATATTGCGTATAAATGGTTGTATTTAGTAAAATGGATGTATAATGGTTGTGCTATCATATGGATACCGCATTTTGGTGAATGGTTGTGCACGCATGTAGAAATAATATGTAGCATTAGGGAACTTTTGCATACATAATGGACGCATGACACTATCATGGTTTGCATTAAAGGAGGTCAACTGAATCAGTGGACCGCCTGATTTTGCATTAGATAGGGACATATACACACACTGTGCATTTAAACATGAAAGCATTAGAAGACTATAAGGACAATGGATGCTTGTGTTCGATGGTTGAGTAGATGGTTGTTTGGATGTTAGGATATACATTCTTCTTAACTTGAAGATTTCGGGGACGAAATCCTTTAAGGAGGGGAGAATGTAACACCCCGTAATTCTGTTAATACTAATATTTACAAATTAAAGAATAACTAATCTCAGATGTGAGAATTGTGGGAAACGGGTTGCGCCATTGTGTTCGTCTCAGAATTCTAGTGGAGATAGAGTCCGAGTTTGCGGGAAACGAGTACCGGATGAAAAAGTTATGGACGAACGAATTTTGGGGGCAAGGAGAGAGAAGAAAGAAAAAAATGCACTGGCGCACTTGGGAAGTGCGCCAGTACATATTTACACTGGCGCACCTGCCAAGTGCGCCCATGCCGAGGCTGGAGCCTGCACAGCTTTCTGGTTCAGGCTGACCCGTGTTTTTGAGTCCATTCTGACTCCTTGCTGAGTCATTTGGGCTGACTCATCACCCTATCATAATTAAATGGTTTTGATTAACCCTAAGAACATCCGACGGCTTAAATTAATTTATAACTCTATAAAAAGACCCCTATACACAAACCCTAAATAAGAAAATAAACAAAGACCATGGCCGTCATGCTGATATTTTGAGACCTAGAGCAGCCGCCATCAAATTAAAGATAAAGAACAGCAACCAAATCAGAACTACCCAACCCTAACAGCGATTCTTCATCAAAAGAGCGCTAATTCGACTCTCTTTCTTCTATAATTGTGAGTATGATAGTCTTAACAAGATTATTATCATTTTAATTAGGTTAAGTCATGAATGGATTGTGAGTAGAAGATGTGAATTGACATATGCTATCATGTATGTTATTAATCCTATGCTATGTGGTGATGATATACTATATGTTGTAAATCATGCTATGATGATGCTATGTATGTTGAAAGTTTCTATGCTAAGTGGCGATGAATCATACATGTAAAAAGCCATGATGTTACTATCTATGCTAGTTAGTTCATATTAATTAAATCCTCATGTTTGGGCTATGTTGATCTATATGACAAGTTACATATGTTGATTAGAAAAGTTATGAACATATGCCATGACATCTATTATGACATATAGAACTATGCTATGACATATGTGATATCCTATGCTAGTTCACACCATCATTATGTTGCCTATAAACCCCATATGCAAGTTTATGTATAAATTTGGGCTATGATCATATCATGTAAATTGTGACATTTAACAAGTTGACACCTTTTGATCCTTAACATGTGTAGTTTATGCAAGTTTCACCCCTATTATGATTAGATTTATTTTAATTGTCTATATGTTGTGATAATTTATCTTTGTGCTATGCGTTAGACTATTCAAGTCTAGCCTATATTATGTGTTGAATAAGCGAACGTATAAATGTGGGGTAGGGGTAATATTAAGGATTTAATAATAAGATGTTGGGTGCAATTGATATGATTTTGCATACCATGAGTGGATGACCATAATTGAGTCAATTATGGACATCAATAAAAGTGGACTTAATTAATAATTTTGATAGGGAATTATTAAAACTAGGGTAAAAGATTGAAAGTTGTCAATCAATGCTTAGGACACGAGGTTGGACTCGTTTGTGACGTAAACCTGCCCGGAACCGCCCGGCAAATCTAGTGGTCACAAATGTCAGCCCAATGTGAGAGGTCCTAGGCCTAAACTAAAGCATAACGGTTGTAAAGACACGAGGTTAGACTCTTTTATGGTGTAAGACTGCTCGGACCCGCCCGGCAAATCCAGCTGCCATAAATGCCAGTCTAATGTGAGAGGTCTTTATGAGGTTATGGCCTGAATGAATTAAGAAATACTTAACCAGATAAACATGTAAAGTGGGACATGGGGGTTAAGTAGGTGCCTTGGGTGGCATGAGGAATCTAGTGGGTGCCCTTAGTGGCATGTGAAATACGATTAGTAAGACTTAACCAAACACACATGTAAATGAAACATAACTAAGAGGGTTAAGTGGGATATACTAGTGGTGACTAGCTTAGGTGGGTAGCTTGTGGGGGCCCGTTTCAACCAGTATCCCAAACGTATCTTTGTGGGCTCGACCCAAGTCGAGGACGGGACACGCATACTGGGTTTGACTATAAGAGGCCAAAACGGGGAGCGGTGGCAACGCAAGTCCAACGGGTTTCATATGTGTGTGTGGACTCGGGCTGGTAGGTAAGACATTGTTACATCGTGTAGGTATAAGCCGTGCATTCTCAGTTGTATCGGGTTGCCACTTTAGGGGATTGAAACACCCCACTGTGGGGCCAGCATGGGTATCTACGAGTAGGGAGCCGATCGAAAGTGGGTAGTGGGGTACACCTAGTGGAGATAGGGGCAGACGGCACCTATGTACTCAGCTAGGAGTACACGAAGTTACTTATAAAATTTCTAAGAGGGTAGTGGGGTACACCTAGTGGAGATAGGGACAGATGGCACCTATGTAGTCAGCTAGGGGTACGCAAGGCTATTTATATAGTTTCTATGTGAAGCAGGCGGGATCAACCTTTAGGGTGACTGGTGCGGTGCAGTGTAGTAATTGGCGCGGTGCAGTGTAGTTATGGGCAGTGCAGTGTAGTAATTATTCGTTAGTAATTAGGTGTGCCTTTACCGTTATCTTTAACGTTATCTTAAACACCATCTTTATCTTCCAAATAGTTCATAGACATTTACTTGTCTTCCAGCTTATGCCTTAGTCTAGTTATTTTGATAATAGTATTGTTAGAATTATCATACTCGCTAGACTTTATGTCTGACCCCCTCCATTTCTATCCTTTTCCCCCTCCAGGTCCTCAGGTTGGACCCAGTTCTAGTGGAGTTTGATTGGATTGCTCATCTCTCTTTGGAAAGCTTGGACCGTTGAAGTAAAGTCCAGCTTGTTATCTTCTTTAATGGCTATTTGTGTAATGGGATTATGTATTGTGTTTTTATGAAGATGGATAATGTACTTGACTCTGATTAATGGTTTTGTGATGTAATAAACATGTTTCCGCTACAATAAAATGAAGCTTTAGTTTTCAAGTACTACTTATTATCTGTCCTGTTGTAATTTTTCTGTTCTATATCCACTTATAACCTCCATGGAAGTTAATGCATTCCCTTTGTGAGTGACATTAAAGGACGTGGGGTGTTACATATAATTCTCTAATTTATCCTCTTTTAACGTTGTTGAAATACGGAGTGTTACATTCTCCCCTACTCAAAGGATTTCATCCCCGAAATCTCCAAGTTAAGAAGAATGCATCCTACCATCCATCATCCACCAATCACATGCATCCATTGTTCTTAAAATTTTCTAATGCTTATATGAACATATGCAAAGGTGTGTGTATATGTCCCAACACTAATGCCAAAAATCAGGCATTCCACTGATTCAGTTGACCTCCTTAATGCAATGTATGTTAGTGTCATGAATCCAACATGTGTGCAAACAATCCTATTACAACATGTAAATTCTATATGTGTGCACAATCATTCGTCCAAATGCAACATCTATACGATGATACATCCATTTTCATCCATTAAAGAAAGGAAAATGCACACACATCCATATGCAGTATGAGAGTGATTGAGTCGATTTAGTGCCTAATGTGTGTGTATATACATGCACATGCAACCACTAGCAAACACTTGCATCCACTTGCATCCATCAAACATAAAATCTCTCTAACACATGTTTACATCCATAGGATTCCTATCTAATGGTCGAAAATACTATTGATAGGACATACTCCAATGATAGAAGCAAGCATAGATAAAATTTTGGAAAAAGGAGTTAAGAACATACGCTCGAAAAGAAAAGGGTACGAAGCACAAATCTTGTCTTCGGTCTAACAAGTCGCATCCTCGTTATCTTCTCATCATTGCACTTTTATTAACCTAACCTCTCTGTTGCGTATTTTTTTAACCTCTTATCCAAGTATACGGGTATGAACTAGTCTAATTGTCGCCTCCCGTTCTACCTCTACTTCCTCACGCATGTTCGGCTCAACTACCTCTGTTGTATCGTGCAGACACTTCGATAATTAAGAAATGAGGAAAAACATCATGAATATCCGCACATAAGCGAAGAGAGTTGTATGCCTTAGTATCCTATAAAACCTAGTACATGTGCATCGTATTCAAATTTGACGCCTAACGCAGATATTCTCAAACCCTGACAAATCATAGACAGATGAACCGTACCACTAATGGGGTTTGAGACGACAACGGGATCCAAAACAGTACTAATACTAAGGTATAGAGACTTAATCACAAAATCAGATATAAAAGAATGCAAAGCGCCTGAATTAAAAAGTTCTAACAAGATGATTGGAAAGAGAAAATCAAACCTTCAACAAAAACTTTCCTACCTCTGTCTGGTACACCGGCCACGAGAGCATGCACCTTCCCTCCAGAAGGTCCACCCTTGCTTTTTCGGGCACTCCCTAGTATAGTGTCTGATTTCACCAAAGTTGAAGCAAACATTCTTCCTTTTTCTACAGTCTTTGACCAAATGACCCACGTGCTCACAACTATGGCATTTCTTTTTTCTTGAGCCTTGTTGTGCTTTCCGCCCCCTTGTTGTTGTTCTTGACTTTACGAATGTCCTTGAGCTGGGTAGCCAATTGAATCTTCCTTTGATCTTCCACTTTAAAGATTACAAACAAGCCCTCAGTATCCTTGAGCCAATTCCTTGCCTTTACGAATGTCTTGGTTCCATGGAATGGCTTTCCTCCCATAGCACGGAAATCTTTGCAGATCTTGGAAAAGGTATTTGCACGAGGAAGAGGAGGAGGAGCAACAGGTGCAGCTGGGGGAGGAACGTTTCCTTGGCCTTCGGCAGGCGCCATGGCCTCCAGATACCTACGGAATCAGCCTGGCGTCGTAACACCCTCTGGGATATTAGGTTCCCCAGACATGCTAAAAAAAGAAAAGGAAAGAGATTTAGACAAAGGATCGAAGGATATTACATATGGCTTCAGGGAATAAGTTTTTCAAAACAGACTTTTCTTTTTGAAAAAAGCTTTCTTTTAAAACCTTTTTGAAAATAATTTTCAAAAACTTTTGTCAATCTGGTAACCTTCAGCTCTGATACCAAGTGTGACACCCCAAGTCTGTTAACGTCACTCACTAAGGGAATGCATTAAGTTTCGTGAAGCGTTATAGGTAAACAGAAACAAAAATATTACAAGACAGATATAAAAGCAATAGCGGAATTTAAATTTTTATTTCAAACATAAGTCATAAAATCGTGGTCCAAAATACCATAAGTCTGAATCTACATAAAACCCATTACGATAATATAAAACTTCTGTCTTGTACCATCAGAGTACAGAAAATACACAAAAAACAAAATTCCCCATGAGAGACAAAGCCATAGTAGTTGAAGATAGAAACGGAGCAGTACTTCAAAAGTTGTTCCAAGCACGACGATAGCAAAATCCCGACTAAGCCTGGGAACCTGGGGCCAAGGGAGGGGGAGGGAGCGGAAGAAAGAAGAGGAAACAAAAAGGGCCAGACATAAAGTTTGGCGAGTCCAATTACTTTTAGCAAGTAAAAGTATCATGACAGACATACAAAGTGGATAAGAGAGATATCATCATAATAGGTAAGTGTGACAAGGTAAACATGATAGAGTATATTGCGCTTTTGGATATTTCTCTGTACCAATACTAGTATAACAAATATGTAACAGGATTACATACTCCCTAATTGCTTAACAGAAATAGGATGATCCCAACACAAATAAAATGGTAGTTTTAGATGTTTCTTGTAACGGGTATTAACCCAAATGAAATTAGCCGGTATCTAATCAGAAATAACGGGTGTTAGCCCAGACAGAAACACAGGTACCCCACAGAAACAGACAGGACTAGATATACCCTATTTACAATCCCCCCAATTGATCGACTCCCTATTCCATAAATACCATGTGTCGTCCTCACGGTAGGGTGCATTACTTCCTAAAGTGGCGACCTACAGAAGGACACAGACCTATTTACTGGTACTACAGCGGCTTATTTTCCCAAATCCAAGTCGTACTCATGCACGCATATGAGTCCATTGGAACGCGCCAGTACACTCCTCCTCTAAGATGAACCTCTTATAATCAGTTCAATAAGCGTGCCCTGACCCTACCTAGTGCGGGGTCCCCCTTCAATAGCAGAATTGGTTACTGACTAATATGGGTCCCACACAACAGATGACACAAGCCAACCCTTACAGATTTTGTGTCCCCAACTAACTAGGATTTTGACAGGTTATGCCTAACAGATTTAACATATTCACATAAACCCCTATAGATTTATGGGTTAAACTTTAGAAGTTAACGGGTTAATATAACCCCAACATATTTAACGGGTTAAGTTTGTGGACCTATATATACAAATATTACCCACCAACCTAAGATGTACTTAACCCTCCCACTGTTTCATTCAAGTTTACTTAACCCCTACTCAAGTTAACATGTTCATACAATCCCTATGGATTCAACTTGGTTAAGTATTCAAATTCGTTACCATGTCCATTTATGGTTATAATGGGCTAGATCTCCCACATTAGGCCTACAACTTGTGGATGCTGGATATGTCTCTTGGGTCTGGGCAGACTTCTTCCACATGTTGGGCCTAACCTCGTGTCTTAGCCTGTCTCGTATTTGTGCAATTAGACCCCTCACATTAGATTCAACATTTGTTGTTGCTGGATATGCCGGTCGGGTCCGGGCAGACTTCCACCGCAAGTGCAATTTAACCTCATGTCATAAGTGTCGTTACAGTTTTCTAATTAGTGCAATCCTAGGCATTTTAATTATTAACCAATTAATTATACCTATGCCTTTATAGGTGTTCATGCCCATTTACCCAGTTATAATCATAATGGATTATATGTCCAAATTCATATTTGTCATTCAAGTTATGCCAATTCTAATGCCCCTCCCCCCCCCCCCCCGTTCCCTGACTAATGCATTCACATATATTTGGCATCATGCCTAGGCTAGAAAGTAGCCTAGCTATAAACAATAAAAGGGAAAGATGACAATAGTGATTATTTTAACAAAAGTGACATGAACATGTAATTGGCATGGTGATAAAGTGGACATATAAAAATAGATCTAGTGAGCATGTGATAATAAAACTAGATCTAACATACTAAGGATGCCATAATAAGGATTCATATTTTCTAATTAATGACATATCCAAATTAGCCACAATCATAGATAAAGGTTAAGATCCACAAATGTGACATAATAAATTAACCACAAGTGAATTAGATCTATAAAGTAGATCTAGCATGAAAAAGTTTAAGATCCACAAATGTGACATGATAAATTAACCACACATGAATTAGATCTATAAAGGTATATCTAGCATGATAATATTTAAGATCCACATTTAATAACAAATCCAAATCACAGTCATATCATGTTACTTTTAGTCATTTAAATCTAAAAGTAACTAACTCACGGTGTTTGGATTTTTGAAGATAGAAAAGAAATTGTTGGTGTTGAATCTCAGATCTATAGTTGAAACGCTTGAATCTTTTAATCTTGATTTGTAGTAGAAGAAAGGATTAGATTCAGTTTAGGCACTGACGACATTTAGCCTCCATTGTTTTTTTAGTATGAGAAAACAAGAAAAATGAGGTATATTTATAGCTGCCAGCCTCCAGTTTTCAAATGCCACATCAACCCTAGGGTGAATCGAGCCACGGGTCGACACCCAAACACCCTAGATCGATCCCTGGGTCGACCCGGCGAGTCTCGGGTCGACCCCCAAAATGGGGTGGTTCGGCTATTCCCCCTCCCGATTTGATGTTTTGGTATTTTTTTTATTTGTTTGTATTTATATATATATATATATATATATAATTCTCTAATTTATCCTCTTTTAATGTTGTTGAAATACGAGGTGTTACACCTGTAGGGTTCGCCTACCTTCCGAAAGGAGAAACTAAATAGTAAATAATTCATAGTGTAGCCTACATGGAGAAGTATTGGGAAGGCTAATTGGGTATGAGATCAGTAATCTCTTCGACGGTTCACTTCCTCGAGGTAGTAAGTGACTAGGTTAGAGTCCGCCTTGGTATGAGGTATTAAATGTCGGAGACTGCCTATCCTTCGGGAGGTATCAAGTGACTAAAGGATTATCTAATAATGTCGGCTATATAGTAACACCGAGGTCCACAGGAGGAAGGTCGTAAATGGCATAGTCGTATACCTAGCCTCTAGGTCATATGTGACTACTTACTATCTCTCGTTTTATGTGAGGTTTAGGAACATGCTTGAATGATCGAAGCCTTAAATTAGTAGGACTTAGTAGCTATTGGCCTCTAATTTATATGTTAGCGTATAGTAAACTACCTAGTAGGTATTAAGTGATCAATGGATCCATCTTGAGCCTTGAGTGATCGTAGGGATCCACCCTTATATTATATTATGAGTGAGGCCATGAGTGGCTGTATAGAATAACCCACCCCCTTTATAGAGCATTGAGTAGTTGGAAAGTTTACCTCTTAGTTTTGGTGTTTGTTTAAGTGGTGGTTTAAAATCTTCAAACTTATGCGTATTTTTATCTCAGTATATTAACCTTGGGTATGGTTGTTAGTCGTTGCGTATAAATTCTTACAAAGTTAGGTTAGAACACTAGCCTTGTTAGACATATGATTTTGGGTGAAATCAAAAGGGATGAATTTGTGTATTGTGGACAACGGTATACATTTTCTATTCACCAGGATTTGTTGTTCTAACCACCTCCTCATAACAACTATTAGATTTATCTCGAGGAAGACGGATCTCTACAAGTGTTCAAGTTTTCTTTTTTATTCTTATTCTCTCATGCTCGTTATTGATGTGGCAATTTTCTTTTAAGGTACTTGTCCAAGGTTATACTTGTTATCCTATCTTGTTTCCGCTATGAGTTAGTTTTATAGTACTCCGATTATTCTCATGCTCATTATTGCAGGCACTAGATTTATGCTCTCTATGCTTGGACGGGTTCGTGTTTTAATTTTTGTCGAAATTTAGATTTAGAAAAGTGCGAACTATTACAAGCAAGCCTTAAGATTTCCTCGGGCATGGTCTAACGACTTTTGAAACTAGGACAATCCACAATGGTAGAAACATGTGTATTTCAAATTTTCAATTTTGGGTCTTTATAGGGCCCAAGTAGTCTGATTTGTTTAGAACATCTCTAAATTTCCTTTTAAATAAAATCAATATTTTATTTTTATTTTTATTTTTAATTTAGTTTTGTATTTATAAATAATATTATTTGTAATATGTAAATAATAGCATGACATACATACACATATGTGTGTATATGCATTTGTCGCACAACAATGCATTCAACATTTAACATGGCCATATATAAGTATTGACAATTTTTTGGCAAGGCCAGTCGGTTTTTGTAATGATTCATAACACTATTTTCATTACTGCAAATAATGAGTATAAAATAATCAAGGATGTTTGCGAATGCCTACATGCAATAGACATTTTCCTAGCCCTAGTTACAACACGAAATGGCACCATGCAGGTTGAGAATCACATACACTGTAAACTAGAACAATAAAACATTGACACTACACTATGCTACAACAGTGGATTACAACAATATTGCCCTAATTTGGCTGCAAAGCAGTCCCAATATGAATAATACAAATCGTGGAAACACAGGCAATCACACGAACCCGACACCATCACAATCACACTGTCACTTTGATAGGTTGCACTCAATGGTCCTAAACTCACAGAAACAAAACAGCAAAGAGAAAAGGCCGAACAAAAAGCAAAATGACTTTCCGTAAAAGCCTACCTTGGGCAACTACTTTACACAGGATCAGTGTCCAATAAAATAGAGCAAAACAACATGACAACTGTGAAAAATAGACAAACCAAGGAACCATACTTACATCTCGAGGCCCTGTGTCTTCCTTCCTCTATAGAAACTTCCTAACCTAACCACCACATCCAAAGAAAGACATCAACCAGACCATAAAAGCACATGATACAGAAAACACCAATGACAACTAACAACTCAAGTTGAACCCCCCCCCCCCCCCCCGACGTAGGCTCCTTTCCAAAACCAAGGCAGATAATGATAACAACCAACAAGACCAAAATCAGGACACCTAAGATCCAGTAAAGCAAAGTAAACACCCACGAGCACATCAATGTGAATCGATCCACAACCGTAATAGACTGCCTTTTGATAATCAACAACAAAAAACTAAGCAAAGGAGAGAAGAGTGAGGGAGTCGCGAATGCTGTCAGAGACTGACTGAAATCAGACATAAGAAGGCTAGAGGGTACACCATGGGTTGAATTGGAGAATAGGGTCATATCTGGTCAAGCGAAGAGATGGTTGGCCGGATCTCGTAAAAAGCGAATGGATCTGGGATAGAGTTAGGGGTCGAAAACAATCTACCATAATTGCAAAGGCTGGAAAGGGGAAGCAGAGGCGAAATGAATGGAGTAGATCTGAAGATGGAAGAGAAAAAAGGAGAACCGAAGAAAAAGATTAGAAGGAAGAAACGGAGAAAGGAGAGGGAAAATATCCAGGCGTTATTGAGGGAGACAACTTCGAACTAAAATTAGAATAGTTAATTTTTCGATAAGTGTTGAGATTCAAACTAAAACGGGCATGATAGTCTATCTAATATATGATTATATCCATCCAAATGCATGTTTATATATTTTATATTTAATTTTTTATAAATTTACAAATAGATATATGTCTATTAATTAAGTTTATAAAATATATGTGTTTGTATGTATATATATTAAATTTATAATATCTGCATATATACTCGAAATTATAACATATATATATGAATGTGTAACTTAAATGATTTAATTATATTAAATTTTTGTTTACTAATTAAAAAAAAATCAAAATCAATTTTAATTTAGTAATTTCTAAATCAACGTATGTAACGTGTGTATACATATGTATATGTATATTGTATAAGTACATAAAATGATATATATATACACACACACACATACATATAATAAATTGTAACGAACCAAGAATTTTAGCATTAGAAAACAAAATTTTTACGTCTTAAATATAATTTAAATTAAGATTTGACATTGAAATAAATATTTATACGTGGGTTCCGACAATAGAATATGGGCTAAAATCATTGATGAACATATTTGAATAAACTTATAAATGAAAATTCCTTTTGTAAATTTAATCCTATATGAATGTTTTGTTTAAAGAAACATTATCAACAAATTTGAAGTGCTTGAGTTTAACGTTAAAGCTAAAATAGAACTTTGAAAGAAAATTTTATTCTAAGAAATAATGAAGATATGATTTGTCGTCGTCAATTGGTTTTAAGAAAATTTATTTATCTGACTTTGAAACATTAGCAGTAAAGGACGGCGAATAATTTGAAATACGGTTGAAAAAAAATTGAAAAATAATAATAATTCGTGTATTTTGCGTTAACATTCAAAATTAATTTATGACTAGTAGCAGTTGAATTATAATGTGTTTGAAACACGTAAACAACGTTGTACACCGCTCACAATAAAAGTTGGTTCAATCGTGCTCTTTTGTTCAGCCTACCGTTCAAAATTAAAAATCATAGTGTGCTGGAAGAATGTTTTGCCACCTGTTGTTGCCTTGCTATTGGTTTTAACACTTGTTGATTTCTAATTAAAATTGGCTACATGTGTTCATGGACTTCTGAAGATAACCCCACACATTTGGCCCTTATACCCATCGCACCATGTCTTTTCCTTTAAGTGTCAACCCATTCCCATTCATTTTATTGCGACCATAATAAATTTTCTCCTCAGCCAAATAAAAGAATCCCCAAATCAAATAAATCCATGTCCACTGTAATTTGCTCCACCGCTACCAAAATCGCCACTGCACTTGTCCTTCGCCACCGCGGCTTCAACCAACTTCACCATCTCCTCGTGTCCGATTGCCCCTTACCACTGTAATTCCCTCCTTCGAATCGGTCACCGCGTCGCCTCCTTGTTTTACCAAAGCAGCTGCCTCTCGTCCACCGTTCCTCCCCGCGTCGCTCCGCCATTCATCGAACTCCCTCATTGACCAGGACAATGCGAGCTCCATTCTCCGCTGCAATGAACCGGCATCTCCGGTTTTCATCTTCACCACGAGCTCAGACAAAAATCCGTAACCGTCTGTCGTCCACTTTCCCTTGGTCGAGACGTGCTTCTTCCTGATTGCCTGCGTCGCTGGTCAAAATGTAAGTTCGCTTACGATTAAAATTATGTCAAGTTTTGTTACTTCGATTCCATCAAATATAATTGTTGAGATTTTATGTTTACTGTCATTTTGTTGGGTGCCTTGGAGTTCAGTCATTAATGGTTGAGTTTATATGCTAAGTGTTTACTGAATAGATGGATCTTTCTCACTTGCTGATGGCGCATGTTATATTCATGCATGTTGCATCTCTTAAGTTGCATTCATTTTACTCAAGGACTTTAAGTATACATTATGTCATTTAACTCCCACCGTGGGAACTGACTGGAAGAAAAAAAAAGCTATTTCACATAATGTAGAAGTATTGAAATGATTTACTAAACTTGGCTGATAGGAAAAATAAAAATGTATAATAAGCCTCATCCATTTACAGGTCCTATTATTTCGAATTTACCCCTTGAGGTCATTTTTCACGATATTTAGAAAGTGGGTGGCCCCTTTTGCTGCCTTACTTCCAGTACTATCTTGCTTTCCACTATCTTGTTCAATTTTCTTTTCTACATGATGCAAAATATCGCACGCTTAAATTAGTACATGCCACACTTTACACTGTCTGATATAATTTAAAATCAGCTGCTTGCTGTTAAACCTTACATGCAGCTATGCATGGCTTAAATATTTTTCCTATAAATGTTGCATGTTGTTCTCATTTATGCATACTTTAATTTGTTAAGGAACCTAAGCGAAGAAAACCTTATATTATTTGTTGTAGCCTTTCTTGAAATCGGTTTAGGTAACCTTGAGACTGGCTTATATCATTTAGGTGCTAAAGGATACACTTTGAATTTTGGTCTAAGCTGCTCTTTCCTTAATAGAATTTTTTTCCTCATTTCCGCAATTGAATGGCCCGCTTTCCCTTTTGACACTAACAAATTTACTATCTTGAATGCTATTTTCAGTCCGCATCCTTTTGTCTCCATTTTCGAATATGTATGATTACCCTTCACGCATGTTATGGCTTTACCACTCCTTATATGCTACATTGTGGTAACATGGGTCATGACGTTGATGTTGTTTTCCCTTAAAAGCTCATCTACTGTTTGAATAAACAACTTGAACCCATACAGGCGTTTGTCCAGTGATGCATTTCAAGTTTAAACCATTTCTTGACCACGAGATATGACACCCTTTATTTCTACACATTCTGTTGTGACTCATGTATATTTGACTTCCTATCTTTTAGCTGTTCAGTTCTGAGCCGGGTCACATGCATTCCTAGTTAACATAGTTGTGTTGCACCATTATTGCATGCTTTGAATAGTTATACAGTTTGATGACCATTAGCATGCTAGGTTCCACTTACATTCTTGTTGCATGCACTCTTTTCCATAAAAGTTTAAGGTGTTGGACAAAAATTTACCTTTCGGATGCGGATCTTTACACTCATATTTTGATGATTCCTTTTTCTGTAAATAGTTCTGCACATGTTTACTTGGTGAAATCACATCGCCTTGTGTACAAATGGACCAATGGTTATATATACCTGTTTCTTCGTTCCAGACGTGTTTTGACCATGCATGCTATGAAACCACACTTGTTTCTGGCCTTTGAGTTTATGATTTGTTGGTTGCCCATTTGCTACACACGTCATTATTTAATAACTATGTTATTGGTACCTTGTTTAATGACTATGGCATGTTGTAGGATAAAAGTGAAAATCTGTTGTTACCGGTAACCCTTGCGCTTTGCTTCACAGTACCCTGACCATTGTGATACTCGAATTATTTTGACAACTTATTGGATTAAACTAATTGTTTTTTAGTGTTTATTGATGTTGCTAACTTGAAATGAGTTTAATCCTGACTCAGGTGTTTTGTGTATTTTGCATGGGACACTCGAGTCAGGCCCTAAGTGTTCCAGGTTTAGAAATATTAGCTGTCAAAACGGAAAGGACGTGAAGACATGGAAATGCATGCGTGCGCTAAGCTCAGAAAAATAAAAGAGTAAATTTTGGTTCATTAACATTTATGTACAAAATTTATATTATCTTCCACTGTACAAATTTGTAAAACTCTGATATTTATATGAAATTTTATTCCGCTGCAATTATTGTTCTCTATGATTCTGTATCAATTCTGTTTAAACCGTGTAAGCCAAAAACAATCTGACATTTTGAACGGTTCGAGTTGGTTTAATTACCGACTTGAGTCGAGCAAAAAGCCAGGTCGTTACAGTTGGTATCAGAGATTTGGTTCATACAAAGCTTGGCTTATTCGGTTTAAAAAACTCAGTAGAGATAAGGTAGAAATACCTTAGGATGAGCGGAATTGATGCTAGAATCAGTGGAATTCCAAAATAAATTATTTTTGAAAGAGATTTGAAGTAGAATATTTTGAAGAAGATTTGAAAAAAAATATTTTGAAAATAGTATTTCGAAAAAAAAAAAATTGGCGGTAAAGATTTTGAAATCAATCGTTGAGTGTTCGAAATTTTCAAAGAAAATAAAAGGGAAAAAATGAACCGATTTTACAAGTATTTTGAAATCTTTCAATTATTTTGAAGAGAAGAGAAAAAAAATAGATTTCAAGACTAAAATGAAAATTTCGTAATAATTGAAATAAGAGTTTTCAAAACTTATATGCGAACGACGATGATTAATTCGAGAACTGTTATTTGAAGGAGGTTTTACCAAAGAGAAATCAAGATGAATACCAAGTACGAGTTTCGAGAAGTACATTAAAAATCCGGTAAAGTTGAAATTGGGCGAAGTAGAACTTGATGACACTCGATTAAGGAACGGTCGACGAAACATAAGCCGAATCGGTACTGAATTTGTCTCGGATCAGATTTAAATTAATATTGCTTTCATTATAACTAATATATTACAATTATTTTTCCTCTTATTTAAACCACTCTTATTTTAAGCCTAGTTTACACCAAATTTTGTTTTACTATTTAAATCTATTTTATACCAAACTATCTATTTTTCCATTTTATTATTTTATTTAAACTATTTTCCTAAATCATTTGTATTTAACCTATACCATAAAAATATTTTCTCTTACAAACTTATTATTCTACTGATTACTTCCTTACTATTTGACAAAGATCCGAGCAAGTTTAGTCCGACCGGTTTAGTGTGAATATAATTGATGACAGTCATGACGTGTAATCCAAATCAAATTGAAAGTTTGGAAAAATCGATTTGCAAATATGAATCTGGAAATTGAGAGAATATTTGGATTGTAAACTGTAATGATATCGAATAGCGAATCGATTTATAAGTCAAAATAAATTTTGTGATAAAAGTTTCAAGAAAAAATAAGATTGAAGTAAGAAACTCAAATAGGGATCAAGATACACGTTTCGAACTTATGAATATAAGGAATCGGTTAACTTGAGAGTTATTGTATGTTGATATGCAATGAATCCTATCCAAGGAAAATATATACGAAATGTAAATTGGAAATGTTAGGATATTTGATATGAAGATTTTTCGAAGCATATATAGGGACGAATTATATAAGAATGTCAGTAGTTCGAAAATTATAGATTTGAAAGATAATCAATGTATAGTGAAAGCAGTTGCGAGTATTTATTTGATTCAAGGTTGGACGATCAAGTATATAAGGATTTTTCATATATGCCTAGCTAACATATATCCAAAGTCCAATATATACTTGATGGATATAGAATCACACTATAGTCGCTTGGGGATGATTCTGGTGATTGATGCATCATCATTAGTTTATTTTTGAGTTTCGAAAGTGGGATGACTATATATTTCTGATTGAGACGTCGATGAATACTTAACGCTGTTTAGATAAGCAATTGGAAGGGTTTTGCGACGTTCTCATAGTTGTAAAATATAAATTGGTTTTGCAATTGACTTTCGAAGTATTGATGGTATTATGTTATGAAATGGGATATGCAAAAATGAATTTAAAAGGTTTGGAATGTTAAGGAAGTTTAATGTAAGGTGGTTAAGTTAAATACATACTTAACTTGATAATAAGAAGTGTGAATCAAATTATTTTGTCAAAACGCAAGGATATAATTTAGAAACTGTTGATACGAAAAACTAGTTCAACACCCAAAGAGAAGAGATTTATAGAGAATAAATGAAGATTAATAACAATAAACAATGCATAGAAATTGAAAGAGATCACACACAGAGTTTTTATAGTGGTTCGGCGAAGATGATGCCTACGTCCACTTTATATGATATCTCTCTTTTTTGATTTGCTATAATGATTACAATGATTCAATGCCTTTTCTGAACTAGGATATCTATATTTATAGGTGATACAGTAATGGGCCGTTGCTAATATGTGTTATCAGATCCATGAAAGTAGTTGCGGCTGGGGGATTTGGTCTTTGCCAAAGAATTAGTATTCCGCCCTAAATGCTCGGTTGAAATATCCTAAGCGGTTTGAATGAAGAGAATCTGGGATGAGCTATTCTTTAGGTTGGTTTCTTGGGCCTTAAATGAATACATAATAAATGGTCAGATCCATCCCTTCCATGCTTCCTCCAATCCGTATTTCATTGTATGTAGCGAGCCCACGGAACATGCTCCTTTAGCTCACCCGCTTCGAGTGCTAGAATCCTGGAATTTATCATATTGTCATGCCTTGATGGGCGGTCCGAAAGGCCCATCAACACTTTGCCCCCCAAAGTATAGTTCATTTAATAATAAATATACTTTGTTTCAAATCTTGAGTTGAATTCCGCATATCACTTTATTTCACTGACTGCTCCGATTCCTACCCAACGGGCATCACAAGTTGCATCGAGTTCCGTCCTTTGGTTCAGAGTCATCAATGAGCTCAAATAACAATATCGTCTTATTAGCTTTATGTCACGTCGGCTGGCCTTTAACTCTTCCGCTTCTCTCACGTCAACTCGATCCAATCAGATTAACCGGACTTGAGAAGTCATCCCTTCGTTTTGTTATAAAGTAACAATCCTTCTTACCTTTCTTCTTTTACTTTTTACCATAACGGCGGCTGAACAATTGTTCCAAGACAGAAACAATCATCGTCTTCCTCCAAGCTTCGTAATTTTCAGGTATGCATTCTTCCTTAAATTGGATGCTCATTCTTGCCCGAGGTCTACTGTATCCTCAATTATCTTTTTAGGGGTTCATTCGATCTGGTTAGCAGTGGTTTTTTTAAACCGTCGGAGTCAGCGACGGTACGGTTCTCCGAAGTGAGATCATCGTTGATTGATTCTGGATTTACGATTTTGTTATAGAGATCTTCTCTCCCCTCGTTTCCTTTATTTATGAGTTGGGATGTCCTTAAACCCTTGTGCATACGAACTATTCGAGGGGAAATAAGAAATATATCTGACTTTTACCCAATTCAAGTTTTGTTGCTAATCGTCCATTTTTACTGGAGTGATACCCATACAGGATGCTAACTTCTTATATTCTCTTGTGGCATTCTTTTTGCTCTTCTTTTTGTAGGCTTTTTGCGTGCCCATGGTTAAGACACGAGACAATCGTAAGCAAGAATTGGGTGGACAAGCGTCTTGTTCAATTAGGGTGGACAGTTCTTAGGAGTCCCCGAGTCATTCAGAATCTTCTTCGAACCAAGATCCTCAAAGTTAGTCGACGAACCCGTCACCTGTCCTCCCAATAGCGGTTGACCTGTCTGGGGCGATACCAACCCCAATAGCACCAGATATGATTCCTTGCTTGTAGATTTTGAGGGATCCTATGGAGGCAAAAGAAACTAGGATGACTCTCAAACGGCTACAAACCTTAACAGCTAAGCATAACATCCCTTTCGACGATGTCCTCGTCCCGATTGATACTGCTAGACCCCACATTCCCCCAGATGATTATATGGAAATTTCTATTCCGATGTGCAACGTAGGAGTCATTCCACCTTTCCCTCTTTTAATTGTCGACTTTTTGCGCCAGATGAATTTGGCCCCGATGCAATTAAGCCCGATAGCTTACAACCTTCTATTGTCAACCTGCTACCTGTACCTGAAATATTTGAAGTATCCTCCGACCTTTAACGACATAGCCTTTCTTTTTAATTTTAGGCATAATGAGACACAATCTCCCTCTACTCTTTATCTTGAAACCATCCGGGGGTGGAAGATCATTGAAGAGGTTCCGACCAAAGCGGGGGATGCGAGATTGGTTTTGGATTAAACGGCAACCAGGTTGTGCCCAATATTGGCTGCGATATGGTAAGTTTCACCTCTCTTTCTTTACATACTTCTTATGTATCAGAATTCCTCGCTCTGATCATCTTCCGGTTATGCATTCTTTTCAGAGGGAGAGCCTAGAGACCTGACGAGGAAGTCTATAGAGAGCGTTACAGGCGACTGATCGGTCTGACAAAGGAGACGCGGACATTTTGGAACTGCCTAACCGAGGCAAATCTGCACCAATATGGCCTTCTCGATCATAACAGGACAAGGGGTTCGGTAAAAGATGGGCCAGATCCGGCCGTGCCCACTCAAGATGGGATGCCCCCAACCGAAAGGAAATCAGGGAGTAAACAGGTGGTTCACTCGGCTGGAGGATCCTCTACCCAGCCTTCGCCAAAAAAAGACAGAGAAAACAGGCCTCAAGAAACCTGTTTTCAAGAAACGAGTTGGAAAGGTCAGGTTTGTGGAGGTCGACAAGAATGAGGCCAAACCCCAACAGAAAAAGAAAGTTGTCGCTCGGAAAGCCCCAAAGGTTGTGCAAGGGCAATCAAACGAAGAAAGGCCTGCTGATACCCATCCAAAAAATTCGGAGGTAGCAGGTTTTCCTTCGACTCGCGAACCACAGAAGGGGCGCAGCACTTCTCCTCTCCCAAGCTTAGAAAATCTTCAAATGCCCGATATCATTCTCTCGCCGCAGAGCTTGGACCCAACTCGATTCTTCGCCAACCAGTCTAAAGGAATGTCTTTCTCAGACAGGCATGATAATATTGATGGTAGGATTTTATAGTGATTTTCAAGGTTTGTTGCATATTATCCCTAAATGGTTTGGGAATCATTCATTTTCTTTTACCTTCCTCGTAGGGGTTGACGAAGAGTATTATGGGAATTTATTTGCCTCTCTCCCAACTGACCCTGGGTTGGACGATTTCTCTCTCCCACATACCGAAAGAGAAGGCCCCAATCGAACCAGTGATAGTGGGAATAAGGAGGCAGAGGATGTGAGGGACGACAGGGAGAAAGAGATAGGAGCTGACATGAGGAAGGATAGGACAGACGAGCCACCTGAGGATCAGGGTAGGCGGAAAAAGAAACATCTGAAAAAGCATGGTCGGACGCTAGGGGATCACGAAGCATCGAGCAACATACCCAAGAGAAGGAAGATGGATAAACCTTCTACATCTGAAGGACAGAGAGCTGAGCATCCTCAGGTAGTAGCACACCGGTCCAGTAATGTGCGCGGACCCTCTTCCAGCGACCGTTTCCAAAAACTGGAATGAGATTTCCCTAACTTCGTATTCTCAAATATCGAGCCTGCCCCCGAATTACAGCCATTAACCCGCAGTTTCCGTCGGCGCATGCACCATAACTTTGAATGTCTTTACTCAATATGACGCTATGCAAGAGTATGCCGAACAAGTGAGTGGGGCGCTGAAAGGGAGACTCGCTGAGATTGCTGGTTTGAAAAGAGATGCCAACAATAAGAACAGAGCTATTGTATTTCTAGAAGAAAAAACAAAAAATCTGGAATTACAGGCGACCACAGACAGAGAGGAGCACGAGAAGGAGATTGCAGGGTTGAACAATCAGGTTTAGTAGAGAGGTCGAGAGTGTGAAACGATGAAGGAGGAGGTTGAGTCTTTGAGAAGGGACAAGGTCCGACTCGATCTTGAAGTTCAAAATCTGAAGGCGGCCCTTGATTCGGCCGAACTAGCTAAAGACCAAGCTGAACAAAATGCTGTTGCAGCCATCAAGTCTGCCAGCAATCTAAAGCAGCAGCATGATATCGAGACCGAGGCTGTGAAAGCCCAGCATGTCCGGGAAAAAGGCGAGTTAAAGAGGGGGCATGCTCGTCAGATTCTTATGTTTTGTGTCGATTTTCTTCGTCGTAGAGACCTGTCTTGGATGCCCGGGTATCCTAAGTTTTTGACCGATGTGTGGAAAGTGCTTTTGTGGGATGAGAAGAAGAAGGCTCAGGGTCGCCCCGTGGATGAAGCGTTATTAATGGCTAACATTCTGAATGACAAAGAACAAGCCATTGTGAGGGAAGCTCAAGGCCGGGAAAAACAACTGGTTGAGGCAGAACGTCTCAAGGCGAAGGGAAAGTCGGTCCTTGGGGCTGAGGAGAGCGGTAGTCGGCCTTATGTTTCTACTCCTCCCTTAGCTGCAGGAGGAAGCTCGACTTCTTCCATCCCAACCGATACTGTCAGAGTTATGGGGGAGCGGGCGATCAGCCCGAATGCTGAGAGTAAGTTTTTATTTTTGTCGAACCTATCGTCTTTTGACTGTATTTCATGTACTTCCTTTTTTCGGTAGGGGATTCTTCCAATACAAACAGGATGGATGAAGAGTCTGCTGCTAAGGAGATAGATGTTGCTAAGGAAGCAGCGGAGGCTGCAGAGGCGGTTAGGGTCGAGCCAAAGCCTCCCAAGGACCCGGACATTCAGATCATCAAAGAGTCGATAAGAGAAGACCGACCATCCCTGGCTGACATGAAGAGCCAGAGGGAAAAAGAGTTGTCTGCGATGAAGCCAGAGCCTACTGAGGAGCTTTTGAGCACTCAGCTTTCCCAGCTTGTTCCTCCGGCCCTGCTTTCTTCAGCTCCTGGTCCTACTGCCCCCATTCTTCCATAGGCTTCTTCTTCAACTCACAGACCCTTTGGTAGTACCCTCGTATGGGCGAGGCGTAGGTTGACCACGGAGGAGGCTCAGCAGATGATTAAGCAGAAAGAGCTAGCTGAGATATTGGAGCAAGGGTTGATACAACCTCCTTTTTAGGATCCACTTGTTTTCTTTTTGTGGTTAATCGGTAATGTTTCGCCTGGGATGATGTTTAATTGATACCTGTCAAGTAACAACATTTTGTAATGATGTCAGAACATTTCGAAGAATCTACGTATGGTGTAAACATTTGTAATTGTTAGCGTCGTGTAAATCTTAGACTCGGACCCCCTGTTTCGTCAGGAATGAGTCGTGCTTCGCACTTGTAGGGGATGTTAATCTCTACCCTTGCCCCCAGTGTCGGGGTAGATGTTCAAAAGGCGATCCCTCCTTTCGAACCCAAGCAGAGCCACTCTCGATCGCGACTCATATGCATTTGAGTAGGGGTGCCCATAGTCTTTTATACTTATCCTTTAGTCATTAAAGGGTAAAGTTCTATTGTTTGAGCGGTCTTTTGTCAAGGTGCTCCATTCACGCTTGGGTGTCGTTTATGCTCTTCCTCAAGTCAATGAGTTCGAGAGTCAAGGTCTGATGATCGATCAGTATGCCTAGATAGGCGTCAGTCTTATCCTTGATTTATCCAAGGTAAAGGTTGTAAGGTCATTCGTTTAATCACAATCACTGGCTCTTATAATTACAACAAATTAGAGCAGGAACGGAGATGCTTCTTAATACGCTAATGCGACCGATGATGGTCGCTTATTACAACGCTAGAAACAAATAAATCAATAATCTAAATGCAGAAAGAAGGTAAAAACATCGAAATACAAATTCTAAGAAAGATAATGTCGTAAATGCTCCGTGTTCCATGCTCTTTGAAACAGCTCGCCATCCACAGTCACTAATCTGAAACTTCCATTATCGAGCTTTCTCTGAATGACGTAAGGTCCTTCCCATTTCGGACCCATATGCACAGGAACCGGAAAGATTCATTTCAAGACCAGATCGCCTACTTCGAAGGTTTTTGGTCGGACCTTCTTGTTATAATATCGAGCAACCCTTTGCCTGTGAGCCTGAGCACAAATATTTGGTTCTTCTCTTTTTTCGTCGATCATGTCCAAAGACGTCAAGAGAAGTGCCTTGTTAGTCAGGGGATCATAATAGGTTGTCCGATGAGTTAGGACTTCAAGCTCGATCGAAAGGACTGCTTCGGATCCGTATGACAAAGCAAAGGGGGTATGGCCCGTAGCGGTCTTATGGGTAGTACGATATGCCCATAGTGCCAAGGGTAATTCGTCGACCCATTTTCCTTTAGCGTGTTCTAGTCGTTTCTTCAAAATGGTCTTAATGGTCTTATTGACCGCTTCGACTTGACCATTGGATTGGGGGTGTGCGACTGCAGTGTACTTCTTTTCAATATGATATTTTTCACAAAAATCTGGAAATTCTAAACTGTCGAACTGAGTTCCGTTATCTGTGACAATAGTTCGAGGCACTCTGTATCGGCATATGATATTCCTGACGATGAAGTTGATAACTTTTTTCGTTTTGATTGTAGTCATCTGCTCAGCTTCTGCCCATTTTGTGAAGTATTCTACCGCCACAATGGCATACCTTGCACCCCCTTTCGAAATAGGCAATGTTCCTATGATGTCAATTCCCCACACAGCAAACGGCCAAGGACTAGTCATCTGCGTAATATTCATCGGGGGTGTCCATGGGATTTGCGCGAATCTCTGGCACTTATCACATTTTTTGGCATAGTAGGAAGCATCCCTATTGATGGTCGGCCAGAAATACCCATAGCACAGTATTTTTTGGGCAAGGGCTTGCCCCCCAGTATGTGCTCCGCAATCCCCCTCATGTACCTCCTGCAGTATCCTTTTAATGTCGCTGTTGGCTATACACCGGAACATAGGAACGTAAAATCCTCTTCTATAGAGTTGGCCTTGCTGAATAAGGTTCCTAGAGGCTCGTCGTACCAAGGCTCGTTTTTTGTTTTTCTTTTCGGGTAATTGCCCGTGGAGAAGGAAATTTTTAATGGGAGTCATCCATGATTCTTCTTCGGGTTCGACGTCTGTCTGATCGACATCCATTTGGTCGATGCTTGGCATCCTTAATATTTCTACGGGAACTAACTCTGTTTCGCTCGGATGGCCCGAACTAGCCATTTTAGCTAGCCTATCCGCTTTCTGGTTTTCTATTCGAGGGACATGGGAGATGCTGTATCAGTCGAAGCTCCGTAGCAGCTTCTCGACTTCTTTGAGGTAAGAGGTCAGTTGCTCTCCTCGGGTTACGAATTCTTTTCTGACTTGGCAGACTACAAGCTATGAGTCACAATAGATGTCGAGCGATGTTATCTTCAGGTCTTTCGCCAGTTTGAGTCCAGCAATCAGGGCTTCGTATTCAGAGTCGTTATTGGTTGCTAAAAATTCTAATCTCAGATCATAATAGATTGAGTGCCTCTCAGGGGACAAAAGTACAACGCCGGCTCCTGAACGTTGTCTATTTCGGGCCCCATCCGTGTAGAGCTTCCAATTGACTGGCTTCTGCTCGATCTTCATGAGCTTAGGGTCCTCGTCTTGATATTCTTCCTCCGGGGTTGTGAACTCTGCTATGAAATCAGCCAAAGCTTGTCCTCGGATCAATTTCCGAGGAATAAATGTTAAGTCGAACTGGCTTAATTCAATATTCCATTTTAGCAGTCTCCCACTCACTTCTGGCCTTTGTAAGATTTTTCGAAGAGGCCGATCAGTGAATATCTTAATTGGATGGGCCTGGAAGTAGTGTCGAAGCTTCCTTGATGTGATTAACAAACTATAGGCCAATTTTTCAATTTTAGGATAATTGCGTTCGGCCCCGGTTAACTTCTTACTCACATAGTAGACTGGTCGTTGTACTCGATCTTCTTCTCAGACAAGAACTGAGCTGAGTGCATGTGCTGATACTGCTAAGTAAATGAACAAGTCCTCAAGATCGACATGTTTGGAGAGAATAGGAGGCTTTTCATGATGGTCGAGTAGATTGCGAAAAGCTTCGACACAGTCAGGTGTCCGAGCAAAGTTTCGCTTTTCTCTTTTTATCAATCCAAAGAACGGCAGGCATTTATTAGCGGCTTTCGAGATGAACCGTCCCATAGCTGCTACCTTTCCCGCTAAACTCTGAACATCCTTTATCCAACGTGGTTCCTGGATCCCTTTAAGGGCTTCAATCTGATCGGGATTGATCTCGATTCCATGGGAACTCACAATGAAACCGAGGACTTTGCCTGGTGCTACTCCAAAAGAACACTTCAGCGGATTTAGCTTCATTCCATATTTTCGGTGGATGTTAAACATACTCGACAGGTCGTCCACATGCTCAGATGATTGTTTTGATTTTACCAATATGTCATCTACATATACTTCCATTGTTTTCCCAATTTGATCATGAAACATTCGATTGACTAACCTCTGATAGGTAGCTCCTGCGTTCTTTAGACCAAAAGGTATCACTGCATAACAGTATAGTCCGAGATGGGTAATGAAGCTGGTGTGTTCTTGGTCAGGGACATGCATGACAATTTGATTATATCCGGAATATGCATCCATGAATGAGAGTAGCTCGTGCCCGGCGGTCGAGTCGACCAACTGATCGATCCTAGGTAATGGGAAGCTGTCTTTGGGGCACGCTTTGTTTAGGTCAAAGACATCGATACAAGTTCTCCATTTCCCATTAGCCTTCTTCACAAGTACTGGGTTAGCTATCCAGTCGGGACAGGTTGAATCCCGGATGAACCCATTGGCCTGTAACTTCCCGATTTCCTCCTTCAAAGCTCTCGACCTTTCGGGGCCTAGCATTCACCTTTTTTGCTTTACTGGAGTATATTTTAGGTCGATGCTGAGGGAGTGGGTTATAATAGATGGAGATATCCCACACATGTCAGCATGGGTCCTGGCGAACACATCAAAATTTTCCCGAAGGAATTCACTTAACTCCCTCGTCCGGAGGGGATCAAGGTGAGATCCAATCTTTAGGACCTTGGTGGGATCATTATCATCGATGGGTATTTCTATGGTGGCCTCATTTGGGGCCGCCTTTCTGCACGCTGACTCATCGTCATCTCGTGTGTCGATGTCTTCGACCTCACAGGCTGACGGTCCTGGTCAGGGTGTTTTTCGTAATTCCTATGCTTCCTTACTCTCCCCCGAGGGGGAAGATTTCTCAGACTCCTTGTTACCGCCGTTCCGTAGCTCCTTCCATTCTTCCATATAGCACGCTCGACTTGTTACCTGGTCTCCTCGCATAGTTCCGATTCCGCTATCCGTGGGGAACTTCAAAGGTAAACACCAAGGGGCGATACATGCTTGAAACACAACCAGAGCAGGCCGCCCTAGGAAAGCGTTATAATGCGAGTTGATATTCATTACAACAAATGGCAGAATCCTGACGGTTCGTCGATCCCCATCTCCTAATTCCACTGATAGCTTGACCTGGCCGATGGGTTCGGTGGTCGACCCATTGAAACCACATATCTTACCTTCATAAAGCTCCAAGTCCTTTGCATCTAATTTCATTTGGTCGTAGGTCTACTTAAATAGGATGTTTACTGAACTCCCGTTGTCAATCAAAACCTTTCGGACGGTAGCTGGGCCAATAACAACTGTTATTACCAATGGATCTACCGTAGGAATTTCTATACCAGATGATTCTCGCTCGCGGAAGATGATATCCTCGCTCTTCTTTGTTTGATAGGACTCACGGCTTCACGGGGATCTACTTATGCAACATCAAGATGTTTTGCGGCGTTGACGTATTGTTCCATGGCTCTGATGCTATGACCTGCTGGATGCGGTCCTCCCACGATGGCATTATTAACAATCCCTTTTCCTTTTTCTTGAGGGGTAGCACGAACCGTGGCTTGGTATTGCTTAGGCATCGAAGTTCCTTGCCCCCTGTCCCTTGGAGCTGTTTTATATTCGCCGAGTTTTCCTTCTCGAATCAGCTTTTCCACGATGTCCTTAAGTTGTCGACACTCATTGGTTGTATGCCCATAAATGTCATGGAATAAACAGTACTTCCCGGTTGCACGTTCCTTCTCTGGAGGCTCTCGTGGGGCCGGCTTCTTATATTGCATCGTATTACAGGTATCGAGGTATATGTTCTCTAATGTGTCGTTTAACGCCGTATATGTTTCAAATACCTGGAAGCGGGGGCGCTCCCGGGAATTCCCTTGCTTCGAACTACCGTTGTCCGATCCTTCGCCATTTCGCTTGCCACGATTTTCCACATTCACTTCGATTTTCCCCGAGTTATCCCCAGATTGTTTAACCGCGACGTTGTTTCGAGTTGACGGATCGAAGGCATCCCTTTGACCGTCTTCTTCCAGCTGCGCATCTTCTTTCCTTAATCGGACGTTGACTTTTTCATAGAAAGCTTCAATCGTGGTCGGTGGTTTTCCAATCAAATATTTCCCGAACTCGGTTCGTTTGTCGATGCCATCGATCGACCATGGCCATCAAAACGGTCTCGTGGTTGGGGTTGCTAACTTCGGTTGCCGCCCAATTAAACCGATTGAGATAATTTCTTAGGGATTCGCCTCTCCCCTGCTTAACTGCTGACAGGGCCATGACATGTTTTGATTTGGTGGCGTGAAGATGGAACTGAGTTAGGAACTTTTCACTTAGGTCTTTAAAGCTAGATACTGATTTCACGGGTAAACGGACAAACCACATAAGAGCTATACTACTTAGAAAGATTAGAAAAGCCTTGCATTTGATTGTGTCAGGTGCAACCGCTACTTCCATGTGCCAAGAATATCTCATTAGATGCTGCTATGGGTCTGAAGTCCCATCGTACTGGTCCATCTGGGGAATATTGAATCTCCTGGGAAATTCCGCTTGTAAAATGTCGTCAGTGAACGGTGTATGGCTTCGGTCGATTCCCCAATCCTCATTTCTATGCCCGCGACTATCGTTCATAATTTGTCGTACCATTGTGGCTAGGTTTGGTGGAACCACTGTATCTGGGTCGACTTCTTCTACCGACGGACTTCTTCTACCCCTTCTATCAGAAAATACCGTCCGGGCATTTCTTCTCCTTTGGTTTTCTTGGTCCCTCACAAGATTCCGAGGAGGGTGTATATGAGACCGATTTCTTCGAATAACATTTCAGTTTACTGGAGGGGAAGGCTTCCGGTTGTGTGGGGCTACAGGGTCGACTACTTCTAACTCGACCTGTTCAGCATGCCCTTGAGCACATTCATCGAGCGGATTCTGATGTTCTTCCGTCCGCGGTAGTCGGGCAATTTCAATTCTCTCTAACAGACGTCGGGGTCGGCGTGGATCCTTGTCTTCTTTCGATGAAGATGAGCTTCCTGATACTCAATCCAGCGGCGGAGAAGGGAGTCGATAGCCCCGGGGCTCCTGAGCTTGATTTCTGAATTCTTCCCATTGCCTTGCCATGTGAGTCATGTCTTCACGCATAGCGGCATTCTCCTGAGAGTGGACCCTTAGGGCATCAGTAGTTTCCCTAAGTCGATCTACTATAGCCATGAATTCGTCTCGAGTTGCAAAGGCAGAGGATGGAGCTAAATCCCCTCTAGCGGGTAATATAGGTTGATCTGAAGTAGTTTCGGGGGCGGTCGACCCACCAGCTGCTCCCGTAGAAGACCCCACCTACGGATTTTTTCTTGTATTGCGCGTTGTTTTCCCTGCCAATGCTAAATCAATGCAATAATAAAAAATGGGATTTTTGTCTTGGACTTGGTGATTCAAAAGTAGAGCAAAAATCCGAAATGATCTGAGAAAGTCAGGTTCTCAGTGAAAGCACCAAAATGTTGATACCAAAAACTAGTTCAACACCCAAAGAGAAGAGATGTGTAGAAAATAAATGAAGATTAATAACAATAAACAATGCACAGAAATTGAAAGAGATCACACACAGAGTTTTTATAGTGGTTCGGCGGAGATGGTGCCTGCGTTCACTTTATATATTATTTCTTTTTTTTTATTTTGCTTTAATGATTACAATGATTCAATGCCTTTTCTGAACTAGGATATCAATATTTATAGGTGATACAGTAATGGGCCGTTACTAATACGTGTTATCAGATCCATGAAAGTAGTTGCGGTTGGTGGATTTGGTCTTTGCCAAAGAATTAGTATTCCGCCCTAAATGCTCGGTTGAAATATCCTAAGCGGTTTGAATGAAGAGAATCTGGGATGAGCTATTCTTTATGTTGGTTTCTTGGGCCTTAAATGAATGCATAATAAATGGTCAGATCCAGCCCTGCCACGCTTCCTCCAATCCGTATTTCATTGTGCGTAGCGAGCCCACGGAGCAGGCTCCTTTAGCTCACCCGCTTCGAGTGCTAGAATCCTGGAATTTATCATATTGTCATGCCTCGGTGGGCGGTCCGAAAGGCCCATCAACAGAAACTAATCTCACTTAAAAACAAAAAGGTGAATTTTGAAAGTGCACGTTAGTGAGCTTGGATATTAAGAAATCATATCACCCATATTTCGGTTTCGACAATATAATCAAATTATGGTAAATGGCTTAAGTGGGGGAGAAAACTGATTTTCCCCACTTGAAGCTATACGAAAATTTGAGCAACGGGGTTAATACGATAAAATGAGTGAAACAGAGTGAAAAAAAATCAATTGAATTGTATGTTTTCCTTTGTTAAAAGAAACCGACAAGAACGAGTAAGTTGAATGAAAATTTCTCAACTAGTATTCACTTGAGATCCAAAGGAAGAAAATGAACTTTGAAGTAAAATTTACTCAAGAATAAGAAATCGAGTATCCCATGATTGAATTGCTAATATTTGTATCCTTGTGTGCATTTGACCTTCCTATTGCGGCCTCGATTAAGCTCATCATTTGGATTTGAACTGTTGTTCTTGTACCCTACACCTTATGAATTTGGCAAAATGTTCTGCTTCGAACCGTCATACCTTGTGATATTCATTTGATAGTGAACTTCTATTAGTATATCTCCTCTTGAGTACATGGAATTTTGGTTTGATCCATGTTATCACTTCGTGCCATGTGAAACTGGGTTTGAATTCGAACTAGATGGCTTTAATTTGTTCAAGATATTATGTAACAAAACCCCAATAAATGAGTCTTTCATCGTAATTGAAAGTGTTGGAAAATAGATCCAACTTATGCAAGAAAAATTGGATTTTTGAAATATGAAATTTGAGGATTTAGTTTCGGAAACTGGAAACTGATGTTTTGGAATGTTTCATCAATACTAGTTGAATATATGCATAATTAGAGTGCGCAGCGAAAGCGCGATGGTATTTTGAATAAAAATGTTACAAGAGATTTTTTTTTTCCAACGGCAGGAAAATGTGAACTTTTCAAACAAGATGTGATATTTGAAATAAGAATGAATATAAATCCTATATGGAGGTGTAAAGGATTTTGAAACAAGATATGCCGGAATTAATTAGCAAAGTATTGAAAGAAATTGCTTTCCATATTAATTTGGATATGATGAATAGTTTATAAATCGATTTGTGAACTAAGAAAATTTCAACGACTTGAATCCTGATAATTGAAAATGCTTGAAAGACAATAATATTATGATGTAAAAGTATTTGAAAATTATTGTTGCGAAATGATTTATGACTTCGGGATATGAAATGATTTGATATATTTTCATGGATTCGGGTAACCCGCGAGTAAAAGAAGGGTGTATGATTTCGGGTAAGCAACCTAGGCATATACGGTGTCCGTGTCTGGATGAAAAACCGTGAGATATATGTGCTCCGCGATTTTGTACTTGGAAGTCCGTGTCTGGACGAAAGCCGTGATGTATACTTCGCTTGAGATCCTTTGGTGATGATATTTACGGATGAGCAACCTAGGCATATACGGTGTCCACGTCTGGATGAAAAACATGAGATATACATGCTCCGCGATTTTGTACTTGGGGGTCCGTGTCTGGACGAAAACCGTGATGTACACTTCGCTTGAGAACCCTTGACGATGGTCTGCTTTAGGTGTCCGGAGCAGCCTTATTTATCGATATTATAGCGTACGTTAGGTGATCCCTATGCCTTGTCATGGGGAAAACTTCTCGAGGAAATGAAACAGATTTTTTTTTTTTTAATTATTTACTGGGTGTCGAAACATGTATATTTAGAACTTGTATGTTTTAGCCACATGCCTAATTAACGCATGTCTAAAGTTTGCAAGAACGACGATGGGTTTGTTAGGGTTCGAGTATCAAGTGTTTATCATATATGTTTAAAAAGCGATTTTGATTTAGGAACCCCGAAGTGAAGTATGATTCTTTATATGGAAAATATATATATATATATATGTAGTATTTCTATGATTTGAAATGAAAATGAGATTCTAAGTTCGAAGAAATCGTTTTGGGACTTTCAAATGTTTTGAAATTTAGCAAATTTTCTTATTTAAATCTCAATGCAATAATTTAAGTTTTGTGTAAATAAAGGATTGATATAAAAGCTTTACAAATTTTAGTATAAAATTTTGTGATTAGAACTCTTATGAATTATTTGATTAATTTTCAAACTTACTAGGAATGATAAGGGTTTGTCCACTAAAATTTTATAAGGAAGGTTTGTTTTACTTAAGTTTAAATTTACAACTCTCCTTTCCAAGGACGAAAGGATTTAAGTGGGGGAGATTGTAACGACCCAAGAATTTTAGCATTAGAAAACAAAAATTTTACATCTTAAATATAATTTAAATTAAGATTTGACATTGAAATAAATATTTATACATGGGTTCCGACAATAGAATATGGGCTAAAATCATTGTTGAACATATTTGAATAAACTTATAAATGAAAATTATTTTTGTATATTTAATCCTATATGAATGTTTTGTTTAAAGAAACATTAACGACTAATTTGAAGTGCTTGAGTTTAACGTTAAAGCTAAAATAGAACTTTGAAAGAAAATTTTATCCTAAGAAATAATGAAGATATGATTTGTCGTCGGCAATTGGATTTAAGAAAATTTATTTATCTGACTTTGAATCATTAGCAGTAAAGGACGGCGAATAATTTGAAATACGGTTGAAAAAAAAATGAATAATAATAATAATAATAATAATAATTCGTGTATTTTGCGTTAACATTCAAATTTAATTTATGACTAGAAGCGGTTGAATTATAATGTGTTTGAAACACGTAAACAACGTTGTACACCGCTCACAATAAAAGTTGGTTCAACCATGCTCATTTGTTCAGCCTACCGTTCAAAATTAAAAATCATAGTGTGCTGGAAGAATGTTTTGCCACCTGTTGTTGCCTTGCTATTGGTTTTAACACTTGTTAATTTCTAATTAAAATTGGCTACATGCGTTTATGGACTTCTGAAGATAACCCCACATGTTTGGCCCTTATGCCCATCGCATCATGTCTTTACCTTTAAGTGTCAATCCATTCCCATTCATTTTATTGCGACCGTAATAAATTTTCTCCTCAGCCAAATAAAAGAATCCCCAAATCAAATAAATCCATGGCCACTGTAATTTGCTCTCCCCTACCAAAATCGCCACTGCACTTGTCCTTCGCCACCGCGGCTTCAACCGACAACACCATCTCCTCGTGTCCGATTGCCCCTTACCGCCGTAATGCCCTCCTTCGAGTCGGTCACCGCATCGCCTCCTTGTTTTACCAGAGCAGCTGCCGCTCGTCCACCGTTCCTCCACGCGTCGCTCCGCCATTCATCGAACCCCCTCATTGACCAGGACAATGCGAGCTCCATCCTCCGCTGCAATGAACCGGCATCTCCGGTTTTCATCTTCACCACGAGCTCAGACCAAAATCCGCAACTGTCTGTCGTCCACTTTCCCTTGGTTGAGTCGTGCTTCTCCCTGATTGCCTGCGTCGCTGGTCAAAATGTAAGTTCGCTTACAACTAAAATTATGTCAAATTTTGTTACTTCGATTCCGTCAAATATAATTGTTGAGATTTTATGTTTACTGTCATTTTGTTGGGTGCCTTGGAGTTCAGTCATTAATGGTTGAGTTTATATGCTAAGTGTTTACTGAATAGCTGGATCTTTCTCACTTGCTGATGGCGCATGTTATATTCATGCATGCTGCATCTCTTAAGTTGCATTAATTTTACTCTAGGACTTTAAGTATACATTATGTCATTTAACTCCCGCCGTGGGAACTGACTGGAAGAAGAAAAAAAAGCCGTTTAACATAATGTAAAAGTATTGAAATGATTTACTAAACTTGGCTGATAGGAAAAATAAAAATGTATAATAAGCCTCATCCATTTACAGGTCCTGTTATTTCGAATTTACCCCTTGAAGTCATTTTTCACGATATGTAGAAACTGGGTGGCCCCTTTTGCTGCCTTACTTCCAATACTATCTTTCTTTCCACTATCATGTTCAATTTTCTTTTCTATATGATGCATACTATCGCACGCTTAAATTAGTACATGCCGCACTTTACACTGTCTGGTATAATTTAAAAGCAGCTGCTTGCTGTTAAACCTTACATGCAGCTATGCATGGCTTAAATATTTTTCCCATAAATGTTGCATGTTGTTCTCATTTATGCATACTTTAATTTGTTAAGGAACCTAAGTGAATAAAACCTTATATTATTTGTTGTAGCCTTTCTTGAAATCGGTTTAGTTAACCTTGAGACTGGCGTATATCATTTAGGTGCTAAAGGATACATTTTGAATTTTGGTCTAAGCTGCTCTTTCCTTAATACAAAATTTTCCCTCATTTCCACAATTGAATGGCCTGCTTTCCCTTTTGACACTAACAAATTTACTGTATTGAGTGCTATTTTCAGTTCGCATCCTTTTGTCTCCATTTTCGAATATGTATGATTACCCTTCACGCATGTTATGACCTTACCACTCCTTATATGCTACATTGCGGTAACCTGGGTCATGACGTTGATGTTATTTTCCCTTAAAAGCTCATCTACTGTTTGAATAAACAACTTGAACCCAAACAAGCGTTTGTCCAGTGATGCATTTCAAGTTTAAACCATTTCTTGACCATGAGATATGACACCCTTTATTTCTACACATTCTGTTGTGACTCATGCATATTTGACTTCCCTTCTTTTAGCTGTTCAGTTCCGAGCCGGGTCACATGCATTCCTAGTTAACATAGTTGTGCTACACCATTATTGCATGCTTTGAATAGTTATACAGTTCGATGACCATTAGCATGCTAGGTTCTACTAACATTCTTGTTGCATGCACTCTTTTCCATAAAAGTTTAAGGTGTTGGACAAAAATTTACCTTTCGGATGCGGATCTTTACACTCATATTTTGATGATTCCTTTTTCCGTAAATAGTTCTGCACATGTTTACTTGGTGAAATCACATCGCCTTGTGTACAAATGGACCAATGGTTATATATACCTGTTTCTTCATTCCAGACGTGTTCTGACCATGTATGCTATGAAACCACATTTGTTTCTGGCCTTTGAGTTTATGATTTGTTGGTTGCCCATTTGCTACACACGTCCCTTATTTAATAACTATGTTATTGGTACCTTGTTTAATGACTATGGCATGTTGTAGGATAAAAGTGCAAATCTGTTGTTACCGGCAACGCTTGCGCTTTGCTTCACATTACCCTGACCATTGTGATACTCGAATTATTTTGACAACTTATTGTATTAAACTAATTGTTTTTAGTGTTTATCGATATTTGCTAACTTGAAATAAGTTTAATCCTGACTCGGTTGTTTTGTGTATTTTGCTTGGGACACTCGGGTCAGACCCTAAGTGTTCCAGGTTTAGAAATATCAGCTGGCAAAACGGAAAGGACGTGAAGACATGGAGACACATGCGCGCGCTAAGCTCAGAAAAATAAAAGAGTAAATTTTGGTTCATTAACATTTATGTATAAAATTTATATTATCTTCCGCTGTACAAATTTGTAAAACTCTTATATTTATATGTAATTTTATTCTACTGCAATTATTGTGCTCTGTGATTCTGTATCAATTCTGTTTAAACCGTGTAAGCCAAAAACAATCTGACGTTTTGAACGGATCGAGTTGGTTTAATTACCGACTTGAGGCGGGCAAAAAGCCAGGTCGTTACATAAATAAATAAGGCATATTATAGTACTTACCACAAAACTCATTAGTTTAATTTATAAGTATTAATTTCTATATGGATACATATGTGTATATATATGCTTATTTATATGAAAAATTAAATATATTTGAATAAGTTGTCTATCTATTTTAAAATTTAAATTGAATCAATTATTAATTTTGGCTATGATTTAAATATTTAAAGCATATGCATACATTAGCGAAAGTGTTATTGGATGTAAAATTAATTTTATAAAATTTTGAAATGTGTTTTAGTAATATATATTATCTACTTATAGAATCAAATGACTTAAATAATATACATACATATATATATATTATGTCAAAATTCAATTATGTATAAATTTATTTGTATAATATTGACTTAATTAAATAATAATTATAAATAAGTTTTTTGGCAAGGCATAATTATAACTAATTATACATACATATTGTCACTCGTCATGTTCAATTGGTTGACTCATCCATCCTTTCCCTTGTTCATTTAGTTGACACATTTCTTCCTTCGAGGAGGAATTTGTTTGTGATGGCTTTTTTGGTACCCGGTTAGCCATTTTGGGTCCATGAGAAGTATGGTATGAGATACTCCTCTAGAGAAGCCATGTACTTTTAGTATGTTAGTGGTATTGACGATGCTGTGTTAAAAATTGAATTATTAGGTTGTAGGAGATGGTTTTGAGCTCATCCTAGAGGGTAAGCTAGGTGAGGTTAACAAGTCACTTATTTTCGGTATTTCATAGGTTAGGGACTATGAATTTCATAGCCCTAACCAGTGTTTTGTTCCTAATCTTGATGTGCTCTTCACCGAGTACATCAATATTATTGGATCGAGTGATGATTTTAGTTACTTCTCCTCCGTTAGGGACTAGAAAAGACCACTTACACAGTTGTAATACTTCAGCCACTCTTCGTTTTTGTCTTTGTAAAGTGAGCTTGACACTATATATACTCAAACTTGGTTGTTTTGTTAATGTACAAACAAATGTTCTATTTAATAATAAAAAGTGGTATGTCCACTATTATCTGGCTAGCCTTCGCAAAAAAGGGTATATATAAACATACAAATGAACAACCACTCTGAATTGTCACATGAGTATACATGTGTGTATAATTAATTATGAAGCTCATAATTTAATTGAGATTGTCAAAGGCATATACATGAAAAATATTAATTATATACATGTATATACATGCAAACACCATTCTGTATATTATGATATATATCAATATAACATATTTATCATATAGGCAATAAAATTTCATATGAAATATAAATTATCTAAATAACATTTTTGAAAAAAAAAATATGAATAGTATTATGAAAATATAAATCATAAAATTACCAAGCTAGTTAGTCACTGTTAAGTGATGAGATCAACTCCTTGAACTGGTTTCAAAGTGGTAGCTCCTAATCCAGTAGTGATCAACCATCAAATATCAACTATTTATTTTGTTTGAGATATAGGAAAGGAGGGGAATATGAAGTATACTTTTGGATAAAAAATATTTATAATGGAGGCTAAGGAAAGTAGTGAATGACCATAGGTAATGATGCTTATGAAAGGAAAGGATGGAGAGTTAAGTTAGTATTTAGATCGACTTTTCTCTCTGCCCATTCTTTTTTTTTTTAACCTTATCAACTCAAACCCGTTATTTTTCATCATATGGTCACACCCATTATGCTCTAGAATACACTAAATTAATTTAACAACCTAGATTTTTAGCACTTAAATATTTAATAGATTTTAAAAATGAAAATGAACGATTTTGAAATTTAATCACTTGAGTTAAATTTACATGAGAATTTGAATATTAAGATAACTCAAATTTGTGAATCTTGAACTTAAAATGAGATTAACTTTATTTTTAAGTTTATTTGTATTTTATTTGAATTAAAATGTTGAAAATAAATTGTTATTGTGAATTTAAGTGTTTTGAAATCGATTAAAGATAACTCGATTTTGTTAACATGTAAAAATAGCCTTATTGTAAACCATCTCAGATTTTGAAGAAACCAGTTTTATCGGATTTGAAAATAGTAAATTTTGTAGGATGTTAAGTTTTGTGATGATTCGACGATCCCTGTGGTCGGGCAAGCTTGAAACGTTCGAAAAAAATATTAAAGTGAATATAATATAATAACATATTGTCCATAAATAATATTCATCTTTAACCTAATCACTTCCCCTCTCTTTTCTTTTGTCTGCCCTATACAAATTCAAGTTGCCTCCTTCTTCAATAATTCATGCAATTAAATAGAGATAAATATATAATGAGATCGGACAACATTAATTCCATTGGAACCATATAAGCAAGAGCTTCAAATCTATGCTTTTAAAATTTTATTTGATGAAATTTATGGTGACTGATTTTGAACCAACCATAATAGAGTTTGGCCCTGCCAGTTACTAGGGAGACCGGAGGTTGTTTTTACGATGCAACTGAGTTTGTGGTAGTGTAAGGTGTGGGTACAATGGAAGTGGATCATAAAGAAAATATAACACTAGAATGGGGTAAATAATGGTTGTGGAATTTATACAAATCATTTTAATTACTTTAATTATACTTGTATATATGCAAACTATCGTAGATTTATCAAAGAAATCATAAAAAAATCAAAAGCTATAAAAAGCAGTAAAGGAAAGAACACACCGTGTTTTATACTGGTTCAGGGTTACCCTACATTCAGTCTCGCACCAAATCCTGTATTTTTGGTCCAACAAGACATCCCAATTGCATTCCAAGTACAATCAAACACATCTTGATTTACGAGCGAATAAGTCATACCCTTTAGAGTATATTTAAGTATATTTTATAATGGATGCAGACTTGATCTTGAGATTGTGATTACAATAGTCCTATAACTCTGACTTGCACTCTGATCATAAAAGATTATGTAAAGGACAATAGATGTAACACTCTGCATTTTTAATAACAAAATTATTAAAATAAATATAGGAACAATGTGCATTTGAAATTAGAAAATAAATGTATATTACAAAATAAGCAATAAATAAAAAATTTCCATTATGTAAATATAATGTTGTAATGGTATATATGAAATTAAATAAAAATAAATAAAAGAATTAATGGAGGTTAATAAATGGTACATTATAAAATATACACGTGCATTAATAATAAAAACAATGTGCGTTTGAATTTGAAAGTAACGGAAGATTATTAACGTTAACATAGCAACAAACTTAATCATTTTATAAAATAAAAAAAATAAAAATATGTGTGAAAGGAGTAACCTAAGGAAGGGAAAGTAATTAATATTAAAATGACAACATTTCCCTTAAATTAACAATGCATGTCAATTAAGGACATTAAAAGAAGAATATTGGAAATAATGTCAAAATTAGAAGTAGATAACAAATTCTAGAATGTGAACACATATATAGATATATTTAACATAAATATGTTTAGACATAAATGAGAAAATTAACGTGCAAAATAAACGCGTGTCATAAATGAAAACCACGTGACAAAAGGAAGCTTAAATGACGTTAATTAGGTAACGTTTTAATTTAATTGGAGTGTGCACGTATTAATAAAATACATTTGGAATTGAAAATGATTGTGTGTTAAAATGGTAGAAATAAACGCTAAAAATAAAATTCATTGAATTAAAACAATTAAACACACAAGAATTTAAAAAGAAAAAATTGTCAATGTGCACATTGATTGTACATTTGAATTTGAATAAGAGAGCGCACCAAAACAGGAAAACAATATTTGGAAATTGATGAAAACAAGTAAGGGATAACAGTGTTAAGTTAACATTTAAAACAACACAATCCACATATGAAAAATTAACCAGATACACGTTTTTGTAATATGTATGGGTTGACTTAGGTTTTAGGTGAGTCGACCCACATATACGCTGTGTCGACTAAGGGGTCGACCGATTCGAGCCAAAGATGATGTGTTTTATATTTTTGAATGGTTCAGATTTAAGTCTTTTGATTCGGATGAATGTGGTTCCTCTGGGAATCTATAAATAAACTACAGTTCCGGCGTCAAAGCTCTAACATCCCTTTTCTCCTCCAAACTCTTCAAAAATAAATTATATTTTTGATTTAGGATTTATGACTCGAGAATTAGAGGAAAATATAGTAGATTCAAGATGTATATGCCCAAATCCTATAGATCTGTAAACCCGAATTGAAAAGTAACAAAAGTAAACGCAGATCCAAATCAGAACCGAAACTTAGAGCTCAAATCCCAAGTGAGTGGATTTAAATTATATTTTTTTTACAATAGTATATAATATCGTTTGATTCCTGTAAAAATTCATAATATGTTCTCTTCTTCTTCTTTTCCCACTTTCTACGTTAGAATATATATATATATATATATATATATATATATATATATATATATATAGTTTCTGTTTAATTTTTGGTTATGCACAAAATATTCATAAATCAGAAATGTTGATATGTATATATAATTGAATTGTGCGCCTAATCTATATGGTTGGTTATAATCCTGTTTTCTTTCGTGCGTTGGAAAAACATAATTTAATTAGAATTATGAAAAAAAGAGGATTCGATAATTCTGGGCATGACATAATTAATATTATAGACAATACATTTGCAGTTAACTGATAAATCTGAGAATTTCTATGTTAGTTGAAAAGATTACCTTCATATTTAGAATGAAACGAATAAAGAAATTGTTGGGATTGAAAAGGGACATAACCCAATTATACCCAAATTTAATGTAATTATGTAACAAGGGGAAAATAAGTTAAAAACAAGAATTAATGTATATCAAATAAAATAGGAAGTCAGAAATAGCCTGGATAGGAAAAAGGGAATACATTTCCATAGTTTGGTTTGAAAAAGAAGTAGAAAACATAATTGCAAGTTTAAAAAAAAAAATAAGGCGTGGATTAGTGTGAAATAGGAGATTAGCTTTATTGCACACTATTCAATCGCCTATAATAATTGAAAGAGATGTCTTGCAATTATGGGTTTCTATTTCAGTACTTACCTTAAGCAATGGGAATAGATTTTTATACGGTTTTATTAACCAATCAATTTGGAATAGTCTTTTTCCTAAAAAGAGTAAAGTGTAACGACATAAAGAAAAAGGATAAGGCGATTGAAATATGTTAAGATAACATAATTGAAGGATGTTAAGAAAGCTAAAAAGGAATATGTGAGGTTTATTATAAACCTAAAACCGCAACTTATATTTGCATAAATATGAAAATTGGGAAATCATAATAAATAGACATAGTTCATTTGCAGATATGAATATGACAGGAATTAGTTAAAAGAATAGTTAGGCTTTAACATGGACATATTGACTTAAATGGATTATGTTACGAGCCTAAAAGGCATTAGGATTTAATATGAACATATTGATTTACAAAAATTGGCTCTTCTATGATTTTATGGTAACTAGTAAAGTTTATTTAGGAATAAATAACATTCGATTAAATAGATTAATGAATATTGTAAATTAATAAAAAAAAAAAAATCAAGTGAAACACATAATGGGTAAATTAGACATAGGGTCTAATTAATATAGCGGTACACATTTGGTCCAATATGTGGGAATGAAGAGCCCAATGGGGTAAATCACTGAAGGTGTCAGGAGAAATGGTGGGAGCACGTCTGACTTATTTGACGGGACTAGAAGGAAGTGCGGTACTTCTACGGGACGTGAGGATACTCCATGATGGTCCTCTGTAGTAGACATGCGTTGTACCCACAAAGGCATGGTCTATACTGTACCGTCCTGTGAGTATGTCTTGGTTGCGTATGTCATTGTGGGCAACCTAAAGACTGATTGGTATGATTTTAGGATGATTCAGCGAATGCCTTGGCTCGTAGGCGGGGTGGCTCCGTAGTCAAGACCCAACAAAAAATAGTAGTTTGTAAGATGTCTGTCATCGTCAATCAGGGAAAGTATGGGAAAAAATGGAGCTAAACCAAAATGTCAATGATCTTTTACTATCGGGTCATTGGGCAAGGGATCTTGTTTAGATTGTTTGTTAAGGTCGATCACTTAGCTCTTTTGAATGGTCTTTCATTAGTTAGGGGGAGGCTGGGTGGGGACTGGAAGAGCCATCGGAAGAGACAGACCAAAATTTGATATCTGTATTGTGGGCCTAATTAGGCCATTATTTTGGGCCCAATGAAGTCATTCTTGACAAATATATAAAAGCCGTCGATTGAGTTCCATGGGGGAACTCAGAATTTGGGTGCCTTTATGGTGCAACGATAGTAGCCTAATCGCTTTCATAGCACAGCTTAGTACGCTCATGTAGCATGGTAATGGAGGCCTTATATGTTTTCGTAGCACGACAATAGAGACCACCGAGGAGGGTACTATGGAAAGTACTCTAATATATTAGGCACATATCTACATATATATGATTTATTAAGCTAATCTACTTGGGTGTATATGGGAATGGTTTGTGCATGGAATTGGAAGTGTAATGTATAATAGACCCATAATAACTTAATAAAAATAAACCGGTGATAGAACGAAATATGTAGTGTTATTTATAGAAAGTATAGTTTATCCGTTCACCAAAACTTTTGTTGTGACCTCCTCATAACAAACCCGCAGGTTAGACAGGTGTCAGAGATTACAACTTAGAGATACTTGTTATACAATGTCATTATTAAGGAAAGTAACTATTTACTATTATATTTAATTCATTCTGTTGTGAGATATTTTATTGCAAGTTATGATATATTTTATCTTTTCCTTCCTGTAGGATACCAAACAAACTAACTCGGGTTTCAGTAGACTTGGGTTTTTAGCATTTTTTGGAAAATTTGGGTCTCCTAAAAATTGGGTTGTTACATTTAGTATTAGAGCTTAGGTTTAGGATTCCTACATAGATAGTGAGTGAACGTATTTGTATTTTTGATACACACACACACACACACACACATAGAAAGACCCACTAATTAAGTGAAACAACACATGGAGAATGTTGGGATGTAAGGTGCATGTGTTAATATCCAAAATTTTGGTATTTCAAATTAGTAGATTGGGTAGTAGGGTCTTGTAAGTTGAGAAAGAATAAGAAGAAAAATGAATTAGGAATATATATATATATATATATACACGCAAAAGTGGCACTAGTCAAAACTTTAGAAATTAGAAACCACTTTATAATTAGCCCCACAGTTAAAACTTTTAAAAAGAACTTAAAAAAAATTAGGAGTAGATTTATAGAAAAGTTTACAAGTTTAAAAGTTTATAATTTTAAAAATTTACTAGTTTTTAATATTAATGATTTCATTTAAATAATTATTTGAGAAAATTGTGCAAACTTGTTTCCAAAAAGAATTATGGGCGTAAGCAAGTTGTGGGGTTAAGCAATATAAATGGTTAAGATCTATGTGCATAAACAAAGAACCCCTTTTCTAAGTAAAAATGTCTGCCATCCCTTGTTTTCTTTATCATTTAAAAAAAACTCTATTTCTTTGGTTCTTTTTTAGTGGTCAACCAAAATAAGATTAGGCCTTTGTTCCCTGTCCAAATCATGGCTTCAAATTGATTGCTTCTGGATTTAATCTCTGATGCTTCGATTCTATGAATGCTCTTGGTCAACGTTTTAGGCTCGCGATTGAAAACGTGAGTTATTTCTGGTTTTGAATCTTCCTTGCACTATCGTATTATTACTTGTTGTTTTCGATGCATACCTTTGCTGATGATGAATAGGTGTAGTATTTATAGGATTTTCAGCCTCTAATACATTCTCCAGTTTCCCTCTTTGCCTTAGTCAGATTTGTGTGTGAATCCTCTGATTGCGTGCTTGTTTCTTTGATTTGTTGTTGTGACTGTTGTGGTTGAATTCTGGAATGAATGAATGATTTTTACTGCTTAAAAAAGCCTTGAGGATTTCTGTAAACCATTTGAAATATGAAATTGATTTCTTGCCTAAAATAGAACAGTGATTTTTGGAAATAATTTGCGAGTTGTTCTTGCCGAAAAATGCTTATTGATTTATTTCTAGAAATAGATCTTCGAATTTGTTATTTGCAAACTTGTGTGGATAAAGTTATAAATCTGGATGATTTTGAATCACTGTGAATTTGGTGAATTGAAGGTAGAAATAAACTTGCCAAAAATTTATGTCCCATATTTTTTCACTAAAAAATACTTTTGAACTTTTCTGGAAATTTCCTTGCTTGATTGATAACATGGAAACAATTTGAATTGATTTCTATTGCACTTGCATATTTCTTGAAATCTTTCCTTGGCTAGAATGGTTTGTGCAATTCTGGAAATTTTAAAATTTTGCTTGCCAAAAATCGATTACTTGATATTTCTGGGCAATGTGATTTTCTGGAAAGATTTGCAATCTTGAATTCAACTTTTCCAAGAATAACTCATTCCGAGTTGTTTAAATTGGGGCACCATTGAATATTAGACATCATGACATTCCAGATTTTAGTCTTCATGATATTTCCAGATTTAATTGCAATATTAACTTGCCAAATATAAAATGATTTTTTGACTTGCTATACTTGGTGCAATTAATCTAGGTAGTTTTTGCATTGATGTTGGAACCAAACCATTGTGAATTTGATTTCTTTTTTGTCCAACGCCATGTGTATACTTGCCTTGAATTTTTAAAAAGCCGTTACGCTTTGTTTATATGGTCGAGCTTCATGATCATGTGCATGTATTTGCACTTCACTTGATTTTTAAATTGCTGAGTATTGTTGCTAGTATATTGTTTTGTTGTGCACATATATATTTGTTATGTACACATGAAACTGCCTTGTTCGTTTGAGTTGTGTGGAGTCAATTCATGGTTGTTGTGTGTGTACTCACGTTGACTTGTGCATGCATTGTGGAAGTGTTGTTGCATTGAGTCTTAGTCTTGTATTTTGTTTCTTCCTCCATTTGCCATGTCGAGTTTGTACTGATGTGCCAATTTTCTTGTACCTGCCATGTTTGTATGACTTGCACCACTTGCATTCTGATCCATTTATGTATATCGGTACATAAATGGATACATGCTCTCTGATCAAAGTTTGAGTTGAAATCTGTCTCTCTTGTATATTTGTGCCTTGTACCATGGTTTGAGTAGAACCTATGATTTTCTTTATTGTGTCTTGAACCATGCTGGATTGATTCATCCCAGTTTTGCCTTGTTGACTTGCATGGAAAAATGCCCTGCTTGCACTCTTGAAATGACTTGTACACTTCTCTGGTATTTGTATTCTTGCATGCATGAACTAGAAAAAGCTTTTCTCCTAACCAAAATTGTTCGACTATTTGCTTCAGCATATAATCCTTGTTTGTGCACCATCATATGTTATCAGCCCATGTTGTATGCACTTGTGTACATGCTGCTTGTATATACTCTGCACATGTAGCTGCTATGTTGTCCATCCTTGTGTGTGTTCATGTATACTCTGGCATTTGCATGAACTGATATGTGCATGCGTATGTATACATACACACATATGTGTGTGTGTGTGTGTGTGTGTGTGTATATATATATATATGTGTGTGTGTGTGTATTTATGTGTGTCACTCGATGTTACATTGACGAGCCATAAATTGTTGCATTTGTGTGTTCATAGATACTTGCAGCAAGCCTGTGTTGTCAAGCTTCGCCTGAACACATCACACTCGATATATTTGTCCCTTGTTGTTTTAATGATTGACCATATTTCTCCTGCACAAAATGTATGTTTATATACATACACATGTATGTGCAATATATATATATATATATATATATATATATATATATATATGAACACTAGAAAAACTGTCTACCTTGTGGTATATACATTAAATCACTGTGTATATCACAAGCTGGCTAGATACAGATGGATGAATAAGCATATCAGATCAAGTCATGAAATATGATGAGAAACACATCAAAACTCGAAGGCAAATAAATTTTAAAATATAATTATATCTGCTAGAATTTAATATTACTATGTTCCAGTTTACTCTGTGTGTTTCTATGACAGGTAAGTAGGTGACTGGACTGACTGTGAAGACAAACTGAAGACAAGTGATAGTGAGTGAATCAATATATATATATATATATATATATATGAAAGTGTGTAACTGAATGTGTCAATGTATGTACATCAGTGACTGAGTGTTGTAGTGAGGAGCCAATGTACTAATTAAAACTGAATGTGAAATTGAATTGTAATATATCGGTGGAATGTACAAACAATGGAGTTGTAAGATTGTACTATTGAAATAAAATATTTTGATTCAAATAAAATACTGTTTGAATATTTAAATTCTTATGGGGGCAGTATTCTATTTAAATCAAAATATTCAATTCTGTCTGTGATTGTAACAATCCGTTATTTTAACGATTTAAATTCCGATCGAATTTTATTTTGAAAATATTCTATGGTTTTTCATAACGGGAAATTGAAATTTGAAATACGTTCCGTGAGACTTAGAAGCTGTAGAAATTTCATCGCAAAATTTGAATGTTTATCGATCGTGCAATTTTCAGTGCAAAGCTGCACATAGCATTTCAAATTTTAGCGATTTTAAAATCTTTCTAAAACTAGTTCGGACAAACTTGAAAAATATTCTATTCGTTGTTATGAATCCGACGACGAAATTCAATTCACGAAAATTGGACATTTTGACTTCCGTTTTCCTACCCGGATTTTTCCATTTTAAGGGTTCACAATGCGTTTTTGAACGGAGCACCCTGACATTGCAAACTATATATCGTTGTGTCTGTCTCGTCGAGCTGATTACCGTAGTATATTCATTTGTCAGTTTTGGTGTTTGGTGTGCAATAAGATCGTTATAATAGCTCGCACAGTTATTTTCTAACCGAGAACCAATTGAAATTTCAAGTGTTCATGTTTGGGTTTGGCATTGTTAGCTTTTATGTTTGGTTGTGTGAACTTTATCCAGAAGTCTCCTAACGCCGTATAATTTCAAAATTTGAATGATAATATTTATGTAACAAAGAGATTGAACTATTCTTTCACCGTTATCCCTGTTTAATTTGTTCCTACTCGTCACGCCTTCCTTATTTCCTGCCTCTTCTCACCTATATTCTTCGATCCAATTCTACACCTCTCCATAAAACTGCAGCAAGCGCTGTTCTCAGAAGAAATAAAAATATAAGCAAAACTCAATCAAGCCTTGCTGTTCTCCTTGCCACTTTCTTTCAGCTGTGGGTGATTGCTTCAAACAATTTGCTTTACAAAACGTGAGTGGCTTCTTCCCTTTTTCTCTATTTATTTTGCTTGGCCGTATTTTGTGTGTATATATATATATTTGTAAGGGTGAAATTATTGCCTGCATGTATCAAGGTTTTGCATGTGAATGTTTGGCTTGCATTTTTGTGCCCCTTTTCCATGTGTTTTTCTTATAAAAAAAGTTTTGTTTTCAAAATTACAACGGGACGTTAAGTTGATGTAGCATAGTTAATAATGTAGAATGCAAGCTTTCTCCTCCCATATGTTGACACGTATTTAACTATGAATGTAATGATATATATTAAGGCTTGGAAACAATAGTTATACTTGTTGAAGGTATATGTAGAGCCGACCCTGAAGTGTAGGTGGCCCAAGGCAAAAAAAATTTGAGGCCCTGCCATAATTGAAAAAAAAAATTGCAGAACAAAGTAACATTGAAACATAAGTAAAATAACATTTTTTTGCTTTTGTTCAAGTACAAGTTGTAATTACATAGATACAAAACGATATATTTGTGCATACATAGATGCAAATAATATAGTTGAGATTACATAGATAAGAAACAAAATACTTTCACATTATACTTGACCATCTAACATTCCAAGTGGTAAAATTACTAAGAAAAACACTAAAACCATGTGATTCTAAAATCTTCGTCTCAAATAGAAGTTGTGACCAATCCATTTAGTCTTTCTTGTGACATGGTTGTCCGCAGAAAAGATTTGATTAGTTTTAGCTTCGAAAAGCTCTTTCAGTCGAGGCAACAGTCACTGAAATAGTTAATAATATTCTATAAGCAACCCATTCGTTAACATGTAAACAACCCATCCTCTTAATATAATTTATAACATCAATAGCCCTTTTCGCATTTGTGGGTAACATCTCTCTAAGGATTTGCAACTCCGCAAATAACTCATTATCTTAAACATGATACTTTTAATTGTTGTATAACTATACAAGTTTCACTCATTATCCGAAAATGCAGTGTTTTTTCCTAATAACAAAACCTAATTAACAAACATCAAAAAACCATTTAATTCAAATCAATTATCAAAACCAGTATTTACTGATTATGGACTGATTAAATAGTGTTTTCCCCATACCAAAGCTAATTTAATAATATATTTCATTCATTAAAATAGTAAGAAATAAAAGATTAATAATATTACTTGGTGGCTGCGGTGATTTGTTACATAGTAGATGAAGCCGATTGAAATTGAGGCGGGGAATGAAATCTGGAATTACGGTTTAGTGAATTAGGGTTTTCGTTCCAAATTTCCAATCATCTGTTGCGTTACTGAAGACCAAAGAGAAGCGTGCGTTGAGCAAGTAATCGGCTTGGCTTCTTTCTCTTTTATATGGTAATGGGCTGTTGTGTTTGTGGGCTGCTAATATTATTATTTTTTAACTCTAAGGCCCCAAATAATATTGAGGCCCTAGGCGGTGGCTTGGTCTGCCTAGTAGCAAGGCCGGCTCTGGGTATATGTTAAGTAATTGTAGCATGTTGGTCTTAAACTGTGCATGCATGTTGAACTTGTGAAAAAAGGGATATCTTGTTGTTTCTTCTTTCCCATATGCATGAATACATGCATATAATGATATGCATTACGTATGGGAATACTTACCATATTTAATGGATAGGTAGTACATAAGTATATATGGTATAAACTGAAACAATGTGTTTTTTCTTTTCTCTTTTGTATGTCATGCATATGCGTAAAAAAAGTTTTTTTTATAGTTTTGCCTTGTAAACTTTACAGTACCATGAATAGCTTTAGTGAAGAATGCTGCTCCATTTTATCAAACCTGGTTAGGTGTAGGTTACCTTGTACATTTCCACTTTTGTGGAAGTAGCGTACTAAAAAAAGGGCATTTGGCAGGCACCTAACGTGTAAAAGTAGAAATCTTGTTAGTGATATATTGTTGAAACTATATGAGTTATGAATTATTGAACTCTGAAGGTCACACGCTCCAATTTCTATATATTATAACTAATTGGGTTCAATATACATATTTCTCTTTGGTCGTGTGTACCTTGTATGAATGTGCTAGGATGGAAAAAAGGGTTACTGGAACATATTAATATCGAGTAATGAACTAGGCATGCATGTTTCACTTTACTAGGTGGACTTTCATGCGCATAAATTTGGGTACGTTGTTGGGATGAATGTGCAGTGCGTTCCTCTATCTTAAGCACATAAATAAATAAATAAATAAATAAGGTTTCATAATATTATTTTTTTGAAATCAAATTTCGTTGCATTTTACGTATGTTGACCGTAAATTGTTTGTTCAGTTCGCTGAAGTTTCGGTTCTGCGCCTATCTGTTATCATTTCTATTGTCGTGCCACGGAAGGTGAGTTAAACTCACACCTAACTAATATTTTTATTGGAAGTGAAATAGCTGCATTTGAAATATTATTGAAATGTTAGAACTCTATATGCAAATATGACACAACGACACAAACATGAATTGAAATGATATTATGTTAACTGGATGTGATATTGTTCTGTGCTTATTTACTTGCTGAATTCACACTGCAAGTTCCCTGTAACTTAGAAAATCATCATGGGTTGAAATGATATATACTCGAATCATTGTATTGATTTATGAACAAAACTGAATCGATTTAGGATGCGGATCAAAATGGTACACACCCGGGATTTGAAACTTGACGGATTGAAATTACACACATCAGTATTACTTGACCTAGGTAGATAATTATTATATGGACACCGCTGGTCTATATTTGAAATTTTTTCTATAAATTATAAATTATTTTAACTTATAAATTATTTTAGATTCAAGATTTCATTATGCTTTGGGTTGATAAAAGTTAAAAATATGTATATGTATTTTAAGAAATTATCAAACAAGTTTTATTCAAATATAGAGTTACTTTTAAAGTAATATATTTTTCAAGGATATTTTAACTAAAATAAAGTAATAATATTTTAGGAAATTTAACAAATATTCTATTTAATAAAATTTTAACTTAGTATACATATGTTTCGAAAATTAATTTAAATTTGAGATTTCCTAAAAACGATTTTATAAAGTGATTTACAAAATAATGATCACGTTGTGAAAAATGTAAATGATTGGTTGTTAAAGAGATTGGGATTGGATATTGTTATACTCTCTACTAATACTTAAAACCACTTTAACAATTTTGTACGTGGTGGAGTTCCATAATGAAGTAGAATGATTTGGAGGTGATTACTGGATTGAAGAAAGAGAACGATGATGGATTGCCTTGACCTTCAGGTCATAATTTAAATGACTAAAACAGGTGCCATACCCAAGCCAATTAAGTTAGCTACTCTTATCGGACATGCTTCTTCGAAACTAAATCTATTACTTTGTGATTTGATTGGTGTGCACCCTTGAATTTGGAGTATTGTTTGAGATGGGCGGTAGTTGCGGCTATGCATTAGCATCAGCCTGGGTCCGCAATCCGGTAGAATCCTGCCATGGGTATTCCTCGTGTGCCTTGTCATATTATCCTGATCGAGCACCATACGATTTTGATTTGTATCGTACTTGTAGAGTGCCCTCTGATAGCCACTAGTTACGGTGGACTTTATGTTATCCATATAGACTACGATATTATAAACAGTGTAAGGGTAAAACTGTAATCCCGCTTACACTATTCTGATATTTGTACTTTACTGAATAGACCCTATTATAATAGCACATTATATTATAGGATATCTAGTTTAATGGATCCTTAGAGAATGGATCTCAAACATTCTTTGAGTTACTTTGGCATTTAAATAACATTTCACTTGAGTTAATTTGCTTATATGAGAATATTAGTCCTGATCCGAGTGGTTTTCTTTTGCATGATGCTCGGGTCAGCTTGAGTGCCACAGATTTTGGAGATTTATCTTGGAGCTCGCGATTATTTGGAGCTTTAGCCATCTATCTGTTTGTTTTCTGTTCTATCTATGTTAGTCAGTTGTTGCTGCTATCTTTAGTAGACATTTTATGTATTTGAAATTCCATTGTACTTGTCCTAGTGACTTGACACTGTTTATTTTATTTTGGAGACCGTGTTTGTAGTAGCATCATGAACTACTATGTTTTACTTTATTTCCGCTACAAGTTGTTTTGCTTTTCTGTGTATGTGATTCTGTGATATGATTTGTATTTACTCCAAATTTATTAATAATCTATTGTTTTGAACCATTCAAGTCTGACATGTGTGGATTATTGTCGATTTGAATACTACAAAATAGTTGGTTGTTACAGTTGGTATCAGAGCCAGGTTGAGGCAAAACCTTAGCCTATGGAGTAAAAACTCATTAGAGATAGGATAACAATATCCTAGAATGAGTACAAATCAGTCTCACAGTCATTCTTGAGAGAGAATATATTGAAGAAAAAAAAACTGATTTCAAAGTGATTTGAAATGATTTTAAAGTATTTTGTGATATAAAGATTGGTTTGAAATGAAGTTTTCCAAAAAAAAATCTCCATTTGTTTCGATCTTATTGCTAGGATTCTATAGATTAGAATTTCAAATTGAGATAAATTGAATCTTAACTTTAGTTGTCTTAAATCCATCTTTGAATCTTTCCAAATGAGTAACCGCAGGAATACCAGAGGTAGAGGTCGTAGGATGCTCCAGTTCAGCCAGCTGCACCAACTCCAGTTCAGCCTATTAGGTTCACCAAGCTCAGTAAGGAGTACATCCATCTTGGAGGCACTAAGTTTTCCGGTTCAGGGAACGTTGTAGGGGCCCAGCAGTGGCTAAGTGACCTAGAGATGATATTTTTTGGTTTGGAGATTTTAGAAGCTCAAAAGCGTCAGTTAGCTTCCTGGCAGTTGCAAGAAGGTGCTCGACATTGTGGATTCAATTACTGCTTAGACAGATGAGACCAGTATTTCTTGGGCTCAATTTAGGTATGAATCATTAGCTTGTCTTAGTAGTTTAATTAGCTTTTCTTTAGAATCTAGCTCTAACCTTAAATTCTTTGTTAGGGAGGCTTTTATTGATAAGTGGATGCCCCAAGAGGGCAAATCTAAGATTTACCACGAGTTCATGGATCTTCGCCAAAGTGACATGACTTTGGCTGAGTACGAGAGGAAATTCAATGAAATCTCTAGGTTTGGACCAAGCTTAATTGATACACCTTTTAAGAAGAATGAAATTGTTGGCTAGATTTTTAACCAAGCCACCTAAGACTTAGACATTTGCGATTAAATAAACAATGATCTGTCTACACAAGTTCAAGACAAATTCACCCTGGCTCGTGAAGTTGAGCAATGGGTTTGTGACCCGCATTGAAGGCCCGCTCATGACCAGCCTCATAGACTTGCTCGTGGTTGAAGGTTCACGTCCTGCTCGTGTTAAAGTGTCACGAGGCGACCCTGTACTCAAGAAATGATAGCCACGACTTGGCTACCCACGGGCCGCAGATCAAGGATTCAGCGACAATTGTCCATAATGGCCATGTTGACTATTTCTCCACCCACTCACGAACGGCTCCGAGACCCTCGAGGTTGGTGCCACGTGTCTTCATGAACCGCCTGTATAAATCACCTATAAATAGCCCAATACTTGGCATTTTTCAGGATCTTTTTGGCAATTGAGAACCCTGATTCCACCATTATCATACTCCATTTCTGATTAGCAATATTTCAAAATTATTGAGTGAATTATCATTGTAAAAGTGAGAGAGAGAAAATATTGATTGTACTTGCATTCAAATGTATAATCGAAGTCATAAAAAGTGGACGTAGGCTCTTTAATGCCGAACCACTATAAATTTGGTGTGTTTGTTGCATTTTATTTCATTTCCAGTTATAATTCTCTGTGATTGTAGATAATTTGGGTGTTAGAACCACTTTTTGGTCTAACATTTTGGTGCCTTCACTGAGAAAGAATTCTCAGCCTATCGAATTATTGATCTACTGTTTGGATTTTCAAGTCCAAAGAAAATAGTCCGCATTCCCACTGTTTCGTTTTTGAAGACTTTAGCAAAGTTAAGATGTTATGGTCGCAAAGAAATCCAAGGATTCACGAGCTTGAGCAAACGAAGCTAACAAAGAGAGCATTCAGGAGCAGGTTGAAGTGAACCCCTCGGCTCGTAGCTCGCAGCTCGCAGGAGGCGAACCGACCCCACGAGGGGACCATGACCCGCCCCCAAGACCTGGCCACGAACCGCCTTCACGAGCTAACTATGAGCCGCTCCTAGGACTTGATCATGAGCCACTTACAAGAGGGGGTCACAAACCGCCCTTACCAAGGTACCACAACTCGACCTGGAAAGGAAATTATGGCTTATTCCACTCACGTTGATGCATATGGTCGACCTGGCTCAAGTGCTCTGAATCCAACTGTGAATGTTAATGATCAACTACCTGCCTCTGCTCCAGTAACTGAAAGAGATTTTTCTCGCGTACTCGACATGTTCGAAAGGACAAATAATGAGTTGGCAACCCAACGACGCGAGAGTTCCCTACTACGACAGAATATGACTACAATGAGCAGGCAAATTGACGAACTTAGAGGACACCTTCACCGACTCATCGCTTTACTCCCAACTTCCGACTATTGCTCATCGTTAGAGGAGACTCCCAGACCCTCACAACGGCCATTAGAAAGGCCTGAATATGTGGAACAACTTCGATTTGGTTCTCTTCCTTCTCGAGAAGAAGCGACACTTAATCTGGGACCCGACAACCATAATTTGAATGATCCTACTCTATTACCAATGGAGGGACCTCGGAGGCTATCTAGGGACCAGGATGCAGTTAACCCAATTTAGAATCAACCATTACAACCCCATCGCCACGTGACTGACCGTGACCACAGGGGGAAAGGAAGTTCAGGTTAGGCCCCGAATTGGGTGACGATGTGCCGAAGAGATGTTGGAGGCTCCCGTAGAGTAAGAAGTGCCAACCCTGAGTCCACCTTGACTAATGTTGACGTAGAGGAAATGGTGAGACAAATCATGGTGGATAGTCAGGGGTAATGGAACGAAGATTGGGATGTAAACCGCAGCCATAAACCCTTCACTTATGATATACTAGATGTTTGATTTCCAAGATGATTTAATATGCCGATGATGAGCCATTATGCAGGCAGGGTAGATCCGGTTCAGCCCTTGATGAGATATTCATGGTATACGAGTGCCGCTGCAGCTCCCGACGTGGTGAAATGCAAAGCCTTCACGATATTTCTGGAGGATGTGGCATTAATGTGGTTCACCCGCTTACCAGCACGGTCAATCTCCAGTTTCAAGGAATTGAGTGAAAAGTTTATAAATCAATTTCGACTTCATGCTCAGAGATCCAAGAACGTCGTTGAGTTATCCCTCATTAAGCAACGCCCTGACGAAACTTTGAGATCGTACATAAATCGTTTTAATTTAGCTGTCACGGAAGTTTGAGACCCTCACGAGCAGTCTATCCTGATGGCCATGATTGACGGAGTTGATAAAGACACCGAGTTTGGAAAATACTTAGCTGGAAAGCCGCCGCTGACCAAGGGGATATTCTATGAGAAAGCTAACATCCGTCTACGTCAGGAAGATATATATGCTAATCGAAAGAGGAAGGCCGCCGATAAGGAAGATATACAGAGTAACATGGCCATCAAACAATTTGGTGATAGTTCTGGAAAGGTAGAGGTCAACATTGGAAATAAGAATCAGGGCAACGGCCGCTAGAAGGGAACGATAATCGGAAGAAGAATCGGGGAAATGATTCACAGAAGAGACCTTGGTTCAAAACGTTTGAGAAATTTACACCACTGAATGATACACTAGAGAATATTTTCCTGGACACTTATAATGTTCTTCAATATAAGAGGCCTCCACCAAGGGATTCAACGGAGAAGGAGCGTGAAATAGGAAAATTCTGCCTTTTCCATCAAACTCGCTGTCACTCCACAAATGAGTGTCGCTATTTAACAGACGTTGTTGAAAAACTGCTTCAGGAAGGAAAATTGGGCGAATACAAGGTTGCTCCAAGAGACAGGGGAAAGCCGCATAGGCCCCAAACCAAAACCAACCCGCTTCTAGGCCCACTACTCAGCAAAAGGAAAAAAAAATATTGTTATCAACACTATAGTGGGAAGTCCCCACCTAGCTGGGAATAGCAACCGAGCAATGGATTAGTATGTCAACGCTACTAAGCAACCTGAAGTAGGAGAGTGCAGCAATCCTGAAGATGCTTCCCCAGTAAAGCAGCAGAAACGATGTTAGATGATGTCATATTCCTTGGCAGGGAAAGTATTGGAGTTCAGGCCCCTACCAAAGACACTCTGGTGATTACTACCACCATTGTCCTACCCTGGTTCACAAGGTTCTAGTGGACAATGGGAGGTCCATTAAAATTCTTTTTATGACCAGATGAAGCTAGAAGCTAAGGATTTGAAGGTGAATGATGGATACGCGGCTTCAATGGAGCGTCCACAACTCCAATGGGATTTTTCGAACTATCAGTAACTCTTGGTGAAGGAGACCGTCAGAGAGTGAGAATTCTCCCGTTCGTAGTGATGGATGTTGATTCACCTTATAACGCTTCCTTGGGATGACCAGCCCTAGCAGAGTTCAGGGCCTACATTGCGCCTTGGTGTTTACTATTGAAGTTTCCAACTAAAGCAGGAGTTGGGGTGATCAGAGGCGATCAAGCGACCGGATGAGCCTGCTACATGGCAGAACTTAAAATGCTCCGCAATGGAAAGAATATCGAGACAAGGGTACTTCCTCACCCGCAAAGGAAGATGCATCATAGCAATTAAATGAGATATTGTCAAAGGGTTCGCCCGGAGACCTACCCGAGGATATAGATCCCAGAGAGGATGAAAAGCCTGAGGGTAGGATGGCGATACCTAATGAGACAACTGTGGATATTTCAATCGATAGCAATGACCTAGTGAGAGTCTTAAAGATTAGATCCCAGTTGGACCCTTTTCGGGCAAAAAAATTGATAGATTTCTTAAAGGCAAACCTGGACGTGTTTGATTGGACCCACACCGACATGTGTGGGATATCCCCCTCAATTATGAGCCACTCATTGAGCATCAACCTAAAGCATCCACCTGTTAAGCAGAAAAGGCGAATGCTTGGCCCAGAGAGGTCAGCTGCCTTGAAGGAGGAGGTTGAGGAGCTAAGAAGCAATGGATTCACCAGGGATTCAACCTACTCAGAATGGACTTCTAACCCTGTCCTAGTCAAAAAGACAAATGGGAAGTGCCACACATGCATTGATTTCTCAGATTTTAATAAGGCTTGTTCGAAGGACAACTTTCCACTTCCTAGAATAGACCAACTGGTAGACTCAACGACAGGTCATGAGCTTTTCTCTTTTATGGATGCATACTCGGGATATAAACAAATTCCCATGCACATCCAGACCAGGAGCATACCAATTTTATAACTAATTTGGGATTGTACTGCTATGTAGTGATGCCCTTCAGCCTGAAGAATGCCGGGGCAACATATCAACGCTTATTGAGCCGGATGTTCTACAACCAGATCGGGAAAACGATGGAGGTGTATGTCGATGATATGCTTGTGAAATCCAGACAGTCATCTGACCATAATGCAAACCTAGCTGAAATGTTTGATATCCTTCGATCATATGGAATGAAGCTCAACCCCCTGAAATGTTCATTTGGAGTCGCCTACGGGAAAATTTTAGGCTTTATTGTCAGCTCTCGAGGGATCGAAATCAATCTGGACCAGATCATGGAAATCAGGAATATTCAGGAACCGAGACAAATTAAGGATGTGCAGAGCCTCGCTGGAAAAGTGGCCGCATTAAGTAGATTTATTTCTAAAGCTACAGATAAGTGCATTCCATTCTTTGATCTAATAAAGCGAGGTAAACGCAACTTCCAATGGACTCCTGATTGTGTCGAAGCATTCCAAAACCTTCTTACTAATTTGGAAAGACCTCCGATACTATCCAAGTCAGTCGACCATGACGATCTGGTCGTATACTTGGCGGTATCATCCCATGCAATAAGTTCAGCCTTGGTAAGAGAAGAAGATAAGGTCCAGAGGCCGGGGTATTACGCAAGTAAAAAACTGGCGGCAGCAGAGCGAAACTACCCGAGGATAGAAAAACTCGTGTATAGCCTACTGATTGCATCCAGGAAACTTCGTCACTACTTTCAAGCTCATCCCATCACTATATACACTGACCACCCTCTCCAACAGGTATTGCAGAGACCAGAAGCATTTGGAAGGCTACTCAAATGGGATATAGAGTTAAGCCAGTTTGATTTGAACTTCCAACCTCAAAGATCGATAAGTGGGAAAGTATTAGCAGATTTCGTAGCAGAGTTTACTATTCCTGAAGAAGATGTAACAAGCGAAGAAGCAGGCCCCTCAGAACGGCTATTAGATCCTAACACTTGGAAGCTGTATACCAATGGTGCCAAGAATGATAGATAGTCTAGTGCCAGAGTTGTCCTCGTCACCCTTGAGAAACGGTCAATATATTATGCTCTAAGATTAGAATTCCATGCCACGAACAAGACTTAGAATACAAAGCCCTGATTGCTGGGCTAAAGGTCGCAAAGGAGTAGGGGATAGTGAGGTTGGATATTTTCTGTGATTCCAAGATAGTTGTAAATCAAGTTAACAAAGAGTTTCAAGCTAAAGGACCAAGATTGGTATCGTATCTAAAAAAGGTAGGATAGCTGCTTAGTGATTTTGAACTCTACAGCATCACCTATATCCCTCAAACGAAGAATCAAAAGGCAGACAGATTGGCCAAATTGTCAAATTCTGACAATCCTGAGGTCACGGAAATGGTCCTAATTGAAATATTGGAGGTTCCAAGTATCGATTAGATGGAAATTGATCCTGTACTGGAAACTGAGCCGGAAAGGGAGTCATGGATGACACCCCTAAAGAACTTCCTAATGAATGGAATGCTTCCAACCAAGAAAAGCCAAATTCATGCTGTTATTCGAAAGGCCTCTAGATACATCATGCAAGGCGAGGTCCTCTACAAATAGGGATTCTCGATGCCACTCCTCCGGTGTATAGCCCATGACGACATCGAGCAAGTACTGAGGGAAGTACACGAAGGTGAGTGTGGCGACCGCACCGGAGGTCAAATGTTGACTAATAAGATATTACGATATGGTTATTTCTGGCCTACCATGAATAAAGATGCAGGTAGATATGCACGAAGTTGCGACCGATGCCAGAAATTTTCTAAGATCCCCAGGGCACCTCCTAGCCGATTAAAAACAATGATGAGCCCGTGGCCCTTTGCTGTACGGGGAATTGAAATTATTGTAAGTCTTCCCATTGCGAAAGGAGGAGCAAAATTCTCCATCATAGCTGTGGATTACTTTACAAATGGGTTAAAGCAGAACCGTTGACCATGATCACAACTAAGCAAGTGATGAACTTCATCATCAGAAATATCATATGTCAATTCGGGATCCTGAAGATTACCATAACAGATAATGGGAACCAATTTGATAGCACTGAATTTCGAGACTTCTGCCAGAAAAATCATATAGAGAAAAGGTACACTGGTGTAGTGCATCCACAGTCAAATGGACAAGTAGAAGCGGCAAACAAAGTAATTAAGTCCATTTTGAAGAAGCGAATGAAGCGGGCCAGAGCCAAGTGGGTCGACGAGTTACCTTTGGCATTGTGGGCTTACAGAACAACTTATAAATTAGCATCGGGCCATACCCCTTTTTCCCTCGCAATCGGAATAGAGGCGGTCGTCCCGGTCGAATTAAAAGTACTGTCCCACAGAACTACCAGTTATGACCCGATGACCAACAATGAATTTTTCCTCGAGTCTCTGGACATGATTGAGGAAAAAAGGGATGAAGAGGATCGGCATACCCTAAGACACAAGCAACAGGTCGCCCGATACTACAATAGGAATGTCTGGGCTCGAACCTTTGGACCGGAGACTTGGTTCTAAAGCGTGTCTTTCGACCCCTAGTCCATTTGGGTCCGAAATGGGAAGGATCATATGCCATCCTACGGAGGCTTGATAATGGATCCTTCAGGCTTGCGACTGTGAATGGAGATGAAAGCCCCAGAGTGTAGAACGCCCGGTATTTGCCACATTACTTGACATGAAATTGCCATTTTTACTCTTTTTTTTAGGACCATGTAAAAAGGCGCAACTTGCCTAGAATAGTCTGGTTACATAAGCAAAAGATTATAGAGTGGATGTAGGTCATGATTCGACCGAACCACTATAAAAACATCATGTGTCATATACTTTTATTGCACCATTTTTTAACTTTTCTTTTCTTTTTATGTGATTGTAATGTTTATCGTGAATACCACGATGACCCTAGAATACGTAATTCAAAGAGTCTTCAATCAAATCAGAAGTAATAGGGTGCAATGAAGTAGACGACACAACCTCAGACACTTTAACTCTCACGACCTAAGAAAGAGTATAAAGGACAATGAAATGAATTATCCACAAGGCGTGATGGTGCACCGTGATCAAAAGACCGCCTCGACTCCACTCTACCCTAGGCATTCGATGGGAGAGTATAAAGGCGCCAGGGGCTAAAAGCCGCGAATGAGCTCCTACCCCACTGAAGGATTGGGGTGCAAACTAAAAGCAGAGTTCTAACTCTATCTTGGGCATACGACATAAGAGTATAAAGGCAATTTAATTAAATGCTACAAAAGGGTTCCTATTCCGCTGTAGGACCGGGAACAAGAATAAAAGCTGAGCCGAACCACTCATTCCCGAACATGGGGGGCAACATATATTCGACTGTAATCAATCCTCAACAACCCCTGGCCAGGCATCATGTTAATAACTGATTGGGGGCATACTCATACACATATATGCGTAGCATACACATATACGCGTAGTGCGGAAATTTTTCTTTTTTCTTTACTAGAATGGTTTATGATGTGATTTTAACTTAGTTATGATATGAATATTTAAGTATGACTAAGCATGATAAACTTGCAGGTACACAGCAATGCGAAAGAAATAGAACTTCATTTACTTAATGCAGTTTTACAAAACGAAGATGGACAAAATGCGAGGGCCCCACTCGCAACAACTACAAAGGGCCAGTGGAAGATCTAAAAACAAAACAATAACCAACAAGCTCTACTTGGGCTTCGAGGATGGCTTCAATTTCTTCTCTTTCTTCTGCTTCTCTAGCTTCTCCTTGTTAGCTTCAAATTTATTGTGTTTTTCCTTTTCTTCTTATCCAAAGGAGGATCTTGCAGAACATCAGAAGACTGGGACGCAAGTTGTGTAGTTATTGACTTGGAGGAGAGCTTTATGATCAGTCCAGATCCAGGAGCAGCTACAGAAAGAGGTGGCACATTTAGAGGCTCTTCCTCAATTTTAAGTTTTAGTTGCTCATCCTTTTTGGCCTTCATATCGGCTAAGGTCAGATTATCATCATCCTTAGTTTATCCTGTGATAGTGACATCCTCTTCTTCATCCCCGTCGTCACCGTTCATGTCCTTCAAGGCCTCAATGATTTTGGCATCCTTAGGAACATCAGTACTCGATGGTACAATGGTCTTCTCGGTCGCTTCAACCTCTACTTGCTCCTCTTCAACCCCTTCAGCTGGTTTGCACCTACATCAAGAGAAGCAACTGTTATTAATTTAGGAGAGAACATGGTCCTTTCAACTGTTTGTTCCACAATACAACGACAGATTATGATAGCCTTGACAAATTGTGGAGAGAATACAGAGATACCTTCCACCGATTACTCGCCTGGAACTGTAATAGAAGCTTCAGCAGGTAGAGGAACGGGAACTTTAGAGATTAATGAGTCATCAGGGTTATACTCCTCGACCCCAGATGTCTTGAGCTCCATGGCTGAGCTTGAACCCTCATCAACTTTGTTCTTGCCTTTGAGCTTAAGCCTCTCCTCCTCCATAGTCTCTTTAATTAGACATCTACCCTCTGCCAGTCTCCCAGGTTCTTTGCCTCTAAGAAAAGTCCGCATAAGCTTATCCTCGTCGAAAAAACTTCAACCTTTAGATGCTGCTTCTCAGTTTCGACAACCTAATTCCATATGTCAGCTAAAGTGGTAGGATAATTCTTGATCCAGGATGAAACACCCCACCCTCCATTAAGGTCACTCACAAGGGACTGCCTTAACTTTGGTGGAGGTTTGTAAGTAAAAGTCACAGATAAAACACAAAACAGATATAAACACACACACACACACACACACACACACACACACATATATATATATATAAGAAACGGAAAACAAACAGACTTTTTATTTCATAAAATACGTGTTCATACAAAACATTTCCATAACTGTCACATAATAACACCCAAAAACATTACATCATCATTTCTGTCTTGGTTATTAAATAAAGAAGCATAAAACATAATTAAAACTGCATAAATCCCCATGATTGTGTCCAACAGCCACAGCTAAAGCAAGAGAGTCCAAACCGTACATCAATTATCTTGAAGCTTGCAAAGATTCTGACTAAGCTGAGTTGTTTCCTCCCTGTGGACCTGGGGAGGGAGGTTGAAACGGAAGAAAAGAAGACGAAAGAAAATAGTGTCAGACATAAAGCCTGGTAAGTCTAGTGACTCTTCAGTATGAGAATAAGAATAAGGGCATGATAAGTATAAACTGGAAATAGGAGAATGTCATAAACTAAGACAAAGCAGTTTGAATCGAATATATTATCGCACCCCATACTATATCTCTGCACCTACTTGTATTATCTTAACTGTCACCCCATGCTGGAGGTAAAGTGATCCCCTTATCTAAAGATCGGCTCCTACTCGCATAATCATCTGTGTCTTATGGCCCCCAAAGATTGTAGATACCTATGCTGGCCCCACCATGGGTTGTATCAAGTCCCATGGCGGCGACCCGACACAAAACCAGAGATGCATAGGTTATACTACTGGTGCCCCCAGTGCCCTGTTTGTCTGCTCCGAAGTGTGTGCACGCCCGCACTCCGTTAGAACCCACACTGTAGCACCTGCCACCATCGCTTTTGACCGCTTACAATCAGCCCAGTAATTGTGCCCCACCCTGCCTAGTTTCAGGGTACCATGATACCTAATTGGGTTACTGCTGAAATGGGTCCTCGTTACTAGGGTTTTCTAGTCAAACATGTTAAGTGGTTAAGTGCCTGTATTTACCTAACCCCACCCATCAATTTCATTAACATGTTGAATTGATTAAGTGTTTTAGTTAACTTAACCCTACCATCTGTCCTTAGCCTTTTAAAGCATCGACCACTCACATTAGACAGATATTGTTATGGTTACTGGATGTGCCGGTCGGTTCCGTGCAGATTTACAACGTAACTCAGTCTAACCTCGGGTCCTTATTGGGCTTCATGCTTAACCACCCACATTGGATAGATATTGTCGTGACTACTGGACAGCCGGGCGGGTCCAGGCAGATTTACATCACAACTCAATCCAACCTCGTGTTAAGCATATTCGTATTTTCTAAATTTACATATTTGTCTTTATCACTTAATATATGTAAATTTGTCAACAATTAAATGTTGTGGCCCACTTTCCAAGTTTAACCTTTTTGGTATAAAGAATTTATACCGTTTAAATGCCACCAATTTTGGCATGTGACAAACATGCCAATTTCATATATTTTTATGACAAGTTTTCTAATATTCCCAACGTTACCCCGTTTAAACATCAGGCTAACAATCTTAGCCTAATTTTCGTTCGCATAGTTTTTAATATATGATATTAGGCTAAAAACTTAGCCTAATTTAGCGCACACAAATAAGCATAAGGGAATTCATAAACGTAAACATGACATAGGTGTAAACTTGGCATTTTTGGCATAGTCAATATGAACATCATAGGTATGAACTTGCAAAATAGTCAACATGAATGTGAACTTGTAACATGGCCTAAATCAACATATATGTGAACTTGCATTGAAATAGGTATTTATCCAAATAGGTGTCACATAATTTAGCATATGATTTAGATAACATAAGTCTAAACTTGTTTTTGGATCTAGGCATAACATAGAACATCACTAGCATATGACAAGAATATGGCATTTTCATAAATATGTATAATTTTATGACAAGGGTGTGAGCTAGATCCAATCGCATATCTAGATACAACATGAAACATGTACTAAATTGGATCTTGACATGGATGCAATTAGGAACTTGCAACTTTTGTATAAACAAAGGGACAAGTATATGAACATAACCATTTAGGCATAAAGGTTCTAGCATAAAGTATATACATGAGGTTCTAATCACAAATAACCTATATAATCACATAAACATGAACTATACAACTTTCTTGTGATGTTGTTGTCATTCTAAAAGTACAATAGGATCAACATCAATCTTAATTATACCACAAACATCCCAATTTCATTCGCAACACAATCATTTCAATACATAGATATGAATTAACATCGTCATTACATAATAGCACAATTCCACTTCCAATTTACATCGAATCAAGTCTTAGTTTTATTCTCATCGGAAAAATCACTATACTTACAACGAACGATGAACTTGGATTCTGAATTCTGAATTTGATATGCTTTTCTTTGGGTAGACTAACGTTGTTTTGATTCATGTTTTACTTTAGTATTGGCTTGTCTCTAAGCTTTCTAACTGACGGCCACTCCTAGTTTCTTTCCAGCGGCATGACGGCTTTAGTTCTATATTATTTGTGTGAATTTATGTTTAGACTTGAGTTGTATTTATAGAATTTTAAACTGATTAGAACCATCCATCTCAAGAGAAGCAAATCAGAAAGCGATATGTAAGCCCTAGTGACTCAGCCAAGCCTCAGAAATCGACCAGAACCCGACCAGGCCAGCCAGGGCCTGACCAAGCCAGTTTTTTGGCTTGGGCGCACTTGGCAGGTGCGCCAGTGCAAATTTGTACTGGTGCACTTCCCAAGTGCGCCAGTGCAATCTTGTTCTGACGCACTTCCCAAGTGCACCAGTGCATTCTGACCCGTTTCTGGTTTTTCTGCCCAACTTCGTTCGTCCATATCTTCTTCAAACGGTATCCATTTTACACAAACTCGGACTCTATCTCAAGCAGAATTCCGAGACGAACACAGTGACATAGCCCATTTTCCTTAATTCCATCATTTAGAATTAATTATACTTAATTTGTTAAGTTATAGTTAACAGAAAATTCGGGGTGTTACATTCTCCCCTCCTTAAAGGATTTCGTCCCCGAAATCTTCAAGTCTAGGAGAACGTAAGTCCTAACATCCAATCGTCCATCCACCCAACCAACAAACACAGGCGTCCATTGTCCTTAAAAGACTTCTAATGCTTTACGATTATATGCACAATGTGTGTATATGTCCTTAACTAATGGAAAATCAGGCGGTCTACTGATCCAGTTGACCTCCTTAATGCAAATCATGTAAGTGTCATGAATCCATTATGTATGCAAATTTGTCCTTACTCATAATTCTACATGAGTGTGGAACCATCAATACAAATGCGACACCCATATGACAACATACCAAGTTTCAACCACATACAAATATGAATACATATATGCATATGCAATATGAAGTGACTGAGCCGATCTAAAACTTAGGGTGTGTGTATATGCATCCACGAGCAACCACTAGCAATCACTTGCAACCACTTGCAGCCATCAACCATAACATGTTTCAAATACATGTTTACATCCAAAGGGGTTTCTACCTAAGGATAAAGGATAATATCGAGGAGATATACCTAAAAAGATAGATACAAGCACAACTTAAGGAAAAAGAGAGATCAAAGAAGTACCCTCAAAAAGAAATGGGTAGGCTGCACGTATTCTGTCCTCAGTGTAATGACTCGGGATTTTGACGACTTTGGTTATCGCCATAAACTCAATGATGACTAACCAAAACATCGAAAAATACCAGTCATTAATGAAAGAAATTAGAGGGTGAGGAATGATAAGATAGAAACTTAGAATAGAAGAAGAAGAAGAAGAAGAAGAAGAACACAATATCAGAGTAACACGAATCTCACAACGGAACGAATAAATATATTTCATATAACATAACTTGAAATATACATCTGTACTTGAATATACATCATTATCAAAGTACAACACTTACAACACAGCAGAAATAACTATAGCTATATGATCCTGAAGCCTCCTGCTCCAGCTCTTCAAGTGTATCTGTAAAATCCCGACTACTTGACTGCCCGTACAAATTTAGGCACCCAAGAGTTCAGGGAAAACAACAAAATAAACTCCGGGTCAGTCATGGGACTAGTGTGAGTAAAACAGTTTAAAACGGTTCAAACAGGTAAACGATATCTCATAAGACCACGATGTATAATGGAACAGGTTTTTCCCTTATGAGAATCCAAATTATCTTTATATCAAAAACCCTTTTGATATTATAATAATGTCTATCAACGATAATATAATAATCATCTAGCAGAAACGCTTCCATCTCACGTTCTACATATATAGTATACAATCAAAACCGCAAGCATGTATTTGGTAATGGATTTCCAACTATGATAAGGTATGGAACCACCTTTCGCTCGTGTACCTCTAGAGAGGAATACACTGGGTTCAACAAGAACATCTTGCAACCCGGCCACACATGACCGACCACTCATTTCGCTTGAGTGTATCGAATGTATATCACCAACAGTTGGGATCAGCAACCGTTTCCCGAATGGGACAACATCAACAATAGATTTTTAGAAGTAAATGAAACTCTAGATCAGGTGATTATACACCCTACTTCGGTGCGACCGACTTCGTCATGCTGCCTGCCCGATTTCTGTCATTTACCGAATGTGAGGCTAGAAGCTACGCTTTATCATCACACTAGATTCACTTTGAATGCCACATCATCAAATCCATCAAATCACCGATTGACGTCCTCAAGCATACATTATGTGTTAACTAAAAGAAGTTCCCTTCTCTGCTTCCACTCTTGGTATGGTTGGAGAAATCAATATACGTGATCGTCTGGAAATACTTTGTCAGACATCCGTCCATACAAGTCATCCAGGAACAGGATGAACCGAAGGCACTATTCTGTGAACAGGATAGCCCTTGCATAACTCCGTCTTCAATTTTCCTTTGGCATATACGATTCGCAACGCTTATGCCAATACCTAGTGGTTCTTTGGATAATAATCCAACCGGTCTCTCCATATTAATAACGTTAAAATGGTCAAAAACTTCGATAGTCTGTGATTTAACTATCGAGTAAAAACAAGTGTGCAAACAACGATATTATTTCCAAATGGAAATTAAATCGATCAATCATCATTGAACATTTATCTCTTTATTTAACTTATTCATTTTTCCATCTCCTGTTTCCATATATTCAATATTTCTTATTTCCTAAATTTGGAAAATATACGTTATTAACAACGGAAAACATTTCCATTTCTTGTTTTCTTTATTAGAAAACATTTCTGGTTTCTTATTTGGAAAACATTTCCAAAGCTTCTTTATTGGACTCAGACAGACGTTTAAACAAACCATCGCGATGCCAACTCAAACCATTCCCTTTACTGCCGAACCTTAACTATTCCTTAGTTAAAAACAAATCCAATCAAGTTGGGATAGAACTACCTCTCAGACCTTAACTAAACAACATTTCTAACTTTGAAATAGGCGAAGTTCACTTTATATTTTTTTAACTAACTTCCTTACTTAACCTTTCTTTCGAGTAACTATATTCGATTAACTCTTTTATTTTAACTCTATTTGATTAACTCCTGTCGAATAAACTATATTCGATAACTCCTCTAACTCTATTCGAATAAACTATATTCGATTAACTCCTCTAATTCCATTCGAATAAACTATATTCGATTAACTCCTCTAATTCCATTCGAATAAACTATATTCGATTTATTCCTTTAATTCCCTTTAACTCTATTCGAATAACTAATGTTTGATAACCCTATTTAACTCTTCTTCGAATAACTACTATTCAATAACTCCTTTTACTTTATTCGAAATACTAATATTCGATTAACTCAATTGATTATATTCGAATAAACTATATTCGATTAACTCCAATTACTTCCTATTCGAATAAACTATATTCGATTAACTCCTATTACTTCCTATTCGAAATACTAATATTTGATTAACTCAATTGATTCTATTCGAATAAACTATATTTGATTTACTCCTATGGTTTACCTCAAATCGATTAACTCCATCGAATAACTAAATTCGATAACTCCTTCGAATACCCAAATTCGATAATTCCTTTCGAATAAACTATATTCGATTACACACTTCGATTAAACTAATCGATAACTCTTTTCGAATAAACTATAATCGATAACTCCTTCGATTAACTAATAATCGATAACTCCTTTCGATTAACTAATAATCGATAATTCCTTTCCTTTAACTCTATTCGAATAAACTAATATTCGGTAACTCCTTTTGAATAACCCTATTTCGATTTACTCTCACTGATTAACTCTAACTGGTTTAACTCTAGCTGGTTAACTCTAATTGATTAACTCTAACTGGTTTAATTCTAACTGGTTAACTCTAACTGGTTAACTCTATTCAACCAACTCGACTTGACTAACCCCTTTCAAATAACTAATTCGATTTACTAACTTTCGAATACCATATTCGTTTTAACTCCTTTCGAATAATTAATTCGATTTAACTCCTTTCGAATACCATATTCGATTTAACCCCTTTATTCGCTTTATAAAGATTTCCCTTTTAACAACGTTTTATTCATTTTAAAGATTTACTTTTAGTAACGGTTCTCCACTTTAAAATGATATCCTTCTTATAACAGTTTCCTTTTTACAACGTTTTCCCTTTTTCTAAATATCTCCTATTTATAAATATTCCAATTTATAAATATTTCTTATTTATAAATATTCCATTTATAAATATTTTATTTTCAAATATCACTTTGACAAATTTCTCCTTATCAATATTTCGGTATGTTAGTATTCAACATATCAAATCACGATGATCAATATCATCCAAACACACATAATCGACAACAGATTATAAATCACATCATATATCACAATATATGAAAACAATAAAATAACTGTTGAGGAATCCAGTTCCAACCTGTTTCCCTGCATCACAGATGTTAAAAAACATAGATAACGTCACTTTCAGTTCCATATGATATATTCTGTTAAACAGAATCAATATAGAAATTCACTAACTGACTAGCAGTTCAATCAAACAATCAACACACAGTCAACCAGCCAATATCTAACAGTTCTAAAAATACAATATGAAATTATAAACTGTTCAGAACTAGTTAGATTTACTCACATTGGATGATCATCGTTAATAACGATAACCATCGCTTGAATTGATTCTGACAATTTATTTCACCATAAATTGTAACGAGCTTCGATTCGCTCCCCGTCAGTTCCATGGTGTAGCCACCATCCATATGATCCTAACGGATGTGACCGTTCGCAAAACATATGGGCCTCTACCTTTCCCTTTGATCACATTGGCCCATCACACAAGACTTCCTTCTCGTATCATGCACTATCAATACCCAACAATGCATTGTGTTTAATTCCAAACTTGGAATTCACGTGCTGCTCCTCTCATGTTCAAAACCGCATACCACAAATTTCACCATGCTTTTTCTGCACGTCCTCATGTTCACACAGCCAAAAAAATCCCATGCGCCTGCACTACACTGTGTTTGACAGAGAACCCCCTCCACTCCATTCTATCTTCACGTTTTCCTCTTCTATGGCCACGTTGGCCAATACTACCCCAACTTCTAGAACTTGCGCCTCTCCCTTAGGGACCCTTCGCACCATCCATTTCCACACCACATGCAGTTGCACACATGTACCCCAACGTCAAAACCTCCCCTTCAGCTGCTAAATAAAACAGCGCTCTTTACTTTGAACGCCACCACCTAATTGGCCAGTACGGAACCGAAACCACACTCCAGTTTAACTCCATCTGCCATCACTGCTACGCCACCAACACCCCGTCCAGTGGCCATCGCCGGTTCAGTTTCTTGCGGTCTTCAGAAATTCAAGAAGTAGGCTTTTTAGGAGATGCATGAATATTTATTTTGATTTAAATGCCATTGAAACATTCGGTATTTGATTTTTGAGGAAAAATAGAACAACCGAAGAAGAAGGCTGCATGTTATATTATAGATTTCCTGAAGGTTGATTCTCCATGTTTTGGAAAGAAGATGTGGTTGGAACAAAGAAGGGACGTGGCTCCTGCTATAGCCAAACAATGAAGGTGTGGATGTGTGATCTCCACGTTGGGTTCACTGCGTTGGTGTGTGATCTCCACGTTGTGATTAATAAAGCATTATATCAAGTATATAATAAGGAGAACACTTTTACTTTGAGCTAGGTTTGATATGGGGTTTGGTATTTGTAGTAGTTACATAATTATCGCTAAGGAACCCCTTTGACACTATCAAGAAGGAACCGACTTCAGTTATTACTACTATCAAGAACAGTAATATGTAATGTTTAGAAAGCACGTTTTTGCTTTAAATAAGATTTCAAAAAGAAATTTTCAAGCAAGTTAATTTTATATATAGACAGAATTGAACACACCATTTCAACAACCAACGTACCTCGATCCCAAAGATATAATAATACCGGTAGATTAACTCTTATTGTGAAACTCCAAAATGTTGATTTCAGGATGCGAAATACTTCAAATAAAAAGTCGCTTATTAAATTAATTAAAAAATGCAGTAAAATTTTAAAAATTAAATTATCGCTATGTCTCAAAAGAACCTTGTCTAAATTCCAACCCGATCTCTCCATATATTGAATAAACCGATACGGTCGATAAACGATTCTATAGCGACTATTCTAAAATTTGATTTGGACATATCTCAAAATCTACACGAAGAAATCCCGATTTTTCTCTTCCACTAGAAAGATTTAATCCACCAGCTCCACACGTTTCTTGTTTCATAGAAATCCGGCTTAAAACGAACCCTGTACATTCAATTGAAGTTCGAATCACCAAATAACGAACTACAGCGCCATTTCGGGCACGATTTTAATTATATTATAATCATACGTTCAAACTATCATTATTTAAATATATTCGTTATTCAAATTCAATTCCAAGCTGAATTAAATATCACAGATGATCCGGTTCACACTATATCGTCATTTCGGCTAATTCTAATTATTTCAGAATTAAATATATTATTTAATTTATTATTTTAAATTAAATATTCACCATTATTTAATTCCACGACCATTTAATTCACTATATCACTATTTATATAATTAAATAAATTAATTATAATACCTCTGCCAATGCGGGTCATTACATTCTACCCCACTTAAAATAATTTCGTCCTCGAAATTGCTAAAGGTAGAGGACGACCCTATCGACTGGTTAGAACATATTTTTTCACTTCTTAACTCCAGTTTTGTAATACCCCGTAATTCTGTTAATATTAATGCCACAAATTTAAGAATAACTAATTACAGATGTGAGAATTAAGGGAAACGGGTTTCGCGGTTGCGTTCGTCTCGGAAAAATACGCGAAATAGAGTCCGAAATTTCGAAAATCGGAGTCAGTATGACCGAGATATGGCCTTCGGAAGTTTCACGAAAAATCAGAAAAACGAAACAGATTTCAAAAATGCAGAAAACGACCTGGGAGTCGACCCCCCCCCCCTTGGTCGAGCCAGGTCGGCCTGGGTGCACCTGGATGGGTTTTTAGGCTGTTTTGGTGAGCCTGTGACGAATTCTGACGGTTCTGATCTGTTTTAGGGTTTATCTAAAGGCCTAAAACAACTAAACACACCTATAAATACATCCTAAGACCTAGCCTCCTCTACACACAGTTCTATTCTGCTTCTTTTCTGTCTCTGTTCTAAATAAAAATAAAAATGGCGTCGCTACTCTGCTAGAATCAAAACTAGAAGCCAATCAACATCATCGTAAATTCAAATTTGAGATAAAAGCTTCTGCAACAATTCTGTAACAACTAAAGTTCTTTCTTTAATCCAATCAAGGCAAGTACAGTTATTTTCTGCTATAAACATTAATTATAATTCTGATATGCTTTTAAATCTGAATCTGAGATTGTATATCCGTCAGATCTGTTTTTCTGTGACTGTTCTGTATCCCTTTCTGCTTCCTTTCTGTTTCTATAGCCAGGCTACCACGAGCCTGTGCCTAATCTCATAAGAGATTAACGTATGAACGCAAATTTTGGGATAAATAATGAATGATGCTAAATTTGACAAGACTGAATTGAACGTATGACTTTAGATCTGAGGCATAAAATATATTGACATATGACTTGGGATTGGATGCATGAATTTGACTGTAAACATATAATTTATATATGTTGTATGCATAGTGTACGTTGTAATCTAGATCTGTAACTAATTAGAGAAATGAACATATGTTATTTAGATCTGTAATTAATTAGAAAAATAAGCATATGTTGTAAACTAGTTTTAGACCTATGCATATTCTGTGATAAAAGAAGAAGAGGAACCATTGTAAGATTACATATGATTTGAGACTTTGGACAAAATGCATATAAAAGTCAAGATCTAATTTTTAGAAGATACGATTTAAAGATTTAGATTGTTGGGTATAGTTTGCATAATGATTCATGACTTAAAAAGAAGAAGATATGGAAACTTAGGTGTAAAGATTTACATTAATTAGGATATCTATTATTGTGATTACACCTAAATAGGGATTTTTGGATATGGCATGCATTGAAATTAATGGTTATATTTGGTATAATTTATATGTGAATCTGCTTTAAAATGCTAGTTTAACAAAAATTGGAACATATGTTATATGGCAAATTATGTCCATATTCTGCGCTTATGCAAACATGGAGTATATGTTCATATTGTGTGACAATTATGTAGGCATATGAATTTAGGCCAATTTATGATTAGGCAAGACATGTAAATAGAACCTTTAGAAATATTAAATTTGCTAAATCTGCTAATTTGCCAAGTTTCCTAAACTGCTAGTTTTGTTATATTGCCTAGACTGCTAATTAGATTGAAGTGCCTAATCTGTTAAATTTGTCGGTTGAAATGCCTAACCTGTTATATGCCAAAATCTGCTAAGTTGCTAAATCTGTTAAATCCGTTAAGTCATATAATCTAGAAAATCTGTTATCTGCTAAAATTTGTTATCTGCTGTGTTGATATAATCATCCTGTTATTGATATAATCTGAATTGGCATATATATTGGGCGTGCGCATAAACGGTAAATTATTAATTAATTGGTCGCAAAGATAAACGTGACTAACTCGAGGTTAGAATGAGTTTGCGGCGTAATTCTGCCCGGAACCGCCCGGCACATCCAGTGGTCGCAAACAATAGGTACTAATGTGAGAAGTTAGTCATAACCTGATTAAGACACGAGGTTAGGTCTGGCTTGTGGCAGAAGTCTCCCCGGAACCGCCCGGCCCATCAAGCGGCCACAAGCTAGCGACCTAATGTCAGAGGTCTGGGCATTAATAATTAATTAATGCAAATCTAAGATAAGAATGACGTCTAAAATGTATTGGGGGAAAATAGGGTTAAACCAACTGGATTAATAGGTGTAGTAAACCCGTCCATGAATCTGTAGGCCCAATACAAAGTTAGACAAATCTGAAAAATCTGTACCTCTGATTTGTTAGTCTGAAAACTTGTTAACTTAATCTGTGAACTAGTAAATCTAAATTCTGTATGTCTGAACTTGTAAACAAGTTAATCTGAGATCTGTTAGTCTGGGGACACAAGGTTAAGAGGGGAATTACTTGTGTCATCTGTTGTTTGGGACCCATATTAGTCAGTAACCCTTTCTGGTATCAAAACTTTGACCCAATAGTAAGCAGGGTCCGGGCACGCTTACTGAACTAATTATAAGTGGTTCATTCTGATAATGGCGAGGGGTGTTGATGGTGCGTTCCAACCGGGTCATGTGCGTGCATGGATCCCGGTCTGCCTCTGAGGATGTAAGACGCCGTGACATCTGTAAATAGGTCTGTGCCAATTGGTTGTCACTTTAGGGAGTGATACACCCTACTGTGGGGCCGACACAGGATATTTATGTATTAGGGAGCCGATCGCTTGGGGTAGGGTTTAGGGTACACTTAGTTCTGTCTGTTTCTGTTGGTACCGTCTATTTCTGTTGGGTGGTAACACCTGTCTGTTTCTGTGTGGTACCGTCTGTTCGGGTGGTAAAGGTCCATTACTAGTGTACATCTAATTCTACATTCTGTTTCCGTAGGGATTAATCTGTTTCTGCTTCTGTCTGTTTCTGATCGGGTAGTAAAGGCCCATTATAAGCATTCTGTTTCGGTTAAAGTATTTTGTACCCGTTCCTGCTTCAATTTAGACATTAGGGTGACACCTAATTTTGCTATACTAGTATTAGTGCAGAGAAGTGTAAAATAATAGTTTATGTCATTCTGTTTTTCTGTTATATCTGCTACACCTGTTACAGTTATCTCGCATCCAGTTTTATGTTCATATCATATTATTGTTATCTGTTCATATGCTGAAAGACACTGGACTTGCCAGACTTTTTGTCTGACCCTTGTTGTTTCGCCTCCTTTCTTCCGTTTCCCCCCCAGGTTATCCAAGGAGGGAATACTTTAGCTTGATCTGGATTTCTCTTTGCTTGAAGTGCTTAAAGTATGGCTTGGCTCTGTATAGCTTCCGTTCCATGGGGATTATGATTTTAAACCATGCATTTTGAAGGCTTTTGTACAAGACTGATATTTTGTACTTGAATTCTGAGATTTGAAAGGATGTAACCATATTAATTTCTGTTTCTGCTGTAATAAAGTTAAAATTTTGCAAGTACTGTTTTATTTGTCTTGTAAGTTTCTGTTCTGTTTACTAAAATACTCCACCAAAGTTAAGGCATTCCCTTTGTGAGTGACCTTAACGGAGGTGGGGTGTTACACTTGGTATCAGAGCTGAAGGTTACCAGATTGGGTAAAGTTTTTGAAAACTGTTTTCAAAAAGGTTTTGAAAGGAAGTATTTTCAAAAATAAAGCTTATTTTGAAAAACATGATCCCCAAGAGCCATATATCTTTTTTTCAGTCCTTTTTGTATTGTACCTTTCCTTTTTCGTTTCAGCATGTCTGAAGCATCTGAGATACCAGAGGGTGTTCATGTACCCGGTTGGTTTCATCAATATCTTGAGGCTAGGACCGCCGCTGCAGGTCCAGCAAATGATCCCCCTCCCCCATCCCCTCCTCGTGCAATTGCTTTCTCAAAGATCTGTAGAGATTTTAGGGCCATGGGTGGGAAGGATTTCAAAGGAATTGAATCATTCGTAGAAGCGAGGAATTGGCTCAAAGAAACTGAGGATCTATTCGTTATCTTCGAGGTGGACGATAGGAAGAAGGTACAATTGGCGGTATGGCTGCTCAAAGACGAAGCTTCCTACTGGTGGCAAGTCGTTAACGCCAAGAGGCCGGTCGAGACATGGATGGATTTCAGAACAAGGTTTGAGACAAAATTCCTCTCGCAAGCTGAACGAAGTTTACAACTGGAAAAGTTCTTATCTCTTAAGCAAGGAAGTATGACGGTCAAGGAATACGTCAACCAGTTCAACCAACTGGCTAGGTTCGGATTGGATTTAGTCAACACTCAGCATAAAAAGGCTCTCCGCTTTGTTAAAGGATTGAACGAGCCACTGCACAGCCTAGCCATGACCCACGTACCCATGGGAGTGACTTACGAGAAATTGGTGGACATGGCACTACTGCACGAGGAAGATAAGGGCCCGAAAGAGACAAAGAAGGAAGAACCGCAGAATAAGAAAGCGGGGCCCAAAAAGGAAACACAAAAGAAGGATGAGAAGACTGAAGATAAGAAGGGGAAAAAGTGCTTTACTTGTGGAAGCTCGACTCATCTGAACAAGGATTGCAGAAAAAGGAAGGGTGCTTGCTTCAACTGTGGGGAGATGGGACACTTCACTAGGGACTGCCCGAAGAGACGAGGACAAGGAGGGCAGGCGAACACTCTTGAGGCTAGTGGCTAGGATAGGAGTAGGAAAATTTCTATAGTAGGTTTAATTTCTTTATCTGATTATGGAGTTAAGATTTTTTCTGATTCTGGTATTTTGATTTTGTAATCGATACTCTGCACTTTAATGCTAGTATTATTTCTGAATTCCGCTGTAGACTCAGACCCATCAGGGTTATGGCTCATCTGTTTGGGATTGGGGTTTGAGGGATATCTGTGTTAAGCGTCAAGTATGACGCATAATTCTGAGTTTTCGTGGGGTATGATTTTATCATGCTTAGCTTCCTAAGAATTATTAGGGAACCTGATCTGTATTAGTAGTCTGTAAATATCTGAATAATTCTGATTTCCAGTTTTGACATTGTCTAAAGAGGGTAATCCTATGAGTGTCAATCTGATATTGATTTCGGTCTTTGGGGTTGATACTTAGGGAATTGTTTTCTCAACCAATGTCTAATGGGAACCAAGTCTTCGTTCTATCTGTACTCGCTTCCATCATTCGACTGTATCCTATCGATCGAATCTTCGAACTTTAGGTAGAAACTAATGGGTGTAAACATGTGTTTGAGACATGTTATGTTTGATGGTTGCAAGTGGATGCAAGTGGTTGCTAGTGGTTGCCCGTGGATGCATATACACACACTAGGTACTAGATCGGCTCGAAAACACTCTCATACTGCATATGGATGTGTGAGCATTTTAAATTTTTGTGGATGCAAAATGATTGACTCAGCACATGGATGTTGCATATGACTGAATGGTTGTGCACTCATATAGAAATGATATGTATCGAGTAGGAAAATTGCATACATTTTGGATTCATGGCACTGGCATAATTCGCATTAAGGAGGTCAATTGAATCAGTGGACCACCTGATATTTGCATTAGACAAGGAACATATACCCACACTTCTTGCATATGTTCATACAGTATTAGAAATCTCTTAAGGACAATGAATGCCTGTGATTGGTGATTGAGTAGATGGATGATTGGATGGTAGGACACATTCTTCTTAACTTGAAGATTTCGGGGACGAAATCCTTTAAGGAGGGGAGAATGTAACACCCCGTAATTCTGTTAATATTAATGCCACAAATTTAAGAATAACTAATTACAGATGTGAGAATTAAGGGAAACGGGTTTCGCGATTGCGTTTGTCTCGGAAAAATACGCGAAATAGAGTCCGAAATTTCGAAAATCGGAGTCAGTATGACCGAGATATGGCCTTCAGAATTTTCACGAAAAATCAGAAAAACGAAACAGATTTCAAAAATGCAGAAAACGAGCCAGGCGGGAAAATTCCCGCCCAGACCAGGTCGAACTGGGGGTCGACCTGGAGGGGACCAGGTTGACTTGGGTGTCGACCCTAGGGTCGACCTGGGAGTCGACCCCCCCTGGTCGAGCCAGGTCGGCCTGGGTGCACCTGGATGGGTTTTTGGGCTGTTTTGGTGAGACTGTGACGAATTCTGACGATTCTGATATGTTTTAGGGTTTATCTAAAGGCCTAAAACAACTAAACACACCTATAAATACATCCTAAGACCTAGCCTCCTCTACACACAATTCTATTCTGCTTCTTTTCTGTCTCTGTTCTAAATAAAAATAAAAATGGCGTCGCTACTCTATTAGAATCAAAACTAGAAGCCAATCAACATCATCCTAAATTCAAATTTGAGATAAAAGCTTCTGCAACAATTCTGTAACAACTAAAGTTCTTTCTTTAATCCAATCAAGGCAAGTACAGTTATTTTCTGCTATAAACATTAATTATAATTCTGATATGCTTTTAAATCTGAATCTGAGATTGTATATCTGTCAAATCTGTTTTTCTGTGACTGTTCTGTATCCCTTTCTGCTTCCTTTCTGTTTCTATAGCCAGGCTACCACGAGCCTGTGCCTAATCTAATAAGAGATTAACGTATGAACGCAAATTTTGGGACAAATAATGAATGATGCGAAATTTGACAAGACTGAATTGAACGTATGACTTTAGATCTGAGGCATAAAATATATTGACATATGACTTGGGATTGGATGCATGAATTTGACTATAAACATATAATTTATATATGTTGTATGCATAGTGTACGTTGTAATCTAGATCTGTAACTAATTAGAGAAATGAACATATGTTATTTAGATCTGTAATTAATTAGAAAAATAAGCATATGTTGTAAACTAGTTTTAGACCTATGCATATTCTGTGATAAAAGAAGAAGAGGAACCATTGTAAGATTACATATGATTTGAGACTTTGGACAAAATGCATATAAAAGTCAAGATCTAATTTTTAGAAGATATGATTTAAAGATTTAGATTTTTGGGTATAGTTTGCATAATGATTCATGACTTAAAAAGAAGAAGATATGGAAACTTAGGTGTAAAGATTTACATTAATTAGGATATCTATTATTGTGATTACACCTAAATAGGGATTTTTGGATATGGCATGCATTGAAATTAATGGTTATATTTGGTATAATTTATATGTGAATCTGCTGTAAAATGCTAGTTTAACAAAAATTGGAACATATGTTATATGGCAAATTATGTCCATATTCTGCGCTTATGCAAACATGGAGTATATGTTCATATTGTGAATCATGACAATTATGTAGGCATATGAATTTAGGCCAATTTATGATTAGGCAAGGCATGTAAATAGAACCTTTAGAAATATTAAATTTGCTAAATCTGCTAATTTGCCAAGTTGCCTAAACTGCTAGTTTTGTTATATTGCCTAGACTGCTAATTAGATTGAAGTGCCTAATCTGTTAAATTTGTTGGTTGAAATGCCTAACCTGTTATATGCCAAAATCTGCTAAGTTGCTAAATCTGTTAAATCCGTTAAGTCATATAATTTGGAAAATCTGTTATCTGTTGTGTTGATATAATCATACTGTTATTGATATAATCTGAATTGGCATATATATTGGGCGTGCGCATAAACGGTAAATTATTAATTAATTGGCCGCAAAGATAAACGTGACTAACTCGAGGTTAGAATGAGTTTGCGGCGTAATTCTGCCCGTAACCGCCCGGCACATCCAGTGGCCGCAAACAATAGGTTCTAATGTGAGAAGTTAGTCATAACCTGCTTAAGACACGAGGTTAGGTCTGGCTTGTGGCAGAAGTCTGCCCGGAACCGCCCGGCCCATCCAGCGGCCACAAGCTAGCGACCTAATGTGAGAGGTCTGGGCATTAATAATTAATTAATGCAAATCTAAGATAAGAATGACGTCTAAAACGTATTGGGGGAAAATAGGGTTAAACCAACTGGATTAATAGGTGTAGTAAACCCGTCCATGAATCTGTAGGCCCAATACAAAGTTAGACAAATCTGAAAAATCTGTACCTCTGATCTGTTAGTCTGAAAACTTGTTAACTTAATCTGTGAACTAGTAAATCTGAATTCTGTATGTCTGAACTTGTAAACAAGTTAATCTGAGATCTGTTAGTCTAGGGACACAGGGTTAAGAGGGGAATTACTTGTGTCATCTGTTGTTTGGGACCCATATTAGTCAGTAACCCTTTCTGGTATCAAAACGTTGACCCAACAGTAGGTAGGGTCCGGGCACGCTTACTGAACTAATTATAAGTGGTTCATTCTGATAATGGCGAGGGGTGTTGATGGTGCGTTCCAACCGGGTCATGTGCGTGCATGGATCCCGGTCTGCCTCTGAGGATGTAAGACGTCGTGACATCTGTAAATAGGTCTGTGCCAATTGGTTGTCACTTTAGGGAGTGATACACCCTACTGTGGGGCTGACACGGGATATTTATGTATTAGGGAGCCGATCGCTTGGGGTAGGGTTTAGGGTACACTTAGTTCTGTCTGTTTCTGTTGGTACCGTCTGTTTCTGTTGGGTGGTAACACCTGTCTATTTCTGTGTGGTACCGTCTGTTCGGGTGGTAAAGGCCCATTACTAGTGTACATCTAATTCTACATTCTGTTTCCGTAGGGATTAATCTGTTTCTGCTTCTGTCTGTTTCTGATCGGGTAGTAAAGGCCCATTATAAGCATTCTGTTTCGGTTAAAGTATTCTGTACCCGTTCCTGCTTCAATTTAGACATTAGGGTGACACCTAATTCTGCTATACTAGTATTAGTGCAGGGAAGTGTAAAACAATAGTTTATGACATTCTGTTTTTCTGTTATATCTGCTACACCTGTTACAGTTATCTCGCATCCAGTTTTATGTTCATATCATATTATTATTATTTGTTCATATGCTGAAAGACACTGGACTTGCCAGACTTTTTGTCTGACCATTGTTGTTTCGCCTCCTTTCTTCCGTTTCCCCCCCAGGTTATCCAAGGAGGGAATACTTTAGCTTGATCCGGATTTCTCTTTGCTTGAAGTGCTTAAAGTATGGCTTGGCTCTGTATAGCTTCCGTTCCATGGGGATTATGATTTTAAACCATGCATTTTGAAGGCTTTTGTACAAGACTGATATTTTGAACTTGAATTCTGAGATTTGAAAGGATGTAACCATATTAATTTCTATTTCCGCTGTAATAAAGTTAAAATTTTGCAAGTACTGTTTTATCTGTCTTGTAAGTTTCTGTTCTGTTTACTAAAATGCTCCACCAAAGTTAAGGCATTCCCTTTGTGAGTGACCTTAACGGAGGTGGGGTGTTACAAGTTTCAACTGAACCAATTTAATTTTAATTAAATTTTAATTAATCCTTATTAAAGAAAATTTTCAAAAATCCTGAAAATTTTCTAACGCCTTAATATTTTTTTGAAATTTTTTTGCCAGCACCTCCTTTGTACTGGTCAATACGTCAAACTCCAACTCGCCTCTCTAGGCCATCTCCAACCCAAAAGAAAATCAAACAGCCAAGCGGCTTGCCAATTTGGCTCATCAAAATCTCATACCATATGAAATATAAACTTGTACCTTTTTGTCGGGCATATCAACTCTATCACTTTCACCTGCTGTCAATTCAGCGGATACAAGGGTCATCCCAATCAAATTCCAATCTGCTTTTATCCACAACACAACCATTCGCTTATATCTGAGCCAAATATCATTTCAACTCGAGTTTCTTCTCGATTCCCAACTCTTAACTTGATTATCACATTACACTACAAATTTGAATCTCACAATCCAATTTGTCTTGATATCATTCTAATTCAACCTCAGTTACCACTTTACTGGCTTTACTTTAATTCAAATCTGCTTTCTCAAATTTCTGTTAAGTTTGTTTTTAATTCAAACGGTCTTTCCCTGGGAGCTTTCAAACAGTTTACTCTTTTAAAAAAAATCAAAATTTCCTTTTTGAACATGTCCCCGAGCCCTTAATTAATATTCCATTTGTTAAATCACTTCTCTATTTCTTTATCAACATTTGTTAACTAAATATTTTCAATAACCATATTGGCCTTTTATGTTATTTGAAAAACATTTCCGAATATCGCCTTCCTTTATTTTCTAAACTTTAGAAAATATATGTTATTTATAACTGGAAAATATTCCAATTACTTATCTCCTTTCCGATCTCGTTTATTTCAATACTTAGGAAATATTCTTTATTATATTTCCAAGCTTACACTTATTTGGGTTAAAACGGATGTTGTGTAAAACATCGTTACGTCAACCCAAATACTATATTCAACTAACTCTTATTCAACATTGATCTTCGAGCCTGAAATCTTACTATTTATTTGTTAATAATGCAATCAATCAAGTTGGGATATAACTAACTCTCAGACCTTGACTGAATAACATTTATAACGTCAAAATAGATATGACTACTTACTCGAATAATCAATATCATACAACTACTTATTCACTTTTAAACACGTATACGCTTCCTCTTTCTATTCTTAAGAGATTTTATTCTTAGTCTTCCTTTTTGATTTTATTATTCTATTTCTAAGTTCGTTTCCTTATCGACTTCTATATATATATATCGATACGTTGATTTCTAACTATCAAATTATCTTAAAAATATTCTAACTCCTTAAATTCCCGGAAAAATTTGCCATAACCTCCTTTGTACCGGGATCATCGGGATATTTTAAATAGCCTCCCATGGCCCTCACCAATCCAAAAGAAAAAGAAAAAGCCAAGCGGCTAGCCGATACGGCGCATAAAATCTCATATATGAACTAAATACATACCTTTTTGTCGAGAATTCTATTTATATACCTTCATACCTTATCAATACCTATCTCATGTATATTTATACCTGCCCAATCTATTTTAATTATACCTGATCGTTTTAACTCAATTCGTTAATTAATTTGTTAATTAACTCTTTAGTCTATTCTACTTTTATATTTGAACATGACATGTTCAAATATATTTTAACTTGCTTATTAACTAATTTGAATCCAATTCTTAAATTTAAGTTCTATATTCGATTTCGAATATCCATTTACAAATCCAATTCACCTTTCTAAGTTCAACTTCAAATTCAAAACTTTAATAACTAATTCCTCTTCGACTTAGTTAATTCTATTTAATTTCTATTCAAATTTTATTCAAATTCTATATATTCAAATTCAATATATCAAATTTTATATATACACATTCTATATTTTAATTCCATTTGAATTTCTATATTCAAATTCTATATATTCAAATCCTATATTTCAATTCCATTTGAATTTCTATATTCAAATTCAATATATTCAAATCCTATATTTCAATTTCATTTGAATTTCTATATTCAAATCCCCTTTGAATTTTCTATATTTAAATTCTATGTTTGAACTTCCTTTATTCAAATTCCTTTAAATAAGTCTTGATTTCAATTCCCTTTGAAACCGATATTTCTAGCTTTTGAAAATTGATTTCCCTTTCAATTTCACACTTGTATTTTTATTTCTGAATTATCCAATGATAATTCTTTTCACTTCATTTATAAACTTCGTTTATAAAAGAACTATTTATAAACTTCGTTTATAAAGGAACTTCTCGATTTATTTCTTTTAAACAAGTTAATATTTCAAATCTATTTAAAAATTCAAATTCTATATTTTAAATCCCATTTTGAAATTCAACACAACTTGTCTTTCCCAAAACAAATTCAAAACGGTATCTCTGGTAGTAATTCGTCACTTACAACTCGAAAATGAATACTGATGATGCAGCTGTCATCATCAGAATCTATTTTTCAGCGATCGAAGTGAGTTCAATACTATAAAACCATTTCTAAACATTTCCACTTTGAAATTCATTTCAAAATTTAATTCACACGGCTTGTAAAACAATTTAAAATCTCCCAGGATCTTAAATTTTCCTTACTATTAATCCAAATCCATTTACAAACACTTATCCAATTTTCCAGAGTTTTAATTAAATTTCTGGTTTAAATTCAGATTTAGTTCGTTTCAATTTCATATATTTCACTTATATGAATTCTGATCGATTGTTTACATAACCATTTAATTTATAATCTTACTCGATTATAATATCACCCAATATGTCCACGATATTAAAATATATATATATATATATATATATATATATCTCCTTATATCAAGATATAGCTTGGGTAAACTTATTTTAATTTACCCTCTTTTCAAAACATATCGTGTCGACCCATCGTATTCGAGTGTTTAGTAACTCCTACCGATACAGTGGATCAAATTGATTGACCAGAACTCATAAACAACTCAACCAATGAATCTCCACAATATAAAACAAATTTTTATATCAATAATAAATGCGTTCACTCGTATATATACACTCAAACTCAATCTAGGGTATTGCTAACCCCATCTCTACTGAGTCATGCCACAGAGCCAAGGTATTAACTAAACCTTTGCTCTGATACCAACTGTAATGACTCGGGATTTTGACGACTTTGGTTATCTCCATAAACTCAATGATGACTAACCAAAACATCGAAAAATACCAGTCATTAATGAAAGAAATTAGAGGGTGAGGAAAGATAAGATAGAAACTTAGAATAGAAGAAGAAGAAGAAGAAGAAGAACACAATATCAGAGTAACACGAATCTCACAGCGGAACGAATAAATATATTTCATATAACATAACTTGAAATATACATCTGTACTTGAATATACATCATTATCAAAGTACAACACTTACAACACAACGGAAATAACTATAGCTATATAATCCTGAAGCCTCCTGCTCAAGCTCTTCAATTGTATCTGTAAAATCCCGACTACTTGACTGCCCGTACAAATTTAGGCACCCAAGAGTTTAGAGAAAACAACAAAATAAACTCCGGGTCAGTCATGGGACTGGTGTGAGTAAAACAGTTTAAAACAGTTCAAACAGGTAAACGATATCTCATAAGACCACGCCGTATAACGGAACGGGTTTTTCCCTTATGAGAATCCAAATTATCTTTATATCGAAAACCCTTTTGATATTATAATAATGTCTATCAACCACAATATAATAATCATCTAGCAGAAACGCTTCCATCTCACGTTCTACATATATAGTATACAATCAAAACCGCAAGCATGTATTTGGTAATGGATTTCCAACTATGATAAGGTATGGAACCACCTTTCGCTCGTGTACCTCTAGAGAGGAATACACTGGGTTCAACAAGAACATCTTCCAACCCGGCCATACATGACCGACCACTCATTTCGCTTGAGTGTATCGAATGTATATCACCAACAGTTGGGATCAGCAACCGTTTCCCGAATGGGACAACATCAACAATAGATTTTTAGAAGTAAATGAAACTCTAGATCAGGTGATTATAAACCCTACTTTGGTGCGACCGACTTAGTCATGCTGCCTGCCCGATTTTTGTCATTTACCGGATGTGAGGCTAGAAGCTACGCTTTATCATCACACCAGATTCACTTTGAATGCCACATCATCAAATCCATCAAATCACCGATTGACGTCCTCAACCATACATTATGTGTTAGCTAAAAGAAGTTTCATTCTCCGCTTCCACTCTTGGTACGGTTGGAGAAATCAATATACGTGATCATCTGGAAATACTCTGTCAGACATCCGTCCATACAGGTCATCCAGGAACAGGATGAACCGAAGGCACTATTCTGTAAACAGGATAGCCTTTGCATAACCCCGTCTTCAATTTTCCTTTGGCATATATGATTCGCAATGCTTATGCCAATGCAGAGTGGTTCTTTGGATAATAATCCAACCGGTCTCTCCATATTAACAACGTTAAAATGGTCAAAAACTTTGATAGTCTGTGATTTAACTATCGAATAAAAACAAGTGTGCAAACAACGATATTATTTCCAAATGGAAATTATATCAATCAATCATCATTGAACATTTATCTCTTTATTTAACTTATTCATTTTTCCATCTCCTGTTTCCATATATTCAATATTTCTTATTTTCTAAATTTGTAAAATATACGTTATTAACAACGGAAAACATTTCCATTTCTTGTTTTCTTTATTAGAAAACATTTCTGGTTTCTTATTTGGAAAACATTTCCAAAGCTTCTTTATTGGACTCAGATAGATGTTTAAACAAACCATCGCGATGCCAACTCAAACCATTCCCTTTACTGCCGAACCTTAACTATTCCTTAGTTAAAAACGAAGCCAATCAAGTTGGGATAGAACTACCTCTCAGACCTTAACTAAACAACATTTCTAACTTTGAAATAGGCGAAGTTCACTTTATATTTTTTTAACTAACTTCCTTACTTAACCTTTCTTTCGAGTAACTATATTCGATTAACTCTTTTATTTTAACTCTATTTGATTAACTCCTGTCGAATAAACTATATTCGATAACTCCTCTGACACTATTCGAATAAACTATATTCGATTAACTCCTCTAATTCCATTCGAATAAACTATATTCGATTAACTCCTCTAATTCCATTCGAATAAACTATATTCGATTTATTCCTTTAATTTCCTTTAACTCTATTCGAATAACTAATGTTTGATAACCCTATTTAACTCTTCTTCGAATAACTACTATTCAATAACTCCTTTTACTTTATTCGAAATACTAATATTCGATTAACTCAATTGATTATATTCGAATAAACTATATTCGATTAACTCCAATTACTTCCTATTCGAATAAACTATATTCGATTAACTCCTATTACTTCCTATTCGAAATACTAATATTTGATTAACTCAATTGATTCTATTCGAATAAACTATATTTGATTTACTCCTATGGTTTACCTCAAATCGATTAACTCCATCGAATAACTAAATTCGATAACTCCTTCGAATACCCAAATTCAATAATTCCTTTCGAATAAACTATATTCGATTACACACTTCGATTAAACTAATCGATAACTCTTTTCGAATAAACTATAATCGATAACTCCTTCGATTAACTAATAATCGATAACTCCTTTCGATTAACTAATAATCGATAATTCCTTTCCTTTAACTCTATTCGAATAAACTAATATTCGGTAACTCCTTTTGAATAACCCTATTTCGATTTACTCTCACTGATTAACTCTAACTGGTTTAACTCTAACTGGTTAACTCTAATTGATTAACTCTAACTGGTTTAATTCTAACTGGTTAACTCTAACTGGTTAACTCTATTCAACCAACTCGACTCGACTAACCCCTTTCGAATAACTAATTCGATTTACTAACTTTCGAATACCATATTCGTTTTAACTCCTTTCGAATAACTAATTCGATTTAACTCCTTTCGAATACCATATTCGATTTAACTCCTTTATTCGCTTTATAAAGATTTCCCTTTTAACAATGTTTTATTCATTTTAAAGATTTACTTTTAGTAACGGTTCTCCACTTTAAAATGATTTCCTTCTTATAACAGTTTCCTTTTTATAACGTTTTCCCTTTTTCTAAATATCTCCTATTTATAAATATTCCAATTTATAAATATTTCTTATTTATAAATATTCCATTTATAAATATTTTATTTTCAAATATCACTTTGACAAATTTCCCCTTATCAACATTTTGGTATGTTATTATTCAACATATCAAATCACGATGATCAATATCATCCAAACACACATAATCGACAACAGATTATAAATCACATCATATATCACAATATATGAAAACAATAAAATAACTGTTGAGGAATCCAGTTGGATTCCTCCAACCTATTTACCTACATCACAGATGTTAAACAACATAGATAACATCACTTTCAGTTCCATATGATAAATTCTGTTAAACAGAATCAATATAGAAATTCACTAACTGACTAGCAGTTCAATCAAACAATCAACACACAGTCAACCAACCAATATTTAACAGTTCTAAAAATACAACATGAAATTATAAACTGTTCAGAATTAGTGAGATTTACTCACATTGGACGATCATCGTTAATAACAATAACCATCGCTTGACTTGATTCTGACAATTTATTTCACCATAAATTGTAACGAGCTTCGATTCGCTCCCCGTAAGTTCAATGGTGTAGCCACCATCCATATGATCCTAACGGATGTGACCGTTCACAAAACATATGGGCCTCAACCTTTCCCTTTGATCACATTGGCCCATAACGCAAGACTTCCTTCTCGTATCATGCACTATCAATACCCAACAATGCATTGTGTTTAATTCCAAACTTGGAATTCACGTGCTGCTCCTCTCATGTTCAAAACCGCATACCACAAATTTCACCATGCTTTGTCTGCACGTCCTCATGTTCACACAACCGAAAAAATCCCATGCGCCTGCACTACACTGCGTTTGACAGAGAACACCCTCCACTCCATTCTATCTTCACGTTTTCCTCTTCTATGGCCAGGTTGGCCAATACCACACCAACTTCTAGAACTTGCGCCTCTCCCTTAGGGACCCTTCGCACCATCCCTTTACACACCACATGCAGTTGCACACAAGTACCCCAACGTCAAAACCTCCCCTTCAGCTGCTAAAAAAAACAGCGCTCTTTACTTTGAACGCCACCACCTTATTGGCTAGTACAGAACTGAAACCACACTCCAGTTTAACTCCATCTACCATCACTGCTACGCCACCAACACCCCGTCCAGTGGCCACAGCCGGTTCAGTTTCTTGCGGTCTTCAGAAATTCAAGAACTAGGCTTTTTAGGAGATGCATGAATATTTATTTTGATTTAAATGCCATTGAAACATTCGGTATTTGATTTCTGAGGGAAAATAGAACAACCGAAGAAGAAGGCTGCCTGTTATATTATAGATTTCCTGAAGGTTGATTCTCCACGTTTTAGAAAGAAGATGTGGTTGGAACAAAGAAGGGACGTGGCTCCTGCTATAGCCAAACAATGAAGGCGTGGATGTGTGATCTCCACGTTGGGTTCACTGTGTTGGTGTGTGATCTCCACGTTGTGAGTAATAAAGCATTATATCAAGTATATAATAAGGAGAACACTTTTACTTTGAGCTAGGTTTGATATGGGGTTTGGTATTTGTAGTAATTACATAATTATCGCTACGGAACCCCTTTGACACTATCAAGAAGGAACCGACTTCAGTTATTACTACTATCAAGAACAGTAATATGTAATGTTTAGAAAGCACGTTTTTGTTTTAAATAAGATTTCAAAAAGAAATTTTCAAGCAAGTTAATTTTATATATAGACAGAATTGAACACACCATTTCGACAACCAACGTACTACGATCCCAATGATATAATAATACCGGTAGATTAACTCCTATTGTGAAACTCCAAAATGTTGATTTCAGGGTGCGAAATACTTCAAATAAAAAGTCGCTTATTAAATTAATTAAAAATTACAGTAAAATTCTAAAAATTAAATTATCGCTATGTCTCAAAAGAACCTTGTCTAAATTCCAACCCGATCTCTCCATATATCGAATAAACCGATACGGTCGATAAACGATTCTATAGCGATTATTCTAAAATTTGATTTGGACATATCTCAAAATCTACACGACGAAATCCCGATTTTTCTCTTCCACTAGAAATATTGACTCCACCAGCTCCACACGTTTCTTGTTTCATAGAAATCCGGCTTAAAACAAACCCTGTACATTCAATTGAAGTTCGAATCACCAAATAACGAACTACAGCGCCATTTCGGGCTCTATTTTAATTATATTATAATCATACGTTCAAACAATCATTATTTAAATATATTCGTTATTCAAATTCGATTCCAAGCTGAATTAAATATCACAGATGATCCGGTTCACACTATATCGTCATTTCAGCTAATTCTAATTATTTCAGAATTAAATATATTATTTAATTTGTTATTTTAAATTAATATTCACCATTATTTAATTCCATGACCATTTAATTCACTATATCACTATTTATATAATTAAATAAATTAATTATAATACCTTTGCTAATGCGGGTCATTACATTCTTCCCCACTTAAAATAATTTCGTCCTCGAAATTGCTAAAAGGTAGAGGACGGCCCTATCGACTGGTTAGAACATATTTGTTCACTTCTTAACTCCAGTTTCAACTGAACCAATTTAATTTTAATTAAATTTTAATGAATCCTTATCAACGAAAATTTTCAAAAATCCTGAAAATTTTCTAACGCTTTAAAATTTTTTTGAAAAAATTTCGCCAGCACCTCCTTTGTACTGGTCAATACGTCAAACTCCAACTCGCCTCTCTGGGCCATCTCCAACCCAAAAGAAAATCAAACAGCCAAGCGGCTTGCCAATTTGGCTCATCAAAATCTCATACCATATGAAATATAAACTTGTACCTTTTTGTCGGGCATATCAACTCTATCACTTTCACCTGCTGTCAATTCAGCGGATACAAGGGTCATCCCAATCAAATTCCAATCTGCTTTTTCCACAACACAACCATTCGCTTATATCCGAGCCAAATATCATTTCAACTCGAGTTTCTTCTCGATTCCCAACTCTTAACTTGATTATCACATTACACTTCAAATTTGAATCTCATAATCCAATTTGTCTTGATATCATTCTAATTCAACCTCAGTTTCCCATATGAGATTGGACAGGTAATGACCCAAATTTATGTAACATCAGAGTTGACTATATACATCATACGTCCAACCCAAATATCACGAAAATACTAAACATTTTTTTAGAAGAAAAAGGTAGAAGAAGAACAGAAACAAAAATACAGAATCTCACATCACAGCGAAACAAAATATAATATATCATATCTTTGAAATACAAAAGCTCAATTGTATAACATATACTTATCAGAGTACAACACTTACAATACAGCGGAACAAAACTCTATATAACTAACGCTGAAGCTTCCTGCTCCAAGCTCCTTTAGATAGATCTGTAAAATCCTGAACTACTTGACTGCCCATACAAATTTAGGCACCCAAGAGTTTAGGTAGAACAAAACAAAATAAACTCCGGGTCAGTCATGGGACTGGTATGAGTAAACAGTTCAAAACAGTCTCAGAAAACTAAATGATATCTCATAAGACCACGCCGTATAACACGGAACGGGTTTTTCCCTTATGAGAATCCAAACACTTGATTTAACTTTCAAAAATCCCTTTTGAAAGGAATGATAGCTTTATATCAAAACTCCTTTGATATTATAATAGTGTCTAAATCAAGTAAATACAATCTAGTGGAACGTTTGCATCTCACATTCCACATATATAATATACAATCAAAACCGCAAATCACGCATTGGGTAATGGATTTCCAACTATGACAAGGTATGGAACCACCTGCCGCTAGTATATCTCTAGAGGAGGATACACCGAGTTCAACAAGAACATCTTGCAACTCAGCCACACATGACCGACCACTCATTTGGCTTGATTGTATCGAATGTACATCACCAACGGTTGGGATTAGCAACCGTTTCCCGAATGGGACATCATCGACAATAGATTTTTAGAAGTAAATGAAACTCTAGATCAGGCGATTATACACCCTAATAGGTGCGACCTACATAGCCATGCTGCTTGCCCGATTTCTATCATTTACCGGATGATGTGGCTTGAAGCTACGCTTTATCATCACACCAGATTCACTTCGAATGTTACATTGTCAGATCCATCAAAAATCACTAATTGATGTCTACAACAGTACATTATGTGTTAGCTAAAAGAAGTTTCCTTCTCCGCTTCCACTCTTGGTACGGTTGAAGAAATCAATGTACGTGACCTTTCTGGAAATACTCTGTCAGACATTCATCCATACAAGTCACGTAGGAACAGGATGAGCCGAAGATACTATTTCTATTAATAGAAAAAGTCCTTGCAATCTACTCCGTCTTCGATTATCTTTATATAATTTGATTCGCAGTGCTACTGCCAATACGGAGTGGTTCTTCGGATAATAATCCAACCGGTCTCTCCATATTGACAACGATGGTCAAAACTTCGATAGTCTGTGATTTAACTATCGAATAAAAACAAGTGTTTCGATAGTCGATGATTTAACTATCGAATAAAAACAAGTGTTCATCCAATTATCAACCAATTACTAAGCCCTTAATTAATATTCCATTAATTAAATCAATTCTCTATTTCTTTATTAATATTTGTTAACCAAATATTTTCAATAACCATATTGGCCTTATACGTTATTTGGAAACATTTCCATATATCGCCTTCCTTTATTTTCTAAACTTTAGAAAATATATGCTATTTATAATTGGAAAATATTCCAGTTACTTATCTCTTTTCCGATCTCGTTTTATTTCTATACTTAGGAAATATTTATTATTTTATTTCGAAGCTTACACTTATTTAGGTAAAAACGGATGTTGTGTAAAACATCATTACAACAACCCAAATATTATATTCAACTAACTCTTATTCAACATTGATCTTCGAACCTGATATCTTACTATTTATTTGTTAATAATGAAATCAATCAAGTTGGGGTATAACTACCTCTCAGACCTTGACTGAATAACATTTATAACGTCATAACAGATAAGACTACTTACTCCAATAATCAATACCATACAACTAATTCTTCACTTTTAAACACATATACACTTTCTCTTTCTATTCTTACGAGATTTTATTCCTAGTCTTCTTTTTTTATTATACTATTCTATTTCTAAGTTCGTTTCCTTACCGACTTCTATATATATTGATATATAGATTTCTATTTATCAAACTTCTTAAAAATATTCTAACTCCTTAAATTCTCGGAAAATTCGCCATAACCTCCTTTGTACCGGGAGCTTCGGGATATTTCTAATAGCCTCCCATGGCCCTTACCAATCCAAAAAGAAAAAGAAAAGCCAAGCGGCTAGCCGATACAGCGCATAAAATCTCATATGGAAATTAAATACGTACCTTTTTGTCGGGCATTCTATTTATATACCTTCTAACACTTTATTCCAAACCTGTCTCCTGTATATTTATACATGTCCAATATATTTATACCCTCAAAAAGAAAAGGGTAGGCTGCGCGTATTCTGTCCTCAGTTTCCCAAGTCGCGTCTTCCTCGGCGTCGCTCCACTGAACTTTAACGAGCTTGACTTCGCGGTTGTGTAGCTTTTTCACTTCAGTTCCTACGATTCGAGTTGGAACTCTCCTCACAATTGCTTCGCGTTCCACTTCGGCTTCTTCTGGAATGCTTGGCTCCACCACTTCCGCTGATTCATGTAGACATTTCCGGAGATGAGAAACGTGAAATACGTTGTGAATTCAAGCCAATCTTTCAGGCAGGTCTACTCTATAAGCCATCTTCCCAATCTTCTCGATGATAGGGAACGGTCTTACAAATCTTGTTGCTAGCTTTCCTGCAGATCCAAAGCGAATGACATTCCTTAAGGGAGATACCTTAAGGAAAACCCTGTCCCCAACCTCAAATTCAAGGTCGGTCCTTCTTTTGTCGGCGTAGAATTTCTGTCTGTCTTGGGCCGTCTTCATTCTCCTTCGTATCAAGTCCACTTTTTCTGAAGTATCTTTAATCATGTCTAGCCCAAGTATAATCTTGTCGGTAGACTCCCACCAATAAGTTGGTGATTGGCAAGGTCTTCCATACAAAGCTTCGAAGGGCGCCATACCGATGGTGTCTTGGTAACTGTTGTTATAGGCGAATTCCACTAAAGGAAGGTGATCCTCCCAAGTCCCTCCGAAGTCAAGAACGCACAGTCTTAGAAGATCTTCTAGTACTCTATTCACCCTTTCGGTCTGACCATCAGTTTGGGGGTGATAGGCCGTGCTCAAGCATAACTGTGTGCCGACAGCTTCTTGCAGGCTCCGCCAAAATTCGCTAAGCTAGAGACGAAGCAGCCCTTCTACTTTTGATAGGTATAAAGTGGGCGCTTTTAGTAAGCCTGTCCACTATTACCCAAATGCTAGTATTGCCTCTTCTTGACCTAGGCAACCCATCAATGAAGTCCATTGAAATGCTATCCCACTTCCATTGCGGGATTTCTAGAGGATGAAGTAGTCCTCCAGGTTTCTTCTGTTCTGCCTTGACCTATTGGCATGTCACGCACTTAGAAACAAAATCTGCTACGTCCTTCTTCATGCCACTCCAATAGAAACCTCACTTTACGTCCTTGTACATTTTGTCTCTATCTGGGTGTATTGTCATCTTGGAATGATGTGCCTCCTCGAGAACCTTCTTCACTAAATCCCTAGCTTGTGGGACGCATAGCCTTCCATCCCGTCTCAGCCAACCCTTATCATCGATGGAGTACCTATTGAGGGGACTGGAAGTTTCACCCCTAATTAGTTTATCGATCACATCCACAAGCTGCGGGGTCTTCCCGTTGTGCGGCCCCTATCGAGTCTAGAAGAGTGGGTCATACTTCTAGGGATGCCAATAAACCAGGTATAAAATCTGAGGAGGGCCTAAAGTCAAAACTAGCTATATACTCCAAGCTTTGCCTTTCTACAAAGAGAGGGCTTAGGGTCAGCGTCTTTCTGCTCAACGCGTCTACTACTACATTGCCTTTACCAGGAGTATAGGAAATTTCAAAGTCATACGAGGCAAGGAACTCCATCCACCTTTGCTGCCTCAAATTTAGGTCTTTCTGCGAGAAAAGATACTTCAACGATTTATGGTCAGTATATAATTCGAACTTCTCACTAGGAGATAATGGCGTCAAGACTTAAGCGCAAAGACGATGGCGGCCAACTCAAGATCGTGGGTTGGGTAGTTCTTTTCATGCACTTTGAATTGTCTTCCACCATAAGCTACTACCCTTCCTTCTTGCATCAGAACAGCGCCTAGCCCTGTACCACAAGCATCCGTATATATTGTGAACATTTTGCTTCCATCCGGCAAAGTCAGAACTGGGGCTATTGTGAGAGCTCTTTTTAATCGTTGGAAAGCAAACTCGCAATCCAAATCCCATGTGAACGCCAGATTCTTCTTTGTTATCCTTGTGAGTAGGGCTGAGATTTTCGCAAAATCCCTAATGAACTTTCGGTAAAAACCGGCTAGCCCAAGAAAGCTTTCGACTTCAGTTACATTTCTTGGTGTCTTCCAATCTTGCACTGCCACTACTTTCGCGGGGTCCATAGCTAACCCCTCTTTGGACACTATATGTCCAAGAAATCTTACTTCCTCTCTCCAAAAGTGGCACTTGGAGAATTTGGCTTTTAGCTGATGTGCACGGAGAGTATCCTTGATCTCTTTCAGATGCTGAGCATGTTCTTCCTCATTCTTTGAGAAGATCAAAATATCGTCTACGAAGACCACCACAAACTTATTGAGGAATTCTCTGAACACCCTGCTCATTAGGTCCATGAAATAAGCGGGTGCGTTTGTCAAACCAAAAGGCGTGACAAGCCACTCGAAGAAACCATCTGGGGTTCTAAACGTCGTTTTATCAATACTATCTTCAGCTACCCTTAGCTGATGGAATCCAGTAGCAAGATCAAGTTGGGAGAAGACCGACGCACCTACAAGCTGATCAAACAGATCGTCTATTCTGGGAAGCGGGTGTCTATTCTTTTTAGTCAGCTTGTTTAGCTCCCTATAGTCTACACAAAGACGTAGTGAACCATCTGCTTTGGTGGCGAACACCACTGGAGCACCCCATTCCGAGATACTCCGCCTTATAAACCCCTTCCCGAGAAGCTCCTTAACTTGCTTGCTGAGCTCCTTTCTCTCCTTTGGAGCCATATGTCTAACAGGCAGAGCTACGGGCTTTGCATTATCAACAAGATATATGCGGAAGTCTATTTCATGCTTCGGAGGTAAGCCTTTCATCTCTTCAAAGACATCCGGATATTCCCGGACTACTCTAACCGACTGCAAATTCTCAACAGAAGCGTCAAGCGACTCTAGATAACTAAGCATAACAGCATTCATGTAACAGCCCGCATTTTACGTATCGGAAGATCGTAAAATATTTTTATTTTATCCTCCGAGGGCTGGATCATTCTCATCTTTTAAAATGTTGCTTATGGGGATGTGTGACATATCCATAATTTTTACCGATTTTGTTTGTGACCATTTTTCCCCTGTCAGTCTTGTACTGGGCATAACTTTTGACTCAGGTCGAATCAGAGGGTGAGACCTGTGCCATTGGAAAGGAATTGATTATTCCCTTTCCGTAGAGTGGTTACATTAAGGATTTGGTTCAGTGGTTTGGGAGAAATCGTTGTTTTAAGGTTTTTCAGTTGGCTGTTCTGGTTTTGGAAGGCTAATGGGCTGATTTGGAGAAGGCCCATTAGGGGGTTGGTGGAGGCTATAAATAGGGGGTAAGGGATATGGAGAAAGGTTGGCATTTTCCATTCTCTTATGGGGAGGCTTTGATCTCCTTCTTCCTCTAACATCTTTCCACCATTAAAATTCCAAAATCCAAGGAGGGAAATCGAAGATCTACACCATAAGAGGCTAGATCTACATCGTTTCAAGGGCGAATTCATCGGATTGAGGAGTTTGATTCGAAGTGTTCGCTGTCCGGATTGCTTTTTCATTGTTTTTGCATCGATTTGAAGAATTGGTGAGTGATTTACATCTCTCATTCGGATTCATGCAAGTATATGGGTTTTAGGATGTTAATTTCATCATTTCCATGTTATTTTCCTTAGATCCACACCATGCTAAGTCCATTTTATATATGAATCACTTTAGGGTCTGATTTAGATAATTTAAATGGTTACTTTTATGATTTTCTCAAGATTATGCAAGTTAGATCCGTTTTTATGTTCATATGATTCACTTATCATGTTTTGGGAAATTTATGTGTTTTGATGGAAATTGTTAGATTGATGATATTGTTGGTTGCATAACATGTTTGTGATTGCGTTTGGATGAATCGGATAAGCTGGTTTCGTCGGATTCGTCGTTTGGCGAAGTTTTGGTTGAAATCGGAGTCGAATTGGAGATGTGCAGGTTTCTGGTCGTCCTGGAGTTGGTCGGGTCGGTCTGGAATGAGGTGGTCGCTTATAGTATGGCTTGGGAAGCAAGTCAGGGAGCTGGTCGGTTTAAGCTGGTCAGTCCAGAAGGAGCAGAAGTGTTTCTAGTAGGTTTCAGATGGTGGCATTCTGGTCGGTTTCAGATGGTGGCATTCTGGTTGGTTTTACTGGAAGTAAATCCTGGTCGTTCTGAAGGAGCTGGTCGGTCAGGTGGAGCAAAATCTGGTCAGTCTTGACGGGGTCGATCCAAAGCTGGTCGGTCCCAAGGAGGTCGAGTCAATCCAAAGCTGCAAGGAGGTCGAGTCGATCCAAAGCTGCATGGAGGCGGGTCGCTCTGGAGAAGCTGGTCGCTCTAGAACCCTGGTCGTTCTGGAATTATGGTTGCTCTGGACTCCTGGTCGCTCTGGAATCCTGGTGGGTCTGGAATCTTGGTCTCTCTGGAGCTGGTCGCTCTAGACGGGCTGGTCGGTCAGATGGGGTAAATCTTGGTCGGTCAGGTGGAAGCATATTCTGGTCGGTCCAAGGATGCAGGGAGGCGGGTCGGTCCTGGAGTTGGTCGGGTCGGTCCTACCCTGGTTGGTTAAAAATGGAGGGGATTTCAGCAGCGCTTTTGAATGCTGTGGTGAATGGCCTATGTGCTGTCGTTTGCTTTCTCTAGCAAGTTGATATGATGCTATGGATTGTTTTGATCCTTATGATTGATGCTTACTTCGGATCAAAGGTAGTGCTAACTTCGAGGTGGTTCAAGTAGGAAGGCTCGAAGTGGTGAATGTGTTCGTTAATCAAGGTGGATCAACGAATGTAGTGACAACTCTAAAGTGTCTTGAGTTGGGTGATGAGGATTGCTCTATAGTGTTCTGAGCATGACAACTCTAAAGTGTCCTGAGTTGTTGAACAGTCGCGATTGATAGCAATTGGAGATGCGAAGGCCGAGAGATTATCGTTATCATGGGTTCTAGCGGGCTCAGAGCAAGGGTTATACGATTTCGTTGTATGGTCGAATACCCTGGGTTTCGTTGTATGGCCTAGAATACATTTCGTTGTATGGTGTATGGAGTTTCGCTAGAACCGGGGTTTCGAGTATGGCCTTTGACGGATGGCAATATGGGCTAGTCATACGATAACGATGGTTTCGAAGCAGGATTGGCGGTGATAGCCAGAGTCAGTCATGGATGATTGGTTGTTCTGTTTGTACTATCTCACATAGATTATCCAAAGTCGAGGGAGATGTTCTTTGAGTGCTTAAGTGATATTGGTCTAGGCCTCTGGCGAGAGTACTTGAGGAATGTTAAACTCGATTAGGGTTGTCTGTGTGAGACCTATATAATCTGGATGTCATGTGTGTTATGTATGATTGAATGGGTGTTCTGGTTTCTATGGATGAATGATTGAAATGCTTGGTGTAAAGGCTATCACTGTCCGATGTGGGGAAGATAAGGTTGAGTTCTTCTCTGGTGATGTGGGTAGATAAGTTGTTCATTTACCCATTCTCATATACTTTCTTGTTGAAGTTTATTAGCTGTATTATCGCTCACTAAGACTATTGTCTGACTCAAGGTTTTATGTCTCCTCTTATTACCTTGGGCTGTTCATCCGGTTGTGGATGGGCAGACTAAGTAGCAGGTTATAGGTAATGGAGCTTAGTGATACGAGGAAGCTGAGCGATGACGAGCAGGAGGCTGGCGTACCAGTTTTATTCTATCTAGTATTTCTGTTTCCGCTGTTTGAGCTGCTTGAGAGTTGTAGTGAGGCCTTATGTACAAACTTGGATATCAGTTGGATAATCTTTCTGGATGTTGAAAGAGTTTCAAAAGTTTGCTATATGATACCTCATTACTATCACCTGTTGTATATGTTCTATTATATTTTATCCTTGCGCTGTGAGTTCTACGACAGGTTTCGATGTGTTCACTTGCTATGATGATCGTCCATAGCAGCCTGGCACGCCTTTCAGTGCATTATTCCTCTTGTTTAGTGCGGGGGTTATGGGCGGTCATCACAATTCAAGGGATTACAAGAAATTTCTAGAGTGTTACCGAGCCGAGTCAAGAGCCTAACCACTCTCTTCTCACAATCAAGAATGGCACCGTTACTGGATAACCAGTCCATGCCTAAGATCAATCCATATCCTAAGAAGCCCAAAACAAAGGCACTACATCTAAATTCAACACTTAGAATAGAGATTTTCAAATCCAAGCAAACCATCGACAAATAAGCCAAGCCCCCAATCGGATTTGAAACAACCAAGGGATCTTCTACCATACTAGTGTCTAGGTGCAGAGATTATACTAAAGCAGATGAAATAAAGGAGTGTGATGCACCATAATCAAAGAGAGTGCGAACTTGATGATCATACAGATAAACTAAGCTTTCTACAGAAATATTTCTACCTAAGGTTCTCAAGATAGGATTGAGAAGATAAGCAAGATAAAAAAAAGCATCTAGGAGAAGAAGTTAAAGAGGGACCCCCGAAAGGTCCTGCTTGCGGGCCTTGCCCTTGCTTCTTAGGGCAGTTCTTGCTGATATGTCCAAAATCGCCACACTGAAAGCATGCTCCCATCTTCATCTTCTTCTTTCTACAATCCTGGACTATATGCCCAACAATGCCATAGAAATAACATTTCCTTTTCTGACGTGTCTTGTTATTATTGTTGTGGTCCTTTCCTCCATGACTATTATCCTTCTTCTTGTTCTGTGATTCTTCCGCCTGCTGTTTCACGTAGAGGAGGAGGAGGAGTAAAAGCGTCTGTAGCTGGGGAGTAGGGTCCCCAGACATGCTGAAACGAAAAAGGAAAGATTCAAGACAAAAGGATACAGAGATAGTGTGTATGGCTTTGGGGGACTATGCCTTTTAAAAACATCACTTTTTCTTGAAAAAGATGCTTCTTTAAACTTCCTTTTGAAAATATTTTCAAAAACTTTTATCTAGTCTGGTAAATCTATGCTCTGATACCAAGTGAAACACCCCACCCTCCATTAAGGTCACTCACAAGGGACTGCCTTAACTTTGGTGGAGGTTTGTAAGTAAAAGTCACAGATAAAACACAAGATAGATATAAACACATATATATAAGCAGCGGAAAACAAACAGACTTTTTATTTCATAAAATATGTGTTCATACAAAACATTTCCATAGCTGTCACATAATAACTTCCAAAAACATCACGTCATCATTTCTGTCTTGGTTATTAAATAAAGAAGCATAAAACATAATTAAAACTGCATAAATCCCCATGATTGTGTCCAACAGCCATAGCCAAAGCAAGAGAGTCCAAACCGTACATCAATTATCTTGAAGCTTGCAAAGATTCTGACTAAGTTGAGTTGTTTCCTCCCTGTGGACCTGAGGGGGGGGGGAACGGAAGAAAAGAAGACGAAAGAAAATAGGGTCAGACATAAAGCCTGGTAAGTCTAGTGAATCTTCAGTATGAGAATAAGAATAAGGGCATGATAAGTATAAACTGGAAATAGGAGAATGTCATAAACTAAGACAAAGCAGTTTGAATCGAATATACTATCGTACCCCATAATATATCTTTGCACCTACTTGTATTATCTTAACTGTCACCCCATGCTGGAGGTAAAGTGATCCCCTTATCTAAAGATCGGCTCCTACTCGCATAATCATCTATGTCTTATGGCCCCCAAAGATTGTAGATACCTATGCTGGCCCCACCATGGGGTGTATCAAGTCCCATGGTGGCAACCCGACACAAAACCAGAGATGCATAGGTTATACTACTGGTGCCCCCAGTGCTCTGTTTGTCTGCTCCGAAGTGTGTGCACGCCCGCACTCCATTAGAACCCACACTGTTGCATCCACTGCCGTCGCTTTTGACCGCTTACAATCAGCCCAGTAATCATGCCCCACCCTGCCTAGTTTCAGGGTACCATGATACCTAATTGGGTTACTGCTGAAATGGGTCCCCGTTACTAGGGTTTTCTAGTCAAACATGTTAAGCGGTTAAGTGTCTGTATTTACCTAACCCACCCATCAATTTCATTAACATGTTGAATTGGTTAAGTGTTTTAGTTAACTTAACCCTACCATCTGTCCTTAGCCTTTTAAAGCATCGACCACTCACATTAGACAGATATTGTTACGGTTACTGGATGTGCCGGTCGGTTCCGGGCAGATTTACACCGTAACTCAGTCTAACCTCAGGTCCTTATTGGGCTTCATGCTTAACCACCCACATTGGATAGGTATTGTTGTGACTACTGGACAGCCGGGCGGGTCCGGGCAGATTTACATCACAACTCAATCCAACCTCGTGTTAAGCATATTCGTATTTTCTAAATTTACATATTTGTCTTTATCACTTAATATATGTAAATTTGTCAACAATTAAATGCTATGGCCTACTTTCCAAGTTTAACCTTTTTGGTATAAAGAATTTATACCGTTTAAATGCCACCAATTTTGGCATGTGACAAACATGCCAATTTCATATATTTTTATGACAAGTTTTCTAATATTCCCAACGTTACCCCGTTTAAACATTAGGCTAACAATCTTAGCCTAATTTTCGTTCGCATAGTTTTTAACATATGATATTAGGCTAAAAACTTAGCCTAATTTAGCGCACACAAATAGGCATAAGAGAATTCATAAACGTAAACATGACATAGGTGTAAACTTGGCATTTTTTGCACAGTCAATATGAACATCATAGGTATGAACTTGCAAAATAGTCAACATGAATGTGAACTTGCAACATGGCCTAAATCAACATATATGTGAACTTGCATTGAAATAGGTATTTATCCAAATAGGTGTCACATAATTTAGCATATGATTTAGATAACATTAGTCTAAACTTGTTTTTGGATCTAGGCATAACATCGAACATCACTAGCATATGACAAGAATATGGCATATTCATAAATACGTATAACTTTATGACAAGGGTGTGAGCTAGATCCAATCGCATATCTAGTTACAACATGAAACATGTACTAAAGTGGATCTTGACATCGATCCAATTAGGAACTTGCAACTTTTGTATAAACATAGGGACATGTATATGAACATAACCATTTAGGCATAAAGATTCTAGCATAAATTATATACATGGGGTTCTAATCACAAGTAACCTATATAATCACATAAACATGAACTACACAACTTGCTTGTGATGATGTTGTCATTCTAAAAGTATAATAGGATCAACATCAATCTTAATTATACCACAAACATCCCAATTTCATTCGCAACACAATCATTTCAATACATTGATATGAATTAACATCGTCGTTACATAATAGCACAATTCCACTTCAAATTTACATCGAATCAAGTCTTAGTTTTACTCTCATCGGAAAAATCACTATACTTACAACGAACGACAAACTTGGATTCTGGATTCTGAATTTGATATGCTTTCCTTTGGGTAGACTAACATTGTTTTGATTCGTGTTTTACTTTAGTATTGGCTTGCCTCTAAGCTTTCTAACTGACGGCCACTCCTAGTTTCTTTCTAGCAGCATGACGGCTTTAGTTCTATATTATTTGTGTGAATTTAGGTTTAGACTTGAGTTGTATTTATAGAATTTTAAACTGATTAGAGCCGTCGATGAAGCTAGAGTGAATCCAGACCATCCATCTCAAGAGAAGCAAATAAGAAAGCGACATGTAAGCCCTAGTGACTCAGCCAAGCCTCAGAAATCGACCAGAACCCGACCAGGCCAGCCAGGGCCTAACCAAGCCAGTTTTCTGGCCTGGGCGCACTTGGCAGGTGCGCTAGTGCAAATTTGTACTGGCGCACTTCCCAAGTGCACCAGTGCAATCTTGTTCTGGCGCACTTCCCAAGTGCGCCAGTGCATTCTGACCCATTTCTGGTTTTTCTGCCCAACTTCGTTCGTCCATATCTTCTTCATACGGTATCCGTTTTACACAAACTCAGACTCTATCTCAAGCAAAATTTCGAGACGAACGCAATGGAGTATCCCATTTTCCTTAATTCCATAATTTATAATTAATTATACTTTAAATTTTAAGTTACAGTTAACAGAAAATTCGGGGTGTTACACAGGAGATGTCTCGGGTTTGAACGACTTGAGCAAAAATGTCCATTAATAACTCGTCAAATCCCTCGATCTCTTGTTCAGCCAAGCCAAGCTTAATGTTAGCATCGGAAGTAGACTTAAGAGCATGTCGGCTTGTCCTTCAGTGAGAACTGCATGTTCCTTTTCAGAGTTTGTTCCCATGGTCATCTAATTTATGGGTCTCTTTGAGAGTCAAAGAAGAATCACTAAAGCTTGTATAGTCACCATCAAATGGAATAGCGGGGATGTAATCCTGTTTAAACCATTCATTTCTTTTGATTTCTCCTATACTGATTCTGGTTTTCAGGATTTAGGTTAATAATTCTTTAAATCAAATTTGATGCTCCAATAGAAAGCCATCTGGGAAGCTCGAACTATCCTCCATATATTTTCATTTGATTACACAGTGCATTCTGTGGATGTATTAATTTGATTTGCATTTACGTTATTTGAATCTCTATTGATTTTCATGATTTAAGCGTCTAACATTGCATTGTTGTGTGTATTTCGGTATCTCAGTCTAATTTTTAATCGTTTTGTTAAATAATGCCACCTAGACTTAGTTTAAGCTCGTTAAATCAAAGTACATAAATTTTCTAGGTGATATAAATATGTATTTGCATTTGCACTAAAATCGTGTTAATGCATTTTTTTTAGTTATTTCTTCCAAGCTAATGTGTCCATTTATAAAAGAAGCGGATGTGTTGCTTGTTATCTTGTTATTAAGTTGCAATTAGTGTCAACACTGTTACATAATGCATGGTTTCACATGGCTTGATAGCCAAAGCTTTCACCTTATGTTACATTTTTTTGGCTGAAGACTAAAGTAACCTTTTTTTGGTCTGTTACTTTTGTATATAAATATTTGGGCATGGATATTTAAATGCAAGTGTGTACTTGTGTTGATACTTCATATTTTGGGACTTCAGATTTTGAGGTCCTCCGCTATATCTTCAGTCAAATATTTTTGAAGGGACTAACCTAGAAATTTTATAATGATACCGAGGAAACAACAAAATTCTAAATATACAATAAAATTCTATTTTGTAGTTGTAAACGCTAAAGGCATTTGATTGTGGAACAATGTTTACTTTTATATAAGACAAAGGTAAACTAGACACTGTCACATAACAAACTTAAGAATAAATAGGAGTTGAATCTAGGGTACATACTCCACACATCATTGAACCAACTACTCAAGTTAATAATAAAAAAAATCACACCTTCAAACACCTTTCAAGCAGCTTCCTAGTCTTTTCATACAATAACCAAATGCCATAAGATAAAACCTTTTTAATGCTTGAATAGTCCCTAATCATATAATTTGTGTATTACATATAAAACTGAAAAGCATCTCCTTCTATTCCTTTTGCTATGAAAACTAGATCCAATAGCACTATAATTTGATAAGCATTATATCCCTATAAAATACATTATAGCATTTAACATAACATATGATATACTACAATAACCACTACAACATTATAGGCATTGAGTCTGAGTTGCAATATTAAATAGGACCTGCAAACTGAAATAGGGAAGATACATGTCATAAAATGAACGTGCTTTGAAAAAAATGTATATAACAAATTACTGTAAAGCTTGATGCTACTAACATAAATATATCATAATGAATTCTACCCTACACCTAAACTACTATAAAGCTTCTTCCCCTATGCATTTCAATGACCACAATGTTGTAGTTAACCATGAAAATTTGCTTGTACAACCTCTTTAAGTCTCTGGTACTGATCAGAACGTGAACACATACTCTGGTAGCATTGCAACCCACGTCAATGTTTCTATGAGAAATAAGGCGCTATCAACAACAGCTCAGCTTAAAATTAATTCTCAAGGTACTTCCCATCAAAAAACTTGTAGACCTTCCTAAGTAAATTCTATTTTTTATAATATAAAATTTAGTAAGTTATAAAATTAAGTAATTATTAAAATTTATTCCTCCCTTCATTTGAAGCCTTCAATCAACCTAATTAAACTCAAAGTCAGCACAATACAAATGCAGTCCGACAAAAAACTAATTAGGCAAGCATAATGACATTAAAATATATTTCAATATACAACATAATAGTAAGTGTTGTAAAAAAGTTCAATAAATTAACAAAGAAACTCTAAACAAAAAGGCAAAAATTCGAAATCGAAAGCAAGTGGATCAAAATTTACACAAACCTGAAATCCATATTTTCCATTATATCAAAGTAACTTGGTTTGCACTATTAAGGATGTCCGAAGAAGGAAACAATTATAGATACTTTGGGCTTGTTGATTGAAATACGAAGATGTGATCGGATTAGAGGAATTAGATATGGAAGAATTTCTGAATTATAGATTTGCAGTCGATGGTGTAGAACAATCATCCAAAAGCTCACGTTTGGTCGTTTCTCCTCAATTTATTGAACCCCAAATTGGTAGAATAATCCAATAAATCACTAATTGAAGAACAGAGACACACCTATTTTCATTGTCTAGCAGAGGAAGAACAGAAATCATTCAAGCCATCACTTTTTTATGTGTCAGCAGGAACTCAACATACATCGCTCAAGTTCGGATTTGAAAAGCACCACGATTCTAGTTTTGAGAAAGAAGAAAAAGGTAGAAAAGTGTGAGAGGCCATTGATTCCATCCTTTTTTAGTGAGGATGAAAGATGGTTAGGAAATGTTTGAAGAATGGTTGAGAAAAAAGGGAAATCTGGGGTTGGTTGGCTATGTTGTGTAGCTTTTAGTGGCGAACAGAACATGGCTATGAGAACTGACGAATATGCCCGTAACCTTTTTTCTATTGAGCTATTTTATGATAACATTAAGGGGATGATTTGGAAGTTTAAAAAATCTTGACCAACTCAAACTATTTGAATTTTGTATAAGATATAAATATATGAGCATAATTGGAATGTGTGAAAATTCATAAGACAGTAAAGAGATAAATGTCACAACAGTAAAAGTCGGTTAATACAAAGAACCATAAAAAATGTTATAAACGGGGAATATAACCTATTATAATTAATTACATTTACGAGAATATTGTATAATAGGTAAGCTTCTCATAGGGACAAGTGGAATTATAACATGTGTTATAATTAATAAAAAGGGAAAACTTATTAATAAACCTTAGTTAAGAAAACTAGTTAAGAAGTAAACAATACTAGCCGGAATGACAGTATAAGAATTGGGATGAACGGGGAGTGATAATAACCTATCATGATTAAGTATGAATCAAAGAATGAAAGATAATAGGTAGGCTTGTCCTAGGGACATGTGAAAATTATAACATAGGTTATAATAAATGGAAACAAAATGGATAAGCGTTAGTTAAGGGAACTAAGTAAATAAGTAAATAACAGCAGGAGGTTTGTATAAAACAAAGTCATGGTTAATGAAAGAGAATAAAGTAGGCTTATTTTTGGTAGACTTATAAAAGAGAATTATGAAGTCTAACAAAAGAAATTTACTAATAAGCGGAAGCCCGCTCAAGGGGCATAGAACTGAAAGAAGTGAGTAGCCAATTGCGTGCTAATGAATTTGGTAACCTGAGATAACAGTAAAATGAAATGAGTTGTTCTTAATGATATATATTAAGTAACATGTTAACATGAAGCCTGTTGATTGAGATAAGATATACTTAATTATACATTAAGTAGAACATGTTATTGTAACCTGTAAACATGAAATTGGACAATGAATGGCAGGAAAATGATGTAAGAAGATTGTAGATTGCAGACCTTGAATTACAATATAGAGAATATCATGTTATGGGATTATTAATGAACTTAAATGGGTTAAGTTATATGCCTAAAATTAATAAGCGAGAGGGGTCCATTCCTTAGAGATATAAGGTGCTCGGAAAGAACTTGGTAACTTGAATAAAAAGTTAATATAATTGGAAACAACCAAGTTAAGTAGAAATCGGATAAGGTAGCGCAAGCGTGTAATTAAACGTTTAGACATAGGGTCTAATAACACATTAGCATGATGCGCTTGCACCAGTCCACATGTCTGAAGATGAAGAACCCAATAGGGTAGATCATCATGATGTCTAGAGGCATGGGAGGAACACGTCCATTTGATTATTCTACTGATATTCTTCTTGTTGGCTCTACGGGACTAGATGGAAGCACGTGGCTTCCGAGGGACGTGGAAGGGTATTCCTTGGTGGTCCTTTGTGCAGTGGCAGTGCTAAGGGTGTACTCGCAGAGGTTGGGTCTGCGCGAAACCACCCAGTGAGTATATCTTGATTGCAATGGTAGTTGACAGTCAGAAGGATGTAGGGTGACGTAGACCATTCAACAATTTTCCTACAGATAGGTTGGGTTACGACCAACACAGGATAGTAATCGTTGGGTACCTTTCATCGACAGTTAGTTTGATGTGGAAAGACTAGAGTTAAACCAAGAGACCATCAATCTTTCACTGAGACATTGGTTGCGGGAAACACCCATTTGGATGTAGATTGTTTGCTAGGGGCACGTCACTTAGCTATTGATGTAGTCTTTTACTAGTCGAGGGAGGGGTCGAGGTAGGACCATAGCCACCGCAATGTGATGCGGAAAGACAAGGGTTAAACCAAGAGACCATCGATCTTTCACTATCGAGACGTTGGTTGCAGGGCACACCCATTTGGATGTAGATTGTTTGCGAGGGACACACCACTTAGCTTTTGATGTAGTCTTTCACTAGTAGAGAGAGGGGTCAAGGTGGGACCATAGCCACCGCAAAAATGCAAACCATAGTTTAGATATATGTACTTTATGCCTCTTTGACTTATACAGATATAGAAAAGGCTCCCGACCAAGTTCCGTGCATTCATATGCATCACTATTATGGAACTCGAGGTACAATAGATAGTACGTACGTGTGAGGGTCTAGATACATGCACGCCACACCAGGCAGTGTATCGTAGACACTAGGGCAATACTACGTGTTAAGAGCGAGCTTGGCCGAGATGTTTGGATATGGCGGTCCGTACGCTTACATAACATGGCGATGGCAGTTTTATGTGAAACATTGGCATAGTTTTATGGAGATCCGTATGTCGCTCCTGCGTAGGATGAGAGTTACATACATGGCGTAGTTTTATGGAGATCCGTATGTCACTCCGGCGTAGGATGAGTATTGCATATGCTTCCATGATATGACAGCGGAGACTGTGCGAAATGGGTACGATGGGAAGTACCTTGATATTAGTAGTAACTACATATATGCTATATTAGGTTAATCTACTGGGAAATATATGGGTACGACATGTGTGTAAAGCATTAAGTGCTATTAACCCAAAACACCTAATAAATAATAAAATATAATTAAACGATATATGTTGGGTTATTTCAGGATGTGTAATTTAGTCCAGTCACTGGAACTTGTGTTCTGACCCCCTGCTCATAACACACTTGTAGGTTAGGTTTGTGCAGAGATATGATAGCTTTGGATACTGGTTAGGTAGTATTATTACCTTGTTAAGGATATATTTGATTATATTATATTTTAATCCATTCTGCTGTGAGATGTTTTCTGAGCTTTGATATATTTTTTATCTTTGTATTCTCCGCAAGATACCGGACAAGCCAACTCGAGTTTCGTTAGAGTGGAATTTTCGAAAAAAACTCGGTCTATCGGAATTCAGGTCGTTACAGATGTCTCCTTGAGCGTATTGTTGAAGTCATTGCATTAATCAGATGTTTTGGTGGATTTGGTTGACGGGGCTTTTTTTGTCTTGACCAACCTTCTCGAAGTTTCATTGAGTTGAGCTCGATCAATAAGTGCATTGAGGGTGGAAGCGTTAGTGTTGTTCAAGTCGGTTGGATCTTCAATGAGACGAGGTTAAGAAGGAAATTCTGAACTAGGATCGACCATGGAAGGTCCAGTTGTGAGTATTTACTTTGTTCACCATTGTCGATAGGCTCGGGCAGTAAGTCTAAGAAAACTTAAGTAGCGTTACAAGTCCCGATGTTCAAGTAATAGGAAAGGCAAGGTTTTGATTCCTCAATGGAAATGATAGAAAGTCGACCGTTGGTGCACGCTTCCGTCCCCTTCCCAGCACACCAAAGTGTTGACACCGAAAAGTGGTCGTCAACCTCGTGATTTCCACATGAGTGAAAATAAACGTCCAGCAGTGGAAAGTAAGCAGCGATGTAATATACAGAGGAAAAAGCACAAGTAAACGATCATACATAATTTATAGTGGTTCGGCTCATCTGAGCCTGCGTCCACTTTAAATGGTTTTGCTCTTTTATTATGCTCTTGGTACAAATTACAACATTGGATCAGAACTTTTCTGAATATACATGAATTTTGTTGATTTCTAATACATAATTCATTTAATTCTGAGTGCTACGCTTGGTGGAGGAGAAAGTCTCTTCTTCATGATCTAAATGTTTGGATGTGGAAGGACAAGTTTTCGAGTGTCCACGGGTTCCAAGCTCATTTCAATATGGATCACATGGATGTGAAACTTTCATATTGCAGTCTTGGCATGGTGGAAAGGAGGTTGAAAAATGATTTATTTATCTTCTTCTCGGATGCCAAAACAGCCCAAAATGGTCTAATGTCCAAAAGTGTATTCACATGTCCAAGAGTGAGCTCATATATCCAAGAATATGCTTCTTCTTCTTCCTAAGATGATGAAAGGTGCTAGGGAGAATTAGGGAAGGTTATTTCCTTCTTAGGAAGCAATTAAAGCTCGGAGGTAAGCAAGAACCAACCCTCTCCACGTTGGAAATGAGGGGGTATTTATAGGAGTTTGGCTGGAAGTGGAATAAGTGAGATGGGTTGTGCAGCAGTGGAATTTCGTATTCTACATGTCGGACGTGAATTTTGCATCCTTGGGGTCGGATACGAATTTTACTGTACGAATTTGCATCCCACATTGGGATGCGAAGTCGCATCCAGGTGATGCGAAGGGGTGCGAATTCACATCCCATGAGGGGATGTGATTTGTACCCTGTTTGCGGAGGCGGGATACAAATTCGTATCACGCGAAGGGATACAAATTAGTGTCCCTTGGTATGTGTTGGATGCAAATTTGCATCCCTTGGATGGATGCGAATTCACATTCCTTGGCAGGATGCAAATTCGCATCCTTTAACATACCATGGGATACGAATTCCTATCCTGTAAGGGATACAATATTTATGAGAGGTGCGAGGTTAGAGGAGCTGTGATGCCAATGGTAAGTTGATGGCGAGGTCAGAGTCTAATCCTGGAACACCGTTTCATTGTCGATCGGTATGGTTGAGTCGGATCGAATATCTTTGCACGATTTGATCCAGATTTGAGCTCTAGAGTCTCGGGAATGTTTTTGGGCTACTGATCCACGTGATGTGCCGAGTCGAGTGGTCTTTGACTACTCTTGGGAACCGTTCCAAACATCCAATTAACAGCGGGAGAGTGTTATGACATGGTTAGTCTATTTTGGCAGTATACATGGTTCGTCAAAACTCAAATATCTTCGAGTCATGTTTGCTAATTTATTTGCTTGTTGTTGATTGTTGAGGGTAACCGGACTTAACATATGAGTCCAGTTAGTCACTTGCTAGAAGGAATGCAATATCGGTGGTGGTGAGTGGTTGTTGTGGACGATTGTGGGCTAGGACATTTTGCTCTTCAATAATGAGTAGTCTTTAATTTAGCGATGGTGGGCTAAGACTTAGAAATTTAGTAGGCAAGTCTCTTATGATTGGACGATAGTGGGATGAGACAGTTCTTTTGGGTTCCGTATATCGATCTAGTTATGGATGTTCTTCCGGTTGGGAGTCCCAAAGGGATTTTTACTAATTGTGGGTAGTTGGTTGGTATATGTCGCTTACGCCATTTTACACGTTGTCTTAATCATGAGTGGTTGGTTGTGTCGTTCTGACTAACAACGTTTCGGCATATTTTGTCGATTGTGTTATAAATGTTAAGAAAACACCATTTGTTGGAGTTCTACTTTTAGTTAAGAGAAGTAGAATGCTTGGATCATGTCATCTCGAGTGAGATATTGACATAAGTCCTTTGAGAGTTTTGATGGTTTGGAAGCTGAAGTTGACCCATGAGCGTACGATTTCTCATTTCGAGTGGGAATGAGGGGCCTTTGGCACTCACATGATTGCGTTGATGGTTTAAGTGCGGTTTGTTACCAAATGGAAGGTTGTCATGTTTTAGTCAATAACTGAAACCGAATAAGGAATATTCGACTCCTGATTTGATTCGATGGCGATATAGTTTGCCTTGGTAATTAGGAGACACTATTTATTAGTGAAGGGGTTAGAGTCGTTTAGTAATATCACATAACTAGGATTTCTCTTTTTTAAGAGGAGTCTCAACCTTTGCTAATAACAATGGCTGAAATACGTAGCCTCCTATGACTTTGTGTTTCCATATGTACTTAGGCGGTGGGCCAGTTGCTAGTTTGAGTCGAGTTGGAGGTATACCGGTTCAAAAGAAATACTCCATTAGTGAGCGTCGCTTGCGTTTATTAATGGTTATGACTCCATAACTCGAGATGAGGTAGTTCGGACTTGATCGTGATGATTGGTTCTGTATGGAAGAGCCATTGTTTGTTCCTGGCATCATTAGAAGGTGTTGGCTGAGAATTCGTTTCGTAATGAATGCGACGTCGACTAGCTAAGCTGAATGGGAAGAATTGAATAGTTCGCTATGACTACTCGAGCTTCCTAATAAATGCCGAAATAAGTGTCAATGTTTCCATCGATAGGTTGCCATACAAATTGGGAATAGTATGATAGTGCTTGAGTCACACCTGATTCGTTGATGAGAGATGATAGATTAATATTTTTTATTTTTGGAATGGCAAACAAGATGTCGAGTCATATTTGGACTGAATTTAATATATGACGCATTGTATTAGTTAGTTTTGTATCTAACATTCTAGGATATATATGTATGATATTTTCCATAATTGTTGTTTTGCTTATGCATATTTGATTAATGATGTTTGCATGTCTATTTATAATTATATGATTGTTAGGCATGCAGGATAATCCTATTGTCGTATCGTTTGTTTATTTGAGATAAATTTTACATATGATTTGACATGCTTATATTGGATAAATTCTTTTTATTTAACATACTTATTTCCTTTGTTATTTATACTATTATGTCTAATCCTCTTTGTTGAGTACATAACCAGGTACACAAAAGCAATATTTGATTGCTTGGATGCTAAACCGCTTTCATTTGCATCTAAATGTTAAGCTTGCTTTAAAAGAGGTATGTAATAGACGTAGAGTTGTGATTTTTTTCTTTTTGTGCATTTTCGTGATTTTATGACCTACGTATGCGTAGTCGCTTTTGGGCTTTTGTTTTATTTTGTTGGGATGGATATTGTATGGCGAGTTATGATTTTTCTAAATCGAGCTGCACAGAGGAGGTGCTACCAAAAAAAATCATGAATTTTACCAAATTTGGAAAGAAATTCAATATACGTTGCTAAGTTGAATTATCTTCCAATTAATGAGTTGTCACTCTTGTTTTCCATCATCCACTTGTTTGGAAAATAAGCGTAAAACTTAAGCGTTTGGCTAAGCTACATTGATCTCGAATTTCATTATGGTTGCACTAACGAATTAATATTGGCTCCATGCTGAATTTCGAGTCTATTTCTCTTGTTGTGATCGTTTAAATGGCTGTTGTTAAGGGCAATAGGTTAAAATTTATTTTGTATCGTCCCTTATTCGAGAGTGTTTGATTGCATTGTTTCATTTTTGAGGATTTCAATGACGAAATCCTTTAGGAAGGGTAGAATGTAACAACCTGTATTTTAACGATTATATATTTAAATATTGATAGTTAGTTATTCGATTAATGGCTCCAAAATGGGATTTTTCACAAATAATCAAATCAGGACTCAAGACCAGTTCCGCTGAGTTCGGATTGTTTGTTACCATGAGAATAAGTATATGAATTGCTATATTTTGAGTTCAGACCAATCAGTGATTAAAAAGACATCGAAATACGCGTAAATAGCATTTCACGAGCACAATGTTGGATTACGTCAAACTTATATTTTTGGAATTGTAGCAGTGAGTTGTTGCGCTTCATCAAGTTTTGTAGTGATAGAATGTACCGTTTGGTGTGTGTAAATAAAACGCGTGTCAATTTACGTAAGAAATAACAATTATACAATTCGAGTTTTAAAGGCTAACTTGTGTATGCGATCGAACGTGGTCTCAAAACAAGTTCCATTGTTTTCAGAAGGCATTTTTACATAGATGACAAGCGGCACATGTCGATTGGAGATCGCGTGTTTTTGGACCCTTGTGAGAATAAATTAATAAAATAATATCTAAACCCTTAATACCTATTGGTCAAAGTGTTATTAATTATCAATTAATTCATAACATTGGCGAGTCTAGTAAATTGTGTTATATTTAGGAGATTGTATAATGTAACATGAATGTGCAAATTTAATCGGTGATAAATATCAAACTGCTCAAACATTAATATTTTTTTCGTCATCATAGATAAAGTGATAGTTTGATTTAATTAATCTCTTATAAATCTTCATCGATAAAATCAAATTTTACAATTTACATTGTACATTTTAGTAAGGATTATTTACTTCCATTCTCTTCGTTAACATTATATCATTTAAAAACCTATAGAATTTTGTTTTGATCAAATCCCATTACAGTTCACATTCAACTCAGTTAGTCCAAAGACAATGTCATTGGTTCAACCATAACATATATTATCAACCGTAAACTCTAGGTAGAGACATTTATAGTGAGTTGACTACTGTTGATTGTGATGCTAACCTCATAAGAGTTGAAAAAACGAATTATTTATTGTATAATGCTTTACTTTCAATGTTTCACCTTAAACTGAACTATAGATGTTCGATAGACATAATGTCACTATTTAACTATAATCAAAGTGAAATATGAAATTCGACGATATTCTAAAGTCAAGAGAATCATGTAATATCATCACTTTGAGATTTCAAGTTTGAGCTTAGTTACTATTAACCAATAGGAAACTCTGGAGTAAGTCATTCTACTAGTAACTATTAATGTTTAAGAAGCATTACATACTCTTGGTCTCAACGGATGCACTGATATCCTTTTTGAAGCATCTTTATCATTAATTTTTAAAATAATATGTTATTTAATATTGTAATAATTTTCTCATAGTTACGGCTTTTCATAACAACCATCCATATCATATTATTTAAGGATTTTCTAATCATATACTCTAAACTGTTTACTTAATTAACTGTAAGATAGTACAATGAAGTATTTAATGGAAAGTAAATGTATCTATTGTGAACAAGATGATCCATAGAGTTTCATATACGAAACAAATTACATAACTTCCCTTAGGATATGCCCCTAACTCCTTCAGGCACATTTTCATAGATTGCACCATAAAAGGTTGTCTATCTCCATTAAAAACACCTTCTTTCCAAGATGAGCCATGCAAAATTTCACATTATCAACAATGCTTCTTCTCGGGATGTGCAATAAAAGATTATCATTGCTAGCTAGTGCATCCCCTTTAGGATGCATTGTGAAAGGATGCACGTTTTTATCTATTGTATCTTTCTAGAATGCAATCCCCTTTTTGAGGTGTGTCATGAAAGTTTCTTATTATCAACTATTCATTTTGCAAGATGTATTCTACGACGTCCTCAGCATATGATGTTTCACAAAATCAACAATATTACTCTAACTATACATGAAGCACAATGCAATACATTGTCATCAAACAAAAAGAATTTGAACTAATTAACACGTAGCATTAATCTAAAGAGGCGGTAAGCACGTAGCATCATTATGCATGTTTCATCGCTTCAAATTCAAATTATCCTTCTTAAATCAAATTATCCCTCATAAATGCAACAATATTCTACCAAACTCTAAAATTATTTTGCCTATATAGCATTATCTCACCTAAATCCAAGTCAGCAATCAATGTCATGCAACTCCAAACTTGAATGAATGAGACATGGCTAGATCTAATCGCAATGGGTAAGTGTGAGGTATAATGTGAGTGATCCATGTGGCATACTTCTTATATAAAAAGGCTAGAAAGTAGTAGTAAAAAGGAACTTTAATTTTTCATATTTAAAAAATGTTTGTAAAGCATGTGCATTAAAAACAAAAAAAGTCAAGACAAAACCACGTAAATTCTCTATCTTTTACTTTTCTATATTTTTCTAGCATATTCTCTGCATTTTGGTTTGTTTTAATCTGAATCGGTCTACTTAGACATTGGTAATTTTTATTTTCATCAACATATTCCGTTAGTTAATCCACCATTTAACTTTAATAAGTTAATCCACAACTATTCTGTAAGTCAATCCACAAGTGGATTAACTTAAAGATTTCATATTAATCCATAAAACTTCAAAACCATGAACTCGCGATGGATATAATATTTGCAGAAGCTCAATAATTGGTTATGCAACCATATTTGTAAGCCAAAGTACGTACTTGTTGTTGCACCAACAGTCAGTTAATCAACTTGAAAACAAAGCAATCATACCTGGAAGCTTCCCAAATATCTCTTCTGTTTCAACTAAAATAAGCACTTAACTTTGTGTTGAAAGAAGGGAAACAGTACAAACAATAAAAATGAGTTTCATAGGAGGTCGCATAGAAAAAGAGAAAGAATTCGAAGGATGGTTGTTCCCATAAGTGCTACTTCCATCATTGAAAACCAAGTCTGGCAGGTATGATTTGGTCGAGATTGTGAAAGAAAATGAAGGGTGGATAAACAAAACATTAAGCAATCATGGTGCAATATTACTAAGGATATTTGATGCAACTTCTTTTAATTTATGTATCAACTAAATTTTATGAAGTCATACCAAAAAAACATTGTAGAAGGAAACAACCTTCTTTTGTGTAAATAAGAAACAAAGAAAAGCAAGCATTTATTTTTTCCATTGTAATTATGCAAGTTATCAACTAATGAATGCTAAAAGAATACTTGATATCACACCAAAATGCTTCATGAATTTACGAGCAAAAGAAAATTTTGTAATAAGTCTAGAGGGAGATAGAGACCTAGCTTATATCTGCATTGCAGAAACTATTTATCACACATGGAAGGAACGGAATAATAAAGCTCTTGACAATACATATTTAAGAGCAGAGATGGATATTAATTTGTGATAGCAATATTATATTATATTAATCATCGAAGAAGAAAGTAAAAGAAAAAACTCATCTTGGACTAGATGTTATGAGAGAGATTTTCATGATGTATTTCAATGTGGGTTGTTTTTGACAAAGTAAATGAAATTAAAGCTAAATAAACGGATTAATAGTTATTCTTTAATCAATAGGTTGCAAGGATAATGACATGCAGAACAAGACAGAGAAGAAAGAAAGAACTATACGAACAAAGAAGAAAGAAAGATATTTATGTTTTTAAGTGGATTAATTGGTTAAATTTTAAATGTTAATAAAATGCAAAGATCCTATTTTATAGGGTGGATTAACTAATTAAAAATGTGTATGAGAATAAAATTTACCTTAGACATTTTAACAAATAGTAAAATCGCAACCCTCGTAATTCACCAAGCATATTGCAACATGATTACTTCTTTCAAGGTTGGTTAATTCTTAGTTATACAAGTATCTAATGGCATGATTACTTACTTTGAGATACAAAATATTGTACTAGCGACTATTTTTCATATAAACATTGAAACAACGTTAGCTTAGAAAGATAATATCTCAAAATAACTTAATACCAAATCTTTGTCATTTCATTATGTACCATAATTACCAATAAAAAATAAATAAAAATACGAAAGCATAAATAAAAAACTTTTACCTTGAAAAAACCAAAAGTCTGAGCTACATTCAACATTATTTTTTAAATACAAAAGAGGAATGCTTGATAATTAATATAATGCACAAGTGAGGTATGCTAATGTATACCAACTTGCTGATCAAGAATATGCTATATCAAAACACTATTGGAATGAAACCAAGATCAAGTGAGATATTCTATAACAAACTGCAATAAAGATGCACAATAATGCAACTCAAGGTTAAAATAAAAAAAATACTTTACTACAAAATTAAAAGAAGTAAGCATAAAATACTTGGAAAATAGGATGGTTAATACCAAAACAATCAGACCTAATTTAAGGGCTTGCATCTTAGTGTGCAATGCTAAATTACATGCCAATATAGGAAATTGATGAATAGATCGAATGAATGATGATGTTGAAGGCGAATCGATTTGGTAAAATGATAGTTTTGCAAAATAAAGAGGAAAACGATTTACAAGGATGTCAAGAGAAATTTATTTCAAAAGTAAAAATTTTAAGAACCCTTTATTTTCATGTGAAAAGATGAAAACATAATAGAAAATAATGTGAAGAAAGAAGAGATAGTAAAATGAAATAACTAGAGAATGGATTAGTGTGAAGAAAGCACACAAATGTTTAATATTGGTGTGCTTCTATTATCACCTGGGTATTCTCCTCTATCCATCAAAACTAAAGATCATCCCAAAACAATTACAACTTCACTTCATCTACCTTTTCTTTTCTTATAATCGAAAACCAAAATGATTCAAATCATATATTTCCCTCCTTCTCCCTGAAACCATAAATCAAGACCGACCGCCTCAAAATCAAACTTTTTGGTGAGAAGTCCGGAGGTTCTTGTGTGTGAATACGTTTCTAGCTGTATATGCTTTTAAATCGATTCTTTTGCAACAAGGTTCGACATTCCTCTAATTTATCTTAAGCAATTTACCATCGTTCACTGCCATTTTGATGTGTTGACTCCAAGGATTGAATGATTATTTTTAAATTTTGAAAAGGAAAAAAAATTCTAAATCAATCTGCTAATGGTGTTGATTGGCAATTTGATTGAAAAAACCAATATTTTCTATCCATTCCTAAGTCTTACAATTTTTGTAGGTTACGACTTAAATTGAGACTGGAATTAGATTGGTATTGGGCTTAACTCACATAAATAAGGTCGATAGTTGATGCTTTAAAATGTGTTGCATCCATATTTGAAAATATGCATTGGTCGGTCTCATTAACCGCCGTACTTCCATAAGCCACCATTATCATGTCTACTTTTTTAGGTGTTCTTGGCCAATCTCTAGTTAAATTTCTTTTCCAAATTTTCGACGAAGACTAGCCATCCTTAGCAACTACCATATGGTCGTAAGCAATCATTAATATGTGTTACTATTTGATTGCTAATGAATAACATAAGCTCACTCTGCTTGGAAGTTTTGTGGTACCATTTACATGTGGTTTTAAGAGTATAGGTTCTGATCATTAATGATTGTAGCGATTTTAATTTTTTTATATGGAGTATTGTTATAACTAATCAATGCATGCTTGTGAGTTTAGTATATATCTTTTTTGAGAGTTTTCAATTAAAGTAATACTAGGTATACATCCCTATATTTATCCTTTGGTGTTGTAAAGATATATTCTACATATAATTAGTGGATGCATAATTATAAAATTAAAGTAATAAAATCTCAAATACCCCAATTTGATGTATTGAGAAATGTGTCCAAACTTACACTACGTCGATTTTCATCGGTTTTATAACCAATAATAATCGATGGGGAAAAGAACTTACAAGAAAGAGTTATAATAACACTTAAAATACATATCCATCTAAAGTTAGTTAAAACAGGTATAAAATAAACTTTTAAGCATAGCCTAAATAAACTCTTGTCGATTAGAATTTTTAAGGTGGTCGGAGAGAAAAGTGGAATGGCAATAGCGATAAAATAATATTATCTTTATTAATAGTTGACTTGAAAGCGCAAATTTCTGATCTGGCCATGAACTTTCCAAAATACCATTATATAAAACATCTAAATATTAGATTTTTATTTCATATGATCTGTAACAGCCCGCATTTTACGTAACGGAAGATCATAAAATATTTTTGTTTAATTCTCTGAAGGTTGGATCATTCTGATCTTTTGGTATGTTGCTTATGGGGATGTGAAACATGTCCATAATTTTTACCAATTTTGTCTGTGACCATTTTTCCCTAGTCGGTCTCGTATAGGGCAAAACTTTTGACTTAGATCGAATCAGAGGGTGAGACCAGTGCCATTAGAAAGGGATTGACAATTGCTTTTCCGTAGAGTGGTTACATTAAAGATTTAGCTCAACAGTTTGGGAGAAATCGCTTTTTTAAGGTATTTCAGCTGGTTGTCCAGGTTTTGGGAGCCTAATGGGCTGAATTGGGTAGGCCAATTAGCAAGTAGATGGAAACTATAAATAGAGGGTGAGGGGTATGGAGAATAAGTTACTTCTCTTATTTGGCCTTGAGCTCCTTCTTCCTCTAACACCTTTCCACCTTTAAAAATTAAAATCTAAGGAGGGATATCATAGATCTACACCATTGGAGGCTAGATCTACATCAACTGAGGCAAGGATTCATCGGATCAAGGTGTTTGTGCGAGATGCTTGCTGTCCGGATTCATATTTCATTGATTTTAGCTTGTTTTGGGAAAATTGGTGAGTGGTTTATATCTCTCACATGGATTCAATGAAGTGTATGGTTATTTGATCATGTTTTTCATCATATTTAGGTGTTTTTCATAGATCTATGCCATGTTTAGTTCATTTTCATATGAATCGCCTTATGACCTTATTTAGTAAGTTTAAATCATTAATTTCATGTTATTCCATAGGATTATGCAAGTTAGATCTATAGTTTTGTTCATATGACATTCATTATGATTTTTGGAGTGATTTGGATGATTTGGGTGAAAACTATTGTTTTCGTGTTGTTAGCGGATTCATACCATGTTTTTATCACCTTTGATGGATTGGACAAGTTGGTTTCATCGAATCTATCATTTGGTGAAGTTTTGGTGGAAATTGGAGTGAAAATGGTGAAGTGCAGGTTTTGGGTCTCACCAGAGATACGGCAACATTTGTAAAATGCTGTGGTTGGTTGCGCATAGGTTTCGGTTGCATCAACGACAACATTTATGAAATGCTGTGGTCGATCGCGCATAGGTTTCGGTCGCTCCTACGACAACATTTGTGAATGTTGTGGTCAGTCGCACATGGGTTTCGGTCGCACCTACGACAACATTTGTAAGATGTTGTTAAAAGCTATGGTCGAGCACGACCAAAGATAGGTCTCGTATGAGTTTCTTTGGTCGCACCTGAGCTATGACAGCACTTTTGAAACGCTGTAAAAGGGCAGAAACGCTGTGAAAGCCAGTTTTGATGTTTTGTTTAGCTCTTCACACCAAATGAATGCAAAATTGAAACAGGGGATATAATAGCATTGCAGTAACGTTGTAAAAGGCTGTTTTGACATTTTGGCTAATTTTCATAGCCAAAAGGGTGAAGTGTTGGGTCAAGCGAGCGAGCCAAAAAGGGGTCGGTCCCATGTGTGATAACTGGGTCAGTCGTGCTCCTAGCGTTCGGTCGGTCGAGGATAGATGATGAGTCTTGCAGCGCTTCTAAAAGCCATGGCGAATGGCATGAGGGTTGTGGTTTGTTTTCCTTAGAAAATTGATGTGATGCTATGGATTATTTTGAACCTTATGATTGATGGTTTCTTTGGTTCAAAAGTGGTAATAACTTCGAAGTGAATTCCATGGGAAAATGACGAAGTGAGGTGATTTGTTCATCGGATGTGATGAATGTGAAAGAATGAATCAAGGATGTATTGAGTTCATGTGAAAGAATGACTCAAGGATGTATTGAGTTCAGGTGAAAGAATGACTCAAGGATGTATTGAGTTCATGTGAAAGAACGACTCAAGGATGTATTTAGTTCGTGGGTAATGGCTACTCCAAGGTGTTATGAGCTTATGGATAGTTGCAAGGGATGATGACTAAAGATGTGAAGGCCGAGAAATTATTGTGTCATAGGTTCTAGCGGGCCCAAAATAGGGGTACAATAGGGCCACCTAAAAGACCGGATGTAGGTCGAGTACCTTGGGTATCGGTGAAAAGGCCTAGGTACGTATTGATGCAAATACATATGGGGTTTGGCTAGGACCGGGGTTGCCATTAGCCCTTGACGGATGGCAGTATGAGCCAGTCATACGAGTACAATGGTTTCAAAGCTGGATTGGCAGTGATAGCCAGAGTCTGTCATTAATGATTGGTTTCTGGGTTTGTACCGTCTCATGTAGATTATCTAACATCGAAGGAGATATTTCTTGGGTGCTTGTCTGATATTAATTTTGGCCTTTGGGGCTTGTACTTGAGGGAAGTTGAATTCGACTAAGATGGTTTGCGTAATATATATATATATATATATATATATATATATAATCTGGATGTTATGAGTGTTATTATGGACTACTTTTGGTTGCTATGATTGAATGGTTATTTGGATTACCTTGGTAGCATGGTCAAAATGTTTGTTGTAAAGGCTTTCATTGTCCGATGTAGAGGAAGATGGGAGTTGAGTTATTCTCTGGTGTTTGGTAGATTGGTTTATTAATCTACCTATTCTCATATACTTTTTTGATGAAGCTGTTAGTTGTTTTATTGCTTACTAAGACTATTGTCTGACTCAAGGTTTTGCGTTTCCCTCTTATTACCTTGGGTCGTTCATCCATTTTGGGTAAGCAGACTAGGTTGCAGGTGACAGGCAATATCTTAGTAAGGACGTTGTTGCAGTTTAGATATGAGCAGAAGGTTGGCGTACTATCTCTCTTACTATATAGTATTTGGGTTTTTCGCTGTTTGATATCCTACTCTGAGTGATGTAGTGAGGCAAATTTGTATAGACATATGTTGCAGTCCTGATGTAAGGATATACTTTCTAGTTGATTTGAGAATTTGGGATTTCTGTTCAAATATGCTTCACTAATTTACCTATTGTATATGTTCTATTATATTTCATCCTTGCGCTGTGAGATTTACGACAGGTTCCGATTGTGTTATCATACCATGATGATCATCCATAGCTGCCTGACATGTCTTTCAATACACTTTTCCTCTTGATTAGTGCAGGGGCTATGGGCAGTCATCACATTTGGTATCAGAGCTCTGGTTAATGATTTTAGCCAAAGTTCTAAGATGTAATTACGTATGAGAGACGTATTTGTAGATTTCAGTTGGATACTTACTATATATATTAGCATATATAGTAGTAGCGTTTGTACATCTTTAGTAGTTTATCTTGTAAGTGGACTAATCCTTCTATTTTAGATTTAGAATGAGTCGTCAAACCTCTATGATTGAGTTTGGGACTGGAGGAGTAGGAGATGGAAGCCAACTAGGAGCTTTAGCAGTTGCACCGGAATACCTGGTTATGTTTGAAGCGACCATGATGGCAGCAGCTCTGTTGAGGGTACTCATTCTAGAAGCGACAGTGGGGCGTGGCATTCCTGTGCAAGTATCCAAAAGGGATTCTGCTAAGCGATAGAGAGATTATTTTCCTATAGATGAAGAAGATGAGTTAAGAATAAGTAGGGCTTTGGAGCAACTTAGATGCCGAGTTAAGAAGCAAAAAGAAAGAATTAGTACTGCTTCAGACGAGGTTTTTGGAACTAGACATGAGCCTCCGGAAGAAACTTTTTCTAGCAACGGAGCTGGAAAGAAACTGGATAAGAAGAAGAAAGTTAAGAAGAATGATCTTTGCTTCAACTGTCAATTAGAGGGCCATTATGCCAAGGATTGTAAGAATCCCAGAGCTGAAAGGAAGTGCTTTAAAAGTGGTAAGCCCAGACATAAGAAGAAAGACTGCCCAGATTTTCTAAAGGATAAGCAATCAAAGGAAGCATGTGTTCTGGAGGCTATTCCAGTTTCCTGTTGTATTCTTGATGAGGATTAGGCGAAGCTGTTGTTAGTTTAGATGTGCTCTCTGTCGGTGAAGCATGTTTGAGTTCTATTTGGTACTAGAGGGTCGTCTTCTTTTACCTATAATAAGATTGTATGTTGAATGGGTTCGGAACTTGAAGTTGTAATAGACTTTTAGTTATAACTAATATAGTATGGGTTCATCTGCTCTTTGCATACTTTGTGGATCTAGTATAGCTTGATCAAGGATTCTTATTATGAATAGATGCTTAGTGTGACTTTTGATGGGTTTAGGATCATCATGGGCGTGGATTGGCCCAAGAAGTATGCGGCAAGTGTGAATTGCGAAAAGCTAGAGGTGAAAGTCGGGAATATGGAAGGGCGAAAGGTGTTGGTTTGGGGTAAACCCGAGGATGGTGTATTTGTGAGTTGTTATATTCTCTTGGTATTCCACAAGAAGACTTGTCATCTATGCTAATCGCTAATGAGTATGAGGATGTCTTTGAAGAAGTCAAAGGGTTGCCGCTGCATCGTAGGATCGAGTTTAGGATCGATTTGGTCGAGGATGCTAAACCAATCTTTATGCCTCTTCGGTGGATGGCACTTAAGGAACAGCGAGAGTTGTAGATGCAAGTTAAAGACCTTTTAGGAAAAGGATTCATTCGGAGGAGTGTTTCCGAATGGGGTGCACCCGTTATGTTTGCAATCAAGGAAGATAGCTCGTTAAGACTGTGTGTTGACTGTCGTGAGCTGAAAAAGGTGACTAAGAAGAACAAGTATCCGTTGCCAAGGATTAATGACTTTTTCGATCAGCTTCATGAAGCAAAAGTGTTTTCTCAAATGGATTTGGCAACGGGATTCCACTAGTTGAGAGTGGTAAAGGATAAAGTTGTAGCCTATGCAAGTCGATAGCTGGAACCGCATGAGAAGAATTTCCCAACTCATGATTTGGAGTTGGTGGCGATTGTATTTTCTCTGAAGATGTGGAGACATGACCTATTGAGAGTTCAAGTCGAGTTGTTTATGGATTATAAGTCATCGAAGTATCTTTTCTCCCAAAAGGTCTTGAATCTCTGGCAGCTACAATGGTTAGAATTTCTGGCATCATATGATTTTGGTATAGCCTATACTCCTGACAAAGGTAACGCAGTTGCAGATGCGTTGAGTAGAAGACACACAAGTTTGGGAGCAATGTTTTCAGAATAGAAGAGCCTCGAGTATTTGGCAAGGTTTTTATTTCATGCCAAGGTGTGAATTGGAACCTGAAATGTTGGCAAGCTTATCGGTATGACCTACACTTATCGAAAGAGTTGGCGAAAGCCAAAAGCGAGATGCTAAGTTTGTTGAGTTTGTCCAGAATCTGGAACCAGAAGTTAAAGAGTTTGAAGTCGATAGAGAAGGTTGTCTTTGAAGGCAAGGACGATTAGTTATTCCTGATATTGATGGATTGAGAGATGAGGTTCTGAGGGAATGTCATCAATCAAAGTGGACGATTCATCCCGGTGGTAATAAGATGTATCAGGACATGAAGTGAGTTTACTACTAGGACAGGATGAAGCGAGATATTGGAGAGTTCATTACAAAGTGTATGAACTGTTAGTTGGTGAAAGTTGAACAGAAAAAACCGAGTGGTTTGCTTCACCTATTGGAAGTTCCTACGTGGATCGATGGATTTTATCGATGGACTACCTAAAACCAAGGCAGGAAACAAAGGTATTTGGGTCATCGTGGGTCATTTGACCAAAAATACGAGATTTATTCTTGTCAAGTCGACTAGGACGACCTCGAAATTGGATGAATCCTATGTGAAATGGATAGATAGATTCCATGGTGTCCCAAAGAGTATAGTGAGTGACCGAGATCCATTATTTACAAGCAGATTTTGGAAAAGTTTGCAAGAAATTTTGGGAACCGAGTTGTGCTTGAGTACCGCATACCATCCCTAAACTGATGGTCAGACCGAGAGAGTCTATCGAGTTTTGGAATATCTCCTGAGGGATTGTGTGTTAGACTTCGGTGGATCATGGGAGGACCATTAGTATCTAATTGAGTTTGCATATAATAATTGCTACCAGTCAAGTATTGGGATGGCACCATACAAGACGTTGTATGAGAGGCCATGCAATTCTCCAGCTTGTTGGTTAGAAACTGGAGATAAGTTGGTACTTAGGCCTGAAATGATTAGAGAAACATCAGATTGTATCGAGATCGTTTGGCAACAAATGAAGGTAACCGAAGATCGTCAGAAGAGTTATGCGAATAAGCGTCGGAAATATTTGGAATTCAATGTAGGTGATATGGTTTTTGTAAAAATTTCTCCATTGAAGCATGTGGTTCAATTCGAAAGTAAAGGAAAGTTAGCTCCTAGATTGTTGGACCGTTTCCAATAAATGAGCAAATCGAGAAGCTCTCGTATAGATTGATTTTACGTGAGAGATGTAGAGCGTGGACAATGTTTTTGTAAGTTTTTTTGTAAAAAAATTCGCATGATCCGAATGTGGTAGTACCTCCGCAGTAGTACGTCGACATTATAGTTGAGTTCATAGTTATGAAATCTCGTAAGCAGTATTGTGTTATGGCGAATAACATGAAACAACTTAGGAGGAAGACAATTAAGTAAGTCAAGGTACAATGGAGGGAGGAAGGTGACGATCGTACATGGGAGACGGAAGAGAGTATGAAGATGACCCATCTATTACTCTTCGTCCATGTGCCCCGTTGATGTCACGCCATCATTATATCATTGTTACTTGTTGTTATTGTTATTGCTTATTGCTTGTTGTTGTTAGAATTCTGCGTGCTAGGATAGGGACATGGATGCATGGTTTGATGGTTGTTAGTTTGGATGATAGAATTAGTTGCTCATGGGTGATAGACATGCGGAATTGTTTTGGTTGCTTGTTTTTTTTGAAATTTCGGGGACGAAACTCTTAAGGGGGAGAATGTAATAGCCTGCATTTTACGTATCGGAAGACCGTAAAATATTTTTATTTAATTCTCTGAGGGTTGGATCATTCTCATCTTTTGGTATGTTGCTTAGGGGGATGTGAAATATATCCATAATTTTTACCAATTTTGTTTGTGATCATTTTTCCCCTATCAGTCTTGTATAGGAAATAACTTTAGACTCAGGTCGAATCAGAGGGTGAGACCTATGCCATTGGAAAGGAATTTACGATTGCCTTTCCGTAGAGTGGTTACATTAAAGAATTGGCTCAGCGGTTTGGGAGAAATCGTTATTTTAAGGTTTTTCAGTTGGCTGTCCAGGTTTTAGGAGCCTAATGGGCTGAATTAGGGAGGCCCATTAGTGGGTTGGTGGAAACTATAAATAAAGGGTGAGGGATATGGAAAATAGGTTACTTCTCCCATTTGGTGGCCTTGAGCTCCTTCTTCATCTAACACCTTTCCACCATTAAAAATCAAAATCTAAGGAGGGATATCATAGGTCTACAGTATTGAGGGCTAGATCTACATCAATTGAGGCAAGGATTCATCGGATCAAGTGTATCTGTAAGGTGCTTGCTGTCTGGATTCATATTTCATTGATTTTAGCTTGTTTTGGGAGAATCGGTGAGTGGTTTTCATCTCTCACATGGATTCAATGAAGTTTATGAGTATTTGATCATGTTTTTCATCATATTTAGATGTTTTTCCATAGATCTATGCCATGTTTAGTTCATTTTCATATGAATCACCTTATGACCTCATTTAGTATGTTTAAATCATTAATTCCATGTTATTTCATAGGATTACGCAAGTTAGATCTACAGTTTTGTTTATATGACCATTCATTATGATTTTTGGAGTGATTTGGATGATTTGGGTGAAAACTATTGTCCTTATGTTGTTTGCAGATTCATACCGTGTTTTTATCATCTTTGATGGATTGGACAAGTTAGTTTCGTTGAATCTATAATTTGGTGAAGTTTTCGTGGAAATCGGAGTGGAAATGGTGAAGTGCAGGTTTTGGGTCGCACCAAAGATACGACAACATCTGTGAAATGCTATGGTCGGTCGCGCATAGGTTTTGGTCGCACCTACGACAGCATTTGTGAAATGTTGTGTTCGATCACGCATAACGACAGCATTTGTGAAATGATGTGGTCGGTCGCGCATGGGTTCCGGTCACACCTACAACAGCATTTGTGAAATGCTGTTAAAAGATGTGGTCGAGCACGACCAAAGATAGGTCTCGTATGAGTTTCTTTGGTCGCACCTGAGCTACAACAGCACTTTTGAAATGCTGTAAATGGGAAAAAACGCTGTGAAAGCCAGTTTTGTTTAGCTCTTCACACCATATGAATGCAGAATTGAACCAGGGATATAATAGCATTTCAGTAACGCTGCAAAAGGCTATTTTGACATTTTGGCCAGTTTTCATAGCCAAAAGGGTGAAGTGTTGGGCGAGCGAGTGAACCAAAGAGGGGTCGGTCTCATGTGAGATAACTGGGTCGGTCGTGCTCCTAGGGGTCGGTCGCTCGAGGATAGATGATGAGTCTTGCAACACTTCTAAATGCCGCGGTGAATGGCATGAGTGTTGTGATTTGTTTTCCTTAGCAAATTGATGTGATGCTATGGATTGTTTTGAACCTATAATTGATGTTTTCTTTAGTTCGAAAGTAGTGATAGCTTCGAAGTGAATTCCATAGGAAAATGATGAAGTGAGGTGATTTTTTTCATTGAATGTGATGAATGTGAAAGAATGACTCAAGGATGTATTGAGTTCATGTGAAAGAATGACTCAAGGATGTATTGAGTTCATATGAAAGAATGACTCAAGGACGTATTGAGTTCATGTGAAAGAACGACTCAAGGATGTATTGAGTTCGTGGGTAATGGATGCTCCAAGGTGTTATGAGCTTATAGATAATTGCAAGGGATGTTGACTAAAGATGTGAAGGCCGAGGAATTATCATGTCGTAGGTTCTAGCGGGCCCAAAACAGGGGTACAATAGGGGCACCTAAAAGACCAGATGTAAGTCGAGTACCCCGGGTATCAGTGAGAAGGCCTAGGTACATATCGATGCAAATACATACGAGGTTTGGCTAGGACCGGGGTTGCCATTAGCCCTTGACGGATGGCAGCATGGGCCAGTCATACGATTACGATGGTTTCAAAGCAGGATTGGCAATGATAGCCAGAGTCTGTCATGGATGATTGGTTTCTTGGTTTGTATCGTCTCATGAAGATTGTCTAACGTCGAAGGAGATATTTCTTGGGTGCTTGTCTGATATTGGTTTCGGCCTTTGGGGCTTATGCTTGAGGGATGTTGAATTCGACTAAGATGGTTTGCGTGGGATATATATATATAATCTGGATTTTATAAGTGTTTTTATGGACTACTTCTGGTTGCCATGATTGAATGGTTACTTGGATTACCTTGGTCGCATGGTTGAAATGATCGTTGTAAAGGCTATCACTGTCCGATGTAGGGGAAGATGGGAGTTGAGTTCTTCTCTGGAGTTTGGTAGATTGGTTTGTTATAATCTACCTATTCTCATGTACTTTATTGATGAAGTTGTTAGTTGTTTTATCGCTAACTAAGATTGTTGTCTGACTCAAGGTTTTATGTTTCCCTCTTATTACCTTGGGCTGTTCATCCATTTTGGGTGGGCAGACTTGATGGCAGGTGACAGGCGATAGCTTAGTAAGGATGTTGTAGCAGTTCAGAGACGAGCTGGAGGCTGGCGACTATCTCTCTTACTATATATTATTTGGGTTTTCCATTCTTTGATATCCTACTCTGAGTTACGTAGTGAGGCAAATTTGTATAGACATATGTTGCAATCCTGGTGTAAGGATATACTTTCTAGTTGATTTGAGAATTTGGGATTTCTGTTCAAATATGCTTCACTAATTTACCTGTTGTATGTGTTCTATTATATTTTATCCTTGCGCTGTGAGATTTATGGCAGGTTCCGATTGTGTTGTCATACCATGATGATCATCCAAAGCTGCCTGGCACGTCTTTCAACGCACTTTTCCTCTTTATTAGTGCAGGGGTTGTGGGCGGTCATCACATGATCTTCTCGAGAAAATAGGAGATAAAATATTCCTACAATTACTTCAACCATATTCTTACAGCAGATTTGTTCAAAATTCAAATATTAGATCTTTCAAGATAAATAAACCATATCTTTAATAATAATCGTAATATCTTTATTAATAACTAGTTTGAAAGCGCAAACTTCTGATCTAAACATGAACCCTCAGAATACCATTTTATATAACTTTTTAAATATTAAATTATTATTTCATATGATCTTTCCAATAAAGATAAAATCTAAATATAGTTACTCTAGATGTATTCAAACCTAGTGTTGATTCCAATTATTTAGAGTTGAGCTATTCAAATGTAAGGTCATTCTAGATAAATCAATATCTTTGATAATAATGCAATATCTTTAATGTCTCGCTTTTTTAATATCACTATCAATTATCGAAATATTATACGTTGCTAATTCAAATCAGTTTTCTTCAAATATTACCAACTCTCGATCTCTTTTACGAAATAAAAATCTAACAAATAAACTCCATTCAAAAGTTCGTTATTTGTTAAATAATAATACAATACGAACCAACCAAAAAAAATTATGCTACAACTTCAAAGTAAAAATTTAAATCATCCATACATGATTTGAATAAAACAAAAATATGGCAACTGTTAAGGCAAATTATTTTCTTTCAAAAAAATTAAGCACATACAATTTGTAGTGCAATTCATACAAGAAAAGCACATGATGTAATCTTGCGCCATAGGGTCGAGGCACATGCCTTATCATTCATATTATAGTAATAATATAATATAGATACTAAATTTTCTTCTTAATCCATCTTCTTCCCGTCTATTTATTTCAAGTTGAAAGTGGATAGTGCATTTAACTACTTATAGACAACTGAATTTGCTGACAAAAATTGCATGATTTAGTGATTCAAAAATGAAAACATTAATAAGCTATAACCTATTGGTTATTCGAGTGATAATAAATACACGTATCATGGATTAAAATTGTTACCCTGCCTTTAGGTCCGGCTATTAGAAGCAGACCAGGCCAACACGACTCAACCATCGCATGGCCAAACGAATAAGAAGTGTCATCTAAACAACCAGAATTCAGGTCCAGATAGAATCGTTCAAGTAGGGTATTGTACCATTAGGGAATAGTATGTATCCCCAAGATCCGGACTACTCAACAAATATCCTAAGTACTTTGGGATCCGTACATATCCCCACTATATCCGGATCGGTGTGTATCATCGAAATCATCAGGATTGCTCTTACTTCTTGCAAAATATCCCAAAACCTGCAGGATCAGTGCGTCTTTAGGGAGTTTCCAGAATCTTAAAGTTACAAATACTCCCTTGGGATCGCTATTAGGGATTTCGTATCTCGAAATCGGTGCACGAAAATTTGTATCCCCAAAGTTTTTTCACAATGATGGCAATCCGCTCACTCCTTCAGGATCAGTGCACCGGATCGGTGCAAATTTCCCAAGGCATTCCAGATTGGTATTAACAAACTCGTATCCTCGGATACGATATTGGTTTAGGAAATGGATTTGAGGCTTCGACGAAGAGCAAAAATGACTAAGTCATTAGGGATCGGTACAGATCCCCATAGATATTTTTCTTTGGCCTCGTGGCAACATGCTTCCCGTGCCCCTACCGCTCACCTATTCTTCTGCTCCTATAAATACCGGCTTGATACAAGAAAGGGGTTGGTTCCTTGCTCTCTTGACACCTTGGGAAATTTTTTGGTAGCTTGGACTCGTTGGCTCACTCTATCACTTCGAAAAGAAGTTCAGGTCCACCTTGGACATTTGGACTTTTGGGCTTGCCTTGGAATTTCGGGAAGAAGAAAATAAAGCTCCTTCTTGGACCTTTTCGGACCTTTTTTCCACCATTGCCATTGTAGCTACTTGGGAGAATTGATCCCATCATTGTAATCTTGACCTAGAAGTGAATGAAGAGCAAAAACATTCAAAGTGGACGTAGGTTCTCACGGACCGAACCACTATAAAGCCTGTTTTGATTACATTACTGCAATTTTCAATTAAAAATTCTCATTTTACATTTATTTTCACTTACATGGAAATCTTTGTGTGTTGTGTCAACTTTTGGACATCAACATTTTGGTGCTTTTGCTAAGAAAATTCAAGGAAAAAACCATCTTTTTCCTACCATTCTTCCATCAAGACTTTTAGTGCTACTCGGATCTTCTTAGGCCTACCTACTCAGTCTTTAGAAAATGGTAAAGAAAGGAAAAGCTGCTATGGCTAGACCTTCTACTGCTGATCAAGAAAGCTCTCTCTAGTGGTAACCCTCAGAAGCTCTAACCACTATGGATATGGCTACTTCCTCCAATCTAGAGGCTCTGGTTACCTAAGCCCAGTTTTTTTAAGTAACTAAGAAATTCGAGGAAGCCCAAAGATTGCTTAATGACAAAATTAGGCAAAATTTTAACTTGATGGAAAGGCTCCAAGAAAATACCCATAAGGATATTTCCCACCCTCAAGCCAACAGGAATGCTCTACCTGCTCTCTGCATTTCAGAAAGTTCTTCTTCTGACATCCGCCATAGTATCTATAGCCAAAGGCAAATGATTAACAATGATGGTGATACAATTACCATCAAAGAGAGCCCTTCATTTTGACCGCTCCTAGTTGGGCCCTAGTAATGCTCCAGAAACTAGTGCTTAACCCACTACTAGACAGCTTTCGCCTGTTACTACTCAAAATTTTGTGCCTACGTTCAGAGCAACTACCCATGCACAAGTTTCTTCCAACGCTCCTCCATGAAACTAAAGGGCTGAAATTGATGATTCTTAAGTTGATGAAGACGTTCATCACAAGAGGCATCCTAAGCCTCGCACCCCAAAGTTAAATCACAATCACTGGAATCCTTTGGAGATCCAACCTTCGGTCCTTACCGATATGGTCCGTAGGACCATGAGGGAATCGTCGGGGAACGTCACTGACAACTGGAAATCCAGTTTGAGACATAACCCCTTCACCAAGGTTTCCCTTAACACCAAATGGTTAACACGATTCAATATGCCACATCTCACGTTTTACTCAGGGAAGACCAATCCCTATGACTTTATAAACCGGCACAAATAGCATATGAACTCCATCCGTGCCACAGACGTGATGAAGTGTGAATGCTTCGCCGTCTTCCTCGAAGGCATGGCTCTGCTGTGGCTGACTGACTCCCACTGAGAACCATATCAACTTTCGATCAGCTAGCCCGAGAGTTGACTAAGCAGTTCAGGATGCACGTCACAAGGCCCAAGGACATCCCGACTATTTTAAACATCCATCAAGGCCCTAGGGAAACTATTAAGAGCGACCTCGAAAGATTCAACAACACCCTTAAAGAAGTAGAAGATCCAGAACCCTGCACTTTCCTTGTTCAGCTCGCTACAGATTCTGAGTTTGAGTCCTGGATTGATAGAAAACTGCCTAAGTCTATGGATGTTTTATACGAGAAAGCTAATCAGTTCTTATGCTAGAAGGAAGCATGCAGGAACTCGGCTGCTTGAAGCGGCCATACCAATAACCCATATCAGGGAGTTGCACAAAACAATATCATGGATATACAAACCGAAGAAAGCTTCGGGAAGGGTAAAGGGATTGCCTAATTCAAGCCTAAACCAAACAACGACAAACTTGGAAGTCGCAATCAAGAGAAGGAGTTTAAAAGGCACGACTTCTTTCCTTTCTACAAGGTATACACTCCACTAAACGCTCAGGTGGAGACAATTTTCTTGAGACATGTAACATGATGCATACAAGAAGCCAATATCAAGGGAATCTACCAACAAAGAGAAGAACTCTAGCAAATATTGCAGATTCCACGAAATATTCGTCCATAACACTAACGATCGCTGGAACCTTCAAAACACACTTGATAAGCTTATCCAAGAAAAGCGTCTTGAATAGTACGTTCAGCACCTGCCTCAAAGGAAGCAGTCGTGGGTCCTTCAACACACGCACCTCCTGAAATCCAAGCAGCTCCTATGTTTCCCAATCCAAGACCCCCTCAAAAGGGTATTGCAATTAACACAATCGTCGATGGTCCTCGCCCTGCAAATGAAATCCTCTAAAATATGGAGGAGTACGTCAACATATCAGGCACGCCGATTATGAAGGGTGCTCTGCCGTGGACGAGTTAGACTCGACAAAACTGCAAAAGACCATGAGATATGACATTGTCTTTAGGGAATGGGATGCTATAAGAGTTGAGGCCCCACTAATGATCCACTTGTGATCTCCACCTACATAGACCCGACCTATGTTAAAAAGATCCTCATTGACAAAAGGACTTCTATGAGCATAATCTTCAAGAGGGCCTACAATCAAGTAAAACTTGATGCCAAAGTTGAAGCCCTACCATGCCACTATTCATGGCTTCAATGTTTTATAAAACCATCCAGCCTGACTCATTGAACTACCGGTGCAACTCGAAGATGGGGATAGAAGCCGAGTCAAAACATCACCTTCATTGTCATCGACATACCATCTCTGTACAACATCTTTCTGGGGCATCCATCCCTTGTGGAATTCTAAATCTTCATGGCACTCTGGCGCCTACTCATCATCTTATTGACTGAGAATGGGAATGGAATTATATAAGGCGACCAAGACGTGGCGAGAGCCTATTATTTCGCAGAATGGAAAGATGTAGTCAATTAGGAGAAGGGAAAAGATGCAGTCAACTAGGAGAAGGGCAAAGATGCAGAGACGACACTCTACACAAAAATCTCGGTGCGTAGCAGTCAGCATGGTCTAAGTTCTAACTCAAGCATCACAATTGCCTTTCCCAAGATCTTGATCCATAGAAGGAAAAAGAGCCCGAGTATGAATAAACTACTTCGGTGGAGACCACCGTCTACGTTTTGATCAACCCCGCCAACCCGTCCCGAGTCTTGAAGATCGGATCACAGCTTCATCAAACTATTCGAGAGGAACTTGCTGATTTCCTACAGGTCAATCTAGACGTCTTTGCTTTGACCCGCTCTGATATGGGTGGCATTGACCCAGAAATTGCACGTCACATTCTTGGTATCGACCCGAAGTTCCTCCCGTTCAAACAGAAACGCTGATTCTTAGGACCAAAAAGATGGATAACACTCCGAGAGGAGGTGGGTAGGCTACTTGACAATGGTTTTATCTGCGATGCTATCTATCTAGAATGGGTCTCCAACCTGGTCTTGGTGAAGAAATCGAATGGAAAATGGCCGACATGTGTTAATTATTCCGTCTTAAATAAAGCATGCCCAAAATACAACTTCTGGCTTCCGAAGATCAACCAATTCGTTAATTCCACTACTGTCTACTAGCTCTTATCTTTCATGAACTCATACTTAGGCTACAACGAGATTCCTACGTATTTCCACGATAAGAGCACACTTCATTTATTACCAATCTTAGGCTGTATTGCCATGTTGTTATGCCCTTCGGCCTCAAGAATGCTGGAGTCCCCTATCCACGATCGGTAAACAAGTGTTCAAAGATCAAATTGGGAGATCCATGGAAGTTTACGTGGATGAGCACTCGTGAAAACATAGTTTTTGAATGACATGTCTATGTACCATAGTGATGTTTAGTGTTCTTAACAAATACAACATGAAACTCAATCCCTTGAAATGCTCTTTCGGCGTTGCATTGGGAAAATTCTTGGGTTCCAGTGTCAACTCACGAGGAATTGAAGCTAATCCAGAAAAAATTGAGGTTGTCCGAGGAATCAGAATTCCATAGAACATTAAAGATGTTCAAAACTTAAACGAAAAAGTGATCCCTTGAAGACGATTCATCCCAAAAGCAATCGATAAGTGCATTCCTTTCACTGATCTGATCAAGAATGAGAAGCACAAATTTGCATAGACATTGGAACGTGTCATCACATTCCAGGACCTTTTGAATCACCTGGAGATGCCACATATTCTATCGAAGTCCATGGATCATGAGAAATTATTTATCTGTTTGGTTGTTTATGTACAAGCAATTAGCTCCGTGCTTGTGCTCAAAGAAGATCCTATCTAGATGCCAGTTTACTACATCAGCAAGAGACTGGCGGGAGCTAGAAGAAATTATCCAAAGCATGAAAAGCTTGCATACTGGTTGTTGATCTCTTTCCAGAAGATTCTCATATATTTCTAGTCACATTCCATCAGAGCCTACACTGACCAATTTCTACAACAGGTCCTTTAGAAACCTGAGGCATCTGAGAGACTCGAAGTGGAATATCGAGCTGAGTCAGTTTGGCTTGACGTACATTCCTTAAAGAGTCATCCTATGATAAGACCTAGCAGACTTCATAATCGAGTTCACTACTCCCGACGATCTGCCGAAGGATAGTGAGCCTCCTTCCATCCAACGGAAGCTGTAAATGAATGGTTCATCAAACAATTAGTGTTTTGGCACTAGAGTTATAATTATTACTCCTAAGGATCGCTCAATTTTTTATGCTCTAAAGCTCAACTTCCATTCCACTAACAATGATACTAAATACATGTCATTGATCGTTGGACTCAGAATTGCCAAAGAACTCAACAATAAGGCCATCAAATCTTCTCAAATTCACAACTCATCTACGCCAAGTGCGCGTGTAATATCAAGCCAAATGGAATTCTTCTTACCTTGCTCGGGTTTGTAAATTCAATAATTTCAAGAACTACATCATCACTAACATCCATCAAAAACAAAACGAGAAATCTAACTCTCTGGCCAAGCTAAACAGTTCTGGGGATGCCCAACTCTTGGGAATCATCCCAATCAAAGTGCTCAATTCTCTGAGTATCGATCAAATGAAGACTGGCGTGATATTAACGATGGAACCCGAACCGGAGTCTTGGATGACTCCAGTAAAAAAACTTGCAAAAAGGGTCCTCCCCTACAATCGGAATGAAAAATGACCGCTCCTTTGCAAAGCTTCATGCTCCATTATTCAGGACAAAGTGTTGTACCGAAGAGGATTTTCTATTCCACTACTCCGGTGTATAGCCCACCGTGATGCAAATGTGTACTATTAGAAGTGCACGAAGGCAAGTGCGGTGATAACACTGGGAGACAAATTTTGGCAAGAAGGATTCTCTGCTACAGCTATTTCTAGTCAACTCCTTAAAAGTATACAGTTGACTACACCCGTAAATGTGATAATGCTAGAGTTTCTCCAAGATTCCTAGATCCCCGTCTATAGAGCTTACACAGATGGTCAGTCCATGGCTGTTCGTAATGAGGGAATCGACATCATTGGTACTCTCCCAATGGGAAAGGCTGCTACTTGATTTTCTATAGTTGTTGTTAATTAATTCACTAAATGTGCCGAAGTCGTGCCTCTTACGATAATCATGACCAAGAAAGTAATCAACTTTGTCGTTCACAACATCATCTGTCATTTTGAAGTTACCAAGACTATCATTTCCGATAATGGGACCCAATTTGAAAGTTGTACGTTCAAAGACTTCTATCACTAACGCCGTATCGAGAAACAATTTTCGGTAGTAGCTCATCCTCAAGCCAACAGGCAAGTCAAAGCTGCTAGCAAAGTCATCGAATCCATCATTAAGAAGCATTTGGAAAAGGTTGGAGGAAAGTGGGTAGATGAACTTCCTTTAGCTCTTTGGGCATATTGAACTGCCCAAAATCAACGACTAACACTACTCCATTCGCTCTCTCGTATGGATCCGAAGTTGTAATTCTCATCGAGCTTGAACTACAATCTCATTGAGTCACCTATTATGATCTAATAACTAACAGAGACCTCCTTTTGAAATCTCTTGAATTACTTGAAGAGAAAAGGGGTTAGCCTGAACTCAAAGCAGCTGCACACTGCAAATGGGTCGCCCGATACTTCAATATCAAAGTCCATCCAAAGAACTTTAACATCGACAATCTCATCTTGAAATGGATCTTTCTCATACCAATCGAATTCAATCCTCACTGGGAAAATTTGTACTTCATTCAATGAATGCTTGGAGATAGTACTTTCAAGCTAACGACCGTTAATGGCGACGAACTGCCAAGAGCATGGAACATGAGCATATTTGCAATTACTTTATTAGCTTACTGTACAGACTTATTGCTTTCCATAAATGTTTTGTTTTCAATTCAGGGCATTGTAAATAGACTATTATTGCCAATAGTATCAGTAAAGGCTTTCAGATCTCCATGTTCTTGATGTATCTACTTTCTGCATAGTATGTTAAAGTTGTGACAACAACTGATTGCATACACGAGCGCACAACACTAGATCGATGCCTCAGAGCTTGGAATCAATCCACTACCTCGAGTCTTTACTTAGACTCAAAACTTGAGGGGTCTGCCCGCTACAAGTCAACTCAAGTCTCGAATCAATGATGAGAACGCATATAAATAACTTGCAACGCTTATTAATCTAAATGTCCAACTTCGTTCCTTAGTCTTCAAACTTAGGGGCAACCCACCAGCCGAGTATATGTGATATCGACCGTTGACTTGGCTAACCCCAATTTTTAGAGTTTGGATTTAAGCATAAAGGATGAACCAATAATGTCCACTTATAACTTCTAGTGACTTGGGATCACCGTATGGAGGCCCTGAGAGTGAAGTTACCAAAACCTAAGCTTTGCATGACTCAAGACTAATGACCGAAAGGAAGTATCAAGAGTGAAGTTCACACATTTGGGCTCCATAGGACTCAAGAATAATGACCTAAAGGAAGTCTCGAGAATGGAGTCAATAAACCTGAACTTTACACGACTTGAATTCCTCAGGAGTGAAGTTTCGAGCAACATGAATTTAAGTGTAATGAAATGTACACTACGTAAGTACAAAAATTGGAAAGCATAAAAAACTCAAACACTTACAAGGATATATGATATAAACAAAGTTAACTTTCATTCACGTATCATAAAATATATATCTTTCTAACGACATGATATACTTAAAAACCACATCATGTCAACAAAAGTGAAAGTCGTGTTTGCATATCCTATCAACCTACCAAAAACAAAAATGTTCTATAACAATTACTTGAACAAGCCACCCTTATTATTCTTCTTCTTCTTAGACTTAGACTTCGATGGCTAATCCTCTTCCTTTTTTCTCTGTTCCCGCCAGATCCCTTCGGCTCCTTTGGTGGAGCGGAAGTGGGATGAGACTTCAACTCAAAGCCCCTAGCAAGGGACATCGGGATTTCTCACACTTCTTCATTAGAAATCCTCATTATGCTGGGGAGGACTACATTCAGTGGAGAAGGAATGGCTTTGATTATGGCGCCAATGGTTTGAGTTTTTTTGGCCTCCTTCTTGGATTTCATGGCCTCCTTATCGGCCTTCTTCTTGTCCCCCCTCTAAGCCTTTTTCTGAGCTTTTTGCTCAACTTTTCGCTTTGTCTCCTCCTCGACCGTAAGCTTCATGGACTCCTCCACTCCTCTCTTGTGGGTTGCTTCCTCTTCGGCCTTCTTCAATGACCTCTTCCTGGGCTACAACGTAGGCCTCCGCTTCGGCTTTCGCTGTGGCCTCCTCTTGAACTTTGAGTAACGCCTCTTCATCTGCCTTCTTCTTCGCCTTAAGCTCCTCAGATGTCACTAGAATTTGAGCCTGTGGTTGTTTAACCAAATCATACATCGATGACCAACCTGCTTCCTTCTGTCCCATCACCTTGGGATTTGCCTCATCCTTCCCTTTCTCCTCCTCCGGAATGCGGGAAAACTTCGCCATCTACCCAAATAGAAGATTCTGATTAGTATCACTCAAACTCAATCCAGCTTAGATTTCAACGTTCCCAAACTCTTCACTTATCTTCCTCTTATATGCCTCAACAGTGAATGCAGGCCTAGCAGCCATGGTAGTCTCGAAGCCGGTTAGAATACCATTTCAAGAAAACGTGCATGTCGGAGAGGAAGACGTGTCGGTCTACCTCGACTTCTTGCCATCATCCTCTTAAATACTAGAGAGAAAATGGGTATACCTCTAAGAATTTTCTGAGTAGCATCCATTGGTGTTGTTCCTTTAGCTATTGGTGGAGCGAAACCCTTGATGTCTAGTCCTGGATGCTTGGGACATACTCCAAGTCTTTAGAGGCTGGCATGGATGAGCCACGAGTGGAAGAGGTGGAATGACTTGTTGCTGGAAAGCACAAACCTAGAATTCATGAGCTACTGCAATGCTTTCACTAACAATGACCTTCCCCTTTTCTGTAGCAAGGCTTTACGACTCTTCTGCTTCGGCGTCTTCCTGAAGCCTCATTTTTCCCTCTGCAAACACTCAATGTTCTTCTTCAATCAAATATTCGGTAACCAACACTTCTTCATCCACCTTCTCCACATCCACCTCCCTGGAGGCAGCCTCATCTTCCAATATTTTATCCCAGAATAGAGTGAGCATCCAAGCGTAATCCTCGACCCATGAGATTCCGTGGTGTCGGAGGGTTTTAACATAAGGTCCCAAGATGGCCGGCTTCATCGCTCTCTCTGCCTCCACCTGAGCTTCCCTTGCTTTGGCCCTAAGCTCCTCCAGCTGGGCCTCGTCCCTCACTCCTTCAAAATAGCTCAGCACCTCCCTGTTGGATACCTCTATCGCCTCCTTCTCCTTCTTAGCCTGATCAAGCTTGACATGATAAGTTTCTATTATTTTCCTGAGCTCTTCATTCTCCCTCATCAGACACTGATTTCCCTCATTCTCTCTTTGCATCCTTTTATTTTCCTCGAGCAATGCCTGATTCTCCTTTCTGAGCTGCTCAACCTCCTCGTTGTCTTTCCATAATATAAGGTCTACTCGAAAATCGCTTTGTTGTCTTTCTCCATTGCGGCAACCCGATCTGAGAGAGAAGCTGCAACATCTTTAGGTTGATCCTTCATCTGAGCCATCATTGCACGGACTTCATCCGTCCTTTTATTTTTAGTCTCTAGTTTCTTCTTCAGATCACCTATTTCAGCACCAAAGAGTTAGCATATAAATACGGTATTTGAACATACAAAAATAGACACTAGTCAGAATCTTGTCTCACCGATATCGTCAAGCAGAGACTGGATTCTCTCCTGATCAGCGATACATCAAGTTTCAAACCTTGAATTTTAGCATTCTTCAGAAAAATTAGCTCGGAAAGTCTCTTACCATATCTCCACATGACTTGTTATTGGTTACAAATATCAAATACCTAGGTCTAAGTTTCTTTATCAATCTCCGTCGGGATGGAATGCAACTCATGCATCCAAATCATCTCTTTAAAATAGAAATCTAGGAAATACTTCATCAGATAATTCTTCTTCTCCTCTTGAGGCATCTCTAGGATCTCAGAAGTCCTCTCAATCAGAGGACTAGGCCTTTGCTCTCTCCTTCCTCCTACACCTGATCCATTGTCGTTCCTCTCCCTGCTTGTGTCTTTAATCATCAGTGCAAAGTTAGTACTATGTCATAGAATCGTGAGAAGGAACGGGAGTCACGGACTTCTTCGTGCTCATTGACTTTATCCGCCTTTCCACATCAGCCATCCTCGTGCTTGGTGGCGGAGACATCAAGCTCCGGAGATAGTCTCGGTGGCGATGGTTGCTTCCATAATCATGAGACTTCCTAGATTTTGACTCTCGCAACTCTGTACTCTTAAGCAAGGAGATCACAATTTGTGCCTTTGGCCTTCGGGAAACCCTAGATAGCCGGTCTTAGTTTCTATTGCCTTCTCGAGTCATAGCGTGTGCACAAAGCAATTCTTGAATCATAATCGATCATCTCACGCATGCACAAGTTAAGTGTTATGTTATGCAATCCTCATAAGTGTGTGTGTGTCCTAGTGTTCCTCTATGAACTAGTTGCCGGCTTGCTTGAAGGTGTAACTTTCCCAACGTTCAACAACAAGCTTTCAATGTTTGTGTCGATAATCCCAAATGAAGACATTTCAATGGGAACTATGTCCAGGTCCTTGAACAAACCTTCCGCCATCATCGACATGGTGGTCTCAGAGGTTGTAACTGGAGAAATTGTTTTGGAAGCCTCTCCCAACATCGTCTCCTCTCTTAGAGAGGGAATAGGAGTAGCTTGCAAACCATCTCCTTGGGTGATCTCTTCCTCATTATGGTTGTCATGTGCACTAACTTCCCCTTAAGCTCCGACCACTTCCTCTTCTTCTAAGAGGACTTCAGGAAGCATGACAAGGATCATTTCTTCTTACGGACCTGGAGAAGCATCTCCTCCATCGGCTTTGGCCACTTCATCATCCTCGTCTTTACGACCCGTCGAGCAACCTTCGGGAAGTAATCCTGATACATGGAGGAGATGGTATGACAACAAAGTCTGGGCATCACAAAATGTGTTTGGGACATCCCTTGATGCCAACACTCAATTGAGATAAATACTAACCCTCGAATTTAGGGGATACCTACCATATAAAGTTTCAAGTTAGTTTAGAGCTTAAGACTCAAATAACTGGAGTACAATTAAATTACTAAAACACTTACGACCAGCAAGTCATCTCCTCGCAAATCCCGGTGGGCATCGAACGTAGAACCAATCATGATTAAAGTAGCTGAGCTTGTTTTATGCCCTCAGTATGAAGCGACTATTGGCATGCGCCTCTAATTAGATGAAGGAAGGCGAGATGCTTCTTCTCGTTAGGGAGTAGGGATATTGGATGTCTTCCCCAGTCGGTTCCATATCCATGCTCTTTGGATATAGGATATAGTTGCCGAGTAGAAAGGCATACGCGTTTGGGTGAAGCTGCATCGGCGTTACGTGAAAGAAACATAGAATATCTCCAATGTATGTGCATGACGGGAGAATGCATCCAAAAGAGCACATATGCATGTCCCAAGAAGTATACCCCTCTAGGGATGTGTGCACCCTATTATCCCTTACGGGGACGAGCACTTCATAGCAAGATATTTCGTACTTCGCATAAATTTACCCTAGCACAACTTTTCATCGATTTGAGAGATGATCCAAACAAGGGGATCTCAATAATAATAGTATCTCCCATCATATTCGATGCCATAGGAACTCCTTCTTGTTTGTCACCTACATCAGTTTCCTCTTGCGAGCAAACTTCTGCTAGTTCTGCCTTTTCTTGAACTATCGGTTCATCCACATGCTCGACCAAATGTTACGATCACTCACTTCTTGATCGTTCGTGTTGGGCGAGCTCACTTGATGGGAGGGGTGGAAGCTTCAGAGGTCTCATGCTCGCTAGCCTTTGGGCTAGAAATATATAAAGATTCAAGTGAACTCGACAACGGGTCTGTGGCATTGACCGCCAAGCCTTAGAGTCGTCTAGTGCTTCGTTTTGCTATAGCAAACAATACTTTTAAGACTGAACCCCTTGAATTAACGTGAGACATGCAGTGTCATGCATGGCTGTAGGCTGATGCAATATGTGCAGTTAAAACGCTCAGCGGATCTAATGTGGCGGGGATGCAAAAAGTTAAGCAGGGATAAAGCGATGAAATAGTAGGATATAGCGGATGAGTATAAAATAGCATATGAAACTTGTATTTAATGATTTTACAAATATATATATATATATATGATAAATTAATGGAAAATTAGCATTTAATTTAATTTTATATTCTTAATTTTAAATAGAAACATGCACAAATATATGTAAATAAATGGAAACTTTTGTTTATCCTGATTAAATTTAATAGAGTATTATAATAATTTCTATTCTAAAAAATATATATTTGAAAATTTCTATTAAAAAACTAACTTTATAAATTTTATAATGTATAAAAGTCAATTTTCAATTTATTTCTTTTATAGAAGCTACAATGGAAATATCAGAATATATCTTAAATAATGGGATATCTCGGAAATATCGAAATATAGTGGGGCTTAAAGAGAAAAGGCTATTTCAGAGACTAGCTGGAAATAACGTAGTTTTAGAAATCCGCTACATAAAATTGTTATGGATTGCGGAATGGATCGTTAAGGCAAAACTAACACTAGAGGGGGTGAATAGTGTTTTTGAGAATTTAAACAAAATCTAAAACGTATATAATCTACTATATGAATCAAACTGTAACACCCCATAATTTTATAACACATTGAAATGATAAACTAAGGAATACTTAATTAAATATTTGGAATTAAGTAAAACAGACTGCACCATTGCGTTCGTCTCGGAATTTTTCTTAAGATAGACAACAAGTTTGCATAAATCAGACATCGCGTGAAGGAGTTATTAAGGTTTAAAGTTTGTATACACATAATATATATACACACACACACACACATAACCAAGTCAAAACCATCAAAATAATTCAAAAACAGAAGCGGGAAGTCTAGGGTGGAATCGACCCACCCTAGGGGTGTCGACACCCATGTCAAAATCCCCCCCCCCCAGATCTGAAACAGATAAATTCCTGCGTATGTGGACTGAATTCTTGGCTAGATTCATTGATCTTAGGCTATAAATAAGACCTCATTCTCATTGTTTTATTCATTTAAAAACAATGGAGAACTAGATGCTGCCACTACCTACACTAAAATAGCCTATTCTTCTTCAACAACAAGAGTTATTCATATTTGGTGATCTGTGCTTCAATCAATTCTCTGTTCTTTAGATCCAATCATAGTGAGTTCATGTTATTTTTAGATATAAACATTTAACAAGTAATCCTAATATGTTTATAAATCTGGATCTAAACATATGCCTAGTTAGTCCTGTTATTGCATGTTCATCAGATCTGTTCTTATATGCCTATTTCTGCTATCATATTCCCTTTTCTGTTACTTTTGGTTTTATGCCTATTTTGTTCTTCTCCCTCTCATTCCCTTTTTATTTTTATAGCCAGATTACCTTCGAGCCTAGGCCGATATCGCTGAAATTTGCATACGAACGAAATTGGGTTAAATTGGGAATGATTGGAAATGGTAATTTAGGGGCATAACTTGTACTTTGAACCACGATTGGAATTTGGGGGCATAACTATATTGTGAAATTGTACTAAAAATTAGGGCATGATTTCTATTGTAAATTATGACTTGTGGTTTGGGACATTTAAATCTGTAGGCTTAATTTAAAATTAAGCAAAACATGTTTATGGAGTTGTAAAGAATTTTTGAAGCCTGTTTAATCCGTTAAAATTGAATACTGTAATTGAAAAACCTGCGATAAGCATGAATAATTATTTAAGAATGAATGTGCTTAGAATTACCACAGTTAGAAACCGTAACCGCACTTATACACGAGGTTAGATTACACTTACGGTAGAAGTCTTCCCAAAACCGCTCGGCGAATCCAGCGTCCACAAGTGGTTAATCTAATGTGAGGGGTCGAGTGCGTAAATGTACACGTAACGGTGCTAAGACATGAGGTTAAGTTCGACTTGTCGTAGAAGTCTGCCCGGAACCTCCCGGCATATCCAACATCCACAAGTGGTCAACTTAATGTGAGAGGTCTAGTGCATTAACTTACATGAACGGGGAATGATAATAACCTATTATGAATAACCCTGAATGGAAAAAGAAAAGTTAATAGGTAGGCTTGTCCTAAGGACAAGTGGTAATTATAATTTAGTCTATAATAAATGATAGAGGAAGGGGATAACTTATGAAATAAGATAAGTTGTACTTAATTATAAATTAAGTAGTATGTAAATCTGGAAACCAGTTAAATCTTTGGGATTAAGTAAATCCGTTAAATCTGTAGGATTAAGTAAACCCATTAAATATGTGGGTTTAAGTAAACCAGTTAAATCTGTTGGGTTAAGTAAACCTGTTAAATATGTGGACGGTTATACGAACATGTGAATCTAGAAAACTTAACCGGTTACATCTGTTGGAGTTATATGGACCCATTAACTTGTAAAGTTTAACCCGTAAATCTGTAGGGGGTTATGCGAATCTGTTAAATCTGTTAGGCATAACCTATCAAAAATCCTAGTTAATTGGGGGCACAAGATCTGTAAGGGATGGCTTGTGCCATCTGTTGTGTGGGACCCATATTAGGCAGTAACCTATTCTGATATTAAAGGGGGACCCCGCACTAGGTAGGGGTCAGGGCATGCTTACTGAGCTAATTGCAGGAAGTTCATCTGGGAGGAGGTGTGTACTGGCGCGTTCCAACGGACTCATGTGTGTACATTAGTATGGCTTGCTCTGGGAAAATAAGCCGCTGTAGCACCAGTAAATAGGTCTGTGTCCTTCTGTAGGTTGCCAGTTTAGGAAGTAATACACCCTACTATGAGGCGGACACAGGGTATTTGCGAGATAGGGAGCCGACCAATTGGGCGGTAGTAATTAGGGCACATCTAGTCCTGTTCGTTTCTGTGGGGTACCTATATTTCTGTTTAGATTAACACCCGTTTTTCTGTTTAGGTACCAGTTAGTTCTGTTTGGGGTAAAACCCGCTACTAGAGTACACCTAAAACTACCATTATATTTCTATTGGGATTATCCTGTTTTTGTTAAGTAATTAGGGAGTATGCAATCCTATTACATATCTGTTATACTAGTATTGGTGCAGAGAAAAGTAATTAAGAAGCGCAACATATCCAGTTTTATTATCCTTTTTATTCCGTATTCCTATTATACCTGCCTTATGGTACTATTATCTCTCTCATTCAATTTATAAGCCTTTCATAATGCTTTTACTTATTTATATGCTAAAAGTAACTGGACTCACCAGACTTTATGTCTGACCCCTTTTTTTCCCTCTTCTCTTTCTTTCGTTTCTCCCTCTAGGTTCTCCGGGTTGGAATACTCAAGCTTGTTCAGGATACTTCTTTCATTCTGCTTTGAGATGCTTAGAAGTACCGCTTGATCTCATATCTTCTCTACTATGGCTATATTTTGGGGATTATGCTCTTTTTATGTATTATTTTACTCTGATGATAATTTTGGTATAAGAGAGAAGTTTTATGTTTTCAGCATTTCAGACTTATTATGTAATTGGTTTTGGACCACGAAACTTTTCTATTTAATAAAATTTTTAATTTTGCTGTTATTTTATATCTGTCTTGTGATGTTTCTATTTCTATTTCTGTTTACCTATAATGCTTTACGAAACTTTATGCATTTTGATAAAGAGTGACATTAACGGATATGGGGTGTCACATTTGGTATCAAAGCTGAAGGTTACCAAATTGGATTAAAGATTTTGAAAATAGTTTTCAAAAAGGTTTTAAAAGAAAGCATTTTCAAACGAAAAGTCTATTTTGAAAAACATATTCCCCAAAGCCATATGTAATATCTTTCGATTCTCTATTTGAATCCCTTTTCCCTTTTCTTTTTAGCATTCCTGGAGAACCTAATTGTAACGACCCGTATTTTTAACGGTATAATGATTAATTTATTTAATTATTTAAATAGTGTTTAGAAATTTAAATGGTTGTTTAATTAAATAATTTGGGTATTTAATTAATATAAATAATAGAATAATATATTTATTTCCGAAATAGTCGGAAATAGTGGGATCTGCAACGTTGTGTGAATTGGACAATTTATAATATATAACTAAGTTTAGAATTGAATTATATCAACGAATTTATTTTTAAATGTCAGTTAAACATATAATTTATATTATAATTATAATCGAGCTCGAAATGGCGTTGGCAATTCGTAATTTTGCGATTCGAACTTTAAACGAATGTACAAAATCCATTTTAAGTCGGATTTCAATAAAACAAGAAACGTTCGGATTTGTTGAAGTATTTTTTTCTAATGGAAGAGAAAAATCGGGATTTCATCGTGTAGATTTTGATTTATGATTAAATCAAATTTTCGAAAAGTCGCTATGGAATTCCTTTATAAATTATAACGATTTATATATATTATAAATGGTTTTTCAATATAAATTGAATACTGATTTAATCTGTATTTGAAATGTCGAGTTATAAATTCAGATAGGAATATTCGGGAGCTATATGATATTCTGATGTGAATATATATGATATTATTAATTTATTAATATTAAATTATTATTTTTTATATATATTAATATTTAAATGGGTTTATTTAGAGCTTTAAAAAAAGCCAATTTTGCAAAGACCTTCGTTTTCGACGAAACTAATTTTGTTGGATCCGAAATATTAGATTATTGTTAGATTTCAATATTCGTGATTTTTAGAGTGGCCGTACGGGATTTTAATGTGAAAAACAGTCAATAATCCGACTTTAAAAATAAGTTGTGTGAGCAAACGGACTCGGAATTCGATGAAACAAGTTTCGTTAGGTCCATAATGTCAAACAATAGTTGTATGTCCATTTTCATTGAAATTGGATATTGTATGTGGTCGTACAAATTTTTAAACAACAAATACATATAGCAGTTGCTTAAAAATAAATATAAAATCAAATTAAACAATAATGTTTCTATTCTATAAATACCCACTCACACTTCTTAACCCTAGATTTTTTCCTCTTCAATCAAACGCATTTCCGTTGCATCTCTACTTCTTTATTTCAGCAAAACACGATCTTCATAGATCCATTTAAAACCTAATAAAATTCCTAAAATCATAATATTTAATTGTATGGACTCATGGAGGCATTCTCTACATCCTGGTATAAATTTGGTGCAACTCAATCCATATTCTGGAGTTTGGAAATAAGATAGCGAGAGCTAGGGTTCAAAGTTTGGGAAGTTTGAGGAGTTAATTGATGAATCTGAGATCTGAGTGTGATTTTGGGATTGTAATAGAGTTTAACAACGTTTGGGAAACCTTGATGGATTTCGATGAGATTTTGGATCGTTACTGTCACCGTGCCATACTGGGAGGGTGCAAGATCGGAAGTTAAATGACGACGTCGGGTTTAACATTTTGAATATGATCGGATAGAGGAGATGAAGACGAGTATCGTGGTGATTTTAGATTAGGTTTTTATTGAGTAAAGTGAGGAGAGCGTGGGGGTTGAAGTCTTGGAAATGTCTTGATGTGGAGGGCTTGAATACACTTGCTTTGGTAGGGAAGAAGTAGTGAGCGCAAGAAATTAAGGTTAAGTATGAATTAAGGAATTAATTAATTTCTCAAAGTTAAAGATGGTTATTTTAATTCAAACCTGGTAAAATGCATATCTTTTTCGTACGTTATCAGAATTGAGAAAAACATGATTCGTTGGGATCGTATGGACGGGGGCTACACCGTGGAACTGACTAGGAGTGAATTGGAGCTCGTTACAATTTATAGCAAAATAAATTGTCTGTCTGAATCAACCAACAATTATCATTATTTAATGATGATCGTCCAATGTGAGAAAAACTCACTAACTCTGCATAGTTATATTTTTATAACATATATTTAGAACTGATAAATGATGGTTGATAGTTTGTGTTGATTGTTTGGATGATTTGTTAATTGATTGGTTGAAATTATAGATCTAGTGATATATATACAAATATATATATATATATATATCGTTAATCAAATATTGATTCTGTTGATTAGAATATTTCATGTTGAAATGAAAGTAATGTTAATCATATTGTTTAACATCTGTGGATGCAGGGAAACAGGTTGGAGGGATTTAACTGGATTCCTCAAATATTATTAGTGTTTATTTTCATATATTGTGATATATGATGTGATATATTTTCTTTATTTTATTATGTATGTGTGGATGACACTAGCACTGTGATTTGGTATTTCTAAAATACCATAAGTAATACTAGGATGTAAAATGGGAATTTCAAAGTGTATATTGAAAATAAAATATATTTATATAAAATCAATGGATTTTATAAAAGGAATTATTCGGGAAATAAATAGAATCATAAAAAAGAAATATTTATAAAGTGAATAAACTTTTATAAAAGGAAATATACGGAAAATAAATATTAAATGGAAATTTGTTTTTAACAGATAAATGGAAAAGATTAATTTAAAAGTAGAGTTTAAATAGAATCTGTTTTAACAGAAAAATTGACAAGATTTATTTATAAATAACGTTTTTATAAATTAAACAAAATATTTATCAATCGATAAATGGAACATATAAGTGTGAACTTATATAGAGAAGTAGAAATCGGTTTTGACACCGATATTTTAAATAGAATGTGAACCTAGCATTTATAAAGGGAATTATAAATGAGATTTAAGTGTTAGAAATAAAAAGGAAATTTCGTATGAAAAATTATACAAATAGAAGTATAAATAGAAGTTGGAAATGGGATATTATTTTAAAATACGAAATCAAACTTAATGGATTATATAAAAGAAATATTTTTCACATTCAATGTGAATAATGGATTAAAATGAATATTTTATAAATTAAAACATTTATAAGGAAAATTGGGTTTTGAAATAGAAATTCAAATAGGAATTTGAATGAGATAGGAAATTACAGTTAATCGAATATTAGTTATTCGAATAGAGTTAATCGAATATTAGTTAAGAGAATAAGAGTTAATCGAATAGTGTTAATCGAATTAGAGTTAATCGAATATTACTTATTCGAATAGAGTTAATCAAATATAAGTTATTCGAATAGAGTTAATTGAATATAAGTTATTCGAATAGAGTTGAATCGAATAAGAGTTAATCGAATAGAGTTAATCGAATTAGAGTTAATCGTATATAAGTTATTCGAAGAGAGTTAATCGAATATAAGTTATTTCGAAGAGAGTTAAACAAATATAAGACATTCGAAGAGAGTTAATCGAATATAGTTATTCGAAGAGAGTTAATCGAATATAAGTTATTCGAAGAGAGTTATCGAATAGAGATTATTTGAGAGAGAATTATACATTGAAATTCGATTTTGTCGAATTCGGGAAAGTACTATTCACTTTTCGTTCTTAATCAAGATTTATTTATTAACAAATTAGTTGTTTGTTTATTTATCCAAATTAATAAATAAAAGTTATATTTAAGTTATTATATTTCGGAAGAATGAGATTATAACACTACTGCTATAATCAAATGGTTTCTGTAAAAGAAGTGGATTCGTAAATAGAATCCGAGAGTTACGTAAGGAAGTTTGTTAAAGATTAAAATGAGCAACTTTGTCTATTTCGAGGTTATAAATGTTGTTTAGTTAAGGTCTGAGAGGTAGTTATACCCCAACTTAGTTGACTTTAATTTTAACTAAGGAATGGTTAAGGTTCAATGGTGAAGGTTTGTTAAGTGAATTCATTTAATGAATGTAATGGTTTGAGTTGGCATAGCGATGTTTTATTTAAACATCTATTTAAATCCAATAAAGGAGTTTCGGAAATGTATTCCAAATAAAAATTAGAAATGATTTCTAATATAAAAAATAGAAATGAGAGTAAATATGGAAATTATTTCCAATGATTAATAACATATATTTTCTAAATTTAGAAAATAAGAATTTACGAATATATGGAAACAGGAATAGGGAAATGGATAATTGAATGACAAATTAAATTAACGGGGATAAGTGTTGATAAATGATTTGCTCGGTAAGATTTCCATTTGGAAATATGATTGTTGTTTATGCACATGTTTCCTTTGATAGTTAAATAACCGACTATCAAAGTTTTTGACTATTTCCTTTGTCAATACAGAGAGATTGGGATCAGATTTATTATCTGAAAACCACTCCGTATAGGCATTAGCGTTGCGAATCAAATATGATGAAGATAATTGAAGACAGAGTTTATGCAAGGGCTGTTCTGGCGATCCTAGGTAGAAATTACCTAAGATGGATTTACAGAATAGTACCTTCGGTCTGTCCAGTCCCAGGACGACCTGTATGGAAGAATGTCTGACAGAGTATATTTAATAGATCGCGTAAGTTGATCTCTTCAAACATATTTACGTTTGGTGGCAGAGGAATTCGTTTCTCTTAGCCGTATACCCATTGTATTTTTGGAGAAATCAATTTGTGATTTGGCGGGTATGACGATGTGGCATTCAAATTGAATAAATGTGTGATTTGTACGTTATGGCCTCTAGCCTCAACAACCGGGAAATGACAAAAATCGGGCATACAACATGGCTAAATAGGTAGCTCCCAATTAGGGTGTATTATCACCTATCGAGAGAAATTCATTTCATTCTTTATTCTATTCGATGTTGTCCCATTCGGGAAAATGGTTGCTGATCCCAACCGTTGGTGATATACATTCGATACACTCAAGTGAAATGAGTGGTCGGTCATGTGTGGCCGGGCTACAAGATGTTCTTGTTGAACCCAGTGTATTCTCCTCTAGAGATACACTATCGGAAGGTGGTTTCATACCTTGTCATAGTTGGAAATTCATTACCCAGTAAGTGCTCATGGTTTTGATTGTATATTATATATATGGAACGTGAGATGAAAGTGTTCCACTAGATTACTATTTATTTGATTTAGACATTATTATTATATCAGAAGAGTATGGAGTTTAAATGAATCTTTTGGGTTATCGTAATGTAAAAACCATCCGGGTTTTTTGTGTGGATTGGTCTTATGATTATTCTTTCTTTTAAAAGGATTTTAAAAGTTAAACAAATGCTTGGAGTTTATTCACACCAGTCCCATGACTGACCCAGAATTTATTTTGTTTTGTTTTCCCTAAATTCTTGGGTGCCCAATTTTGTACGGGCAATCAAAGTAGTCGGGATTTTACAGATATACTGAGAGCTTAGAGTAGGAGGCTTCAGGATTTTATTGTAATTGTTCATTTCTGCTGTGTTGTAAGTGTTGTACTCTGATAAATGTTATTGTATACATATACTGGTTTTATTTCAAAGTTATGTTATATTTTATTTGTTCCGCTGTGAGATTCGTGTTACTCTGATGTTGTATCTATGTTCTTCTTCTTCTATTCTAATTTTCTATCTTATCTATTCTCGCCCTCTATCTTCTGCCTATTAATGATCAGGGATGTTCGAATGCCTGAATTTTCGACACGGGTTTTATGTCAATTTTCTAGGTCGAAAATTTGCATTCGTTACAGTGGTATCAGAGCTGAAGGTTAAGTAATTACCTTGGCTCTGTGGCGTAACTCAGTAGAGATAGGGTTAGTAATGCCCAAGATTGAGTTTAGTGTATATATACGAGAGAGCGTATGTGTAGATTTTATAAATATTGTTTTATATTATAGTGATTTATTGGTTGAGTTGTTTATGGGTTCTGCTCGATCAGTTTGATCCACTGTATCGGTAGGGGTTTATAAACACCCAAATACGATGAACCGACACTGTATGTTTTGAAAAGAGGGTAAATTAAATAATTTTATCCAAATTATATTTTGATATAAAAGGAAGATTAATATTTGAAGTATTATCGTATATTTTATGTGTTGGTTGTGATTATAATCAGATAAGATTATAATTGATATGGTTATGTAAATAACCAATCAAAATTCGTATAACTATTATGAAATGAATTAAATATGAATTTAAATTAGAATTTGTAATAACCCGGAAAATCTGGGCCAGTTTAAATTTTTTATTTTGGCAATTTTAGCGAATTTTGAACATTTAAAATAGATTATTTTAAATAATATCGACGAGAAATTTATTTTGAATATAATTAGAACGTATATATTTATACGCGTCGTCGTTAGAATATAAATATTTATATATAATTATAAATAGAATTGAAAATGGCGCGGTAGTTCGATAATTCGATTTCAAACTTCAATTGAACATACCGGGTGCAAAACAATCCGGATTTTAGTGAAACCAAAAACAGTAGGATCTAATTGATGATATCTTTCCAACGAATCCGAAAAATCAAAATTTCATAGCGGGAATCAAAAGATATGTCCAGTTGAAAATTCTGAATAGTCGCTATGGAATTCGGGCCCTTAAAAATGAACATTTTGCAAACGACCTCGGATTTCGACGAAACCACTTTTGTTGGATCCGTGATGTCAAATTATTGCTAGGTTTCAAATAACATAATTTTTCGAATCAATTTGTGAGCGTGGCAAAGGAAAACGCGTTTGACCAGTTTAAGTTGATTTTAATCGATTGGAAAATAGCCATTTTTCAAACGGTCTTAGAATTCGACGAAACTAGTTTTGTTAGGACCGTATCGTCAATACGAAACTAGAAAATATTTTTCCGGAAATTTTTTAGTTAGTATGTGACCCCGGTAAATTGAAATGCGCGTTCAAATTCAATATATAGAGTTATATGTTGATTTGACGGAAACTGATTCAAACGATCGAATCAGCTTGCGATACATATCCCATTGTGTTCAGAATAGGGGTAAAACGCTATGGACGATAGGCGGTGGACCTCGTTTAGAGGTCGTATGTAAAAGTCAACTTTTTGCAATTAAATTAATTAAATTAAAATCCTCTCTCTCCTCACCCTCTTCCTTTAGCTTCTGCCCCCCCCCGTTATAATTCAGTTAGAAGAAAAAAAAAGAAAAAAAAACTACAGACCTAGTTCGAGCCGCCAGCCCCCCCCCCCCCGGTCCATCGTCGCCGTCGAGCCACCAAGGGGGTGCTCCCCCATCGCCTTGGCCTCGCCGCACCCACAACCCCCGGCGCTCTCTCCTCCTCGTGACAGCGAACCCCCATCCACCGCAAACCCCAAAACCGCCTAGCCGAGCCTCCTGCGCACCTCCCCCTCCATCGCCTATTCCTCCACCGCACCCTCCCTCTTCTCCTCCTCTCGATTCCCTCGCTTCCCTCCCTCACGGTGACGCGCCCCCCCCCCCCCCCTTTTTCTGGCCGTTGACGTTCGAGATTCCCCCCAGTCACCCGCACGCAACGCTTCTCCCTTCCCTCTCCTTCACAATCACTGTAAGTTTTGTGATTATTTTAATTAAGTTATATAGTTAAAAATACGATTTTTATTATGAGAATGACGTGATTTTTATATATACGACAAACGATGAAATGAAAATATAATTTTCATATTATATAGATGATAAAAATGTGATCTTTATATGGTAGTAAGTAAAAAGACGATATTTTGATATAAGTAGTGAAGTAAAAATATAAATTTTATATTATAGAAGGAGTAAAGATGAAATCTATATTTTTGAAAAGATGAAATCTATATTTTTGAAAAGATGAAATCTATATTTTTGAAAAGATGAAATCTATATTTTTGAAAAGGCGAAATCCATATATATGAAAAGAGCCATATTTTTGAAAGTCGGTATTTTTATAAGTGAAAGGAATTATAAAAATATAATCTTTATCGATACGAACACTGTTATCAAAATTCGATTTTTATATATTGAATAGCATAGTAAAAATTCGATTTTTATATATTGAATAGCATAGTAAAAATTCGATTTTTATATATTGAATAGCATAGTAAAAATTCGATTTTTATATATTGAATAGCGAAGTAAAAATTCGATTTTTATATATTGAATAGCATAGTAAAAATTCGATTTTTATATATTGAATAGCATAGTAAAAATTCGATTTTTATATATTGAATAGCGAAGTAAAAATTCGATTTTTATATATTGAATGGCGAAGTAAAAAATGTGATTTTTACATATGTAGTGAAAGCGGACAACGAAAGCGACAAAAGGCGAGAACGACGAAGATTTCTACTTAAGAAGTGTCGTGAAGTTGGATAGCTATCTGTGAGAATTTCTCGCTCTTCAATTTCTTTTCTAGTTATATATATATACTAGGATGCAGACGGTGCTTAGTAGCACCCGACACAATTGTCCACAGACCATGGACTTGTTTGTTTGGTTGCAAAAATTAGTTAGATTATTTGATTGAAATTTGAATTGCTTGGTGAAATGAAATTGATTTGATTGACGTGTGAATGGCGTGGGCCTTCACTAGACCGGGGATAAGGCTAGGCCTCGTCCCGTTTCTAGTATCGTGCCGTTATGCCGCCGAAATTTTCTAAAATAAGTTAGAAAAATAAAAATATCATTTTTTTTAAAAGAATGAACTGAATAGAAATTCATAAGTTAAAATAAAATGTTTTGTCGTTAAAAATATAATTTTAACGTGAATGTGAATAAATAAATATTCATTTACAAACCGGACGGTTTGTTTATGTACACCTATTTGAAGGACATTGATTGGGTCGATAAATTTTACACATCGCCCAACTGCACAAATAAAAATCTGTGTTTGTTGATTTGAAACCCCACACAGGTGTTGGGATGAAATTTGAAGTTCACTCATCCTGATTGATTAAATATGTCGGTCGATCGATTGATTGACAGGCTGTTATAAGCGTTAGATATTTATATTTGATGCTTATACAGTGTAGTGCACCTTGGTTGATGGTTGATTATTTTTCAATGCTATTATATACGTGTGATGTATGAAAATCCATATAATTAACATTGTATGGTGATTGATTGGGCCTCATTCCAATTTAGAAGATAAAGAATATTATAAAGTAAAGGTTCATGTGTTGACTGTACTCATTCGTGAGATTAGTCATGTGTTGAACGAAATATTTTAACAATAAAATTTATATCTTTATCACTATAAAGTAAAGGTTCATGTGATGACTGTACTCATCCGTTGAGATTAGTCATGTGTTGAACGAAATAATTTAACAAAAATAGTCACACGTGGACAGTACTCATTCGTTGAGATTAGTCGTGTGTTGACAAAAATAAATACTCATTTGTTGGAAATAGAAATATTTGAAATAGAATATTTGAAAATAGAAATATATGAAGCCGTGTTGATTAGATTGACGCCATTTTGACGCGAACGATATTTATATCGATTTATTCATTTTAAAATGAATATTGAAAAGTGATTTTGAAATTGAATATTTTGAAATGAAATTTGAATTGAAACGAATAGAAAACCAATTTGAATTGAATTGAGTATAAAACGAATTTGAATTGAATCGAATTGAATAGAAAATGAATTGAATATAAAACGAATTTGAATTGAATCGAATTGAATAGAAAATGATTTGAATAAAACGAATTTGAATTGAATCGAATTGAATAGAAAATGAATTGAATATAAAACGAATTTGAATTGAATTGAATTGAAAACGATTTCGAAATGAATTGAATTGAAAACGATTTCGAAATGAATTGAATATAAAACGATTTCGAAATGAATTGAATATAAAACGATTTCGAATTGAATTGAATTGAAAAGGAAATGAATTCGAATCGAATTAAAATCGATTTGAATCTGAATCAAATAGAAATGAAAGTAAAAAGGATTTAAAATAGAAAATTCAATTTTGATTTGAATTTGAAATAAAGGTTGAAATTGTTTTTGAAACGAATTCAAAACTATTTATAAAATTCGTTTTAAATAGAAATCGACGAAATATATATTATATATATTATATATATAATATAATGGCCTGAATAGAACGCGTCGCGCCGCGGCAGTTCGTGAATTTCGACCATTTATTTCAAACGGACATTACGGGAGATCCGACCGTCGGATTCTCCTAAAACCGGAATCGTTGGGTTCGTATCGAAAAGAGCTTTCTAACGAATATTAGAAATTTGAAATCTAACGGTTGGATTTGGAGTTACGTCCAAATCAAATTCGGAAAAAGTCGCTGTAAGTGCAGTTCGATGGCCGTTGATGGAAATCGACTGTACGGGCCTTGATAAAATTATTAAAAATAGTAATAATTTGTGTAAAATCATAAGAAATGATTTGGGAAAAATCGTGATGAAAAACTCCATATTTGAAAAGATAAAAATAGATTTTTATCGAAATGAACTAGTTTTGAACTGAAATTAAAACCCATTTATTTTTAAATAAATAAGTTGGATTTGAAATGGGTTTAAATAGAATTGATTCATGGGTTTATCGTGAACTGTGTTTTAAATAACACTAGTTCTTTAACCCGAAAATAAATAGGATGTGATTTGGGTTTATCGTGAACTGTGTTTTAAATGACACTAGTTCTTTAACTCAGTAAAAGGAGTTTTAATGAATCTGCAATTAAATTGAAATGTGAATAGATAATCTGAATTATCAAATTTGGAAAATGAGCTCGAATGGGGTATCGCCAGTTTTGCTCTAAAGCGATAGTTAAATCTTTAATTAGATTTGAACGTGAAATGGTAATTAATCTTACCGATAACACCATAGTATTAGATATGGAGTATTACCAGTTTTGCTTCATGGGATGAATAGGTTGGGATTGGTGTTAGATCAAAATTTGGACCTAACACCCAAATTGTTCTGAATCTTATAGAGTTTCAACTGAAGAATGAGGAAAAAGAAAATAACACATAGAATTTATAGTGGTTCGGCGTTAACGAGCCTACGTCCACTTTATATATTATTGATTATACTTTGAAAGCTAATACAATCAAGGATTTCTCTCAATACTCTAGTAATCTGACAATAATGGCGGATTCAGTACTCAATATTGCCAAAAAGATCCCAAAAAGTGCCAAGCTCTAGGCTATTTATAGCTGATTTTGTCAGGCGGGTCGTGATAACACGTGGCATGAATCCCGAGAACATCGGACCGCATCGCCTCCGTTGAAGAAATAGTCAAATTAGCCGTTGTAGACAGGTGTCGCGATCCCCTAGAAAATCGGATCGTGCAGATGGGGAGAATCGGTCAAAATGACGGTTAGGGACACGTGTCGCTAGATCCATGCGTCTCGGATCGCTGAAGACTAGCTCACGCTTGAACGGGTCAGAGGGTTCGCCATGCATCAGGGGATCGGATCGGTTTACACTGTGCAACAATATAAGTTCGGATCGAGTCGCATAGAGGTTTCGTTTCGCTGATGAAACAGGGGGCGATCCGACGAGATGCGATCCGATGGTGGGCGAGTCGATAGTGTGCGATCCGTTCCTTCATGCACTTGGGGAATATAGTTTCATACCTTCCTCTTGTGAGTAAACCTGGGTGGCTTGATCAAAAAGCTAGCCAACATTTTGCCCCCTCGAAGTATGTTTTATCGATGATGGAACATGCTTCGAAGCTATAGAATCGTCTTTTCACAGCGAGTCGCGAATCAGTGAACAATTCCTTTTCTGGGATTTTTCAGAATCTTCATTTCTGAATTTATCGACTCGGATCACGTGCTCGAGTCGCGGTCCATTATCAAGCCATTCGTTTCGTTCTTTGGTGTGCACTTGGGCCTCTTCATGGAACGGAACGAGACGGGCTCCTCTTCGAGACGTGGTGGGCTTTTGTTTCGTGGCCCGCCTATTTTCGTGGATCGAATAGGACAAAGAAGGCGAGACAAACGGTCGCCCTTTTGCCTATATAAGTCGACCCCCCCTCTCCACTTTCTTCCTTCTTTTTTCTTCCGTATCGTTTCGCCTGCATCGTTGAGGAAAGAACCCTAGTTTTTCAAACCTTCAAAAATCCGTGTACTTTCCCAATTTTTAGAAAGGTAACTCCACCAAAAGCACCCTTACTCGTAATCGCTGTTGTTTATGAATTTTTTCGACTAGCTTGAGGGAAGAAACAGTGGAATATCGTGATTTTTAGGGGAATCCTCGAGGCGCCATGGCTGATGGGTTCAAGGGTTGGAGTTCGGAGATGAGAAGGAGAGGAGAAAAACGGAGGAAGAAGAAGAGAGAAAGCCAGTTCGGATCGGGGGCAAGGAGAGGAGAGGAAGAAGATGAAGGCGGGTGGCGAGACGGAGGGTCGTGGAGACGGCAGAGGCACGTACCGTTGGGGGCTGCAACAATTCGTCAAAGACCCCGATCACTTAATTTCACGATCCGTGAGGGGGCGATCCCCCTGCCCTGCGATCCGAAGGAGGGCGATCCTTCTACCCTGCGATCCGAAGGAGGGCAATCCAAACGAATTTCGAACTTTAAACGATGCCTTGTCATCATAAAATTCTGAACAGTTAGGCTAGGGCCTTGATGTCGGACTTTCTGGACTAAATGACCACATAATTTGACTGCATATGACGACTAATATTTTGATGATCTTGATAGCTTTCACGCTTTATCTTTAATGCACACACAAGCACACACACCGGCACTTGCACACACGGGGTACGGGTAGTATTAATCTCATTGTTCATGTTTTCTTGTCCTAGCAGTAATGTCGAATAATCAATCTTCTTCAAGATCCGCAACAGACAACCCCGAGATTCCTTCAATTAATCCAGGAGGTGAAGATTCTGGATCTGAATACGAGGCTACGGAATCAGATCCGTCCGAAAGTACTTCATCTAGCGATGAGTCTGAGATAGATGGGCGAGCTCCCGACGAGATTCCTGGCGCGCTCGGAATAGATAAATTTTCTTATTTTTTAGCATCTAAGCTCAACGATATAAAGCTTAAAAGAATCTGCTTGAGACACGGGATTCCTTGGGATGATGTCTTGACACCCGGTAGCGAAGATAGACCCCACTTAGCTCCGGAAGGATATATGGCAATCAGTCGAACCATGTGCTTGGTAGGAGCTATTCCTCCGTTTCCTCCGATCGCCATCGAGACTTTAAAACGACTGGGTATTGCTCCGATGCAGCTTCATCCTAACGCCTACGCATCTCTATACACCCTATATGTTGCATACGCGGAGATCCTACACGCCGAACTTAAATTCAGAGATTTGACATTCTTCTTTCTTTTCAAGCACCGTTCTTCGGCAACTCCAAATTTCTCTTTCTTTGAATCGGTGGCGAATAGGAAGGTTCTGTACGATGGATATAGCAATATAGGGGATCCTAAATCTGATTGGTTTTATATAAAGAAACAGGCCGGATGCTCAAGAAGATGGCTCAAATCAAGTCAACTTTAAGCTTTTAATTGAATATCTTGTTTAAGAAGTCTAGGCGTTAACATTCTCCCCCCTTTTCTTTGTCTTAAACAGATCACGTCTTCCCGAAAACGGAGGGTCCGATATACAACAATCGATTGTCCATTCTTCTACAAAGCAGATCCGACTTTTTAAGGATCAAAAAACGCATTACTGATGAAAATCTTCATAAGCATCATCTTCTGGATAGAAGATTTGGACTTGGCGCTGGCGGCAAACCTTATAAGTATGTGCCCCCAACGGAGGGAGAGGGAACTTCGCAAGCGGTAGAAACAACTAAGTTTTGCAAGAGTCCCTCCTCGATAGTCATCCAAGATGATGAGAACCTGAACATATACAGAGGGGATGAGGTCCGCGGTGATATGTCCAAGGAAATCCCAATGTCTACTCCAATCGAAACCGCCGCTCCCGATGATTTGACAGAAGAGCAGTTATTTGACGAGTTGAACAAAATTCCTCTACCCGATGATGTATATACAGAGAAGGACTTTGAAGGGGGGCCTTTCTTCCCTGCTTCTGAAGAGACCATCGCTCCAACTAGAGAACAAGAAACTGGGCAGATGAGCCTCTCTTCAGGCCCGGGTCTGTTAGGGGGGATTATATGGGATGCACAAATCACACACACTATCTGACCCTGCACTCTTATATCGTGAGTATTCAAAGTTTTAATATGCTCTTCTCTTTTTTGCAGGAACGATGTCCTGCAGAAAATCTTACTCTTATCGTTCTCTTCGTGAGGGCACACCCAGTCTTCATCCGGGTACTGAGCGTTCTCGCGGCCCTTCTCACAAGCCGACTTCCTCGCAACCTCGGTCTCCACCAAAATCGACCTCTACCAAGCCTTCCAGTTATCCGGCAGTTCCTGCAGGGGGAAAGAAACTTCCTAAAGAGTTAACTCCTCCAAAGAGTGCACCTTCCCACAGCCGGTCGTCAAAAAGGCATCATGAATCTAAAGATAAGGGCAAGGATCCATCCAAAGAGTCTGAAAAGGAGAGGAGTGACATCGTCCCTTCCATCCAGCCAGAGTTGGCTGCCCCCGGGTCACGGGATTACATGCATGGTCCCGAGATTCAAGGTAGGCTGGAAAAGCTGCGGGAACAATTCCCAGACATATTCTTTGACCGGATGACATTTGTTCCAGCCTTGGAACCGGTCCCCAAGAACTGGGATAGCGAAGTTGTCGGGCACATCCGCCATGTTGCCAGGCAATATGAGATGATGAAAAAACATGCAGTTAACCTTTCAGAAGTCTTCCGATCGCTTGAAATAGAAGCACACAGATCTAAGGCGAAACTTGAAAACAACGAAAGGGCCAGGACCAAGATGGAGAAGGACCTGGAAGATGCTCAATCCCAGCTTGCTTTAGCATGGAGGGACGCTGAAAATTATAAGATTGAATTAGAGAATGCTAAGCAGCGCTTTCATTCGGAACTTGACTCCAATAGCCAAGAGAAAATGGCCTTAAAGAAGGAGGTTGAAGATCTCAAAATGGCTAATATCGAGTTGAAAACAGCACAAGGCCATTTTGAAGCCGAGAGGGCTGCTTGGGAGGCAGAAAAAGCAAGTTTAAAAGAAAGTTTGGCTTTGACTAAAGCAGAAAAGGTGATTTTAAATGATCAGGTCGCGGACGCGGAGAGACGGGCAGCTCTCGCCGAAAAGAATGTTGAAAGTGCCATTGAACTGGCCACTGCTTCTAACAACAAGCTCCTCGAAAGAGAAAAGGATATCGAGGGGTTTGAAGAGATGATTTTCGACTTCCTTGGCCAAGTTCTCAAAACTCGCAACATTTCGTGGATCCCGGATTACCACGTTACTTTAGCCAATTTATGGGATGCCATTGTTGAGGGTGAAAAGCAGAGATTGGGGGTCGAAGAAATTGATGAGGACGAGCTGATGAAGAGCATCTTGAGGGATAATGAGCCTGAGGACCTGGCAGAGGGTCGTCGTCTGATTCTAGCGGAGATGGAAAAGGAGAGGGCCTTGGCTAAGGGTAAAGGCAAAGCTGATGAAGGTTCAAGTTCTGCCGTGGGGTCCAAAACCTCCGGAGTTGAGGAGTACCATCCTGATGATCCCCTAATCCCTTTGGGCCTAACTCCCGTAGTTGTTGGAGCTCCTGCAACTATTCAAGAAGGAGGATCTGCGGAAGGTATCTCCTTTTTTTCTCCACAATTCGTTAAAGCAATTGTGAATTGTCGTCGTCTGGTATAACAACCAATTGAATTAGTAACGTGTGTTCCTCATAATACAGGTGGCGAGCCCATCGACAAGGGTGATGAAAAAGAAAAAGAGGTGGAGAAGGAGGCTGTCTCACCAGGTGCCGGTATTGATATATCAAAACAGGCTAAGGTCACAACAGCAGAGAAAAGCATCCCGGCACCTAGCACTGACGTTCCCAAAGATGCTGAGACCATCGAGGCCTTGAAAGACATGGATGGGCGCCATGTAGAGGATGAGGAAAACATTATCGGCGCCAAAAAAGCCGACGATGATGACGACGAAACCTTGGGCAGCCGAAAGGCTAGGCAGGAGAAAGAGATGGCTTCGAAGAAGGTGGGAGATGAGGCTTTGGACATAGTCCCCCTTGCAGAATTCGATCCCAAAACTGGGATGATTGTGAAAATCCAGCCCAAATCCATCAGCCGACAGCTTCATTTTGCAAATCCCGATGACTTCCCGGCTTCCCTTTCTGATAGAAGGAAGAGAAAAGAGGTGGAAGAGGAATCTTCAGAAGAGTCGGATGTTCCTCTCATAGACAAAAGGAAGAGGAAGAAAGGGGATCAGTCTGATGCCGACAAGGCGAAGCTGGAGAGACAGAAGCAAGAGAAGAGGCCAAAGCGTAAATAGGATATTGTTGCTTGTTGATATTTTGTCTTTAGGTTTTCCACTGGCTAGGAAGTGTAATTGTGAGACTGGCCCTCACTTTCCTTTCTAGGTTGTTTTTCACTTTGTTGGTTCGCAGTATATAAGTGAAAGTTTATCTCTTTTTGCATCATTGTGTACCTGTATTCAAATAAACTTTCCATGTTTAGTCATAGGCCATCTAATAATAATTACAAATCAGTCAAACAACAGAAAGAAAAAATTTCGTGTTGCGTTGCTGTATTAAAGTTCAGTATATGTATATGAGTATATGTGCCCCTAATCAGTTGTTATCATAGCGCCTGACTGGGGTTTACTAAGGATTGGTTAGTATCGTCGGCAGGTTGCCCCCTATTTCTGAATATGGGGGACTTAGAAGATTTCATAGGATAATTGTTCTTGTGGTACCGAATTTCTGGCACCTTTCTCAGTGCTTAATCACATACTTCTTTATACTCTCCTGACGGTTGCCAAGGTTAGAGTTTGAATTCAGTAGTTCAGTCGGTCCCCGATCCTTTAGCAGGGAAGAAGTTCTTTCTCAACGCTCAATCGGAGACGCTTTTATACTCTCTCTCTCTCTCCGGAGAGTTAGAGTTTGAGCTCAGCAATTCATCTGCTCCCCGATCCTTCAGCGGGGAAGGAGCTCTTTCTCAGCGCTCAATCAGGGACGCTTTTATACTCTCTCTCTCTGTGGAGAGTTAGAGTTCGAGCTCAGCGATTCATTCGCTCCCCGATCCTTCAGCGGGGAAGGAGCTCTTTCTCAGCGCTCAGTCGGAGACGCTTTTATACTCTCTCTCTCTCTCTCTCTCTCTGGAGAGTTAGAGTGCTATCAACGATACAATTTACTTTATTGTATCCTCAGAATCTTGACTTGTGATTTCATTCCATTCTGATGGAAGGCATTTATGATTATATGCTTCTGGGATCGTTGGATTATTCACAACGATTTTTATAACAAATAAACAGGCAGATAAATAAAGGTACAATAAAGGTAAATGACACACAATATTTTTATAGTGGTTCGGTCGAATCATGACCTACGTCCACTTTATAATTTTTTTCTTTAAGGAATCGGAATATTCTAGGCAAGTCGTGCCTTGTACATGGTTTTCAACAAAGCAAAAGAATAGATTTGAAACTTTTATGTTAAGTATGGCCGTAAATGTTGGTCATTCCACACTCTGGGGATTTCCTTTCCATCTACGGTTGCCAGCTTGAAGGTTCCATTATCAAGCTTGCTCAGAATGGAGTACGGTCCTTTCCACTTCGCTCCCATATGAGTTGGGGGTGGAAAGACACGTTTCAGAACCAAGTCTCCGGGTTGCCAGGTTCGGCCTCGAACCTTTTTGTTGTAATATCGAGCGACCTGTTGTTTGCATCTCAAGGCACGCAGGTCTGCTTCATCCCTCTTTTCTTCGATCATATCTAGGGACTCAAGGAGCAATTCATTATTGGTCATCGGATCATAATAAGTCACCCGGTGAGAAGGTACCTTTATCTCAACCGGGATGACTGCTTCCGTTCCAAAAGCAAGGGAGAACGGGGTATGTCCTGTTGCCGATTTATATGTTGTCCTGTAGGCCCATAGTGCCAAGGGCAATTCATCAGCCCACATGGCTCTAGCCCGCTTCAGTCTTCTTTTCAGAATGGACTTAATCACTTTATTCGCCGCTTCGACTTGTCCGTTCGATTGCGGGTGCGCCACAGAGGTGTACCGATTCTCAATGTGGTATTTTTGGCAGAAATTTCTGAATTCAGCGCTATCGAACTGAGTTCCGTTATCCGTTATCACAATCTTTGGAATCCCAAATCGGCAAATGATGTTTCGAACGATAAAATTGATCACTCGTTTGGTAGTGATTATAGTTAGTGGTTCAGCCTCGACCCACTTAGTGAAATAATCCACGGCCACAATAGCGAACTTTGCTCCGCCCCTTGCTATGGGGAGGCTTCCAATGATATCAATTCCCCACATAGCAAAAGGCCATGGGCTCATCATTGTTTTTAACTGGTTAGGAGGTGCTCTTGGTATCTTTGAAAATCTCTGGCACGCATCACACCGTCGTGCGTATCTTGCTGCATCCTTGTTTATGGTAGGCCAGAAATAACCATGCCGCAACACCTTTTTTGCCAAAGTTTGCCCTCCAGTGTGGTCGCCACATTCGCCTTCGTGGACCTCTTGTAGCACATATTTGATGTCATCGTGGGATATACACCGAAGGAGGGGCATTGAAAACCCTTGTCTGTAAAGAACTCCGCCTTGCAGGACGTATCGGGTGGCTTTACGAATTACTTTATGCCTCTCGCTTTTCTTGGTCGGAAGCGTTCCATTCATCAGGAAATTCTTTAGAGGGGTCATCCAGGACTCCCTTTCTGGTTCCGTCTCTAGTATTAGGTCAATTTCCATTTGATCTACGCTAGGGGACCGAAGTACTTCAACGGGGGTTAGCCCAGTCACTTCAGGATCGTCGGAACTAGCCATCTTTGCCAACTTATCCGCCTGCTGATTCTCTGACCGCGGAATATGAGATATGCTGTAGTGATCAAAATTGTTCAGCAACTCTTTCACTTTCTTTAAGTATAAAATCAATCTTTCACTTTTAGCTTGGAATTTTCCAGTAACTTGGTTCACAACTAACTTGGAGTCGCAGAAGATGTTCAGCTTTGTGACTTCTAATTCCTTTGCGATCCTTAATCCGACTATCAGAGCTTCATATTCGGAATCGTTGTTAGTGGCATGAAACTCCATCCGGATTGCATAGGTTATCAATCGTTTCTCGGGAGTTTCAAGCACTATTCCAGCGCCGGATCTTTCGTTATTCCTAGCGCCATCAGTATACAATCTCCAGGCATTGGGATCGAAAAGTAATTTTGAAGGATTGTCCTCTTCATTGGCTATATCTTCCTCCGGTACGGTAAACTCTGCTATGAAGTCAGCTATCACTTGCCCCCGAATTGACCGTCTGGGCTAAAAGTTCAAATCAAATTGACTTAACTCAATATTCCATTTGAGTAATCTTCCAGATGCCTCTGGTCTCTGTAGGACTTGCTTGAGCGGATGATCGGTGTATATGGTAATAGGATGCGCCTGAAAATAATGTCGAAGCTTTCTAGAGGCGACCAGTAAACTATACGCCAACTTTTCTATCCTTGGATAATTACGCTCTGCTGCCGTCAATTTTTTGCTCACGTAATACACAGGTCTTTGGACCTTATCTTCTTCTCTTACCAACGCTGAGCTGATTGCATGGGATGACACTGCCAGATACACGAATAAGTCCTCGTGATCCATTGGCTTAGATAATATCGGAGGTTTCTCCAGGTGCCTGAGTAAATTCTGAAACGCTTCTACGCACTCGGGCGTCCAATTGAAGTGGCGTTTCCCCCGCTTTATTAATTCGAAGAATGGGATGCACTTATCCGTAGCCCTGGAGATAAATCTGCTTAGTGCGGCCACTTTTCCTGCAAGGCTTTGCACATCCCTAATTTGCCTAGATTCCTGAATGTCTCTGATTGCCGCGATCTGGTCTGGATTAATCTCAATCCCACGGGAACTGACGATGAATCCCAAGAATTTTCCGAAGGCAACACCGAATGAACATTTGGTTGGGTTGAGTTTCATTCCGTACTTTCGAAGAATGCCGAACATCTCTGCCAAGTCAGTAGTGTGTTGAGAAGATTGCTTGGACTTAACCAACATATCGTCGACGTATACTTCCATTGTTTTCCCGATCTGGTTATAAAACATTCTGTTGACTAAACGTTGATATGTAGCGCCCGCATTCTTCAAGCCAAAGGGCATCACCACATAACAATATAATCCCAGATCTGTGATAAAACTAGTGTGTTCTTGAACTGGAACATGCATTAGAATCTGGTTATATCCTGAATAAGCATCCATAAATGAGAGAAGCTCATGACCCGCCGTCGAGTCTACCAACTGGTCAATCCGGGGTAACGGGAAACTATCTTTTGGACAGGCTTTGTTCAAATCCGAGAAGTCGATACACGTTCGCCACTTCCCGTTGGCCTTATTTACCAGGACTGGATTCGAAATCCAGTCTGGGTAGGTTGAGTCTCTGATAAATCCATTACTCTTTAGCTTTCCAACTTCTTCTTTCAAGGCAGCGGACCTCTCTGGGCCTAACATTCGCCTTTTTTGCTTTACCGGAGGATGTTTAGGGTCAATGCTTAATGAATGGCTCATGATTGATGGGGATATCCCACACATGTCCGCGTGGGTCCAAGCAAATACATCCAAGTTGATTTTTAAGAAATCCGTCAATTCTTTAGCGAGATTCGGATTTAACTGGGATCCAATCTTAAGGACCTTCTCCGGGTCATTGTCATCGATCGGTACATCCACAGTTGTCTCGTTGGGAGTCGCCATTCTGCCCCCGGGTTCTTGATCCTCTCTGGGATCTATATCCTCGGGCATCTCTCTGGGCGACTCTCCAACGACTATCCTCTTTATTTGCTATAAGGTCTTCGTCCCCGTAGGGGGAGAAGCGCCTTTAGTTTCAATATCCCCTCCATTGCGAAGTAACTTTAGTTCGGCAACATAACATGCTCGCGCAGCAACCTGATCCCCTCTGACGATACCAATGCCAGCTTCTGTGGGGAATTTCAATAACAAGCACCAGGGGGCTATACAGGCTCTAAACTTTGCGAGGGCCGGTCGGCCCAAGAAGGCATTGTAGGGCGATTCAACGTCCAAAACCACGAAGGGAAGGATTCTCACTCTCTGGCGTTCTCCTTCCCCAAGCGTAACCGGTAACTCTACATAACCCATTGGAGCGGTAGATGCTCCGTGAATCCACGGATCCATCCTTGACCGGGCTTAAAGCCTTTTATTTCGAGGTTCATCTGGTCAAATGTCCTTTTGAAAAGAATGTTGACGGAACTCCCGTTGTCCACTAAAACCTTATGAACAGTGGCTGGTCCAATAGGTACTGTAATTACAAATGGATCTTCTGTCGAAGCATGGACTCCAATGCTTTCTCATTCTCGGAAAACTACATCATCGGTCATCATCTTTTGTTGCTTTACCAAGATATTGTACTCAGGGTTGCTACACTCCCCTACCTCGAGGTGTTGTTTAGCTGCATTGACATATTGATCTAATGCCTTGGAACTATGTCCGGCAAGATAAAGTCCTCCGATTACGGTATTGATAACAATGTTCTTTCCCTTTTGCTGGGCAGTCGGCCTAGCAGCAAGTTGATTCTGGTTCTGATTCGGGGCCTGTACTGCTTGCCCCCTGTCTCTGGGCGTTACTCTGTATTCATCTAATTTTCCTTCTCGAACAAGCCTCTCGACTACATCTCTTAGGTGACGGCATTCATTTGTCGAATGGCCATGAATCTGATGAAAGAGACAAAACTTCCCCGTTTCACGTTCTTTTTCTGTCGACTCTCTGGGAGGTGGCCTCTTATTCTGGAGGACGTTGTAAGAATCCATGAAGATGTTTTCCAGAGTATCATTTAGTGGTGTATAACTCTCAAAGGCCCTGGGACGAGTCCTTCTCTGGGAGTCGTTCCCTCGGTTCCTCTTCCGGTTGTTGCCATTACTATTATTATCATTGTTCCCTGACTGACGACCACCCTGATTCCGATTTCCAACATTAACTTCGACCTTCCCGGAGCTGTCTCCTGTCTGCTTAATGGCGACATTGCTCTGGATTTCCTCTTTATCGGCCGTTTTTGCCTTTCGGTTAGCATATACTTCTTCCCGGCGCAAGTGTACGTTGGCTTTTTCGTAGAATAATTCTCTAGTATGGGGCGGCTTGCCTGCCAGGTATCTCCCGAATTCAGTGTCTTTATCTACTCCGTCAATCAGTGCTGCGACAACGGTTGGTTCATGGGGATCTTTAACTTAAGTAGCGGCCAAATTGAAACGGTCTAGGTACACCCTCAAACTCTCGCCTGGTCGCTGCTTGACAAGGAACAAATCAATCACACTTTTTGTCTTTTGTGCGTAGATACGGAATTGTTCTACGAACTTCTCACTCAACTCCCTGAAGCTAGAAATTGATCTTGCTGGCAAGCGAGTAAACCATAACAATGCTACATCCTCCAAGAATATGGGAAATGCTTTGCACTTGACAGCATCAGAAGCTGCGGCAGCGGTCATTGACCAAGAATATCTCATTAGATGCTGGACAAGATCAGACCTGCCCGCGTATCGAATCATCTATGGCATGTTGAAACGCCTTGGGAAAGTCGCATCCAAAATATCATCAGTGAAAGGGGTGTGACTGCGGTCGATTCCCCAATCTTCGTTCCGTTGTCCACGGCTATCTGCCAGAATCTGATGGATCATGGCTGCAACATTTGCACTGGTCAGCGGAGGTTCAGGGTCAGTGCCTCTGGCTCGGCGGGGTTCTCTAATCTCTCTTCCGGGAGCAGTCACAAAATCTGGGGCTCGGATAGGGCTTCGTTGCCCCCTGTTACCATGAGCATGTGCGCGGCGACGGGGCTGAGGTAGTCTGTTATGTACAGGACAGTCCACATCTCGAGTCCTGGGAGTTGCGGCTTGATCGTTCACATTACGGTTTGAGGGCCCCGCCTCCAGTGCTTCTTCTTCCCGTGATGGCAGGGTTCCAAACCGAAGCTGCTCTATGTTTTCGGCTCTCTCATACGGTCGCCGTGGAGGTCTCGGCGATTCCTCAGACGAAGAAGAATATCCTGGAGTGAGTGGACGAACCGGCGACGTCCTTTGCCTTGCGAGCTCATCAAGCCTTCTATCCATAGCAGTCAAATTTTGTCGCAGGACGGAGCTTTCCTGCCTTTGGGCAGCCAATTCATCAAACAGTCTCTTCCACATTTCGGAAAAGCGAGAGAGATCCCCCTCAGTAACGGTAGCAGCAGGATCATATTGGTCATCATCACTTTCTCTTATGCGCAAAGAGCTTGAGCCAGGTCGAGCGGAGGGGCCAGGACGGTAGGAGCGAGCAATAGGCTCCTTTCCAGGTTGAGTTGTAGTCTGATCATCAATTCAAATCGCTGTGGTTCAAGGATGGCGGCTCGCAACGTTCCCCTGAGATCGATTCGCGGTCGCGGTGCGCGGAGGATTCGAGACGTTACATCGGGATCGAGTAACAACCCCTTCAGCAGTCCGGATCGCCTCGTTCTCGTCGACTCGGAGCGTAGCGTCTTCATCGGATCGGTTCGCCCCCTGCGCTCCGCGATCCAGAGTCTCCTCATTGCCTAGCTCGTGCACACTTTCTTCAATCGTTTCATTGGTTTGCGAAGCTCGTGCTTCCTTAGATCTTTTTCCAGCCATGATATCCGAAATGCTGGAATCTTCAAAGAACTGAATAGTGAAACTTTAGGATTGTTTTCTCAGTGAAAGCACCAAAAATGTTAGATCAAAATTTGGACCTAACACCCAAATTGTTCTGAATCTTATAGAGTTTCAACTGAAGAATGAGGAAAAAGAAATTAACACATAGAATTTATAGTGGTTCGGCGTTAACGAGCCTATGTCCACTTTATATATTATTGATTATACTTTGAAAGCTAACACAATCAAGGATTTCTCTCAATACTCTAGTAATCTGACAATAATGGCGGATTCAGTACTCAATATTGCCAAAAAGATCCCAAAAAGTGCCAAGCTCTGGGCTATTTATAGCTGATTTTGTCAGGCGGGTCGTGATAACACGTGGCACGAATCCCGAGAACATCGGATCGCATCGCCTCCGTTGAAGAAATAGTCAAATTAGCCGTTGTGGACAGGTGTCGCGATCCCCTTGAAAATCGGATCGTGCAGATGGGGAGAATCGGTCAAAATGATGGTTAGGGACACGTGTCGCTAGATCCGTGCGTCTCGGATCGCTGAAGACTAGCTCACGCTTGAACGGGTCAGAGGGTTCGCCATGCATCAGGGGATCGGATCGGTTTACGCTGGGCAACAATATAAGTTCGGATCGAGTTGCATAGAGGTTTCGTTTCGCTAATGAAACAGGGGGATATCCGACGAGATGCGATCCGATGGTGGGCGAGTCGATAGTGTGCGATCCGTTCCTTCATGCACTTGGGGAATATAGTTTCATACCTTCCTCTTGTGAGTAAACCTGGGTGGCTTGATCAAAAAGCTAGCCAACAATTGGGAAATAAAATAAATAATTACTTCGGTGCGGTTCGCTAATCTCGACTAGTTAAAAAACCATAACCTGGTTTGAAATGACATCCAAAGGAAGATTAAAGGATAAATTTTAAAGAATTTATCTTGGATAAAATTAATGGGAACCTTTCCCTAAAATGTGATTTTGTGAATAAAAGAATATTCTGAATTGGAATGAGGCGTATGTTGTGTTTGTGTAACATTTGTTTTAATATACGTGGGTTGTTCGGAAAAGCCGGGTTTATACCCATTCTGAATAACCGATTCGACGATAAGTCGAAGATGAAGACGGTGGTCGAACACCGGAAGTCTTCACATCGTTTGGTTAATTACTGACGATCCTGATTGGGTTGTACACCCAAGAGGATGGAAATAGTTGGTGGTCGTCCAGACGTACTTGGAGATGGATGGATATGCGAGGAAAGTGCCTCCGGTTTCGTTCAGACCCAGAACGAACTTGTAAATAGATTGTGTGTCTGACATCGGATTTTATTCTGTGTTGATTGATTTCTGTTAAATATATATCTGTTTGGCGGCGGAGAATTTATTCTCTTGCTTAACGCCCTTCTCTGAGACGTACGAGCTTAGAGGATATATATTAATAGATATCAATCGCATGGCATGAACTGCCTGTGTGGCACGCTGAGTTGCATAGATCAAGGCTTCTGTTGAAAAGCAAAGTCTTGTGGTTGATGATCAAAGCACGGCCTTTGTGGCGTAGCTTTGTGTATAACGTGAATTCGCGAGCCTCACACCTCGGTATGAGTTAAAAACGGGATAAGGACCCAAGGAGTGCATGACGTTTCTTTCTAGCTATGGTGGTGTCAGTGACTTACCAGCCCTGACATTTATATACTTTTCACCTATGTGGTTGTTGGAATGCGAGGCGCCTCGATTATAGGTCTGTAAGGACCGGGAAACGTGTGTTCAGGAATAACTAATCCTCTAACGTAAGTGAGGACCGGCCTTGGAGAATCCAGGGTTGCCCAGAGTGCGTAACCCTGGGACATTTGCTAGAGTGTCTCGAACGCGGAGAGGAGCTTGCCCCTTGCCTCGACTCATGACGGAATCCAATTTCCAATACGTGTATTGCGGTTTTAATTGTAGAACTAGTATGGCGACATGATATATGGTACCCATGCCGTCTATGATTTATATTTATGATTGAAATTGTTTTGACACTATACACTTATTATAGTATCAAATGATTTGTTTTTAAACGTACCAAGCATGTTTGGCTATTATAAGGGAAAACCCTATCCTCCGGCTTGCGTTGCATGTGTGATGGGACCTGGGTCTTATAATAGCTTCATTTTTTGAAAAAGCATTGCGTTGTTTATTCTATGCACTAGTATTCTTGGGAGGAAACCCGTTCCGTGTTATACGGCGTGGTCCCTTGAATTACTCTCTTTTAAAGTAAAGTTTTAAATAACTGTTTTAGTTCTCACACCAGTCACATGACTGACCTGGAGTTTATTGTTTTAACCTAAACTCTGGGTGCCCCTATTTTCCACACGGGCAGCTAGTAGTTTTGGTTTTGCAGATTTATATTCACAGGATCCTGGTTTACAGCTGGAATGATATCCGGAAAGCTCTGTATCTGTATATCACCTTCAGTTGTGCTTTGTATTACTTTCCGCTGCTATGTAATTTATTGTAATCTCTGATATTTATCGAATGTAATTTATTCAATTATACTCTGTATATTCTTGTATTCTGATGGAATTGTTGTAATAACAATGAAATGTTCTCCCGTCTGCGTTCATTTGTGTGTTGTTCTCAAAGTATCCGCCCTTTCCTTAACAGGGAAGAAACGGGTTCTCACAGTGGTATCAGAGCTTTGGTTTACAGAGCTCGAGAACAAGACACATTAGAACCATACGAAAGAATTCATCAGATATTGGATTAGTAATATCCAATTAGAATGACTCGTTAGAGATGGGATCAGTAGTATCCTAGAACGGGTGTGAAGAGTATATTTTTCAAGTGAAAACAATTTTGTTTTGAAAATTTAAATCGTTTTATACGTATTTGAATATTTATTTATTTTGAACATGGACAATCTAATATATAAAGATTTTGCATATATGCGTCATGAACGTATATTCGAAGTTTTAATATATTGGACAGATATAGAATCACATTATAGACACCCGGAGATGATTCTGATGATTGATATATCATCATCAGAATTTGTGTTCGTGTTTCGAAGGTATGACATCTATATATTTCCATTAGGCTGGTGTGAGAACCAAAACCAATATAGCTAGATTTATTGTTGTGAATTGGCATCAAAAACATGATTTTTTGTATATGTATCAAAATTTATGAATTTGAAACTCTAATTCACTAATTGATAGATGTTTGTGTTGTTTGTTTATTTATTTGACAATTTTGAACCATTTAGCCTAATTGAACCAAATATTGAACTGTATTGAAAATTGGTCGCATTTGCTTGCATATACATATACTTACATTGAACAGGTCATAGCAAGGAGGCTAGAACCGAAGAATAAAAAAAAATTGCCCGACAAATAGGTACATGTTTATTACATAATTTACTGTTTTGTTTGGGTGATGATGATTTTATGAGCCTATTGGCTTTTTCTTTTTCTTTTTGAGATCAGAAGGCCTGTATGGAAATTTCGGGATTTTCCCGTGGCTCCCGGTGCAGGGGAGGTTATGGCGAAATTTTTCAAAAATTTAGGGCGTTAGCCAAATTTTTGAAGAATTGGAAAATTCTCAGAAACTGAAAGGTTGGAGAATGGAAGCCAAATCGAACGTAGAGTTGATTAATCAAACCACTTTCGGCTTTTTTCCTTTTCGGGGATGAAAAGTTTTAAGTGGGGGAGATTGTAATAACCCGGAAAATCAGGGCCAGTTTAAAATTTTTATTTTGGCAATTTTAGCGAATTTTGAACATTTAAAATAGATTATTTTAAATAATATCGACGAGAAATTTATTTTGAATATAATTAGAACGTATATATTTATACGCGTCGTCGTTAGAATATAAATATTTATATATAATTATAAATAGAATTGAAAATGGCGCGGTAGTTCGATAATTCGATTTCAAACTTCAATTGAACATACCGGGTGCAAAACAATCCGGATTTTAGTGAAACCAAAAAAATTAGGATCTAATTGATGATATCTTTCCAACGAATCCGAAAAAACAAAATTTCATAGCGGGAATTAAAAGATATGTCCAGTTGAAAATTCTGAATAGTCGCTATGGAATTCGGGCCCTTAATAATGAACATTTTGAAAACGACCTCGGATTTCGACGAAACCACTTTTGTTGGATCCGTGATGTCAAATTATTGCTAGGTTTCAAATTTCATAATTTTTCGAATCAATTTGTGAGCGTGGCAAAGGAAAACGCGTTTGACCAGTTTCAGTTGATTTTAATCGACTGGAAAATGGCCATTTTTCAAACGGTCTCAGAATTCGACGAAACTAGTTTTGTTAGGACCGTATCGTCAATACGAAGCTAGAAAATATTTTTCCGGAAATTTTCTAGTTAGTATGTGACCCCGGAAAATTGAAATGCGCGTTCAAATTCAATATATAGAGTTATATGTTGATTTGACGGAAACTGATTCAAACGATCGAATCAGCTTGCAATACATATCCCATTGTGTTCGGAATAGGGGTAAAAAGCTATGGACGACAGGAGGTGGACCTCGTTTAGAGGTCGTATGTAAAAGTCAACTTTTTGCAATTAAATTAATTAAATTAAAATCCTCTCTCTCCTCACCCTCTTCCTTTAGCTTCTGCCCCCCTGTTATAATTCAGTTAGAAGAAAAGAAAAAAACCTACAGACCTAGTTCTAGCCGCCAGCCCCCCTCCCCCGTCCATCGTCGCCGTCGAGCCACCAGGGGGGGTGCTCCCCCATCGCCTTGGCCTCGCCGCACACACAACCCCCAACGCTCTCTCCTCCTCATGACAGCGAACCCCCATCCACCGCAAACCCCAAAACCGCCTAGCCGAGCCTCCTGCGCACCTCCCCCTCCATCGCCTATTCCTCCACCGCACCCTCCCTCTTCTCCTCCTCTCGATTCCCTCGCTTCCCTCCCTCACGGTGACGCGCCCCCCCTCCCCCCTTTTTTGTTGGCCGTTGACGTTCGAGATTCCCCCCAGTCACCCGCAAAGCCACGCAACGCTTCTCCCTTCCCTCTCCTTCACAATCACTGTAAGTTTTGTGATTATTTTAATTAAGTGATATAGTGAAAAATACGATTTTTATTATGAGAATGACGTGATTTTTATATATACAGCAAACGATGAAATGAAAATATAATTTTCATATTATATAGATGATAAAAATGTGATCTTTATATGGTAGTAAGTAAAAAGACGATATTTTGATATAAGTAGTGAAGTAAAAATACGATTTTTACTTCGGTAAAAATATAAATTTTATATTATAGAAGGAGTAAAGATGAAATCTATATTTTTGAAAAGATGAAATCTATATTTTTGAAAAGATGAAATCTATATTTTTGAAAAGGCGAAATCCATATATATGAAAAGAGCCATATTTTTGAAAGTCGATATTCTTATAAGTGAAAGGAATTATAAAAATATAATCTTTATCGATACGAACACTGTTATCAAAATTCGATTTTTATATATTGAATAGCATAGTAAAAATTCGATTTTTATATATTGAATAGCATAGTAAAAATTCGATTTTTATATATTGAATAGCATAGTAAAAATTCGATTTTTATATATTGAATAGCGAAGTAAAAATTCGATTTTTATATATTGAATGGCGAAGTAAAAAAATGTGATTTTTACATATGTAGTGAAAGCGGACAACGAAAGCGACAAAAGGCGAGAACGACGAAGATTTCTACTTAAGAAGTGTCGTGAACTTGGATAGCTATCTGTGAGAATTTCTCGCTCTTCAATTTCTTTTCTAGTTATATATATATACTAGGATGCAGACGATGCTTAGTAGCACCCGACACAATTGTCCACAGACCATGGACTTGTTTGTTTGATTGCAAAAATTAGTTAGATTATTTGATTGAAATTTGAATTGCTTGGTGAAATGAAATTGATTTGATTGATGTGTGAATGGCGTGGGCCTTCACTAGACCGGGGATAAGGCTAGGCCTCGTCCCGTTTCTAGTATCGTGCCGTTATGCCGCCGAAATTTTCTAAAATAAGTTAGAAAAATAAAAATATCATTTTTTTTAAAAGAATGAACTGAATAGAAATTCATAAGTTAAAATAAAATGTTTTGTCGTTAAAAATATAATTTTTAACGTGAATGTGAATAAATAAATATTCATTTACAAACCGGACGGTTTGTTTATGTACACCTATTTGAAGGACATTGATTGGGTCGATAAATTTTACACATCGCCCAACTGCACAAATAAAAATATGTGTTTGTTGATTTGAAACCCCACACGGGTGTTGGGATGAAATTTGAAGTTCACTCATCCTGATTGATTAAATATGTCGATCGATTGATTGACAGGCTGTTATAAGCGTTAGATATTTATATTTGATGCTTATACAGTGTAGTGCACCTTGGTTGATGGTTGATTATTTTTCAATGCTATTATATACGTGTGATGTATGAAAATCCATATAATTAACATTGTATGGTGATTGATTGGGCCTCATTCCAATTTAGAAGATAAAGAATATTATAAAGTAAAGGTTCATGTGTTGACTGTACTCATTCGTGAGATTAGTCATGTGTTGAACGAAATATTTTAACAATAAAATTTATATCTTTATCAATATAAAGTAAAGGTTCATGTGTTGACTGTACTCATCCATTGAGATTAGTCATGTGTTGAACGATATAATTTAACAAAAATAGTCACACGTGGACAGTACTCATTCGTTGAGATTAGTCGTGTGTTGACAAAAATAAATACTCATTTGTTGGAAATAGAAATATTTGAAATAGAATATTTGAAAATAGAAATATATGAAGCCGTGTTGATTAGATTGACGCCATTTTGATGCGAATGATATTTATATCGATTTATTCATTTTAAAATGAATATTGAAAAGTGATTTTGAAATCGAATATTTTGAAATGAAATTTGAATTGAAACGAATAGAAAACCAATTTGAATTGAATTGAATATAAAACGAATTTGAATCGAATCGAATTGAATAGAAAATGAATTGAATATAAAACGAATTTGAATTGAATAGAAAATGATTTGAATAAAACGAATTTGAATTGAATCGAATTGAATAGAAAATGAATTGAATATAAAACGAATTTGAATTGAATTGAATTGAATTGAATTGAAAACGATTTCGAAATGAATTGAATTGAAAACGATTTCGAAATGAATTGAATATAAAACGATTTCGAAATGAATTGAATATAAAACGAATTCGAATTGAATTGAATTGAAAAGGAAATGAATTCGAATTGAATTGAAATCGATTTGAATCTGAATCAAATAGAAATGAAAGTAAAAAGGATTTAGAATAGAAAATTCAATTTTGATTTGAATTTGAAATAAAGGTTGAAATTGTTTTTGAAACGAATTCAAAACTATTTATAAAATTCGTTTTAAATAGAAATCGACGAAATATATATTATATATATATTATATATATAATATAATGGCCTGAATAGAACGCGTCGCGCCGCGGCAGTTCGTGAATTTCGACCATTTATTTCAAACGGACATTACGGGAGATCCGACCGTAGGATTCTCCTAAAACTGGAACCGTTGGGTTCGTATCGAAAAGAGCTTTCTAAATAATATTAGAAATTTGAAATCTAACGGTTGGATTTGGAGTTACGTCCAAATCAAATTCGGAAAAAGTCGCTGTAAGTGCAGTTCGATGGCCGTTGATGGAAATCGACTGTACGGGCCTTAATAAAATTATTAAAAATAGTAATAATTTGTGTAAAATCATAAGAAATGATTTGGGAAAAATCGGGATGAAAAACTCCATATTTGAAATGATAAAAATAGATTTTTATCAAAATGAACTAGTTTTGAACTGAAATTAAAACCCATTTATTTTTAAATAAATAAGTTGGATTTGAAATGGGTTTAAATAGAATTGATTCATGGGTTTATCGTGAACTGTGTTTTAAATAACACTAGTTCTTTAACCCGAAAATAAATAGGATGTGATTTGGGTTTATCGTGAACTGTGTTTTAAGTGACACTAGTTCTTTAACCCAGTAAAAGGAGTTTTAATGAATCTGCAATTAAATTGAAATGTGAATAGATAATCTGAATTATCAAATTTGGAAAATGAGCTAGAATGGGGTATCGCCAGTTTTGCTCCAAAGCGATAGTTAAATCTTTAATTAGATTTGAATGTGAAATGGTAATTAATCTTACCGATAACACCATAGTATTAGATATGGAGTATTACCAGTTTGGTTTCATGGGATGAATAGGTTGGGATTGGGAAATAAAATAAATAATTACTTCGGTATGGTTCGCTAATCTCGACTAGTTTAGAAAACCATAACCTGGTTTGAAATGACATCCAAAGTAAGATTAAAGGATAAATTTTAAAGAATTTATCTTGGATAAAATTAATGGGAACCTTTCCCTAAAAATGTGATTTTGTGAATAAAAGAATATTCTGAATTGGAATGAGGCGTATGTTGTGTTTGTGTAACATTTGCTTTAATATACGCGGGTTGTTCGGAAAAGCCAGGTTTATACCCATTCTGAATAACCGATTCGACGATAAGTCGAAGATGAAGACAGTGGTCAAAGACCGGAAGTCTTCACATCGTTTGGATAATTACTGACGATCCTGATTGGGCTGTACACCCAAGAGGATGGAAATAGTTGGTGGTCGTCCAGACGTACTTGGAGATGGATGGATATGCGAGGAAAGTGCCTCCGGTTTCGTTCAGACCCAGAACGAACTTGTAAATGGATTGTGTGTCTGACATCGAATTTTATTCTGTGTTGATTGATTTCTGTTAAATATATATCTGTTTGGCGGCAGAGAATTTATTCTCTTGCTTAACGCCCTTCTCTGAGACGTACGAGCTTAGAGGGTATATATTGATAGATATCAATCGCATGGCATGAACTGCCTGTGTGGCACGCTGAGTTGCATAGATCAAGGCTTCTGTTGAAAAGCAAAGTCTTGTGGTTGATGATCAAAGCACGGCCTTTGTGGCGTAGCTTTGTGTATAACGTGAATTCGCGAGCCTCACACCTCGGTATGAGTTAAAAACGGGATAAGGACCCAAGGAGTGCATGACGTTTCTTTCTAGCTATGGTGGTGTCAGTGACTTACCAGCCCTGACATTTATATACTTTTCACCTATGTGGTTGTTGGAATGCGAGGCGCCTCGATTATAGGTCTGTAAGGACCAGGAAACGTGTGTTCAGGAATAACTAATCCTCTAACGTAAGTGAGGACCGGCCTTGGAGGATCCGGGGTTGCCCAGAGTGCGTAACCCTGGGACATTTGCTAGAGTGTCTCGAACGCGGAGAGGAGCTTGCCCCTTGCCTCGACTCATGACGGAATCCAATTTCCAATACGTGTATTGCGGTTTTAATTGTAGAACTAGTATGGCGACATAATATATGGTACCCATGTCGTCTATGATTTATATTTATGATTGAAATTGTTTTGACACTATACACTTATTATAGTATCAAATGATTTGTTTTTAAACGTACCAAGCATGTTTGGCTATTATAAGGGAAAACCCTATCCTCCGGCTTGCGTTGCATTGTGTGATGGGACCTGGGTCTTATAATAGCTTCATTTTTCGAAAAAGCATTGCGTTGTTTATTCTATGCACTGGTATTCTTGGGTGGAAACCCGTTCCGTGTTATACGGCGTGGTCCCTTGAATTACTCTCTTTTAAAGTAAAGTTTTAAATAACTGTTTTAGTTCTCACACCAGTCACATGACTGACCTGGAGTTTATTGTTTTAACCTAAACTCTGGGTGCCCCTATTTTCCACACGGGCAGCTTGTAGTTTTGGTTTTGCAGATTTATATTCACAGGATCCTGGTTTACAGCTGGAATGATATCCGGAAAGCTCTGTATCCGTATATCACCTTCAGGTGTGCTTTGTATTACTTTCCGCTGCTATGTAATTTATTGTAATCTCTGATATTTATCGAATGTAATTTATTCAATTATACTCTGTATATTCTTGTATTCTGATGGAATTGTTGTAATAGCAATGAAATGTTCTCCCGTTTGCGTTCATTTGTGTGTTGTTCTCAAAGTATCCGCCCTTTCCTTAACGGGGAAGAAACGGGTTCTCACAGTGGTATCAGATCTTTGGTTTACAGAGCTCGAGAACAAGACACATTAGAACCATACGAAAGAATTCATCAGATATTGGTTTAGTAATATCCAATTAGAATGACTCGTTAGAGATGGGATCAGTAGTATCCTAGAACGGGTGTGAAGAGTATATTTTCAAGTGAAAACAATTTTGTTTTGAAAATTTAAATCGTTTTATACGTATTTAAATATTTATTTATTTTGAACATGGACAATCCAATATATAAAGATTTTGCATATACGCATCATGAACGTATATTCGAAGTTTTAATATATTGGATAGATATAGAATCACATTATAGACACCTGGAGATAATTCTGATGATTGATATATCATCATCAGAATTTGTGTTCGTGTTTCGAAGGTATGACATCTATATATTTCCATTAGACTGGTGTGAGAACCAAAACCAATATAGCTAGATTTATTGTTGTGAATTGGCATCAAAAACATGATTTTTTTGTATATGTATCAAAATTTATGAATTTGAAACTTTAATTCACTAATTGATAGATGTTTGTGTTGTTTGTTTATTTATTTGACAATTTTGAACCATTTAGCCTAATTGAACCAAATATTGAACTGTATTGAAAATTGGTCGCATTTGCTTGCATATACATATACTTACATTGAACAGGTCATAGCAAGGAGGCTAGAGCCGAAGAATAAAATTTGTTTGCCCGACAAATAGGCACATGTTTATTACATAATTTACTGTTTTGTTTGGGTGATGATGATTTTATGAGCCTATTGGCTAGCCGCTTGGCTTTTTATTTTTATTTTTGAGATCAGAATGCCTGTATGGCAATTTCGGGATTTTCCCGTGGCTCCCGGTGCAGGGGAGGTTATGGCAAAAAATTTCGAAAATTTAGGGTGTTAGCCAAATTTTTGAAGAATTGGAAAATTCTCAGAAACTGAAAGGTTGGAGAATGGAAGCCAAATCGAACGTAGAGTTGATTAATCAATCCACTTTCGGATTTGTTCCTTTTCGGGGACGAAAAGTTTTAAGTGGGGGAGATTGTAATAACCCGGAAAATCTGAGCCATTTTAAAAATTTTATTTTGGCAATTTTAGCGAATTTTGAACATTTAAAATAGATTATTTTAAATAATATCGACGAGAAATTTATTTTGAATATAATTAGAACGTATATATTTATACGCGTCGTCGTTAGAATATAAATATTTATATATAATTATAAATAGAATTGAAAATGGCGCGGTAGTTCGATAATTCGATTTCAAACTTCAATTGAACATACCGGGTGCAAAACAATCCGGATTTTAGTGAAACCAAAAACATTAGGATCTAGTTGATGATATCTTTCCAACGAATCCGAAAAATCAAAATTTCATAGCGGGAATCAAAAGGTATGTCCAGTTGAAAATTCTGAATAGTCGCTATGGAATTCGGGCCCTTAAAATGAACATTTTGCAAACGATCTCGGATTTCGACGAAACCACTTTTGTTGGATCCGTGATGTCAAATTATTGCTAGGTTTCAAATTTCATAATTTTTCGAATCAATTTGTGAGCGTGGCAAAGGAAAACGCGTTTGACCAGTTTAAGTTGATTTTAATCGACTGGAAAATGGCCATTTTTCAAACTGTCTCAGAATTCAACGAAACTAGTTTTGTTAGGACCGTATCGTCAATACGAAGCTAGAAAATATTTTTCTGGAAATTTTCTAGTTAGTATGTGACCCCGGTAAATTGAAATGTGCGTTCAAATTCAATATATAGAGTTATATGTTGATTTGACGGAAACTGATTCAAACGATCGAATCAGCTTGCGATACATATCCCATTGTGTTCGGAATAGGGGTAAAACGCTATGGACGATAGGCGGTGGACCTCGTTTAGAGGTCGTATGTAAAAGTCAACTTTTTGCAATTAAATTAAAATCCTCTCTCTCCTCACCCTCTTCCTTTAGCTTCTGCCCCCCCCCCCCCGTTATAATTCAGTTAGAAGAAAAGAAAAAAACCTACAGACCTAGTTCTAGCCGCCAGCCCCCCCCCCCCCCCCCCCCGGTCCATCGTCGCCGTCGAGCCACCAGGGGGGTGCTCCCTCATCGCCTTGGCCTCGCCGCACCCACAATCCCCGACGCTCTCTCCTCCTCGTGACAGCGAACCCCCATCCATCGCAAACCCCAAAACCGCCTAGCCGAGCCTCCTGCGCACCTCCCCCTCCATCGCCTATTCCTCCACCGCACCCTCCCTCTTCTCCTCCTCTCGATTCCCTCGCTTCCCTCCCTCACGGTGACGCCCCCCCCCCCTTTTTGTTGGCCGTTGACGTTCGAGATTCCCCCCAGTCACCCGCAAAGCCACGCAACGCTTCTCCCTTCCCTCTCCTTCACAATCACTGTAATTTTTGTGATTATTTTAATTAAGTTATATAGTTAAAAATACGTTTTTTATTATGAGAATGACGTGATTTTTATATATACGGCAAACGATGAAATGAAAATATAATTTTCATATTATATAGATGATAAAAATGTGATCTTTATATGGTAGTAAGTAAAAAGACGATATTTTGATATAAGTAGTGAAGTAAAAATATGACTTTTACTTCGGTAAAAATATAAATTTTATATTATAGAAGGAGTAAAGATGAAATCTATATTTTTGAAAAGATGAAATCTATATATTTGAAAAGATGAAATCTATATTTTTGAAAAGGTGAAATCCATATATATGAAAAGAGCCATATTTTTGAAAGTCGATATTTTTATAAGTGAAAGGAATTATAAAAATATAATCTTTATCGATACGAACACTGTTATCAAAATTCGATTTTTATATATTGAATAGCATAGTAAAAATTCGATTTTTATATATTGAATAGCGTAGTAAAAATTCGATTTTTATATATTGAATAGCATAGTAAAAATTCGATTTTTATATATTGAATAGCATAGTAAAAATTCGATTTTTATATATTGAATAGCGAAGTAAAAATTCGATTTTTATATATTGAATGGCGAAGTAAAAAATGTGATTTTTACATATGTAGTGAAAGCGGACAACGAAAGCGACAAAAGGCGAGAACGACGAAGATTTCTACTTAAGAAGTGTCGTGAAGTTGGATAGCTATCTGTGAGAATTTCTCACTCTTCAATTTCTTTTCTAGTTATATATATACTAGGATGCAGACGGTGCTTAGTAGCACCCGACACAATTGTCCACAGACCATGGACTTGTTTGTTTGATTGCAAAAATTAGTTAGATTATTTGATTGAAATTTGAATTGCTTGGTGAAATGAAATTGATTTGATTGATGTGTGAATGGCGTGGGCCTTCACTAGACCGGGGATAAGGCTAGGCCTCGTCCCGTTTCTAGTATCGTGTCGTTATGCCGCCGAAATTTTCTAAAATAAGTTAGAAAAATAAAAATATCATTTTTTTTTTAAAGAATGAACTGAATAGAAATTCATAAGTTAAAATAAAATGTTTTGTCGTTAAAAATATAATTTTTAACGTGAATGTGAATAAATAAATATTCATTTACAAACCGGACGGTTTGTTTATGTACACCTATTTGAAGGACATTGATTGGGTCGATAAATTTTACACATCGCCCAACTGCACAAATAAAAATCTGTGTTTGTTGATTTGAAACCCCACACGGGTGTTGGGATGAAATTTGAAGTTCACTCATCCTGATTGATTAAATATGTCGATCGATTGATTGATAGGCTGTTATAAGCGTTAGATATTTATATTTGATGCTTATACAGTGTAGTGCACCTTGGTTGATGGTTGATTATTTTTCAATGCTATTATATACGTGTGATGTATGAAAATCCATATAATTAACATTGTATGGTGATTGATTGGGCCTCATTCCAATTTAGAAGATAAAGAATATTATAAAGTAAAGGTTCATGTGTTGACTGTACTCATTCGTGAGATTAGTCATGTGTTGAACGAAATATTTTAACAATAAAATTTATATCTTTATCACTATAAAGTAAAGGTTCATGTGTTGACTGTACTCATCCGTTGAGATTAGTCATGTGTTGAACGAAATAATTTAACAAAAATGTCACACATGGACAGTACTCATTCGTTGAGATTAGTCGTGTGTTGACAAAATAAATACTCATTTGTTGGAAATAGAAATATTTGAAATAGAATATTTGAAAATAGAAATATATGAAGCCGTGTTGATTAGATTGACGCCATTTTAATGCGAATGATATTTATATCGATTTATTCATTTTAAAATGAATATTGAAAAGTGATTTTGAAATCGAATATTTTGAAATGAAATTTGAATTGAAACGAATAGAAAACCAATTTGAATTGAATTGAATATAAAACGAATTTGAATCGAATCGAATTGAATAGAAAATGAATTGAATATAAAACGAATTTGAATTGAATAGAAAATGATTTGAATAAAACGAATTTGAATTGAATCGAATTGAATAGAAAATGAATTGAATATAAAACGAATTTGAATTGAATTGAATTGAATTGAAAACGATTTCGAAATGAATTGAATTGAAAACGATTTCGAAATGAATTGAATATAAAACGATTTCTAAATGAATTGAATATAAAATGAATTCGAATTGAATTGAATTGAAAAGGAAATGAATTCGAATCGAATTAAAATCGATTTGAATCTGAATCAAATAGAAATGAAAGTAAAAAGGATTTAGAATAGAAAATTCAATTTTGATTTGAATTTGAAATAAAGGTTGAAATTGTTTTTGAAACGAATTCAAAACTATTTATAAAATTCGTTTTAAATAGAAATCGATGAAATATATATTATATATATTATATATATAATATAATGGCCTGAATAGAACGCGTCGCACCGCGGTAGTTCGTGAATTTCGACCATTTATTTCAAACGGACATTACGGGAGATCCGACCGTCGGATTCTCCTAAAACCGGAACCGTTGGGTTCGTATCGAAAAGAGCTATCTAACGAATATTAGAAATTTGAAATCTAACGGTTGGATTTGGAGTTACGTCCAAATCAAATTCGGAAAAAGTCGCTGTAAGTGCAGTTCGATGGCCGTTGATGGAAATCGACTGTACGGGCCTTGATAAAATTATTAAAAATAGTAATAATTTGTGTAAAATCATAAGAAATGATTTGGGAAAAATCGGGATGAAAAACTCCATATTTGAAAAGATAAAAATAGATTTTTATCGAAATAAACTAGTTTTGAACTGAAATTAAAACCCATTTATTTTTAAATAAATAAGTTGGATTTGAAATGGGTTTAAATAGAATTGATTCATGGGTTTATCGTGAACTGTGTTTTAAATAACACTAGTTCTTTAACCCGAAAATAAATAGGATGTGATTTGGGTTTATCGTGAACTATGTTTTAAATGACACTAGTTCTTTAACCCAGTAAAAGGAGTTTTAATGAATCTGCAATTAAATTGAAATGTGAATAGATAATCTGAATTATCAAATTTGGAAAATGAGCTAGAATGGGGTATCGCCAGTTTTGCTCCAAAGCGATAGTTAAATCTTTAATTAGATTTGAACGTGAAATGGTAATTAATCTTACCGATAACACCATAGTATTAGATATGGAGTATTACCAGTTTTGCTTCATGGGATGAATAGGTTGGGATTGGGAAATAAAATAAATAATTACTTTGGTGTGGTTCGCTAATCTCGACTAGTTTAGAAAACCATAACCTGGTTTGAAATGACATCCAAAGGAAGATTAAAGGATAAATTTTAAAGAATTTATCTTGGATAAAATTAATGGGAACCTTTCCCTAAAATTTTGATTTTGTGAATAAAAGAATATTCTGAATTGGAATGAGGCGTATGTTGTGTTTGTGTAACATTTGTTTTAATATACGCGGGTTGTTCGGAAAAGTCGGGTTTATACCCATTCTGAATAACCGATTCGACGATAAGTCAAAGATGAAGACGGTGGTCGAAGACCGGAAGTCTTCACGTCGTTTGGATAATTACTGACGATCCTGATTGGGATGTACACCCAAGAGGATGGAAATAGTTGGTGGTCGTCCAAACGTACTTGGAGATGGATGGATATGCGAGGAAAGTGGCTCCGGTTTCGTTCAGACCCAGAACGAACTTGTAAATGGATTGTGTGTCTGACATCGGATTTTATTCTGTGTTGATTGATTTCTTTTAAATATATATATCTGTTTGGCGGCAGAGAATTTATTCTCTTGCTTAACGCCCTTCTCTGAGACATACGAGCTTAGAGGGTATATATTGATAGATATCAATCGCATGGCATGAACTGCCTGTGTGGCACGCTGAGTTGCATAGATCAAGGCTTCTGTTGAAAAGCAAAGTCTTGTGGTTGATGATCAAAGCACGACCTTTGTGGCGTAGCTTTGTGTATAACGTGAATTCGCGAGCCTCACACCTCGGTATGAGTTAAAAACGGGATAAGGACCCATGGAGTGCATGACGTTTCTTTCTAGCTATGGTGGTGTCAGTGACTTACCAGCCCTGACATTTATATACTTTTCACCTATGTGGTTGTTGGAATGCGAGGCGCCTTGATTATAGGTCTGTAAGGACCGGGAAACGTGTGTTCAGGAATAACTAATCCTCTAACGTAAGTGAGGACCGGCCTTGGAGAATCCAGGGTTGCCCAGAGTGCGTAACCCTGGGACATTTGCTAGAGTGTCTCGAACGCGGAGAGGAGCTTGCCCTTGCCTCGACTCATGACGGAATCCAATTTCCAATACGTGTATTGCGGTTTTAATTGTAGAACTAGTATGGCGACATGATATATGGTACCCATGCCGTCTATGATTTATATTTATGATTGAAATTGTTTTGACACTATACACTTATTATAGTATCAAATGATTTGTTTTTAAAAGTACCAAGCATGTTTGGCTATTATAAGGGAAAACCCTATCCTCCGGCTTGCGTTGCATTGTGTGATGGGACCTGGGTCTTATAATAGCTTCATTTTTCAAAAAAGCATTGCGCTGTTTATTCTATGCACTGGTATTTTTGGAAGGAAACCTGTTCCGTATTATACAGCGTGGTCCCTTGAATTACTCTCTTTTAAAGTAAAGTTTTAAATAACTGTTTTAGTTCTCACACCAGTCACATGACTGACCTGGAGTTTATTGTTTTAACCTAAACTCTGGGTGCCCCTATTTTCCACACGGGCAGCTAGTAGTTTTGGTTTTGTAGATTTATATTCACAGGATCCTGGTTTACAGCTGGAATGATATCCGGAAAGCTCTGTATCCGTATATCACCTTCAGTTGTGCTTTGTATTACTTTCCGCTGCTATGTAATTTATTGTAATCTCTGATATTTATCGAATGTAATTTATTCAATTATACTCTGTATATTCTTGTATTCTGATGGAATTGTTGTAATAACAATGAAATGATCTCCGTCTGCGTTCATTTGTGTGTTGTTCTCAAAGTATCCGCCCTTTCCTTAACGGGAAAGAAACGGGTTCTCACAGAATTGAAATTAAAACCCTGGAGATTTGGAAAGGTGTTTGTAAATGGATTTGGAATTAATATATGAGAATTTTAAAATCCTAGGAGATTTTAAATTGTTTTACAAGCATTGTGAAAGGTATTTTGAAATATATTTCAAAATGAAAGTGTTTAAAGAATGAGTGTTAAAAAGTGATATAGTATTAAACTCACTTCGGTTGCTGGGAAATAATTTTGATGATGATCCAGACATCATCGGTGTTCATTTTCAAGCTTCTAAATGATGGATTACTACCAAAGATTTTGTTTTTGAACTGTTTGGAGGAAACAAGTTGTTCAGAAATTCAAATTTTTTGAATTGTTATTATGATTTCAAATTGATTTGAAATAAAAATCCGCAATTTAAATTCTGGAATTTAAATTTAACTTATGACGTTAAATAGATTGAGATGGTAAAGTAAATAAATAAATTTGAAATTAACTTGAAATAAGTTAAATAAAACTGGATTTGATTAGAGAATAATATGGAATGGAATTGAGTTGATAAGTTAAGAGTTTGGAATTTGAGATTGGAGTTCGAATGAAAGTCGACTAGGATATGAGCGAATGATTTGGTTTGAGAATAAACTGATTAGAGATTGATTGGGATGACATTGGTATATGCAGAATTGGTAACAGATAGAAATGATATAATGATATGCCCAACAAAAAGGTACAAGTATATTTTACATGGATATGAGATTTTTATGAGCCGAATTGTCAAGCCACTTGGCTGTTTGATTTTCTTTTGGGTTGGAGAAGGCCAATAGAGGCGAGTTGTAGTTGTACCTATTGTGCCGTACAGAGAAGGTGTTGGCGAAATTTTTCGAAAATTTAAGGTGTTAGAAAATTTTCAAGATTTTTGAAAATTTTCGTTAATAGAAATAAATTAATATTTTAATTAAAATAAATTGGTTCAGTAAAACCGGAGTTAGGAAGTAAACAAATAAATTTTAACCCAGTTACAGGGTTCATTTACCTTAGTAATTTCAGGGACGAAATTCTTTTAAGGGGGAAAGAATGTAACGACCCGTATTTTTAACGGTATAGTAATTAATTAATTTAATTATTTAAATAGTAGTTAGAAATTTAAATGGTTGTTTAATTAAATAACATTGAATATTTAATTAATATAAATAATAGAATAATATATTTATTTCCGAAATAGTTGGAAATAGCGGAATCCCCAATGTTGTGTGAATTGGACAATTTAAAATATATAATTCAGTTTAGAATTGAATTATATTAACGAAATTATTTTTAAACGTCAGTTAAACATATAATTTATATTATAATTATAATCGAGCTCGAAATGGCGTTGGCAGCTCGTAATTTTGGCGATTCGAACTTTAAACGAATGTACAGAATCCGTTTTAAGTCGGATTTCTGTGAAACAAGAAACGTTCGGATCTGGTGAAGTATATTTTTCTAATGGAAGAGAAAATTCGAGATCATGTAGGTTTTGATTTATGATTAAACCAAACTTTCGAAAAGTCGCTATGGAATTCCTTTATAAATTATAACTATTTATATATACTATAATTGGATTTTCAATATAAATTGAATACTGATTTAACCTGGATTTGAAATGTCGAGTTATAAATTCAGACAGGGATATTCTAGAGCTGTATGATATTCTAATGTGAATATATATGATAATATTAATTTATTAATCTTAAATTAAATTGTTTTTAAATATATTAATATTTAAATGGGTTTATATAGAGCTTTAAAAATAGCCAGTTTTGCAAACGACCTTCGTTTTCGACAAAACTAATTTTGTTGGATCCGGAATATTAAATTATTGTTAGATTTCAATTTTCATGATTTTTTGAGTCGTATGTGGCCGTACGGGATTTTAATGTGAAAAACAGTCAATAATATGACTATAAAAATACGATGTGTGAGCCAACGGACTCGGAATTCGACAAAACAAGTTTCATTGGGTCAGTAATGTCAAATTGTAGTTGTATGTCCATTTTCATTGAAATTGGATACTGTATGTGGTCGTACGATTTTTTAACAACAAATACATATAGCGTTGCTTAAAAATAAATATAAAATCGAATAAAAATAATAATATTTCTATTCTATAAATACCCACTCACACTTCTTAACCCTAGACTTTTTCCTCTTCAGTCAAACAGATTTCCGCCGCATCTCTTCTTCATCATTTCAGCAAAACACGATCTTCATAAATCCATTTAAAGCCTAATGAAATTCCTAAAATCAAAATATTTAATTGCATGGACTCATGGAGGCATTCTCTACAGCCAGGTACAAATTTGGTGTAATTCGATCCATAATCTGGAGTTTGGAAATAAGACCGCGCGAGCTAGGGTTCAAAGTTTTGGAAGTTTGAGGATTTAATTGATGAATCCGAGTGTGTTTTTGGGATCGCAATGGAGTTTAGCAACGTTTGGGAAACCTTGGTGGATTTCGATGAGATTTTGGATCGGTATTATCATCGTGCCGTACTGGGAGGGTGCGAGATCGGAAGTTGAATAACGACGTCGAGTTTAACATTTTGGACATGATCGCATGAAGGAGATGAAGACGAGTATCGTGGTGATTTTAGATTGGGTTTTTATCGAGTAAAGTGAGGAGGACGTTGGGGTTGAAGTCTTGGAAATGTCCTGATCTGGCGGGCTCGAATACGCTTGGTTTGGCAGGGAAGAGGTAATAAGCGCAATAAATTAAGGTTATGTATGGATTAAGGAATTAATTAATTAACTTCTTAAAGTTAATAATGGTTATTTTAATTCAAACCTAGTAAAATGCATATCTTTTCCGTACGTTATTAGAATTGAGCGAAACAGGATCCGTTGAGATCGTATGGACGAGGGCTACAACATAGAACTGAAGGGGAGTGAATTGCAGCTCGTTACATTTTATAGAGAAATGAATTGTCTGTTTGAATCAACCGATAATTATCGTTATTTAACGATGATCGTCCAATGTGAGTAAAACTCACTAACTCTGCACAGTTATATTTTTATAACTGATAAATGATGGTTGATTATTGTGTGTTGATTGTTTGGATGATTTGTTGATTGGTTGGTTGAAATTATAGATCTAGTGATATATATACACAAATATATATATATCGTTAATCGAATATTGATTCTGTTGATCATAATATTTCATGTTGAAATGAAAGTAAAGTTAATTATATTGTTTAACATCTGTGGATGCAGGGAAACAGGTTGGAGGGATCCAATTGGATTCCTCAAATATTATTAGTGTTTATTTTCATATATTGTGATATATGATGTGATATATTTTCTGTGATTGATTATGTATGTGTGGATGACACTAGCACTGTGATTTGGTATTTCTAAAATACCATAAGTAATACTAGGATGTAAAATGGGAATTTTCAAAGTGTATATTGAAAATAAAATATATTTATATAAAATCAATGGATTTTATAAAAGGAATTATTTGGGAAATAAATAGAATTATAAAAAGGAAATATTTATAAAATGAATCGAACTTTATAAAAAGGAAATATTTATAAAATGAATAGAATTTTATAAAAGGAAATATATGGAAAATAAATATTAAATGGAAATCTGTTTTTAACAAATAAATGGAAAAGATTAATCTAAAGTAGAGTTTAAATAGAATCTGATTTAACAGATAAATTGAGAAGATATATTTATAAATAATGTTTTTATAAATTAAACAAAATATTTATCATTCGATAAATGGAATATATAAGTCTGGACTTATATAGAGAAGTTGAAATCGGTTTTGACACCGATATTTTAAATAGAATGGGAACCCATCATTTATAAAGGGAATAATAAATGAGATTCAAGTGTTAGAAATAAAAATGGGATTTCATATGAAAAATTCTATGCATAGAAGTATAAATAGAATTTGGAAATGGGATATTATTTTAAAATACGAAATCAAACTTAATGGATTATATAAAAGAAATATTTTTCACATTCAATGTGAATAATGGATTAAAATAAATATTTTATAAATTAAAACATTTATAAGGAAAATTGGGTTTTGAAATAGTAATTCAAATGGGAATTTGAATGAGATAGTAAATTAGAGTTAATTGAATATTAGTTATTCGAATAGAGTTAATCGAATACTAGTTAATCGAATAAGAGTTAATCGAATATTACTTATTCAAATAGAGTTAATCGAATATAAGTTATTCGAATAGTGTTAATCGAAAATAAGTTAATCGAATTGAGTTAAATCGAATAAGAGTTAATCGAATAGAGTTAATCGAATTAGAGTTAATCGAATATAAGTTATTCGAAGAGAGTTAATCGAATATAAGTTATTCGAAAGAGTTAATCGAATAAAAGTTATTCAAAGAAAGTTAACCGAATATAAGTTATTCGAAGAGAGTTAATCGAAAATAAGTTATTCGAAGAGAGTTATCGAATAGAGATTATTTGAGAGAGAATTATACATTGAAATTCGATTTTATCGAAAAAGTACTATTCACTTTTCGTTTTTAATCAAGATTTATTTATTTATTTATTAACAAATTAGTTGTTTGTTTATTTATCCAAATTAATAAATAAAAGTTATATTTAAGTTATTATATTTCGGAAGCATGGGATTATAACACTACTGCTATAATCAAATGGTTTCTGTAAAAGAAGTGGATTCATAAATAGAATCCGAGAATTACGTAAGGAAGTTTGTTAAAGATTAAAATGAGGAACTTTGTCTATTTCGAGGTTATAAATGTTGTTCAGTTAAGGTCTGAGAGGTAGCTATACCCCAACTTGATTGACTTCAATTTTAACTAAGGAATGGTTAAGGTTCGATGGTGAAGGTTTGTTAAGTGAATTTAGTTAATGAGTGCAATGGTTTGAGTTGTCATAGCGATGTTTTATTTAAACATCTATTTAAATCCAATAAAGAAGTTTTGGAAATGTTTTCCAAATAAAAATCAGAAATGTTAATATAAAAAAATAGAAATGAGAGTAAATATGGAAATGTTTTCCAATGATTAACAACATATATTTTATAAATTTAGAAAATAAGAATTTACGAATATATGGAAACAAGAATAGGGAAATGGATAATTGAATGACAAATTAAATTAAAGGGGATCGATGTTGATTGACGATTTGCTCGGTAAGATTTCCATTTGGAAATACAACTTTTGTTTGTACACATATTTTCCTTTGATAGATAAATAAACGACTATCAAAGTTTTTGACCATTTCCGTTGTCAATATAGAGAGACTGGGATCGGATTTATTATCTGAAAACCACTCCGTATGGGCATTAGCATTGCGAATCAAATATGATGAAGACAATTGAAGATAGAGTTTATGAAAGGGCTGTTCTAGCGATCCTAGGTAGAAATTGCCTAAGATGGATTTACAGAATGGTACCTTCAGTCCGTCCAGTCCCAGGACGACCTGTATGGAAGAATGTCTGACAGAGTATATTTAATAGATCGCGTAAGTTGATCTCTTCAAACGTATTTACGTTTGGTGACAGAGGAATTCGTTTCTCTTAGCCGTATACCCGTGGTATTTTTGGAGAAATCAATTTGTGATTTGGCGGGTATGACGATGTGACATTCAAAGTGAATAAATGTGTGATCTGTACGTTATAGCCTCTGGCCTTAACAACCGAAAATGAAAAAAATCGGGCCGGCAGCATGGCTAAGTGGGTAGCTCCCAATTTCGGTGTATTATCACCTATCTAGAGAAATTCATTTCATTCTTTATTCTATTCGATGTTGTCCCATTCAAGAAAATGGTTGCTAATCTCAACCGTTGGTGATATACATTCGATACACTCAAGCGAAATGAGTGGTCGGTCATGTGTGGTCGAGTTACAAGATGTTCTTGCTGAACCCAGTGTATTCTCCTCTAGAGATACACTATCGGAAGGTGGTTCCATACTTTGTCATAGTTGGAAATTCATTACCTAATAAGTGCTCGCGGTTTGGATTACATATTATATATGTGGAACATGAGATGAAAGCGTTCTACTATATTGTTGTTTATTTGATTTAGACATTATTATAATATCAGAAGAGTATGGAGTTTAAAGTTATGTTTTGGGTTATTGTAAGGTAAAAACCATCCGTATTTTCATGTGGATTGGTCTTATGATTATTCCTTCTTTTAAAAGGATTTTAAAAGTTAAACAAATGTTTGGAGTTTATTCACACCAATCCCATGACTGACCCAGAGTTTATTTTGTTTTATTTTCCCTAAACTCTTGGGTGCCCAATTTTGTACGGTCAGTCAAGTAGTCAGGATTTTACAGATATACTGAGTGCTTGGAGCAGGAGGCTTCAGGATTTTATAGCAGTTGTTTATTTCCATTGTGTTATAAGTGTTGTACTCTGATAAATGTTATTGTATACATATACTGGTTTTATTTCAAATTAATGTTATATTTTATTCGTTCCGCTATGACATTCGTGTTACTCTGATATTCTATCTATGTTCTTCTTCTTCTATTCTAATTTTCTATCTAATTTATTCTCACCCTCTAACTTCTTCTATTAATGATCGGGGATATTCGAATGCCTGAATTTTCAACATGGGTTTTAGGTCGATTTTTTAGGTCGAAAATTCGCGTTCGTTACATTAATATTTCTGAGCGAATTATGATACCGGGTTGGCTTCGTAGGTTTCTAGAGGCCATGGCGCCTGCCGGTGGTCAAGCAGGCGTTCCTCACCAACTGCACCCACTGTTCCTCTTCCTCATCCACTTACTGATAATTTCTCTAAGATATGCAAAGATTTCTGTGCTATGGGCGGAAAGCCATTTCGAGGAACTGAGACTTTTATAGAAGCAAGGAATTGGCTTAAAGAGACGGAGGATTTGTTTGGAATTTTCGAAGTTGACGATCATAGGAAGATTCTGTAACACCCCATGTCCATTAATATCACTCACAAAGGGAATGCATTAATGTCCATGAAGCGTTATTGTTGTATAGAACAGATAAATTACAAGAATAAATAAATAAAACAACACATCGGAAGATAAAACTTATTTCATAGCATCATAATTCAAAAACAAGCTTACATAAGTAGTTTCCAAAACCATTACAACAGGATCAATAGTCTTTTCCAAAAACTTCAAGGTACATAAAGAAGCAAATACTTAAATAACATAAATGCATAAATCCCCACTGAGCATAAGCAAAGCCATAAAGATGAGAGAGTCCAAAGCGATACATCTGCTCTTTTCAAGCAACTGAAAGAAATCAGCACTAAGCTGTAGTATTCCCTCCTTGCGAAACTGGGGGGGGGAAGGAAAGAAAAGAGGTGGAAACAAATGGGTCAGACATAAAGTCTGGCGAGTCCAGCAATTTAAACAAATTATAGGTAAGGTAAATGATCAAGACATAAATAGGCATCATGATATGGCTGTAACATAGATAAGGTAGATAAAAAGGATGGACAAGATGATTTCGTTCTTAAGTACTAAGACAATCCTACACCTTGGCTAAGCGAACAACCCTCCAAGTACTAACCCTGAAGACCGAAGTCAACATCATACTAGCACCCAAAGGACTATCCAACTCAACCAACATGTATTTTTGTTACACCGCACTTTTGCTAAGTTACACCACATTACTTAATTGCACCACACATCTACTAGTCTCTTTTACTCAAGGTTGATCCCTTCCACTAATTGTACCCATATGACAAACTTGGTAGTTACTTGTACCTAGCTGCTATCGTAGGTGCCGGCTTGCTCCTACCACCGCTAAGGTACCCTTACTCTACCCATTCGATCGGCTCCTTAAACCCTGTAGGCACCCGTGCTGGCCCCACAGTGGGGTGTATCACTCCCTAAAGTGGCAACCCCGATACCAACATGAAATGCATGGCCATACCTACACGATGCAACAACGTCTTACCTACCAGCCCGGACACATGCACGCACATGAACCCGTTGGACTTGCGTTGCCACCACTATTCACGTTTTTGACCTCTTATATTCTGTAACAACCCAGAAAATATGAGCCAATTTAAAAATTTTAAATTGGTTATTTTAAAGAAATTTAAACAATTGAAATAGAATATTTCAATAAAATAAAGAGTTAGAAATGGTGCGGTAGTTTGAAATTTTGAATTCAAACTTTGACTGACTGTACCAGGTGCAAAATAAAACGGATTTTAGTGAAACCAAAAATATTTAAGTATGTTTATGAATATCTTTCTAACGAATCTGAAAAAACGAAGTTTCATAGCGGGAATCAAAAGTTATGGCCAAATGGATTTTCAGAAAGGTCGCTACAGAGAATATATAGCCCTTGAAAATAGACATTTTGCAAACGACCTCGGAATTCGACAAAACTACTTTTGTTGGATCCGGGATGCCAAATTATTGCTAGGTTCCAAATTTCATAATTTTTGAAGCTAGTATGTGAGCGTGGAAAAAGAAAATGTGTTTGGTCAATTTCTGTTAAACTGGATCGACCAGAAAATGGCCTTTTTTCGAACGGTCTCAGAATTTAACGAAACTAGTTTTGTTGGGACCGTATCATCAAAACATAACTGGATTTATTTTTCTGGAATTTTTCGAATCAGTTTGTGGCCCTGGCAAATTGAAATGTACGTTCAAATTGAATATTGAATGTTTTATATTTTAATTTGAAGGAAAACTGACTGAAATAGTCGAATGGGCCTACGAAACATATCCCAATGTGTTCGGAATGGGGATAATTAGCTAGGGACGATAGTCGTTAGGTTTGATTTGGAGTTCGTTTGAGAAAACACTATTTTTCAATTAAATATATATATATATATCGACCAATCGGAAAATTCCTTCATAAAAAAAATCCGCTTTCTCTCTCCCCGATCGTGATTAACGGCGGAAGCCTCTTCAAACCTTCCTCCTCCGATTCCTCCTCCTACGCTCAATAAAACACCATGGCCCAGTTGAGTTTTTTGTAGATCGTGACCTCCTCTTCAAATATATATAAGGAGCTCCCCCTATCGTCTGGTATTTTTAGAGTTTGAGCTCCCCGAAGCTGCTGCCTTTGCAGCGCCGCCGTACCCAAACCGCCGCGTTGAACTGGCCCTGACCACCACCGCCGCCTGTGCCTCTCCTCCCTCTTTGACACCACATAACCCGATCCTCCTATAGCGCAGCGGATTGGTCACAAAGTGGAAACCTAGATTTGAACATTTTCAGAAGGTAACGGCTTTAATTATTTTAAATGTTTTAATAGCACTTTAAAGCACTACGGTTTGTGATTTTACAATAAAAATCATATCTTTTTTGTTTCTAATCGAAATCCAGTGAAACAAGAGGCAGTGGACGCATGTGGACGTCTTCTACATTCTAGAAGAGACCGCATATTTTTCTGAGCCTTCTGCAATTTTTAGAAAAGCGACAAACCAGTGTGTGATTTCTAAACTGAAATGTGAATAGAAATGTGATATATAAATTATATAAGCGAAATATAAATTATATACATGTTGTATACCTCATGTACATGCGTTGTATAAGTTATATGAGCGAAGTATGAATTATACATGCATTGTATAAATAATATGCGTGCTGGAATGGAAATAAAATATATTTATATACGAATATATATATATATATACTCCCCTCGTCCACAAACCATGGACGATATTTATTGATTGTGAATTGGCGTGAAAAATTTGGTGAATAATGCGAATGGTTGATAGGGTTGTTTGTGGTTGATATTGTTTGGTTGTGGTTGAAAAATACAATTGTGGTTGAAAGATACCCATTTGTGATTGAAATAAAATTAGAATAAATTGTGGAAAAGAAAAATCATACTTTCCTGCGTGCGGATTAGATGTATGAAATCCCCATTGTCAAAAACCGCGAGATTTTAAGGTAGAGCGAGGAGTCGTACTCGAGACGGTGCCGGTTTTAACTACCCTACCATTATGCTGCCGAAATTTTCAATAATATTCAAGTGTTAGAATTATTTTCATGTGTTGAAATCTTATTCATATGTTGAAACTAAAGTCATGTTTTGAAACCATAAATTCATATGTTGAAAAATATATTCATGTATATGATAAATTCTTTAAACGATAAAAATAACATCTTTAACATAAGTATGAAGTAAATAATGCTCATGTGTTGAGAAGTTCATGTGTTGAAAAATAAATTCATGTGTTGGATAAATAAAGTGTTTAAATAATAAAAATCACATATTTATTATATATATGAAGTATGTAAAATATTCGTGTTTTAAATAAATTGTTTCAACAATAAAAATTACATCTTTGTTATATGTACGAACTATATAAAATATCCATGTGTGGAAATGCTCATGTGTTGAGAAGTTCATGTGTTGAATAAAAAGATCGAACAATAAAAATTACATTTTTATTGAGAATATGAAGTGTTAAAAATATTCATGTGTTGAATAAATATTTATGATGATAAAAATACCATTTTTGTCATGTATATGATTTGCTAAAAATATACAAGTGTTGAAATAAATATTTGTTTGCTATGAATATTACTTTTAACATGTATAGGAACTAAATAAAATAGTCATGTGTTGAAATATATTTTAGTTCGCTAAAAATATCATTTTTAAGTGAATTATGAAGTGTTAAAATAACCACTTGTTCAAATAAATATTCATGAGTTGGAAATATTCATTAGTTGGCTAATAATGTGATTTTCAGCTTATGTATGCAACATTGGAATGAATGGTAACGTAAAACCAAATCGAATCAAATAAGAAACTGAATTAAAAATTTATAAGTGATTAGCATTGCACACAAGTATATGCATATTTATTGAACAGGTTATAGCAAAGAGGCTAGAGAAGAGGAATAAAATTGTATGGCCGACAAATAGGTACATGTTTACTGTTTTGCTTGGGTGATTATTTAATGAGCCGATTGGCTAGCCACTTGGCTTTTTCTTTTTCTTTTTGAGATGAGACAGCCGTGTGGCTGTTTGGGATTTTTTTTCCCGACCCTTCCCGTACAAAGGAGGTTATGGCGAAATTTTCCAAAATTTAAAGGCGTTAGTGAAATATTTGAAGTGAAAACGATATTGAAATCGCTGAATAAAATATATTTATATATATATATATAATTAATTAAAACGAATCGAGGCCATGCAGTTCGCATTTTGAAATCGTAATTTTAAACGATTATACCGAAAGATCCAACCATCGGATTTTGACCAAACTGGAACCTTTTGGGTTCACTTTTGAGAGATCTTTCCAAGGATATATACTTTGTTAAGATCCAACTGTTAGATTTTCAGATATGTGTAAAACAAATTTGGGGGAAAACAGCGTCAGTGCCTCGGCACGACCTGAAATGTCATTTAATTAAATACGGCCATTTTTAAATAAATAAAAAATGGCGATATATCGTTATAAATTATTATAGACGATACAGAATGGAAATAAACCGATTCTGCTTGGTTTGCTTGATATTTGATGGTTGAATGTGTTTGACATGCAAATTATACTAAGGAACTGAAATGTGAATGTTGAATAATTTAACCATGTGAAGAATAGATTTGGAAATCTAAATATACGTGGATTATTTGAAAAGGCCGAGTTAATTCTCATTTCAAATAATCGATCGACGGTTGGAAGTCGAAGAGTTGAAGACGGTTCAAGACCGACGATCTTCACATTGGATGGATGGGCGCTATGGATGCTCATGATTGGAGTAGCTACCTTGAAGGAGCTGAAGTGGTAGTCGTTCGGACGTATTGTTGATTGTGCAGATATGCGAGGAATATGGTGCCTCTGGCTTCGTTCAAACCCAGAATGAACTTGTAAATGGACTGTGTGTCTGACATTGGATTTTGTTCTGTGATGATTGATCTCTATTAAATATATATCTGTTTGGCGGCGGAGAATTTATTCTCTTGCTTAACGCCCTTCTCTGGGACGTACTAGCTCAGAGGTTATATATCGATAGAAATCAGTCGCATGGAGTGAATTACCTGTGTGGCACGCCTAAGTGGCATATGATCAAGGCTTCGGTTGAAAAGCAACGTCTTGTGGTTAATGATCAAAGCACGACCTACGTGGCACAGCTTTGTGTATAGCATGGATTCGCGAGCCTCACACCTCGGTATGAGTCAAAAACGGGATAAGGACTCAAGGAGTGCACGACGTTTCTTTCTAGCTACGGAGGTGTTAGTGACTTACCAACTCTGACATTTATATATACTTTTCACCTGTGTGGTTGTTGGAATGTGAGGCACCTCGATTATAGGTCCTATAGGACCGGGAAACGTGTGTTCAGGAATTGCCACTCCTCAAAAGTAAGAGAGGACCGGCCTTGGAGGATCCAGGGATCGCTGTGTGTGGTCCTGGGACATTTGCTAGAGTGTCTCGAACGGAGAGGAGCTTGCCCCTTGCCTCGACTCATGATGGGATCCAATTTCCAATACGAAATTGCGAATTTGATTGTAATACTAGTATGGCGACATAGTGGTATGGGTCACTTATGCCGTCTATGATTGATATTTATGATTGAATTTGCTTTTGAAATATGCACTAGTGATAATATAAAACACTTTTGTTTTATACGTATCAAGCATTTCTTGGCCATTATAAGGTAAAACTCTATCCTCCGGCTTGCGTTGCATTGTGTGATGGGACCTGAGTCTTATAATGGCTTCATTTTATAAAAAGCATTGCGATGATTTAATAATTTACTTTATTTCATGCACTAGCGATCATTGGAGTAAACCCGTTCCGCGAAAGTGGCGTTGTCCTTTGATTTGCCTTATTATTGTTGTTTAATTAGTTAAGTAGATTTCTCATACCAGTCCTATGACTGACTCGTAGTTTGTTTCACCTTGCAAACTCGGGTGCCCTTATTTTCACATGGGCAGCCTAGTATCCGGTAGCTGGCGTATTTTGGCTTTGCATCGCAGCAGAGGTGCACCTTTTGGCTCATGGAGAGGCTTGACTACACAGTGTTGACAATGATTTTTCTGCCATTACTATATATGTATATGATTCTGCGTCAGGCGATGTAGAATGATGTTTCGTTTATGTACTCTCTACATATATGTACCGCTTATGGCGATGTAGACTGATTATGTACTTTTATGCACTAAGTTGTATCCTGCACTATGCTCTCTGATGTTGTGATGTATATGATTCCGCTATCATATTTGTGTAAATTATTCTATTTCCTGTTTATGCTATTATCTGTACTCTGCTAATGATGGTTAATGTGTTATATTCCAATGATTATCCTTAACAACGTAGCACGGGGTTGTGACACTTCCTCCTTTCTTTATCACCTTTCTTTTTTTGTTGGGCTTTCTTTGGATCCTCCTTCTTATCTTGCGGCCTAAAAGTACTTACACCCTTCTCTTCTTCATGCATGTATGCCATATCAACAAGCTTTTCATACATAGGCCCCATTGGAATGTGGGACATAGCCAAACTGTGAAGCGGTTCATTTAGGCCCTTTGCAAACCTCAAGGCCTTCTTGTGAGGCATATTCACCAACTCTAGCCCAAATCTCGCCAACTTATTAAATTCGGTCACATACTCCTTCACGGTCAAGTTTTTTTGCTTCAATGTCAAGAACCTCTCCATGTACATACTCTCCTCAGCTTGAGAAAGGAATTTCAACTCAAACCTTCCCCTAAAATCTGCCCATGTCTCCACAACACGCTCTCCATTAGTAACCTCCCACCAAAACGAAGCTTCGTCCTTCATCAACCAAGCAGCTAATTGGACCTTCTTACAATCGTCCAAATTGAAAATTCCAAACAGATCCTCCACTTCTTTCAACCAATTTCTAGCTTCAACGAACGTTCCAGACCCACTAAAAGGTTTTCCATCCATCGAACGAAAGTCTTTACATTTCTTGGAGAAAGCAACTCCACACGGAGGAATGACTGGAGCTGGGGGAGGAGGAGGAGGAACGTCGGCCGGACCCGCGGCAGCGGCCCTAGCCTCGAGATATTGACGAAACCAACCGGGGACATGAACACCCTCTGGTATCTCAGATGCTCCAGATATGCTGAAAAGAAAAAGAAAGAGTTTCAAAACAAGGAAAGCGAAAGAGAGATGTATGGCTTGCGGGAATTATGCTCTTTAAAGTAAACTTTCCTTGAAAATAGCTTCTTTAAAACAAGTTTTTGAAAATACTTTCTGGGAAAATAATACTTTTGAAAACAATTTTCAAAACTTTTTATCTGTTCTTGTAACCATAGCTCTGATACCACGTGTAACACCCCATGTCCATTAATTTCACTCACAAAGGGAATGCATCAATGTCCATGAAGCGTTATTGTTGTATAGAACCGATAAATTAAAAGAATAAATAAATAAAACAACACAGCGGAAGATAAAACTTACTCCATAGCATCATAATTCAAAAACAAGCTTACATAAGTAGTTTCCAAAACCATTACAACAGGATCAATAGTCTTTTCCAAAAACTTCAGAGTATATAAAGAAGAAAATATTTAAATAACATAAATGCATGAATCCCCACTGAGCATAAGCAAAGCCATAAATATGAGAAAGTCCAAAGCAATACATCTACTCTTTTCAAGCAACTGAAAGAAATCGGCACTAAGCTGTAGTATTCCCTCCTTGCGAACTTGAGGGGGGGAAAGGAAAGAAAAGAGGTGGAAAAAAACGGGTCAGACATAAAGTCTGGCGAGTCCAGTAATTTTAACAAATAATAGGTAAGGTAAATGATCAAGACATAAATAGGCATCATGATATGGCTGTAACATAGATAAGGTAGATAAAAAGGATGGACAAGATGATTTCGTTCTTAAGTACTAAGACAATCCTACACCTTGGCTAAGCGAACAACCCTCCAAGTACTAACCCCGAAGACCGAAGTCAACATCAGACTAGCACCCAAAGGACTATCCAACTCAACCAACATGTATTTCGTTACACCGCACTTTTGCTAAGTTACACCACATTACTTAATTGCACCGCACATCTACTGTCTCTTTTACTTAAGGTTGATCCCTTCCACTAACTGTACCCACATGACAAACTTGGTAGTTACTTGTACCTAGCTGCTATCGTAGGTGCCGGCTTGCTCCTACCACCGCTAAGGTACCCTTACTCTACCCATTCGATCGGCTCCCTAAATCCCGTAGGCACCCGTGATAGCCCCACAGTGGGGTGTATCACTCCCCAAAGTGGCAACCCCGATACCAACATGAAATGCACGGCCATACCTACATGATGCAACAACGTCTTACCTACCAGCCCGGAACCATGCACGCAAATGAACCCGTTGGACTTGCGTTGCCACCGCTATTCACGTTTTTGACCTCTTATATTCAAGCCCAGTAAGCGTGTCCCAGCCCCGGCCTAGTACCGAGCCCAATTAGATACTCAAACGGGTTACTGGTTGAAACGGGTCCCCATCCAGCATAAGCCTCCCACCTATGCTTGGCCCCCACTAGGTTTTTCTCCCACTTAACCATTTTAATTTAAATGTCCATGTCTTACACATGCTACGGTTAAGTCCATACTTACATGTCATAATTTACATGCCTTATCTTATTCCTGTTAAGTCCATATTTACATGTCATAATTTACATGTCATCCCACTTAACCATCTAACCATACCCATGTCTTATAATGGTTAGTATTCCTTAATTCATTCCTTATGACGAATGGTGCATGACCTCTCACATTAGACCGAACACTTTGTGGCTGTTGGATTTGCCGGGCGGTTCCGGGTAGTCTTACGCCACAAACTGGTCTAACCTCCTGTCATTAACCGTTACGCCTACAATTCATTCCTTTGACCTCTCATATTAGACGTCCAATTGTGACCGCTGGAGTTGCCAGGCGGTTCCGGGCAGTCTTACGTCATAATTGTGCCTAACCTCGTGTCAAAGGTTCACTAACATCGTATTTCACCCATACCCAATTTTCATGTCATATATATCCAACTAAACATATAATCATGCTTACAATTTTTGCCTATTTCAACTTGTCATTAATTATACCAATTACATATTAATTAGCCTCAATTACAAATTTCCAATTATAGGCAATTTCATCAATTCCATGCAATTCATACCCAAATATGCCAATTTCACATATTATCCAATTATCCAATAATATCCAATTTTCCAAAATTTCCTATATTCCCCATCGTTCCCATGTATTCGCATTTGTGCGTATTTTTAATATAGGCTCGAAGGTAGCCTAGATCCATAAATAAAAGGAATAGGGGAAAGAAGAGAGAATCAATTCATAGAAAATTAGAATAAAACATCACCATGAAATAAAGAGGCATATAGACTGGCATAGAGGCATAATAAAAAATTCAACATGAATAAACTAATAAAAGGTACGAACTTTACATAGAAACATAGGCATATGATGACATGGATCAAAAGGTGAAAACTTGGATGAGATTTAAATTACATACATACACATGAATCCTTTTTACAACTTCATCATGTTACTTTTAAGCCTATTATATTGTGAAAATCACCGTACTCACCTTTCGTCGTTAAAGAATAGAATTATTCATTGAAATTGGTGTAGAAACGTTGTGGTGTTGCTGATTTATCTTCTTTAATTGTTGTTGAAGCTCTAAACTTTGATTTGAATTGAAGTTGAATGCTTGCAATTTGAATTAGAGGCGGCGGCTAGGGTTTAAGAGAGAGTTTGACAGCAAAATGGTGTCATAGATAATATTTATGAATTAGGGTTAGGTCTTAGGGTGTATATATAGGTGTAGGAAGTTATTTAGGCCTTAGGATTAACCCTAGAACTGATCTGGACCATCAAAAATTGTCCCAGTCCCAAAAATCGCACCATCTAGCAACTTGGCCAAACCAGGTTCGACCCCCCAAAGGGGGAGGTCGACCTGGGAGTACCCAGGTCGACACTATGGTCGATCTCCCCCCTTGGGAAGTCGATCTACTTGGTCGGCCTGCTCAAATCTATTTTTTTTCCTTATCTTCCGAGGGTCATATCTCCTTCGTCCGGACTCCATTTTTCGAAAACTTGGACTCTATTCCATGTAGAATTCCGAGACGAACGCAATGGTGCAACCCGTTTCCCTTCATTCCTCTTTTAAAAATTAAGTGTTCTTAAATTTAGTTAATTCAATCATTCAAAATTCGGGGTGTTACAGATTCAGTTAGCCGTTTGGCAACTGAAAGATGAGGATTTGTTCTAGTAGGAGGTGACACAAGCGGGACGTCCAGTTGTACATGGGATGATTTCCGGTAGAGGATTGAAATGAAGTTTCTTTCTCAAGCCGAGTAAAGTATGCAAACGGAAAGGTTTTTGACGCTTAAGCGAGGATCCATGTTTGTGAAAGAATATGTTAATAAGTTTAATCAATTGGTGAGGTTTGGTATGGAGCTAGTGAATACCCCGCACAAGAAAGCTTTGAGGTTTGCTAGAGGATTGAATGAACCTCTCCATGGGTTGGCTATGTCTCATATTCCAATGGGAGCAACTTTTGAGAAACTCATTGATATGGCATTGATGCATGAAGAAGACAAAGGTGAAAAGAAAGAGGCTGAGGTTGAGGAAACATAAAACAAGAAAGTGTGGCCCAAGAAAGAACAACAAGAGGGCGGAAAGAATGACAAAGCTTGAGGTAAAAAGAAATGTCATGGTTGTGAGAACGTGGGTCATTTGGTCAAAGACTGCAAAAAAGGGAAGAATGCGTGCTTCAACTATGGTGAAGTCGGACACTATACTAGGGAGTGCCAGAAGAAGCAAGGATAGGGCCAAAAGGCAGGACCTTCTAGAGGGCAGGTGCAAGCTCTCGTGGCCGGTGCGCCAGATAGAGGTGGGAAAGTTTCTGTGGAAGGTTTGATTTTTCTTTCCAATCATCCTGTTAGAACTCTTTTTGATTCAGGAGCTTTGCATTCTTTTATATTTGATTCCGTGGTTGAGTCTCTGCACCTTAGTACTTGTATGGTTTTGGATCCCGTTGCTATTTCAAACCCCATTGGGGGTACGACTCATTTGTCTATGATTTGTCGGGGTTTGAGAATATATGTGTTAGGTGTCGAATTCAAATGCGACACATATATGCTTGGTTTCATGGGCTATGGTTTGATTCTAGGGATGGATTGGCTAGCAACGTATGGTGGCACTCTGGATTGTTAGAGAAGGGTCGTTAGACTTCGGACTTGGTGTGGGAGGACTCTCGAGATTTCTAGTGACCCAAGGGGGTCTGTCGTGCTTAGTTTCCTAGAATCACTTGATGCTTCTGTCAATGATTTGCGATCTATACCTGTAGTTTGTGAGTATCCAGATGTTTACGAGGAGGTTAGGGACTTACTTCCGAGGCGCAAGATTGATTTCCGGATATACTTGGTAGATAAATTCAAGCCAGTCGCATTACATGTGCGCCACATGACTCCAAGAGAAAGGAGGGAGCTCAGCAAGAAAGTAGGGGAGCAAATTGAAAAGGTGTTTGTTAGGCAAAGCATATCAGAACGGGGTGCTCCGATCGTATTTGCAACTAAGGTGTACAGCTTGTTACGCTTATATGTGGATATTCATGATGTTTTCCACATTTCTTACTTATGGAAGTGTTTGCACGATACAGTAGAGGTAGTTGAGCCGAACATGCTTGAGGGAAGTAGAGGTAGAATGGGAGGCGACAATTATACGAGTTCCTACCCGTATACTTGGATCATAGGTTAAGAAACTGCGCAATAGGGAGGTTAAGTTAATAAATGTGCAATGGGGAAAAGACAGCGAGGATGCGACTTGGGAGACTGAAGACAAGAATCGCGCTTCATAACCTTTCCTTTTCGAGACTACGTTCTTAACTTCTTTTTACAAGCTTTTATTTGTACCTTCTTCTATCATTCGTGTGTATCCTACCAATCGAATCTTCGACCTTTAGGTAGAAATCCCATGGATATAAACATGTGTTTCAGACATGTTATGTTCGATGGATGCAAGTGGTTTCCTGTGGATGCATATACACACACATTAGGCACCAGATCAGCTCAATCACTCTCATACTGCATATGGATGTGTGTGAATTTTTCTCCTTTCTGATGGATGAAAGTGGATGTATCATTATATGGATGTTGCCTTTGGATAAATGATTGTGCACACATATGGAATTTACATGATATAATAGGATTATTTGCATATATGTTGGATTCATGGCACTAACATACCTTGCATTAAGGAGGTCGACTGAATCAGTAGACCACCTGATCTTTCGCATTATTATAGGGATACACACACACACACATTTGCATATGTTCATATAAGAATTAGAGCACTTTTAAGGACAATGGATGCCTATGATTGGTGGATGAGTAGATGGATAGTGGATGTTAGGATATACATTCTTCTTAACTTGGAGATTTCGGGGACGAAATCCCGTAAGTAGGGGAGAATGTAACATCCCGTAATTTTATAACACATTAAAATGATAAACTAAGGAATACTTAATTAAATATTAGGAATTAAGTAAAACAGGCTGCGCCATTGCATTCGTCTTGGAATTCTGCTTATGATAGACACCAAGTTTGCGTAAAATAGACATCGTATGAAGGACTTATTAAGGTTTGAAGTTTGTGTACGCATAAGATATATATATATACATACGTAACCAAGTCAAATCCATTCAAAATAATTCGAAAACAGAAGTGGGAAGTCTGGGGGAGATTGACCCGTTGGGGGTTGACCCACCCTAAGGGTGTCAACCATGGGTCGACACCATAACAGGGGTGTTGACACCCGTGTCGACACCCCCCCCCCAGATCCGAACCAGATAAATTCCTGCATATGTGGACTGAATTCTTGGCTAGATTCATTGATCCTAGCCTATAAATAAGACCTCATTCTCATTGTTTTATTCATTTAAAAACAATGAAGAACTAGATGCTGCCACTGCCTAGATTAAAATAGCCTATTCTTCTTCTACAATAAGAGTTATTTACATTCATAGATCTGTGCTTCAATCAACTCCCTGTTCTTTAGATCTAATCACAGTGAGTTCATGTTATTTTTAGATATAAACGTTTAATATGTAATCCTGACAAGTTTATAAATCTGGACCTAAACCTATGCCTAATTAGTCATGTTATTACATGTTCATCAGACATGTTCTTATATGCCTATTTCTGTTCATCGGATATGTTCTTATATGCCTGTTTCTGTTATCATATGCCCATTTTTGTTACTTTTGGTTTTATGCCTATTCTATTCTTCTCCCTATCATTCCCTTTTTATTTTTATAGCCAGGCTACCTTCGAACCTAGGTCGGTATCGCTTAAATATGCATACGAACGAAATTGGGTTAAATTGGGAATGATTGGAAATGGTAATTTAGGGGAATAACTTGTACATTGAACCACGATTGGAATTTTAGGGCATAAACAATATTGTGAAATTGGACTAAAAATTAGGACATGATTTCTACTGTATATTATAACTTGTGGTTTGAGACATATAAATCTGTAAGCTTAATTTAAAATTAAGCAAAACATGTTTATGGAATTGTAAAGAATCTGTGAAGCCTATTTAATCCATTAAAATTGAATAATGTAATTGAAAAACCTGCGATGAGCATGAATAATTGTTTAAGAATGAATATGCCTAGACTTACAGTAGTTAGAAACTATAATCGCACTTAGACACGAGGTTAGATTACACTTGTAGTAGAAGTCTGCCCGGAACCGCTTGGCAAATCCACCGTCCATAAGTGGTTAATCTAATGTGAGGGGTCGAGTGCGTAAATGTACACGTAACAGTGCTAAGACACGAGGTTAAGTTCGACTTGTGGTAGAAGTCTGCCCGGAACCACTCGGGATATCCAGCATCCACAAGTGGTCGACTTAATGTGAGAGGTCTGGTCATTAACATACATAAACGGGGAATGATAATAACCTATTATGAATAAACCCGAATGGGAAAAAGGAAAGAAAATAGGTAGGCTTGTCCTAGGGATAAGTGGTAATTATAACTTAGGTTATAATAAAAGATATAGGAAGGGGATAACTTATGAAATAAGATAAGTTGTACTTAATTATAAATTAAGTAGTCCGTAAATCTGAAAACCCATTAAATCTGTGGGATTAAGTAAACCCGTTAAATCTGTGGGGTTAAGTAAACCCGTTAAATCTGTGGGTTTAAGTAAACCAGTTAAACCTATGGGGTTAAGTAAACCTGTTAAATCTGTGGGAGGTTATACGAACCTGTGAATCTAGAAAACTTAACATGTTACATCTGTTGGAGTTATAAGGACCCGTTAACTTGTAAGGTTTAACCCATAAATATGTAGGGGGTTATGCGAATATGTTAAATCTGTTAGGCATAACCTATCAAAAATCCTTGTTAATTGGGGACACAAGATCTGTAAGGGTTGGCTTGTGCCATCTGTTGTGTGGGACCCATATTAGTCAGTAACTCATTCTGGTATTAAAGGGGGACCCTGCACTAGGTAGGGGTCAGGGCACGCTTACTGAGCTGATTGTAAGAGATTCATCTGGGAGGAGGTGTGTACTGGCACGTTCCAACGGACTCATGTGTGTGCATGAGTACGACTTGCTCTGGGAAAATAAGCCGTTTTAGCACCAGTAAATATGTTTGTGTCCTTCTGTAGGTTGCCACTTTAGGAAGTAATACACCCTACTTTGGGGCCGACACAGGGTATTTACAGGATAGGGAGTCGATTGATTGGGGGGTATTATTTAGGGTACATCTAGTCCTGTCTGTTTCTGTGGAGTACCTATATTTCTATTTGGATTAACACCCGTTTTACTGTTTAGGTAACAGTTAATTCTTTTTGGGGTAAAACTCGCTACTAGAGTACACCTAAAACTACCATTATATTTCTGTGGGGATCATCCTGTTTCTATTAACAAATTAGGGAGCCTGCAATCCTTTTACATATATGTTATACTTGTATTGGTGGAGAGAAAAGTAATTAAGAAGCGTAACATATCTAGTTCTATTATCCTGTTTATCCTGTTATACCTGCCTTATGATACTATTATCTCTCTCATTCAGTTTATATGCCTGTCATGATGCTTTTACTTATTTATATGCTAAAATTAACTGGACTCTCCAGAATTTATGTCTGACTCATTTTGTTTCCTCTTCTCTCTCTTCCGTTTCTCCCCCAGGTTCTCAGGGTTGGAATACTCAAGCTTGATCAGGATTCTTCTTTCATTCTTCTTGGAGCTGCTTAGAAGTACTGCTTGATCTCGTATCTTCTCTACTATGGCTATATTTTGGCGACTATGCTCTTTTTATGTATTATTGTACTCTGATGATAATTTTGGTACAAGACAGAAGTTTTATCTTTTTAGCATTTCAAACTTATTATGTAATTGGGTTTGGACCACGAAGCTTTTCTATTTAATAATATTTTTAATTCCGCTGTTATTTTATATCTGTCTTATGATGTTTTTGTTTCTGTTTACCTATAACGCTTCATGAAACTTAATGCATTCTGATAAAGAGTGACATTAACGGACGTGGGGTGTCACACAAACACCACTGAAACAATCACAGGCATAAAATCAAACACAAACACAATGATAAACAAAAATAAAATGCAGAAAAGGAAAGAACACACCGGATTTTATACAGGTTCGGATTACTCTTACGTCTAGTCTCATGCAATGTTGGATTGCATAAAGTTTTATTACTATATCAATATCCAAGTACAACCCCCTTGATTTCACGGCTATAAGGTTAACACGGATTCCACACACTTGATCAAGTATATCCCCCTTGATTTCATGGCTACAAGGTTAACACCGCTCCCGTTCCTTGATTTCCGGCAACAAGGAAAACACCGATCCCGTTCCTTGATTTCACGGCTACAAGGAAAACACTGATTCCCAAACACTTCCTAGACAATTACAATAGCCCTATGACTCTTCAGTAGCACTTCGATTCAGAGATTAATGAGTAGAGAGTTAGAAGAGAAGAAGTTTTATGTAAATAGAATTGAATTCGGCAGAGTATAAGTGTAGAAATAATGAAAATAAGATAATATAATGGTGTAAAGAAAGGAGATGAAGATGGAGAAGAAGAATGATAAAAAAATTGAAATCAACCCCTATTTATAAGATTTGAAAGGTTGCAATGCTTCTGAAACGTTACAAATAGTGAAAAGACACTTCCTTTGAAAATCAAAAATATGACGATTATATGTCGACATAACAATAGATGTATGTCGACATATGCCTTTGTAAAATTGGATTTTGAACATTTTTGAAGTGTTTTGATATATATATATATATATATATATATATATATATATATATAATTCTGGAAATTCTTGAAATAAAACATAGTGTTATAAATGAGTATTATAAAGTAGAAAATCGTATAAAAACATAAATATAAGATATATGAACATATTTATAAAATTATAGAGTTTAAAACTATATATATGTAAAGTATATAATACATATAAACTTATAAACTATAAAACTTGAGTTTAAAATCAAAAGTAAAGTAAGGAAAGTAAAATAGAGAAGATAGAGATTAAAGATAGAATTTGAATTTGAACCTGTAGTGCTATTCATAGTCTTACATAAACTAGACTCTATTACTATGTTTATCTTGAACTCTTGAAATCTTGATTACGCATGAGTCTTGAATCATCTCTGAATTCTGAATCTCTAGAAGCTCTTAAATTGTACAGTCTTCAGTATTAATTCCTGTATATAAATCCTGCATATATGTGTGTGTGTGTGTATACATATATATTCTAGATAAAAGTGTTAGTATATATTTTATAATCAATTAATATTGAAATAATGTTGTTGTCATCAAAACTCCATTCTCCAACAATCTCCCTCTTTTTGATGACGACAACCTTAGTTTATAAAATATCATACCAGTACACAATGACGGACTTACCTAAGGCCGAGTGGGGGCCGTTGACCCCACTGACTTTTGCAAACTTTTGTTTTATTTATACTCGTTACTTCATTGACTTACTTCAGCAGCTTTACATTTTGAAGTTTTACTACTTCTCCATTCCTCTTCTACTTAACTAAATACCCAACACTAACATATCTCTATCTAACAATATCCTACGCCAAAGAAGTTAACTGTTACCGGTTTGGCTGAAGGGGTATTGCAATCCCTAAATTGCTTTCCATCATACTGTTGCGCTTGGGATTTACATCTTAACGTGGCGATTTGAAATCTGTATTCATCAATTGCAGGAGGCGGAAGCACTATTGGAGGGGAAGGAGCTATCGGTTCGGAGGAGGCCGGGGTCGTCGTTGTCATCATCGTTGTCGCAGAGATTGAGAATTAGGGTTTTCTTTCTAGCGGAAGTTTGGGCGGTTTCATTGGGTGGTTTGATGTCAGGCAGGTTAGGAGGGGGAGGGCCTGGCGAAGCAACAATCGAAGAGGCTAGAAAGCTGGGATGGAAGGTCAGTAAATTGAAGGAATTGTTTTACCAAGAAAATTTGTGGCTAGCCATTTAAAGCTAGTCGGATAATTTTAGTTTATATTTATATATAATTTGCATAAACTAAATTAATATTTCAATAAAAAATCTATTAGTTTTGTTTCTATGTTTTATCCTCACCATCGAAACCAAAAGACTTAACGCTTCCCTGATATGCAGATCAAAGGCCTTTTGGGTAAAAGAGTCTTGGATAGGGATGATATTTTAAAAAAAAAGATTTGATGCGACATTTTGAAGATTTTGTTATGTGATGATCCTTTTCCTAGTTTATATCAAAGGCTGATATACAAATTTTTGATATATAGATGCATTTTAACGAAATATTTTGCCCGTTCTGTAACGGATGCATCCGTTATTTTTTTTTTCCCCTTAAGGGTGCCGAACAGCCCCTTAGAGATTCAAAAAATAATGTGAAATAATAAAGTTTCTGCCCCCACTCCATGAAATCTCTGCGTGCGTCCCTGCCAGTACATACCTGTTGATGATGATCCTTCTAATACTCCCCCTGTCTATATGAATCCTATAAGCTATGTCTATGTTTTATAATTTCTCTCCCTTTGGCATTATCAAGAAGAAATTCTAAAAATACTCCCCCATAAATCCTGTGTCTATCTATACATATTCTATTATAATATTCTATACTAAAGTATTAATATATATATATATAATTATCCATGATTCTATGATATCCTTATATCCTTATATCTCTCTCTAAATCTACGTATCTAAGCCTAAAAGATTATAAATCGCCCTAAAATTATGACTATACTAGTCTAGTAGAAGAATAATATACTAAGCAATACAATCAATATTTATAATCAATCCAAATAAGCAATCAACCAAATTAAAAAGTATATGTTAGCAAACACTTCTTGAACCTTCAACTGATCCTACAAACTATAAAACTTCCCCTTAATCTAATAAAAGACTAAACCTAGCCTATACTCTAATTCCCTTAAAACTATAATAAGACATTACTTTAGACTAAGAAATAATTCTGATAAGATATCTTAAAACTATGATATAAGTTAAGTAAAGTAATTTAATCCAAACAATTAACCAATTTAAGTTAATCTATTAACCACTAATGAAATTTAATCATGTCAAGTAAGTCAATCAAGTTATTCAAGTCAAACAAATTAAACAAGCCGAACAAGTCAATTAATCCAATCAATTCAATCAAGCCAAACAATTCAAACAAGTAAATCAAGTCAAAGTAAATATGTTATGTATTAATATTCTTATATATTTCTAATTAGGCAAAAACTACTCATAAAGTGTACTTATTATGTGTGAAGTTAAAATTAACATGTAATGCAGTGTGTGCAGTGTTGGTTATAATGTAGTATGAACTATTTGTCATATGCAAAGTAATATGAAATGATATATTAAATAAAATGAAACTTATGATGTGAATGAATTTAATAATGATGTATGATATGATGTGTAAAGATAATATGCAGAATGATTTGGTGATGATATCCATTTCGGTGAAATATATTCATAATTGTACATAAAAACTGAATTTAAAAGGACTTAAATTTAATTTATTATTTATCTTTTGATACAAATCAATTTTAAACTTTATAAATCAAAACATATTAATTTGCTAAAGAGTCATTTATATGTTAAAATAGTAAAAGAAATCTATAGTTATAATTATATTTTTTTTATGAAACTTGGTAATATAATTGTGAAACTTCAACTTCTTATATTCAAAATACATATTTAAGGCATAATATATATATATATATATATATATATATATATTCCAAATGTTAAGTTAAATATACAAGTTTTATAAATCTGAATAAACCAAGAAATAAAAGTTAGTATTTAGTTACATATAATATCTATAATAATATAACTCAAAATTGTTATGAAATTATATGAAAAATATAAGTTAAACTTTGTATGTTTAAACTATAAAATGTTTGAAAATCATTTATATTTTATTTCAATCATATAAAAGATATGTAAATTTATATTTTATAAAAGGTTTGAAAATTATTTCAAGCATATATCTATGTACTATAAATATTTTTATAAATTATATATATATATATATATTTGAAACAAATTATATGAAACATAAGTAGATAAATTTTAAAATAAGAAGAGTGTTTGAACTGACATTTTCATATTTGAAAAGATGTCCTTTCAAAACCAAATCAAAGAGTAGTTAAATTTTAAAATAAGAAGAGATTTTAATTAAATTGGTGTATTGATATGTATACTATAGTGTATTGACATATGAACCATATGTAGGATTATAAAAGGGATTAATTTTTATACCTAACTATGTGCGCATATATATATATATATATATATATATATATATATAAATTCCTAAATTCTATGATAATTATGAAATAATTGTAAGACGTATTTTCCAATCCTTTTATTGTTGTTCTTCCATTGTCATGAATATCTTTCAAAATTCAATGATGAAATCTGCTCATTTTTCTGATCAGGATAGTATGTTCATTTGCCGAATTTTAACACCATATGAGAAAGATATTGAAATTTAGTAGTTCAAGCAACTTGGCACCAAAATTTTGAATTTGAATGAAAAGACAATTTAGCCATTATAAATAGGCTCAAAAGTTATGTCTCTTCACAATCTTTTATCTTCTTCTTCTTCTCATTTTTCATTTTCAATCAAACTTTCAGGAGGCATAACTTCTTCATTTCTTAACGGAATTGGACGAAATCAATGGCAAATAAAAGATAAATTCAAGGACTACAACATAGTAGTAGTTTGGGGATGAATTTGGATGGTATTGGGGTGCAGCAAGTTGAACCAGTAAGAGAGATGTATGAAATCCTGTAACAGTTTTCAGTTTTGCATCACCAACTTCAAATATTCATATCTCACTCAATTTTGATCGGAATTCGATGATCTACCCATCAAAACGACCGTGAGAACGAGAACTACAATATGAAAAAGGATTTGAGACAAAATATACTAACCTGTGGATGTAATTTGAAGATAACCATCGACGGTTTTGGTTTTCTTCTCTCTTTATTCACCAAAGCTTCATTTGATCATTACTTGGTTAATTCTTGACGGAACCACATGAAATCAGTGACATTACGAAAAAAATGAAGAGAAGTAAAGTATGAGGATAAGTTGTAGATGAAAATCCAAGGTTATAAATTGATCTGGTATCCATTTCCTTGCTAATTTACATTATATATATCCATTTTTTCTTAATGTCTTTTCACCAACCATCATCACTCTTCTCTTTTTTATTTCTACAATGTGTTCATAAGAATTTTGAATTATCAATGCCATGTAACACACCATTTCAAAATTTTAATTTTCAACAGCCACGTCACCTATCTTTTTAGAGTTTGAATATCCAATAGCCATATAACACATCTTTTCTTGTAAAACAACACAACTTTTCAAATAATCAAATAACCTTTCAGATAATTCAAATGACTTTTCAAATAATCAAATGGCTTTCCAAAATAACTAATTACAATAATATCTTGATGGTTTTGTAACATTTTCGTATATCAAAAATTTCAAAATTCAGAATTTCAAAAACCAAATCATAGTAACTTGATTTTTCAATAAAATTGAATGTAGAATCATCTAATACTGATGTAAAACATGAATTTGAACTAATGTTAACAATTATTTCAAAATTTTCCATTTAAAAATTTTCAAAAATCAGATTATGAACTTATTGAAGGACCAGGCTCTGATACCAAATGTTAAGGATTGCAGAATGGATCATTAAGGCAAAACTAACACTAGAGGGGGTGAATAGTGTTTTTGAGAATTAAAACAAAATCTAAAACTTATATGATCTACTATATGAATCAAGCACCACAAAAACAATCACAGACACAGAATCAAACACAAACACAAGGATAAACAAACATAAAATGCAGAAAAGCAAAGAACACACTGTATGTTATACTGGTTCGGATTAATCTTACGTCCAGTCCCACACAACGTTGGATTGCACAGAGTTTTATTACTATATCAATAACCAAGTACAACCCCCTTGATTTCACGGCTACAAGGTTAACACCGATTCCACACACTTGACCAAGTATATCCCCCTTGATTTCATGACTACAAGGTTAACACCACTCTCGTTCCTTGATTTCACAGCAACAAGGAAAAAATCGATTTCGTTCCTTGATTACACGGCTACAAGGAAAACACTGATTCCCAAACAATTACAATAACCCTATGACTCTTCAATAACACATCGATTCATAGAGTAATGAGTAGAGAGTGAGAAGAGAAGAATTTTTATGTAAATAGAATTGAATTCGGCAGAGTATAAGTGTAGAAATCATAAAAGTAAGAAAACATAATGGTGTAAAAAAAGGAGATGAAGATGGAGAAGTAGAATGATAAAAAAAATTCGAAATCAGCCCCCATTTATAAGATTTGAAAGGTTGCATTGCTTCTGGAACGTTACAAATAGTGAAAAGACACTTCCTTTGAAAATCAAAAATATGATAGTTATATGCCGATATAGGCATAAATGTATGTCGACATATGCCTTTGTAAAATTGGTTTTTGAACATTTTTGAAGTGTTTTGATATGTATATATAATTCTAGAAATTCTTGAATTAAAACATAGTGTTGTAAATGAGTATTATAAAGTAGAAAATCATATGAAAAAATAAATATAAGATATATTAACATATTTATAAAATTATAGAGTTTAAAACTATATAAATATAAAGTATATTAAGTCTGTAATATATAAAACTTATAAACTATAAAACTTGAGTTTAAAATCAAAACTAAAGTAAAGAAAGTAAAATAGAGAAGATAGAATTTGAAAATAGAAATTTAAAACGTGAATTTGGATTTGGATTTGAATTTGAACCTGGAGTGTTATTCAGAGTTTGTAACACCCCGTAATTTTAAATATTAAAGTTAACATATTACAGAATACTTAATTGTTAGAATGAGAATTAAGGGAAACGGGTTGCGCCAATGCGTTCGTCTTGGAATTCTGCTTGAGATGGAGTCTGAGTTTGTGTGAGTTAGACTTCGTATGAAGAAGTTATAGCCTCCAAATGTTTCAGAATTTAAATAAACTAAAAACAGCTCGAACCAGAAATTCAAAATTCAAATTGGAATTGTAGAAGCGGGCTGGGCGGGAAAATTCCCGCCCAAAGGCCAGATCGACCAGGGGGTCGACCTACCCATACAGGTCGACCAGGGGGTCGACCTGCCCCCCCCCCCCCCGGGCAGATCTGAAAGATGATGTTGTTTGACCTGTTGCTGAGTCATTAGGGCTGAGGTGTCATTATATCATGACTGGATGGTCTTGATTGATTCTAGATTAATCTGACGGCTCTTAATTAATTAAACTTCAATAAAAACACTCCCAACCCTCAACCCTAATCACACAAATTCATACCAAGAGACTCCATGCCGTCAATGGAAAACCTAGAGTAGCCGCCGTCTCTTTCAACTCAAGAACAAGATTAAAGCAAGAATCAAAATCAAATCTAAATCTAAATAACTATTAGACTACATCAAAGGCAAGCAATTCAGTTTCAGAATACAGATCGCAGAAAGACAAGACTGTTATTTTGTTTGTGAGTATAATAACTTTCACAAAATAATTAATTAATTTAATTATGATAAGTTATGATTGGAATTATGAGAATATGACTTTGAATCATGTGATGTTGAATTATATGCTAGTTCTTATGTGAATCTTATGCATGTTTGTGATGTTGAATCATACGTTAGTTCTTATGTGAATCTTATGCAAGTTGAATCATATGATAGTTCTTATATGAGTCTTATGCAAGTTTGTGATATTGGATCATATGTTCTTATATGAATATTGTGATATTGGATCATATGTTCTAATATGAATCTTATGTAAGTTTGTGATGTTGGATCATATATTCTTATATGAATCTTATGCAAGTTTGGTGTAACACCCCGAATTTTGAAATGATCGAATTAACTAAATTTAAGAACACTTAATTTTTAAAGAGGAATGAAGGGAAATGGGTTGCGCCATTGCGATCGTCTCGGAATTCTGCTTGAGATAGAGTCCGAGTTTGCGTAAATCGGACTTCGTATGAGGAAGTTATGGGCCTCGGAAGTTTGAGTAATTAAGAAGAATTAATTAAAGTAAACCCAACCAAATATTCATATTAAATTCAAAATTCGAAATCACACATACCTGGGCTGGGCGGGAAATTTCCCGCCCAGGACCCAGGTCGACCAGTGGGCCGACCAGGGGGTCGACCTGGTCGGATAGGTCGACCATAGGGTCGACCTGGGGGTCGACCTCCCCCCATACAGGTCAACCTGTGGGTCGACCTCCCCCTTTGGGAGGATGAACTGGTTCAGCCAGTTTTGCTGCGTGGTGCGATTTTTGGGCCTGGGACGATTTTTGATGGTCCAGATCAGTTCTAGGGTTAATCCTAAGGCCTAAATAACTTCCTACACCTATATATACACCCTAAGACCTAACCCTAATTCATAAATAATTTCTAAGACACCATTATGCTATCAAACTCTCTCCTAAACCCTAGCCGCCGCCTCTAATCAAATCTCAAGTGTTCATACACAGTTCAAATCAAAGTTTAGAGCTTCAACAACAATTAGAGAAGATAAATCAGCAACACCACAACATTTCTACACCAATTTTAGTGCATAATTCTATTCTTTAACCAAGAAAGGTGAGTATAGTGATTTTCACAATATAATGGGATTAAAAGTAACATGATGAAGTTGTAAAAAGGATTCATGTGTATGTATGTAATTTAAATCTCATCCAAGTTTTCACCTTTTGATCCATGTCATCGTATACCTATGTTTCTATGTAAAGTTCATGCCTTTTATCAGTTTATTCATGTTGAATCTTTCATTATGCCTCTATGTCAGTCTATATGCCTCTTTATTTCATGATGATGTTTTATTCCAATTTTCTATGAATTGATTCTCTCTTCTTACCCCTATTCCTTTTATTTGTGGATCTAGGCAACCTTCGAGCCTATATTAAAAATATGCGCGAATGCGAATACGTGGGAACGATGGGGAACATTGGGAATATGGGAAATTTTGGAAAATTGGATATTATTGGATAATTGGATAATATGTGAAATTGGCATATTTGGGTATGAATTGCATTGAATTGATAAAATTGCCTATAATTGGAAATTTTTAATTGAGGCTAATTAATATGTAATTACTATAATTAATGACAAGTTGAAATAATCAAAAATTGTAAGCATGATTATATGTTTAATTGGATGTATATGACATGAAAATTGGGTATGGGTGAAATACGATGTTAATGAACCTTTAACACGAGGTTAGGCGCAATTGTGACGTAAGACTGCTCGGAACCGCCCGGCAAATCCAGCGGTCACAATTGGACATCTAATGTGAGAAGTCAAAGGAATGAATTGTAGGCGTAACGGTTAATGACAAGAGGTTAGACCCGGTTTGTGGCGTAAGACTGCCAGGAACTACCCGGCAAATCCAGCGGCCATAAAGTGTTCGGTCTAATGTGGGAGGTCATGCACCGTTCGTCATAAGGAATGAATTAAAGAACACTAACCATAATAAGACATGGGTATGGTTAGAGGGTTAAGTGGGGTGACATGTAAATATGGACTTAACTGGAATAAGATAGGACATGTAAATTATGACATGTAAGTATGGACTTAACCGTGGCATGTGTAAGACATGGACATTTAAATTAAAATTGTTAAGTGGGAGAAAAACCAAGTGGGGACCAAGCATAGGTGGGAGGCTTGTGTCGGATGGGGACCAGTTTCAACCAGTGACCCGTTTGAGTATCTAATTGGGCCCGGTACTAGGCCGAGGTTGGGACACGCTTACAGGGCTTGAATATAAGAGGTCAAAAGGTGAATAGCGGTGGCAATGCAAGTCCAACGGGTTCATGTGCGTGCATGGATCCGGATTGGTAGGTAAGACGTTGTTGCATCGCGTAGGTATGGCCATGCATTTCATGCTGGTATCGGGGTTGCCACTTTGGGGAGTGATACACCCCACTGTGGGGCCAGCACAGGTGCCTACGGGGTTTAGGGAGCCGATCAAATGGGTAGAGTAAGGGTACCCTATCGGTGGCAGGAGCAAGCCAGCACCTACGATAGCAGCTAGGTACAAGTAACTACCAAGTTTGTCATGTGGGTACCGTTAGTGGGAAGGGATCAACCTTGAGTAAAAGAGACTAGTAGATGTGCGGTGTAATTAAGTAATGTGTTGTAACTTAGCAAGAGTGCGGTGTAACGAAATACATGTTGGTTGAGTTGGATAGTCCTTTGGGTGCTAGTCTGATGTTGACTTTGGTCTTTGGGGTTAGTGCTTGGAGGGTTGTTCGCTTAACCAAGATGTAGGATTGTCTTAGTACTTAGGAGCGAAATCATCTTGTCCATCTTTTTTATCTACCTTATCTATGTTACAGCCATATCATGATGCCTATTTATGTCTTGATCATTTACCTTACCTATTATTTGTTAAAATTACTGGACTCACCAGACTTTATGTCTGACCCGTTTGTTTCCACCTCTTTTCTTTCCTCCCCCCCCCCCCCCCCAGGTTCGCAAGGAGGGAATACTACAGCTTAGTGCCGATTTCTTTTAGTTGCTTGAAGAGAGTAGATGCATCGCTTTTGACTCTCTCATCTTTATGGCTTTGCTTATGCTCAGTGGGGATTTATGCATTTATGTTATTTAAGTATTTGCTTCTTTATGTACTTTGAAGTTTTTGGAAAAGACTATTGATCCTGTTGTAATGGTTCTGGAAACTACTTATGTAAGCTTGTGTTTGAATTATGATGCTATGAAATAAGTTTTATCTTCTGCTGTGTTGTTTTATTTATTTATCCTTGTAATTTATCTGTTCTATACAACAATAATGCTTCATGGACATTGATGCATTCCCTTGTGAGTGACATTAATGGATATGGGGTGTTACACGTGGTATCAGAGCTATGGTTACAAGAACAGGAAAAAGTTTTAAAAAGTGTTTTCAAAAGTATTATTTTCCTAGAAAGTATTTTCAAAAACTTGTTTTAAAGAAGCTATTTTCAAGGAAAGTTTACATTAAAAAGCATAATTCCTGCAAGCCGTACATCTCTCTTTCGCTTCCCTTGTTTTGAAACTCTTTCTTTTTCTTTTCACCATGCCTGGAGCATCTGAGATACCAGAGGGTGTTCATGTACCCGGTTGGTTTCGTCAATATCTCGAGGCTAGGGCCGCTGCTGCGGGTCCGACCGACGTTCCTCCTCCTCCTCCCCCAGCTCCAGTCATTCCTCCGCATGGAGATGCTTTCTCTAAGATATGTAAAGACTTTCGTTCGATGGGTGGAAAACCTTTTAGTGGGTCTGAAATGTTCGTTGAAGCTAGAAATTGGTTGAAAGAAGTGGAGGATCTGTTTGGCATTTTCGATTTGGACGATTGTAAGAAGGTCCAATTGGTTGCTTGGTTGATGAAGGACGGAGCTTCATTTTGGTGGAAGGTTACTAATGGAGAGTGTGATGTGGAGACGTGGGCAGATTTTAGGGGAAGATTTGAGTTGAAATTCCTTTCTCAAGCTGAGGAGAGTATGTACATGGAGAGGTTCTTGACATTGAAGCAGAAAACTTGACCGTGAAGGAGTATGTGACCGAATTTAATAAGTTGGCGAGATTTGGGCTAGAGTTGGTGAATACGACTTATAAGAAGGCCTAGAGGTTTGCAAAGGGCCTAAATGAACCGCTTCATAGTTTGGCTATGTCCCACATTCCAATGGGGGCTACGTATGAAAAGCTTGTTGATATGGCATACATGCATGAAGAAGAGAAGGGTATAAGAACTTTTAGGCCGCAAGATAAGAAGGAGGATCCAAAGAAAGCCCAACAACAAAGAAAGGTGGTAAAGAAAAGAGGAAGTGTCATAATTGTGGGAAACCCGGCCATCTGAAGAAAGACTGTAGGAAGAAGAAGAATTTCGCTTGTTATCATTGTGGTGATGCGGGTCACGCTGTGAAGGACTGTCCTAAGAAGTAAGGGCAGAGGGCAGGTTCTACTTCGAGAGGGCAGATTCACGCTCTCATGGCTCTGGGACAGGAAGCAGAGAGAGAAATTTCTGTCGAAAGTTTGATTTTCTTGTTTGATCATCCTGTCCATACTTTATTCGATTCCGGCGCATCACATTCGTTTATCTCTACATCATTAGTTGAAACATTGCACTTAAATACTAGTCTCGTTGTGGATCCCATTGTAGTCTCAAATCCTATTGGTGGATCGGCTCATTTATCCATGGTTTGTAGGGATTTGAGATTGTCTATCTTAGGCTTTGGTTTTGAATGTAATGCTTTTGTGCTTGGATTCATGGGCTATGGGTTGATTCTAGGGATGGATTGGCTAGCCAGATATGGTGACATCCTAGGTTGTGAACGAAGGGTAGTAAAATTGTTGACTCGTAGTGGAAAGACCCTTGATATTTCTTGCGACCCTAGAGGATCAGTGATGCTTAGTTATCTTGAGTCACTTGACGCATCCAATGATGATTTACATTCTGTTCGTATAGTCCGTGAATATGTTGATGTCTTCGATGAGGTGAGGAGTCTACCCCCAAAAAGTGAGATAGACTTTCGTATTTACCTTGTAGACAATGCAAAACCAGTATCTCTGCTAGTACGCCACATGTCTCCTCGTGAGAGGAGGGAGCTCAATAAGCAAGTAGGGGAGTTGCTAGAGAAGGGATTCATAAGACGTAGTATATCAGAGTGGGGTGCTCCAGTAGTATTTGCCACGAAGGCGGATGGATCCCTTGGACCTTGTGTGGACTATAGAGAACTTAATAAGCTTACTAAGAAGAATAGGCACCCACTGCCGAGGATTGACGATCTTTTCGATCAGTTAGTTGGCGCCTCAGTGTTTTTGTAGTTGAACTTAGCCACTGGTTTCCATCAGTTGAGAGTGGCTAAGGATAGCATAGACAAGACTGCCTTTAGGACTCCGGACGGTTTCTATGAGTGGCTTGTAATGCCCTTCGGGTTGACAAACGTCCCTGCATACTTTGTTGACTTGATGAGTAGGGTGTTTAGGGAGTACATTAATAAATTCATGGTGGTCTTTGCGGATGACATCTTGATCTTTTCTAAGAGCGAGGAAGAGCATGCCGTACATCTTAGGGAAGTGTTGGAGACCCTTCGAGCGCATAACATTAAAGCTAAATTTTCTAAATGTCACTTTTGGAGGAAGGAAGTGCGATTCTTAGGGCACGTGGTTTCCAAAGAAGGGATAGTTGTGGATCCCGCGAAGGTGGTGGCCATCCAAGATTAGAAGGTCCCTAAAAATGCTACCGAGGTGAGGAGTTTCTTGGGGTTGGCAGGCTACTATAGGAAGTTTATCAAGGACTTCGCAAAGATATCATCCCTATTGACACGCTTGACGAAGAAGAACCTAGTTTTCACGTGGGACGTAGATTGTGATGATGCGTTCCAACGTTTAAAGAGAGCTTTCACCACAGCCCTAGTCTTAGTGTTGCCAGATAGGAGTAGGCCATTTACCGTTTATACCGATGCTTGTGGGACAGGGCTAGGCGCAGTCTTAATGCAAGAGGGGAGGGTAATAGCCTATGGAGGAAGGCAGCTGAGAGTGCATGAGATAAATTACCCTACACATGACCTAGAGTTGGCCGTTATTGTTTTCGCGCTTAAGACTTGGCGCCATTATCTTCTTGGTGAGAAATTCGAATTGTTCACAGACCACAAATCGCTAAAATACTTGTTCTCTCAGAAGGACTTGAACATAAGGCAGCAAAGGTGGATGGAATTCTTAGCGTCCTACGATTTCGAGTTAGCATATACCCCTGGAAAGGGTAACGTGGTGGCAGACGCCTTAAGTAGGAAAAGGTTGTCCTTGAGTCCGTTGTTTGTTGAGCGATAAAGCTTAGAGTTCATCTCTACGTTTGAATTTAGACCTTTCATTGACTTTGTACCCGATTTTCTAGCATCCTTAGAGGTCAGACCTACGCTTTTGGGACGGATTGGTGAGGCACATCGAGATGACCCACAATTGGTTGAGTTGGTAGAGAAGCTCATAAGGGGGGATTCATCGAGCCATCTCAGTAGTTATACCCTAGATGATAAGGGTTGGTTACGTAGGGACGGTAGACTTTGTGTACCACGAGACGAGAACATGAGGAAGACCATTCCTGATGATGCACATCGTTTGAAGATGGCCATTCATCCCGGCGGGGACAAGATGTACATGGACATGAGACGAATTTACTTTTGGACCGGTATGAAGAAGGATGCGGCCGAGTTTGTCGCTAGATGCTTGGTGCGCCAACAAGTAAAAGCAGAGCAAAAGAAGCTCGGTGGGTTGCTTCACCCATTGGAGGTCCCACAATGGAAGTGGGAGAGTGTCTCGATGGACTTTGTTGATGGGTTACCGAGATCGAGGAAGGGTAATACGGGGATTTGGGTCATGGTAGACAGACTTACTAAGAGCGCCCATTTCATTCTCGTGAAGAGTAAGAGGACTGCTCCATGGTTAGCCTCCGTATACATTGGAGAGATAGTTCGTTTGCACGGTGTTCCTTCTAGCATAGTGAGCGATCGCGATCCTATCTTTACTAGCGAGTTTTGGAAGAGCTTGCAAGAGGCGGTAGGGACTCAGTTATGTTTGAGCACCGCATATCATCCTTAGACGGACGGCCGGACCGAGAGGGTGAATCATATTATAGAGGACCTTTTGAGGCTATGTGTTTTAGACTTCGGAGGTACATGGGAGGAGCATCTTCCTTTGGTGGAGTTCGCGTATAATAATAGTTTCCAGTCTAGTATTGGCATGGCACCTTTCGAGGCTCTTTATGGAAGGCCTTGTCATTCACCTACATGTTGGTGGGAATCTATGGATAAGATCTTACTTGGGCCTGATATGATTAGAGAGACTTCGGAAAAGATCGATTTGATTTGAAGGAAGATGAAGACGATGCAAGATAGGCAGAAATCGTATGCGGACAAGAAGAGGATAGATCTTGAATTTGATATTGGGGACATGGTCTTTATCAAGGTGTCTCCATTACAGAATGTTGTTCGCTTTGGGTCCGTTGGGAAGTTAGCACCAAGGTTTGTAGGGTCGTTTCCTATTAAAGAGAGGATTGGACAGATGGCGTATAGAGTGTAGTTGCCCGAGAGATTGAGCGGTGTACACGACGTATTCCATGTATCACATTTGAGGAAGTGCTTGCATGAGACTGTGGAAGTGGTTGAGCCGAGCTTGCTTAGAGGGGTGGAGATAGAGCGTGATGCGACGATTCGACGAGCTCCTACATGCATTCTTGGGTTGGAGATTAAGAAGTTGAGGAATCGAGAGGTCAAGCTTGTCAAAGTGCAATGGGGAGATGATTAGAGCGACGTTACTTGGGAGATGGAAGAGAAGATGCGTTCATTGTACCCTTTTCTTTTCGAGGGTATGTCTTTTAATTTCTCCTTTATTGCTTAGCTTGTACTTGTTCTATCTTTAGTATGTCCTCTCGCTAGCATATTTGACCTTTAGATAGGGTAGTCCTATGGTTGGAACATGTGTTTGAGACATGTTATGTATGGCGGATGCATGTGGATGCAAGTGTTTGCTAAAGGTTGCTCGTGGATGCATATACACACACTTTAGGCACTAGATCGGCTCAGTCACTTTCATATTGCATATAAATGGATGTATTTAGTAAAATGAATGTACATTGAATGTGTGTATCATATGGATGTTGCATTTAAATGAATGGTTGTGCACACATATAGTAATGATATGTATAGGGTTCTTTGCATACATGATGGATACATGGCACTATCATTATTTGCATTAAGGAGGTCGACTGAATCAGTGGACCGCCTAATTTTGCATTAGTATACGAACATGTACACACACTATGCATATGTACATGAAAATCATTAGAAATTTTTTTAAGGACAATGGTTGAGTAGATGGATGATTGGATGGTAGGATACATTCTTCTTGACTTAGAGATTTCGAGGACGAAATCCTTTAAGTAGGGGAGAATGTAACACTACGAATTTTGAAATGATCGAATTAAATAAATTTAAGAACATTTATTTTTTAAAGAGTAATGAAGGGAAATGGGTTGTGCCATTACGATCGTCTCGGAATTCTGCTTGAGATAGAGTCCGAGTTTGCGTAAATCGGACTTCGTATGAGGAAGTTATGGGCCTCGTAAGTTTGAGTAATTAAGAAAAATTAATTAAAGTAAACCCAGCCAAAAATTCAAATTAAATTCGAAATTCGAAATCACACGTACCCGGGCTGGGCGGGAAAATTCCCGCCCAGGACCCAGGTCGATCAGGGGGTCGACCTGGTCGGATAGGTCGACCATAGGGTCGACCTGGGGGTCAACCTCCCCCCATACAGGTCGACTTGTGGATCGACCTCGCCCTTTGGGAGGATGAACTGGTTCGGCCAGTTTTGTTGCATGGTGCGATTTTTGGGCCTAGGACGATTTTTGATGGTCCAGATCAGTTCTAGGGTTAATCCTAAGGCCTAAATAACTTCCTAGACCTATATATACACTCTAAGACCTAACCCTAATTCATAAATAATTTATAAGACACCATTATGCTGACAAACTCTCTCCTAAACCCTAGCCACTGCCTCTAATCAAATCTCATGTATTCATACACAGTTCAAATCAAAGTTTAGAGCTTCAACAACAATTAAAGAAGATAAATCAGCAACACCGCAACGTTTCTACACCAATTTCAATGCATAATTTAACCACGAAAGGTGAGCACTGTGATTTTCACAATATAATGGGATTAAAAGTAACATGATGAAGTTGTAAAAAGGATTCATGTGTATGTATGTAATTTAAATCTCATCCAAGTTTTCACCTTTTGATCCATGTCATCATATGCCAATGTTTCTATGTACAGTTCATGCCTTTTATCAGTTTATTCATGTTGAATCTTTTATTATGCCTCTATGCCAGTCTATATGCCTCTTTATTCCATGATGATGTTTTATTCCAATTTTCTATGAATTGATTCTCTCTTCGTACCCCTATTCCTTTTATTTGTGGATCTAGGCCACCTTCGAGCCTATATTAAAAATATGCGCGAATTCGAATACGTGGGAACGATTGGGAATATTGGGAATGTATGAAATTTTGGAAAATTGGATATTATTGGATAATTGGATAATATGTGAAATAGGCATATTTGGGTATGAATTGCATTGAATTGATGAAATTTCCTATAATTGGAAATTTGTAATTGAGGCTAATAAATATGTAATTAGTATAATTAATGACAAGTTGAAATAGGCAAAAAATGTAAGCATGATTATATGTTTAATTGGACGTATATGACATGAAAATTGGGTATGGGTGAAATATGATGTTAATGGACCTTTGACACGAGGTTAGGCGCAATTGTGACGTAAGACTACCCTGAACCGCCCGGCAAATCCAGCGGTCACAATTGGACGTCTAAAGTGAGAGGTCAAAGGAATGAATTGTAGGCATAACGGATAATGACACAAGGTTAGACCCAGTTTGTGGCGTAAGACTGCCCGGAACCGCCCGACAAATCTAGCGGCCTCAAAGTATTCGGTCTAATGTGGGAGGTCATGCACCGTTCGTCATAAGGAATGAATTAAAGAATACTAACCATAATAAGACATGGGTATGGTTAGAGGGTTAAGTGGGGTGACACATAAATTATGACATGTAAATATGGACTTAACCGGAATAAGATAGGACATGTAAATTATGAGTAAGTATGGACTTAACCGTAGCATGTGTAAGACATGGACATTTAAATTAAAATGGTTAAGTGGGAGAAAAACCTAGTGGGGACCAAGCATAGGTGGGAGGCTTGTGTCAGATGGGGACCCATTTCAACCAGTAACCCGTTTGAGTATCTAATTGGGCCCGGTGCTAGCCGGGGTTGCGACACGCTTACTGGGCTTGAATATAAGAGGTCAAAACGTGAATATCGGTGGCAACGCAAGTCCAAAGGGTTCATGTGCGTGCATGGGTCCGGGCTGGTAGGTAAGACGTTGTTGCATCGTGTAGGTATGGTCGTGCATTTCATGTTGGTATCGGGGTTGCCACTTTGGGGAGTGATACACCCCACTATGGGGCCATCACAGGTGCCTACTGTAATAACCCGGAAAATGTGAACCAGTTTAAAATTTTTAAATTAGGTTATTACCAAGAAATTTGAATGATTGAAATAGCATATTTCAATAAAATATAGAATTGTGTATAATAAGGCAGTTTGAAATTTGGAATACAAACTTTGTCTGGCTGTACCGGGTGGAAAATATAACGAATTTTGACGAAACTGAAAATATTTAAATCTGTTTATCAATACCTTTCTAACGAATCTGAAAAATCGAAATTTCATAACGGAAATCAAAAGTTATGGCCAAATGAATTTTCAGAAAGGTCGCTATATAGTATATATAGCCCTTGAAAATTGAGATTTTGCATACGACCTCGGAATTAGACGAAACCACTTTTGGTGGGTCCGGGTTGTCAAATTATTGCTAAGTTTCAAATTTCATAATTTTTGAAGCTAGTATGTGAGCGGGGCAAAAGATAACGTGTTTGGTCAAATTCTGTTAAAATGGGTCGACCTAAAAATGGCCATTTTTCAAACGAGCTCAGAATTCGACGAAACTGGTTTTGTAAGGACCGTATCGTCAAAACAAAGCTAGATTTATTTTTCTGGAATTTTACGATTCAGTTTGTGGCCCTGGCAAATTGAAATGTATGTTTAAATTAAATATCGAATGTTTTATATGTTAATTTGAAAAATAACTGACTGTAACAGTCGAAATGGCCAACGGAACATATCCCATTGTGTTCGGAATGGGGGTATTTAGCTAGGGGCGACAGTCGTTGGGTTTGATTTCGAGGTCGTTTGTGGAAGGGGGTATTTTTGGAATTAAATAAATTAAAAATTAAAATAAAAAGGGCATCGACCAATCACAATTCATCTTCCCCGTCTTCTTCCTGTCGCGACGCGGAAAAGGATCCGAAACTTCTCTCTTAAATTTCTCCGCAACCACACAACGAAATCAAGCAAACTCAGAACCATTTTGAAGAGCGTTCAGAGATCTTCAAATCCATAGTAATTTCACGAATTATCGTTGAGTATTGAGGGAGTTATAGCGTCGGGAAACCCCGAACTTTGCGCCGCCGCCGTGGGTTCTGGAGGCCACCGAGTTGACCATCTCGGGTAGCTTTGGGAAGCTCTTTCCTTCCTCTTCGACGCAGCGCTGGTCGTTCGTCCTAAAGCTTCGTGGTTTTGCCGAAAAGTTCAACCCTAGTTTTCGATCTCGAAAAGGGTATACAGCTGAAACCATTTTCAACGGATTTTTACACTATAAAGCGTTGCAAACTTGTAAAAATCATATTTTTTTGCTATGTTAACGAAATTCGATGAAACAGGAGAAACCGTGACCGCAAGGAGGCTCTCTACATTCTAGAAGAAGCCGCGGATTTTTCTGACCTTCCTACGATTTTTAGCACCGTAATAACCAATGTGAGGAATCTAAACTATTTGTGTGAATGAAATCGCGTTGTATAAATTATATAAGCGAAGTGTAAATTATATACGCATTGTATACCTCATGGACATGTGTTGTATAAGTTATATTAGCGATGTATAAATTATACAAGCGTTGAATGAAACATATACCCTTTGTATTGTGATGAAATGCAAGTGAATTATTATATTATATATATATATACTCCCCTCGTCCACAGACCATGGACGATATTTATTGCTTGTGATTGACGTGATATTATATGGTTCGACGAATGGTTGGAAATAATAGTTTGTGGTTGATATTATGGTTGAAAAATACCTTTGTGGTTGAAAAATACCTTTGTGGTTGAAAAATATCCTCTTGTGGTTGAAACAAAATAGAATAGGATTGTGGAATTGAAAATAAAACATGCGCCTGCGTGCGAACTAGATGCATGATCCCCATTGTCAAAAACCGCGAGGTTTTAAGGTAGAGCGAGGAGCCGTACCAGGGACGGTCCCGGTTTTAACTACCCTGCCGTTATGCTGCCGAAATTTTCTGAAATATTTATGTGTTAGAATAATTTTCATTCGTTGAAATAAATAATAATTTGCTAGAAATATTATTATTAGCTTTGTTCTGCATATATATACATGTGTTGAATAGGAAAAATGGATTAGCTGTAGAGTAAAGAAATTATTTGCGTGCCCGACAAATAGGTAAACCTTGATGAGTTGGCTGCGCAATTTTATTTATATATCAACTCCTGTGAATGCCATTGGATGCGGAGTGCTGGTTTTTCTGTGTGAAATAATAAATAACGCCATAGGATAGTAACAATTAATTTTGAACTACACTACATGGCATACTTCTTGATGATAGGCATACTTCATCATATCCCACATAAGCAATTGGAGCTTGTGTGACGAGGTGGAAGATTTACCATATAAGCAAGAGGCTTGTATGGCGATGACTATGTACTACAGGTTGAACTGATGACTGATATGGACTATATAAATTACAACGATAAATTGCCAGATTAATAAAAACCCCACACGGATCTGGAGTTGACAATAATCACGTCGCTCTAGTTATTAGATACGGCACATGGACTATTTATTTCCACACGGAAACGGGGTGACGGGAATTTATTCTCTGGAGTGATTATCAGTACATGCTCCCCCGTAAACACCAAATTATATCACTATAAATATGTGAATGCTTTTTAGGATTTATTGGGTACCTAATACGGCCCATTAAATTTCCAAACCCCTCCCCGTACAAAGGAGGTTATGGCGAAATTTTTCGAAATATTAAGGCGTTAGTGAAATATTTGAAGTGAAAACGAAGTTGAAAATATAGAATGAGCTATAGTTAAAATTATAGATTGAACTATATTTATATATATAAATATAAATATAATTAAAGGGAATAAAGGCCGTGCAGTTCGCGTTTCGGAATCGTAATTTGAAACGATTAGTATGAGAAATCCGACCATCGGATTTTCCCGAAACCGCAATCGCTGGGTTCGCCTTGGAAATATCTTTCCAACGGCACCAACCTTGTAAAAATCCATTGGTTGGATTTTCCGAAATGTTCAATTCAAATCTGAAGAAAAGCAGCGCCAGAATCGTTTATATTTATATATAAATATAAATATAATTAAATTAAATCGAATAACGACGCTGCAGTTCGAATTTTGAAACCGTAACTTCAAACGACTAGTGTGGAAGATCCGACCGTCGGATTCTCACGAAACTGGAACCGTTGGGTTCGCTTTGGGAATATCTTCCCACTGATATAGACCTTGTAGAAATCCAACGGTTAGATTTTCCGATATGTGTAAAACAAATTAAGGGAAAAACAGCGCCAGTGCCACGGCACGACCTGAAACGTCGTTTAATTAAATATGGCCATTTTTAAATGAATAAAAATGGCGAGAAATCGTTATAAAATATTATAAGAAAAATTGATTGAGAATAAACCAAATAGGCTTGAATTGTTTGATATTTGATGGTTGTTTGTGTATGACATGAAAATAACACTAAAGAACCGAAAGATGGATGTCGAATAATATAACCATAAAATGAATCGATTTAAATTCTAATGACGTGAATTATTTGAAAAGGCCGAGCTAACCCTCATTTCAAATAATTTATCGAGCGATTCGAATTGGAAAATGCAAAGACGATTCAAGACCGACGATCTTCGTATCGGTTGGATGGGCGCTACTGAGGTTCCTGACCGGAGTAGCTACCGGAAAGGGACGGAAGTAGTAGCCGTCTGATTTATGTGTTGATTGGACGGGTATAAGAGGAATTTGACGCCTCCGGTTTCGTTCAGACCCAGAACGGACTTGTAAATGGACTGTGTGTCTGACATTGGATTTTGTTCTATATTGATTGATCTCTGTTAAATATATATCTGTTTGGCGGCGGAGAATTTATTCTTTTGCTTAACGCCCTTCTCTGAGACGTACGAGCTCAGAGGTTATATATCGATGGAAATCAATCGTATGGAGTGGACTGCCTATGTGGCATGCCAAGATGCTGAGATCAAGGCTTCTGTTGCAAAGCAAAGTCTTGTGGATGATGATCAAAGAAAGGTCTATGTAGCCTAGCTTTGTGTATTTCGTAGATTCGCGAACCTCACACCCCGGTATGAGTTAAAAACGGGATACGAACCGCTGGGAGAGCACGACGTTTCTTTCTAGTTATGGTGGTGTCAGTGACTTACCAGCCCTGACATATATATCTACTTTTCACCTTTGTGGTTGTTGGAATGCGAGGCGCCTCAATTATAGGTCTGTAAGGACCGGGAAATGTGTGTTCAAGCATAATTAATCCTCTAAAGTAAGTGAGGACTGGCCCAGCCGCATCCAGGGGTTACCCAGAGTGCGTAGTCCCGAGGCATTTGCTAGAGTGTCTCGAAGTGGAGAGGAGCTTGCCCCTTGCCTCGACTCATGACGGAAATCCAATTTCCAATACGAAATAACGGATTTGATTGTAGAACTAGTATGGCGACATAGTGGTATGGGGCACTTATGCCGTCTATGATTGATATTTATGATGCTATTCATTTTCGAAACATATATGCACTAGTAATAATATCAAATGATTTCGCTTTATACGTATCAAGCATATTTGGCTATTATAAGGTAAAACTCTATCCCCCGGCTTGCGTTGCATTGTGTGATGGGACCTGAGTCTTATAATGGCTTCATTCTTTCTAAAAGCATTGCGTTGTTTTAAAAGAATTTACTTTGCTTTAAATGCACTAGCAATCACTGGAGTAAACCCGTTCCGCGAAAGTGGCGTGGTCCTATGATTTGCTATTTACTGTTGTTTAACTGTTAAATAGATTCCTCATACCAGTCCCCATGACTGACTCGTTGTTTGTCTCACTTTGCAAACGCGGGTGCCCTTATTTTCACACGGGCAGCCTAGTACACAGGTGACAGGTGGTTTTTGGTTCTGCACTGCTGCATAGAGTGCATTTTTGGCTCATGGCGAGGCTGACTGCACAGAGATGACTTTGATATTTTCCTCCATTACTGTATTTATATTATGATTCTGCCACTGGCGATGCAGACTGATTTACTTTCCGTATTTCTCACTATATGTATATGTATTCCGCCTTCGGCGATGTAGATTGATACCCTTATTATGTCTCACTGCATGTATGTATTCCGCCACTGGCGATGATGACTGATCACTTTCCTTTTTATTTACTAAGTATATCCCACGTTATGCTATTCTGATATTCCTACATGTTGTGATTCCGCTGTCATATCCATGTAAAATTATTTTATTTATTGTTTCTGCTTTTATCTGTACTCTGCTATGATGATTAATGTGTTATTTCCCAATGATTATCCTTAATACCGCCCCTCGGATTTTGGGATCGTCACAGTTGGTATCAGAGCTTTGGTTAACCTTAGTTCTGGGATCTAACGCATTAAACACCTCGTCAAAATAGAATCAGTAGTGTTCTAATGCGAGTAGCTCATTAGAGATAGGATTAGCAATGTCCTAGAATGAGCTAAGCAGATTAGCAAAACAATTTGATCAGTACATCATCATTATCTTTCCTTGTATTCCCTTGCTTTATCATTTATGAAAATTATCAAATCTGTGAGCTTGACTCTTTTCTTGCTTATACAGTATTCTCTTAGATGGCTACACGAGCAGCAGCAGCTAGAGGAGGCCGTGGAGGCCGAGGAGATGCAGCAGGAGGACGGGGGAATATCCCCGTAGTAATGGAAGGCCCTATTATTCAGCCACCAGCACCAGAAGACTTTGAGCTAGATAAAGTAGCAAAGAGGTACAGAAATCTTGGGGGGAAACCTTTTACTGGCACTGGCACAGTGACCGAGGCAATAGCTTGGCTGAAAACCTGTGAGAAAATCTTCGAAGGCATGGGTATGGGAACTAACAACAAAGCAAGACTTGGCAGTTGGCTCCTTCAAGAGGAAGCAGAGCTGTGGTGGGATGCCATTACCTCAGAAGATGCCGCTGGTACTATCCGGATTTGGGAGCAGTTCAAGACTTTGTTCAATGAGAAGTTTGTACCAGAACAGGCTCTAGAGAGGATGAGAGAGCAGTTTGCTAATCTCCAGCAGGGAGACCTCTCTATTCAGGATTATCTAAATAAATTCACCCAATTGTCGCGCTATGCTCCAGAGCTGATTACGACAAACAAAGCAAAGAATAAGAGATTCATATTTGGGCTGAAGCGCAAGTACCACGATAGAGCTATGAGCAACATCAAACTCTCCTTTACAGAACTAGTAGAGATGGCTTGCAATTACGAAGACATGGATGAGAGACATGCTAGCCAAGACCGAGCTAAAAGCCAAGCAGGAAATAAGTGCAAGGCTTCAACAGATCAACCCGAATCTAGCATTACCGCGGCCGCTACTCAGAAACCTGCAAAGATCCCGAAAGGAAATTGCTACAATTGCGGGAAGCCAGGTCACTTTTCTAATGTATGCAAAGCCCCAAGGAAGCCAAAGGCAAATGACTCAGCCGAATGCTACAACTGCCATAAGAAGGGGCACTATAGCAGGAACTGTCCTCTGAAGCAGAATGCTCAAGTGGCTCATGTCTATGACGGGAAGACCCCGCCAGCTATCACCGATGGATCAGGTAAACCCGATGTCTTGGGAGGTACCCTTACCATTAAAAATATTCTTGTTTCTGTACTTTTTGATACCGGTGCATCACGTAGCTTCATTTCTGGTAACCTTGTTCACAAGTTAAAATTGAAACAAAGAATTCTAAAAGAACCAATTAAAGTTCAAAACCCGATAGGAAGTTCCGTTAGTCTCAGTTTGTACTGTAGAGTGCCTATCTCTTATTCACGTTACAAGTTTCCTATTCACTTAATTGTTATGGATTTATCGGAATTCGATGTTATTCTCGGTTTGGAATGGTTAACCAAATATAAGGCCGAAGTTAGATGTGCCGAAAGAATCGTTAAAGTCGAAACGAAGCTTGGACCTATATATATACCATGTCATGGCTCAGAAATTAATAGAACAAAATTTTGGTCTTCTTTAGAAATTACTCCCCCTTCGATTGAAAAGATACCGGTCGTTAAAAACTATGCGGATGTGTTTGAAGAAGTAGAAAACTTACCGCCGCAAAGAGAAATTGAATTTAGGATAGATCTAATTCCTAACGCCCGACCAGTAGTACATCCAATAAGAAGAATGGCCCCGAAAGAAAAAGAAGAGTTAAGTAGTCAAACCCGAGAATTGCTTTGGAAAGGTCTAATCAGACCGAGCTTTTCAGCATGGGGAGCAGCAGTAGTATTTGTCCCGAAATCAGACGGTACTCTAAGACTTTGTGTTGATTACCGAGATCTCAATAAACAGACATTGAAGAACAAATATCCCTTGCCCCGAATAGATGATCTGTTAGATCAATTAAATGGAGCAACAGTATTCTCCAGAATGGACCTATCTACAGGTTTCCACCAATTGCGTATAGCCGAAGACTGTGTTCCTTTGACAGCCTTCAGGGGTCCCGATTTATTCTACGAATGGTTAGTAATGCCGTTCGACTTGTGTAACGCTCCGGCGTACTTCGTTGATCTTATGAACAGAGTGTTCCGTGGTGTATTGAATAAATTTGTTCTAGTCTTCATCGATGACATTTTAATCTACTCTAAGTCGGAAGATGAACATGCAAAACATTTAGAACAAGTGTTGAAAATTCTAAGGAGAAATGTCTTGAAAGCTAAATTTTCTAAGTGTGTCTTCTGGCAGAATGAAGTTAAATTCCTAGGCCATGTCGTATCAAAAGAAGGAATTGCTGTAGACCCAAGCAAAATTACAGCGATTCAGAACTAGAAACAACCTACTACGCCCACAGAAGTTCGAAGTTTCCTTGGATTGGCTAGTTACTATCGGAAATTCGTTCAGGATTTTTCAAAGATATCGGGTGTATTGACAAAGCTTACAAAGAAGCATGAGAAATTCAAATGGACACCCGAATGTGAAGAAGCTTTCCAAGAGCTAAAACTGAAGTTGACAACCGCGCCAGTATTGACCATAATAGAAGGCAACCAAGACTTGACTGTATGGACAGACGCTTCTATCAGAGGGCTAGGCGCAGTACTAATGCAAAAAGGCCAAGTGATCGCTTATGCCAGTCGTCAACTAAAGCCGCATGAAAGAAACTATGCAACTCATGATCTTGAGTTATTAGCCATCGTGTTTGCTTTAAGAATCTGGAGGCATTATTTACTGGGCGAGAAATTTGAACTATTTACCGATCATCAATCCTTGAAATATCTGTTCACTCAGAAAGATCTAAATTTGAGGCAACAACGTTGGTTAGAATTCCTTGCAGCATACGATTTTGAAATTCTATACACTCCAGGGAAAGCCAATGTTGTAGCAGATGCGCTCAGCAGAAAGAATGAGATCATTGCCAGTTTTGTCATCACGTCTTCATTAATAGACAGGATCTCGACCCTTCAAAAGGAGGATAATTTTGTAAAAGTAATGATCAGAAGGATCAAAGAAGGCATAGACTCCAGCTTCCAGGTGGATAGTGAGGGGGTTTTGAGATTAAAAGGAAGAATTTGTGTTCTCGACATCTCTGAGCTAAAAAGAGAAATACTTGATGAGTGCCATAAGTCCAAATTAAGTATCCATCCCGGTGTGAGCAAAATGTATAACGATATCAAACGCACCTTCTGGTGGAAGGCGATGAAAAGGGATATCTCATTATATGTTAGCAGATGCCCCACTTGCCAGCTAGTTAAGAGTGATGAACAGAAATTGGCTGGATTATTACAACCATTAGAAATTCCAGGTTGGAAGTGGGAACAAATCTCGATGGATTTCATCGATGGCCTGCCTCGAACTAGAAAAGGAAACGACAGTATATGGGTAATCGTAGATCACTTCACGAAGACTGCCCATTTCATACCTGTCCGATCCAACAGAACGGCTCAAAGTCTAGCACAGATTTACTTCAGAGAAATAGTTAAACTTCATGGAGTGCCGCTCAATATAGTCAGCGATAGAGATCCCCTGTTTACTAGCAAATTCTGGGAAGCATTCCAGGAAGAATTGGGAACCAAATTAAATCTAAGCACCGCTTATCACCCACAGACAGACGGCCAAACTGAGTGGGTGAATAGAATTTTAGAAGATTTGCTGCGGGCTTGCGTTATTGATTTCGGAGGTTCATGGGAAGATCACTTACATTTAGCAGAATTCTCTTACAACAATAGCTATCAAGCAAGTTTGGGAATGTCCCCATTTGAAGCATTATACGGTAGACCGTGCAGATCTCCCGCATGTTGGGTAGAACCTGGCAACAGACTTGTGTTAGGGCCCGATATGATTCAAGAAGCATCGGATAAAGTCGATTTCATTAAGAAGCGATTAAAAACCGCACAGAGCCGACAGAAAAGTTATGCTGATGCGAGAAGAAGGGATATATCGTTTGCCGTTGGCGATTATGTTTATTTAAGAGTTTCTCCAATGCGAAGAGTAATCAGATTTGGCAAGACTGGGAAGTTGGCACCGAGATTTATTGGTCCCTTTCCTATACTTGAACGGATTGGAACTCTTGCATATAGGGTTTCATTACCTAATTGGTTGCCTGGTATACATGATGTGTTCCACGTATCTCAACTCAGAAAACATGTTCATGATCCCGACCTTATCGTGGAAGAAGCAGCGCAGCATAATATTGACATAACTCCAAAATTAGCACTCAGTAGAGAGCCATTAAAGATAGTTGGCAAAGAAACCAGAGAGCTAAGGAGGAAAAAGATTCATTTAGTCAAAGTGCAATGGAGTAGTGATCCTAGAGACTGTACTTGGGAGACTGAGGAAAGCATTAAACAAGCCTATCCCAAATGCAGAGTGGACATCTCTGACTAACTCTGGTGCAAGGTACCTTTACAATACTTTGCATTTACATTTTATTTCCTACTTAACTGTTATTTCCTTTTCGAGGACGAAAAGTTTTAAGTGGGGGAGATTGTAATAACTCGGAAAATGTGAACCAGTTTAAAATTTTTAAATTAGGTTATTACCAAGAAATTTGAATGATTGAAATAGCATATTTCAATAAAATATAGAATTGTGTATAATAAGGCAGTTTGAAATTTGGAATACAAACTTTGTCTGACTGTACCGGGTGGAAAATATAACGGATTTTGACGAAACTGAAAATATTTAAATCTGTTTATCAATACCTTGCTAACGAATCTGAAAAATCGAAATTTCATAACGGAAATCAAAAGTTATGGCCAAATGAATTTTCAGAAAGGTCGCTATATAGTATATATAGCCCTTGAAAATTGAGATTTTGCATACGACCTCGGAATTAGACGAAACCACTTTTGTTGGATCCGGGTTGTCAACTTATTGCTAAGTTTAAATTTCATAATTTTTGAAGCTAGTATGTGAGCGGGGCAAAAGATAACGTGTTTGGTCAAATTCTGTTAAAATGGGTCGACCTAAAAATGGCCGTTTTTCAAACGAGCTCAGAATTCGACGAAACTGGTTTTGTTAGGACCGTATCGTCAAAACAAAGCTAGATTTATTTTTCTGGAATTTTTCGATTCAGTTTATGGCCCTGGCAAATTGAAATGTACGTTTAAATTAAATATCGAATGTTTTATATGTTAATTTGAAAAATAACTGACTGTAACAGTCGAAATGGCCAACGGAACATATCCCATTGTGTTCGGAATGGGGGTATTTAGCTAGGGGCGACAGTCGTTGGGTTTGATTTCGAGGTCGTTTGTGGAAGGGGGTATTTTTGGAATTAAATAAATTAAAAATTAAAATAAAAAGGGCATCGACCAATCACAATTCATCTTCCCCGTCTTCTTCCTGTCGCGACGCGGAAAAGGATCCGAAACTTCTCTCTTAAATTTCTCCGCAACCACACAACGAAATCAAGCAAACTCAGATCCATTTTGAAGAGCGTTCAGAGATCTTCAAATCCATAGTAATTTCACGAATTATCGTTGAGTACTGAGGGAGTTATAGCATCGGGAAACCCCGAACTTTGCGCCGCCGCCGTGGGTTCTGGAGGCCACCGAGTTGACCATCTCGGGTAGCTTTGGGAAGCTCTTTCCTTCCTCTTCGACGCAGCGCTGGCCGTTCGTCCTAAAGCTTCGTGGTTTTGCCGAAAAGTTCAACCCTAGTTTTCGATCTCGAAAAGGGTATACGGCTGAAACCATTTTCAACTGATTTTTACACTATAAAGCGTTGCAAACTTGTAAAAATCGTATCTTTTTGCTATGTTAACGAAATTCGAAGAAACAGGAGACACTGTGACCGCAAGGAGGCTCTCTACATTCTAGAAGAAGCCGCGGATTTTTCTGACCTTCCTACGATTTTTAGCACCGCAATAACCAATGTGAGGAATCTAAACTATTTGTGTGAATGAAATCGCATTGTATAAATTATATAAGCGAAGTGTAAATTATATACGCATTGTATACCTCATGTACATGTGTTGTATAAGTTATATTAGCGATGTATAAATTATACAAGCGTTGAATGAAACATATATGCTTTGTATTGTGATGAAATGCAAGTGAATTATTATATTATATATATATACTCCCCTCGTCCACAGACCATGGACGATATTTATTGCTTGTGATTGACGTGATATTATATGGTTCGACGAATGGTTGGAAATAATAGTTTGTGGTTGATATTATGGTTGAAAAATACCTTTGTGGTTGAAAAATATCCTCTTGTGGTTGAAACAAAATAGAATAGGATTGTGGAATTGAAAATAAAACATGCCGCCTGCGTGCGAACTAGATGCATGATCCCCATTGTCAAAAACCGCGAGGTTTTAAGGTAGAGCGAGGAGCCGTACTAGGGACGGTCCCGGTTTTAACTACCCTGCCGTTATGCTGCCGAAATTTTCTGAAATATTTACGTGTTAGAATAATTTTCATTCGTTGAAATAAATAATAATTTGCTAGAAATATTATTATTAGCTTTGTTCTGCATATATATACATGTGTTGAACAGGAAAAATGGATTAGCTGTAGAGTAAAGAAATTATTTGCGTGCCCGACAAATAGGTAAACCTTGATGAGTTGGCTGCGCAATTTTATTTATATATCAACTCCTGTGAATGCCATTGGATGCGGAGTGCTGGTTTTTCTGTGTGAAATAATAAATAACGCCATAGGATAGTAACAATTAATTTTGAACTACACTACATGGCATACTTCTTGATGATAGGCATACTTCATCATATCCCACATAAGCAATTGGAGCTTGTGTGACGAGGTGGAAGATTTACCATATAAGCAAGAGGCTTGTATGGCGATGACTATGTACTACAGGTTGAACTGATGACCGATATGGACTATATAAATTATAACGATAAATTGCCAGATTAATAAAAACCCCACATAGGTCTGGAGTTGACAATAATCACGTCGCTCTAGTTATTAGATACGGCACATGGACTATTTATTTCCACACGGAAACGGGGTGACGGGAATTTATTCTCTGGAGTGATTATCAGTACATACTCCCCCGTAAACACCAAATTATATCACTATAAATATGTGAATGCTTTTTAGGATTTATTGGGTACCTAATACGGCCCAATAAATTTCCAAACCCCTCCCCGTACAAAGGAGGTTATGGCGAAATTTTTCGAAATATTAAGGCGTTAGTGAAATATTTGAAGTGAAAACGAAGTTGAAAATATAGAATGAGCTATAGTTAAAATTATAGATTGAACTATATTTATATATATAAATATAAATATAATTAAAGGGAATAAAGGCCGTGCAGTTCGCGTTTCGGAATCGTAATTTGAAACGATTAGTACGAGAAATCCGACCATCGGATTTTCCCGAAACCGCAATCGCTGGGTTCGCCTTGGAAATATCTTTCCAACGGCACCAACCTTGTAAAAATCCATCAGTTGGATTGTCCGGAATGTTTAATTCAAATCTGAAGAAAAGCAGCGCCAGAATCGGTTATATTTATATATAAATATAATTAAATTAAATCGAATAACGACGCTGCAGTTCGAATTTTGAAACCGTAACTTCAAACGACTAGTGTGGAAGATCCGACCGTCGGATTCTCACGAAATTGGAACCGTTGGGTTCACTTTGGGAATATCTTCCCACTGTTATAGACCTTGTACAAATCCAACGATTAGATTTTCCTATATGTGTAAAACAAATTAAGGGAAAAACAGTGCCACGGCACGACCTGAAACGTCGTTTAATTAAATATGGCCATTTTTAAATGAATAAAAATGGCGAGAAATCGTTATAAAATATTATAAGAAAAATTGATTGAGAATAAACCAAATGGGCTTGAATTGTTTGATATTTGATGGTTGTTTGTGTATGACATGAAAATAACACTAAAGAACCGAAAGATGGATGTCGAATAATATAACCATAAAATGAATCGATTTAAATTCTAATGACGTGGATTATTTGAAAAGGCCGAGCTAACCCTCATTTCAAATAATTTATTGAGCGATTCGAATTGGAAAATGCAAAGATGATTCAAGACCGACGATCTTCGTATCGGTTGGATGGGCGCTACTGAGGTTCCTGACCGGAGTAGCTACCGGAAAGGGACGGAAGTAGTAGCCGTCTGATTTATGTGTTGATTGGACGGGTATACGAGGAATTTGACGCCTCCGGTTTCGTTCAGACCCAGAACGGACTTGTAAATGGACTGTGGTCTGACATTGGATTTTATTCTATATTGATTGATCTCTGTTAAATATATATCTGTTTGGCAGCGGAGAATTTATTCTTTTGCTTAACGCCCTTCTCTGAGACGTACGAGCTCAGAGGTTGTATATCGATGGAAATCAATCGTATGGAGTGGACTGCCTATGTGGCATGCCAAGATGCTGAGATCAAGGCTTCTGTTGCAAAGCAAAGTCTTGTGGATGATGATCAAAGCAAGGTCTACGTAGCCTAGCTTTGTGTATTTCGTAGATTCGCGAACCTCACACCCCGGTATGAGTTAAAAACGGGATACGAACCGCTGGGAGAGCACGACGTTTCTTTCTAGTTATGGTGGTGTCAGTGACTTACCAGCCCTGACATATATATCTACTTTTCACCTTTGTGGTTGTTGGAATGCGAGGCGCCTCAATTATAGGTCTGTAAGGACCGGGAAACGTGTGTTCAGGCATAATTAATCCTCTAACGTAAGTGAGGACCGGCCCAGCCGCATCCAGGGGTTACCCAGAGTGCGTAGTCCCGAGGCATTTGCTAGAGTGTCTCGAAGCGGAGAGGAGCTTGCCCCTTGCCTCGACTCATGACGGAAATCCAATTTCCAATACGAAATAACAGATTTGATTGTAGAACTAGTATGGCGACATAGTGGTATGGGGCACTTATGCCGTCTATGATTGATATTTATGATGCTATTCATTTTCGAAACATATATGCACTAGTAATAATATCAAATGATTTCGCTTTATACGTATCAAGCATATTTGGCTATTATAAGGTAAAACTCTATCCCCCGGCTTGCATTGCATTGTGTGATGGGACCTGAGTCTTATAATGGCTTCATTCTTTCTAAAAGCATTGCGTTGTTTTAAAAGAATTTACTTTGTTTTAAATGCACTAGCAATCACTGGAGTAAACCCGTTCCGCGAAAGTGGCGTGGTCCTATGATTTGCTATTTACTGTTGTTTAACTGTTAAATAGATTCCTCATACCAGTCCCCATGACTGACTCGTTGTTTGTCTCACTTTGCAAACGCGGGTGCCCTTATTTTCACACGGGCAGCCTAGTACACAGGTGACAGGTGGTTTTTGGTTCTGCACTGCTGCATAGAGTGCATTTTTGGCTCATGGCGAGGCTGACTGCACAGAGATGACTTTGATATTTTCCTCCATTACTGTATTTATATTATGATTCCGCCACTGGCGATACAGACTGATTTACTTTCCGTATTTCTCACTATATGTATATGTATTCCGCCTTCGGCGATGTAGATTGATACCCTTATTATGTCTCACTGCATGTATGTATTCCGCCACTGGCGATGATGACTGATCACTTTCCTTTTTATTTACTAAGTATATCCCACGTTATGCTATTCTGATATTCCTACATGTTGTGATTCCGCTGTCATATCCATGTAAAATTATTTTATTTATTGTTTCTGCTTTTATCTGTACTCTGCTATGATGATTAATGTGTTATTTCCCAATGATTATCCTTAATACCGCCCCTCGGATTTTGGGATCGTCACACCTACGGGGTTTAGGGAGCCGATCAAATAGGTAGAGTAAGGGTACCTTAGCGGTGGTAGGAGCAAGCCGGCACCTATGATAGCAGCTAGGTACAAGTAACTACCAAGTTTGTCATGTGGGTACAGTTAGTAGGAAGGGATCAACCTTGAGTAAAAGAGACTAGTAGATGTGCGGTGTAATTAAGTAATGTGGTGTAACATAGCAAAACTGTAGTGTAACGAAATACATGTTGGTTGAGTTGGATAGTCCCTTGGGTGCTAGTCTGATGTTGACTTCGGTCTTCGGGGTTAGTACTTGGAGGGTTGTTCGCTTAGCCAAGATGTAGGATTGTCTTAGTACTTAGGAACGAAATCATCTTGTCCATCCTTTTTGTCTACCTTATCTATGTTACAGCCGTATCATGATGCCTATTTATGTCTTGATCATTTACCATACCTATTATTTGTTAAAATTACTGAACTCGCCAGACTTTATGTCTGACCCGTTTGTTTCCACCTTTTTTCTTTCCTCCCCCCCCCCCCCCCCAGGGTTCGCAAGGAGGGAATACTACAGCTTAGTGCCGATTTCTTTTAGTTGCTTGAAGAGAGTATATGTATCGCTTTGGACCCTCTCATGTTTATGGCTTTGCTTATGCTCAGTGGGGATTTATGTTATTTAAGTATTTACTTCTTTATGTACTTTGAAGTTTTTGAAAAGACTAATGATCCTGTTGTAATGGTTTTGGAAACTACTTATGTAAGCTTGTTTTTGAAGTATGATGCTATGAAATAAGTTTTATCTTCCGCTGTGTTGTTTTATTTATTTATTCTTGTAATTTATCTGTTCTATACAACAATAACGCTTCATGGACATTGATGCATTCCCTTGTGAGTGACATTAATGGACATGGGGTGTTACATTTGAGATGTTAAAACATATATGAATCTTTTGCAAGTTTGGGTTATTAAAATTTATGTGAAACATGTATACACATATGCTAGTTTATGTGACATTAATCTACAAGTTTAGATCTATATGCAAGTTCACACCTTTATGTTTAGATCCATATGCAAGTTCACACCTTTATGTTTAGATCCATATGCAAGTTCACATCTTTATGTTTGGATCTATATTTAGATCCATGGCAGTACATAAGTTATGCAAGTTTATGCCCATTGCATATGCTATTTTTGTATGCGAATCATATGCTAGTTCGAATGAAATTCATATGCAAGTTATTGGCTATGTAAACTTATATCATGATTCTTAGATCTATTTCATGTGTTATGCAAGTTGTGATGTTGTTTTTCTTTTTATAAAGTTAGACTATTGCGAGTCTAACATATGTCGTATTAAAACGTATGAATAGCATGGGGACGATGGGAAAATATTAAAAATGTGTAACAACACTTATTTTTATAACATGTTAAAACCATAAATCAAGGCAGAATTAATTTTTAAAATAAGAATCAAGGGAAATGGGTTGCGCCGTTGCGTTCGTCTCGAAATTCTTCTTGGAAACGAGTCCGAGTTTTCGAGAAACGGAGTCTGTATGAGGGAGATATGACCCTCCGAAGTTTCAGGAATTTTCAGAATCGAAAACAGCTCGAAATTCGAAATTCGAATTCAAACCCCAGTGCAGGCTGAGCGGGAATTTTCCCACCCAGGACCAGGTCGACCTGGGGGTTGACACTATGGTCGACCTCCCAGGGACCAGGTCGACCTGGGGGTCGACCTGGTGCCAGAACCCAGTTTTGAGCCTAGGTTCATCCTATTGTTTCTAGTCTCGTTTTCAGTCTAGATTCGTCCGCCTAATCCTATATAAACAGCCTCCTAGCCTCATTCTCTTTACACCATTCTTCTCTAACCTTATGCTGCACAAAATCTTGATGGACATGACTTCTTTTAAATTAAATTAAAATAATATAAAACGCGAAGACTATTTCTTAAAGAATACGGCTAGGAATTGCATATTGGGGATTTGCTTCTACAATCAAATCAAAATTCAACGATTCAAAAATTCGACGACTAACTTCTGCATCTCAATTTCTTAGACCATGATCTGTAAGTTCTAGTTACTTTGAGATTTAAACTTGTTAATTGTAATTTGGACATGAGATAAAGTGAAATTGGACTTAAGTATGATAATAGATTCACATCTATTCTAGTTTCCATCTTGGATCTTGACATTTAGGAATATTGCTGTGAAATCAATTTGAACCTATTCATGTTGTAAATCAAACTCTTTCATGTCCATAACATTATCATGCCTGTGATGTTGAATCAGTCTATTATTTGCAATTTTGGGACTATCACCTTATGCCATGACTATCACCTTATTATGCTAGAATTGAAATCATGTTATTTTCTATATGCCAGTGATGTTGTAACCAAATATATCAAATTATGTCATGCTAGTCTTGTAATCCCTTTGATCACTTTATACTCGTCCTTTTTTCCTATCACAGTTTTGATGTTATTCCCATTATTTCTGGATTTGGATTTACTTGTAATTTAGATCGATTCACGTTTACATGCGATGGGAATACGATTTGGGTAGATTAGGCAAAACATGAATTGGTTATGAACATGAATCATGAACTTGATAATAGGCATAAGTCGAAACTTGACATGAAATTTGAACATGGACATGACACTAGAATGAACTTGAAAATGGCCAACTTGAGGTTGGATTGAGTTTGCAGTGTAATTTTGCCAGGAACCGCCCGGTAAATCCAGTGACTGCAAACAATAGGATCCAATGTGGTTAGTTGGTCATATCGCGCTTGAAACCCGAGGTCAGACTGAGTTGTGGTGTAAATCTGCCCGGAACCGCCCGGCATATCCAGTGACCACAACAACAGGTCTAATGTGAGAGGTTGGGGTGCATTAATGAATTAATGCCACATGATAGGGTTAAGTCATGAACATGAAAGACAACACTTAACCAACTTGACATGCTAGACTGATGGGGTTAAGTCACGAATTTAAATGACAACACTTAACCTGCTGAACGAAACCCTAGTTACGCGGTTCGTTTCAGCAGTAACCCACTTAGATGTATCATGGTACCCTGGAACTAGCCAGGGTGGGGCACGATTACTGTGTTGAATTGTAAGCGACCAGAATGACGGCTGAGTTGGTGCGCCAGTGTAGGTTCAGGCGGACTATGGTCGTGCACGTAGTCCGGAGTTGAAAAATTAGGCATTGGGCATAAGTAGGTTTACACTGTGCATGCTTGATTCATGTCGATGGTTGGCACCCTAGGGCTTGATACACCCTATGGTGGACCTAGCACAGGTAACTACATTCGTGATAGGGTCGTATGACACAGACACATGACGAGTTAGAACTTGTAGGGAGCCGATCGATTAGTGGATCGTTCTGTTGGACCTAGTAATGGGTCATTTCATGATATTGGGCCAAGGGATCATTTCATGGTTAATATATGACATGGGTTTGGATACTAGTACAGTTGGTGCAGCGAACCTTGAACATGCGATGCTATACTTGATTTATACTTGAATTATCATGCTATCTTAGTCTATCTTGCCCATCTTGACAGCATTCTTATGTTTACTTTCAGTTTATACATGTCATGTTACCTTTACCTGTTTTTATGCAGAAAGTCACTAGGACTTACCAGTCTTTATGACTGACCCATTTTCTTTCGCCTCTTTTTCTTTCATTTCCCCCCCAGGATCTCAAGGAGAAAATTCTAGCACTTAGCTTGGATTTCGCTTGCTTTCGGTTCAGCTCATGTACGGTTTGATCTTGAGCTATGTTATGGCTGCATTTCTGCTACCTTTGGAGAATTAAGCTAATTTTGTTGTTTTAAGTTTATGCTTCTTTATTTATGCAAGACATAATTTGTTGTAATGGAAAATAATGACTTTAGCTATTCGGTACTTTGGATGTAAAAGGTTTTGACTCTTTTTGAAAGTAATGAAATTTATCTTTTGATTCTTCCGTTGTTTTATCTATGTTCTGTCTTGTCATATTTCTGTATTTGTTTACCTCGATAACGCTCCTCCAAAACTAGTGCATTCCCTTTATGAGTGACCCTAGCGAAGGTGGGGTGTTACACTTGGTATCATAGCAGAAGGTTACCAGACTGGGCAAAAAATTTAAAAAAAAAACTTCTAAAACTATTTTCAAAACCGTTTACAAAGAAGCATTTTTCAATAAAAATCTTGTTTTATTTAAAGGCTATTCCCCAAAAGCCATTAGCACTATCCTTTGTTTCCTCGTTTTGAATCTCTTCTTTTTCATTTCAGCATGTCTGGAAATCTTAACCTTCCAGAGGGCATGCCAATACATGGCTTGTTCAGGAGGTACTTAGAGGCTAGGGCCAACGATGCAGGCCCAACAGATATTCCTCCTCCAGCTGCAGCGGTTCCTCCTCCTCCGCCCCCTCCTCGTGCAAATGCTTTCTCAAAGATCTGTAGAGATTTTAGGGCCATGGATGGAAAGGATTTCAAAGGAACTGAATCATTCGTAGAAGCGAGGAACTAGCTCAAAGAAACTGAGGATCTGTTCGTTATCTTTGAGGTGGACGATAGGCAGAAGGTACAGTTGGCAGTATGGTTACTCAAAGACGAAGCTTCCTATTGGTGGGAAGTCACTAACGCTGAGAGGCCGGTTGAAACATGGATGGATTTCAGAATAAGGTTTGAGATGAAATTCCTCTCACAAGCTGAACGAAGTCTACAACTGGAAAAGTTCTTATCTCTTAAGCAAGGGAGTATGACGGTCAAGGAGTACGTCAATCAATTCAATCAGCTGGCTTGGTTTGGACTGGACTTAGTGAATACTCCTCATAAGAAGGCTCTTCGTTTTGTAAAGGGATTGAATGAGCCACTTCACAACTTGGTTATGACCCACATACCTAGGGGGGCTACTTACGAAAGGTTGGTAGACATGGCACTCTTAAGTGAGGAAGAAAAGGGAAAGAATGAGGAAAAAGCAGAAGTGCCTCAAGATAAGAAGGGGGAAGGGCCGTAGAACAAGAAAGTTGATCCAAAGAAAGGCGGGAAGAACAACAAACCCCGTGAGAAGAGAAAGTGTAATTTCTATGGCATTCCTGGACATCTGGTCAAAGACTGCAGGAAGAAGAAAAGGAAGATGGGTGGTTGTTTCCACTATGGTGAGACATGACACATGGCTAAGGCCTGCCTAAGGAAGCAAGGGCAGGGAGCTGGACCTTCTTATGGAGGACAAGTCCACGCTCTCACGGTACCTCCGCAAGAATGAGGTAGAAATATTTCTGTCGAAAGTATAGTCTATCTTTTTGATCATCCTGTTCGAACCTTGTTTGATTCTGGCGCATCGCATACTTTTATTTCTTCTGACATTGTTGAAACTCTGCACCTAAGTACTAGTCTAGTTGAGGATCCTGTTATTGTTTCAAATCCAATTGGTGGCTCCGCTCATTTATCTATGATTTGTGTGGATTTGAGGACTTCTATCTTAAGCGTAGAGTTCACGTGTAATGCTTATGTTCTCGGATTTATGGGATACGGTTTGATTCTAGGCATGAATTGGTTGTCCAACAATGGAGCCATTCTCGATTGTGAACGAAGGGTAGTTAGACTCGTGACTCGCCTTGGTAATACCCTTGAAATTTCTTGTAACACTATAGGTCCTGTCATGTTATGTTATCTAGAATCTCTTGACTCGCCTATTGATGATTTGCAATCAGTAAGGGTAGTCCGAGAATATCCCGATGTCTTTGATGAGGTTTAGGGGTTACCCCCTAAACGCGAGATAGATTTCCGTATATATCTTGTTGATAATGCTAAGCCAGTTTCATTTCCCGTTAGACACATGGCCCCGCGAGAGAGAAAAGAGCTTAGTAAGCAAGTTAAGGAGTTGCTTGAAAAAAATTTCATTAGGCGAAGCATTTCTGAATGGGGTGCTTCGGTGGTATTCGCTACTAAGGCGGATAGTTCGCTTCGTCTATGCGTAGATTATCGTGAGTTAAACAAGCTAACTAAGAAGAATAGGCACCCATTATAGGGAATCGACAACTTGTTCGACCAGCTTGTAGGAGCGTTTGTTTTCTCTCAACTCGATCTAGCTACAGGATTCCATCAGCTTAGAGTGGCTGAGGATAGCATTGACAAGACTGGGTTTAGGACTCCTGATGGTTTCTTTGAATGGCTCGTCATGCCGTTTGGTTTGACGAATGCACCGGCGTACTTTGTAGACTTGATGAGTATGGTGTTTATGGAGTTCCTTAACAAGTTTGTGTTAGTCTTCGTGGACGATAATTTGATCTTCTCAAAGGATGAGGAAGAACATGCTAGACATCTCAAGGAAGTCATGGATACCCTTAGAGCACATGAGTTAAAGGCTAAGTTCTCCAAGTGTCATTTTTGGAGAAAAGAAGTTCGGTTTCTTGGACATGTAATTTCTAAGCAAGGTATAGCTGTGGACCCCGCAAAGGTAGCTACGGTGCAAGACTGGAAAGTCCCTAAGAACGCAACGGAAGTGAGAAGCTTTCTCAGTTTGGCGGGCTACTACAGGAAGTTCAATAAGGACATCGCTAAGATTTCAGCCCCTCTTACTAGGTTAACGAAGAAGAACCTAGCCTTTGCATGGGACATAGAGTGTGAAGTTGCTTTTCAAAGGCTTAAGAGAGCCCTTACCACAGCTCCAGTTTTGGCATTACCCGACGGAGGTAAGACGTTTACAGTGTACATAGATGCGTGCAGCACGGGATTAGGCGTTGTCCTAATGCAAGAAGGGAAAGTGATATGCTACGGGGGTAGACAACTTAAATTCACGAGAAAAACTATCCCACACATGACTTGGAATTAGCCACGATTGTTTTTGCGCTTAAGTCTTGGTGCCACTATCTTCTAGGTGAGAAGTTCGAGTTGTATACCGATCACAAATCGCTTAAGTACCTCTTTTCGCAAAAAGATTTGAATCTAAGGCAATAGAGGTGGATGGAATTCTTGGCATCGTATGACTTCGATATAGCTTATACCCCTGGCAAGGGTAACGTGGTGGCGGATGCACTAAGTAGGAAAAGGTTGACTTTGAGTCCTTTGTTTGTTGAAAGGAAAAGTCTAGAGTTTATAGCAATCTTTGATTTCACACCTGTTGTTGAGTCGTTGGCTAGCACGTTAGCATCTCTTGAGTTAAGGCCTACGCTTCTAGACCAAGTAGGGACTTCACAAAAGGAAGACCCACAGATAGTCGAGATCATGGACAAGTTGACTAGAGGTAAGATGTCAAGTCACCTCAGTAGGTATGTCATAGATGACAAGGGATGGCTAAGGTGTGATGGGAGACTATGTGTCCCACGGGTGAGAGACTTAGTTAAGAGAGTTCTCGAAGAGGCGCATCACTCGAAGATGACTATACATCCCGAAGGGGATAAAATGTACAAGGATATGAAGCGCGTTTTCTTTTGGAATGGGATGTAAAAGGACGTGGCGGAATTCGTTTCTAAGTGCATAGTGTGCCAATAAGTAAAGGCCGAGTCGAAAAAGCCCGGTGGGCTATTGCATCCTTTGGAGGTTCCGCTGTGGAAATGGGAGAGTGTCTCGATGGATTTGGTCGATGGATTGCCTAGGTCAAGGAAGGGCAATAATAGCATATGGGTTATAGTAGATAGACTCACGAAGAGCGCTCACTTCATTCCTGTGAAGAGCAAGAGGATCGCATCATGGCTAGCGTCTTTATACCTCCGAGAAATAGTACGGTTGCACGGAGTTCCATCTAGTATAGTTAGCGATCGTGACCCGATTTTCACTAGCGAATTTTGGAATAGTTTACAAGAAGCGATGGGTACCGACTAAGTTTAAGGCCTATCACCCACAGATGGATGGACAAACCGAAAGGGTAAATAGGGTACTAGAGGATCTTTTGAGACTATGCATTCTTGACTTTGGTGGTACTTGGGAAGATCACCTACCTCTCGTTGAGTTCGCATATAATAATAGTTGCCAAGCTAGCATAGGAATGGCACTATTCGAAGCTTTATACGGAAGACCGTGCAAGTCTCCAACTTGTTGGTGGGAGTCGACAGACAAGCTCATACTTGGACCCGACATGATAAGGGACACTTCGGAGAAGGTTGAGTTGATACGAAGACGGATGAAAACGGCCTAAGATAGACAGAAATCCTGCGCGGACAAGAGAAGGACAGACCTAAAGTTTGAAGTCGGAGATATGGTCTTTATAAAAGTTTATCCTTTACGCAATGTGATTCGCTTTGGATCGGTTGGAAAGTTAGCACCGAAATTCGTAGGACCGTTCCCTATCATCGAGAGGATTGGATAGATGGCCTATAAGGTAGAATTACCCGAGAGGCTGGCCGGAGTACACAATGTCTTTCACGTTTCCCATCTCCGAAAGTGCTTACATGAGTCTGCCGAAGTGGTTGAGCCAAGCATCCTTGAAGGTGTAAAAGTGAAGAAGGAAGCAACATTGAGGCGAGTTCCGATTCATATCTTAGGAACAGAGATCAAGAAGCTAAGGAATCGAGAAGTCAAGCTAGTTAAAGTACAGTGGAGTGAAGCACAAAAAGACGCAACTTGGGAAACCGAAGAGAAGATACGCTCGCTATACCCATTTTTTTTAGGGTACTTTCTCGATCTCTTTTCCCTTTAAGTTTACATACCTTCGTATCATGTACATGCTTTTGCTATCCATGTTTGTCTTGTTATCTTCTCGATCTTATCTTGAGAATCTTAGGTAGAACCCTTTTGGATGTAAACATGTGATTGAAACATGTTATGGTTTATGATTGCAAGTGGTTGCTCGTGGTTGCATAACACACATTAGGCACTAGATCGGCTCAGTCACATAGTTCATATTGCATATGCATGGTTGCTTACATTTGTATATGGATGGAAACTTGATATGCTATCGTTTGGATGTTGCATATGGATGAATGTTTATGCACTAATGTAGAGATTATAAAGTATGTTAGGAATTTGCATACATGTTGGACGCATTACACTAACATATTTTGCATTAAGGAGGTCTACTGAATCAGTAACCGCTTGATCTTTTGCATTAGATAAGTACATATACACACACTCTGGCATAAGTTCATACAACATTAAAAATATTTTAAGGACAATGGTTGCTTGTCGATGATGGTTAAGTAGATGGATGATTGGATGATAGGATACAATCTTCTTAACTTGAAGATTTCGGGGACGAAATCCTTTAAGGAGGGGAGAATGTAACAACCCATATTTTTATAACATGTTAAAATCATAAATCAAGGCAGAATTAATTTTTAAAATAAGAATCAAGGGAAACGGGTTGCGGCATTGCGTTCTTCTCGAAATTCTTCTTGGAAACGAGTCCGATTTTTCGAGAAACGGAGTCCGTATGAGGGAGGTATGACCCTCCGAAGTTTCAGGAATTTTCAGAATCGAAAACAGCTCGAAATTCGAATTCGAAATTCGAATTCAAACCCCAGTGCAGGCTGGGCGGGAATTTTCCCGCCCAGGACCAGGTCGACCTGGGGGTCGACACTATGGTCGACCTCCCAGGGACCAGGTCGTCCCTATGGTCGACCTGGGGGTCGACCTGGTGCCAGAACCCAGTTTTTAGCGTAGGTTCATCCTGATGTTTCTAGTCTCATTTTCAGTCTAGATTCATCCACCTAATCCTATATAAATAGCCTCCTAGCCTCATTCTCTTTACACCATTCTTCTCTAACCTTATGCAGCACAAATTATTGATGGACATGGCTTCTTTTAAATTAAATTAAATTAAATTAAAACGCGAAGACTATTTCTTGAAGACTACAGCTAGGAATTGCATACTGGGGATTTGCTTCTACAATCGAATCAAGATTCAACGATTCAACAATCCGACGACTAACTTCTGCATCTCAATTTCTCAGACCATGATCTGTAAGTTCTAGTTACTTTGAGATTTAAACTTGTTAATTGTAATTTGGACATGAGATAAAGTGAAATTGGACTTAAGTATGATAATCGATTCACATCTATTCTAGTTTCCATCTTGGATCTTGACATTTGGGGATATTGCTGTGAAATCAGTTTGGACCAATTCATGTTGTAAATCAAACTCTTTCATGTCCATAACATTATCATGCCTGTGATGTTGAATCAGTCTATTATTTGCAAGTTTGGGACTATCAACTTATGCCATGACTATCACCTTATTGTGCTAGACTTGAAATCCTTTTATTTTCTATATGCCAATGATGTTGTAACCAATTATCTCAAGTTATGTCATGCTAGTCTTGTAATCCCTTTTATCACTTTATGCTCGTCCTTTGTGCCTATCATAGTTCTGATGTTATTCCCTTTATTTTTGGATTTGGATTTACTTGTAATTTAAATCAATTCACGCTTACATGCGATGGGAATACGATTTGGGTAGATTAGGAAAAACATGAATTGGTTATGAACATGAATCATGAACTTGATAATAGACATAAGTCGAAACTTGACACGAACTTGACATGAAGTTTGAACAAGGACATGACACTAGAATGAACTTGAAAATGGCCAACTCGAGGTTGGGTTGAGTTTGCAGTGTAATTCTTCCCGGAACCGCCCGGCAAATCCAGTGACTGCAAACAATATGATCCAATGTGGGTAGTTGGTCATATCGCGCTTGAAACCCGAGGTCAGACTGAGTTGTGTTGTAAATCTGCCCGGAACCGCGCGACATATCCAGTGACCACAACAACAGGTCTGATGTGAGTGATTAGGGTGCATTAATGAATTAATGCCACATGATAGGGTTAAGTCATGAACATGAAAGACAACACTTAACCAACTTGACGTGCTAGACTGACGGGGTTAAGTCATGAATTTAAATGACAACACTTAACCTACTGAACGAAACCCTAGTTATGTGGTCCATTTCAGCAGTAACCTGCTTAGATGTATCATGGTGCCCTGGAACTAAGCAGGGTGGGGCACGATTACTAGGCTGAATTGTAAGCGACCAGAACGACGGCTCCGTTGGTGCATCGGTGTAGGTTCAGGCGGACTATGGTCGTGCACGTAGTGCGGAGTTGAAAAAGTAGGCATTGGGCATCAGTAGGTTTACACTGTGCATGCTTGATTCGTGTCGATGGTTGGTACCATAGGGCTTGATACACCCTATGGTGGACCTAGCACAGGTAACTACATTCGTGATAGGGCCGTATGACACAGACACATGACGAATTAGAACTTGTAGGGAGCCGATCGATTAGTGGATCATTCTGTTGGAACTAGTAATGGGTCATTTCATGAAATTGGGCCAAAGGATAATTTCATAGTTAATATATGACATTGGATTTGGATACTAGTACAGTTGGTGCAGCGAACCTTGAACATGTGATGCTATACTTGATTTATACTTGAATTATCATGCCATCTTAGTCTATCTTGCCCATTTTGACAGCATTCATATGTTTACTTTCAGTTTATACATGTCATGTTACCTTTACCTGTTTTTATGCTGAAAGTCACTAGGACTTATCAGTCTTTATGACTGACCCGTTTTCTTTCGCCCCCCCCCCCCTCCCCCCCCCCCCAAGGATCTCAGGGAGGAACTCTAGCACTTAGCTTGGATTTCGCTTGCTTTCGGTTCAGCTCGTGTACGGTTTGATCTTGAGCTATGCTATGGCTGCATTTATGCCACCTTTGGGGAATTAAGCTACTTTTTTTGTTATAAGTTTATGCTTCTTTATTTATGCAAGACAGAATTTGTTGTAATGGAAAATAATGACTTTGGCTATTCGGTACTTTGGATGTAAAAAGGTTTTGACTCTTTTTGAAAGTAATGAAATTTACCTTTTGATTCTTCCGCTGTTTAATCTATGTTATGTCTTGTAATATTTTTGTGTTTGTTTACCTCGATAACGCTCCTCCAAAACTAGTGCATTCCCTATGTGAGTGACCCTAGCGGAGGTGGGGTGTTACAAAATGCAAGATTGTGAATTGGCATAGAATGGCCTCAAAAGGGCATATTATTAATTTGAGACATTAATAGATATAATTTGTATACCTGTAATTTATAGACATAATTTAGGTGACAATTATGGATATAAATGAATTTGGTACTTATTGACAAATTTGAATAGGGATATTAATCCAATTTGGGGTTAAATAAAGATGTGTAATAATTAACCGCCTAAGACACGAGGTTAGACTCGTTTGTGGTGTAAGACTGCCCGGACCCGCCCGGCAAATCCAGCAACCACAAACGGTAGCCTAATGTGAGAGGTCAAAGGCATGAATTAAATGCGTAACAATTGTAAAGACACGAGGTTAGGCTCGTTTGCGGTATAAGACTGCCCGGACCCGCCCGGCAAATCCAGCAACCACAAATGTTAGTCAAATGTGGGAGGTCTTCACAAGGTTACGGTTATAATGAATTAAGCAACACTTAACCAGATAAACATGTGGTGAGACATGGGGGTTAAGTGGGTGCCTTGGGTGGCTTGTGAAATATGATTATAAACACTTAACCAAGTCGAAACATGTAAGAAGGCATGAATAAGAATGGGGTTAAGTGGGAAACCTAAGTGGGGACCACGCTTAGGTGGAAAGCTTATGTCAGGCATGGGGGCCTTTTTCAAACCAGTAACCCATTAAGTATCTTTGTGAGCTCGACCCAAGTCGAGGACGGGACACGCTTACTGGATTTGATTGTAAGAGGTCAAAATGGGTTAGCGGTGGCAATGCAAGTCCAACGGGGTCATATGCGTGCGTGGGCCCGGGCTGGTAGGTAAGACGTTGTTGCATCGTGTAGATATAAGCCGTGTATCTTTAGTGGTATCGGGTTGCCACCTTAGGGAGTGATACACCCCACTGTGGGACCAACACGGGTATCAACGAGTTAGGGAGCAGATCGCATAGTGGTAGTGGGTACAACTAGTCGAAATAGGGGCAGGCGGCACGTATGAAGGTAACTAGGGGTACACGAAACTACCATTATCATTTTTATGTCCTATAGGAGGGATCAATTTTTAGGGTGACTAGTAATGGTGCGGTGTAATTAGCATTGGCGTAGTATAGTAATTATCTTATAGTGATTAGGAACGAGATTAACGCTAGAATATTTCTCTTGTTTGCATTGTCATGCCCACTTGTTTCACCGTAATACCTTGTTCTACCAGTTTATGCCTTATCCTAGTTACTTTAATAATTATATTGTTAAAGTTATTATACTCGCCATACTTTATGTCTGACCCCCTGTTTTCGCCTCTTTTCTTCCTCCCCCCCCCCCCCCAGGTTCTCAGGGCGGGACTAGTACTAGTGGAGCTTGATCTTGGATCTCTTTCTCTCTCTTTTGGAAGCGCTTAGATTGCTGAAAGTAAAGTTCAGCTCATCTCTTTTATGGCTACTTGTATTTGGGTTATGCTTTTTACTTTATGTACTCAGAAAGAAATTTGTCAAGATGGATATTAAGTGTACTTGGTTTTACTGTTGGTTTATGAAGTTGATGTAATCAAACTATTTCTCCACTGCAATAAAAGTTGTTTTAAGATTTTCAAGTACTAGTATATGTATCTGTCTTGTTATATTCTGTTCTATACACTAATAATGCTCCATGGAAATTAATGCATTCCCTTTGTGAGTGACATTAATGGACGTGGGGTGTTACATGTGGTATCAGAGCTGAAGGTTACCAGAACAGATATGAGATTTTGAAAAAACTATTTTTCAAAAGCATTTGATAAAGAAATACTTTCAAGAATATGTTTTAGGAAAATATTTTCAAAGAGAAAAGTCTGTTTTAAAACATAACCCCCAAGAGCCATATACCTTTCCTTCGATTCTCCATTTTGAATCTCTTCCTTTTTCTTTTTCAGCATGTCTGGGGAACCTGAGATACCCGAGGGCATATCGAGACCAGGCTGGTTTAGAAGGTATCTGGAGGCTAGGGCCAATGTCGCAGACCCAACAAATGTTCCTCCTCCCCCAGCTGCAGTCCCTCCTCCTCCCCCGCCCCGCGTTGATACTTTTTCGAAGATATGCAAAGATTTTAGGGCAATGGGCGGGAAACCTTTTCATGGATCAGAGACGTTTGTTGAAGCTCGAAATTGGCTGAAGGAGGTGGAAGATCTATTTGGTATTTTTGAGGTAGAAGATGGGAGGAAGATCCAATTGGCTGCTTGGTTAATGAAGGACGAAGCCTCGTTTTGGTGGGAGGCCACGAATGGAGAGCGTCCAGTGGAGACATGGGTGGATTTCAGGCGTAGGTTCAAGATGAAATTTCTCTCATAAGCAGAAGAGAACTTATATATGGAAAGATTCTTAGCGTTGAAGCAAGGAAATTTGTCAGTAAAGGAGTACGTCAACAAATTCAATCAATTGGCGAGATTTGGCTTAGACTTGGTGAACACACCCGAGAAGAAGGCTTTGAGGTTCGTTAAAGGCTTGAATGAGCCGCTACATGGGTTGGATATGACCCACATTCCGATGGGGGCTACCTTTGAGAGATTGGTTGACATGGCGCTTATGGATGAAGAAGAGAAGGGTGCTAATGCTAATAAGGCACCGGAAAAGAAAGGGGATCAAAAGAAATCACAGCAGCAAAACAAGAAAGGTGGTAAGGATAACAATAGCAAGGGGAAGAAAAGGTGCTTTAATTGTGGGATACCAGGCCATCTGAGCAAGGATTGTAGGAAAAAGAAGAAGACTGGCTGCTTCCATTGTGGAGAGGCAGGACATCTAATTAAAGTCTGCCCGAGGAAACAAGGGAAAGGGCAAAGGACAGGGTCCACTTTGGGAGGGTAGATTCAGGCTCTCATGGCACCAGGACAGGCAAAAGGGCAGGTTCATGCTCTCATGGCACTAGGACAGGAGAGAGGTAGAAACATTTCCGTTGAAAGTTTAGTTTTTTTGTTTGATCATCCTGTTCGTACTTTGTTTGACTCTGGCACTTCACATTCGTTTGTATTACTTTGTTAGTTGAAACACTGCACCTAAATACTAGTCTAGTTATGGATCCCATAGCAGTCTCAAATCCTATTAGTGGTTCCGCTCATTTCTCAATGATTTGTCGGGGTTTGAGAGTGTCTATCTTGGGCATTGGGTTTGAATGCAACGCCTTCGTTCTTGGCTTCATGGGCTACGGCTTGATTCTAGGCATGGATTGGCTCGCTAGATATGGTGCCATCCTAGATTGTGAAAGAAGGGTAGTTAGATTGTTGACTCGTTGTGGAAAGACCCTCGATATTTCTTGTGACCCTAGAGGTCCGGTAATGCTTAGCTACCTAGAATCCCTTGACGCATCCAATGATGATTTGGATTCTGTTCGTGTGGTCCGTGAATACAGTGATGTCTTCGATGAGGTCTGAGGTTTACCCCCGAGGCGCGAGATAGACTTTCGAATATACTTAGTAGATAATGCAAAGCCAGTTGCATTGCCAGTGTGCCACATGGCTCTGAGAGAAATAAGAGAATTCGGTAAGCAAGTGAAAGAATTGCTTGAGAAGGGGTTCATAAGAAGAAGTATTTCGGAGTGGCGTGCTCCAGTCATTTTTGCTCAAAAGCTGATGGTTCACTTAGATTGTGCGTGGACTATAGAGAGCTGAATAAGCTAACAAAGAAGAACAGACACCCATTGTCGAGGATAGATGATTTATTCGAACGGTTAGTGGGTGCTTCGGTTTTCTCGCAACTGGATTTGGCTACAGGGTTTCATCAGCTAAGGGTGGCTGAAGATAGCATAGATAAGACTGCATTTAGAACTCCTGACTGTTTCTTCGAGTGGCTCATCATGCCTTTTGGTTTTACGAATGCACCCGCATACTTTGTTGACTTAATGAGTAGGGTGTTTAGGGAGTTTCTAAACAAGTTTGTGGTAGTCTTTGTGGACGATATCCTGATTTTCTCTAAAAATGAAGAAGAGCATTCCCTACATCTTAGGGAAGTCTTAGAGACCCTACGAGCGCATAAACTTAAAGCTGAGTTCTCCAAGTGCCATTTATTGAGAAAAGAAGTGAGGTTCTTAGGGCACGTGGTCTCTAAGGAAGGGATAGCTATGGATCCCGCAAAGGTGGTGGCAATCCAAGATTGGAAAATTCCTAAGAACGCAATAGAAGTAAGAAGCTTTTTAGGGCTGCCTGGTTATTATAGGAAGTTCATTAAGGACTTCGCGAAGATATCGGCCCCACTCATTTGGTTAATGAAGAAGAATTTGACCTTTGCTTGGGACGTCGATTGCGACGATGCTTTCCAACGTCTGGAGAGGGCTTTGACGACAGCTCCAGTTTTAGTTTTGCCAGATGAGAGTAAGCCATTTACAGTATATACTGATGCTTACGGGACAGGTCTTGGCTCAGTTTTAATGCAAGAGGGAAGGGTGATATGCTACGGAGGAAGGCAGTTGAAAGCCCACGAGAAAAATTACCCTACCCACGACTTAGAGTTGGCTGCCATAGTTTTTGCGCTTAAGTCATGGCGTCATTATTAGCTTGGCGAGAGGTTTGAGTTGTATATAGACCACAAGTCGCTAAAGTACTTATTCTCTCAGAAGGACCTAAACTTGAGGCAATAGAGGTGGATGGAGTTTTTGGCATCCTATGATTTTGAGATCACATATACCCCTGGTAAGGGTAACGTTGTAGCCGACGCCTTAAGTAGAAAGAAGTTGGCTTTAAGTCCCTTGTTCATAGAGCGACAGAGTTTGGAGTATATATCTACCTTTGACTTCAGACCCTCCATCGATTATGTACCCGGATTATTGGCATCGTTAGAGGTGCAACCTACACTTTTGGGTTGGATTGGAGAGGCACAACGAGATGACCCACAGTTGGTTGAGATGGTAGGCAAGCTTATAGGAGGGGAGTCTTTGAGTCATCTTAATAGATATGCTATAGATGAGAGAGGTTGGCTGCGTAGAGATGGGAGACTTTGCATACCCCAAGACGAGAGTTTGAAGAAGGCAATTCTTGAAGACTTACATCGCTCTAAGATGACCATACATCCCGGTGATGACAAGATGTATAGGGATATGAAGTGAGTTTTCTTTTGGGCAGGAATGAAGAAGGACGTGGTTGAGTTCGTTTCTAGATGCTTAGTGTGCCAGCAAGTAAAGGCGGAGCAAAAGAAGCCCGGAGATTTGCTCCACCCTTTAGAGATTCCGTTGTGGAAATGGGAAACTGTTTCCATGGATTTTGTAGATGGGTTACCAAGACCAAGGAAGGGTAATGCGGGGATTTGGGTAATTGTTGACAGACTTACCAAAAGTGCCCACATTATTCCCATTAAAAGTGGGAGGACCGCAGCATGGTTAGCATATGTTTACCTTAGAGAGATAGTTCGTCTGCACGGCATACCCTCTAGCATTGTGAGCGATAGAGATCCCATTTTCACAAGCGAATTTTGGAAAAGTTTACAAGAGGCGGTTGGAACACAATTATGCTTAAGTACAGCTTATCACCCTCAGACGGACGGCCAGACCGAGAGAGTAAATCAGATTCTAGAAGACCTTCTTAGGCTATGCATCCTAGACTTTAGAGAAACATGGGAAGAACAACTTTCACTAGTGGAGTTCGCCTATAATAACAGCTTTCAAGCTAGCATTGGCATGGCGCCTTTTGAGGCTCTTTATGGACGACCGTGCCGATCACCAACTTGTTGGTGGGAATCCACAGATAAGGTTTTGCTTGGACCCGACATAATTAGGGAGACTTCGGAGAAGATAGACCTGATTCGACGGCGAATGAAGACGGCGCAGGACCGACAGAAATCATATGCTGATAAGAGACGAGCCGATCTTGAGTTCGAGGTTAGGGACATGGTTTTTATTAAGGTGTCACCGTTGAGAAACGTAGTCCGCTTTGGATCAGTAGGGAAGTTGGCACCGAGGTTCGTAGGACCCTTTCCAATTACAAAGAGGATTGGGCAGATGGCGTACAGAGTAAAGTTACCAGAGAAGCTCAGTGGAGTTCATGACGTGTTTCACGTTTCGCATTTGCGTAAGTGTTTACATGATACGGAGGAAGTGGTGGAGCTGAGCATGCTCAAAGAAGTGGAAGTAGAGCGCAACGCCACGGTTAGACGAGTTCCTATACGCATTCTCAGATTGGAGGTCAAAAAGCTATGCAACAAAGAGGTCAAATTGGTCAAAGTGCAATGGGGGGACGATCAAAGAGACGTGACTTGGGAGATGGAAGACAAGATGCGTACGTTGTACCCTTTCCTTTTTTAGGGTATATTTTATTTTCTCCTTTTTCTACCTCTTTGTTTATACTTGTCCTATCATTTAGTATTATCTTTGCGATGACATCTTCGATCTTTAGTTAGGAAGAACCCTATGGTTGCAAACATGTGTTTGGGACATGTTATGTTTGGTGGATGCAAATGGATGCAAGTGGCTGCTAGTGGTTGCTCGTGGATGCATGTACACACACATTAGGCACTAGATCGGCTCAATCACTTTCATATTGCATATAAACGTGTGTGCATATTTAAATGAATGGATGTATAATGGTTGTGTTATCATATGGATGCTGCATTTTGATGAATGGTTGTACACGCATGTAGAAATAATATGTATCGATAGGATTCTTTCGCATACATAATGGACGCATGGCACTATCATGATTTGCATTAAGGAGGTCAACTGAATCAGTAGACACACACTTTCTGCATATGTTCATACAACATTAGCAAAATTGTAAGGACAATGGATGCCTTTGTTTGATGGTTGAGTAGATGGATGATTGGATGTTAGGATATACGTTCTACTTAACTTGGAGATTTCGGGGGCGAAATCCTTTAAGGAGGGGAGAATGTAACACCCCGTAATTTTAAATATTAAAGTTAACGTATTAAAGAATACTTAATTGTTAAAGTGAGAATTAAGGGAAATAGGTTACGCCATTGTGTTCATCTCGGAATTCTGCTTAAGATAGAGTCCGAGTTTGTGTGAATTGGACTTCGTATGAAGAAGTTATGGCCTCCATAAGTTTCAGAATTTAAATAAACTAAAAACAGCTTGAATCAGAAATTCAAATTGAAATTGAAATTGCAGAAGCGGGCTGGGCGGGAAAATTCCCGCCCAAAGGCTAGGTCGACCAGGGGGTCGACCTACCCATACAGGTCGACCAGGGGTCGACCTCCCCCCCCCCCCCCCCCCCGCAGATATGAAAGATGACGCTGTTTTGACCTGTTGCTGAGTCATTAGGGCTGAGGTGTCATTCTATCTTGACTAGACGGTCTTGACTGATTCTAAGTTAATCCGATGGCTCTTAATTAATTAAACTTCTATAAAAACACTCCCAAACCCTCAACCCCAATCACACAAATTCATACCAAGAGCCGCCATTCCGTCAATGGAAAACCTAGAGTAGCCACCATCTCTTTCAACTCAAGAACAAGATTAAAGAAAGAATCAAAATCAAATCTAAATCTAAATAACGATTAGTCTACATCAAAGGCAAGCAATTCAGTTTTAGAAAACAAATCGCAGAAAGACAAGACTATTCTTTTGTTTGTGAGTATAATATCTTTCACAAGATAATTAATTAATTTAATTATGATAAGTTATAATTGGAATTATGAGAATATGACTTTGAATCATGTGATGTTGAATTATATGCTAGTTCTTATGTGAATCTTATGCATGTTTGTGATGTTGAATCATACGTTAGTTCTTATGTGAATCTTATGCAAGTTGAATCATATGATAGTTCTTATATGAATCTTATGTAAGTTTGTGATATTGGATCATATGTTCTTATATGAATTTTATGCAAGTTTGTGATATTGGATCATATGTTCTAATATGAATCTTATGCAAGTTTGTGATGTTGGATCATATGTTCTTATATGAATCTTATGCAAGTTTGGGATGTTAAAACATGTATGAATCTTATGCAAGTTTGGGTTCTTAAAATATATGTGAAACAAGTATATACATATGCTAGTTTATGTGACATTAATCTACATGTTTAGATCTATATGCAAGTTCACACCTTTATGTTTAGATCCATATGCAAGTTCACACCTTTATGTTTAGATCCATATGCAAGTTCACACCTTTATGTTTGGATCTATATTTAGATCCATGGCAGTACATAAGTTATGCAATTTATGCCCATTGCCTATGCTAGTTTTGTATGCGAATCATATGCTAGTTTGAATGAAATTCATATGCAAGTTATTGGCTATGTAAACTTATGTCATGATTCTTAGATCTATTATGTGTTATGCAAGTTGTGATGTTGCTTTTCTTTTTATAAGTTAGACTATTGTGAGTCTAACATATGTCATATTAAAACATACGAATAGCGTGGGGACGATGGGAAAATATTAAAAATGCATAACTGTGAATTGGCATAGAATGGCCTTAAAAGGGCATATTATTAATTTGAGACATTAATAGGTATAATTTGTATACCTGTAATTTATAGACATAATTTAGGTGACAATTATGGACATAAATGAATTTGGTACTTATTGATAAATTTGAATAGGGATATTAATCCAATTTGGGGTTAAATAAAGATGTGTAGTAATTAACCGCCTAAGACACGAGGTTAGACTCGTTTGTGGTGTAAGACTGCCCGGACCCGCCCGGCAAATCCAGCAACCACAAACGGTAGTCTAATGTGAGAGGTCAAAGGCATGAATTAAATGCGTAACAATTGTAAAGACATGAGGTTAGGCTCGTTTGCGGTATAAGACTGCCCGGACCCGCCCGATAAATCCAGCAACCGCAAATGTCAGTCTAATGTGGGAGGTCTTTAAAGCTTACGTTATAATGAATTAAGTAACACTTAACCAGATAAACATGTGGTGGGACATGGGGTTTAAGTGGGTGCCTTGGGTGGCTTGTGAAATACGATTAGAAACACTTAATCAAGTTGAAATATGTAAGAAGGCATGAATAAGAATGGGGTTAAGTGGGAAACTTTAGTGGGGACCAAGCTTAGGTGGAAAGCTTGTGTCAGGCATGGGGGCCCTTTTCAAACCAGTAACCCATCAAGTATCTTTGTGAGCTCGACCCAAGTCGAGGACGGAACATGCTTATTGGGTTTGATTGTAAGAGGTCAAAATGGGTTAGCGGTGGCAACGCAAGTCCAATGGGGTCATGTGCGTGCGTGGGCTCGGGCTGATAGGTAAGACGTTGCATCGTGTTGATATAAGCCGTGCATCTTTAGTGGTATCGGGTTGCCACCTTGGGGAGTGATACACCCCACTATGGGACCAGCACGGGTATCTACGAGTTAGGGAGTCGATCGCATGGGGATAGTGGGTACAAATAGTGGAGATAGGGGTAGGCGGCACCTATGAACGTAACTAGGGGTACACGAAACTACCATTATCATTGTTATGTACTGTAGGCGGGATCAACTTTTAAGGTGACTAGTAATGTGTAATTAGCATCGGTGCAGTATAGTAATTATCCTATAGTGATTAGGAACGAGTTTAACGCCAGAATATTCCTCTTGTTTACTTTGTCATGTCCACTTGTTTCACCGTCATACCTTGTTCTACCAGTTTATGCCTTATCCTAGTTACTTTAATAATTATATTGTTAAAGTTATTATACTTGCCAGACTTTATGTCTGACCCCTTGTTTTCGCCTCTTTTCTTCCTCCCCTCCCCCCTGGTTCTCAAGGTAGGACTAGTACTAGTGGAGCTTGATCTTGGATCTCTTTCTCTCTCTTTTGAAAGCGCTTGGACTGCTGAAAGTAAAGTTCAGCTCATCTCTTTTATGGCTACTTGTGTTTGGGTTATGCTTTTTACTTTATGTACTCAGAAAGAAATTTGTCAAGATGGATATTAAGTGTACTTGGTTTTACTGTTGGTTTATGAAGTTGATGTAATCAAACTATTTCTCCACTGCAATAAAAGTTGTTTTAAAATTTTCAAGTACCAATATATGTATCTGTCTTGTTATATTCTGTTCTATACACTAATAATGCTCCATGGAAATTAATGCATTCTCTTTGTGAGTGACATTAATGGACGTGGGGTGTTACAGAGTCTTACATAAACTAGACTCTATTATTATATTTATCTTGAACTCTTGAAATCTTGATTACTCATGAGTCTTGAATCATCTCTGAATCTCTAGAAGCTCTTAAACTGTGCAGTCTTCGGTATTAATTACTGTATATAAATCCTGCATGTGTGTGTATATATATATTCTAGACAAAGTGTTAGTATATATTTTATAATCAATTAATATTGAAATAAGGTTGTTGGTCATCAAAAATCCATTCTTCAATAGATATAGTAAGGATATAGCAGAGTAATAGCGGGGCATTAACCGTACAGGATGCAATTACAATAAAACACTTTGGAATGCGACGATGGTTTCCAGTTTCGTAAACTTAAACCATCGTCATCGCTAATCGATGTCGTAAAATTCAAGTCAAGTCGTGATCACGTTGTGGTTTGGACGAGAATTGAGTCCGGGAGTCGATGGTTCAATCATATGTCCATAGTCCGAGTTTTTGCTCGTATACTATGTGTATGTCTGAATTGTCAGTCCAAACGGATTTATTTTTTTGAGCGTTAAGGCTTTAAATGACGATACATTCATTTTGAATCCCAATCCGACCACGCGATGTCATGAAACGATTTGAATTCGTAAACTTAAGTATTTAGAGTTGGAAATTTTCTAAGTATTCCAGGATACGAACTGGATTTCGTATCCCCCAAACTCCAAAAAAATTATGCCCTCAACTCAAAAGAAATTTCGACTACTAAACTTCGACTCCTAAAAACTCTAAGTGTTTGGGTCCCCAAACACTTAGGTTTTCCACCATTTCTTCTCCACCTATATAATAAAAGTCCCGCTAGAGCCCCGCAAAATTCCCGCTATAACCCATAACACACTTCGACTGCTACGCTATTTCTATTTAGCGTTGATGAATAGTAGATCCTTTTTAGCCCTGCTATTTTTCGCTGCAACCGCTAAATCAAGGCTAGTTAGCACCCGCTTTAGCAATATTAATATACAAAGAATGATTTGACCTATTTTTCTTTGAAACAAACTAAAAAAAGTTAGTGTAAAGATCTACTTTAAGGCAAAAATGTGCTTTATAAGGTAAAAATCTGTAATAGTCATCAAACTAATGTGCAAAAACATTATATTCTTTGAATTTATTATATAATATTAATTAATTATCGTTTCTTCTATAAAAGTGATGTGAAATGATAATTAATTTTAAATATCTGGTTTTAAATTTAGTGAACCTTTTCACGCATCATCTTTATCCCCGCAATTACCCTACTTTATCCCTGCTACAGGTTTTTTCAACTCTACCGCAATAAAACCGCTAAGCGCTTTGATTGCACAGTTCTCTACCCACTTTCACCAGTCCCGCTTCTCTCCTATTTTCATATTACACATTTATTCTCCTGGGGCCAACTTCCTCCAGATTTCCAAAAAAAAATCTTAGCCTATGGAATATGAAAATTTCATTTCGTATCCAAAGACTCGGAATAATTACCCAAGCCTTCTGGAATACGAAAAAAATTTGTGCCCTCCTAAGACTTGTAAATTATCCACGCCATCTCCACTTTCTTCATACTTCATCCCCCCTCTTCTGTAATTTCGTACTTCTAGCATCCAAGTTGCATACGCCATGACCAGAACCTATGCCACCATCGTCCACTAGCCTCGCCATCTCAACACGGCACAGATTCCCAATGAAACGAACCCAATTCGACCAAAACCCCACAAAACCCATGAAAATCGTTCAACCCACCTGTTATGCCAGAACAAGGCAAAGCGTCGTAGGTGTATGGGGGCCGAAAGGGCTGGAGGCGGTAGCTCTATGATGGGCAATACGTTGAGGGGGAGTTCGAATCGATTTGGGAGTTTTTGGTTTTCGAAAATCCTTAAGTCCACAAAATACGAATGCCAAAAAGAAGAGGGTGAAGTATGTATCAGGCTTTTATATGTAGGGAGAGAGGGTTTCTTTCCAAAAACTCTAGAATTGTCTAAGTTCTTCAGGACAAGTATTGATTCCCCAGACTAGTACTGAGCCCGATTCCCTTTTTTTAAAAGTAGATAGATAGGAGGAGAAGAAGAAAACAAGACTACTACGGGATCGGTGAAGAACTTCTATGTTGGAGAATGGAGTTTTGTTGAAAACAACCTTATTTCAATTATCATTAATAATTGATTATAAAATATATACTAACATCTCTATCTAATATATATATATGTGTGTGTGTGTGTGTGTGTGTGTGTGCAGTTAATTCCCCGCTATTACCCCGCCATATCCCCGCTATATTGTGTAGCAAATTTTTAACGCTATGCTATTTCCAAATAGACCCTGAAATAGCCTTTCCGCTCTATGCCCCAATATATTTCGATATTCCCGATATATCCCGTTATTTCAGCTATATTTCGCTATTTCCGCTATATCTTCTATAAGAGAAGTTGATTAAAAATGACATTTATGCATTACAAAATTATTTTTTAAATATAATTTTTTAACATATACTTTTCAGAATATAAAATACTATAATATTCTATTAACTTTAGTCAAGTAAAATAGAAGTTTACACTGTTTTACATATATTTGCTTATGCTTGTGTATAAAATTATGTAACAATAATTAAGTTAAATGATAATTTTCCATATATTTATCATTTATATTTTTCTAAAAGCATTAAATATGACTTTTATATGCTATTTTGGACTCATCCGCTATATTCTGCTACTTCCTCACTTTATCCCCGCTGCAACTTTTTACGCCTCCACCGCATTGGATCCGCTGAGTGCTTTAACTGCACAGATATATATGCACGATTTGTATACAGGACTTAAATACTGAAGACTGTATAGTTTAGAGTTTCAAGAGATTCATAATTTAGAAGAAATTCTTGACTCATGAGTTATCAAGTAATCAAGATATCAAGAGTTCAAGAAAAATATAGTAATAAGAGTCTAGGTTAAATGCAAGACTCTGAATAACACTTCGGGTTCAATTCTATTTTTAAAATTCTAATTTTCAAATCTCAAATTCTGGTTTCAAATTATTTTCAAATCATCTTACTTATGATTTCAAACATAAAGTTTAAAGTCTTAAATATATAAGTTTATAATTATAGTTTTAAACCTTATAACTTTATAAATATGTTTGTATAATATATTATTATGATTTCATATGATTTTACACTTTAGGATACTCACTTATATTAATTAGTTTGATTCAAGAATTTCTAGAATAATATATATGATTAAACACTTAAAAAATAGTTTTAAAAATAAAAAATATGTACATATGTCGACATACATAATAGCCTTTGTCAACATACAACTGTCAGAAATTCAATTTTCAAACGAAGTGTCTTTTCACCGTTTGTAACGTTTCTGTGACGTTGCAACCTTTCACATACTATGAATAGGGGCTGATTTCGATTTTTTTTTAATTCTTCTTCTCCTTCTCCTTCTTCACCCCTCTTCATCCCACCATTATTCTTTATCATTTTCTTGATTTCTTCACTTATACATTACCGATTTCTACTCAAATTATATAAAACTTCATCTCTTCTCAATCTCTATCTAGCTATCAATTTGGAAGTGCTATTGAAGAGCTATAGGGCTATTGTAATCATTTGGGAAAGGGAGTGTTCCTTGTAGCCCTGAAATCAAGGAAAGGGAGCATTGTTAACCTTTGTAGTCGTGGAATCAAGGGTATTTGGAGCGGTTTAACCTTGAAGTCGTGAAATCTAGGGGTTGTACTTGGATATTGATAATAATAAAACTCTACGCAATCCAGCATTGAGTGGGACTGGACGTAGGAGTAATCCAAACAAATATAAAATTTGTTGTGTTCTTTCCTTTTTCTGCATTTTATATTTATCTGTTTCTGTGTTTGATTGTGTGTCTCTGTTCATCTCTGGTGTGTGTAATTCATATAGTAGATCTTTTGAGTTTAATATTTTTATAAATTTCATATAAACACTATTCATCCCCCACCTTTAGTGTTTATTTTTCCTTAAGATCCACATTTTGCATTCTCTAACAATTGGTATTCGAGCATATATTTTCAAAAAGTTCATAATATTATTTTTGAAAATAATAAATGGCAAATTTTGAAATGATTTATAACGCTAATTTCAATTCATGCATTGCATCAATGTTGGAAAAGTCTGCATTCAATTATGTTGAAAATTCAAGTGGTTTACTGAATTGTTGTCCAAAGCAGAAAAAATGTGTTACATGGCTATTGAAAGTTCAAGTTCTAAAAGATGGGATACATGGCTATTGAAAATTCAAATTTCGAAGTGGTGCGTTACATGGCTGTTGAGATTTCAAATTCTGGTGAACAACTGGTGGAAATCGAAAAGGACAAATGGATATTGGATAGTGGCTGTTCGAGACATATGACGGGAAATCCAAAATTACTGAATAATCTAGTATATGAAGACGGTGGAATGGTCAAATTTGGTGATAACTCTAAATGATATATTGTTGGCATTGACAATGTCAGTAATTCTGAAACTCCTACCATTGTTGATGTTTTTTAGTTAGGAATCTAAAATATTATTTACTAAGTATAAGTCAACTTTGCGATAAAGGATATAAAATAAACTTTGAAAAAAGATAAATGCTTTATAAAAGATAGGAATTTAAAAATAATATTCGAAGGATATAGAACGAAAAATCAAGTACGAAAATTTCCGATGATAATTTATGTTTTATGGCCAATACAAGTGACCCTTGGATTTGGCATAAGAGATTCGGTTACATAAATTTCAAACACATCTCTAGGATTTCAAAGTTAGATTCAATTAGAGGATTACCAAAAATAAAATATAAAGTAAATACTTTATGTGAAGCTTGTCAGTTCAGAAAATTGAAAAGAAGTTCGTTTAAATCAAAAGAGGAAATTACAACCTCGAAACCATTAGAGTTAATTCAAATGGATCTATTTGATCTATCCCAAACTCAATTGATAAATCGCAATAGATATGTTTATGTAATAGTCGACGATTTTTCTAGATTTACTTAGACCTTTTTTCTTAAAAATAAAAGTGATGCTTTTGATCAATAAAAAACCTTCGCTAAAAGAATTCAAAATTTACTATCTTTAAAAATCAAAATAATACGTAGTGACCACGGTGGAGAATTCAAAAATGAAATTTTTGAAAAAAGTTGTAATAAAAAGGGGATAACCCATAATTTATCTTAACCTGGAACCCCTCAAAAAAATGGAGTAGTTGAATGTAAAAATAGGTCGATACAAGAGTGCGCGAGAACAATATTATCTGATAGTAATTTACCAAGAAATTTTGGGCTGAGGCAGTAGCAACAACTTGTTATATTTTGAATAGAATTTTAATTAGACCCTTAACTCCTAAAACACCATATGAACTTTTGTATAATAAGAAACCAAAGTATCATATTTTAAAATATTTGGAAGTATATATTTTATTCTTAATACTAAAGAAAATCTAGATAAATTTGACTCGAGATCTGATAAAGGAATATTTATTGGATACTCAGAGAGAAGTAAAGCATATAGAGTTTTTAATTCCTGAACTAATACTATAGAAGAAACAATAAATGTATCTTTTGATGAAAACTATAAAAATATAACACAACACAACGAAGATGAATGTGAAAATGAGGTTAATGAAACAAATAATGAAGATAGTCAACCAAATAAAAGAATTAGATTACTAAGAGACCACCCTATAGAAAATATCTTAGGAGATATTGAATTCGTTGTTAGAACTCAAAACCAATTAAATAATCTGAGTAATGCAGCATTTATTTCTACTATCAAACCTAAGAATCCAAAGGAAGCATCATCTGACGATTCATGGATCCTTGCCATGCAAGAGGAATTGAATAAGTTTACCAGGAATGATGTATGGGAACTTGTTCTAGACCAGAGGATAAACCTATAATAGGAACTAAATGAATTTATAAAAATAAAATGAATGAACATGATGAGGTCGTAAGAAATAAGACATGATTAGTAGCACAAGGTTATACTCAAGAAGAAGTAATATATTACAATTAAATGTTTGCCTCCTGGCAAGATTAGAAGCTATTAGGATATTAGCTATTAGGATATTATTAGCCTTTGCTAATCATAATAATTTCAAATTATATCAAATGGATGTTAAAAGTGCTTTTCTAAATGGATATGTTAAAAAGATGTATATGTAGAGCAACCACCTCTTTCTGAAGTCGAAAAAATTACCAAACCATGTATATAAATTAAAGAAAATGTTAAATGGCTTAAAACAGGCTCTTAGAGCTTGGTATGATAGATTAAGAAATTATTTATTACAATCTAATTTCGAAATTGTTAAAATAGATAATACACTTTTATTAAAAGAAATAATAACAATATACAATTAGTACAAATATATTTTGACGATATAATCTTCAGATCAACGAATAGTAAAATAAATAAAGAATTTTCATATATCATGACCTAAGAATTTGAGATGAGTCACATGGGAGAACTAACATTCTTCTTACGATTACAAATTCATCAATTAAAGAACGGAATATTTATCAATCAAGTAAAATACGCAAGAGATTTAATTAATAAATATAGTTTAACGGTAACTAATGGAAGACCAACTCCAATGGCAACTAATGCAGCCTTAAGTAAAGATGATACGAAAGGATCATTATTATATATAACCACTAGTAGATCATATATAATGCATAGTGTATGTCTCTGTGCAAGATATCAATCGCAACCTAAGGAAACAAATTTAAAATATGTTAAACGTATTCTACGATATGTAAAACATACATTAGATTTTGGATTATTTTATTCTAAGGATGGTTCGTTTGATTTAATTTCCTATTGTGACGCTGATTATGCGGGATGTAAATTTGATCGTAAAAGCACTAGCGGAACATGTCATTTATTAGGACATTCACTAGTTTCTTGGTTTAGTAAAAAGCAAAATACAGTATCTTTGTCAACAACTGAAGCAGAATATATATGCTGCTTTGGGTAGTTCACAAGTAATATATATGCAATAAACTTTAAAGGATTTCGGATTAAATGTAAATAAATCACCAAAATACTACGATAATACAAGCGCTATAAATATATCTAAAATCCAACTCATCATTCAAAAACTAAACATATTGATATAGGACATCATTTTCTAAGAGATAATGTAAGTAAAGAGAAAATTTTACTCGAATTTATAGGAAAAAAAAACAAATAGCAGATATATTAACAAAACCATTAAACGAAGCAACATTCACTAAATTTAGAAGAGAACTAGGTATTTGTTCATTAAGTGAACTAGAGTAATTAAAAATATTAATATAGACAAGAATAACTAGAAAAATAAAAAAATAAAATAAAAAACACATCTATGTCGACATACATGTTTGATATGTCGACATATAACTGCCAAATTTCAAAAATTAATTCCCACCAAAAATTAGTTATAACAACTATTTAAACTTTATATTTTGAATTTTCTTCTTCATCCTTTCATTTCACTTATGGAAAACTCAAAACTGAAATAAATAATGACCTCCACTAATTATAATAATCAAATTAATCCTGAATCATCCGTCGAACCATCTGAAGGTCCATTTCAACGCTCTACTCTCGCTCGTGTGATAAAATTGGAAGAGAATATGGAAAATGTACTCCAAATGCTCGCTGAAATTCAAGTGTTGCAAATACGGATGAATCAAGAGCATGTAAAAAAAGGAAAAATCATGAGAAATCTACAAAAGTTTGTTATAGATAATCATACAAATCTGATTATCATTGAGGATGATAATCCAATAATTGAAGAGGAAGAAGAGAAAGAGGAAGAGAGATAGCAGACGACGAACAAGAAGAGGCACAAAATGAAGGCATAGAGGAGGACGATCAAGTCATATGCATTGACGAAGTTTGTTTCAATCGAGAAAGAAATATAATTGAGCAAAATGGGGAATTCTGTCTCCATTACCCCAATTGCCCAATTCATAAATCCCCAATCATGAAGAAACATTAGATGTTTGGTTTCATGTTTATCCGTACATACGTTGTAATACATGTTCTCGTTTTAACGTTGTAATTTGCATAGTTTGATATTGTTTGGCCTGTAAAACAATGTATGAATTATTTAATTCATACAACGTTTTTTTATCCGTTTTTCATATATTTTAGAATAAGTATAATTACAAGGATATAATATAGGCATAAGTTTAGGAGGAGTCATATATATCAAGTACTTTAGTATCGAATAAAATATTATAGTCTTAGAATATAATAATATGGGTTATAGGTATTTTTGATATAAATTTAGAGGGAGTATATTTAGAATTTCCTTTTGTTGATGACAAAGGGAGGGAAACTATAAATTAATGATTAGTTAGGCTTAGTTTAAGGGGGAGTATGTAGTATTCATGGTGAAAGGGGGAGTATTCGAAGGACTAGATCAAAAAGTATCAACAGGTATGAACATGCATGAATATTTTATAAATCAAGTTTGTCATCATAAAAAGGTGGGAGATTGTTGGAGAATGGAGTTTTGATGACAACAACCTTATTTCAATTATCATTATTAATTGATTATAGAATATATACTAACATCTCTATCTAGAATATATATACATATATATGCAGAATTTTTATACAGGACTTAAATACTAAAGACTGTACAGTTTTAGCGTTTCAAGAGATTCAGGATTCAAAAGAAATTCAAGACTCATGAGTTATCAAGTAATCAAGATATCAAGATTTCAAGAAAAATATAGTAATAAGAGTCTGGTTTATATGTAAGACTCTGAATAGTACTCCAGGTTCAAATTCTGTTTTTCAAATTCTGATTTTCAAATTTCAATTTTTGATTTCAAATTATCTTACTTATGATTTCAAACATACGAGTTTAAAGTTTTAAATATATACAAGTTTATAGTTTTATAGTTTTAAACCTTATAACTTTATAAATATATTTATATAATATATTATTATGATTTCGTATTATTTTACACTTTAGGATACTCATTTATATTAATTAGTTTTAATTCAAGAATTTCCAGAATAATATATATGATTAAACACTTAAAAAATAGTTTTAAAAATAAAAAAATGTGTACATATGTCGACATACATAATAGACTATATCGACATACAACTGTCAGAAATTCAATTTTCAAAGGAAGTGTCTTTTCACTATTTGAGACGTTGCAACCTTTCACATACTATATATAAGGGTTGATTTCGAATTTTTTTATAATTCCTCTTCATCCCACCATTATTCTTTATCATTTTATTGATTTCTACACTTATACTTTTGTCGATTTCTACTCAAATTATATAAAACTTCAACTCCTCTCAATCTCTATCTACTACTATGAATTTGGAAGTGTTATTGAAGAGTTATAGGGCTGTTGTAATCATTTGGGAAAGGGTGTGTTCCTTGTAGCCCTGAAATCAAGGAAAGGGAGCAGTGTTAACCTTATAGTCGTAGAATCAAGGGTGTTTGGAGCGGTGTTAACCTTGTAACCGTGAAATCAAGGGGTTGTACTTGGATATTGATAATAATAAAACTCTGCGCAATCCAGCATTGCGTGGGACTGGACGTAGGAGTAATCTGAACCAGTATAAAATCTGGTGTGTTCTTTCCTTTTTCTGCATTTTATATTTATCTGTTTCTGTGTTTGATTATGTGTCTGTGATCATCTCTAGTGTGTGTAATTCATATAGTAGATCATTTGAGTTTAAGATTTTTATAAATTTCTTATAAATACTATTCACCCCATCCCCCTCTAGTGTTTATTTTGCCTTAATATCCACATTCTGCATTCCCTAACATTCTAAACTCAAAAATACGGCTACCTTCGCACATACGCGTTTTCGAAACTCCGATCGTTCGAAACCAACTCGAGTCATTTACAAATCGTGTATTCACTACTCCAAATGATTCAAGAGTACGTGCCTAACGATCAAGTCCAAGATCGACGACATTTTGACAACTAACTTACATGATCGTACGTTCGAAGCTTAGCATTTCTATTATGTTTCTTAATATAAACTCCTATCATATCGTGTGAAATCACGTGAAGATATATGAGTGCTTACGTGACCCTGTTCCGATAACGACCCGTTTACGCTCCGGTGTAAGCGGGAGTTAGCAAATAATGTTTAATTCCTTGAATTGATAGAGGTTAGACACTCACCTGAGAAATCATATAAGATCCAGACCGAGCAACGAAGTTCAAAGCAACTATAGTTCCCAACGATGTTGGAACTGCATACTTATACCAACGAACTTCAACAAGCGTCATAATTGCTCAAAAACGGTGTACTTCCTAGAATGCACTACTCAACGGAAAGGTCAAGACCTTTTGCTGGACACAGTTTGGAGATCTTTCCGGGTGTTAAAGACTTGTCTTAATTTAAGTACGTCATGTTAACACAAGATATACTGTGGAGAGCAAGTGTTGCTCGGCGTTTTGGTCCGGCTATGAAAAGAAAACCAGGTCGACGTGACTCAACCATTGCGTGGCCAAACGACTCAAAAGTGTCGTTCAAGCACCCAGAAGTTGGGTCCAAACAGAGTCATGCAAATAGGGTCATCCCGACTCATCAAAACAACTCTCAAATGGCTAAGTGTTTGGGGATCGGTATTTTATACCTTAAGGGATTGGTACGTATCCCCAAGCTCCAAATTGCCCAACAAATATCCTAAGTACTATGGGACCGGTACGTATCCCCAAGCTTTAGACTGCTTAATAATATCCTAAATACTTTAGAATTGGTACGTATCCCCAACTTTATCCAGATCGATGCGTATCCCTAAAGCCACCAGGATCACTCCAACTTCTTCCAAAATATTCCAAAGCCTGTAGAATTGGTGCGTCTTCCAGAGTTTCCAGAACCTCAAAGCAACACATACTACCCAAGATCGATATTGGGGATTTCATATTCCAGGATCGGTGCACACAAATCCTATCCCTAAAGTTGTTTCACAATGACGGAAATCTACTACCTCCTTCAGGATCTGCACTTGTGCTTTGTCTCCCCGCATCGGTGAAAATTTCCCTAGGCATTCTAGATAAGTATCAACACACTCATATCGCCGGTTACGATATTGGGGTTGGGAAACCGATTCGAGGCTTCAAGAAAGAGCGAAAAATGACTAGACATTTTTGTTGGGCCTCATGTCCACGTGCTTCCCGTGCTCCTACCACTAACCTACTCCCCTACTCCTATAAATACCCCTTTCAAATACAAGATGTAACAACCCATATTTTTGACTGTTTTAATCGACAATAAACCACACATGTCGACCCAAACAAATCACCAACACAGGTAGTTATTGGGAAAAGAAGAAAGAAGAGAAAAAAAATAACAGAGTTCCCACAGCGGAAGGACAACATATAATAAATAACTATCAGTTTTAAAGCAGTGGAAATATATACATTGACTAGAATATACAGCGATTATCAGAGTTACACATTTACAGATATACATAACAAGACACCGGAAACACGGTGCAGCGGAAATACATATATATATATATATAATAAATATATACCAAATTTTTGTCTCCATCCTCCAAGCTATGGAAATCTTCGCTAACTGCAACATCTGTTGACCCGAGCGTATTACATAAAAGAAAACACAACAAACACTTGGATCAGCACTAAATCATTCTCATATTTGTCAAATTAAAATACGAAATAACATCAGTGTCATGGGTGCAGTAACTCAAGAGATGTTACGGCATTTTTCCATCTCTCGAGGATCCGTTAAACTAATACATACATAGTATAATATGCTATTATGATAGTGTCTATCCAGTAAAGTGAATATCATAAAAATAGCGTAAGCGGGATTACCATATTACCCTTACGCCGTTTACAGGCATCAACAGTCTACAAAGTACCGTAAATTCACCGTACTGGTGTTATCAGAGGGCACTCCATAGAAGGCAATGCTAAATCAAAATCGTATGGGGCTCGATATGGATAAATATGACAAGGCACTCGAGGCAATGCCCAGGGTAGGATTCTATTGATTGCACTCTCGGACCGGTGGTAACGCATAACAGCCACTACCGCCCACCTCGGAACACACTCCCAAAATCATAAAGGGCCCAAATCATCATCATCATAGTCATAGAAATAGTATCGAAGAAGTGTGTCCGATCAAAGGTGCTACCTCAATTAGTTAAGTATAGCTCCTACTTTATTCATTTCAATTCTGACCCGAAGGTCAGGGCTATATTCGTTATCGTTCATCTTCTTCAATCCAACAATTGCCTCCAAGTCGTCATATTTCATTCTGGATACGTCAAAACGTTCACAGTTGTTAAAGTGGTATCGACACTGACAGAGAGTATGCCTTATGATGACTCCGGTCTCTTTAACAACTAACGCTTACATCTTTCACATTGGTTGGTTCTTTTATATTTCACAAAGGTTCACTTCATCTCAAAATATCATATTCTGTTTCGAACCAAATTTATATTCAAAAGAATATAATTCCATATTAAAATGTCATACTCATACCAAACCGATTATATTCTAAATTAGAATATATTCCCATATCCTTATAATATAATCATATAATATTTCAAACTCGAGTTATATTCAAATAGAGTATATTTTATCTTAAAGATTTCAAATTATTCCAAATCGATTTATGTTCGAAATCCATTCATATTCAAATAGAATATATACTTTCACTTCAACTCATTTCAATCCCTTTGGAGGTCCATTTATATTCGAATAGAATATAATTTACATTTCCATATCAAAATCGGTTTAGAAATCGATTTATATTCAAATAGACTAAAATTTATCTCAACTCCATTTGAACAACAGTTTTAGATCCAACACTTTCCATTCGGAAGATATTTACACTTTATAAAAATATAATTATGAAAACAGATACTTATGAAAGAAACCCTTTATATAAAGTAATATATATAATAAAATGGTTAGAATAGGAAAGGATAAATTTTAAAACCCTATGTATATATATATATACATTAAAAGTTTACTATATAGTTTAAATAATAAAATACAAGGAAAATTTAGTTACAACAAAGTAGTAATAGGTTAAAAAGTTTAAATAAATAATACTTTTTTTTAAGAAAAGGAATAGTTATTTGGAATCCACTGTGTAAATATATATAATAAAATTCTTTAACTAAACATTATTCCTTTCTTCCGAACTACAATACTTGAATCTAAAACTCCAGTCTCAATGGAGTTTGCCTAGCCCAATGACCTGTCCCAAACCTCATTCCAAACCCATTTTCAATTTCCAAGGATTCACTTTGGGTAAATTTCGTTGATCGTTTCAAATAATATTCAAGATTCAGATCTTAAAGGAAGAATAAAAATTTATCGAAATCGACACATTTCCTTTAAATGAATTTTCCCTTAAAGAGAATTTCAAATATTTAAATCATTTAACCAACCAATGTCCATATATAATTTACTACCCTATGGCCAAGTGATTTTTTTAAATTTAATTTCTCGATATTCAGGGATGGATCTATCATTTCAATCCAAATCAGGGTCATAGAGATTTATCATTTCACTCTGTGTTCTTAATTTATTATATCGACAAATCCCAGGTTTATTTGATGCCCGTAACATCCAGGGTAAAAGAATGGGATTCATCGTCAAACATGAGCATACACCATTCATCTACTTAATAAAGGGACATTTCAAACAGCATTCATTCAGTTATTCAATCAACCAAGGCATCCATCACACAACATTTTATTCTATGTTAAATGTTAAATCATTTCACTAATTTCAAGTGTTGAGATTTTCTAACTTGAAATTTAAATTAAATTTAAATAACTAATTAATGATTTTCATTGCATGTAACACACTTTCATGTCAAATCTAAGCAACCATTCACCAATCAAACGCAACCATGCAACCGACTTATTTCACAATTTAATTTGATAAATATGGGAAAAATTCAGTTATTCGTGAGCGAAGAATCACTCACCTTTTGGTCTTTAAATCAGACGAACGTCCAACCAAAGCCAAAATTTCACAGTCTCTAATTGCAGCGTAACCAGTCTCAGATCGACCGCAGTTCCTCACCAAATCCGAATCTGACACCTCAGCACCCTTCCCGCTCATCTTCTCCGCTCCGCTACAGTACACGAAACTGAAAAACCCAAAATGAACGCCACCTTTGACCAACAAATTCAGCAAGCTCCGACCACCTGGAAGCTTCCAACCGCCGGCGAACTGATCCCCGCCTCGAGGCACATCAACCAATGCCTAACCCGTCACTTCCGGCGATCTCCTCCGTCGCCGCTAGGTCAAAACCCAAAACCACTTTCAAGCCCTAAATCATAAATCACCACCTCTTCCGACCGCTTTAAGACCAGTGATTACCATAGAACAACTCCCCAGGCCACCCTCTACAAAACCCATATATCTGATTCTTCAATTAAGCCCTAATTCAAAACCCCCCAAATTGTATGTAAGGGTTCCACGATTTCAGCCCATTGACCGCGATTTCCGGCAAACTGAAGCACTGCATGTCAAAACGAACTACACCAGAGGCTTCGTATCGTCGAGGCCTTCGATTTGATATATAATATGTTAGGGTTTGTGGAGATTTGATTTTGAAGTTGTAATTTTTTATTTAGCTAGGGTTTTGAAATTTTGCTCTGCCATTTGAAATAAAAATTTGATGGAGGACAGTATACGTAGTAAAGAATGGGCTGATAAGGTGGAGTGGAATTTATTTATACATATATAGAAGGTCCAACAAGAACAAACAATTATCATAATACATTGATCTCTTTACCACTTTCTCTCGTACGGTCAAACTACAAGTAGGATTGTAACGCAAATTGAAACTTTACAATAATTCACCATTCCGGTTCCGATGAGACTGGTTTCGTCGGATTCCGAGATAGTTGCCAAAATAGTTAAATTCCATAGTTAAATAAATTAATAAAATATTCAAATATTCATTTAACTGGTTTAATTCAAATTGAATATTCATTAAATTCAAATTTAAACCAAATTATAACTTAAATAAATACTACAAATTTATTTCATAAATTTTAAGTTCCACATTTGATTATTTTCAAATTTAAACTTGAAATTCAAATTTAATTTAAACAACTTAAATTCCATCGTTTAACAAATCAAATTTGAATTCCTTTTAACTTAAATAACTTAAATTTAGTTATTCATTAAAATATTAAATTCCATACTACAACATTTTCTAAATAAAAAAATTAAAATCTTATTTATACTCAATTCAAACAATCGCTATCATAAAAAGCAACAGAATTTGATTTTTATCAAATTTTATTCCATTTTATTTATTTTAAATCAAAATTTAAATATACAAAAAATATGGTTTGTTACATTCTGCTCCACTTAAAAATCTTTTCATCCTCGAAAAGAAAACGAAATAGGTATTGAATAAAATCATACTTTCAAATCCACACTTATAAATAGTATTCATAAAATAAGTTATATATAGTTGTGAAATCTCATAAATTTTCTAACTTCCAAAATCACGGAAAATTTCGGCAGCATCTCCTTTGTACGGAGAGGTCCGGAAAAATCACAACATATATAAAATTCAAATATACATCTCATCATTCGATGAGGCATCCCAAAAAGGGGGGAAACACCATATATATGTACTACAAAACTATATAGCTCAAATACGTACCTTCTTAGCATTTATTTGCATTTTTATTTACCTTAACATTTAGCATTTAGCATTTAGCACAAGCGAGCTCCAAAGCGTAGCGCGACTTCCCTACACCTGCTACGAACTCACATATACATGAGAATCAAACATATATACACTACATGGCAAATGCATATAACCTACACAATATATCGTCGACATTTCAACTACAAAACTATAATATTTATGGCATGCCAGCAAACAAATTGTGGGTTATCACCCCTTAGATGATGAAATTTGACCATAGACAACTAGGAAAAAATTGTTCTAATCATTTCAGGCTTTCCAAATTGTCCGGATTCGTCGAACTCGGATAATTCATTCAAAAGTTACGACTATTTTAGTGAAGGCGAACACCTCAGCTGGTACACTGAAAAATGCACATCTGAGTTGTTTAACCCTGTCTTTACCCCTTTAAATCTCAAAATTTCACAAAGTATATTAAGGTAAAGTTTTAGTTAAGATCCTGGGCTTTCTGAATTGTACTCGCACATTAAAATCCGATGCTCCATTAGGAAGTTATGACCAAAACAACATTGGTATTCAGTTCAGATTTTTATTTTCTGTGCATGCAACTATGACTAGTTCTTGGTTTTCAACCTAATAGACTTGGAAACTAGGCAAGGCTTTATTAACACAAAACTTAGCTCTGTTTCTAAGGTTTCCGAAAAGTCCAAAATCATCAAATCTCGATTAGCCATTCAAAAGTTATGGTCACTTTAATTTCAGCTTATCGAATAGTTCAGATTTTTGCATAACATTGATTTATATTTGGAGTTTCAATCTTTAGAATTTTAAAACTTAAGCAACACTTAACCATCTAAAAGGGTTATCGCTCCAATATGCTCATACTACAATTCATACTCTTATTGCTTAAATATATCCATGCTCATTTCACTTTAATTAAATGAATTTCCATTCCATTTACTTATATTCCATTATTGTCTATCTTATTTAAGTTTATTTCCAACTCACCCACTTCGTCCATTCTCGTTCGTCCATTCAATCTTTTACATTCACTACACTATCCGAGAAATGGATTCATATTCAATTACTTACTCTATTCCAATAAAATTTCCTATTTGTTTCTCATTTCGTTTCAAGCATTAAATTTCGAATAAAACTTGAATTCATTCTTACTTTCAGCTAACTTGGTTATATTAAACCCCAACTTCGTTAATCATGGACCAAAATTTCCAAATTTCATGACTTATTCTTCCCCTAAGTGCTAAATTCTCCATCGATCTTATAGGGTTTTCTAACTTAACTCTTATCGCTTTAATTCACTTGACTCGAAAAAATATAACCTTATTTCTTATTTCCTTCGCAAATCCATTCATATCCATTTACTCAATCATCATGTTATTAGTCGGGATTCAAATCAAGTTCATTTGTACTTCATCACATTCCTTTATATTAGATTTTAAATCAGCTCCAATTAATTTTCATAAGTTTTCGTTCCTCTCATCTTAGTTGATTAACGTAAATTAAGTCACGTTTAATTCAAGTTCCATCGAATATTCCACTTAACAAATTCAAACCTTATCCAAATTCCAATTTGTTCAAATTTCAACGGTTTACCTCTATTACTAGATTTCAAACTTTCCGATTCACAAAGTCCTGTAAATCATTAACACTACAGTGGTTATCTTTTCATTAATCATAATATAGATTTTGCATTGCATTTGATTTCCAGGTTAAATTTTATTTAATTTGGTTCTCTACTCAATTAAGTTATAATTCAGTCGACTAAATGGTTTACATTTCATTCCTTTCATTGTTTATACTTAAATTTATATTCGATATATTGTTCAAAGGAGATTTATCCCATTTAGATTTCATATGCCTTGATTTCACATATATACTAATTTACCATTTATTTCTTTATTTAGATTTATTGGCAATTCACGCTTTAGCAACTAATTTAAATCCCTTTCCAACTTCTTCTTGACTAATTTCACTTACTTATTTATTAACCAAGGCATATGCTATTGCCAATTTTCTTACATAACAAACCTTCCAATTGTTTTGGTTGACTTTAGTTGGAGTTTATTCCGCGGCTAATCAAATCCTCTAATACTTACATCGACCAAATTTTGTAACCTATTTAACTTAATTATCGTTCACGTTTATGAGTTTAAACGATGGTTCCTTTCTCTCAACTCTTAAGTTCAAAATTTCAATGAATCAAGTTACTTTAATCCTTAAGGCGATATCATTAGTTAAATTGAACTCAAATCTCCTGATTCCGGGTCTACAAACCCAGTTAAAAGCACATACGTGTTATAAAATTTTATAGAAACCATACTGAAATTTTAAATCCAACTCTTAAATAAGAGAAACATAGAAATTTCAATTTTGGTTAAATTTAAGTTCAACTTAAATAACATATACTAATAACTTATATAAAAATTTATACCATATGGAATTTAAAATCCAAAACCTCTATCAACCAGTTGTGGAAATACGGAGTGGTCTCCCCCACTTAGACACTTCAGAATAAACATCAAAAATGCGTGCACTCATTACCGAAATCATTCTGGTGTCTGAGAAGGGATTACACACTTATTTCTTTTTAAAAAAATCCTTTTGAAATTATTTCCAAAACTATCTCTTATAATACAATATTTTTCAAACTTTGGCAACCTATTTCAAAAGCTTCCCAGAATCAAGTTTTCAAGTTTATTTCTATTTAGTTTGCAAGATATATTATGCACCCTATTTTACTTAAGGATTTCTTTTCATTTTCAAATATTCTATAAACCTTCGAATTTTCTTTATTAGATTTATTATCTAATCAACCATAATAGGAAGTAACTTATTATTACCACCTACTTATAACAAACGCATATACATATATACTTGAACCAATAATATATATTTGATATATTTGAAAATATAATCGAAAACCATATTATGTCGATCCATTCTGCCTGATTATTTAGAAATTCCTATCGATTCTATGGCGTCCCATATATCGACCAGAATCCATAAATATTCAACAGAACAAGTCAACAAAATATAAAATCATTTTATATCCAAAATACAAGTACGCTCTCTCGTATATACTCTCAATTCATTCTAGGGTATTGCTAACCCCATCTCTAATGAGTTAATTCCCAAACAGAGCCAAGGTTATCGCTAACCATCGCTCGGATACCAACTGTAACGACCCATATTTTTGACCGTTCAAATCGACAATAAACCACACATGTCGACCCAAACAAATCACCAACATGGGCAGTAATTGGGAAAAGAAAAAAAAGAAGAAAGAAAAGAAAAAAACAATAACAGAGTTCTCATAGCGGAAGGACAAGATATAATAAATAACTATTAGTTTTGAAACAGTGGAAATATATACATTGACTAGAATATACAGCGATTATCAGAGTTACACATTTACAGATATACATAACAAGACAGCGAAAACACGGTGCAGCGGAAATACATATATATAATAAATATATACCAAATCTTCGTCTCCATCCTCCAAGCTATGGAAATCTTCGCTAACTGCAACATCTGTTGACTCGAGCGTATTGCATAAAAGAAAACACAAGAAACACTCGGATCAGCACTAAATCATTCTCACATTAGTCAAATTAAAATACGAAATAACATCAGTGTCATGGGTGCAGTAACTCAAGAGATGTTACGGGATTTTTCCATCTCTCGAGGATTCGTTAAACTAATACATACATAGTATAATACACTATTATGATAGTGTCTATCCAGTAAAGTAAATATCAAAAAAATAGCGTAAGTGGGATTACCATATTACCCTTACACCTTTTACAGGCATCAACAGTCTATACAGTACCGTAAGTTCACCGTACTTGTGTTATCCGAGGGCACTCCATAGAAGGAAATGCTAAATCAAAATCGTATGGGACTCGATATGGATAAATATGACAAGGCACCCGAGGCAATGCCCAGGGTAGGATTCTATCGATTGCACTCCCGGACCGGTGGTAACGCATAACAGCTACTACCGCCCACCTCGGAACACACTCCCAAAATCATAAAGGGCCCAAATCATCATCATCATAGTCATAGAAATAGTATTTAAGAAGTGTGTCCGATCAATGGTGCTACCTCAATTAGTCACGGTATAGCTCCTGTTTTAGTCATTTCAATTCTGACCCGAAGGTCAGGGCTATATTCGTTATCGTTCATCTTCTTCAATCCAACAATTGCCTCCAAGTCATCATATTTCATTCTGGATACGTCAAAACGTTCACAGTTGTTAAAGTGGTATCGACACTGACAGAGAGTATGCCTTATGACGACTCCGGTCTCTTTAACAACCAACGCTTACATCTTTCACATCGGTTGGTTCTTTTATATTTCACAAAGGTTCACTTCATCACAAAATATCATATTCTGTTTCGAACCAAATTTATATTCAAAAAGAATATAATTCCATATCAAAATGTCATAATAATACCAAACCGATTTTATTCTAAATTAGAATATATTCCCATATCCTTATAATATAATCATATAATATTTCAAACTCGACTTATATTAAAATAGAGTATATTTTATCTCAAAGATTTCAAATTATTCCAAAATCGATTTATGTTCGAAATCCATTCATATTCAAATAGAATATATACTTTCACTTCAACCCATTTCAATCCCTTTGGAGTCCATTTATATTCGAGTAGAATATAATTTACGTTTCCATATCGAAATCGGTTTAGAAATCGATTTATATTCAAATAGACTAAAATTTATCTCAACTCCATTTGAACAACAGTTTTAGATCCAACACTTTCCATTCGGAAGATATTTACACTTTATAAAAATATAATTATGAAAATAGATACTTATGAAAGAAACTCTTTATATAAAATAATATATATATATATAGAGAGAATAAAATGGTTAGAATAGGATAAGATAAATTTTAAAACCCTATGTATATATATGTATACATTAAAAGTTTACTATATAGTTTAAATAATAAAATACAAGGAAAATTTAGTTACAACAAAATAGTTATAGGTAAAAAGTTTAAATAAATAATAATTTTTTTTAAGGAAAGGAATAGTTATTTGGAATCCACAGTGTAAATATATATATAATAAAATTCTTTAGCTAAAAATCATTCCTTTCTTCCGAACTTCAATACTTGAATCTAAAACTCCATTCTCAATGGAGTTTGCCTAGCCCAATGACTTGTCCAAAACCCTATTCCAAACCCATTTTCAATTTCCAAGGATTCACTTTGGGAAAATTTCCTTAATCATTTCAAATAACATTCAAGATTCAGATCTTAAAGGAAGAATAAAAATTTATCGAAATCGACACATTTCCTTTAAATGAATTTTCCCTCAAATAGAATTTCAAATATTTAAATCATTTAACCAACCGATGTCCATATATAACTTACTACCCTATGGCCAAGTGATTTTTTTAAATTTAATTTCTCGATATTCAGGGATAGATCTATCATTTCAATCCAAATCAGGGTCACAGAGATTTATCATTTCACTCTGTTTTCTTAATTTATTATATCGACAAATCCCAGGTTTATTTGATGCCCGTAACATCCAGGGTAAAAGGAATGGGATTCCAAACATGAGCATACACCATTCATCTACTGAATAAAGGGACATTTCAAACAGCATTCATTTAGTAATTCAATCAACCAAGGCATCCATCACACAACATTTTATTCTATGGTAAATGTTAAATCATTTCACTAATTTCAAGTGTTGAGATTTTCTAACTAGAAATTTAAATTTAAATAACTAATTATCGATTTTCATTGCATGTAACACACTTTCATGTCAAATTTAAGCAACCATTCACCAATCAAACGCAACCATGCAACCAACTTATTTCACAATTTAATTTGATAAATATAGGAAAAATTCAGTTATTCGTGAGCGAAGAAACACTCACCTTTTGGTCTTTAAATCAGACAAACGTCCAAACAAAGCCAAAATTTCAAAGTCTCTAAAAGCAACGAAACCAGTCTCAGATCGACCGCAATTCCGTCACGATCCCAACGCACCCGACCGCGTCTAAATCCGAGTTGATACGTAAAAGTTATCAATGTTTTATCGTTTGGAATTTGAATTTATAAAAAGAACTAATTAAATAATTCCTCACCAAATCCGAATCTAACACCTCAGCACCCTTCCCGCTCATCTTCTCCGCTCCGCTACAGTACCCGAAATAGAAAAACCCAAAACGAACGCCACCTTTGACCAACAAATTCAGCAAGCTCCGACCACCTGGAAGCTTCCAACCGCCGGCGAACTGTTCCCCGCCTCGAGGCGCATCAACCAGTGCCTGGCCCGTCATTTCCGACAGTCTCCTCCGCCGCCGCTAGGTCAAAACCCGAAACTGCTTTCAAGCCCTAAATCTTAAATCACCACCTCCTCCGACCGCTTTAAGACCAGCGATTACCATAGAACAACTCCCCAGGCCACCCTCTACAAAACCCATATATCTGATTTTTTAATTAATCCTTAATTCAAAAAACCCCAAATTGTATGTAAGGGTTCCGCGATTTCAGCCCATTGACCGCGATTTCCGGCAAACTGAAGCACTGCATGTCAAAACGAACTACACCAGAGGCTTTGTATCGTCGAAGCCTTCGATTTGATATATAATATGTTAGGGTTTGTGGAGATTTGATTTTTGAAGTTGTAAATTTTTATTTAGCTAGGGATTTGAAATTTTGTTCTGCCATTTGAAATAAAAATTTGATGGAGGACAGTATACGTAATAAAGAATGGGCTGATAAGGTGGAGTGAAATTTATTTATACATATATAGAAGGTCCAACAAGAACAAACAATTATCATATTACATTGATCTCTTTCCCACTTTCTCTCGTACGATCAAACAAGTCAGATTGTAACGCAAATTGAAACTTTACAATAATTCACCGTTCCGGTTCCGATGAGACTGGTTTCGTCGGATTCCGAGACAGTTGCCAAAACAGTTAAATTCCACAATTAAATAAATTAATAAAATAATCAAATATTCATTTATCTGGTTTAATTCAAATTGAATATTCATTAAATTCAAATTTAAACCAAATTATAACTTAAATAAATACTACAAATTTATTTCATAAATTTTAAGTCCCGCATTTGATTATTTTCAAAATTAAACGTGAAATTCAAATTTAATTTAAACAACTTAAATTCCATCGTTTAACAAATCAAATTTGAATTCCTTTTAACTTAAATAACTTAAATTTCGTTATTCATTAAAATATTATATTCCATACTACAACATTTTCTAAATAAAAAAATTAAAAATTTATTTATACTCAATTCAAACAATCGCTATCATTAAAATCAACAGAATTTGATTTTTATCAAATTTTATTCCATTTTATTTATTTTAAATCTAAATTTAAATATATAGAAAATATGGGATGTTACACGAGAAAGGGGTTGGTTCCTTGCTCTCTTGACACCTTGGGAATAATTCTTAGCAATTTGGACTCCTTGCCTCACTCCATCATTTCAAGAAAATGTTCAGCTCCATCTTAGACATTTGGACTTTTGGGCTTACCTTGGCATTTCAAGAAGAAATAATGCTCCTTCTTAAACCTTTTTTTCGTTATTGCAATTATAGCTACTTGGGAGTATGATCCCATTATTGTAATATATACTATATTATAATTACTGGGTTTGCATTCTAGCTCTCTCAGCCTTTCTCAGAACTTAAACCTCAACCGTCTCGCTAATAAATGGAACGTGAAAAATGCATTAAGCAATCTACGTCTCAATCCTCCTTTCGCTAAATTTTCTAAGTCATCCCTCTTTTACTTCTGCTTACGTTCTATTCTCCTAAATTTTCTTTTCCTTCGTTCTTCTTTTCCTATTTATGTTCTTAACCCTAATGTCCAGTTTTACTCTGCTGCCTACTAGGTCCGCTCCGCTAAATACCTAATATTCACCCCGCCGCACCATCTCGAGCAACGTCAAACCAGGTCTTTTTACCACCGCTACTGGTCGTCCGCTGTGCCATTACCATGGAAGCGGTGGTTCTTCCCTTCATAGGGTCAGCGGCGTCTACAGCTCATTGTTATTATCAATCGATGCATTGACCATATAGATCCGATTGAACAGAGAAGATAAACGAGGAAGAACTTTCTGAGTTTTGGTATTATTATCGTTCCAAGTTATTTTAAACGAGCAATTTTTCAGTAGTTTAATAGTTAAAATTAGCCTAATTTTATGTGAGTAGGTAATCTGTTTGCTATTTTTATGTTATAATGAAACTGGATTTTGTAAATTTTCGATCTCATTTGAAAGTTTGTTTTACTTGAAATTCGTTTGTATGTGATATAAATTAATTATTCAATTCAGCATAGTTAATTTGTCCATGCAGTAAGGTTCACAAAGTTCAATATGGTTGACGAATGTTTCTGATTTTATATTTAGAGAGAGATTACTAAGATATTGAGGAAGTTTCAGAGTATAGCATGGAAGATACTTGAATACTGTTTTATTATTAGTAATGTTTCTTCTACTCTTTTCTTAGAGCAGCAGAACAGTTTTGAGACTGACTACCTATGGCATAACTTCGTGTCAGTTAATCAACTTTGTTTATTCCTTCTTTCCACAGCTTTATGTAAATTATTTGTCTCATATTTTGCGACTTTTTATTCTGTTTGAGTAAACTCTTCTTTTACTGGATTTGTAAGTGTCAATTTATAGGAACAAATTGCTAAACAGTTATAATAAGAGAGTGATTGGTTGTCCTTATAAGGTGGTAGTGAATTGTAGTTGTGTGTCAACATTTAACTTTTTAGTAACAAGATGAATATTAACATAATTATATTGTTTGTTTGCAATGCTTCTGGTATATTGTTAAAGATAGTGGTTAATATTTCAATATAATAGTCTCAACTCTTAATGACTATACATTGAAAGTTACCTACAGGTAATATTAGATGTTATATACATGCAAGAAAATATTTGTGTAAGAATGATTAGTAACAAGATATTCATTTTTTTTTTTTTTTACTTATCATGAGCGTTTTCTTTTTAAAAATAAACTCAGGCTAATTTATTCGCATCGCTTTTTCAGTTTTATGGCTAATTTTTTTGTTTACTATACCTTTGCAGTTCTAAGATGTCCTAGAACAGTATATTAATTCGACAAACTAAAGGATATTCATTTCCATTTTCTTCCCCGATCCCAGTTAGAATTTTTGAACATTAGTTGTGCAAAGTTAACTTCCACACAACTATATGGCAATTATATGCAGAATTCCTTGAGCCTGTAAGCTCTAATAAGGATTGTTCAAACTTCCATTGTGAACATGTTGAAGATCTCTCTATATAACCTCATATTTTTGTTTCCATGTCCATGGTGAATTTTTTTGGCAGGTCATCCTAAAATTTTTTTACTGTCCAACAGCTCAATGATAATGCTATTGTAGAAAGTGTGAAGATTTCTCTTATGGTCAAAGCACTAAGAAAAAGCGATCCTTCGGTGACTTCCCGTTCATTCCATCATTTGAGTGATGAAAGTGTAAGTTCTTTCAAAATTATTGCAAGTTTGTTTTCCTTTCAATTTGAAGATATTTATTTGATCTCCAAGTATATTTTGATACATGTTCCAAGAGTTTAAGTTCCTTATCCTTCTCTAATATATGGAAACCAGATTTCAAGCTTTAAGTGGATCCAAATTTGCAAAATGTGGAATTCAGTGCATAATTTTAGATAAAAATTGTTTACTTAGACATAAAATAATATGGAATGACATACTTTGCTATCTGAACAAGAAAATGAGTGTGTCAACAGACACTTTTTCTTCTTTACATTTGTAAACATGTTTTCCTTTTACATGTATGTGAACATATAATGATTCCTCGATATGTTAACATATTTGACATACGCATTAAGATGATGATTGAGAGGTGTAAGTAGGTTGTAAAAATCTACTGAACGATGTTAGAGAATGAATTTTAATTATAAATTAATTATCCAGGCAAGGAGTAATAGACGATTAGTCTGAGTACAAAATTTCAGTGGAAAAATAAATATCTATTATACTATTATTAGTAAGTGGAGCTTCTATATCTCTGAAGGTATCCATTTAGATCTCAAAACTAAACCGTTTGAAAAATTGTTTTCTTTTCGTTCATTTTCTCTTATCTTTAAAATTTATCCATATAGATGATATTCCTTTAGTGCATGTCAAGAAGTCATAGGGATTTTTCTGAAGCTAATGAAATTATATACGCATGTAAGCTGTAGACTAGAACAAGTATAATATTTCAAGAAACTAAGGCTTTGTCAGAGTAGGGTATGTTAAACGTCAAATGTGGACTGTAAATAAAATTATGGATGCTAATTACTAAATGTTCACGTGGCAATGATGTTTATAAATAAAACACTTACTTCGATAACATGCTTAAAGAAGTTTCATTTTCAAATGCAATCTAGCTTCTTTAAATTTAATAATATCATGTGTTAAACCGTGGTCCATCTTCTCCATAACCCATAAAGAATCAAACAAATATTGAATGAGAATGAAATTCTTTTTTCAAACTTAAGGGAGAACCGAACAAGAAAGCTATATTCTCATAAACAAACATAAGATTGGCATGAAAATTGGAATTACTTCCCAGGCCTGAGAAACAATGGTAAACTTCGGTAATATTGATGTTAAGATGGTTGAAATTTTGATTGCTTTTTTTTTGGGCTTCGTCATTTAAAGCATTACGATATCAATTTAAATGTGGCAGCGACAATAGACTAGACAAATAGCGCTGCATTGTCAACCCTAGATATTCTTGAACCTTGATTATCCATAATAATTCTTGACTTAGATGCTAATTTGTTGTATAATAGGCCATCTTTTCAATTTCGTCCTTGAATTATGTGAATAATTTGTGTTCACATCCGTTAATATGGTTCGTTTAGCGAGTGACTATCGTATGCTGAATAAGAGTTCTGATTACTCCCAGTATCATTATATTAGCGAGTTGAATAAACAATATTTTTGTTTGAACTATCATTTAAAAGTTAATCATTTGCAGAGATAATTAGCGTAAATCATTTCAGGTCTTTTATCTGTTTTTTTGGTCAACCAATATATCTTATGTTATGCATATTAAAATCAATCTCATGCAAGATTTTTTGGTTCTTTCCAATATAAATATTTAGCTCTCCACTGTTTAGTATACTCGCAAGTTCAAATCTCATTAAACATGATGGTATCTTATGTATGTTAGAACCACCCCCATTTCATTGATTTACTTTAATTACCCAAGCACCTCGATTCAAAACCCGTTAACCACGATTTTCCTAATATATTATGGCATTACTTAGTTGACTCAAAAAACTTAACCTTTCTCTTACCAACTTCCTTTAAACCAAGATTTTATATCGTTAACTTTTATTCATTGAAATATAAACTCCATCTAAAATATAATATATGTAACGACGCATGACCAGCCTAAATTTATACATATATGGACTGAGTGTTGTTTTATCCTTAACTTTGTTGTAAATTGAACCACCGGTTTTTCCAAATACATATGACAGACTGCCTCCATTTATCCCAACTTCAACTACTATGTAAACTTTCAAATTTTTGGATCAAATTTAAAAGAAAATAAGAAGGAAATACGTTTGACCTATAACCTGACAGAACACCATTTCACGTTTCAAAATACTTCGCATGTTCATAAAATCATATTTTGAAAAACACTCTAATTTTGTATTTATGCCAATTTTATAAATATTCATAGTTAAAACTACAAATATTTACACTTTCTGCAAAAAATTGCAGATAATAGTTCAATTTTGATCGTATTAAAATTCTATTTTGCAGATATGATTTAAGAATGGAATGTAATAAACAATTGTCCAAAATAATTTTAAAAGAGTAACATGCAACCTATCTTAAAGGTGTTTCGTATGTTACATTTCAAAATACGAAAATGATCCTTATTTCCAGTGTTAGTGATCGTAAAATTGGCATTAATTCACATAATAGCATAATTAAACCAAAGCATCCAAATGAATGTTAATGGTAATTGTTACTAATTATTATGGTAAACTTAAAAAAAATCAGCATCATTTCACAATGGTCAAATATAACAAAATTAAAGTTTATGTCACAATTGTAAATAAGTAAACAAATTTGACTATTCTATGTTTTTTTTAATTATTAAACTTTTATTACGAATTTGTTTATTCTATGTTTTTTAATTAGGGTTTTGCATATAAGTCCATATTTCTGAAGTAATTATAAGAAATGTCCCTGTAACAATGAACATTCAAATAAGGTTCCTATTTTTTTTGAATTAAAACGCACGAATGGTTTACAGTTTCGGATAGAAGTGCAATTAACTTGCAATTTTCGAACTGTTTTTCAAAGTTTGAAAAATCAAAAAAAAAAATTTGTAGATAGTAATAATTGTTATTTAAGTGTAATTTAACAAAAAATTGTTGTTTTTTTACCATCATCAATTTTTATATAAAAATTCTAAGAACTGTACATTGCTTTGCATCTTCTGTCAAAAAAGTGCAAGGTGTGTTGCTTTTCCTGTAGTTTACAAACATGGACCTAATTTACAAACTCATTTATGCATGGACTTTTCTTACAACAGCATTAAAAACCGGGGGCTATTGCTCTTTTCTCATTTTTAATTATTCAATGTTTTCATATGTAATTTCCAAATATAACACCATCAAAAATACGTTCTTTTTCAAATGATTGAAAGGAATTGTGTGTTAAAAATATGCATAGGACTAAATATTGAAGTTCAAGTAATCAATAGTTAGGTAAAAAAGCAGAGGCGAATATTCATAAGGAAGTTGTATTTTGTTATTCCATACTTCACTACACTAAATAGGTAAATTTGGAACACATAAAATTTCTAGGTTGAAACATCTTTTTAATTTTTTAGCTCTAAATCAGGTAAATAATGTAGTTACATGCACAAATGTTTCATTTTTTTATTTAATTTTACTGTACGTTTTATTTTCTGGTAGCTGATTTGATTTGATTCGATTCGATTCAGTGAGCTGGTTTGATTTGATTTCCAGTTTATTCCTTTGTTTTCTCTGAATAATGTTTATAAGATGTTGTTTCTCTGTATATTGGTTTTGCTTTTTCCGAGCTATCGAGGTAGGATGCTTCTTACCTTGCCTTCTCCTTTACACATGCCCAGAAGAACAGTTTTAACTTACTTTTGCAATGTATTCACTGTTTGCAGCAGTATTCTTTGATAGGAACCTAAAGGGGCATGGAGACAAGCTACCACAAATTTTTGCTTTTTTTTAAAAAAAAACTAAATAGGACTATTTTGTGGTTGTTTAGTTGGACAACTCAATTCGTTTATCAAAAATAATTGAAGTATTGAAGTTGTAATTGTCTTAATGATTAGTTTCAATTATTTATTCTGCAAAAAGTAGTACGTACGCATGATATACAACAACTTGATGAACATAACTCAAACTTGAATTTATGGTAATAGTTTCAGGACATAATTCATTGTCTTACTCAACTATTTAAATCTCTCTTTTCGGAGGCCATCTTGCAATGGAATTCAGATTTTCTATTATGTTTTGCTTAATACATGTGAATCATGAGTAAGATTATGCTACCATCCAATTTCTTTTTGTTATTTTGTTCGTGCATATCATACACAAAACATTTGTATTCTACTATCGTTTTCCATGTAAAATACTCTCACGTTATAAATAGTGTCGGTTTTAATCACTCAGAAAAGCCTATATTATGTCTCAAAGTATCGCATGTGCTTAGAGTCCTCCATATTTTATTCATTGGCTTTCGAATTGCTGTGTCTGTATTCTTTAATCATCAAATATTTTTCTACCTGTGTAAGGAAAAGGCATACAACCCATTTTGAGGATACAACTGGGTGGCATGAACAAAATGGAGGCGATTTGGAGACTGAAGTTGAGGATCTTGCACCACGAGACCAATATATATAGAACAATTCCTACCAATTGATTAAAGGTAATTTACTTGATTTTTTTAGGCTTTTGTATATCATATATATGTTTCTCTATGATTTTGGAAACTTAAAGAAAGTTCAGCCCATGTCTTGGACATGCTAATATGAATCATGTTTTTTTTTTTTTTTTTTAAGAAAAATCTTATAATATTTGATAGCAAATGTTGTAGACATGGTAATGGTTATTTCATTCTTCTTTAACAGAACTGGAACATGTAAACAAATTTCTGTTCGGACTATGAATTTTCCAAAATGACCCATATAAGATAACAAGTTTGAATCCCAATAATGATAAACATCCCATTTAGTTTTAACTGGAGTGAATATATTTGGCTCAATGCTCTATAAGTGATATTATATTATACCATAAATTTCTCTTCTGAACTCATTATAAACCAACTGGAACGTCAGTTATTGATAAAAATAAAGGTAAACTACAATAATTTAAAATTTCTTGCTGCATTTGAAAGAAAAACCTTTAATTATATTATAAAATGTGCAGTTTAATTTCTACAACAAAAATTCTGCTATTCTGTGAAAGAAAGTTGTTTATTTTTGTAGTAGCTTAAGTTTTTATCTTTATTGCTTTTGTCAAATAAAATTGAATTCCTGCTTCACTTAAGTGCCTAGCAAATACTGGTATTTCTTGATTAAAGTTAGCTTATAAAATAATTATAAAACTACGATAGATCTGGTGCAAATGGTTTGGGTTCACCGATCTAAATTTTCATTATTGAGAGTCAATCCTTTTACACTTGCCTTATATTTTATTGAGTAGGTTTGTGCTATGTGAACAAAATTTTCAATTGTATGCATCATGTAGAAGTTGGATAGACTATGTAAGCCGAATGATTATCGTTCCCATAAAACTTTCATTATTGCTAGACCCTCCACCTGCTTTATGATTATGCCATAATGTGCACTTGACGACTAGGGTTTGATTTAATTGTCGTGCTTGCTAAGTTAGATCTTACAAACCAACACATTGCCAAAAAACAAAATTAATATAATTAAAAAAAAAAATCCATCATTCGATCAGGTGTAATTATCTCTGTATAAGGTACGTTCCAACTTTTTCCTAATATAATTATTTGCTAATTTTTTCTGCGTGAATTCTAAACTAAGTAAAATGAATGTTGACCTTAAAGAATGGCTCATTAATTTCTTATTTAGTTTAATTTGGCCTATGAAATCCAAATCAAATAATGGCTAAACACAAATTACTGAATATTTCGAAATTCCCTAGAGTTTATTTAAATAAGTTTCATAGTTAATTGGTTCATTGAATTTACGAAACACACACATATATCTGTATGATAGGTTATCTTATGGTCTGTTTTTTTTTTTTTTTTTAACTTTTTTGACATAAAACCTGATTTTCTACCTCTTACTTTTTTATTCTAACTATATATAGTTCTGATATGTTATCATCATTAGCTGAATTTTCATTTATGCAAATTCCTTCATCCTTTTTTAATCATAAGTTGCATAACTTTTTCGTATTCATCGGTTTAATGGATGATGTGATGCCTTTTGTTTCTATGGTCTACATCTCCTTTCTTTCTTCCAAATGAGTAATCTCTGCTTTCACGTATTTTGATACATTTGGTCCGTTAACAATCTCATTTTTTTCTGCTTTAATATCATTAAAGTCAAATAGTTGTTGGGTTTTCTTTCAGGTTTTGTGTTCTATTTTTATTTTTTATTTATGTGTTCTCTAACCCAAAATTCAAATTTATTCGTTGTTGTTTAAAGCTATTATTTCTTTTTCCAGCTTTGAGTGGTCATTGGAATACATAGGATAAAGATAATGAGAACGGAGAAATTTATTCATATAATGAATGCAGTACAGTACTATATCTTACATTTCTATTAAATTCTTTTACTTAATTAATGTGGGTATTACATGGATTCATATAGGAATGTTACTTATTAGATCAGTTTTCAGACTATTTTCATTCAAGTGATAATTTTGCTGTCATTATTTTAAATTTAAGCTTATATTGATTGTTATATTTATATAAGTTGACAATAAAAAAGGTACTGCATGATTTAGCTGTAGTACCAACAATTATTGATCATGATCTTACTATTAAACATGTGTGTGCATACGTGTTATATAATATATTGATCATGATCTTACTATTAAACATGTGTGTGCATACGTGTTATAATATATATATATATATATATATATATATATATATATATATATATATATATATATATATATATTCAATAATGATAATGACGGTGGTTGTGGATGATAAGAATAAGCTTTCTATTAGTTTCATTAGTGTGAAAAAATGGGAAGTATGAAAAATTTTGAATGGGAACTTAATTATTTTACTTTGTATATAACGAACGTGTTATAATTTTATTTTGCATACTCAACACAGTTTTTACTCTATTTTTTCTAAAATTTGATGTCATAGTATTTTACCTATTGCATAGGTTTCATTCACATCCCTTTATTAAAATTTGAATTTATGATCGGTCCTTAACGACTACCTTCAGAAAAGTCTAATTTATGTAATTTCAGTTGCCCATTTGATATAGATTCATTTTTTGCTATTTAACAACAGATGGTCGTTTAGTTTAGAGATGGTCCCTTCAGTGTAGTGTCGAGTAACAGAAAAACAGCAAAAAAAATCCACTTTACTGTAGTTATACAAAATTTGCAGTCATTATTTAGGAGTTGTAGATTGATAGGTTACTGTAATTGGATTGAAGTAGTTAGGCGGAAGTCTGGCTAGGAAATTATATATAATTTTTTAAATTTGATTGACAGAGGCTGATTGGACTGCTACTGAATTTAACAAACTGAATGAGCTGATGTATATAGAGGTTGACTGTAGGAAGTTGGTCGTGGCATAGCTCGGGTTAATGGTTTGACAAACTAAGTGGTTGAGGCTGAAGTTGTTAGTTGATGAAGCTTCTACTGACACAAGTATACAGAATAAGCATTGAAATCTAAAGCTTTGGTTAGTGGTTTCTAGCAATTGTTATTGAATATACATGAATGGAGGTGAATATTTTATTGTCATAAATTTTGATAAAATGTTTTGTTGATGAATGTGATATACCATTCAAGCCAGAAGCAAGAACAATGGTAATGTCAGTGTTGATGTATAATTTGGTTTTGTGTAATAAATTTTAAACATTCTTAGCTATTTCCAGTTTATGAACTGTCTTTTAAGTGTGGATCAGAATAATTGTGTTTAATCTCAAACCAAGTGTGAAACCATCTTTTCAGTGCGAACAGAATAATTGTGTTTAACCTCAAACCAATTGTGAATGATATATTTACATTTAATTTTTTTATCACTACCATGAGCTTATGTTACCATGAATTATCAAATCATTTTCGTAATTATTAAGAAAAAAATACACGATCAGTGTTCTTTAAATGGTGAAGGGTGAGATGTATATTGCAGGGTAAGCGGCTTAGGTGAATGATTCCTTCAATTACATCTCTATATTCAATATTTTTGAAATGAGTTAATCAAAGCCTCAAAGGAAAATGATATTGTTTGAAAGTCAAAAACCTTTTTGTGGAAAACAAACTGAATAAAATATTGTAGTTAGATCTTATTATAGTTAGTTTTTCTACTAGAAAATAAATATCCAAAAATAATTTAGTAGAAGTACCGTGTAGCCCGTATGCGAAGCACGGGTCCGAACTTGTTTTAACTTAAAAGTGAATAAAGAATAAAAACATTCAAAGTGAACGTTGGTTCTCATGGACCGAACCTCTGTAAACTCTATGTCAATTGCTTTATTGCGATTCTCCACTAAAAATCCTCATTTTACATTTATTTCCACTTACATGGAAATCTTTAGGTAATGCATCAACTATTGAACATCAATAAAGATGCTTCAAGAATTGCTAATAAACTACGAAGACACATTAATATTTGAGTCTGGAAGAATTTCACCATTTATTTATACATATGTCGACTGCGTACCATTAACAAAAAGGTGCAATTAATCAGCAGTATAACACTTATATCAGCAACATACCATTAAAAAAAGATGCTTATAAGCAATTAGCCACTTGTAAAATCAAATACATAAAAATGGTTTTGTTTTTAACTACTTCAAAAGGTTTTGTACCTCCAGTTCTATTTAAAAAATTAAATAAAAAAAATCATTTTTCCCACTTACTATAAGCCGTACTTTCTAAATCAGAAACCCAAGTTTTTAAACAGTTAAGTTTCGTGCACGTCAAACATTTCAAAAGTCATAGATTAGTTTGTAAACCATTTCACTCAAATATTGTTAAATGCGATCTATAAGTTAACATGTCAAATGCCTTCTGCAAGCTACTTGAGCAGCAGGGAGGCTTCTACAAAATAAGGCCATGAATGAACATTATACCGATGTTCAATAATGTTGAGCACTCAAAAACATGTAACTGTAATTACATACAACCAAGCTATCATCAATATCTTCAAAATGACAGCCAATAAGCCAAAAACTGATCCAGTCAAAACACCCTTGACCGCACCAATTAGCTGCAAATCTGTGGTATCGTTGCATATTTATAATGATATACAAGCACACACAACCTCAAACTGAAATCACATCTCCAAAGTCTTTGGTAAGATCAATAACTTCGTTTTCCTTTAACTTGGAAACATATGCAAGAGCATCAAGTTCAGCTATTTGTGCTTTGTTTGCACCTTTCTCCGGTGATCTTAAAACTAATGACTATATTCACCAAGAATGAAATTGCGAAGTTAGGCTGATGTATATTGCATTAACATGATGTATGTTAGTATGTATGCATACACACCCAAATAAATAATCATATTTTGCATGCCTTGTTAGCCAAAGTTTCTGAAAGGCATCTGATTTTATCTCTGGTGCTTTCAGGGCTGCTATTTTCATCATGTTTCGGTTTATATTCTCTTGAGATGAACTCTTTTGGTTTTACAGCAAATTTGGAACTGATGATGTGATCATTTTAAGTGATGACATAAAGCGTTGTATGTGTACATAGAGAAAGACGAAAAATTGATTTGTTGTGCATACCCTTCAACAGCTAATTCAGTCGAAGATCCAGCATTATAATTTCGATGTATTACATTAGTTGCCTTGCTGCAGATGACAAACAGGTGAAGGAAATTAAATATGAAGAGCATGATACTGTCAAGAGAAGGCAGAGTCGTATAAAATTCCAAGTCTATTGCTTTTATTTCCTAAATAATTTAAGCTGATTTATTTTCTTGTTACAATTTCACTGCAAACAATAGAAGTTGATAAAAAGATCGAGCTGCTTACAATATTCAGACATACAAGAGAGAGATACTTTTTGACAACTATTAGATATCTTAAGAAACGAGACACCAAACTTTGCAATCTAATAAACATATGGAAAACAAAAGGAGACAGACCTCAGCTGTTCAGTACCATCAGGTACATATGGAACAGTTGCATTCTTAGAGAACAGCAGACTATGGTGACTAACACCTGCAATAAACTGTTTTTCCAGAAATTCTATATGTCTTTTCAGACTTGGCTCCCTGTAAATTGAGAAGACACACGTATAAACCGGTGAATATGCTAAAAACTATTGGAGTGGCAAAAGTTTAACATCAGATGTTATAAACCAACTTCATAATAAAACTAACATCCACTCGTGTCAAAATATAATTACAAGGTGAAGTAAGAACATCCATGCATTAGTAAATGCCTTAATGGATAACCAGACACTAGTGAACAGAGTTGACCTTGAAGGGAACCAAGGCAAGTCTTGGATATGAACCAACACAAGCGTCATATATGAACCAAGGCAAGTCTCATCTATTCTATTACTTATACTGGAAAGGGGAATCCACACACATTGGTTGTTTGACACGTGTCCATTTTCTTATCAAACACTTGAAAAAATAGCAATCCCTGCGTAATTCATTTCTCTTCACCAAGGCCATTTAATGGTTATTAATCCTCTCTCTCCCCCTGCGTCCACCATTTCCAAACGCAATGGAAAAAAACTAATGATGTGAGAAATCTCAAATTGACGTTCTCTGTTCAGACCAACGAATCATATCCACACAAAAATAACATCAGACACCCACAAGACTCGCTCAAATCTCAATGTCTTCGGCGATGATGAAGTCGAAATTCCATCCTTCCGACGTTGACTACGTGGCCGTTTTTGAGGTAACTGAATCAAAATCTATTATTTTCCTGCATGTTAATTTTACCAACAGAGCCATCTTCATATGCTTTTGTGAATATTATTTCGAACAAATTAGGGCTGGATCGTATGCTTTATATGAAATAATCAAAGAATCGTTCCATTTTCACATGATGTTTCGTTGGAGATAACAGAAATTGAGTTATAATACGTAAATTGCTGTGTGTAGTTCTAGCAATAAAGAATATGTAAGTATAACCTTAACATTTGGAGCATCAAATGGATTTTACATTTCTAGATTGGAAATATTTATTTTCATTGTGCTTTTGATTTTAGTTGGACAATTAGAATTGAATAAATGAATAAAAAGACTTTACTGCTTACTTTGTTTCAGCAGTGGAAACATTGTCTCATGTTCGTCACATAAGGCTCATTATGACACATATTAGTAGGGTATTTATTCGAGCTATGTATTTATTTTTGTTAAATAGTGTATTCTTAATGATTCGTAGCTAATGTACGATATAAAAATTGTGAAATGTCGTGAAAAGTTTATAATATGGAGTTCACTCACTAATAAGTAAAAATAATGCCTTTTGTTTTCGATGTTCTGATAGTTGCAATAGGTTTAATTTGACTTCCAATTGGATGAGCATATAATATGTTTGGATCGAATGCATGTCCATGTTCCAATGCTAAACTAAATCCAACATTTGATGTAAAAAAATAAACATTACATACTACAGTTTCAATTATAAAGAAAAATCAAATGGATTACATTAGTTAACATTTGTGCCATGCTTATCTACTACTTATATAGGAAGACAGAAACCAAACAATTGTCATCACGACAAATATTCTATGTATAAAATTTTGCAATGTAACATGTTCCTCTTCAGAATAATTTCATTCCTCCCTGTCTTTTTGTTAGTTACTCCAATCGATGCTTCATTTTCTTCGCCCTGTGTTACTCTTACTCATCTTCCCTTATTTTCCTTCCTCGTACTATCTTTTAATTCCTTTATTTATCTTTCCTTTATTTATCTTTCGTTATTTTTTGGATACCTTTATACAGCCTCAATTTTGATGAAATAGAGAGTAGCTGTACGGATTTCAACATGGATCTCAGCTTTGGTTTATCGGACGAATTTATGTATGAATTATTTGTCATGTTACTATCTGAAGATATCTCTTATATTTTGTGCAACACTTCTGTTTTACTCTCTATTCAACAAGAAAAATTGATTTGCTCATTTGGGCGTTGACTATAGATACTCGAACTGGAAGAACCCAGTCCAATATAGAAGGTCCTTCGTATAAACATTGAATACAAGCAGCGGGTTCATGGTATGGAATAAAACATGGTAAGTTTAATTATTGTTGCTTTCATGATTTAGTTTTTTACGAGTAACATGCAATCTGAGATATTTTATTTAGTGTCATGCATGCGGAGAATGTCCATATTATTGAAAATCAGTAAACGTTGAAATTTGATGTAGATAATTTGACACTAAGTTTATTCTTTTACAATCTTTCGTTTTCTCATCAAGGTTTAATAACCGTATGCATCTCACTCTAATTATTCTTTTGTTAACAGTAACGCTGTGTTCGTATACACCTTGACTATGTGGTAATAATTATGTTCGTTCAAAATGATTCATTTTTACAACAGGTTTTTTTTTTCAAATTTATTTGAATCTTTTATGCTTTTATTATAAAATGAAATGTTTCCCCAAAATTGAATGTCCTAAGAATTTGGGATTCTGCATTATACATCAAAATAAAATAATTACAGCCGTGCAATTCTTCATCTCATATTTTTAATCTTCTATTTATTCTTACTCTTGACTGGGATGATCAAGTGATTAATAACTACTTTAATACATGTTCTGTTATATATAAAATATAATAACTGATCATTGTTGTTCCTTATTATTTTCTCTCCCTAGACCCTTTGATTATCTGACTGTTCACAACCTCTTCGATAATCGAAACCTTTGATTAAAGACCACTGGATATGTCAGCTGGGTTTGAACCTGACCTCATATTATTTCAGTTCCGTTCCATTTCTATCATTCTCTATTGAGCTGGGTTTTTTTCTTTTTTCTTTTCTTTTCTTTTTTTTTTCTTTTTTTTTTTTTTTTAGATTGCAAAAGCTAATTCGCTAGACATTATGAAGTCTATCATTAGTTCATTGATCCCCTGAAATTTCGACATGTTTTTCCTCTCTCTAACGACCAATATCACACCTATCTGAATAGTTAGTTTACCATAATATTGAATGGTACGTAGTATTGTCTTCCAAGCATGGCTTCTAGCTTATTTAAATTTCTGCATTTGTAATCTCAAGTCCATCCAAATACATTATTTTTTGTACACATTTGTTGTTTTCCCTATTCATTCTCTCTTCAACAGCCAAATTTGCACCATCTCGCTCTGTACGTTTACCCATAATTTTTTTCTCCTCAATTGCTATTATTGTCTTCACATAGTTTCTACTTATCTTAAATTTACGCATATGTTATCTCAAGTAAGCCCAAATACTCTATTTTCTTTGTGTGCATTCACTATTGTGCCTGTTCATTCAAAATATATGTTGTTAGTAGCTTATTCTATTGCCATGTTTTCGCCTCTAGGTTGATTTTTACTACTTTAGCCCCAATACATTATTGTTCTGTTATTCAAGCATTATATTATGCAATTATTTTATAAAATAATCAAGAAATTTGGATCTTATGGTTATTGGGTTTCGTAGTTCAAGATTACCCAGTGTATATTTCAGTTCAAGTTTCGGAATTGTGAATTTAAATATAATGTAAATGTGATCGATATTACATATGTAATATTCAGTTCTATTATACACTGCTATACATTGCCTCTTTTGAATTTGGAAGCCAATTTGTAATCTAAGATTCCAATTTATTTTCCACCGACGTCAAGTATGTATGTTATTTGCGTCTCCATTGATGATTTTTTGTTGAAGCTATAATGAAACCTGATAATTCAAATACTCATATGCCATGGCTGACTGCTTCAATATTGTACATTACAAATTTATTTATATTCTACATTACGTAACCATACCAATTTGTACCCAAGACATTACGTAACCATACCATTACATATTTACTTGGAAGCCTCTAAGTCTGTATTACATCCATGATTTTTAAAACAGAATATAAATACCATGATATTTATTCATATACTGACATGCTACTGAATTAGTTTACATTCGATGATTTCCTGCAAATTATAGTACAACACAATCCTCTATCCTTATCAAACATAGCAACCATTATTCAGTTATAGAAAATACTCTAGGAACATAGAGCTGAATGAAACTTTACATGAAATAACAGAACTACATGAAATAACAGAACTACTACGGTATCATTGTTTGACCTGGACAAATATATCACTTAGTAAATATAAGTTTTATACAGGCCAAAATAACCGACCATGTAGAGTGATGGTTTATCAAAGCATGACTATTTTTATTTGTTAGGGTTACTATCACCATTTTCTATATTGAATTTTCCATGTGTTTTGAATGGTAAGTAATTGAATTTTATTTTGAAAGAACATCAATTTTCTGTGGTTTCTATTTATGTATATTACTGTGTGATGTATTATACTTTACAGGATAAGAACAGGCAGTTGATGTTGGATCCTGCAAATATTCAAACATCATAGAATGGTATGTTGACTGATTTCATTAACATTTCTTCGTTTACTGTTTCTTTGTCTTCAACTAACACATGATCTCAAAACTCTAAAAATGTTATCTTAAATAATGAACTATTGGTTTGTCTAAAATAGTTGCATCAGAATAAATTCTAGATTAATGTTGTAGATGAAACAACTAAAGTCTATTGTTAACAGATAGCATTCTTCTTTATGCTAAATGAATGATGCAATTTAATTTTGTTAAAAATATGGAAGTAAAATTATATACATAAATTTCTATATTTGCAATATAGAACTTCGGTTTTATCATTATCCGTACATGGAATTATTCAATCAGATTAAAAATATGATGTTGTCCATGAGTAAGAATGAAACTATGATGTTCTGTAAGCATTACTTTTTCTGTGCATTTCAAGATATAAATTTGAGTCCATATCATGTACATATAATTTTCTCATAGAATACCATTATTTCATTCTTTAACACTTTTCGATTTCTGTTGATAGGATCAACATATGCTTAAAAGCAAATTTGAAAATCATTCACATATACTTCTGCTCCTTTTAACACCACTGTAAGATTATTTTTCCATTTTGGATTCAAACTGTATATATGTTTATTATTATGGATGATAGAAATGGGTAGAATATTTCTTTATATCAGCAATTATTCTTCTTGGTTAATTGAGCCCAGAGCAGTCTTGGTAAAGTAACGCCTTTATCTTGGTTCAATAGTTTACTGTTATCATATTAAAAGTATAGGACTTTGTCAATATATATCTATCTTTTACATTTATTTCAAAATATCAATTTTATATATTTTAGGGATTAATTAAAGTGTGTGTTTGTTGACTGATCTAAGGTAATATTGAACCATGGTCAAGTTTCCAAATATATAAAAATTATGTTCTCTATGCTGATTTGATCGTTTTTCAGATTGAAAGTTTTTAATAGAAATATTTTTAAATATCATTGTCTGTATCATATATATATTGAAGTTTTTTATATTAACGAAATCATTAATGCTCATCTCTTTTAATGCATTTACTCAACTTACAAGCTTTTCATGCACCAGTTGCTGCAACTTATCCAGCACGTGCACCGGTTCATTTGCAGGGTTTTCTGCTTCAACCGCAAGCATGATATTCCGACCAGTGCCTATATTCGAGCAAGTAATCACCCTCCAAGTCTGTTCACACAAAGGTGTATTCGGGCCTCTTCATAATACAAACCGTACCGGCCGCACACGTCTCACCACATACCTGTATTTTGCGTCGGTTATCTTTTAACTCCAGCTTGATCATAGTTAGCACAAATCCAGTCCGATCATAGTTAGCACACATCCAGTCATTGAGTTACAACCTAATTAGCTTATTAACTTGACCACCTTACTTCCTTTATCCTGCAAAATTGCTACAATAGGCTAATGTTATATATTGCTTGAAGGACGGGGCTTTTTGAAAATTTTCGATCAAAGAGTGGTCCCTCGCTCTAATTTTGTTGAATAGAAATAGAATTATTACAAAATTATGGTGTATATATATGTAGTAAAACTATATAGGATCATCAATTTGATGATTGCTAAGTTGTGAGAAATAATAATAAGCCAGGCTACATAATACGTTTACAATTGATAAAATTGACTGTTCTTGGAGAACTAAGTTATGTATGCGATACAGGCAAGCAAGATTTGGATAGGTGTTAATTTAAGGCTGTTGCATGCGTTTGAGGGTAAGAACCGCTAATGCAAAACAGGAGATAAGAAAGGGCTATTGCGAATGGGCATGCCATGCCAACTTGCTAGGGGCACGAAAAAAGGACCCACCTAACTGCTAATTAAATGAGCAGATATGCTACAGCAGGGCAGTGCAGCGCAGCAGACCTGGAACGTTTCACCAGATCCATGCAGCGATCAAGTTGGTTGTTGAACGTGGCTGAGCCATATCAAGCAACACATGTGTGGTCTGAAAGAAATCAGAAGAGCGAATGTGAACGAGTTAAACAAGTCTGGCCAAAATGAAATAATAAGCTCGGATGCACTGAAATTTTGCTGAAGAAAGCAGACACCGAAGCCATTGAGATCTTCTTCTTATGGTGTGAAATTATGCAGTTGCATGGCTACCTAGAACGTTAACAGCTGTCAGTTGATGAGCTGAATGTTACCTAGAATGCAGACACCGAAGCCATTGAGATCTTCTTCTTATGGTGTGAAATTATGCAGTTGCATGGCTATCTAGAACGTTAACAGCTGTCAGTTGATGAGCTGAATGTTACCAGCAGTGTTTATGTCCGTAACGTTAGAGGTATATCAGCTTGCGTCCCAGGCACCTGCATTTTCAATTCTATATCCATGGCTTGGGTCATCTGACGAAAAAGAGCTGCCCCGTATACAGTTGTTTATGTATTCAAAGACATACATGTATATAAGAATATATGTCATTACATACATGTGCACTGATTCCAGTTTGTAATTTGCTCATCTAGCATAACCAAAAATCAACGTTGTGTAATACGAAGCTTTTGAATACTGTAGTGTAGTTTTTTAGTATGAAGTTGTAAACGAAGTTTGAGCTTCATTATATTTATAACCTCACACTGTTTTAGGTTTAACTATTTATTTTGAAAAAAAAAACGTTACATTTCAGATACGTCTGCTTATAAATGTTTTATGTTTGCTATTTCTTTTTTAAATTGTCCAGTGCTTGCAAATTATACATGTTATCTCACATTATTGAACTCATAGAGAGTGAGGCCTCAATTGTCTATCAAGGAGCCAAATCCATCCTTTTATTCATAGCTAGCATTTTTTGGTGGACACGTGATTTTGGTTTACTTCAATGGATGGACTAAGAGGCCTATTCACATCATGAACAGACTCGAAAATTTTGCTTCTGTGCTAATTTTGATAAAAAAAATTGGATAAACTCAATTGTTTTCCATTGAAAACGTAAATTACTATAATATATGTGCAATGTGGTAGAATAATGCACTTTAAATGCTCAACACTTCAAATACTTTAGTTGTACTATTTATTAATGTGATTTTTTTTATTTAAGTCATTCGTTAACATTTTGCTTTCGTTGATTTTTGAATATTTAAAAGAACGTTCGTTTTGTTTTTTAATAGCCAATGGAAATACTTTTTGGGCATTCATGGATACTGCTAATAAAGAGTTTAGAAATACTGAACATCCACTAATCAAACAAATATAGGTTTTGACTTAAAAAAACACACACACACACACTGAAATTTGTGAACTGCAACATTATTAGTATTTTACCTCAATTATAATCCAGAAATGATGTTGTGTTCATTAAATTTTTTTTAAACCTGGTTTGTGTTTGGATCCCCTTCGCAATTGTATAAGATTGGCAAGGTGAAACCGATGTGTTTGGAGATTATCAAAGCTTATTAACTAGAGGAATCAATGAAACATCTACGTGTCTTATAAGAAGGTAAGTCTATTAATTATTTAATATCTTTTTCAGTTATATAACTAATTAGTTAGATGGATCTACAAATTATTTGAATATCTCATAAGTAAGTGATTCTATAAATTTGGAATCATGAAAATTAGTTATACTGTCTATTTACATGTATAAGGTTATTTTTTATGTATTTCTTAAAATATATACGTCAAAAGGTTGTTAGTGGTACAATTGTTTTGACATATAATTGAATAAAAACTATGAAAATAATGTATGTTTTATTCCATCAGCAGCCTGGGTGTCTGGTTATATGTACGTGAACTGATCTTTTATATTCTAGATTGCGCAAGACAGTGGATGAACCTGGGATTTGCCATAAACAAGTTTGCTTGCTTATTCAAGATCGGTTCTTCCCCTGTTTTTCCCCTAGGAAGGGCTCTGTTACAGTCTATGCCTCAAATTTTATTTTATGTTGTGGCTTGTTTTCATTTTTTTTTTCTGAAATCTGTATTTTTATATGTATCTACTAATTATTGAATAAAAACAGAACGCTTTTTATTATATATTTTTTTATTATGTATTCAATTTATTGTAATAAGCATGCAAATAATCAATTCTTCTGTAAGTCGAGTATTGCTGCAAATAGGTCCCAATATGGATGTTGCTTACTTTTAAGGTACGGATGCTATTACAGGAGGGGTGGTAATAAATAGGGGGATTTCTTAAGTCAATAGTGTACATATGTCACCTATATGGTTCGATTTGTTTTTCATGTTGACTATTTTGTCCTAAAAGTCAATTTATAATATATACACACACACACATATACATACATATATACATATATACAAGCCACTGGTTGCTATTCAGTAGATATACTTAACGTTATGCATGGAACATTAAGTATTTTATCACTTTGACGAGATATTCCATTTTATAGTCAAAACTTATGGCACCAGATCGTTTGTGAGTGGCAAGCACTCACTTGTTTAACATGTTAGCATTTTTGGGGGTGACAATTGTATACGCACGTTCTATTTTCCGTTTGTGACTTGCTCAATATAATACTTCCACTTTAATAACTATGCGCCTCAATTGAACATTATACAATCTGAATTGAGTCAACATGAATTAAGTTCCACTTGGTATTAAAGTAAATACTGCTTTTACTTTGTTCTTTGTTATCTTACCGATGGTTATTTTGCCTCTTTTTGTATCACTCTTCTATCATGTGGTACAATACCTTTTACTATTAAGAGATGGTTTGGAGATGTCTCAATATTGAGATTTAATCCACTTTCCTCAAATGTAGATTAAGACAGTATAAGTTCTGATGCCATAGCTTTCAACTTATCAACATGTTGAAACTTTAGGTAATGGAGTATTGAATTGCAAAAACAAAAAAAACAAAAAAAAACAAAAAAAAAAAAATTGTGACTTATAAACTTTCCGAAATACATGCTTATTCAACTTAACTATTTCTACTGCCATATTCTGTCTAAAAGGGTGTTGATTATATGAAGAATAATATATAAATTTAGTTAATTTCCATAACTCCCATATTTTATTTTAAATTCTTTTTTGCTAAAATATTTGGAACCTGTCCTAATAATTATTTCATATATAAAGTGCCTAGTGCCTACTAAGATTTTCACGGTCGAACATTTTCCAAACATAATGACAACACTGTAATTAGCTTATAATTATACTCTGTATGTACTTAACTGCCCGTATGCGAAGTACGGGAAACACACTAGTATATGTATGTATACAAAACGTCCAAGCATTGGTCAAAACTTAAATGATTTGACAAGTCACCAGACGAAGCTACTCCCCAAACCCACACAAACACTTGTATTATATCTAATTTAACCATACAAAGGTGAGGAATTTTGTTTGTAAAAAGGTTTGATGCTTGTATCATAAATTTTGTACGCATTTATTGATGAAGAACACTTCTTTACTAAGGCATTGTGTAGGACATATCATAAATTGTTTAGCATATGAACTCGCATGGCATCATGCAGGACAAGCAACGGCAAAAAGTAGTATTAAATATCCATATGATATACTTCTTGTGTATATGTTTGAAATCCTAGTGAAGTTACAGCATTGATGAATAAGAATTAGGTGGAACAACATCATTCATTATGCTATACGATTCGATATAGACATGATTAGGTGGATATGAGGTTACATAATACATATATGAATCAAGAAAAAGTGGAGTATTACATATCTTGCTGCTGGCCATGCTCTTCATGCAATTGCTGCTGAGTAAGAGAAATATCAAATCCTTGTTCTGGCAAGCTGAAGACCTCATGCATATCCTATTGGAATTAATATAAATGATAAGAGCAGCATACTCAAAATTGTACATTATTTAAAAGAGAACTGCTCTGAAGTTCATTCCTTAACACTGCTTATACCTTGAATTTATCAAATTAACAGAAGACCAATGATATAATGCCCTTGCATTTCTCGCCTACTTGATAAGAGTTCAATTAGTGAATTTTGTGTGCATATGGGTAATTATTCACTCTTTCACAGTTTCACCACACCTCATTTTACACCCTACAGTTACTAAAATTACACAACTTGAAATCAAATGAATTTTTAGGTATATTCAATCTACGCTATGCACATCGTATCCATGAAATGAGAATCGTTCCAAAACTTCTAGCAGTCAAAATGTTTAGTCTGTATAACCCACTAAAATGTTTATTTTAATCGGCAGTTAATTATATTTTAGATATATTAGGATTATCCAAATTAGTCCAAAAAAAATTGAAGAAGATCTTGAATCATCTAAGAAATATCTATAATTTTTTGTTTGATTTTGAACAAAAGGGGTGTAGTGAAATACTACCTTCTGTGTGTCCATCACTAAGGAAAAATTAGGATGCGAACGGACTAATGAAAAATTAGGATACTAGTCACAACACAGAGGAATGTAAAACCACAGAGAGAAAAAAATAGAAAACAAGGTACTAGTCACAAGTACAACACAGAGGAATGTAAAACCACTGAAAGAAAAAATAGAAAACAAGATACTGGTCACAACACTACTCTGCATGTGTAGTTTTCCATGCAGCATATCCCAAGTCAGAATAAAGGAGGGTTATGATAGGCTTGACGAGACAACATAAAAAACCATAGCCTCTCTTATGGAAACATGATGAAAATACACACAAAAAATTGCATTATCGTTGTTCTTAACCATAGTACAAATAAAATGAATGAGTGAAGAGTGAACACACCTTCTGGCTGAAGTATCTCGTTTGTTCTTTATTCTCTGTTGCAGTTCTAACTAGACCACCCTTAAACACCTATAACCAAGAGATAAAAAATATTTTTTTGCATCATAAGTATACAGCACCCGTAAGTCGATTACAAGGTGGTGTTTGGCAATACTTTTATTGTGCCTGGTGGAATTTGAACAATTTCGTGCAAGCCAAACTTTTCAGGAAAAAAGGTAGCATGAAAACAACAAGCTTAGCCGAACACTCACGGTATAATGAGGTCTACGTAAATACACTCTCTACCACATTCATTAACATAATGGTTTAAGTTGAATAAAAATGAATTAGATAAAATTAGATAAATAGAAATTTGTTTATGGTGTCATACCATAAAAGCCGTTAATAGCTTTGAAGGGTCAAATTAGATGCCATTAAAAATTCCAACAGTACATGCAAGGACCATGACTACCAAGTGCTAGAAAAAGATGGACCGTTCAAGAGTAACTAGCAAGTTAAGATAGGTAACAAGGGGATGAACGATAAAATTGATATATTATGCATCAGTATATTCAAAGTTATTTTACAGTCTAATGTCTAAAAGAAAGCCAATATAGGTATAAACCTTAGCAAATAATAAATATCAAGAGCACACTGATCTACCTAATGTAATAATGTTCATAGCTTCATATAGCATCATGACCAATTATCATTGTTATGTAGCAATACATACAAGAAAATAAATATGCCTCAACTACGGACTCAGTATTATCTGAATCAACTGCCATACATTGGGGATATTAAAATTAAGTGCTCCCAATTTCTAACCATCAGGTTTTGAATGTCAATTTAGAATGATCAAATGGAATACAATTATACAACAATATTTATGAAGTGTTAAATAAGTATCACTCTGGATTTATGTTATTTGGATTCATAGTTCGGGCGATATAGAACAATGTGAATCATCACTGTACATCTATGTATATGATTGATTACAATTTACAAGCTTCTGCAAGAAAAAGAAAAAAAGAGATGGAATCAATTCAATTTGCAACAACAGACGAATTTTTATTCTTAATCCGAATCACCATCACACCTACTATACCAACTCTCTCCTTTCAATCCGATTGAATTATTAGTCAAGGTATAAAATATACTAGTTTATCACATCTTGTTCTTCTTAAAACTAGAAATGGAGCGCTTTCCCTGATCTTCATGTATGAAAGGTTCCAATTTTGTTTATTAACACAAAATTTTCAACATAATTTCCTATAAAATGGTTGAACCAAAATTAAACAAAGTGAAGTCAGAAAAATAGGCGTATCAAGTATAGTGAAAGCGATAAAGATCAATTGTTGCATGAGATCCACCTATTGCATTGTCAATTTAGATGGATGTGTTATAAATTGCTTTTAAAATTGGCTATTTTTAAGCAAATGGTTCATGAGTGCAATTGCTAAAAAGAGCATCATGTTTTCTTGGATAAAACAAGAATGTTGCTTAAGGCACCCGAATTTTTTCTTCCTAATACTATGAGTGGTATTAGGAAGTGTAAAACTGGATGTTTTTAGTTCCAAGTGGTGTAGTGCTAAAAGCACCCAGTCTTACAATTCCTAATATCACTTATGGTATTGGAAGAAAATATTTGTGTGGTTTTAGCATAGCAACACACTAAAATAAATCTGGGGTGGATATGCTTATTGGATAAATAAAGCTGCTGGGGAAAATGTGTGAGTGTGGGAGAAGGGGGAGGGGGTGTATTTGTTCTTTTTAGTTGAATAATTAATTTTATGCACTATGAACTTAAGGACCTATTCTGAGTAGTTTGTTTTCCATCTTTGAACTGGTTCTATTGACAAGCATTCCCATCTGGCTACTGCAAAATTAGAGCTTTTTCAACAAATATAACATTTTCTCCATTCACTGACTGGATAAAACTCATCTGAATCATGTTACTCGCGAAGAACACATATTTTTGGATATGTAGAACAATGTATACAAATACCAAATTACATGGTTTTTGGATGATTAGCTACTAAATAATTAATTAGAGGAGTTATTCAAGTAAGTAGACATATTCTATGTTAGAGTTGTTACAGACTTTCATACCTGCACTTTATATATCTTTTCTTCAATTGTTCCACATGTCATCAATCGATATACAATGACATCCTTCTCTTGTCCAATTCGATATGCACGATCAACACTTTGGTTGTCCGTACTACGCAGAAAAAAAATCAAATATCGTCACAGCTAATTTATTTAAGGTATGCGTGTACCCACAATAAGTAATTTAGCAAAAACAACTAAAAGACCTTAAATATGTGGACAAACTAATAAATTCACAAATGTTAGCAGACGGAATGTGATTTGTAATACAAAGTTGCTTGGAAAACAGAGCTGAATTATAAAACTTTCTCGCACATGAATATCATAAGGGACATTGATTATCAATATTATCAGCACAGCACAATAATGAAAAATGGGGACGATATTGTAACATCAAACTGAAGACAAGGAACACACTGTGTGAATATGCATCAGGTTAAAAAATCATTTGCAGCTATGTGACTGTGAGCTATCTAGATGCCACAGGCATTTTTAAAAAATTCCTCTAACCTTGGGTTCCATGCTGGATCAACCACAATAACACGATCTGCTTTCGTTAGAGTAAGACCAAGTCCTCCAACTTGTGATGTCAACAAAAATATAGGAGCTCCGCAGCCCTCTTGAAAATCCTGAAAAGAAAATACAATTGGTACAATATTTTATTGAATCGTCCTAATTGATTAAAATATAAAATTGTGAATGATATGAACCTTCACTATGCTTTCTCTATCAGCAATTTTTGTTGTGCCATCAATCCGCAAAAATCTATATCTTGCAGCAGTGATTGCTTCCTACAGAACAGATGCAAAAACAAATAAAACATAACTAAATGAAGATCCAGTAATCGAAAGACATAAGAAGGCTTTTGATTATGTCGCATCATAATATAAGGAATCGACATTGTTTGTTTGGAATAATCGAATATGATTATTTGTCAAAGATGCAACTAGAATTCACACTGCTGGGTTCAGCTTCCAAAGAGCATGTGCAGAGTTTCTGGAAATATACATAATTTAGTTGAGTATATACTTCAAAAGAATTGTCTGAATGCGGCATTTATTTTATACATTTGTGTACGTATGTGGGAACCAGTATTCGGCTCCAAGTCAAATAAGACCTTTCAGGTATGTACAAAATGAGATGTCAACTTATGAGTACGAAAATAAAAACATCCACCACCACAGAAAAGCAATGCGATCTGCTATTTTAATATGGAAAGCCATGGAGATGAACTGGATTGACTTATTCCTGCTAATGCCCATTCAACCTGAGATGAAATCCAAGATTTTCTCCGGAATCCAAGATCTCACAATTTGGTTAGTTATCAGTGTTTCAAATCTTCTTCATTTCAGCTGAAATATCAGCCCAAGATTTTCTCTAAAATTCGAGATTTGAAACCTTGGTATACACAGGTTGTAAATTAAAGGAAAATACAAAACCCAAAATGAAATGTATAAAGAAGGATCCATCAAACTTTTGACATAGCTTAAATTGCCATAACTCTTGTCAGTAACTTTGACATGATATATAGCAACTAAAAATACCATACTCCTTTAGTGCACTCAACCAAGTTGAGGCTTGTCTAGTTCAGATATCCATTGTATTGCTAATTCATGATTTTAATAATGCAAGTACCCCAATGCAGAGGCGTCAATGGATCTGATTTTGATCTATACCCAGTCTTGTAGTTAAATAAATGAAGTTCTTGATTCATTTATTACTGGGATTCATAAAAAAGTTATACTGGTAGAATAGTGCCTAACCAATTAATTAATGGGAAATGTTAACATGTGCACATTTTAAGGTTGTTAAATTCTTTTTAATTGTGCGAGGACACTTTATGTATGTGAACCAGTATTTCTTGACTTTTTAGCAATTAATTATCATCCTTAACATGCGAGCACATGTTAACAAAACCCTTAGTTAATAAGTGAAATATTTTTCTTTACACGAGTATGTAACAAGCATGCATATTGAGGCAAAATAATACCTGAATAAGATTCAACATTTTCCGTGTTTGGGAAAAGATTAATACAGTGTGACCCTCGGCAATCAAATTATCCTGTTTATAGAAAAAAGTTTGCATCTAAGTTTTAGACGACCACACTACTTATGGAAAGTAAGAATAGTAATCTGACAAGCAAAATCATTATGAAGCATATTTTGCAAGACTCGTTGTGATCCAATTGTTGAAGATCGTTGCTATTGTTACTAGCCAATTTTTTTGCCATTTCTTCAACCAAACCAAGTTCCTCATGATTTAACATTGAATCCATTCCTTCCAGCACACCTTCAGCAGCTTTTTTGGTTAGAAGAAGCGGAGGGCTGCACAAAGTATGGGTTGGGTCGGGTTAGACCAAATACTTTATCCGACCCGCATAGGTATGGGTTTAAGTTAGCTCAACCCGTACCCGACCCTATATGAGGTTGGATATGGGTTGGGTTGAAGTATGGGTTGGGTCGGGTTAAGTAAGGTTGGGTTGGGTCACTTGAATACAATAAAAAATGAGAATATGAGGGATTTTTTCTAAAAATTATATCAAAATATTCAGCATAATATATCAGATTTTAGCTAGCATAATGCATTTAAAATAACCGATTCATTACAAGACATATAATTAAAATTTCATTGTAAAACACATCATATGAAATTAATTTACTACATAGTTGAGCAAGTGTTTCATTTTAAAATACATTAAAATGCTCTTTAAAATATATGTATCAAATTCTATCTAGTTTGGATTGACATGAAATATTTTTTTGTACATTTATTATAGAATACATAAACATTATTCTAGGATTATACGATTCTAATTTTAATTGGATGGATATTAAATTAGTTTTTTTTTAAAATAGGTTTGGGTTGGGTTAAAATGAGGTTGGGTTGAACAAAATGTCAAACCCGACCCGCATATAGTATGGGTTACAAATTGTAACCCATATCCAACCCGAACTAGGATGGGTTGGGTTGGGTTTATGTGGGTTGGGTCGGGTTGGTGGGTTGGGTCGGGTTGGATATGGGTTGTGTGCAGCCCTAGAAGCGGATGGTCACAAATTTTCTTCAATATCTAAAAAATTTAGAAATGAAGTAAGAAGTATGTGAGTGAGCCATACCTACAATGGTGAACATGCACTTCACAGCTGTAATACAGTACAAATTCACGGTTGCAATAAAGTATAAATGTGAGCAAGGATTTAAAAGAAATCAAAAATTGGTCTAGAATACCTTTTACGTTCGAATAAGGAAAATTTTAAAATGACAATCAAGGGTACCTTCAGAAGTGGCGAATGTTTGATAAGTTTATTTTCATTAATAAAACATATGACAAAAAAGAAGATTGAATGATCATATAGCACTAATTCCCAAGAAAAACAATGAAATAGATTAAAAAAACAACAAATTAGTAATATAAAACCCAGACAAAAGAAGCCAAGTTTTCACAGCCATGTTACTATCAGTAAATTCAATAAATCAAGAATAAAAATACAGATCAGGCTATTAGCCTTTATATTCCAATGTTTGAACATTGAACAAAACATACTGTTAATGCAGCTAATGGTGAGCCACCATCCAGAGAAGAATGGACCCAGTCACTTTTCAAAAAAGCTTCATAAAGTTGTCTCTGTATCCAAAGAAAAATATTGATACCTTTTGTAAATTCAATTTAGAATAATATACTGCACAGATGCAATATCACCCGATAAATGAGAATCAAGGCAAAAAATACCTGAGACTTGGTCAGTCTCAGCCAGACAATCAACTCATTCTTTTTTGACAGTTTAACATCCGTTGAATCATCTTCACCAAACACCTCACTCTTTAAACGTCGCAAGAAATATGGCTTTATGCGCTCCCGTAACTCCTGCATTTGAAACAAAATCATCGCTCTATCAGCCAACGGAGCAGTAGGTGTAAATTATTTATGATGTTAACATTGAAAGGGCAATAGATGTAAATTATCTATGATACAAGAAACTAAGAGGATCAGCTATATCAAAGACATTGGACTGTGGGTTAAAAAACATAGAGGAGTTGTGTTGTTGTTGCTGTAGTTTTTGCTATTATTCCAGATGATACTTAAGCAGCAGGGACTCCAAAATGAAAAATACTAAATGAAATATTTTAGAAAAAATTACAATCTTCTCCCACCGAAAATAACAGTCTGAAAAGAAAGGGTTGTAAATTCCTCAGTAATGCCATAGCATCTTATTATCTAACTAAATCTCCACTCCAACCAACCTAGCATGAGTTTTGGCGACTATTTTTTTGCAGAAAAGCAACAAATAAATGTAAAAACTTTTCCTTGATATGCAAACTTCGCTATATGAATACTTGGTTTGCATAATCGAAGTACAGATTTTACGCTTTAGTTTCAGTAAAATCTCTGACCCTAATCAGGATTGGTTTGAAAACTAGCATAGTAATGCCTAGTGTGTTCTGAGACTTCCTACAAAATAGAACTATAAATAATGTAATACAACTGAACTTGGACTGCAACTAACCTGGCACAAAGGTTAGCTAGGCTACATGTATAATACACTACCATGAAATTCAAGATTAAGTTAAAACCTTCGCAAGCGTAGATCCAACGTATTTTTCCCGATTAGTGGCATGCTTATCATTCCCACGGAGGATCTTACGTTCATATTTGTGTTTGAACCTGCAAAAATGAAAAGCATGATTTTTTTATTTTTTTTAGTCCAAGAAAAAGATAATCCAAAATCTTCAAAATGAAAGGAGAAGTGCCCACTCATCCTTGTCACCCAGAACAGATCGGCAACAGAAGTAAAATAAAGCCCAAAGCTCCTATAAAGATAATTAAACTTACAATAAGTATTAAAGAACATATAAGAGAGGAATACTATAATACTATATGATGAATTATATCCACCTTGAGATTATTTTGTATAGGTGTGCCACTTATGATAATGCGATGAGCACATGGTATCTCCAATAAGGCTTGTGCCCTTTGCGTCTTGGGATTTTTAATGATATGTCCCTGCATTAATTTCAATTAATCATAATACAACATTATCAGTATCGGATGTTGCTCTGGAACAAATTTTGGATAGAAATCTTTCACAGCAAAACTATAGGAACTACCAGATCAGTACTTGAGCAATGTCTAAACCTCAAAGAGACAATAGCTAGCTGAGAATATTTGATAAATATATATTAAGGGCCCATCGACAAGAGTTGTATCTTGTACAGCTCATAAATATGGAGCGGGCTTAATAAGCAAGTTACCTATTTTTTATTAAAATATCAGACTTGATTGCATACATTATGTATCCTTCAAAAAAAATGTTGCGGAAGGGGGGAAACCATACTAGCTGGCTAATGGCAATGACTATCAGAGCCGTTAGAGGTTATAATTTAAAAGCAAAATAATCACTTGGTTAAACAGTAATAACTTCAGACAACTATTTTCAGTGTCACGTTAAATTTCATTCTATCACTCGCAACATGAGCTTAGATGATACTATCAAAAACTTGGGATACTATTGAATTTTTCCACAAAATGACATGTTCGGATCATGATCACTATATCAAACAAATAACAATCACATTGATGATCATTCTTCCAGGTAGAAGCAAATTTTGATGGTAAAGTATTAAGAAAATACATTATGCGCTACAATCTTAGCTTATAGGCAAAAATATATATTTTATAAATTACAATAGGTAAAATATAATTTAGTTCAGACGATTATTATATAGTACACTTTAGTTAGGGGACAATTCATGAAATTTGAATATACTACATTGCAAAGTCATTTCCTAAATAAGTGACGCTTAAAATGGTGGGAAAAAGCATCAGAAATAATGTGCAAATCAATATTGCAAATTGAGTGGACACTGAAGCAAACATCAACCTCATCAAGCACAATGTAGTCCCATAAGTAGTCTTCTTCATCCGTGTTGCCATAAAGATCCTGATAATGGTTACCTCGTAATGATTTGTAATTATTTCGGACAATACCGTAGGTTGTAAGAAGAACGCCACCATCCTATTAATGACACAATATATTATGTATGGAGAATGTGATATGCAAAAACATAGGCTGCAGAATTTTTAATAAGTTAATAACATTAAATTTGTAACAAAAATAAAAGGGATATACCTGAAAGATGTACTGAAGTTCATGATCTCGAACTCTCTGAGAAGCCCCAGAGTAGCTGCATGAATAAATAGTCATAACAGAATAAAAGGATTTCCCAAGATATGTAACTATAGTTTATTAATTATGTTAGTAATGCAAAACATGAGCCTTACTCTCTTATTTTATTTGAAAGCCCTACAACGGATAGTTCCTTAACCCAATGAGCAATAAGAGTTTTAGGGGAAACTATTATTACTCTCATGATTAGCCGGGAACAAAATAGTCCAGATAAGAATGCAGCAACCTAGAAAATAAATTTGGTAAGTTGAAAGTAATATAGACTACAAAAAAGGCGTTACAGAATCCTGAGTAGTATCTGTTATCAATTAAACAGTGAAAGTGTTTATTTCACTTTTGATCTAGTTTTTGCTGAATAGACTCCAACATTTGCGAGCATTTTGCCACTTTCACTGAAATGTTGAAAAAACAGCTAATGCTTACTGATTTATAGAAAATAGCTCTGTAAGCTGAATAACATGCCTTGAGTATACACTGCTGATCTTAACAAAATCAGACAAGGACATTAATATTGGATATCCATGCTATTTAAAATATGGATCATATCTTTATAAACAAAATGTGCTCGTCTAATTTTAAACTTCCATAAATGTGACATGAATCTGGTAAAGCTTATCAAATTCTGAGAAGGAAAAAAAAAAAAAAAAACACTAGCATGTACACAACTTAGCTTTTAATGTCAACAAGTAAAACGCTTGAGCTTCAATTTTCAAGTGCAGATAAACTCAACTAGTACTATACTGGAAAAGGGGTTGGGGGAGACACTTGAAAAGAATATGGCCTATGGTACCAGTGGTAAAAGTAATATGAAAAAATAAAATGTATTCATTTATGTATTCCACCAGTTGAGTTCATATAGGAACTGAATTTATGGCTATGTTCATTAATATTGCATCTGCATACCATGATTAATTTTCACATAATCAACCTACTGTAAATGACATAAATAAGTAATTGTGCTTAAAAAAAAACAGTATTGGAAAACCAACATTAGGAATGTACCTGCATTGTCTTTCCCAAACCCATATCATCCCCTAAAATCCCACCGGTTCCTGCACAATGCAACTTCCAGAACCACTGCAGCCCATCCCTTTGATGTGGGTACAACATCTTTGCAGTCTTTCCTGGAAGCACGTATTTTTTTTCCCAAATTTGTTTTTCCAATCCAATCCATCACAATATCTTCCTTATTTTTGTGGTCCACCTCTTTCTCTTCCTCACAGTTATCTAAGATAACACAGTACTTGTATTCATCTTCCTTTTCGTTGTCGTCTAAAACAACACAGTCATCTAAAACTACATCTTTACCCTTTTCATCTGAAGACGGAGGAAGTGAGGACGAGGCACTCTCCAATTCAGACAAAGTTTCTGGAACAGTAACAGGAGCTCCAGGCTTTGCCTTGGGCTTCTCAACAGATAAAGACCCGAGTCTAGGACTTAAATCGTCCATGATCTCCAGGACATTCTCACTCTTTTTATCCGGAGACTCGGCCAGATCATTTCGATCGTCAAAGTCGCTGTTTTTTGTTCCATCCTCATCTGATGAGGACTGTATTCTACAGAGGCGGAATAAGAATGCAAGCATAGCTGTGCTATTATTAGTGCTGGGTTTGGAAGGTCAGGAGCAAGAGAGACTTTGAAAAAGGAGCTGATGTCGTTCGTTGAGGCCGAGCGGCTTTTGCGCAGTAGTGTCTTCCGCCATTAAGAGCTTTGGAAAAGACCGATCAACGTTTAGGGATTTGTGCGTTTAGAGTTTATTTTGAATTCGGAATTAGTGGAGGAATAAGCTAACCCGGTTGAGAAATTGATTTGAATTTATAACGGGTCTCAAATGCTGAAATACTATTTAATGATCTATCTACTCCATTTAACAGAAGGCATCTATTCAGACCAGACATTTACTGGGTAGCCCCCTAATTTTTAAAAAACTTTTGCATGACCAAAATACCCTTTACCTCGTAGAGTCACTACTAGGTTATGTTGCCTACCTCGTAGAGACTCTACGAGGTAATGTTGCTAACCTCGTAGGGCAACTACGAGGTAATGATATCAACCTCGTAGACTACTACGTGGATGAATCACAATCCCCACACCCTCACTGCGTGGTTAATGAAAACGTGAAGAAGAAAAATATTCAGCGAAGTGTATTTTTGTCCAGCGAAATTTTAAAATAAAAAAGGGGGACTACTCAGCAAATGCTTGGGTCTAAATAGAATTTGCGTTAACAAAATTTATTTGCTTTATTACCATGGCCAGCATGGTCTAACTTAGAATAAGCATCATCAATCAACCATACAGAACACAAAATTTACAATACAATATAGCGTTTTCAGAACCTACAGTAAGATTAGATGATTTTATAAAAAAATACATTCGATGCAGTTTTTCATTAATTTTAGTTAGACGTTAAATAATAATATATTTAGAAAAAAGAAAGTAAGAGAGATTAAAGGTGCAAAGAGAACATTCAAAATAACACAAAAAAGATTGAAACATGTTAAAAACATGTTTATTATTTTTTGAGTTTGCAATTCTAAAATCGACAAAATTTTCTAATGGCCGATTTAACTAATTTCAACGGACAAAGCGATAATCGACAAAAGGAGCATGTTGTTGAATCCTTTTAAGATCTGTGGGGTGCTTAGCCAAATAGATAAATTTTTGGGTAATTTGAAGAGATACAAATGTGAAAAGTGCGGTGAAAATGAACTGCTTTGTTGTGCTATGAAGAGGGAAGCTAAAATGGAATAATTGTCTTTTTGAATTTGCATATTTATTTATTTTAAATTAAATATTTTTCAAAAAATTTAATAAATGATACCAAATTATATAGTAGTATTAAAAAACTGTATACAGAAACAAATAACGACGTCTTTCATTAAAATAGATATATTTGAAGTTAAAACTACATCATGTATCGTTTGTGCTAAATTATTAAATCATCTGCTGTTAATTATAGACATAACTCACGTTTAAGTTCATTCTCGCGGTCTAACATAGAATAGGTCAACTTATCACTTGAAACTACATACAAGAGTTTGTTAAACATGCCGGAATTCAGATCATTCTTACGGTTGGGGATCTCGCTGACTTTGCGCAAGACAGTGAACTAACATCGAACATCCAGTTAGAAGTAGCGATCGTGGGATTATAAAGCAAGTCATTTGCTGCCTCATGAGAATACAGGAGTGAAGCTAGTGTCGAAATGGGTTTGATAGGATGGAGGAATCATGTAAATGCACTCGACATTCTTTATTGCACAATCATACATTTCACCTAATTGAATGAATTTAGAGGAGCAAGGTTTTCAATGCGGCGAAATCATAAAGTGGTAGCCTACCACGTTCATTATCTCGTTAAAAGCAATATTTTTCAACCAACTAGACTTCTTGGGTATTTGTAGAAGATTGTTTCGTATTGATCATGTTTGCTTCATATTATCCCACTTATTTTTCATACGGTGGTCGTTGAAATTGGCGTTTATTGATTAAACTCAAGCACAACATCATTGTACAATTTCCAACTTAATTGACATGGGAAGTGTTACTCGGTTTTTTATAAATAAAATGATGTATACATCAAGGTTTGTTAACTTAATCTGCCCTACTCTGGGCTAGCTCAGTCCTAGGTCACCCAACCGTAAGTTGCTCAAAAATCACAAACGTGGCAGTAAGTCTTCCTCAACTATCATCTAGGTTGGATCCTCGGCCCATCCTTTCTATGGAACTTTAGATTATGCCTCCTGGTCCAGCGCACGCTAAATTGACGACAAGATCTAGCTCTTTTAACTAGCTGAAATCTGCATTGACCCAGCCCCTTCTTATAACCAGGCATCGGCTAACTCCTAGACAAATCATCTATTTGGGCACTTCCCTTGGCTCATCCATTGATCAGCATTATAACAACCCAAAATTTTGGTAATAATTAATTTAGTTATAATCCGAAAATAGAATTTTTGCAAACGATGGAATTTGACCATGAAACTTACATAGTTGCGTTCATGGCGGAATTCTAGCCAATTTTCATGTTTGGAACTTCACGAACGGAGTCTGTATGAAAAAGTTACAAATGAAATACGAAAACCAATGAAAAATAAATAAAATGGAAATTATGTATATATGTATGTATGTATGTATGTCCCTACCACTGCTAGGTCGATTCAGGCAGTGGCAGCTAGGGTTTTATATTATATAAATTTTATGTGATTGACGGATTTTCTGAAATTAAATCTAAAGGTTCAGGGTCATTTTTATGCTTATAAATAAAGGGCTAGATCCCCACTCTCTATTCTCATATTTCTAGAGGTAGCAATGAAGCTGTGCCATTCCGAATCCTCCAACCCCTTCTAAAATTCAAAATATAAATCTATACAAATCTAATTAACAAGAATTAGAGAGATTGGATTCAGATTTATGAAAAAGGGTTGGTTCTTCGAATTGGTAATTCTTTTTGTTTAAATCTCCTTCTTCTTTTCCAATTTCTCTTTCAGATCTACAAATCTAATTATATATATATATATATATATATATATATATATATATATATATATATATATATCCCCTTTGTATACAAATTATAGATCTGTGAGATTTGGAAATTGTAAGCCTAAAAGTTGCGTTTAGATTCAGATTTTGGTAGCTTTCAAGTGAGTGGGAAATATATTCATTATTTATGATATCTTATATAATTCATTTGATATGGTTTGTATGCCTAAAATTTATCATATTTGTTTTGTTATGGCCAAATCTAAAATAATATGTATGAAATTTAGATATGGATTTGTAGGCCTTTTCGTTTAATATTATCGTATTGCCTACAATTTATCTTGTATTGTTAAGGTTATTGTAAACACCCTGAATCTGGAAACCAGTCCCAAATATTTTTAGATATGTGGTGTTGTTATTATAGATTCATAGGATTTGGGTGTTAATACTGGATTTGTGCAGTATTGATTTTAGAATTATAAACTTGTATGTATTTGATATTGTTTGGAGTTTTTAATTGGTTGTTGTAAATTAGTTTTTTTTTTTTTTTTTTTTTTTTTTTTTGCTCTTTTTATATAAAAAGACGTTATTTGAAATCTACAAGGAATATAAATAAACCAAATAGGAAGAGATGTGCAAATTCACGTATTTTTATACGTAGTTTGCAACATCTATTATAAATAAAATATTAACATATTTCCTTACGATTTGAAATACGCCAATTTTCCTCTTTTAAATAGTTTAGGCAAAATTTACTATAATTACAGTAAATAACATTTTCATTAGATTTTGAATCTTAAACAAGATTAAACACAAAAAGGATTATTCTGGTCGTTAGTGTAGACATGAAATAAAAGATAAAAACGATAATAAGATATAATTAGTAACTACGTTAACATCACACTTAAAATATTAATATATAATTATTATAATCTTCTCCGTCTAAACCAATGAAAATAACGATATTATACTAAATAAATGTTTGTTGTTGTGTGTTTGAAATTGAATGGTTTCCATTTTATAGGAATAAATATATGGTAATATTTGTGACTGTTGCAGTGATAAATGTGGAATATTGGTTGCTAAAAATAAAAAGGTCATGAATAAGGAAATAAATATGGTAACCATGCACGTTTTGGAGAATGAATTGAATAGGAAATAAATGCCAAAATGGTTACAATTTAATTTGCGATTAGGAATAGTGGTTGTAACTCCAGCTAGGAAAATAAATAAGTACTAAACTTATATTATATATATATTCAAATAAGAACTAAATTAAATTAAATTAATACAGTAATGTTTGGAAGTTACAACAATCAAACTAGAATTTTAAGTGGGGCCGATGTAAATGGCATTTAAAAGGTTATTTGTTGCCAGAGGAAACATGACCATTAGGGTAATTAATGGCATGAGACAACCAGGGAATTAAACCGATTGAGTGTCTATTGCCTTGGGAAATACAATCGTTAGAGTCATTAATGGCTTGAGACCGTTATAATGATAAATTTTAATTAAAGGGGATTTAATGGATATTAATTACTGTAGTAAATACTAAGTCCAATGAGGAAATAAATAATTAAATGTTTTGGGATAGGAAGTTATAGAGAATTATCTTTAGCTTATTCTAGCTTAAATCTAGAAGTAGTATCTTTAATTATAATTAAGGATTGGACTTAGTATGTTAATGATGCGAGGTCAGTTGCCTTATTCGACAGAAGTCCGGACTTTCCAACAATCGAATATACGTACAACTAATGTGAGATATCATTAACCATAAAAGCCCATAACAATAACAAATTACATAGCGAGAATTATTCCTAAAAAGGGGTTTACTTCAAGTGTTGTGGTATTAAGTGGCTGTAGGGCCCGCCTTCCTTCTAGAAGGAGAAACCAAAAATGAAATAATTCATGGTGTAGTCTAGTTAGAGAAGTATTAGGAAGGCTAATTGGGTACGAGATAGGTAATCTCTATGACGATTCACTTATTCGAGGTAGCAAGTGATTGGGTTAGAGTGCGCCTTGAGATAAGGTATTAAATGTTGGGGCCTGCCTATCCTGTAGGAAGTATCAAGTGATTAGGGGATTATCTAATAAGGACAGCTAGATAGTAACACAGGAGTGTAATAAAATTTGAGTGTAATTCACGTTGATGAAACGATATAACAACCAAAATAACACGGATCTAGGATATGAATTGTAAATCGAGAGTTATACCTTTCAAAGCTTTCATCCTTTTGCGCAGTTGAATTGAGATCTGGAATCGAATCGTATCTGAGCATGACAATTACCGCCTCCTCTATATATTAGTCCACGAACACTCAATCTCGATGATGTCAAACAAAATCGAGAAGAAGAATGGATGGTGCTAGCCGATTTAGGGTTTTAGGGTTTCTCTTAATTTTGATTTTTCGTTTTTTTGGTTTTCTGAAATATAAATGAAAATGAAAAATAAAAGAAAGGTCAGCCTTCCTTTTGGCAAACAAAAAATCTTAATTAAGTAAGACCATTAAACCCTTATACTAATGCAAAATTAGAGAAAAGTCAACATTTCGATTTTCCCTTTTGTTATGAACGTTTTCATCCTTTTCAAGCGTTCTTATGTGTGACCATATAGGTTATTGTAACATTGGCAATAATTTAAACAATATTTAAATTATAAATAGTAAGAGGTATCTAGCAACACATCGCTGTTAGCCAAGTTGTAATAAGATCAACGATTCAATACAACCTTTCTATGACCAGTGTACCAATTAATATAATCCTTTTAACCAATATATTCAGGATTAAACTCGAGGCATGAAACGTATCATCCTCTTTATGATTTAATCATTTTATCTTGATCGATAAGTAAACTATATAAAACAAATCAATATTTGAGCACGACCACGCATTTCATAGTCTCACTCAATCAAGAGGCGTATGGATATCACTACATATATATTGTAGGGTTAAATTCCATCTAGATCATTCATAATTTTCATTCAATTCAAGATGTATCCAATAATCACCTTTATCATCTACTCAGTTAAAAGTAACCTTTGATGATATGAAAACACAAATATCCTCAAATAAAATTATAATGATTTCAGGTCTGAGGACCATTACATCACTGTCACTATGAGAATAACTTATGATACAGTTAATTACATTCCATGTAGTTTTTTCATGTTGGGTCAGTCCAATACGTTATTCTCCAATATGTATTTATTTAATGACATTAATATTATGTATATTAATGATCAAAGAGATGTGATCATCAGTCAATCAACATACTAGTTTGAATGTTTTTGTAATGTCCCGTATTTTTGGTAGTCAAATATTTAATTTAATTTATTATTTTAAATATTTTATTTGGAATATTTATGGATTTTAATATTGAATTCGTTTATTAAAAATGAAGTTTGAACGTTAAATTTATGTATATTATAAATCGAGCTCGAAATGGCGCGACAGTTCGTAATATTGAGTTTTGAACTTCAATTGAATATCAAGGATCCGATATAAGTCGGATTTCTGTGAAACAATAAACGTTGGAATCTAGTTGAATATAATTTTCATGTGAAAGAGAAAAATCCAGATTTCGTGTTATAGATTGTTAGTTATGTCCAAATCAAATTTTAAAATAGTTGTTATGGAAAATGATATTAAAATATAATGTTCATTTAATTAATATAATATGGTTTTAATATAATTTGGACATCGTCTAGCTCGAAATTGATGATACTGAGTTGTATAATTTATATTTAAAGCTATATGATAATTTTATGTGGATATTCATGATAACAATAATTTATTATTATTTTATTCAATTATTTTGGGATTTAATTAATAGTTTATTCGATATTATATAAGCGTTAAAAATTGCCATTTTTGCAAACGGTCTCAGTTTTCGATGAAATTAGTTTCATTGGAACCGTGCCGTTAAATTATTGTAAGAAAATCAAATTTCATGGAAAACGGATGTCGTATGTGACTTTGATGGCCAAAAACGTCTCTGTTTCTATTTAATTGTTTAGACAATTTAGACAGAGGTAACTTTAAACGAATAGATGACTGGCTAAACAAACTCCAAATTTAACGAAACAAGATTCATTGGATCAGTTAGGAAGAGACCTAGTAAAATGTCAAGGTCTCAAAAATTTTAGTTTTTTTTTTTTGTAATTATAGGAATTTTTAACGCTTAATTTTTCATCGATATTTATAAATGACTTTTCACAAACGACCTCGGAATTCGACGAAACTTGTCTCATTGGGTCCGGAATATTTTTTTATGTTAGGATTAGCATTTGTATCGAGAAAAAAAGAAGTCAGCTGCAGTTGATTTGAAACATTTCTTCATTACAAAGTATATATATATATATATATTAAATTAATATTAATCCTTCCCAACACCTTATATATATATATATATCCACGGCAAACCTAATTTTTGGTCAATACTTAGTGCGTGGTCAATGCAAATTGTTGCCATAGCTTCCCTCTAATGAAAGAACACGAATTCACCAAATTTTCCCTCGATTATCTTACCATACGATGATCGAAATTAAAACCTTTCAACAGCAAAAATGCTCGTCTTTACAAGTGCTACAACCTCAACGGTTGCGATATATTTTGGTGCACTGTGGTGGCGGAAATACTCTTATGAAGGCGCGTAGTTCGTAGGATGTTTTGGAGCAGATGGCGAAGTCGAGCGGGTCGAGACCGAAGGCGACGGTCGAGAGTGGGGTGCCGATCATTCTCTGATGGACCAATGATGGTTGCAGCGCCAGTTCAAATGGGGGGTTTGGTGCGTTTTGGGAATAAAGAGGTTGCGGGTTTGTTTTTGTGAGCGTGGATGGCAACAGGTAGGAAGGCCAGGAGGGGTTCAGCGGCCGACGATTATGTTTAATCATAATTCTAATTAAAGCTATTAAAATCTAATGAAGTTAATTAAGTAATACTTCTTAATTGATTTGCAGGCTATCAACGTGACCAAGGGACCTGAAACGAAATGGAAAGATGACCACTAATTTCCAAAGAAGAATCAGTCGTGTTTCCTCTAGCCGATGTAATTATATGACTTAATTATAATTAAGTTAACCAAATACTTAATAAGATTTAGACTTAGGGTATATTTTTAGTCGACCTTTATATTTTATAAACTGTAATTAGTTAGCATATGTCAATCTATAATTAAGGGGATCGCCATTTCAGTTAAACCATGTGTAGGTGAGGGTTTACCAAACGAGGCAGCGATGCAGGAGATTACTAAGCAAGTCTGTTGAATTCTAGTATAAGGTAACTAGTTTTAAATTAAACTAAGATTAAAAGGTTGCTATTTGAAATAAACTAGACTCCTGTTATAACAGAACGTGAATACTACAGGCTCATTATTGGAGACTACCAAACCGCGTGCAGGATCGGAAGTAAGAAGTCAGCCCAAAATTCTAAGATCCAAAATTTGTAATGTTATAATATACGAAAAAAATAAAAAGAGGAAGAAGTTGGCTTTTGGGCAGAAGAAACGGACCATTTGAAGTAAGAAGAAAAATGGTTGGCCATCTATTTCCTTAAATAAAGTAATCAACTTTAAATAATTATGTTAATTAAGGACAGATTATTAATTAAATCATGTATATAGTAAAACATTAATATCTTTTGACCGTATTATCAAAATTCAACAAGCATAGTGGCTTTGGAATCATCTCGACGAGATTTATATTGTGGAACAAAGTCGAACGAGTATGGAACCAACTGGAATTTTTAATTAAATTAAACACTTTCTTAATTTAATTGAAGCCAACCGTTTTAATGTCAAATCAGATCAAGGTGAGTTAAACTCACTCAGTTATCCCACTTATATTTTATATAAGCCGGGTTTTCATTTTGTATGTTATGGTTGCTAATGGTTGACTGTCAGTTGTTTGTTAAGTATATATTTATATATTGATTGAATTAATGAAATTAAACGTTGTTTAATTTTAGTGAAAACCAAATCGTTATTTTAACAATTGGTCCCAATTAAGATAACTTACTTTGTTGGTCACGTTTATAAAATAAACGTGTTAAATTTAATGAATTGTTTGGATTATTTTGTTAATGTTAAAAGAATTGGTTGTTGTTGAATGGCTGTTATTTACTGTTATATCAGTTAAATTGAATTCAATGATATTATTTGAGATAATATACTGGATGCAGGGAAGAACAGGTTGGAGGGATCCACTGGGATTCCTCAAATATATTTAATATTATTTAGTTTCATATTATCAATATATGATCTGTTCTGATTTAATGATTGATTTGGTTGTTGACCGTTGACCTGAAATTCACCATTTTTTTTGTTTAAACCAATGGGTAATATTGGTTGAGTAATTAACAGTATTTGACCTATAAATTAATCGATTTCCAAATATTTGTTTACAATCCAGTGAATCGACAGTAATGAAGTTATAAATTAATTTTATAAGTGGAAAGGATTTTTAAATCTATTAATTTAAATAAAAGTTTATAAAAAGAAAATAAATATTTATTATTTATAAATTAAGTTTATAAATATTTATTAATTGATTTTATAAAGCAAATTATGATGTTAATTAGACTTATAAGTAAGAGGGTAGAAATTAAACCTAACGGTTAAGATGTGAATAATTGTTTTTAATAAACAATCAAATGGAATTATTTAATTAATTATATTATTAATTAATTTAAAGGAAGGACCAATTGGGATCGGTTAACGAGATAATCGTGTATTGAGTTGATGCAACCGTTTTAACAAGGATTAATTATTATATTAATTTGTTTTGAATTAATTTAATAAAATAGTTTAATGAATAATTGTTTTAACTTTAATAAGATTTTAAAAAGAAAATTTACTTTTTATTTTAGTTAATAAAGAAATTAACTATTATTACAGTAGTTAATGATGACGTAAATTATTATTATATTAATAATAATTTAAGAGATTACTTTTTAATTGAAATACATTTAAAAAGTGATCGAAGTTGAAATGAAATCGAACTGAGTTATGAATGGGTTTTATATTAAAACCGAGTTTTTATAACGAAGTTGTAAAAAAAGATTTTAAGCGAATTTGATAGCTAAAATCAAATTTTTATTGAATATTTGAAGTTAGAAAAAGAGAATTTAGAAATTGGGGAATGGTACGAAATAACGAAGTGAGATTTATTCTGAGGTTCGGAATGTGATATTCCAAAGTTCGGAATTATAAACGGAGTTAAGGGTATAAGCTAAGTTAAAAGGTTTTGGAAATGGCAACGAATATATGTTGTCGTAAATGATTTACAAACAATTTTGTAAATGGAAGATTAAAAGTTAGAAATGTAATTGAAACATTAGTTGTCAATAAAAATTTACAAATGGGATTCGTAAATGAATAAAAAGTTTTGAAAAATGAATTTGTAACAATTGTTACAAATAATAAATTGAACTATTTGATTTATAACTTCTCTTAACAACTAGAGTATTTTTGTGGACATCAATTAGTGATTTGCTGGCGGATCTGACGATGTGGCATTCAAAGCTAATAGTGGCCAAATGTTTCAGAAGAAACCTAAAATTTATTGAAATAAATAAATAAATTTTGACCTCAAGCCTCATCAACCGGGAAATGGTTAAAATCGGGTAGGTCGCATGGCTATGTGGGTCGCACCCATCAAAAGGGTATATCATTACCTGATCTGGAGAAATCAAATGCCTTTGGTTGTCCCTTTATTTTATTTCTATGTTATCGGTTCGGTTGGATGGCCCCCAACTGTGGTGATGATATATTTGGTACTCTCAAGCGAAGCGAGGGGTCGGTCATGTTTAGCCTGGGTTGCAAGATGTTCTTGTTGAACCCCAATGTATTCATCTCCAGAGATGCATTGTCGGAAAGGTAGTTGCCCATACCTTGCCATGGAAATCCATTCTCCAATAAGATCATGCGGTTTTGATTGTATACTGTATATGTAGAGCGTGAGATGCAAGCGTTCGACTAGATTGATATTTATTTGTATTTAGATACTATTATAATATCAGAAAAGATATTGATTTCAAAATATTTTGGGTTATCATAAGGTTAAAACCGTCTGTATTTATGTGTGGATTTGGTCTTACGATTATCCTTTTCTTTCAAAAAGATTTTGACTTTAAAATCAAAACGGATGATACCTTTAAATTTAGTGGTTTTTCTCACTCTGGTTCACCAGATTGGCCCGTCGTTTGTAATGCTCGGGTTAGACCGGGTTGTACAGGTTCAGATTATCAGATGTTGTGAAGTTCAGAGACGAGCTGGAGGTGTTCAGACGTATGATATCTAGTAATTATTTCGCTGTGTGTTGTATATGAGGATAGAGTAATATAACTGTCCAGATGTGTTGATGTCCTCTGATGATTGTAAGTTTTTATTTAAAGCTCACCATAAAGATTTATTTTTATATTATATTTTGTTCCACTGCGATGTGAGACTCTGTGTTGTGTTGGTTCTTCTTCTTCTATTCTAGTATTTCTTTCTTTCTTATCTCACCCTCTAATTTCTTTCTAATAATGTTCCTGTATTTTCAATGCTTGGAAGGTCGACATGTTGTATGATAAAGGTATTTGTGTCGATTTCCGGAGTCGAAAATCCTTGGGCCGTTATAGTGGTATCAGAGCTATATGTTTAGTAATAACCTTGGCTCTGTGGTATAACTCGATAGAGATGAGGTTAGTAATGCCCTACATCGAGTTGAGAGTATTTATATGAGAGCGTATTTGTAAATTTTATATACAAATGTTTTGCATTGCCTTGGTTGATAGCTTCAAGTGTTGAGAAGCATTGAACTAACATGGACACGATATTATTTTGTAAAGAGAGTAAATGAAATAATTTTTCCTAAATTATATTTTTATATAAAAAAATGAAATAATTATATCAAATTGTTGAGATACTGGTTTGTGTGTTAATTATTTTGAATGGAATTCAAATTAGGTTAAAATTTGAATTGGAACTTAACTTAGTTAAGATGAGTTAAATTAAGAAATGATATTGAAATTAATTTAAATAAATTTGGAATTCGGAATTTGAATAAATAATAATTAAATAAAAATCAACCGGACATTAGTCGATTGATGTTCAGATATGTAAAACCAAAAGTAAATATTAATATTGAATGCAAATTCTATTGATTTGGTTGTGTATTATTTGTTGATTATGAATTGTTTGTTATTGGATGGTAGATTGTTTGAATAGAAATAATCAATAGTTTAATGGAGCTGAATGAATTATTAACTAAAGAATAAATTCTAGCATAATTTTAAATTGGAATGAAACTGCATATGATTTGAAATTAAGGAGTTAACCCTGTATTGCAATTGAATTGATATTTCATGTTTAGTTCTTGGAATTTGTGTTATACTTTTTAATCAATGAAATTTCATTTAAAATTTCATGTAATTATTACTAACATGTTGAAATGAGTTAAGTATAAGTGCCAGAAGGCTTTGGAATTGATATTGATTGCATAGTTTTCACGTAAACTGAGCAAGTATGCTCAGCAGCGCTCGTAAAAGGTACGCCTACGTGAAAATATATTTTTTGGGTTTTTGATTTTTGTTTTCCGACCGTGTGGGTCGATGTATATATATTATTTGTTCCCGCGAGATCGCAGAAGTCACTTCGTACAGGGGAGACTACCGAATTTTTCCGAGAATTTAAGGTGTTAGAATTTTTTTGATATTTTTGAAAAATATTTATTTACGACATTGGATTTGTTTTTGATTTAAAATAAATGAATTTTAAAGTTAATGGTTTGTAACGTTTTTCCTACCTTAATAATTTTTTGGATGAAATTCATTTAAGGGGGAAGAATTTAATGTCGCATATTTTTGGTAGTCAAATATTTAATTTCATTTATTATTTTAAATGTTTTATTTGGAATATTTATGGATTTTAATATTGAATTCGTTTGTTAAAAATGAAGTTTGAACGTTAAATTTATATATATTATAAATCGAGCTCGAAATGGCGTGACAGTGTAACGACCCGTATTTTACGGTATGTAAATAATTTATTTAATCATTTAAATAATGGTTTGGTTATTTAAAATGACCAGAATTAAATAATTTTGAATATTTAATTAAAATAAATAATAGAATAATATATTTAATTTCGAAATAGTCGGAAATAAAGAATTGACTATATAGTGTGAGCTGGACAATTCAAAATATATAATTTAGTTTAGAATTTGAATTAGAATAACGAATATATTATTTGAACGATAGTTTGAACGTATAATTATATTTTAATTAAAATTGAGCTCCAAATGGCGCGACAGTTCGCCATTTGGCGATTTGAACTTCAACTGAATGTACATGCTTCATTTTAAATCGGATTTCTGTGAAACAAGAAACATTCGGAGCTGGTGAAGTATATTTTTCTAGTAGAAGAGAAAATTAGGGATTTCATTGTGCAGATTTTGATTTATGTCCAAATCAAATTTTCGAAAAGTCGTTATGGAATTCCTTTATAATTTATAACGATATATAAAAGGAATTTCAATATAAATTGAATATCGATTCAACTAGGATTTGAATATCGAGTTAGAAATCCATATAGGATTATTCTGGAGCTGTATGATATTCTACTGTGAATATATACAATAATATTTATTTTTAAATATTAAATTTAATTGTTTTTAAATATATTTATATATTTAAATGGTCTATTTAGGGCTTTAAAAATAGCCAGTTTTGCACATGACCTCTGTTTTCGACGAAACTAATTTTGTTGGATTCACGATATTAAATTATTTTTAGATTTCAAATTTCATGATTTTTGAAGTCAGTATGTGGTCTTACGGGATTTTAATGTGAAAAACAGTCAGTATTTTGACGGTTAAAAATACGTTGTGTGAGCAAACGAAGCCGGAATTCGACGAAACCAGTTTCGTTGGGTCCCCAATGTCGAAATATAGCTGCATGTTCGGTTTCGTGATTTTTGGGTATCGTATGTGATCACAGGAATTTTAGAGGACGAATACAAACATTGATTGCTTAAAATGAAATAGAATATTCGAATAAAAAAATTATAAACCTACTCTATAAATAATCTTTAACATTTCTAACCCTAAACCATTCCCTCATCCCATAGAAAAATGCGCCGCCACCTCTTCTTAAAATACACAGTAAAGTTCATCCTTTGAAAATCAAAATCAATTCAAAACAAAATCAATAAATAGAGAGAGATATATATATTTGAGTCCCCTGTGTTACCCTCTTCAATTCGATGTGAGTTTCATTGGGTTCGAATTCCATTTTCTGCTCCTTGGAAGTGGGCACAATAGCTAGGGTTAGTAATTAAAGAAGGTAGGAGCATCGATGTTTGATTTCGTGGATGGATTCAAGTTTGTAGAGGAGCTTAACACCTTCTGGCAATCTCTGGTGGAATTCTGTTAAGCAATATGTCGCGTGCGAACTAGTGGGCGCGAGGGACAAGGCTGAACGACGCAATGTGTGTTGAGCATCGTGTTATATGATTTTGAGATTGGAAGATGGAGAATTCGAAGGAGATTTTAATGGTCTTGACGGATTGTGATTTAAGGGAAAAGGTATTGGTTGTGTTCGGTTGTAATGGAGGAGAAAGACGCGAGTTTTATGAGCAGGCATCGGGATGTTTTCATTGGGGAAGAAGTAAGGAGGTGGACGCGGGTTTCTATTTTGGGTATGGGCCGGGTTAAAATGGTAAGGCCCAATGGAATTTAATTAAATTCAAATTTAAATTTGATAGTGCATGAACTTATAAAATCTGTAACTTTATCATACGTTATCGGTTTTCAGAAAAACAAGATCCGTTGGGATCGTATGGACAGACACTACCTAATGGAACTTACTGGGAGTGGATTGGAGCTTGTTACAATTTATAGCCAAATAAATTGTCTGTCTGAATCTTGTGATGATTATCGTTATTAACGTTGATCGTCCAATGTGAGTAATCTCACTAACTCTGCTCAATTTATATTTTTTTATAAAATATTTTTAAAAATTGATAAATGATGGTTGTTTGCTGTGTGTTGGCTGTTTTGGTTTAACTGCTAGTTAATTGGTTGAAAATATCGATAATGATATATATATATATATATCGTTAGTCGAGTATTGATTCTGTTTATCAGAATATTTCATATTCTTGTTATTTATGTTGATTAACATCTGTGGATGCAGGGTAACAGGTCGGAGGGACCCAACTGGGTTTCTCAACATTTATTTTACTATTTTTTCATATATTGTGTTATATGATGTGATATGAAATCTGTTGTTGATTTTGTATGTTTAAATAATACCGATCATTGTTATATGGTATGTTAAATACCATAAGGAATACTGGAATGTTAAAAAGGAAATTTTCAATGTTATATTGAGAAAGAAATATTTATAAAATCAAAAGATGTTATAAAAAGAAACATTTTTAAATATGATATTATAAAAAGAAATATTTATTTAGGGAAATAAATTTGATAAAATACAAAGAGGAAATATTTGTGAAAACAAATAAAAAGGGAGTATTTGTAAAACATTGACAAATAGAATTGAAAAGGGAATATTTGTAAAACATTTACAAATAGATTATAAATAGAAATATTTATTTAGGAAAATAAATAGAATTATAAAGAAAATATTTATTTTGAAAATAAATAGACTATAAAAAGGAAATACTTGAAAAATGAATAGAATTGTATAAAAAGAGAATTTTACACTAGGAAGGTTTAGACCCGTGCTTCGCACACGGGTATAATAGAATATGAATTCAAAGTGAACATTTAAGAGAAATCTGTTTTAACAGATAAAGTAAGAAGATAAATTTATAAATAAGGTTTTATAAATTAAATAAAATGTTTATCATTGGATAAATAGAATATATAAGTCAGGACTTATATAGAGAAGTAAGAATCGATTTCAAACTTCGATATTTGAAACTGAATATGGACGAAGAAGTAGTCGATTAAGAGTTAATCGGTTAGATTTAATCGAATTAGAGTAATCGATTAGAGTTAATCGAATTAGAGTAGTTGATTAGAGTTAATCAGTTAGAGTTAACCAGTTAGAGTTAATTAGATAGAGTTAACCAGTAAGAGTTAACCAGATAGAGTTAATTGAACATAGTTAATCAAATTAGGAGTAATTGAATATTAGTTATTCAATTAGAGTTGATCGAATATAGTTATTTGAGATAGAGTTAGTCAAATAAAGTCATTCAAGATGAGTTGCCATTTCGTACGACTGCTGGCGTAATTTGCAGGGCTGTAGATAGCCTACGACGGTCGGATGTTTCCTGAGGGAATCAGGCGTAACCATTGTGATCGCTGCGATCTAGAGTCAAGCGAATGGAGTTAAATCGAATATTAGCCATTCGAAATAAAGTTAAAACAGACATAGTTATTCTTATATAAGTTAATCGAATATTAGTTATTCGATAGGAGTTAAATAAGTTGAGTTAATCAAATAAGTTAATCAAGTTGAGTTAATCGAGTTGAGTTAGTCAAGATAAGTTAATCAAACCGAGTTTATCCAAATGAGTTGATCCAAAGGAGTTATTCGAAATAGTTTATTCGAATAGAATTAAAGGAGTTGTTCGAAATAGTTTATTCGAATAGAATTAAGGGAATTAATCGAATATAGTTTATTCGAAAGGAGATTAATCGAATGTAAACCATTCGAAGAGATATTATCGAATATAGTTATTCGAAGAGAGATTATAGAATATTAGCTATTCGAAGAGAGTTAATCGAATATAGTTTATTTGAAAGGAGATATCGAATAGAGATTATTCGAAAGAGAGTTATACGTTGAAATTCGATTATATCGAATTCGGGAAAGTACACTTTCCGTTTTAATCAAGATTTAATGATTTCTTCATAAATTGTCTATTTAGTTATTTAGTTAAATTAAGGAATAAAAGTTATATTTTGAAGTTAGATATTTAAGAAGAAGGGATTATAACGCTATAGTTATAATCAATGTTTAAAATAAAGAAGTGGATTCACAAATAGAATCCGAGTTACGTAAGGAAGTTGGTTAAAAGATTTGAAAGGGTGAACTTTGTCTATTTCGAGGTTAGAATTGTTGTTCAGTTAAGGTCTGAGAGGTAATTATACCCCAACTTGATTGACTTCGTTTTTAACCAAGGGATGGGTAAGGTTCGATAGTGAAGGTTGGTTAAGTGAATTTAATTAATGAGTGTAACGACCCGGATTTTCAACGACTTTGGTTATCGACATAAGCTCGATGTCGATAACCAAAACATCGAAAAATCCTGGTAATTAGTGAAAGAAATTAGAGCGTGAGGATAGATAAGATAGAAATTTAGAATAGAAGAAGAAGAACACAACATCAGAGTAACATGAATCTCACAGCGAAACGAATAACATATAATATATGTACCATAACTTTGAAATATACATCTGTATTTGAATATACATCATTATCAAAGTACAGCACTTACAACACAACGGAAATAACTATAGCTATATGATCCTGAAGCCTCCTGCTCCAGCTCTTTAACTATATCTGTAAAATCCCGACTACTTGACTGCCCATACAAATTTAGGCACCCAAGAGTTTAGGGGAAACAACAAAGTAAACTCCGGGTCAGTCATGGGACTGGTATGAGTAAAACAGTTTAAAAACAATTCGAACAGGTAATTGATATCTCATAAGACCACGCCGTATAACGGAACGGGTTTTTCCCTTATGAGAATCCAAATATCTTTATATCAAAAACCTTTTTGATATTATAATAATGTCTATCAACCACAGTATATATAATCATCTAGCAGAAACGCTTTCATCTCACGTTCTACATATATAGTATACAATCAAAACCGCAAGCACGTATTGGATAATGGATTTCCAACTATGACAAGGTATGGAACCACCTATCGCTCGTGTACCTCTAGAGAGGAATACACTGGGTTAAACAAGAACATCTTGCAACCCGGCCACACATGACCGACCACTCATTTCGCTTGAGCGTATCGAATGTATATCACCAACGGCTGGGATCAGCAACCGTTTCCCGAATGGGACAACATCAACAATAGATTTTTAGAAGTAAATGAAACTCTAGATCAGGTGATTATACACCCTACTTCAGTGCGACCGACTTAGCCATGCTGCCTGCCCGATTTCCGTCATTTACCGGTTGATGAGGATAGAAGCTACGCTTTATCATCACATCAGATTTACTTCGAATGCCACATCGTCAAATCCATCAAATCACCGATTGACGTCCTCAACCATACATTACGCGTTAGCTAAAAGAAGTTTCCTTCTACGCTTCCACTCTTGGTACAGTTGGAGAAATCAATATACGTGATCGTCTGGAAATACTCTGTCAGACATCCGTCCATATAAGTCATCCAGGAATAGGATGAACCGAAGGCACTATTCTATAAACAGGATAGCCCTTGCATAACTCCGTCTTCAATTTCCTTTGGCATATATGATTCGCAACGCTTATGCCAATACAGAGTGGTTCTTTGGATAATAATCCAACCGGTTTCTCTATATTAACAACGTTAAAATGGTCAAAACTTCGATAGTCTGTGATTTAACTATCGAATAAAAACAGGTGTGCAACCAACGATATTATTTCCAAATGGAAATTTATATCAATCAAACATCATTCAACATTTATCTCTTTATTTCATTAATTTACTTATCTCCTGTTTCCCTATATTCAATATTTCTTATTTTCTAAATTTGGGAAAATATACGTTATTAACAATGGAAAACATTTCCATTTCTTGTTTTCTTTATTAGAAAACATTTCTGGTTTCTTATTTGGAAAACATTTCCAAAGCTTCTTTATTGGGCTTAGACAGATGTTTAAACAAACATCGCTATGCCAACTCAAACCATTTCCTTTACTGCCGAACCTTAACTATTCCCTAGTTAAAACGAAGCCAATCAAGTTGGGGTAGAACTACCTCTCAGACCTTAACTGAACAACATTTCTAACTTTGAAATAGGCAAAGTTCACTTTATATCCCTTTTACTAACTTCCTTACTTAACCCTCTTCGAATAGCTATATTCGATTGACTCTTTTCACTTAACTCTATTCGATTAACCATAATCAATTAACTCTATTGGACTAACACTATTGGATTAACTCTATTTGACTAACGCTATTGATTTACTCATTTCACTTAACTCCTTTCGAATAAACTATATTCGATAACTCCTTTTACTTTAACTCTAATCGATTAACTAACATCGATTAACTCCTTTTTACTTTATTCTCTAATCGATTAACTAACATCGATTAGCTCCTTTGCTTTAACTCTAATCGATTAAACTAACATCGATTAGCTCTTTTTACTTTAACTCTAATCGATTAAACTAACATCGATCAACTCCTTTTACTTTAACTCTATTTGACTAACGCTATTGATTTACTCATTTCACTTAACTCCTTTCGAATAAACTATATTCGATAACTCCTTTTACTTTAACTCTAATCGATTAACTAACATCGATTAACTCCTTTTTACTTTATTCTCTAATCGATTAACTAACATCGATTAGCTCCTTTGCTTTAACTCTAATCGATTAAACTAACATCGATTAGCTCTTTTTACTTTAACTCTAATCGATTAAACTAACATCGATCAACTCCTTTTACTTTAACTCTAATCGATTAAACTAACATCGATTAGCTCTTTTACTTTAACACTAATCGATTAACTTCTTTTAACTTTAACTCTAATCGATTAACTAACATCGATTAACTCCTTTTACTTTAACTCTAATCGATTAACTAACATCGATTAACTAACATCGATTAACTCCTTTTAACTTTAACTCTAATCGATTAACTAACATCGATTAGCTCCTTTGCTTTAACTCTAATCGTTTAACTAACATCGATTAACTCCTTTTCTTTAACTCTAATCGACTAAACTAACATCGATTAGCTCCTTTTACTTTAACACTAATCGATTAAACTAACATCGATTAACTCCTTTTCTTTAACTCTAATCGATTAAACTAACATCGATTAACTCCTTTATTCTATTCGTATAAACTATTCATTTATAAAGATTTACTTTTATTAACAGTTCTTCACTTTACAAATGATTTCCCTTTTATAAAACTCTATTCGTTTTAAAAACAATTTCCCCTTTTTATTTACTTTCGAAATATTTCCATTTATAAAATCTGTTGATTTTATAAACTCCCTTTTATTTCAATATACATTGAAAAATCCTTTTTACATCCCAGGGTCTTTTATGATATTTAAAATATCGAACAACAATGATCAACATCATTCCAACACACATAATCCATAACAGATTATATAACACATCATATATCACAATATATGAAAACAGTAAATAAATGTTGAGGAATCCAGTTGGATTCCTCCAACCTGTTTCCCTACATCACAGATGTTAAACAATATAGATAACATCACTTTCAGTTCTAATGATACATTCTGTTAAACAGAATCAATATAGAAATTTTTAACTAACTGACTAGCAGTTCAATCAAACAGTCGACACACAGTCAATCAAACAATATATAACAGTTCTAACAATACAACATGAAATTATAAACTGTTCAGAGTTAGTGAGATTTACTCACATTGGCAGTTCATCGTTAAAGAACGATAAACTGTTGTTTGATTTGAATCAAACAATTTATTTTGCCATAAATTGTAACAAGCTCGATTTCACGTCCAGTCAGTTCCATGATGTTGCCCTCGTCCATACTATCCCAACGGATCTTGTTTCACTGAGTTTCGATCACGTTTGAATAAGTTATGATGATTCAAAGTTAACGTACATTTAATTAAATTAAAACTTGAAATTTAAATTAAAGCCTTGGGCTTTACCACTCACTCAAGGCCCATCACCACTTTAGAAATACCAGGCCCGCACCTCATCTCTTCTTCCCCAAATCCACCTTAAACCCGTCGCTCCTTTCCAGTAAACAGCAACCTCGTTGCTTCCCAATTTCAACTCCATCTTCTCATTAAATCCACAAACAAATTTCACCAATCCCCTTCTCATCAAATTCTCTTCATGTTGGTACCATACACCATCAACTCGCCGGCACTGAACCATTTCCGTCGTTTTCCGTAACCACCTGAACATCACCGAACTCTTTTGATGCCAGAACCCCTCAAAAAATTCGACAAGGTGCTAAACAACCTTGCGATTCCAAAACTAACCACCAAAACACACAATTCGGCTTCAATCTTGAAAAAATGGCAACCCTAGCTGCTGAACCAATTTCGAGCTTCAGCAAATTGTGTCGAGTTGCACAAAAAGGGATTGGAACTGAAGTCCAACATCCCTGAAGCTAGAATACAATGTAATTTGATTTATGGAATTTTATTCTCATTGATTTTGAATTTTGAGGATGGAAGTTCTTCACGTTTTGATCAATAATGAATGTGGCGGCTCAGAGAATGTTTTATAATGGAGGAGATATCTTTGTGAGGCTGAAAATAGAAAACGTGGGTTGGTATGTCCAAATATAGGTTAAGATATTTTTTTCATACTTTTCTTTTATCATTTAATATTCGTTTTAGCTTTCTAAAAATCCGTGTGATCACACACGATACCCAAAAATCACGAAACTAGACATGTAGCTAGAGTTTGACATTACGGTCCCAACGAAACTGGTTTCGTCAAATTCCGACTCCGTATGTTCACACAGTGTATTTTTAACCGTCAAAATATCGACTGTTTCTTACTCTAAAAATCCGTACGACCACACAGTGACTCTAAAAATCATGAAACTGGAAATCTAACAACTATTTGACATTGTGGATCCAACAAAATTAGTTTCGTCGAATTCCGACTTCGTTTGCAAAAGTGGCTATTTTTAAAGCTCTAAATAGCCTATTTAAATATATAAATATATTTAAATATAATTGAATTAAATATTTATAAATAAATATTATCGTATATATTCACAATGGAATACCATACAGCTCTAGAATATTCCTATATGAATTTCTAACTTGATATTCACTTCTGGGTCAACCCGATGCTCGATTTATATTGAAATTCCTTTTTAAAATATAAATAATTCCTTTATAATTTATAAAGGAATTCCACAGCGACTTTTCTAAAATTAGATTTGGACATACATCAAAATCTACACGACGAAATCCCGATTTTTCTCTTCCACTAGAAAGATATACTCCACCAGCTTCACACGTTTCTTGTTTCACAGAAATCCGGCTTAAAACGAATCCTGTACATTCAGTTGAAGTTCGAATCGCCAATTTACGAACTGCAGCGCCATTTCAAGCTCGATTATAATTATATTATAATTCTACGTTCAAACCGTCGTTTATATAAATATATTCGTTATTCAAATTCAATTCCAAGTTGAATTAAATATCACAGATGATCCGATTCACACCATATCGTCATTTCAGCCAATTCTGATTATTTCAGAATTAAATATATTATTTAATATATTATTTTAAATTAAATATTCACCATTATTAAATTCCACGATCATTAAATTCTCTAAAACCACCATTTATATAATTAAATAAATTAATCATAATACCTCTGCCAGTGCGGGTCATTACAATCTTCCCCACTTAAAATAATTTCGTCCTCGAAATTGCTAAAAAGTAGAGGACGACCCTATCGACTGGTTAGAACATATTTGTTCACTTCTTAACTTCAGTTTCAGCTGAACTAATATAAATTCAATTAAATTATTAATTAATTCTTATCAACGAAAATTTTCAAAAATCCTGAAAATTTCCTAACATCTTAACACTTCGAAAAATTTCGCCAGCACCTCCTTTGTACTGGCCAATAATTCAAACTCCAACTCGCCTCTTTGGGCCATCTCCAACCCAAAAGAAAATCAACAGGCAAGCGGCTTGCCAATTCGGCTCATAATCTTATATCCAATAGAAATATAAACTTGTACCTTTTGTTGGCATATCATTATATCCTTTCTACCTGTTATCAATTCAGCGGATACAAGGGTCATCCCAATAAAATCCCAATCTGCTTTTATACACGACACAACCATTCGCTTATATCTGAGCCAAATATCATTTCAACTCAAGTTTCTTCTCGATTCCCAACTCTTAACTTGATTATCACGTTACACTTCAAATTTGAATCTCACAATCCAATTTATCTTGATATCATTCTAATTCAACATCAGTTTCCACTTTACTAGCTTTACTTTAATTCAAATTTGCTTTCACAAATTTCTGTTAAATTTGTTTTTAATTCAAACAGCCTTTCCCTGGAAATTTTTAAACAGTTTACTCTTTTCAAAAGTCAAATTTTCCTTTTGAACATGTCACTGAGCCCATAATCAATATTCCATTAGTTAAATCACTTCTCTATTTCTTTATCAATATTTGTTAACCAAATATTTGCAATAACCATATTGGCCCTTTTATGTTATTTAGAAAACATTTCCGAATTTCGCCTTCCTTTATTTTCTAAACTTTAGAAAATATATGCTATTTATAATCGAAAAATACTCCAATTATTTATCTCTTTTCCGATCTCGTTTATTTTATACTTAGGAAATATTCTATTATTCTATTTCCAAGTTTACACTTATTTGGGTTAAAACGGATGGTGTGTAAAACATCGTTACGACAACCCAAATACTATATTCAACTAACTCTTATTCACCATTGATCTTCAAGCCTGAAATCTTACTATTTATTTGTTAATAATGAAATCAATCAAGTTGGGGTATAACTACCTCTCAGACCTTGACTGAATAACATTTATAATGTCAAAACAGATATGACTACTTACTCGAATAATCAATACCATACAACTACTTATTCACTTTTAAACACGTATACGCTTCCTCTTTCTATTCTTACTAGACTTTATTCTTGTACTTCCTTTTTGATTTTACTATTCTATTTTTAAGTTCGTTTTCTTATCGACTTCTATATATATCGATACGTAGATTTCTAACTATCAAATTATCTTAAAAATATGCTAACTCCTTAAATTCCCGGAAAAATTCGCCATAACCTCCTTTGTACCAGAAGCATCGGGATATTTCAAATAGCCTCCCATGGCCCTTACCAATCCAAAAAGAAAAAGAAAAGCCAAGCGGCTAGCCGATTCGGCGCAAAAAATCTCATATATGAATTAAATACATACCTTTTCGTCGAGCATTCTATCTATATACCTTCATACCTTATCCATACATATCTCATGTATATCCATACATTTCTAATTCATTTCAACTTAATCCAATCGTTTTAACTTAGTTCGTTAAGTGATTTTCAAATTACTGGTTTGCCCATTTCACTTTCATATTTGAGTATAACATGTTCAAATATATTTTAACTTACTTATAAACTAATCAAATTCTACCTTTTCAAACTTAGGTTTCATATTCGATTTCGAATATAAATTTACCAGTCCCCTTTACCTATCTAAAGTTCAACTTTAATTCAAGATCCATTTATTAATGGCTAATTAACTGGTTTACCTATTTCACCTTTTTATTTGAATATACATGTTTAAATATAAGTTTAACTTGTTTACCAACTAATTGAATTCCATTTCAATTCTATTTGAATCTTCTATATTCAAATTTCATTTCATTTCTCTTATTCAAATTCTATATTTGAATTTCATTTAAAACCTCTTATTCAAATTCCATATTTGAATTTCATTTCAAATCTATTTGAATTCTCCTTATTTCATTTTAATTCCCTTTGAATCTTCTATATTCAAATTTCAAATTCAATTCTATTTGAATCTTCTACATTCAAATTTCATTTTCAATTCTATTCAAATTCTATATATTCAAACTCCCTTTGAATTTCTATATTCGAATCCTATTATTACTCTATATGAATTCTATATTCAATTTTCATTTCAAACTTTTTGAATTCTATATTCAAATTTCATTTCAAACTATTTGAATTCTATATTCAAATTTCATTATTCAAATCTTCTTTATTCAAATCTCATTTGAATTTCTATATTCAAATCCCCTTTGAATTTTCTTATTTACATTCTATGTTTGAACTTCCTTTATTCAAATTCCTTTTCAATCTTTCTTTACTCATTCTTTATTATAAATCTCATTTGAAATTCAACACAACTTGTCTTTCCCAAAACAATTTCAAAACAGTATCTTTGGTAGTAATTCGTCACTTACAACTCGAAAATGAATACTGATGATGCAGCTGTCATCATCAGAATTTATTTTCCAGCGATTGAAGTGAGTTCAATACTATAAAACCATTTCTAAACATTTCCACTTTGAAATTCATTTCAAAATATAATTCACACTGCTTGTAAAACAATTTAAAATCTCCCAAGATCTTAAATTTTCCTTATTTTTAATCCAAACCCATTTACAAACACTTATCCAATTTTCCAGAATTTTAATTCAATTCCTGGTTTAAATTTAGATTTAACTCATCTGATTTCACGTATTTCACTTATATGAATTCTGATTGGTTATTTACATAACCATTTAATTTATAATCTTTCTCGATTATAATAACAACCAATATATTCATTTATAATTTCGATATATATATCTTCTCTATATTAAGATATACATTGGGTAAACTTATTTTAATTTACCATTTTTTTTAAAGCATATCATGCTGACCCATCGTATTCGAGTGTTTAGTAACTCCTACCGATACAGTGGATCAAATTGATCGACCAAAACTCATAAACGACTCAACCAATGAATCTCCACAATATAAAACAAATTTTTATATCAATAACAAATACGTTCACTCGTATATATACACTCAATCTCAGTCTAGGGTATTACTAACCCTATCTCTACCGAGTCACGCCACAGAGCCAAGTTAATCAATTAACCTTCTGCTCTGATACCAACTGTAACGACCCGGATTTTCAACGACTTTGGTTATCGACATAAGCTCGATGTCGATAACCAAAACATCGAAAAATCCTGGTAATTAGTGAAAGAAATTAGAGGGTGAGGATAAATAAGATAGAAATTTAGAATAGAAGAAGAAGAACACAACATCAGAGTAACACGAATCTCACAGCGGAACGAATAACATATAATATATGTAACATAACTTTGAAATATACATCTGTATTTGAATATACATCATTATCAAAGTACATCACTTACAACACAGCGGAAATAACTATAGCTATATGATCCTGAAGCCTCCTGCTCCTGCTCTTCAACTATATCTGTAAAATCCCGACTACTTGACTGCCCATACAAATTTAGGCACCCAAGAGTTTAGGGGAAACAACAAAGTAAACTCCGGGTCAGTCATGGGACTGGTATGAGTAAAACAGTTTAAAAACAGTTCGAACAGGTAAATGATATCTCATAAGACCACGCCGTATAACGGAACGGTTTTTCCCTTATGAGAATCCAAATATCTTTATATCAAAAACCTTTTTGATATTATAATAATGTCTATCAACCACAGTATATATAATCATCTAGCAGAAACGCTTTCATCTCACGTTCTACATATATAGTATACAATCAAAACCGCAAGCACGTATTGGATAATGGATTTCCAACTATGACAAGGTATGGAACCACCTATTGCTCGTGTACCTCTAGAGTGGAATACACTGGGTTCAACAAGAACATCTTGCAACCCGGCCACACATGACCGACCACTCATTTCGCTTGAGCGTATCGAATGTATATCACCAACGGCTGGGATCAGCAACCGTTTCCCGAATGGGACAGCATCAACAATAGATTTTTAGAAGTAAATGAAACTCTAGATCAGGTGATTATACACCCTACTTCGGTGCGACCGACTTAGCCATGCTGCCTGCCCGATTTCTGTCATTTACCGGTTGATGAGGCTAGAAGCTACGCTTTATCATCACATCAAATTTACTTCGAATGCCACATCGTCAAATCCATCAAATCACCAATTGACGTTCTCAACCATACATTACGCATTAGCTAAAAGAAGTTTCCTTCTCCGCTTCCACTCTTGGTACAGTTGGAGAAATCAATATACGTGATCGTCTGGAAATACTCTGTCAGACATCCGTCCATACAAGTCATCCAGGAACAAGATGAACCGAAGACACTATTCTGTAAACAGGATAGCCCTTGCATAACTCCGTCTTCAATTTCCTTTGGCATATATGATTCGCAACGCTTATGCCAATACAGAGTGGTTCTTTGGATAATAACCCAACCGGTCTCTCTATATTAACAACGTTAAAATGGTCAAAACTTCGATAGTCTATTATTTAACTATCGAATAAAAACAGGTGTGCAACCAACGATATTATTTCCAAATGGAAATTTATATCAATCAAACATCATTCAACATTTATCTCTTTATTTCATTAATTTACTTATCTCCTGTTTCCCTATATTCAATATTTCTTATTTTCTAAATTTGGGAAAATATACGTTATTAACAATGGAAAACATTTCCATTTCTTGTTTTCTTTATTAGAAAACATTTCTGGTTTCTTATTTGGAAAACATTTCCAAAGCTTCTTTATTGGGGTTAGACAGATGTTTAAACAAACATCGCTATGCCAACTCAAACCATTTCCTTTACTGCCGAACCTTAACTATTCCCTAGTTAAAACGAAGCCAATCAAGTTGGGGTAGAGCTACCTCTCAGACCTTAACTGAACAACATTTCTAACTTTGAAATAGTCAAAGTTCACTTTATATCCCTTTTACTAACTTCCTTACTTAACCCTCTTCGAATAGCTATATTCAATTGACTCTTTTCACTTAACTCTATTCGATTAACCATAATCAATTAACTCTATTGGACTAACACTATTGGATTAACTTTATTTGACTAACGCTATTGATTTACTCATTTCACTTAACTCCTTTCGAATAAACTATATTCGATAACTCCTTTTACTTTAACTCTAATCGATTAACTAACATCGATTAACTCCTTTTTACTTTATTCTCTAATCGATTAACTAACATCGATTAGCCCCTTTGCTTTAACTCTAATCGATTAAACTAACATCGATTAGCTCTTTTTACTTTAACTCTAATCGATTAAACTAACATCGATCAACTCCTTTTACTTTAACTCTAATCGATTAAACTAACATCGATTAGCTCTTTTACTTTAACACTAATCGATTAACTAACATCGATTAACTTCTTTTAACTTTAACTCTAATCGATTAACTAACATCGATTAACTCCTTTTAGTTTAACTCTAATCGATTAACTAACATCGATTAACTCCTTTTAACTTTAACTCTAATCGATTAACTAACATCGATTAGCTCCTTTGCTTTAACTCTAATCGTTTAATTAACATCGATTAACTCCTTTTCTTTAGCTCTAATCGATTAAACTAACATCGATTAGCTCCTTTTACTTTAACACTAATCGATTAAACTAACATCGATTAACTCCTTTTCTTTAACTCTAATCGATTAAACTAACATCGATTAACTCCTTTATTCTATTCCTATAAACTATTCATTTATAAAGATTTACTTTTAGTAACAGTTCTTCACTTTACAAATGATTTCCCTTTTATAAAACTCTATTCGTTTTAAAAACATTTTTCCCTTTTTATTTACTTTCGAAATATTTCCTTTTATAAAATCTGTTGATTTGATAAACTCCCTTTTATTTCAATATACATTGAAAAATCCTTTTTACATCCCAGGGTCTTTTATGATATTTAAAATATCGAATAACAACGTTCAACATCATTCCAACACACATAATCCATAACAGATTATATAACACATCATATATCATAATATATGAAAACAGTAAATAAATGTTGAGGAATCCAGTTGGATTCCTCCAACCTGTTTCCCTGCATCACAGATGTTAAACAATATAGATAAAATCACTTCCAGTTCTATATGATACATTCTGTTAAACAGAATCAGTATAGAAATTTTTAACTAACTGACTAGCAGTTCAATCAAACAGTCGACACACAGTCAATCAAACAATATCTAACAGTTCTAACAATACAACATGAAATTATAAACTGTTCAGAGTTAGTGAGATTTACTCACATTGGCAGTTCATCGTTAAAGAACGATAAACTGTTGTTTGATTTGAATCAAACAATTTATTTCGCCATAAATTGTAACGAGCTCGATTTCACGTCCAGTCAGTTCCATGACGTTGCCCTCGTCCATACGATCCCAACGGATCTTGTTTCACTGAGTTTCGATCACGTATGAATAAGTTATGATGATTCAAAGTTAACGTACATTTAATTAAATTAAAACTTGAAATTTAAATTAAAGCCTTGGGCTTTACCACTCACTCAAGGCCCATCACCACTTTAGAAATACCAGGCCCGAACCTCATCTCTTCTTCCCCAAATCCACCTTAAACCCGTCGCTCCTTTCCAGTAAACAGCAACCTCGTTGCTTCCCAATTTCAACTCCATCTTTTCATTAAATCCACAAACAAATTTCACCAATCCCCTTCTCATCAAATTCTCTTCATGTTGGTACCATACACCATCAACTCGCCGGCCCTGAACCATTTCTGTCGTTTTCCGTAACAACCTGAACATCACCGAACTCTTTTGATGCCAGAACCCCTCAAAAAATTCGACAAGGTTCTAAACAACCTTGCGATTCCAAAACCAACCACCAAAACACACAATTCGGCTTCAATCTTGAAAAAATGGCAACCCTAGCTGCTAAACCAATTTCGAGCTTCAGCAAATTGTGTCGAGTTGCACAAAAAGGGATTGGAACTGAAGTCCAACATCCCTGAAGCTAGAATACAATGTAATTTGATTTATGGGATTTTATTCTCATTGATTTTGAATTTTGAGGATGGAAGTTCTTCACGTTTTGCTCAATAATGAATGTGGCGGCTCAGAGAATGTTTTATAATGGAGGAGATTTCTTTGTGAGGCTGAAAATAGAAAACGTGGGTTGGTTATGTCCAAATATAGGTTAAGATATATTTTTCATACTTTTCTTTTATCATTTAATATTCGTTTTAGCTTTCTAAAAATCCGTGTGATCACACACGATACCCAAAAATCACGAAACTAGACATGTAGCTAGAGTTTGACATTACGGTCCCAACGAAACTAGTTTCGTCGAATTCCGACTCCGTATGTTCACACAGTGTATTTTTAACCGTCAAAATATCGACTGTTTCTTACTCTAAAAATCCGTACGACCACACAGTGACTCTAAAAATCACGAAACTGGAAATCTAACAACTATTTAACATTGTGGATCCAACAAAATTAGTTTCGTCGAATTCCGACTTCGTTTGCAAAAGTGGCTATTTTTAAAGCTCTAAATAGCCTATTTAAATATATAAATATATTTAAATATAATTGAATTAAATATTTATAAATAAATATTATCGTATATATTCACAATGGAATACCATACAGCTCTAGAATATTCCTATATGAATTTCTAACTTGATATTCACTTCTGGGTCAACCCGATGCTCGATTTATATTGAAATTCCTTTTTAAAATATAAATAATTCCTTTATAAATTATAAAGGAATTCCACAGCGACTTTTCTAAAATTTGATTTGGACATACATCAAAATCTACACGACGAAATCCCCATTTTTCTATTCCACTAGAAAGATATACTCCACCAGCTCCACACGTTTCTTGTTTCACAGAAATCCGGCTTAAAACGAATCTTGTACATTCAGTTGAAGTTCGAATCGCCAATTTACGAACTGCAGCGCCATTTCAAGCTCTATTACAATTATATTATAATTCTACGTTCAAACCGTCGTTTATATAAATATATTCGTTATTCAAATTCAATTCCAAGTTGAATTAAATAGCAGATGATCTGATTCACACCATATCGTCATTTCAGCCAATTCTGATTATTTCAGAATTAAATATATTATTTAATTTATTATTTTAAATTAAATATTCACCATTATTAAATTCCACGATCATTAAATTCTCTAAAACCACCATTTATATAATTAAATAAATTAATCATAATAGCTCTGCCAGTGCGGGTCATTACAATGAGTGTAAATTGTTTGAATTGGTTTAGTGATGTTTTATTTAAACATCTGGTTGAATCAAATAAAAGAGTTTTGGAAATGTTTTCCAAATAAGAATCAGAAATGTTTTCTAATATAGAAAATAAGGAATGGCTATGTAGGTCGCTCCCATTAGGGTGTATATCACCTATCTAGAGAAAATTCATTTCATTCTTTTATCTATTTCGATGCTGTCCCTTTTCGGGAAACGGTGGGTAGCTCCCAACCGTTGGTGATATACATTCGATACACTTAAGTGAAATGAGTGGTCGGTCATGTGTGGGCCGGGTTGTAAGACGTTCTTGTTGAACCTAGTGTATTTGGCTCTATAGATACACTATCGGAAGGTGGTCTCATACCTTGTCATAGTTGGAATCCAATCTCCAATAAGCGTCTGCGGTTTTGTTTGTATACTATATATGTGGAACGTGAGATGCAAGCATTCTGCTAGATTGTTAATTACTTGTTATTAGACATTATTATAATATCAGAGAAGTATTGATTTCCAAAACCGTTTTAGGTTATCATAAGGTAAAAACCATCCGTATTTATGTGTGGATCGGTCTTACGATTACCTTTTCTTTTGAAAAGGATTATGAAAAGTTAAACCAAATGATATGAGTTTACTCACACCAGTCATGACTGACCCAGAGTATATTTTGTTTTGTTTTCCCTAAACTCTTGGGTGCCCAAATTTGTATGGCAGTCAAGTAGTTCAGGTCTTTACAGATATACTTGGAGGAGCTTGAAGCAGGAGGCTTCGGGATTATATAGCTATTGATATTTCCGTTGTGTGCAAGTGTTGTACTTTAAAAAGGTTGTTGTATATACATACTGTTTTATTGCAAAGTTATGTTATATATTATATTTTATTCGTTCCGCTGTGAGATTCGTGTCTACTCTGATTTTGTTCTTATTCTTCTTCTTCTATTCTAATTTTCTATCTAATCTATTCTCACCCTCTAACTTCTTTCTATTAATGATTAGGTAATTCCGATGTTTGAATAGTCAACATGGTAGTTTTGTGTTGATTTTCGGAGTCGAAAATCCCAGTTCGTTACAGGAAGTTTGCAATATTGAGTTTTGAACTTTAATTGAATATCTAGGATCTGATATAAGTCGGATTTCTGTGAAACAAGAAACGTTGGAATCTAGTTGATTATAATTTTCATATAAAAGAGAAAAATCCAGATTTCGTGTTATAGATTGTCACTTATGTCCAAACCAAATTTTAAAATAGTAGCTATGGAAATCGTTATTAAAATATAACGTTTATTTAATTAATATAATATAGTTTTAATATAATTTGGACATCGTCTAGGTCAAGATTGATGATACTGAGTTGTATAATTTATATTTGAAGCAATATGATAATTTTATGTGGATATTCACAATAATACTAATTGATTATTATTTTATTATAATTATTTTAAGATTTAATTAGTATTTTATTTGATATTATATAAGCGTTAAAAATAGCCGTTTTTGCAAACGGTCTCAGTTTTTGATGAAATTAGTTTCATTGGAACCGTATCACTAAACTATTATAAGAAAATCAAATTTCGTGGCAAACGGATGTCGTATGTGACTTCGGTGGCAAAAAACGTCTCTGTTTCTATTTAATTGTTTAGACAATTTAGACAGTGGTAAATTTAAAAGAATAGACGACTGGCCAAACAAACTCCAAATTTAATGAAACAAGATTCATTGGATCCGTTAGGAAGAGGTCTAGTAAAATGTCAAGGTTTCAAATTTTTTAGATTTTTTTTGTAATTATAGGAATTTTTAATGCTTGATTTTTCATCGATATTTATAAAGGACTTTTCTCAAATAACCTCAGAATTCGACGAAACTTGTCTCATTTGGTCCGGAATATTTTTTTATGCAAGGATTAACATTTGTATCGAGAAAAAAAGAAGTCATCTATAGTTGTTTTGAAACATTTCTTCATTACAAAGTATGTATATTAAAATAATACTAATCCTTCCCAGCACCTTATATATATATATATATATATATATATCCACGACAAACCTAATTTTTGGTCAATACTTAGTGCGTGGTCAACGTAAATTGTTGCCGTCGCTTCCCTCTAATGAAAGAACACCAATTTTTCCCTCGGTTTTTTTACCATACGATGATAGAAATTAAAACCTTCCAACAGCAAAGATGCTCGTCTATACGAGTACTATAACCTCAACGGTTGCGATCTATTTTGGTGCACTGTGGTGGCGGAAATACTCTTATGAAGGCGCGTAATTCGTGGGATGTTTTATAGTAGCTGGCGAAGTCGAGCGGGCCGAGACTGAAGGCAATGGTCGAGAGTGGAGTGGCACATTTTCTGGGGGCGCCGATCATTCTTTGATGGACCAATGATGGTTGCAGCGCCAGTTCGAATGGGGAGTTTAGTGCGTTGTGTGAATAAAGAGGTTGCGGGTTTGTTTTTGTGAGCGTGGATGGCAACAGAGAGGAAGGCCAGAAGGGGTTCATCAACCGACAGTTATGTTTAATCATAATTCTAATTAAAGCTATTAAAAACTAATGAAGTTGATTAAGTAATACCTCTTAATTAATTTGCAGGATATCAACGTGACAAAGGGACCTGGAACGAAATGGAAAGATGACCACTAATTTCCAGAGAAGGATCAGTCGTGTTTCCTCTAGCCGATGTAATTATATGACTTAGTTGTAATTAAGTTAACCAAAAACTAATTAAGATTTATACTCAGGGTATATTTTTAGTTGGCCTTTATATTTTATAAACTGTAATTAGTTAGCATATGTTAATCTATAATTAAGGGGATCACCATTTCAGTTAAACCATGTGTAGGCGAGGATTTTCCAAATAAGGCAGCGATGCAGGAGATTATATACTAAGCAAGTCTGTTGAATTCTAGTATAAGGTAACAGTTTTAAATTAAACTAAGATTAGAGAGTTTCTATTTAAAATAAACTAGACTCCTGTTATAACAGAACATGAATACTACAGGCTTACTATTGGAGACTACCAAACCACGTGTAGGATAGGAAGTAAGAAGTCGGCCCAAAATTCTAAGATCCAAAATTTGTAATGTTATAATATACGAAAAAAATAAATAGAGGAAGAAGTTGGCTTTTGGACAGAAGAAACAAACCATTTTAAGTAAGAAGAAAGACGGTTGGCCATTTATTTCCTTAAATAAAGTAATTAACTTTAAATAATTATGTTAATTAAGGATAGATTATTAATTAAATCATGTATATAGTAAAACATTAATATCTTTTGACCGTGTTATCAGAATTCAATAAGCAAAGTGGCTTTGGAATCATCTCAACGAAATCTATATTGTGGAACAAAGTTGGACGAGTATGGAACCAACTGGAATTTTTAATTAAATTAAACACTCATTTAATTTAATTAAAACCAACCGTTTTAACGTCAAATCAGATCAATGTGAGTTAAACTCACTCAGTTATCCCACTTATATTTTATATAAGTCGGGTTTTCATTTTGTGTACTATGGTTGCTAATGGTTGACTGTTAGTTGTTTGTTAAATATATATATGTATATATATATATATATATATATATTGATTAAACCAATGAAATTAAATGTCGTTTAATTTCGGTGAAAACCAAATCGTTATTTTAACGATTTGTCCCAATTAAGGTAACTTACCTTGTTGGTCATATTTATAAAATAAACATGTTAAATTTAAAGAATTGTTTTGTTAATGTTAAAAGAATTGGTTGTTCTTGAATGGTTGTTATTTACTGTTATATCATTTAAATTGAATTCAATGATATTATTTGAAATAATATACTTGGATGTAGGGAAGAATAGGTTGGAGGGATCCACTGGATTCCTCAAATATATTTAATATTATCTAGTTTCATATTATCATTATATGAACTGTTCTGATTTAATGATTGATTTGGTTGTTGACCGTTGACCTGAAATTCAACATTTGTTTTGTTTAAACCAATGAGTAATATTGGTTGAGTAATTAATAGTATTCAGCCTATAAATTAATCGACTTCCAAATATTGATTTACCATCCGGTGAATCGATAGTAATGAAGTTATAAATTTATTTTATAAGTGGAAAGGATTTTTAAATCTATTAATTTAAATAAAAGTATATAAAAAGAAAATAAATATTTAATATTTATAAATTAAGTTTATAAATAATTATTAATTGATTTTATAAAGCAATTTCTGATGTTATTAGTAAGAGGGTAGAAATTTAACCTAACGGTTAAGATTTGAATAATTGTTTTCAAAAACAATTAAATGGAATTATTTAAATTTGTTATATTATTAATTAATTTAAAGGAAGGACCAATTGGGATTGGTTAACGAGATAATCGTGTATTGAGTTGACTAAGTCTACCGTTTTAACAGGGTTTAATTATTAAATTTATTTGTTTTGAATTAGTTTAAAAAAATAGTTTATTGAATAATTGTTTTATGTGACGGCCCGCCCCGCACCAACCGACATTTACTCCAAAAGTGCACTGTACACATGTCCAGTTAGCACGGAACGGGTCGCCAGAGGGAAAAGGAAGAAGGAAATGAACATACAAAGAACCTGTAGAATGTCTCACAGCGCATAGAACAAAATATAATAATAACATACTTGACATAAAACAGGAGAGACAGTGCATAAGCTGAAAATCAGAACTAAACATCATAGCAGCGGAAATTCAGAATACAGCTTATTACAACTTTCAAACTGTCTCAAAGCCAAAAGTAAGATAAATGAGGTACACTACTAATGCCCAAGTAGCGACCACCAACGACACAGGGAGAATGTGTATATATATATATATCATACGTGGAAGCCTCCTGCCCGCCTCCGAATCAGCTACTCGCACATCACCAGCTAACCTGTCTCTAGTCTGCTCGTGTGAGCACCCAGAGTAATAAGAAGAGACATAAAACTCTGGGTCAGATATAAAGCCTGGTATGAGCGATAAGCATCTAAAGTGAACAATAACAGGTAGACTAAAGCATACCTGAACCTGGACCTGCAACCAAAGAGTTAGCACTACATATTGTACAACACTCTAAGGTATCATATCAAACAGTGTAAAGATACGGAGGTGGGGGAGGTGTGCATGTCATAATGATGGCAAACAATCAAACATAGCATCCATCCTCACATCTCTCACTCAGTGCGTAAAGCATACGATATTCACCACTTCGATCACCCCACATACCTTGCTACGATCACTTTGCCCCATGAAGTCATAAATGGCTTCACTGCACTGATAACGTAGCCACAAATCCTTCACTATGTCCACTTTGCCCCATGGAGTCTCAAGAACCCCACTGCACTGGCTCATAGCCTTACTAATCCTTACTATGTCCACTCTGCCCCATGGAGTCACAAGAACCCCACTGCACTGGCTCATAGTCTTACTACGCATCACCTTGCCCCTCGAGTCATAATGACCCTACTGCACTGATAACGTAGTCTAGCTACAATCACTTTGCCCCTCAGGTCATAATGACCCTACTGCACTAATAAGTAGCCCATCATTCCTTTTTAGTGGTGAATCGAAGTTATGAACGTCGACAACTCCTTAGCACACGTCCCGCAGCAAAGCCCAACTCATGAAGTGAACTCATTGGTTCCCAACTGGTTCCGGGATCCTAAGCTCTAACTTCCATTTGGACTACCTTTGCATCTCGGGTTATCGGTCATCACCATCGAATCGGATCAGATCGGGCTCATCTGGTTCGGAGTCCAGCTTTCCTCGTCTCCACGGTTCGGATCGAGTCACGCCATCAGCTCGTGGTCACCCATTCGGATCGTGTCGTGGTCACCCATTCGGATCGGGTCGTGATCACCCATTCGGGTCGGATCGGGTCGCCCATTCGGATCGGGTCGGGGTTCCTCCTTCTTGTCAGTTCATGCTTTCCCCACTGGTCGGGTCGGGTGCAACTTCCCAGGTAGTCAGCTCGTGAGCTTCTGAAGTGAATCGAGTCGTGCTCCTCCCTTCGGATCGTGGCGCCTCATCAATCTGGATTGGATCGTGGAGAGGATTCGCGATCGGGGGTGGACATGCGGATCGCTGTCTTCGGATCGGATCGTGGGATATGCCCACGATCGGTTCGGGTCGGGTAAAGGGGGGTCCGATCCGATCCTGCCTGCAACTTCCTGCAGTTCTTCCAGCGAGCAGTTTACGCCATTCGACGACGTTTTCGACCATTCTAACTATTGAAATCAATCACAAAGCATTTCATACAGTCATAGCAACATGCATAATCAACCACAAACATCAAAACATCAATATGATAGGTTACAATGGATCAAACATACCCAAAATCTCATATTTCCCCTTAAGCATGTTTAGGTGAAACTAATGATAGGATTAGCAAAACTTAACCAAATTAACCCAAATTCATATCAGAGGTCTAAAACATCATCTAGGAATTTATGAACATTTTTCCCGACTTTTATCATGCTTAAATTCGCTAATTAGCACTAATCACCTCTAATTAGCCATAATTAGTGTAAAACTATGCAAATCACTCGCCTTAGCCACAAAATAAACTAAGATCTGAAATAATTCTCTGATTTGATGTGAATCTCAATGCCAAACAGCAGCTCCTATGTTGCTTTGGTGAAGATCTTCCTTGATTAGGGGTTGCTAATCCAAATCCTTGACCAAAAGGTGATTTGGGGGTGATTTAGAGGTTGGAGGCCATTTTTAGGGATCCTTGGTGATAAGTGGAGGCTATAAAACTGAAATGGAATGATTCTCCATCTCATTTCAGCCCTCCCATAACCCCAATCCCGAAATGGGTTATGGGCCTACTCACTAATCACCCGATTTGGCCCGGTTAAGCAGTTTTTCACCCTCCAAACCTTGTTTTAGCCATATCTCCCAAACGGTAAGTCTGTTTGGCTAATGTAACCACTCTACGGAAAGGTAAACCATCAAACGAATCTAATGGAAGTGGTTTTAGGTCAAAATTCCTTTCCAATCAAAAGTTATGGCCAAAACAGTACCAACTAGGGGCAAAATGGTCATTTAGCAATCGACAAAAATCATGAACATGGGAAATGACTCTAATAGATGTTTCCCAAAGTTACATGGCCATACGACTCCACATGAGAAAGAAATAAATATTCTACGATCCTACGATGTGTAGAATACGGGTCATTACACTCTCCCCCCTTAAGGAATTTCGCCCCCGAAATTCCCTACTCAAAACATACACAAAGGTTCCCGAGTGCCTATCAATCATAAAACAACCATCAAACATGCAAAACAAGTAAAATAAGTCTATCCTAGCATGCGGACTAACTAAATCGCAAAGTAAATCTTACCAGGCAAAGAGTTCTGGATGCATCTTCCTAATGCTCTCCTATGTCTCCCAAGTACAATCATTCTCGTCCTCGCCCCACTGAACCTTGACTAGCTTCACCGCCTTCCTTCGAAGTTGCTTCGTATCGTGCCCCACAATACGAATCGGCTTGCGGTTCCCAACCGCCTCGGGTTCTACTTCGAAGTCCTCTAACTGATCAGGTGAAATAGTCATATCTGAGTCGTGAACGAACTTCCTTAGTTGAGAAACATGAAATACATTGTGAACTCCCGCCATCTTCTCTGGTAAGCCAACTTTATATGCCAAATTCCCGACTAATTCAAGAACAAGGAAAGGGCCAACAAATCTTGGTGCCAACTTACCTCTCCTGCCAAATCGTATCACGCTCTTCAACGAAGAGATCTTGACAAACACCAAGTCACCAACGGAGAATTTCAAATCTCTTCTCCTCTTATCAGCATAACTCTTCTACCTATCTTGGGAAGCTTTCATTCTTTGCTGAATGATCTTAATCTTATCTGAAGTTTCCCTCACCACATCTGGTCCAAGCACAAACTTCTCGCCAGTCTCTATCCAACATGATGGTGAGTTGCACGGTCTTCCGTACAAAGCTTCATATGGAGCCATACCGATACTGGATTGGTAGCTATTATTATATGCAAACTCTATTAGATGCAAATGGTCATCCCATGATCCACCAAAATCCAATATACAAGCTCTCAAGAGATCTTCCAATATACGATTCACCCTCTCCGTCTGACCATCGGTCTGAGGATGATATGCGGTACTGAGATGTAATCCTGACCCTAGAGCCTCCTGTAAGCTCTTCCAAAACCCACTAGTGAACAACGGGTCTCGGTCACTCACAATGCTTTTGGGTACTCCATGAAATCTCACTACCCACTTCATATATAACTCTGCCAACTTGGCTGCCGTTCTGGTCGATTTGGCTGGTATAAATCTTGCGCTCTTAGTCAATCGATCCACAATTACCCAAATGCTATCATATCCCGATCTAGTCCTTGGTAAACCATCGATGAAATCCATCGAAACTTGCTCCCATTTCCATTCAGGAATTTCTAATGGTTGCAACAACCCACTAGGCTTCTTTTGCTCGGCTTTAACTAGCTGGCAATTCATGCATTTGGATATAAACTTCCCAACGTCTCTTTTCATCCCTTCCCAGTAGTAAGTCTATCTCATGTCTCGATATATCTTATTACCACCAGGATGTATAGTCAGTTTTGAGTGATGACATTCTCTAAGCACTTCATCTCTCAAACCATTCACGTTGGGCACAACTAGTCTTCCATTCTTTCGAAGCCATCCTTCTCGATCAAGCCCATACACATTCATCTCCTCATCGATACCCATCTCCAACTTGGAGATGATTTCTAATAGATTAGGATCGTCTCTCTGGCTAGACCCAATCTGCTCTATCAAAGTGGGTCTGATCGCCAAACTAGCTAGCATAACTGGATCCAATTCGCACCTTGGTCTGAAATCAAACCCCGCGATATACTCCAGTTGCTTCCATTCAAGAAACATTGCCCCTAAACTGGCATGTCTCCTACTCAAGGCATCGACTACCGCATTACCTTTCCCAGGTGTATATGCGATATCAAAATCATACGAAGCCAGGAACTCTAACCACCTTTGCTGACGGAGATTCAGATCTTTCTGGGAGAAGAGATACTTTAGCGATTTATGATCGGTAAACAACTCAAATCTTTCTCCCAAGAGATAGTGTCTCCACATCTTCAGCGCAAATACAATCGCTGCCAATTCCAAATCATGGGTAGGATACTTCTTCTCATGCGGCTTTAGCTGTCGACTAGCATAAGCTACAACCCTACCTCCTTGCATCAATACAACACCTAGTCCGGTACCACAAGCGTCCGTGTATACCGTCATCTCTTCATTCCCTTTAGGAATGACTAACACCGGCGCACGCGTCAATTTCTCCTTTAGACTCTTGAAGGCATCCTCACACACTTCGTCCCAGACGAAGGACTGATTCTTCTTAGTCAACTGAGTCAACAGTGCTGCTATCTTGGAGAAGTCCTGGATAAACTTACGATAATATCCAGCTAATCCCAAGAAACTTCTTACATCTGTAGCATTCTTGGGCGTAGGCCAATCCTGTACCGTAACCACCTTCGCAGGGTCCACGGCAATACCACTCTCTGAAACAAGATGACCCAAGAATCTTACTTCCCTTCTCCAAAAATGACACTTAGAGAATTTCGCTTTCAATTGGTGTTTCCTCAACACCTCCATCACTATCCTCAAGTGTCCCTTGTGTTCCTCCTCCGTCCTTGAGTAAACAAGGATATCATTCACGAACACAAGAACAAACTTATTCAACTGATCTCTGAATACTCGATTCATAAGATCCACAAAATAGGCTGGTGCATTGGTCAACCCAAACGGCATGACCAACCACTCATAAAATCCAGACGACGTCCTAAATGCCATTTTCGGAACACTCTCATCTGCTACTCGAAGCTGATGAAATCCTGTCGCGATGTCCAACTGGGAGAACACTCTAGCTCCTTCCAGTTGATCAAACAAATCATCTATCCGTGGTAGAGGATACTTATTCTTCCTAGTCACCTTATTCAACTCGCGATAGTCCACACACAAACGAAGGGAACCATCTGCCTTAGTGGCAAACACAACTGGTGCTCCCCACTCGGAGACACTCCTTCTAATAAATCCCTTCTTCAAAAGATTGCTGACTTGCACCCCGAGCTCTCGGTGCTCCTTTGGTGCCATACGACGAAGTGGCATCACTATAGGTCTGGCATCTTTCACTAAATCAATACGGAACTCAATCTCTCGGTGTGGTGGAAGCCCGGTCACCTCCTCGAAGATGTCCGGATACTGGCCAACCACGGGCACATCTGACAACTCATCCTGCGGGATGTCGAGGGAATTTACAAAACTAGCCATAACCCCATCACTAGGTAGGCTACCAAACACTACCCTCCGCCCATCATCCGCCCTCACTGTCACCAAAAAGCCCTCACAGTCTACCACCACCCCGTATCTTTGGAGCCAATCGACTCCCAATATAATGCCATACCCAGTAAAGCCCAAAACAAAGCAATCACATACAAACATACATCCATGACTCGATAAGACCAAATTCCTGCAAATCATACTAAGGCTAGTCGAACCACCAATCGGGTTCGTCACAATCAATGGTCTATCGACTATCTCGGGTTCTAGTCCCAACCTATCTACCAGGTCACTAGATATGAAGGAACGGGAAGCCCCAGTATCAAACAAAACTCGAACGGGCATATCATAAATAGAAAGCATACCTTGAATAACAACATTCTTTCCTTTCTCCGCCGCAGTTGGGGCATTCGACGAAGAAGGAACAGCATCAATAGCATATGCTTTCACAATCTGCTTCTCCTTAAGAGGTTGCAGACACTTATCCTTATGATGTCCCACTTGACCACAATTGTAGCACTTCCTTTCCGCTGGCTTGGCCCGACATTCTTTAGCATAATGGCCCTTCTTACCACAGTTGAAGCACTCAACCTCCTTCTTGCTCTTTTTATGGCCACCTTTTGACTGGTCCTGCTTCCTCTTATTCTGAGAGTTATTCTTGCCTCCACCGCCTGCTTGCGGCTTTGGCCCTTCTGCAGATGCAGCCTCAGTCTTTGACTTAGGGTAAAGACTCTCTGATCTCAAAGCTTTCCCCACGATCGATTCAAAAGTCTCATCGATGTGGTTGATAAGCCTTTCCCCCAAGTATCCATCCAAACCAGTAATAAACTTCTCATTCTTCTTTTCAGGAGTGTCGATAAGAGACAGTCCATACTTTGACAAAGTGTCGAACTCAGCACTATAATTAGAAACTGCCCTTCTGTTCTGCTTGAGTTCCAAGAACCTCTTAAACAACACTGACTTCTGGGCAGTTGGAATAAACTTCTCGCTAAAGCGAGCCTTGAACTGATCCCAAGTAACTTGGTCCTCTGGAGTAGCTGTTCTGATAGCATTCCACCAATTCATCGCTTGCCCTTGCAGCTGACGAGACACTAGCCTTCTCTTCATCGCATCCTCAAGACCTAAGTCATCGAAGATACGGTCACAGCTATCCATCCAGTCCTGAACATCCGTGGCCGACTCCGTTCCGTGGAACGGCTTTCCACCAAGATTAGTGTAATCTTTGCACAACTTGGCGAAATCGACCCTAGGCGCCTGCACTACTGGGCCAACACCGACTCCGGGATTGGGAACTGCCCCTTGCACTTCTCTAAGCATGTCTCTCATGAGGTTAGTAAACATAGCCCTCATGTCAGCGGCATTCCCCTGGTTGGTCCCTCTACCAGCACCCCTCGTGTCTCGGCTCATCGTCAATCTGAAAAAGGGAAACGATTAACGACCCCATAGTGGTGCTAGTGCAGTGCAACTTCATTCTTATACTACTAATAGTATATACATATATATAGCTTTTGAAAACCAAAGTAATCACAAATACGCGCTCTCATATACGTACTATCTCTCCCTAGTGTCTTTCCCTAGGTTAACTACGCAACCTAGAGCTCTGATACCAAGTGTGACGGCCCGCCCCGCACCAACCGACATTTACTCCAAAAGTGCACTGTACACATGTCCAGTTAGCACGGAACGGGTCACCAGAGGGAAAAGGAAGAAGGAAATGAACATACAAAGAACCTGTAGAATGTCTCACAGCGCATAGAACAAAATATAATAATAACATACTTGACATAAAATCTTGTGTAAACTCTTGTGTAAATTCCCTAAGGCCCATCTATCATTGTATTAGGGTTAGGGTTAGGGTTTGGTTATCCCCTATATATACCCTTGTAGTATCATTGTAGCCACGATCCTATCTCATTATTCTGTATTCTATTCTCCATTAATAAAAGTTCTTCTTTTTACTATTTCTGCATTTTTCTTTCTTAGCAATCGGTGTTGTCTTCACAATTAGTTTTGGAAGAGCACCAATTGTATTTTATATTTTTTTGTTAGTGATTAGTCGTTTGATTAGTTTCAACGACAATCCTAATTTACTTTTTGTTGTTCTTCTTATTCTGCACTTTTATTTTCTTCATTGTTGTTCTTGTTTTGCAATTTACTTTCTTTAGTGATTAATCGTTGATTAGATTCAATGATAATCCTAAGTTCGCAATTTCAATTTGTTTTTATTTCAACAAAATCTCCAGGCTTCGTCTAACTCGCCCAAGAGATTAAATAAATAATTTGATTTTAATTACACCTCCCTGGGTTCGACCTATATGCTACACACTTGTATGCTTGCAGAATTTAATTTAAATGTCGCGCTTTTCTGACTCATAGATTAGCGACGATCAAGTTTTTGGCGCCGTTGCCGGGGAGGTAACAATTGAATTTTATTATTTATTTAATTTCTGATTCGTGTTAGTTTTTTTCTTTTTGTTTGATTTTGTAAAAAAAAAAATCTTGCCAAATTTTCTTTTATTTTCCTATTGTTTTCTTGTAGATATATATAGATAAAAATCTTGATTAGTTGATTGTATATCACATACTGGTATCATAATCTCTAAGACAAGAAAAAAAAGCTTGCCACTTTTTCTTTTAATTTTCCTTCTTTTTTTTTCATTTATTTCTTTCCTTTTTTTCATTTTGCATTTCTTCCAATCTAATTCCTTCAAGAAGAAAAAAAAAATACAAAAAAAAAGTTGCTAATTTTTCTTCAATTTCTTTCCATCTTTCTACCACCTTGCTGATTTTCACATTTTTCTTTTCCCTTTCCTTCTCTTTTTATTTGTTTCCATCTATTGTCTACAACTTTCAAAAAAAAAACTTTTGTAATTTTTCTCTGTCTACTTTGATTTCTATCTTGTTTTTGTCTGCTTTTATTTCTTTCCTCAATTTCTTCTACCCTTCCTCTCTACTCAAAAAACCTTGTTTTTTTCTCTTATTTCCTTCCTCTTTTAATTCTTTTTCCTTTTTTGTTTGGGTTTTTACCATTCATTTCTTTCCCTTTCTTCTTGTTCAAATTTTCATAAAAAAAAACTTGCATTCTTTTTTTTTTTCCAATTGCATTTCTTATTCACCTCCTACAATCTCTCTTTCCATTTTTTTTCCAGTTATTTCTTTCCAGCTCTCTCCTTCATTGAAAAAAAAACAACTTTCAATTTTCCTTTATTCTTTCCATCTTTCCACTTTCTTTCCAATCATGTACATTCTTTTTCTTTTTACAAATTTCAAAAAAAAAGATTCCTCTTTTGCAAAAAAATTTCCTTTCTTCTTTTGTCTTTCTTGTTCTCAATACATTTGATTTCTTTTCTTCTCTTACAAATTCCTTTTCTTTTCAAAAAAAAAACCCTCTTCTATTTTTACAACAATAAACAAAAGAAAAGAAATTCTTTCTGTTTTTGTCTTCTCTTTTATTTCTTTCCCTTCTCAATTTCTTTTTCAAATCTTTTACAATTACTTTCCTTCCTTCCTTTACAATTCTCTTTCTTTCCTGAAATCTCTCTTCCCTTTTTTTTGTCATTTGTTTCTTTCCTATTTGTCCACTTTTTCAACAATAATAAAAAAAGGGAAGGTCATAAAAAGATTCATTCTTTTTTTTTCAATTATTTTTCCCTGCTTCGTTTCTTCCCTCTGATCAAATACCCCCACACTTATTTTCATTTTTTTCATTATTTTTCTTCTTTTCATTTTCATCCATTTAAATAGGACCATCATGCATTTTAGACTGTAGTAACATGCCATTTTTTTTTGAAATACGACTCATTTTCAATTGATACAACAAAATAAGTTTACAATTTTTAGCCAGTTGATAGTATTTTTCTCTCTCAGCTAAATTCGAATTTGAAATATAATGAAAAGTTTAATTTTGAGGGATAATAGTGTAACCGGTACATAGGGAGATTCTTAGGTGATGGCCATGAAATCTATTCAATATTGTAGACTTTGTTTAAATAAGTGGAGGACTTAAAATACTTATATTGGCTTTTCGAATCTTTAAAACTAAGTTGTGTTAAGTTGAATTCGCGTAACTCTCTTTTGTGCTTATAATTTCAATAATAATAATAGTAATCCAAGGGTATCCAACATTGCTTGTATATCAAGCGTTGGTGTGCAAACCCGCCAAGCTCTATCTGACATGTTGTTGACAAAGTCAGCGTTGGAATATCTTGGTCTCATTTTATGGGATTGGACACCTAAGGATTACCGACACGTTGTTGACAAAGTCAAAGTCGGCCTGCACAATCCACCAAGCTCTTTACCTACTCTCCGTTAGTCCGCGAGGCAGTGCATGGGTGGTAAACCTTGGTCTTCTAAGTTAGGTGTATGTACTTAATCATAAATTTTAAAATTTCATAGAATAAAGAATAAGTGATGATGCCCAAACACTTCTTGACCTTATTGATTTGACTAGCCATACATGAGAAAATTAGAACACCACTTTGCAAACTGTGCCAAGCAAACTAAGAATTTATTTCATGGCTGCACTATGTTATCGACCGAACTAACTGGCCAAACTGGAATTTAACATTTGAAAACTTGATTTATATTGAAAATTTGTGACAAGTTGAGGTATCTAAAATAAAATCAACTGATTAGAAATTGTTAACTTAATTTGTTGTACCACTTTCCTGAAACAAGTCGTGTTTTCAATTTTTGTTTTCAATTTTTGTTTTTATTTTGCATATGTCCATTGCATTCATGTAGTTGCATTAGAACCATAACAAACTGCATTTGGATTTTGTGGGTAGTATCCACTGAAAACCCTCACGAGACACCACTCGTCCTACTAGGGACACCTAGAGGTTTAACGGCTTGTTGCATACGCTCAATGCAATCGTGTTTCCTACGAAAGTGTGACCTATCTAGTTAGTTTTTAATTTTTGTTTTACTCGAGGACAAGTAAAAGATAAGTGTGGGGGTATTTGATTAACATAGAAATGTGTTTATTTTATGCTCTTATATCTTATCTTTTGCATATAAATAAATATTACTTGGGTATTATTTTGTCACTTTTACAGATATTCCAACCCAGCCCGTATGCAACCAGAAAAGTAGAGAAATGGAAATCAGATTGCTATATACTTACATTTTGAAGATTGTAGATGAAGATCCCACATCTAGTTGCTGTTGGACAAGTAAATGATTGATAAAAAGGCCATGCACATCTCAAATCAAGGGAGGCTTGTCTAAGAACTAAGAGGAAAAGAAGAAAGGCCAAAAATTTAATAGATTTAACTAAGGCCCATTTGAAATTCTCATTGTAAACTCTTGTGTAAATTCCCTAAGGTCCATCTATCATTGTATTAGGGTTAGGGTTAGGGTTTGGTTATCCCCTATATACACCCTTGTAGTATCATTGTAGCCACGATCCTATCTCATTATTCTGTATTCTATTCTCCATTAATAAAAGTTCTACTTTTTACTATTTCTGCATTTTTCTTTCTTAGCAATCGGTGTTGTCTTCACAATTAGTTTTGGAAGAGCACCAATTGTATTTTACATTTTTTTGTTAGTGATTAGTTGTTTGATTATTTTCAACGACAATCCTAATTTACTTTTTGTTGTTCTTCTTATTCTGCACTTTTATTTTCTGCATTGTTGTTCTTGTTTTGCAATTTACTTTCTTTAGTGATTAATCGTTGATTAGATTCAATGATAATCCTAAGTTCGCAATTTCAATTTGTTTTTATTTCAACAAAATCTCCAGGCTTCGTCTAACTCGCCCAAGAGATTAAATAAATAGTTTGATTTTAATTACACCTCCCTGGGTTCGACCTGTATGCTACACACCTGTATGCTTGCAGAATTTAATTTAAATGTCGCGCTTTTCTGACTCATAGATTAGCGACGATCAAGTTTTTGGCACCGTTGCCGGGGAGGTAACAATTGAATTTTATTATTTATTTAATTTCTGATTCGTGTTAGTTTTTTTTCTTTTTGTTTGATTTTGTAAAAAAAAAAATCTTGCTAAATTTTCTTTTATTTTCCTATTGTTTTCTTGTAGATATATATAGATAAAAATCTTGATTAGTTGATTGTGTATCACATATTGATATCATAATCTCTAAGACAAGAAAAAAAAGCTTGCCACTTTTTCTTTTAATTTTCTTTCTTTTTTTCCATTTATTTCTTTCCTTTTTTTTTATTTTGCATTTCTTCCAATCTAATTCCTTCAAGAAGAAAAAAAATATATACAAAAAAAAGAAAGTTGCTAATTTTTCTTCAATTTCTTTCCATCTTTCTACCGCCTTGCTGATTTTCACATTTTTCTTTTCCCTTTCCTTTTCTTTTTATTTGTTTCCATCTATTGTCTACAACTTTCAAAAAAAAAAAACTTTTGCAATTTCTTCTCTGTCTACTTTGATTTCTATCTTGTTTTTGTCTGCTTTTATTTCTTTCCTCAATTTCTTCTACCCTTCCTCTCTACTCAAAAAACCTTGCTTTTTTTTCTCTTATATCCTTCCTCTTTTAATTCTTTTTCCTTTTTTGTTTGGGTTTTTACCATTCATTTCTTTCCCTTTCTTCTTGTTCAAATTTTCATAAAAAAAACTTGCATTCTTTTTTTTTCTTTCCAATTGCATTTCTCATTCACCTCCTACAATCTCTCTTTCCATTTTTTTCCATTTATTTCTTTCCGGCTCTCTCCTTCATTGAAAAAAAAACAACTTTCAATTTTCCTTTATTCTTTCCATCTTTCCACTTTCTTTCCATCTTTCCACTTTCTTTCCAATCATCTACATTCTTTTTCTTTTTACAAACTTCAAAAAAAAAAATCCTCTTTTGCAAAAAAAATTCCTTTCTTCTTTTGTCTTTCTTGTTCTCAATACATTTGATTTCTTTTCTTCTCTTACAAATTCCCTTTCTTTTCAAAAAAAAATCCTCTTCTATTTTTACAACAATAAACAAAAGAAAAGAAATTCTTTCTGTTTTTGTCTTCTCTTTTATTGCTTTCCCTTCTCAATTTCTTTTCCAAATCTTTTACAATTACTTTCCTTCCTTCCTTTACAATTCTCTTTCTTTCCTGAAACCTCTCTTCCCATTTTTTTTTTTTTTGTCATTTGTTTCTTTCCTATTTGTCCACTTTTTCAACAATAATAGAAAAAGGGAAGGTCATAAAAAGATTCATTCTTTATTTGTTTTCAATTATTTTTCCCTGCTTCATTTCTTCCCTCTGATCAAATACCCCCACACATATTTTCGTTTTTTTTCTTTCTTTTCATTTTCATCCGTTTTAATAGGACCATCATGCATTTTAGACTGTAGTAACATGACATTTTTTTTTGAAATACGACTCATTTTCAATTGATACAACAAAATAAGTTTACAATTTTTAGCCAGTTGATAGTATTTTTCTCTCTCAGCTAAATTCGAATTTGAAATATAATGAAAAGTTTAATTTTGAGGGATAATAGTGTAACCGGTACATAGGGAGATTCTTAGGTGATGGCCATGAAATCTATTCTATATTGTAGACTTTGTTTAAATAAGTGGAGGACTTAAAATACTTATATTGGCTTTTCGAATCTTTAAAACTAAGTTGTGTTAAGTTGAATTCGCGTAACTCTCTTTTGTGCTTATAATTTCAATAATAATAATAGTAATCTAAGGGTATCCAACATTGCTTGTATATCAAGCGTTGGTGTGCAAACCCGCCAAGCTCTATCCGACATGTTGTTGACAAAGTCAGCGTTGGAATATCTTGGTCTCATTTTATGAGATTGGACACCTAAGGATTACCGACACGTTGTTGACAAAGTCAAAGTCGGCCTGCACAATCCGCCAAGCTCTTTACCTACTCTCCGTTAGTCCGCGAGGCAGTGCATGGGTGGTAAACCTTGGTCTTCTAAGTTAGGTGTATGTACTTAATCATAAATTTTAAAATTTCATAGAATAAAGAATAAGCGATGATGCCCAAACACTTCTTGACCTTATTGATTTGACTAGCCATACATGAGAAAATTAGAACACCACTTTGCAAACTGTGCCAAGCAAACTAAGAATTTATTTCATGGCTGCACTATGTTGTCGACCGAACTAACTGGCCAAACTGGAATTTAACATTTGAAAACTTGATTTATATTGAAAATTTGTGACAAGTTGAGGTATCTAAAATAAAATCAACTGATTAGAAATTGTTAACTTAATTTGTTGTACCACTTTCCTGAAACAAGTTGTGTTTTCAATTTTTGTTTTCAATTTTTGTTTTTATTTTGCATACGTCCATTGCATTCATGTAGTTGCATTAGAACCATAACAAACTGCATTTGGATTTTGTGGGTAGTATCCGCTGAAAACCCTCACGAGACACCACTCGTCCTACTAGGGACACCTAGAGGTTTAACGGCTTGTTGCATACGCTCAATGCAATCGTGTTTCCTACGAAAGTGTGACCTATCTAGTTAGTTTTTAATTTTTGTTTTACTCGAGGACGAGTAAAAGATAAGTGTGGGGGTATTTGATTAACATAGAAATGTGTTTATTTTATGCTCTTATATCTTATCTTTTGTATATAAATAAATATTACTTGGGTATTATTTTGTCACTTTTACAGATATTCCAACCCAGCCCGCATGCAACCAGAAAAGTAGAGAAATGGAGATCAGATTGCTATATACTTACATTTTGAAGAATTGTAGATGAAGATCCCACATCTAATTGCTGTTGGACAAGTAAATGATTGATAAAAAGGTCATGCACATCTCAAATCAAGGGAGGCTTGTCTAAGAACTAAGAGGAAAAGAAGAAAGGCAAAAAATTTAATAGATTTAACTAAGGCCCATTTGAAATTCTCATTGTAAACTCTTGTGTAAATTCCCTAAGGTCCATCTATCATTGTATTAGGGTTAGGGTTAGGGTTTGGTTATCCCCTATATATACCCTTGTAGTATCATTGTAGCCACGATCCTATCTCGTTATTCTGTATTCTATTCTCCATTAATAAAAGTTCTTCTTTTTACTATTTCTGCATTTTTCTTTCTTAGCAATCGGTGTTGTCTTCACAATTAGTTTTGGAAGAGCACCAATTGTATTTTACATTTTTTTGTTAGTGATTAGTCGTTTGATTAGTTTCAGTGACAATGCTAATTTACTTTTTGTTGTTCTTCTTATTCTGCACTTTTATTTTCTGCATTGTTGTTCTTGTTTTGCAATTTACTTTCTTTAGTGATTAATCGTTGATTAAATTCAACGATAATCCTAAGTTCGCAATTTCAATTTGTTTTTATTTCAACAAAATCTCCAGGCTTCGTCTAACTCGCCCAAGAGATTAAATAAATAATTTGATTTTAATTACACTTCCCTGGGTTCGACCTGTATGCTACACACCTGTATGCTTGCAGAATTTAATTTAAATGTCGCGCTTTTCTGACTCATAGATTAGCGACGATCACCCAATGTTCAAAAATATGCAGATAAAGGAGATTACAAATATTGAGCCGCACGAGGCTAAGCTTTTAGAGACATTTCAATATTTATCAAGAAGATCCACAATAGGAAAAGCTGCAGAAAATAAATAAAAAAAAGAAAACGTGGTCGGATGGAAGAACAAGAGGAAAATTTTGATAGCGACATGGCTACCAGAATTTTTAACTGTCATATTAAAGAGCTGGAAGACACGATTAAAGATTTAAAACAAGAGCTAAAGAAAGAAATAAACTTGAGAAGAAAAGCGGAAGATGAGCTTTTCAAACTAAGGAAGCAGCTCAAAAAACAAAAAAAGAAATCTGAAAATGATAAAATAGAAGGTAGAGGAGATTTAGAAGCAACACTGGATGATTCACTAGTCATAGCTGAATTTGAACGTCATGATAAAACAGAAATAGATTTGAATGTTGAATATGAAGAGGAAGAAAACAGGCAGGAAGCATTTCAATCGTTGATAAATCCTTTGTTGTGAACAAAGACGAGTTTGATAAAATAGAAAATAAAATAACACAAGGAACTGATACTAAATTTGACATAAACAATGGCAATTTTGAGCAGCAGAAGGAAACAATAGAAGACATTGTTCCTTCAGACTTTAAATTGGGTCTTACTCAAGCATTTGCAGCAGTACAAATCGATGAAAACAGTAACAAAAAAACATACCGACAAAGGATTAAAAAATTAGCCAAGAAACCATTAAGTGCCAAACAATCATCGTATGTTGCAAGACTAAAGGCAAAGAGTAGAATTAAGAAGAGGAATGTTGATTTTGAGTATTCTAATCAAGCAACCAAGAAAGCTAAGAAATCAAAAAGAAGAAAAAGGATAAACCATGCATAGGAAAAGAGGAAGAAATACAGCTTTCATTGGTGCCAAAAGATGAAGCAAAAAAGCAAAATAAAATATAAAAAAAAAACAAGATGAAAAACAACAAGAAGAAAATACAGATGATTCAGAGCCAATTCAAGTAGTAGAACCTACTTGGAAAGACCTACACTTGGCAAACTATAAGTGTGACAAGTCATCTAAATGACGATGAAGCAAAGGTTGTCAGGATTTTTTTTTTCAAATGCAATAGCTGAAGAAAAGTAAGATTTATAAAAAAAAATTCATTGTACAACATTCCAAAACTTAATATTTTATGGTTTTTTGTTTTTAAAATAAACAGCCCAGTTGCTTGGTGAGGTGATAATCTGTCATGGGGAGGATGTACTATCACAAAGGATATGATGATAGATTTGCTGAGAGGAACCCTCACAAATGGACTGGTAAACACATTTATGAACATATGTAAATATGATACTCAAGTTCATAACAAGCTGATACTTAAAATCCACAACTGTAATTGGATAAATACAGTTCTTAAGAAATTGATACCTACATACATGTAAAATTGATAAGCAGATATTAGAAATTATGTTTGACACTATACAGTAATAAAACTGATACCTTAATAGAAGCAAAACTTCTACCTATTATGAAACGACCGGAACTTCCCCATAAAGGAAAGCCCGGATTGAATTGAGAACACGACAAATCAGAACACAAACAGAATAACATTTCATTGCTTATTACAACAATTCCATCAGAATACAAGAATATAATAGAGTATAAATAAATCATATACATTTGATAAATATCAGAGATTTACAAATTACAAGGCAGCGGAAAATAATACAAAATACAACTAAAAGAGATAACCGGATACAGATCTTTCTGAATATCGTTCCAGCTGTAAACCAGGATCCTGTGTATATAATATCTGCAAAGCCGAACTAATAGCTGCCCATGTGGAAAATAAGGGCACCAGAGTTTAGGTTAAAACAATAAACTCCAGGTCAGTCATGTGACTGGTGTAAGAACAAAAACAATTATTAATCTTTATTTTAAAGTTAGGTAAATCATGGGACCACGCCGTAAAACACGGAACGGGTTTCCTTCCAAGAATACCAGTGCATAAAAACAAACAGCGCCATGCTAAATAAAGAACAATGAAACTATTATAAGACCCAGGTCACATCACACAATGCAACGCAAGCCGAAGGATAGGGTTTTACCTTATAATAGCCAAATAATGCTTGATACACGAAATTTAATCTTTTATTATTACTATAAGTAAAGAAAACAACTTCAAATATAAATGTATCAATCATAGACGACATAGCATCCCATGCTACTATGTCGCCATACTAGGCTCTACAATCAAAATCGCAAAATGTCGTATTGGATATTGGATTCCATCTACGAACCAAGGCAAAGGATCGTCCTTACCGCTTTGAGACTCTCAAGCCCGAGCCTCAGGACCCAGACACAGGTGGGCCCTTGGAGCGTCAGGGCCGGTCCACATGGAGTGGATTAAAATGCCCGAACAATGCGTTTCCCCGCCCTATGGGCGTAAATCTTGTATGTATAAAGACCATACTACCCATCGGCCCCGCAGTGCCAATATATCTGAGGCGCCTCGCTATCCATCATCCACATAAGTAAAATGTCGGGGCGTGCAAAACTCTGACACCACTCCTAGCTAGAAGGAAACACAAGTCCTCCCTGAGGTACTCTCCTGTTTCTGGTTCACACCAGGGTGTGAGGCTCGCGAATTAACGCTACACAAAGCTATGTTATATTAAAGCCGTGCTTTGGTCATCAACCACAAGACTCTGCTTTTCAACAGAAGCCTTGATCATTTGCATCTCAGCATGCCACACAGGCAATTCACGCTATGCAACCGATGACTATCAATCACACAGAATGAAATCCGATGTTAGACACACATCCATTTACAAGTTCATTCTGGGTCTAAATGAAACCGGAGGCATCTTATTCCTCGTCCCATATGTTCAATACAGGAGAGAGGCCCTCGCATATCTGGTCGATCTCCAAGTACGTCTAGACGATCACCACTTATTACCTTGTCTTGGGTGTACAGCCCAATCAAGACATCAGTAATCATCCAAACGATGTGAAGACCTTTGGTCTTCAACCACCGTCTTCATCGTCGACTCATCGCCGATTCAGTTATTCAGAATGGGATAAACCCGGTCTTTCTGAATAACTTGCGTATATAATAAACAAGTGCTATAAAAACACAACATACGCTTTATTCCAATACTGAATATTCTTTTATTTAAATATTCATATCCCTTGGGCAATGTTCCAATTAATTTTATCAAAGACAAATTCTTTAAATTTATTCTTTAATCTTCCTTTGGATATCAATTCAAACCAAATTAAGCTTTATCCAAACTAGTCGGGATTAGCGAACCTTACCGAAGTAATCATTTGTTTTATTTCCCAATCCCAACCTATTCTTCCCATGGAGCGAAACTTGTAGTACTCCATATCTAACACCACGGGGTTATCGGTAAATTCAATTACCATTTCACGTTCAAATCTAATTAAAGATTCAACTATCGCTTGGAGCAAAACTGGCGATACTCCATTCTCGATCATTTCTTAAATTTGATAATTTTAGTTATCAGATTCACAATTCAATCTAATCAAAGATTCCATCAAACTCTACTTTAGTTTTAATTTAATGAAATCATTAGTTAATGATTTTCATCAAAGTTAAGAAATTAATATTATCCTTAACTGGGTTAAAGAACTAATGTCATTTAAAACACAGCTCACGATAAACCCAAAATCTCATTCCATTAATAATGGAATTTTCATGGAAAACGGATTGATATATATAATCGATATAAACTTCCATATCCAACTGATAATATAAATGGAATAACGGCAAAGCCTTTTAAATTCCATACATATTAACAGTCTTCCTCTATAGAAGCTCACTTCAATTATTACCAAATCGAATTCCATTCAATTGCAATTTAATATGTTAAATTGGAAAACTTTACTTTGGAAAATCTCCTTTAAATCTTAATAAAAGATTTATAAATTCCAAACCACATTTCACTGTAGATCGGGTTAAAGAACGAATGTCGCTAAAAACACAGTTCACGATAAACCCAATTCACATTCCATTTTATTCCAGTTATTAAATATAATTGGATACTCTAAAATCTTAATTAAAAGATTTATTCTCTTCGCATGGGGTTCAAGGAAAGTGTTACTGAAAACACCGTTCACAACAAACCCCAAAATCCAATTCTTTTATTCCATTCCAAATAAATATTAATTAATTGGAAAATTTCACTAAATCTATATAAAAAGATTTATTCTTTCCTCAACTGGGTTTAAGAACAGTGTAAGTGAAGACACTGTTCACGAAAACACAAAATCCCATTTGATATTAAATACAAGGCTCTGAATAGAAAATATATCGGTTTATACTCAATATCAAATTTTGAACTCAACAAATATCGTATTGGAATAACGATATATATATATATATATATATATATATATATATATATATATATATAGGGGAGGGTTCCTCTACACCTCTTATTTTGCACGTGAACTCTGCCCCTTAATCTGCACCACCCATTTCCCCACTCATTCTCTCTCTTCCCACTAAGAAATAATATTGAAATGGGAAGAGAGAGAATGAGTGGGGAAATAGGTGGTGGAGATTAAGGGAAAGAGTTCACGTGCAAAATAAGAGATGTAGCGGAACGCTCCTCATATATATATATATATATATATATATATATATATATATATTCCAAATTCCTCCACAATGTCCGTCTAATCACGGAATCCAATATCGAAATATCTTGAAGATAATTTCGATTCAAAACCATTCAAATTCATATATTGGAAATTCTTGTTATTTTTAAAACCACTTCAAATCCAATTTACTTATTTAAAAATAATTGGATTATAATTCTAGTTAATAACTAGTTCATTTCGATAAAATATTTTTTTATCTTTTTAAATATGGAATTTTTCATCCCAATTCTTTCCAAATCATTTATTATGATTTTACACAAATTATTGCTATTTTTAATAATTTTATCTAGCCCCGTACAGTCGATTTCCATAAACAGCCATCGAACTGCACTTACAACGACCTTTTCCAAATTTGATTTGGACATAATTCCAAATCCAACCATTAGATTCCAAATCCAACCATTAGATTCCAAATTTCTTGTATTCATTAGAAAATTCTTTTCGATGCAAACCCAACGGTTCTGGTTTTAGGAGAATCTGATAGTCGGATCTCCCATAATGTCCATTCAAAGTCAATGGTCGAAATTCACGAACTACCGCGGCGCGGCGCGTTCTATTCAGGCCATTATACATATAATATATATTATATATATTTCGTCGACTTCCATTTAAAACTTATTTTATAAATCGTTTTCAAAACGATTTCAACTTCATATTCAATTTCAAATCAAAATTGAACATTCCATATCATCAATATATAAATGATAGTATTTTCAAACATTAGATTTTGAAATCTCTTCCTTTTCGATATTCATTATAAAAATGAATAAAATCGATATAAATATCATTCACGTCAAAATGGCGTTAATCTAATCAACATGGCTTTATATATTTAATTATTTTCATGTCCATCCCACATCGGACATCAAAATCACATTTTGATCTTTTACTGAATATTATTTTAAAATATTCATTATTTTAAAATACTCGTTATTTTAAAATATTCATTCTTTTTGAACTGGAATCAGACACGGTCAATTACCATATAATGTTATGTATATGGATTTCATACAACACATGTATTGAACAACAACAATAAACAATCAACCATCATCCAAAGTGCATTCTACACTGTATAAGCATTAAATATAAATATGTAGCGCGTACAACAGTCTGTCAACCTATCGATTGACATACAACTAAACAGTTGGGATTAATGTACGTCAAATATCATCCCAACACCTGTGTGGGGTTTCAATCCTCAAATCCAGAATTTATTTGTGCAGTTTGGCAATGTATAAAGTTTATAGTCCCAATCCATATCAGTCAAATAAGTGTACATAAACAAATCATCCGATTTGTAAATGAATATTTATTTTACTCCTATACACATTAAAAATTATATTTTTAACGTTAAAATATCTATTCAACACATGAATATTCTATTCAGTTCATTTATACAATAAAAATGATATTTTTATTGTTCTAATATATTTTAGAAAATTTTGGTGGCATAACGTCACGATACTAGAAATGGGATAAGGTCTAGCCTTATCCCTCGCCTATTATATCAATTTGTTTCACACCCCAAATAATAATAGCGCATGTCATGCACAAACCAAATTATATCAATTCGTTTCACACCCTAAACCAATATTCAAACAAATACATCAATCAACACAAACAACCAAACAAGACGTCCATGGTCTGTGGACGACGGGAAACAGTTCATATATGCAGTTACATAATAAATAACTTTATAAAGAAAATTTCAGTGAGGAGTTCTTACCTTTGGGATCCACTCCTCCATGCTTATTCTAAATTTCCGAACCGTTTGGATTTGCCCGAAATTCCAACGTAGTCCTCTCTACGCTGTTCATATTAAAAATCACATTTTTACATCGCTATTATATAAATAAAAATCGTATTTTTATTTCTACTTCATATATATAAAAATTGAATTTTCATATCGTTAAAAACATATTTTTATATCGTTATTATATAAATAAAAATCGAATTTTTTTTAATATTGCTAATATATATGTATATCATATTTTTCTTCTAAAATAATATATATAAAGATCGTATTTTTATATGACTAAAAATCATATTTTTATATTCTAAAAATTTTAACTTTATATTATTAAAAATCAAATCCTTATTTAAATTAAAAATCAAAGCTCTGTTCTATTTAAAAATCAAAGCTTTATTCTATTCCATGGAAAGAATTCACAAAACAAGAAAAACAATGCTTTTAAATTAAAAAAAAATTACTCACATTTTTGGTGAAAGAACGCATCTTTGGTCGAAGAAGAGCACAATGGCGACGCTAGGTGGCAAGGTGGGGTGTCGTCAGGTGCTGGAGGTAGGTGGTATGGGGCCTGGAAGGTCGGGGCAGGCGGTGGTTACGGCGGAGGGTAGTGGGTTTAGGTTCTTTGGGGGTACTGCACTCGATTTGGGGGAGGAGGGAGGCGGTGGTGCAGTGGAGGAAGTGGCGGAGGTCGACGGCTGGCCGGAGGGGAGGGGAGGTGGCGTACGATTGACGGTGGCGGCGGCGTCACGCTGTAGTTTTTTTTTTCTCCTGAGATCGACGGGTTTGGGGAAGAAAGGAGGAATTGACCACGGGATGTTCGTTTGACCTTGGGTTGGTAGAGGATAGGATTATATATATTATTTTTAATTTCTATAAAATGCAGGTTTTTAATTCAAATTCCAAACAAGACCCAACGACTGTCGCCTCTAGCTAATTACCCCCATTCCGAACGTAATGGGATATGTTTCGCAAGCCAATTCGACTGTTATGACCAGTTTTCGCTGAAATTAAAATATAAATCATATGGAATTTTAAACATACATTTCAATTTACTGGGGTCCCATACTAACTCTAAAAATTCCAAAAAAAATTATCTGGCTATGTTTTGATGATATGGTCCTAATAAAACTAATTTCTTTAAATTTGAAGACCGTTTGGAAAATGGTCATTTTCTGGTCGATCCAAATTGACTAAAACTGTCAAATTACGTTTTCTTTTGCCTCACTCACATATTGATTCCAAAAATTATGAATTTTGGAATCCAGCAATGATTTGACATCTCGGATCCAACAAAAGTGGTTTCGTTGAAAACGGAGGTCATTTGTAAATTGGTTATTTTTACGGGCTTATTTCCATAGCGACTATTTTGAATTTTCAACCGGACATTACTTTTTATTCCCGCTATGAAATTTTGATTTTTCGGATCCGTTGAAAAGATTTTTCAAATAGATTCTAATATTTTTGATTTCACTAAAATCAGGTTTATTTTGAATCCTATACATTTATTTGAAATTTAAAATTGAATTTTCAAACTACCGCGCCATTTTCAATTCCTTTTATAATTAAAAAATATATTTGTATTCTAACTTTGATTCAAATAAATATATACGTTCTAATTCTATTCAAAATAAATTTCTCGTCATTATTATTTAAAATAAATCATTTTAGATATTCAAAATTCATTAAAATTGCCAAAATAAAAATTTTAAATTGGTTCTGATTTTTCGGGTTGTTACAATCTCCCCCATTTAAAATCTTTTCGTCCTCGAAAAGGAACAGAGCTGAAAGTTGTTTTACTAATCCACTCAACTTTCATTCTGGCTTTCATTCTTCAATTGTTCAGTTATTTAGAATTTCTAATTTCTCAAAAATTTGGCTAACACCCTAAATTTTCAAAAAAAACCGCCATAACCTCCTTTGTACGGGGAGCATCGGGAAAATCCCCAAACCGCCACACAGCCCCTCTCATCTCAAAAAGAAAAGGAAAAAGCCAAGCGGCTAGCCAATCGGCTCATAAAATCATCCAAACCCAATAAATTAGTAAACATGTATACAATTTTATTCCTCTTCTCTAGCCACCTTGCTATGACATGTTCAATGTATATACATGTATATGCATGCAATTTCAAACAATTTTCAGTTCAGTCCAACATTTGATACAATTTGGCTAAATGGTTCAAATTTTAATTAATCAACCAATAATCAAACAACACAACCAGCAATCAATTAGTTGGTTATCGTTTCAAATTCATAATTTATATATATATATATATAAATTCATTTTTGATGCCAAATCAGAACAATAGACCTTATCTAGTTTTGGTTCTCACACCAGTAATTTGGGAATATATAGAAATCGCACTTTCGAAACTCAAACACAAATACTGATGATGTCCGGACATCACCAGAATTATCCCCGAGCGACTAGAGTGTGATTCTATATCTACCCAGTATATTTGAAGCTTCGAATACACGTTAATTACACATATATTCAAAATCTCCATATACTCGATTGTCCAAATTAATCTAAAATAAAATATTCAAATACGTATGAAACGGTTTAAATTTTCAAAACAAAATTTGTTTTCACCTTTATTTTAAAAACAACACTCTTCCGACTCATTCTAGGATATTACTGATCCCATCTCTAACGAGTCATTCACATTGGATATTACTAATCCAATGAATTCTTTCGTTCGGTTCTAATGTGTCTTATTCTCGAGCTCTGTAAACCAAAGCTCTGATACCAAAATGAAACGACCCAAACTTCCTTGTAAAGGAAAGCCTGGAATTGAGAACACGACAAATCAGAACACAAACATAAGAACATTTCATTGCTTATTACCAACAATTCCATCAGAATACAGGAATATAACAGAGTATGAATAAATCATATACATTTGATAAATATCAAAGATTTACAAATTACAATACAGCGGAAAATAATACAAAACACAAATGAAAGAGATAACCAGATACAAAGCTTTCCGAATATCGTTCCAGCTATAAACCAGGATCCTGTGTATATAATATATGCAAAACCCAACTACTAGCTGCCCGTGTGGAAAATAAGGGCACCCAGAGTTTAGGTTAAAACAATAAACTCCAGGTCAGTCATGTGACTGGTGTGAGAACTAAAACAGTTATTAATCTTTATTTTAAAGTTAGGTAAATCAAGGGACCACGTCGTATAACACGAAACAGATTTCCTTCTAAGAATACCAGTGCATAAAAACAAATAGCGCCATGCTAAATAAAGAACAATGAAGCTATTATAAGACCCAACTCCCATCACACAATGTAACGCAAGCCGGAGGATAGGGTTTTACCTTATAATAGCCAAATAATGCTTGATACGCGAAATTTAATCTTTTATTATTACTATAAGTGCAGAAAACAACTTCAAATATAAATGTATCAATCATAGACGGCATAGCATCCCATGCTACTATGTCTCCATACTAGGCTTTACAATCAAAATCGCAAAATGTCGCATTGGAAATTGGATTCCATCTGCGAACCAAGGCAAGGGATCGTCCTTACCGCTTCGAGACTCTCTATCCCGAGCCTCAGGACCCAGACACAGGTGGGCCCTTGGAACGTCAGGGCCGGTCCACACGGAGTGGATTAAAATGCCTGAACAATGCGTTTCCTCGCCCTATGGGGCGTAAATCTGGTCTGTATAAAGACTATACTATCCATCAGCCCTATAGTGCTGATATATTCGAGGCGCCTCGTTGTCCATCATCCACAAAAGTAAAATGTTAGGGCGTGCAAAACCCTGACACCACTCCTAGCTTGAAGGAAACGCATGTCCTCCTTGAGGTCCTCTCCCGTTTCTGGTTCACACCGGGGTGTAAGGCTCGCGAACTAACGCTACACAAAGCTATGCTATATTAAAGTCGTGCTTTGATCATCAACCACAAGACTCCGCTTTTCAATTGAAGCCTTGATCATTTGCATCTCAACATCCCACACAGGCAATTCACGCTATGCAACTGATGTCTATCAATCACACAGAATGAAATCCAATGTCAGACACACATCCATTTACAAGTTCATTTTGGGTCTGAATGAAACCGGAGGCACCTTATTCCTCGTCCCATATGTGCAATACAGGAAAGAGGCCCTCGCATATCCTTGGACGATCACCACTTATTACCTTGTCTTGGGTGTACAGCCCAATCAAGACATCAGTAATCATCCAAACAATGTGAAGACCTCCGGTCTTCAACCACTGTCTTTATCATCGACTCATCGCCGATTCAGTTATTCATAATGGGATAAACCCGGTCTTTCAGAATAACTCACGTATATAATAAACAAGTGCTATAAAAACACAACATACGCCTCATTCCAATTCTGAATATTCTTTTATTTAAATATTCATATCCCTTAGGCAATGTTCCCAATAATTTTATCAAAGATCAATTCTTTAAATTTATTCTTTAATCTTCCTTTGGATATCAATTCAAACCAAATTAAGGTTTATCTAAATTAGTCGGGATTAGCGAACCTTACCGAAGTAATCATTTGTTTTATTTCCCAATCCCAACCCATTCATCCTATGGAGAAAAACTGGTAGTACTCCATGTCTAACACCACGGGGTTATCAGTAAATTCAATTACCATTTCACGTTCAAATCTAATTAAAGATTCGATTATCGCTTGGAGCAAAACTGGTGATACTCCATTCTCGATCATTTCTTGAATTCGATAATTTTAGTTATCAGATTCACAATTCAATCTAATTAAAGATTCCATTAAACTCTACTTCAATTTAATTTCCAGAAATAATTAGTTAATGATTTTCTTCAAAGTTTAGAAATTAATCTTATCTTTAACTGGGTCAAAGAACTAATGTCATTTAAAACACAGCTCACGATAAACCCAAAATCTCATTCCATTAACAATGGAATTTTCATGGAAAACAGATCGATATAAACTTCCATGTCCAACCGATAATATAAATGGAATAATGGAAAAGCCTTTTAAATTCCATACATATTAACAGTCTTCCTCTATAGAAGCTCACTTCGATTATTACCAAATCGAATTCCATTCAGTTCCAATTTAATATGTTAAATTGGAAAACTTTACTTTGGAAAATCTCCTTTAAATCTTAACAAAAGATTTATAAATTCCAAACCACATTTCACTATAGATCGGGTTAAAGAACGAATGTCACTAAAAACACAGTTCACAATAAAACCAATTCACATTCCATTTTATTTTAATTATTCAATTTAATTGGAAACTCTAAAAATCTTAATTAAATGATTTATTCTCTTCACATAGGGTTCAAGAACAATGTTACTGAAGGCACCATTCACAACAAACTCCAAAATCCTATTCTTTTATTCCATTCCAATTAAATATTAATTAATTGGAAAATTTCACTAAATCTATATAAAAAGATTTATTCTTTTCTCAACCGGGTTTAAGAACAGTGTTAGCGAAGACACCGTTCACGACAAACCCAAAATCCCATTTGATATTAAATACAATGCTCTGAATAGAAAATATTTCAGCTTATATTCAATATCAAATTCTGAATTCAACAAATATCATATTGGAATAACAATATATAAATATATATATTCCAAATTCCTCCACAATGACCGTCTAATCACGGAATCCAATATCGAAATATCCTGAAGATAATTTCGATTCAAATCCATTCCAATTTATATATTGGAAATTCTTGTTATTCTTAAAACCACTTCAAATCCAATTTATTTATTTAAAAATAATTGGATTATAATTCTAGTTAATAACTAGTTCATTTCGATAAAATATATTTTTATCTTTTCAAATATGGAATTTTTAATCCCAATTCTTCCAAATCATTTATTATGATATTACACAAATTATCGCTATTTTTAATAATTTTATCAAGGCCCGTACAGTCGATTTCCATAAACGACCATCGAACTGCACTTACAGCGACCTTTTCAAATTTGATTTGGAAATAATTCCAAATACACTGTTAGATTCCAAATTTATTGTATTCATTGGAAAGCTCTTTTCGATACGAACCCAACGGTTCCGGTTTTAGGAGAATCCGATGGTCGGATCTCCCGTAATGTCCATTCGAAGTCAATGGTCGAAATTCGCGAACTGCCGCGGCGTGGCGTGTTCTATTCAGGCCATTATATATATATTATATATATTTCGTCGACTTCTATCTAAAACGTATTTTATAAATCGTTTTAAATTCGTTTTCAAAACGATTTCAACTTCATATTCAATTTAAAATCAAAATTGAACATTCTATATCATCGATATATAAGTGATAGTATTTTCAAACATTAGATTTTGTAATCTCTTCCTTTTCGATATTCATTATAAAAATGAATAAAATCGATATAAATATCATTCACGTCAAAATGGCGTTAATCTAATCAACACGACTTTATATATTTAATTATTTTTGTGTCCATCCCAAATCGGATATCAAAATCACATTTTGATCTTCTACTGAATATTATTTTAAAATATTCATTATTTTAAAATATTCGTTATTTTAAAATATTCATCCTTTCTGAACTGGAATCAGACACGGTCAATTACCATATAATGTTATTTATATGGATTTCATACAACACATGTATCGAACAACAATGATAAACAATCAACCATCATCCAAAGTGCATTCTATACTGTATAAGCATTAAATATAAATATTTAGCGCTTACAACAGTCTGTCAATCTATCGATTGACATACAACTAAACAGTTGGGACTAGTGTACATCAAATATCATCCCAACACCCGTGTGGGGTTTCAATCCACAAACACAGAATTTATTTGTGTAGTTAGGCGATGTGTAAAATTTATCGTCCTAATCCATATTAGTCAAATAAGTGTACGTAAACAAATCGTCTGATTTATAAATGAATATTTATTTTATTCCTATACACGTTAAAAATTATATTTTTAAGGATAAAATATTTATTCAACACATGAATATTCTATTCAGTTCATTTATACAATAAAAATGATATTTTTATTGTTGTAATATATTTTAGAAAATTTTGGCGGCTTAACGGCCGATACTAGAAATGGGACACTACAACAAAATAATATATTTATAACGCCATTTAATAACACGTTATGCTGAACTGTTATTATTTACATTTAATTGTTTAGTTTCCAAGTCATTTTGTTTTATCCATACTGCGTAACGCTCACATTTTCTAACCCTCATTGTGTCTCCCTCCAACATTGTGAATTCTTTTCCCCTTCCCTCCAAAATAATTTCGCTTCTCTCCTACAAGCAGCGGTTCATTCCTTACGAAACCCTAATTTTCGATTTCGATTTGGTAAGCCGTGTTCTCCGTATCCCCACAACTGGATCTCAACATCTTCTTCAACCTACCCATCAATTTTATTATTTAGGGTACCCTCATTTGTTTTTTTGGTTGTTTAAATTCCATCACATCATTCTGTATTTTATCCTTTTAGTCTCCTCTACATGCTTGTGTTGCTTGCTCTTTGAAACCGTCAGTTGAATGGATAGTCGCATCAGATCTTCAGATCTGGAAGATGAAAGTGCACATGGGGTAAAGACTTCGTTAGTACTTTTATTAATTGCTTTGATCAATTTTTTTGTCAGAAGTTTAACCTATATTTTTCAAGCAGACACCGGAAGCTCATGCAAAGGCATGAGAAACTTTAAAGGTAATAGTTACGGTTACTTATTATGAAGTTTATTGCACAAAACTCCTATTTGAATGTATATGATATTGGCTGCAAAATTTGCTAGAGAAAAGGACTGGGAATGATATTTGCTAGTTACGGTTTCTTATAATGAACTTTAAAGGCATGGGAATGATATTGGCTGCAAAATTTGCTAGAGAAAATAAAATTCCATATTTGGGGATATGCCTAGGAATACAGATCTGTGTAATAGAAAATTCTAGATCTGTATGTACATTTTTTTAGATAAATTGGTACTTCCAATAGTTTATTTTAACATTCCTAAGAATAATTGGTTTCTTATGTGATTAAATTGGTACCTGAAGGCTTCCTCTTTCGAGCCGTTCCTCTGTTGTATGGATCCGAATAGGGCTAAAACGATGCAGAAATAACAAGAGTACTCAGGTGTTTTTTAGTCCTTTGACTCGGCAAATTTAGCTTTACATAGCAATGACTGGTTTGATGAGATATTTTACTTTATATAAAGGATAAAACATCGAATTTTCGTTTTCTAAGTAGCGACGTTTTTATCCTTTTGTTTTGTAATTTGCAGATTAGGTTTATTCTTTGTTTCCCAAGCCACCAGATTTAGAGGTCACTACACGATATTGTTTTTATATTTCCTTACCTTCCATACTCAAAAACCTTACAATTGGTAAATGATTCGTCTTTATTTTAACATTTTTAGTAGCAAAAGTTGCTTACTGTCCCAATTAGGCCTTTTATCATAGATTTTATTTTATTTTATTTGTATAAATAGACAACATACTAACTGTTACTGTTATGAGTATGAACTTATTAGCCTATCTATATTCGGTAAACAACGTATTAATTTTAAATTATATATGTTTCTTTATAATCTCAAAAAATAACCATATAGACAACCTTGGTCTTAAGTGTAAAAATAAAGAACTATATCATTGGATTTTTTAATTTAATTTTCTATATGGACCTTAGTATCAGATATAAAGCTCGCTATTTGTTCTAGGCATCATTTGATTTTAATACCAATGAAAGCAGTCATATATTGTGTTGTTACTGTTAATAAATTTTAATGTTCAGTGATAAATTTGTCAGATTTATGTTATTAGATTGTAGACATAGTCTTAGATATGCTACAATCAAATTATCGTAAACAATTTATTTCGTTTTTAAAACTCGAATCGTCAACCTCAGGTTTTTTATTTTTTTTATAACCATTTCAAAATTGCAAACATTTTTTGGAAGAGTGATCCTACACTATAAATTCATTAAATTATATTTGAAACCATATATCTCCATATGCGTTATCAACACTTAATAACATATACAAAACCATCCCATAGACGATTGACAGATAGAAGATACACGAAATGAATGGATAATATACATTAGTTAATAAAAATAAATTTTCTTGGAAGTGGAGAAACTCTGCATAGGTTTGTATGCCTTAAGATATAGACATCAAACTTGCAAAAATGTGCAGACATGAAGAAATTGACAGACCTATCTTTTTAAAAGTAGGCTAGGTAATACGAGTAGGTTGGAATTTCCAAGTAGGTTTGTTTAGTTGGAATGTGTTATCATTCTGATAATATATACTGTTGTTGCATATACTTTTGTTAGAGTCTATACATGTTCTGTACATTGTTTTTTTGTTGGTCATTTTAGGTAAAACAAAATTTAAAATAGCACTACCATAGCACTATGCATTCATGATTCAACTAACAGTTACTTGCTAAGCTATTTTATTTGTCAATATAAAAAAGAGTTCAGTTCTTCGTTTTTCAATTTTTTTTTAATGTTCATTTTCTAATAAAACATAATAGAGTTGTTGAATTTGCAAACATTGTTCTGGAAAAGTTCACAAATTACTAACTGTGTACTTAACTATAAGTTTCTTTTCATACTGAGAGAATTTTTTTAATGTTAACTTGATACATACGTACAATATATATACATTCAATATATATACGTATACATACATACATATGTATTTAAGTCAAATGTTTAAGTCAAATGTTTCTGGAGAAAAATATTACTAATTTTGATTATGAAAGAAATTTAAAGTGTACATCTAAGTATTTATGTGCTGTTAATGGAATTTTGGTTTTATAAAATGTGAAGTTGTAGATTCTCAATTATAGGGTTTTAGGTTAATACGGTCATAACGGTTCCATAAAACAGCTATTGGTATTCCTAGAACTATATCAGTACAATGTTATATTTTTTGATTTTGAAATTTGGCTTTTGAATATTTGATTCATGTATATTTGTCGAGTATTAGTCGGAAAAAAAAAACAATCTTAGTTGAATACAACAGTAATTTCTGTTCCTTTGAAATCCATATGGCATTGGAAATTTCCTTTGATGTGGTTTATTCATCAACTACTTATGCCTTACAAGTTTATACATAGTGATATAAATCTGAATAAATGCACTGACTAGAATAATATGAATACAATTAATTTTCTTTCCTTTTACGTATAATTTACTATCGAGTAAATGGGACCATCATATTTAACGTTGCTTGATTTCCTTGATTTAATCAGCGATTTGATTCATTATAATACATAGCCATCTTAGTGCATGACAATTCATTTTTTTCAATATTCCTTTTTTGTGTTTATATTGTTTTTGTACTATCAAATAGTCACATGCCCTATGCAACATTTTCTTGCCAAAATTCTTTATGTGCATAATCAAATATTGCTTACTTCTTTTATGATTAAACAAATATTTATGCTTAAACAAATAAAAAAGAAATCAACTTTGCTTCTATAAATTAGCATTTTATATTCCTTGCATTTACCATCATTGACTTTCCTGATATATGAAGTTTTGTACCAAGTTTTTAAATTCGTGTGTTTTATTTGCAGCCTAAACTAAATATTCAAAAAAGCCAAGTGTTGTTCTTTTTAATATTTTGGATTCTTGCAGTTTTTATAGTTCAGTAAGATTCTAATCTCAATTTATAGCTTGTATTATTTGTCTTAAAATCTTTGTTTCTCCTTTATGATATAGCAACTAAAGGAATATGTTATATTTTCTTTATTAATGTTGATCCGCGCAATTCTATGGAACAAAAAAAGTTTCAAATCATAACCTGACATGAATCAATTGTATAATGCGAAACTAGCAAACAATATGCTATTTTTCTATATAATTTTTTATTCAATCAATTCTATCGAACATGCCAAAATTCAAATGGAAACCATTATAATCTACATGAATTAGTTTTACCGTGCAAACCTCGGTTTGTTGATTTGCATTATAGACCTAAAGTTGGCTTCAACCAATTTTTGAAATTAAGCAGATGGTAATCTTTGCCATTTTATTCACCTTACTGCTAAGTCAATTGATTATGATAATTTTGTAAACTACTAGACTTATTTACCTAAATATGCATGAATTTCTTGGATGTATTTTGATATGCCTTTACTGTTTTACATGTGCGATTCAGAAGGATCCTTTATTACTAAATAAAGCTTATTTCTTTACAATTATAGGACATCAAGGTAAATTTGACTTCAAGCTAGATAATCAATGACGAAATTCATGCAATTATATTTGTACCTAAAAGATTCTTATTTAGCACACGATGGAAAATATTCTACTAACAAATGGTTGTTCGATTTGTTAAAAACTAAGGCAAAAAGTCTAATTAAATTATATGTGTTATTACAAGGGATCGGGTACCTTAAATCTTTACCTTCTTTATGTTTCTATGTAAAAAAATTTAAAAATATTTCCATTTTATATTGGGTCCAAAATGACATCCAGTGCTATTATAAAATACAACTTTTTATTGTAGGGAATGATCAAAAAACATTACAGCAACCTAGGAGTTTTGGTTGGAGCCCAGATTCATTTTGTATTTGGCAGCTAGAAACATTATGTGCTCTGCAATACGCATTTGAAAGGCATATGCATCTGAACTTTCTTTATGAAAATTAATTTCCAGGATTTCAGTGAATAAGTGGGTTGTGACTGGAAAACATTTCCACTGTTTACAAGAAGTAAGCAATGTACTTCCATTTGAACTTTCTTTGTTCAAATTTATGCACAGGTTTGTAGTACACTATGTGCTCTACAAAAGGATGGACTATGTGCTTTGCAAAAGGATGGACTATGTGCTTTGCAAAAGGATGGACTACAACTGCATTTCAATCAAAAAGATAGAGAATTACTTCCAGGTAACTAATAAAATGTACAATAATTGTTCTGATAACAATACATCAGTTGGTCTAGGCAAAGATTAATAAGCCACATGATTCAGACTTTGTTTGTCTACAGTAAGAATATTACTTATCATATATTCGTTAGTCACATATTAGGGTGTTTGTTTACAATCAGAAGTTTTTTGTTTAGTAGTTTTTACGAATTAATCAGCATTGAGTATGTTAATAAATATGTAAAAGTTTCTAAAACAGAAATTTTCAAAACCAATACCGAGCAAATAAATTTTTGTTGTAGGGATCAATTACTTCCAGGTAACTAATAAAAGGCACAATAATTGTAAGGATCTTGAGTATTAGAGTCCGGTATTGGTTTTGAAAGTTTTTTTTTCTTTTCTTTTAGGGATCAATTTCACTTGTAGATTGATCAATAGAATTGGGTGCGTAGACAGACTTGTTTACACTACTAAAAGATGTGAACAAATCCAGGCTTTTCAACGACACGTAAAGCCTCCACTCTAGAATTTTTAGATGGTGGGCGAACAAATAATGCCATCCTTGTCCATGCTTGAAGAAGTAGTGCAGGTACACTGTTAAAGCCACTTAAAATCCATGTTATAACGCATAGTGTTATTAAATACTCGCTGTTTCAACTTAACACGTTGTAAGCCTCGACCATTTCCATTGTGGAAAAGTTAGTCAATATGATGGAGATAGAACAACAGAAGCTATCACCAGTTTTATTAACAGCAATAAAGTATCGTCCGCTCAATCTGCTACCCCGGTCCAGACTGAGTATGAATCAGCGTAGACGAACTCTAAATTAAGGTACTTCATAAAAAAAATCTGGTATCATTGTAAATCTCATTTCGAATATATCGTGTGGTAGGCTAAATTGTTGAAAGTCTTGATTCCGGAAGGGTTTTAGGAAATTTGAGATTTTGGGATGTGATTTTATTGACATATGTATTTTTGTCATGTTTTTGAAATTTTGTTTAGTATTCTGGAATGGAAATATTTAAGGAGATGCATACGGTCTTGTTTGGGAACAATTTCATCCCATAACGACTAAAATTGTATCTTTTCATCGAATTGTAAAATCTAGTGATGACTGTATAGTTTAATTTGAAATTTTGATTAGTTATAAAAGATGAAAAAGAAATTGGCCTATACCTGATTGCAAAAGTCAGATGTGTTTTTTTATATTTTATTTTATTTTAAGGGGTGTAAAGCACATCAAAATCACTTAAATAACTTTTAGAGTGATTTCACTACTCATAGAGTCATAAGGTGGTGCCAAACACCAATCAAGTGCCATAATTTATCTTTTTAGCGCTATGTTCTTTCAGTCATAGTTTGTTATTTTTTGCACATCTATAAAATTTATACCAATTTTCCTTTTTGAAGTCACTCTTTCCATTGATAGCATTACTGCATTTCAGACATATGTAAGTTAAGATGCACCGAATTATGTAATGGAACTAGCAACAGCATCAGTGTGCAAAAGCCGAACCTTGTTTCATATAGTTTCAAATTTTTGATTTGTTTCTTGTAACTTCAATTATCCATTTGGTAACACAGGATTATTTTTGCTCATCTTTGGCTGTTTCACTCTGTTGCTGCACGAGGAAGATTCTCCTTGCCTGCTCCATCATTACCACATGACCGTCATGTATGAGTTCGTAACTTTTTTTTTTCATTTTTCATTTTATTTTTAAATGACTTCCTTTTTTCATATAGCTTGCAACTTATTCAATTCAACGTATTAACAGTGGGCACCTTGTTATGCTATTGTTGCAACACCATTGCTTATTGCATTTGAGCTACTTCTTTTCATTTATCTGGAGAGTCTATATGGTAATAACTTAATCAAGCAAAGACTTCACTTATGTCCATGCATGATATATTTAATGCATGTCCTGTGTGTATGGGATTGAATAACTGTGTGTATGGGATTGAATAAAGCACTGCTATTGAATTTCCAACATATTTGTCAGCTAACTTATGTTCTAAACATTTTAGTGTATGGCGGCCCTTCTGTGAATATAAAAATTGTTTTCCTCGGTTGTTAGCATTTGAATCGGTTATTCTTATCGACAATTTCAGGTATGGATTGTTTCATAATACATTTTATTTATGTAGACCTGTCAACAATTTTTTTTATTTGTAACATTATTATATATGCTTGAATGCTTCTCATTTGTTTACTGAATGCCTAAATTATTTCATTCATCATCAGTTACCGTAATTTCGAAAATTATTGTGCTGTAATGATTGCTGTAAATTATGGGCTGCATACTTATTCACTTGCACACTGGTATTAGGTAAGTGGGGGTATTGAAAGACTATGGATGTGTGTGTATTTAACATGAAAGTTTAATTGTATCTAATAATATGCGACTGTATGGTTGGTGGCTGTTTTTGTGCAAGACTATGGTTGGTGGCTGCTGTTTTTGTGCAAGACTATGGTTTTTGCTTCTATGCTCGTCTTTATTAAAAAACTATATTGTTTTTCTGTGCTCAGGTTTTACAATAGTGATCCCTGCCTCGCTTTTGTTTTGTGCGCGCTAACAGGTACGTTCCAATTTCTAGCTTTCTTCAAATTGAAAGTTCAACTTTTGTCGTAGTACAATCATAACAATGCTTTGGTCCATCAACAGTTCTATCTTCTCATAAAATATCTCTATCGAATCAATAGCATCATTTTGCATCCAGTGGTCTATATTAACAAAATAAACAGTACCAGTAGTCGAAATTTGTTAAGGCTGAAGTACATTTAGACCTTATCACCATTCATATTACCAAAAAATTACGGCAAGTCAATTTTCCTCAGTAATAAGTAGCAAACCAGTGGCAGTATGCACTATAAGAAGAAATTAAATGGTTTTCTACTTCATAAAATACGTGTGGGAATAAATTGACATGACGTAGGTAGGTTTTTTTTTTTTCATATGCAGAACATTTTGTGAGGGCCAAAATATGGTATTGTGTTTATCTTTAAAGATATATGAGAGTGAAAATAGGTATGTTCAGTCGGCTGCAGCAAACAAAGTAATCAGTAGCAATATTAGATTGGATTAACATGTTAAAAAATAATTATACTTGAAAGGAATCCATATAGTTTGTGTACAGGTCTAAGTTGACAAAGTCGGCAGAAATGATTATAACAGACCCAGTTTGAAATGATTATAACAGGTCTTAGTTGACAGATAGTTCGTGTGATTCACACAGTTTGTATGCATTGTCCCTGGAGCTTGAGGGCCTTTGTGTGTTTGTTTTTAGTGGCTTTCATGTGTACTCTTATCACAAATTAGGTGAAATGCACAACAGCTATTACCTCAAAACACAAAGCATAGCTTCAATTATCATTGCCAGCCCTAGCTGACATGCCTCGTGAGTAAAAATCACCACCGCCACGTTGATAGTTGCGCCCCCGGCCTCTATGCCTCGACCCAGGACCCTTAAAAGAGGTTTCATGCTCCCTGTCATCCTGGTTTCTATAGTTAGGGTTGTATCCCCTCTGGACCCGACCACGCTGATCATGGTGGTTATAACTGACATTTGAATCAGAACAATCGCTTGTTTTACTCTCCCTTCTCGACCCTTGATTCTCGGATAATTCTCTAGCCTTGGCCACAACAGGAGTATCATTCTGTTTCACTTGAGTCTTTGGCTGCCAATGAGATTTTACACTAGCATTATGATTCTCACTATTGGATGTTGGGTGTGGATCCGAAACATGCGCTCTACTTGCCTTAAAAGGCTGTTTCCTTTGTCTGGATGTTGTTACATTGCTCTTGGGAACAACATCGTCTTCACTAATTGAAACCTGAACATTATTTGATGGATCAGACTCATCTGAAACACATTGACGTCATGCATTGTTTGCCTTTGTATGCTTGCCATGCTTAGATTTATCTTCTTTATCGATACCTTGAGATATTTGATGAGAGTTGACCTGTTGAGAGAGCTCCTTGGCTACAGGTTTGGGTACGTACCTCTCCATCTCCGCTCTCTTCCCTTTTGATCCATTTTCTGCATGCTGCATTTAGAAAGAATCATTAAGAGATATTTCACCAAACCTGTTGAGATAGATGAACCAAGATAGATGGAATGCTAATTGAAACTAATATTGGATGAACTATCGTATAGATGAACCAAGTTAGTATTCATTTTCACGTTTAAAAAAAAGTGAAATTAGTACAACATTATGCATATATGATGCTAAGTTCATTTAGCATTCATTTTTATAGTTTGTATAACATCTGTTTATCTACATGCTACATTAACATGTTATTTAGCATATTCGGACTAAATTTTAAAACATATGCTTCATTCAAAAATGTGTGACCATAATTTTCCCTTTCTCGATATTTTCCTGTAAAAGAAAATATAATGAGAAAATACAACTTCCCATGAGAACTTTTTAGCGAACTTTTCTAATATTTTAATGCTCCAGCTGCAGAATGTATGATATATAAAATATTTAAGATTGGGCTCTAATTTATGTTTTCAAAAGTTGATTCAGGCTCAGCTAAATATTTCATACAGAATATGCTTTTAAGGACCTTTCACAATTCACATATATATGGAACAAGTCTTTGCACAGTGGGCCGCTTTGTACCTTCTTTTTATTAATTGTCAACAGAACGGTGAATGGCTATTGATGAAGGTGACTGAAGACAAACACTGATAACCATTGATATGAATTTATGCCGATTATTGATGATAGAATATATTCTATGTTCATGAAGGGAAACTGATTGCAATACAGTGGCAATTTTTTTACAAGGGATATTTCACCAAACCTCTTAATGATTCTTTCCAAATGCAGCATGCAGAAAATATCTCAAGGGATATTTTACCAAACCTATTGAGATAGATCCATGCTCTTGGGTGCAGCATCAATTATTGGCCCATCCATAACCATCAATTGTTGGCGCATCCATAACAGATAGATCCATGCTCTTGTGTGTTTGTTTTGAAATGTTTGCATATCACGGATTGATTATAACAGACCCAGTTTGTATAAAGCTTATTGCACGGTGCTTAGTTCAGCAAGATTATAACATACCCAGTTTGTATGCATTATCGTGTGATTCACACAGTCCTTATATTTTACTCCTCGTCAACGATTTGTTTTTGTTGTATACAGGCCGACAAAGGATTGGGCTGTTTTATCTAGCAGGATTGAACTGTTTGTGTTGTGTCTTTTGTGTGTTAACTGAACAATTATGAACTATGTTTTGTATTTTGTGTATTTAATTTGACATCAATGGGAATTGGAAACATATGTATTGAATTTCTTTTGTTAGTTGATACTTTATTTGCTATTAGTATATTTTGTGTCTTCATCTTTAATTTGTTATGAAGATTCATTCTGATTATTATTGTTGAAATGTATGAGCTGTAGAGAGATTTTTACTACATGTTAATTTAATAGCGGCCTATGGAAGCTATCAAAGATATATGTTATAGCAGTAAAACTGTGTTATGAATAATCTCAATTTTGTTGAGATTTACATGTATAATAGCGGTGAAAACGAGTTATTGTATTGATGTAGCATAGCGGCAAAAATGAGCTGTCATAGGGTTTAGTAAGACTATAACACGTTTAATTAATAGCGTTGGATATCTGTTATTGAACACTTATTTTATAACGGTGATACGGTGTTATAAATGTTTTCTCTTTGAATGAGATTTTGATGTATTACAGCGGTCAAAATGAGCTACTGTAATAAAATAACATAGCGGTAAATCATCGTTATCAAACGATATCTTTAATAACGGCATAGAAAGTGTTATAAATGTTCAACAGTTTTTTATAACATGTTCATATACAGCAGTTATGAAACCGCTATAGATCTTATTCATAGTGGGATAAGGTCTAGCCTTATCTCTCGCCTAATAATGGGGCACGTCATACACAGACCAAATTATATCAATTCGTTTCACAACCAAAACCAATATTCAAACAAATACATTAATCAACACAAACAACCAAACGAGTCCTCCATGGTCTGCGGACGACAAGGAACAGTTCATATATGCAGTTACATAATAAATAACTATATAAAGAAAATTTCAGTGAGGAGTTCTCACATTTGGAATCCACTCCTCCATTCTTTATTCTGAATTTTTGAACCGTTTGGATTTGCCTGAAATTCCAATGCAGTCTTCTCTACGCTGTTCATATTAAAAATCACATTTTTATTATGATGATTATACATTTAAAATCACTTTTTTACATCGCTATTATATAAATAAAAATCATATTTTTATTTCTACTTCATATATATAAAAATCGAATTTTTATATCGTTAAAAACCATATTTTTATATCGTTATTATATAAATAAAAATCGAATTTTTTTTATATTGCTATTATATATATATATATATAAATCATATTTTTCTTCTAAAATGATATATATAAAGATCGTATTTTTATATGATTAAGAATCATATTTTTTATGTTCTAAAAATCATAACTTTGTATTATTAAAAATCAAATCTTTATTTAAATTAAAAATCAAAGCTTTGTTCTATTTGAAAATCAAAGCTTTATTTAATTCCATGGAAAGAATTCACGAAACAAGAAAAACAATGCTTTTAAATTTTTTTAAAAAAAATTACTCACATTTTTGGTGAAAGAACGCATTTTTCACCGAGAAGGGGACCAATGGCGGCGTTAGGTGGCAAGGTGGCGCGGTGGGGTGTCGTCAGGTGGCGGAGGTAGGTGGCGTGGGGCCTGGAAGGTCGGGCCAGGCGGTGGCTATGGCGGAGGGTAGTGGGTTTCGGTTCTTTGGGGGACTGCGCTCGATTTGGGGGAGGAGGGAGACGGTGGTGCAGTGGAGGGAGTGGCAGAGATCGGCGGCTAACCGGAGGGGAGGGGAGGTGGCGTACGATCGATAGTGGCGGCGTAGGGAAGGGGGAGACGTCGCGTTGTAGTTTTTTTTATTTCTCCTGAGATCGACGGGTTTGGGGAAGAAAGGAGGAGTTGACCACAGGATGTTCGTTTGACCTAGGGTTGGTAGAGGATAGGACTATATATATTATTTTTAATTTCTATAAAAAGCAGGTTTTTAATTCAAACTCCAAACGAGACCCAACGACTATCGCCCCTAGCTAATTACCCCCATTCTGAACACAATAGGATATGTTTCGCAAGCAAATTTGACTGTTACGATCAGTTTTCGCTGAAATTAAAATATAAATCATTATATTGAATTTTAAACGTACACTTCAATTTATTGGGATTCCATACTGACTCTAAAAATTTTAGAAAATTTTATCTAGTTATGTTTTGACGATATTGTCCTAACAAAACTAATTTCGTCAAATTTGAATACCATTTGAAAAATGGCCATTTTCGGGTCGATCCAAATTGACTAAAACTATCAAAACATGTTTTCTTTTTCCACGCTCACATATTGATTCCAAAAATTATGAATTTTGGAATCATGCAATGATTTGGCATCCCTGATCCAACAAAAGTGGTTTCATCGAAAACGGAGGTCGTTTATAAAATGGCTATTTTTACGGGCTATATTTCCATAGCGACTATTCTGAATTTTCAACTGGACATAACTTTTTATTCCCGCTATGAAATTTTGATTTTTTGGATTCGTTGAAAAGATATTTTCAAATAGATTCTAATATTTTGGTTTTGCTAAAATCCGATTTATTTTGATCTTGTACATTCATTTGAAATTTGAAATCGAATTTTCAAACTACCGCGCCATTTTCAATTCCTTTTATAATTATAATATATATTTATATTCTAACTTCGATTCAAATAAGTATATATTTTCTAATTCTATTCAAAATAAATTTCTCGTCATTATTATTTAAAATAAATCATTTTACATATTCAAAATTCATTAAAATTGCCAAAATAAAAATTTTAAATTGGTTCCGATTTTCCAGGTTGTTACATATTACTTGTTGCAATAAAAAGTGATACCACAAAGAATATGAAAATGATTCCTTTTAATTGTCATAACAAAAAACTGATTGCTACCTACATTAAAAACTGATATCTAACAACTAGCAAGTACAGAACCGATGGAATAACATATGAAAATGTTGTATAACAAAGGTTAACATGTCAATGTACTTTGTGTAACATCTTGTTTTCATTCCTAAATCAAGTTATCGACTGAATGTGACTTAGTCCTAAACAATTATGCAATGTCTAGAATAATGACAGTAAGTGCAAATACAATAAACCAATATTATTTGTTTACATGATTGACTTACATAGTAAGTACTAACAGAACTATAACTTGGACAGAAAGCAATTATTGAGGAAAGAGATGGAATTATAACACATTTGATTATACCATTCTTAAAAGAATGCGCTTTGATCAAATTTACTGAAGCCATATACTTTCCAATTCACGGTGACTGCCACTGGACACTACTAACGTTGTTATATCCAAACATGCAATGGTTGCACTATGATTCTTTGAGACCTAGAAATTCAACTGAACGATATAATCTACACTTGAGAGATTGCTATAAACTGGTAATGAAATATATTAAGCCTTAATATTATATAAAGTGATACTAATGTAGATTTATTGCAGAGAGATAAAGTTGAAAAAATGTTGCAGCAAGTATGGATTGAGAACAGTCTTCAAGATATGAAGGTTCAACCGACAGAAATTCATCAACCTGGACATGCACAACAAGAATCGTAAATATCAATATATTTCATTCATGCTATAAAGAATCATTTTTTAATATAGTTTCCTAACCATCTATATATTTCATTCATGCATAATTGACTGTGGTATATACGTCATGATCTATATAGTTGCACATAGCAGAGCAGAAATACCGTTGAAAGTGAATCAAAAAGACATTGATTGTATTCGAGAAAAAATTGTGTATGAAATAGTTGCAAATCATCTGGAATATAGTTAGATTCATCATAGGATTGAGCAAAAATAAAAGCAAATGATTGAAGTACTGTCTAGAATGAAGAATGGTGTTATATGTAGTTAAATCGTGTTTGAAAACATTGCTTTGTATTTCAGTTTTATATGTAAACAGTTTTATATATTTTTCGTTTCACTATTGACATAATTGATGTATGAAATGTTGCTTATATGAATGTTGATGGATGAAATGCCTGTAATGTTGGTGTTTTACATAACAAACTACTGAACTTTTAGAGAAAATTTTATACAATATTAATACTTTGAATGTCATACGTAACTGAGGTTACAAAGAACTGATACCTAAAATGGTATAAAACTGATACTTATTGACTGTAGGAAAAAAAGCGATATCTAAAATGATACTTATTGACTGCAGGAAAAAATGATACCTAAAAGGATGTTAAATTGATACTTAAAAGCTGTAAATATGAAAATAACACAGAAATGATACCTATAAATATAATAACTGATACCCAACGGATGAAACAAAAAATATAAATCATTACAATGATACATACAGGAGTTTAAAACTGATACTCAACATGAAAATAACATATCAGTAATAATAACAACAATATAATAGCATACAAACATATCATTGTAAAGATTAAATAAAAACACATAAGGCATGAAGAATTTTTATTAAAAATATAGAATATTTAGCACATACAACTGCATCAAGCACAATTTTTCTAATGCGTACAACTTTATTAATTGAAAAAAAAAAACTAAAAAACAAGTATTCACTAAAAAAATTCAATAAGAATTAATTTTTATTGGAAGCTTGACAATTACGCTTGTTATGTCCATATTGGTTGCACACTCTGCATCTATTTTATTTGTTCTGGAAATATGCAAACCCTCCTTTTCTTTTTTAAAATGGTCTCCCAGCCCCACGTTTATCCTTGGGTAGCCTAATAACTGCATCACTACTTGAATCAACAATAGGTTTATCATAGGTCTATAGAGGATTAACAATATTACAATAAGAAGATCGATAAGCTTCCACAGTGAAATATTGTTCAACGAAATCATACACATTTAATTTCACTTTATTAATGCATTTTATTGCATAAGCACAAGGAAAATCCACCACTTTCCATTAATTACAGCTGCAAGTCCAATCTTTAAGATCAACACAATAAGAGATTGGAGATTTCACTTCAAAAAGGAATTCTGAAGATTTGAAGACATCCCACAGCTGAAACCTTCTTCAACCAACTCTTTTAAATGATTTTCCATAGTTGGACAAAAAATGGTGGTCCATAAACGACATTCCTCTCTCTATTTATCCATTTGCTCCATGATTTTAATACACATACCATCCAAGCAAGCTGTAATAGGTGATGCCCTCTCCTCTAAAATCTAGCTACTGAAACTTTCAGTAACATTAGAGCTATACTCGCCATAGCGTTTACCTTGAAAGAACAAATCAGCCCAATTATCAAGTGGTTTATCTTTCAAAAAATTCACTGCTGCAGTACCACCAATTTCTGAAAACTTAGAATGAGCTGCATCAAACTCATACACATTGGAAGCTCTAGAACAAGTCTTAAACAGTTCAATAATTGAAATGTTTGCATTTCTGGACGTAAACGCGGAAAGCAGATTTTGTTCCATGTGAAGGTAACAATAACTATGGAATAACGTTGGAAAAATATCATGAACACCAAAAATCGAACCTTGATGATGATCCGACATAAAAACCAAAGTTCGATCGTCTTTAAGCATTTCCTTCAAATGAGTTAGAAACTAACTCCAATTGTCCACATTCTCTGTTGAAACGATAGCCATAGCTAGAGGGAAGAAACTTGTAGAACAAATTACAGAATAAAAAATCAAAAATAAATCATGATTGATAAAAAAAACTAATACATTTAGACGTAAAAATATACTACCTAAAAATAGTATAACAAAAACTGATACCTTCAGACATACAAAACTGATACCTGCACACTGTACAGTAAAAACTGATACCTACAATCATACAAAAATGTAACCTTCAAACTGTATATTAAAAACTGACATTGTCACACATACAAAACTGTTACCTAATAAACACAGAGAACAAATTGATACTTTCAGACATTCAAAATTGATATCCACCAACTTGAACAATCAAAACTGATATCATAAATTAAATTAAACTGATACCTACAAATTGTATATGAAAAAAACTGATAGCATACACTTCAAATTATACCATAAATAATAATACACTAAAACAAATCAACACTAAATCATACCTTGGTCACCATTCTTTGCAGTAGCACCCATCAAGACACCTGACCTCCCTTTCAAATGAGCGCCATCTAAAAATATCATAGGCCGACAATGTTTAATGCCAATAATAGAAGCATGTAGACCAACAAACACTCTCTCAAACTGATTTGTAGAAGGGTTAACATCCATGTCGACATAAGAACCCAAATTATGATTCATTAATGCCTCTAAGTACCAAGACAAATCATTATAGGACATTGCATCATTACCATACAATTCCGATAAAGTAAGTTGCTTCCCATGATAAACATAAGAGTAGGACAACTGTAGGTTAAACTCTCTTCGAAAATCACCCATGATATCTTTCGGTTTACTTGGATGATCTCTAATTTCATCCATTATCAATGACTTAACAAATGAGCTAGAAAGATGAGGATTGTTCAGATTTCTTAGACCACCACCATAAGAGTGTTCAACAACCAAAGTCCTAATGAAAAACCGACTGAGATGCCCTGAATCACAAGTAGCATGCACTTCAAACGGACATCCACTCGAAGATGATGAGCAAACAGTTGTGATCCTGGTACAGCTATTCTTAAGATAGTCTAACTCATGATCTGATTTAATTTGATATTCCATTAAAAATTCTCTAAAGTCGTTTCCCCGACCCCCCGAAACAAAAACCAATAAAATCAGAAAATGTTAATGCAAAACACCTTTTCACCAAGTCTTTCAAGTAACTTTTGCTATGAACAACAATCTTTGCACCCAAATATCCAGGAGAAGACGAAGGGATTGAAACATCAGTAGAAAGTGAAGAAGAACCATCATTGATATTTTCCAACTGAAAATCCTTAAGCATAACATCAAAACAAAAAAAAGCACTCTTCTTGTGTAATTGAAATAAAACGATACATTGAAGATCAGAATCAGTATCAATAATTTTGGTTTTATTTTCAAGCACGTAGCTAGTCTCAATCGACATAGGAGTAAGCTAAGACCAATTCCAACATATTTCGTTCCGGAAATCAAAAAGTGAGCAATCAACCGACAACCGAGTACTAAAAGATGTATCATTGAAAAAAACTACAATAAGAAGACTGGTTTCACCACTGAAAGAAAAAAATCCAGTTAGCAAAACAATATAAACAAAACTAAAACACATTTATCTCAGTCTGATACCCATAGTAAATATACTGATACCCATATACATTAAACTGAAACATGTGAAATGTTATAGACTTTTAAAAAAATCTAATACAAAAAATGTTTACATCACAGGACAAATGATTAAAAGAAAATAATTCAACTAATTTACATAGTTAACTTAACAGAATAACTGCTAAATTAGTACAACACCAAAAATTATAAGAGAAAAGCAAAAATTTGTCAATACAGAAAAAATGATACCGTAAAAAATAATAAACTGGTACCCACAAAGAGTTGCACTTAAAGAGAGAAAAAATTGTGTACATAACATTGTAAATGACTAAAGCAAGGCAATATCTCGAGTAAAATAGAGAGGTAATGTAATAGTACAACTATACGGAAAAAAACTTTTTCAAAATCAGGTAACCATAAACATAACACAGTTATTACACTAAAACCGATACCTTTAAAGTACAAAAGTGATAGCTAAAAAATGATGTATTTCTTTAATTTAAAAAAGGATATCACAAAAACAAATTAAATCACAATTTAATTGAATAAAGCAAAACAAGTTCGATTGTAATATAGTGATAATACAACAAAATAAAAACAAAATAAATACAACATTAAAAAGAACAACAAATGAATAGAAAACTATTTAATTAAAAAAACAAATACCTGAAAAAATAGAAAATTGATACCCAACTATTTGAAAAAATAAACTTATACCTGCTAATAGAACCAACAAAATCTATGGATCAACAAACAACCAAAAACAATATGAACGAGATTATTTTCCACAAACAACATAATTTCCAGCGCGATTTCTGAAATCAATATGCACGAGATAAATTTTCCAAAAACAACCAAAGTCGTGTGCGATTTCTGTAATCAATATGCAGGAGATCAATTTCCCGATCTGAATTCCAGGATTAATGCAGTTTGCAAATCAATTGGGATCGACGTTGATTGAATCGTGCGATGGAAATGAGATTTATTTGTGAAATCAATATGTAGGAAAGAAATCACGTTTTCTATCAATGGCGACGAGACTGTAATATTTGTGAGAGATAATTGACGACTAAAAAGGAAAGCGCGCATGGATTATATTTATGCAAATATAATAGTATATTGTCCTTTTGATTAAAATTTTAGTGGGCTGTCCTTATGGTTAAAAAAGCCTTAATTTTGTCCTTGTCATTATTTTCCTGTTACTAATATCTAATAAATGATTGTTCTTATTTGTATGTAAATTATTTTTAAGATATCAATTTCTTCTCTTAAATCCTCTCCGGATATTTTATTTTTAAACTGGTTTATCACATTACATGTATTTACTATTTCTCTCACATTGTTTTATTTCTTCTGTCATTTTATGCTTTGATATAAACATTTCAAAGTTTACACAATTTTTTATTAACTGTTAGGTCCTAACATTTTATATCTAAGTCAACATATTTAAATTAATTATAAAACCTAAAATTTAAGTAATTTAAATAATTTTAGTTAACTAATATTTCTTTTAAATACAAAAAAGGATAAAATTATGTTTTTCTTGCTTCAAACACCTACACTTCAAATTTTCTATAATCATTTAAGTCTCGCTCAATTATTTAGCTAATATTTTACATTTTGTACTTTATTTTCAATTAATTACATAATACTAAAACTATTTGAATAACTCTAGCAAACTACTATTCATTGATTCACCTAACAAATCACATTAAAATTAACTAATAAATCACATCAAGATTAATCAAATTCATATTAAAAAAAATGAATAAATAATCAAATATATAAACACGTCAATCACTAAACATAAATTGTATACATAAATAAATGTCACAAGCTCAAAGTTCAACTCATTACATTAATATATTTACCGTGCATTGTATTGTAATATTAATGTCAAACGCCTACATGTTGAATTTAACAAATGAATCCAATCAAAAAAATAGTTGTTGATTTATCTAATTAACGCTAAGCGTGATTTTTTTAAAATGTACACCATGTTCATATCAACAAAAATGGCAAAATTAATTTTTCTTCGGAACATAAAGTTAAATAAGTCACATAGTTTAAGCAACATATGTAAATAATAAAAAAAATTCAATGTATTATACATTTATCTCAATAAATCTATCATAAATAAAACAAAATAATTTTCGCCTTAAATACCCATATTTTGACATTTCTATATAATTATTTACGAAACTTCCTTAATTCTTTCGTGATATTTTATATTTCAGCCCATATGTTTAAATTAATCATGAAATATTAAATTCTAGTTAATAATCATAACAAGTATTTAGTCCATTTTCATAGTAGCTGTTAAAAATATACGTCAATTTTATTATGTATATTCATATTTAAAATAAAATAAAATCCAAGCAACTATAAAGATGTGTAAATCACATAACATGAACTATGTATATCAACAATAACGACAATGTTAATTTGTAAACTAGTTATGATTCATTTATACCAAGAATTTACCATGTAGTATATCATAAAATTCATTTTGAGCATCAATAACTCCACAATAAATTTATATTTTTTGCATATTTCATTTTAGTTTTTTCTATAATGCTATATAGTTCAGTTACTTCATAATTTCACATTTAACTTATTTAAACATAATCTATTAAATAATATTTGCTAAATCATTGAATAAATTACTAACATACATCAATTTCAATATGTATATATATACTAACAAAAATGATTAAAAAAATTCTCAAATACAAACGCATTCATATTGTTTGTGTAAGCTATCGAACATTTATTACACACAAATAATAATAATTATTTTAATTAATAGTTTATGTATTTTATATAAAAAATTATCGTATATTACAAAACAAAGTTCTCATTTTGACACAAAAATAATAAACATTATTTATGATTATATTGTCATGTGCGAGGCATGGGTTACACACTAATTTTATTTAATGATTGATTTATTTACCAAATTTTGTTTCCTTTATTACCATGGCGCGAATAATTGCTATGTTTCATGCCACGCATGGGTTAGGTAACATGGTTCAACCATACAAAACACAAAGCTTACAATACAGTATAACTTTTTCAGAACTGATTGTTAAATTAGATAATTAAAAAAAAACGTTTGGTTCAGTTTTTCGTTAATTTAAATTAGACGTTAAATAATAACATGTTTAGAAAAAAATAGAATAAGAAATATTTAAAGAGACATGTGCAAATAGAACATTATATATAACACGAAAGAGATTAAAGTGTATTTAAAACAGGTTCTGTTTTTTTGAGTTTGCAATTCTAAAATCGATAAAGATTTGACTAATTTCAACCAACAAAAGTGATAATCGGCAAAATGATTATGTTCTTGAATCGTTTTAAGACCTGTGGGGTGCTTAGCCAAATAGATACATTTTTGGGTATTTTGAAGAGATACAAACGTGAAAAGTGCATTGAAAAGAACTACTTTTTTGTGCTATGAACAAAGAAGCTAAAATGGAACAATTGTCCTTTTGATTTGCACCGTTGGATCACTCAATGAATTCCACCTCTTTATATAAAGACAAAAAATCCAATGGTTAAGCTTTTGTGTCTAAATAGTCACACTTTTATTTATCAAACCAAGCGTTAGGGAGGTTTGCTTACTATCACTTGGCTAAAATACAAAAAAAATGCTCCTACTTTCTCGAAATTGTTTTCACCAATGTTTTTAACAGCTCAAATTCTAATTCATAATATTTTCAAACTGACCGTTATGGAGGTTTGCTTACTGTCACTTGGCTAAAATAAACTTTTGTCAAGCCAAAAAAAATATTCCTACTTTTTCGGAATTGTTTTCTCCGATGTTTTTAACAGCTTAAATTCTAATTCCTAATATTTCTCTAAAATATCCATTACATTTCAAATCTACTTCAGATCCGCCGTTGATATCCTATTTCTACTACGATATCTTTTGATATATCTAAATATAAATAAAAGAGATTTTTAGACACAAGGACAAAATCAACAAAAAATTTAGCCATAAGGGCCTCAAAGACATTTTTTTATATAAAAGGAGGAATTCAGGAGTCCGCTATAATTTCATACTTTACACTAAACTTTGTCCTTATGGCTAATTTTTTTACCACTTGTCCTTTTGGTTAAATTTTTTGTTCATTTTGTCTTTCACACTATTTTCCTGTTTTTTAAAATTATATAATCAAACGGTCGGTTTCCCACCGTTGTGCGGTTATATTAGTTTTAAATAGTTTAAAGTATTTTTGAACAAATTTAATAATGGATACTAAATTATAAAGTAGCATTGAAAAACTATACACAAAAACAAATAACGTTTTTCATTAAAAATAGATATATTTGAAGTTAAAATAGAGGTGGCAATTAGACCCGACCCGACCCGTCCGATCTCGGTTCTAGGCGTGTCGGGTTTTGTCGGGTCTAAACTATGCATTTCAAAAATCTGGACCCGACCCGCGCTTCGGTTCGGGTCGAAATTCGGGTCGGAACGGGTCAGTTCGGAGTCCGGTTGAATAATAACACTAAAAATATCAATACTTTTTGGTCGGGTCTGTCGGGTCGAGTCTATGCGGGTCAGGTTTGATCGGGTCTTGATGGAATTTTTCAATACCTAGACCCGACCCAAGAACTATCAGGTTCTGTTCGGGTTCAGATCTTTTCGGATCGGGTTGGTTCGAGTTTTCGGTTCTCGGTTCTAAATGCCAGCCCAAAAAGCTTCATGTATTGTTTGTGCTAAATTACTGAACCATACTCTATTTATTATAAATATAACCTACGTTTAAATTCATTCTCGCTGTTTAACGTAAATAAGTCAACTTATCACTTGAAACAACGTATAAGCGTTTGTTGAACATGCCGGAATTCAGATTGTTCTTACATTGGGGATCTCCCTTACTTTGCACAAGACCGTTATAAATTAATTTCACCCTTTTGAGACCCGTTATAAATTCAAATCAATTTCTCAACCGGGCTAGCTCATTCCTCTCCTCCACTACTTTTGAATTCAAAATAAACCCTAAACGCACGAATCCCCAAAAGTTGATCAATCTTTTTCAAAGCTCTTTAATGGCGGAAAACACTACTGCGCAAAAGCCTCTCAGCCTCAACGAGCGCTATCAGCTCCTTCTTCAAGGTCTCTCCTGCTCCCGACCTTCCAAAACCAGCACTAATAATAGCACAGGTATGCTTGTTTATTTATTCTTAACCGTAATTGGTCTTACAATCAAAATCCCGCGAATCGTTTTCTTTTTGGTCAGTAACGCAGGATCGCGACGTCAAAGTTCAAATCCAAGGTAGGCGCCGCCTCTGTAAAATACAGTCCACATCAGATGAGGATGAAACAAAAAACAGCGACTTTGACGATCTCAACGATCTGGATGATTCTCCGGAGAAAAAGAGTGAGAATGTAACAAAAAATAGCGACTTTGACGATCTCAACGATCTGGCTGATACTCCAGCGAAAAAGAGTGAGAATGTCGTGGATATCATGGATGATTTAAGTTCTAGACTATGGTCTTTATCTGTGGAGAAGCCCAAGGCGATGCCTAGAAATCCAGTTATTGTTCCAGAAATTTTGTCCGAGTTCAAGAGTGCCTCATCCTCACTTTCTCCATCTTCAGATAAAAAGGGTAAAGATGTAGTTTCAGAGGATTGCGTTGCTGTAGACGACGACAACAAGGAATATGATTACAAGGACTGTGTTACCTTAGATAACAGTGAGGAAGAGAAAGAGGCGGACCACAAAAATAAGGAAGATATTGTGATGAACTGGATTGGAAATACAAACTTGAGAAAAAAGTACGTGCTTCCAGGAAAGACTGCAAAGATGTTGTACCCACATCAAAGGGATGGGCTGCAGTGGTTCTGGAAGTTGCATTGTGCAGGAACCGGTGGGATTTTAGGGGACGATATGGGTTTGGGAAAGACAATGCAGGTATATTCCTGAATGTTGGTTTCCCAATGTTGATTTTTTTTAAAGCACAATTAGTTATATCATTTACAGTAGGTTGATTATGCGAAAATTAATGATGATTATCACAGATGCAATATTAACAAACATAGCTATAAGTTCAGTTCTTAAATGTACAACTTAACTGGTGAAATACATAAATAATTACAATTTATTTTTACATATTACTTTTACCGTTGGTGCCATAGTCTATATTCTTTTCAAGATTTTTTTGTCCCAGTATACTACTGGTTGAGTTTATCTGTACTTGAAAATTGAAGCTCAAACGTTTACTTGTTGACTTTGAAAGCTAAGTTGTGTATACGCAATTTTTTTTTTCCTTCTCAGAATTTGATAAGCTTTACCACATTCATGTCACATCTATGGAAGTTTAAATTAGATGAGCACATTTCATTTATAAACATGTGATCTATAGTTTAAATAGCATGGATGTCCAATGCTAAAGTCCTTGTCTGATTTTGTTGAAGATCAGCAGTGCTATATGCTCAAAGCATATTATTCAGCTTAAAGCTATTTTCTATAAATCACAAAGCATTAGCTGTGTTTTCAGCATTTTACATTTCAGTGAATGTAGCAAAATGCTCACAAATGTTTGAATCTATTCTGCAAAAAGTAGAGCAAAACTGAAATACTTTCTCTGTTTAATCGATAACACATGCTACTCAGGAAATTGGTTCTGTGACCCTTTTTTCTATAATCTATGTCACTTTCAACTTACCAACTCTATTTTCTAGGTTGCTGCATTCTTATCTGGACTATTTTATTCTCGGCTAATCATGAGAGTGATTATAGTTGCCCCTAAAACTCTTATTGCTCACTGGGTTAAGGAACTATCGGTTGTAGGTCTTTCAAATAAAATAAGAGAGTAAGGCTCGTGTTTCGCATTACTAACATAACTAATAAACTATTGTTCCATATATTTGGAAATCCTTTTATTTTGTTGTAACCATTTATTCATGCAGCTACTCTGGGGCTTCTCAAAGAGTTCGCGATCATGAACTTCAGTACATCTTTCAAGTATATCCCTTTTATTTTTGTTACAAATTTATGGTTATTATAAATTCTGCAGCCTATTTTTCTGCATCACATTCTGTAGACATAATGTATTGTGCCATTAATAGGATGGTGGCATTCTTCTTACAACCTACGACATTCTCCGAAATAATTACAAATCATTGCGAGGTAACCATTATCAGGATCTTTATGGCAACGGAAATGAAGAAGACAACTTATGGGACTACATTGTGCTTGATGAGGTTGATTTTTGCTTCATTGTCCATATAATTTGCAATATTGATTTGCACATTAGTTTTTATGCTTTTTCCCACCATTTTGAGTTAAGTGTCACTTATTCAGGAAATAAGCTCGCAACGTAATATATTCAAATTTCATGAATTGTCCCCGAACTAGTGTATTATATATATATATATATATATATATATATATATATATATATATATATATAATAACCGTCTGAACTAAATTATATTTTACCTAATGTAATATATTTTTTATTTTACCTATGAGTTAAATTTGTAGCTCATAATGTATTTTCTTAATGCTTTACCATCAAAATTTGCTTCTACCTGGAAGAGCGATCATCAGTGTGATCGTTATTTGTTTGATATAGTGATCATGAACATAACATGTCATTTTTTTTAAAAAAAAAATTAAATAGTATCCCAAATATTTGATAGTATCATCTAAGCTCAGGTGCGAGCGATAGAATGAGATTTAAGTGACACTGAAAATAGTTGTCTGAATGTATTACTGTTTAACCAAATGATTATTTTGCTTTTAAATTATAATTGCTAACAGCTCCGGTAGTCATTGCTAACAAATAAAATTTGGCCAGCTAGTATGTTTCCCCCCCTTCCGCAACAATTTTTTCTTGAAGGATATATCATATATGTGATCAAGTCTAATATTTTAATAAAAGATAGGTAACCTGCTTATGAAGCCCGCTCCATATTTATGAGCTGTACAAGATTCAACCTTTGTTAGTGGGCCCTTAATATATATTTATCAAATATTTTCAGCTAGCTATTCTCTCTTTAAGGTTTAGACATTGCTCAAGTATTGATCTGGTAGTTCCTATAGTTTTGCCATGGGCGATTTCTATCCAAAATTTGTCCCTGAGCAACATCCGGTACTAATAATTTTGTATTATGATTAATTGAAATTAATGCAGGGGCATATCATTAAAAATCCCAAGACGCAAAGGGCACAAGCCTTATTTGAGATACCATGTGCTCATCGCATTATCATAAGTGGCACACCTATACAAAATAATCTTAAGGTGGATATAATTTATCAGATAGTATTATAATATCCCTCCCTTATATGTTCTTTAATACATACTGTAAATTTAATTATTTTTACAGGAGCTTTGGGCTTTGTTTTACTTCTGTTGCCCGTCTGTTTTGGGTGATAAGGACGAGTGGGCATTTCTGCTTTCATTTTTAGAACTTTGGATTATCTTTTCCTTGGACTATAAAAAAAACATCATGCTTTTCATTTTTGCAGGTTCAAACACAAATATGAAAGTAAGATCCTCCGTGGGAATGATAAGCATGCTACTAATCGGGAAAAATACGTTGGATCTACGCTTGCAAAGGTTTTCACTTAATCTTGAATTTCATGGTAGTATATTGTACGTGTTAGGCATTGTTATGCTGGTTTTCAAACCAGTCTTGATTAGGGTCAGAGATTTTATTGAAACTGAAGCGTAAAATTTGTACCTCGATATGCAGAACCAATTATTCATATGGTGAGATTTGCATATCAATGCATATATTTGTTGCTTAGTTTATGTTACTGCAAAAAAAAAAATAGTCTCCAAAATTTTCATGCTGGGTTGGTTGCCGTGGAGATTTAGTTAGATAATAAGATGCTATGGCATTACTAAGGAATTTACACCCCTTTCTTTTTAGACTGTTATTTTTGGTGGGAGTAGATTGTAATTTTTTCTGTAACATATTTCATTTAGTATTTTCCATTTTGGAGTCATCGCTACTTAAGCGTAATCTGGAATAATAACAAAAACTACAGCAGCAACAATAAAACTGCTCTATGTTTTTAACCCACAAGTCCATTGTCTTTTGATATAGTCGGTCCTTTTAGTTTCTTGCATCATAGCTAATTTACATCTATTGCTCTTTCAATGTTCACATCATAAATAATTTACACTTATTATTCTGTTGGTAGATAGAGCGATGATTTTGTTTCAAATGCAGGAGTTACGGGAACGGATAGAGCCATATTTCTTGCGACGTTTAAAGAGTGAGGTGTTCGGTGAAGATGATTCAACGAACGTTAAACTGTCAAAAAAGAGTGAGTTGATTGTCTGGCTGAGATTGACCAAATCTCAGGTATTTTATGTCTTGATTCTCATTTGTTGGTGATATTGCATTTGTGCAGTGTATTGTTGTAAATTGAATTTACAAGTTGCGTCAATTTTTTTCTTTGGATACAGAGACAACTTTATGAAGCTTTTTTGAAAAGTGACTGGGTCCATTCTTCTCTGGATGGTGGCTCGCCATTAGCTGCATTAACGGTATATTTTGTGTAAAGTTCAAACATTGAAATATAAGGGCTAATAATAGTTTAATCAGGAATTTTATTCTTAATTTATTAACTTATTAAATTTAGTGATAGTAGTATGGCTGTGAAAACTTGGCTTCTTTCCTATGTTTTATATTACTAATTTGTTGTTTTCTAGCTACATCATTGTTTTTCTTCGGAAGCTGATCATTCTATTTTCTGTTTGTCAATTTTGTTTTATATATGAAAATAAACTTACCAAACATTCTCCATTACTCTTGACTGTCATTTTAAAATTTTCCTTGTTAACATATGTAAATGGTAATCTAGACTAGTTTTTGAATTTTTTATCCTTGCTCGCATATATACTTTATTGCAACTGTAAATTTGTACTGTATTACAGCTGATAAATGCATCATCACTATAGGGAGATATGGTCCACTCCCCAAGGGATATATGCTTATTACTTCATTTCTGTTTTATTTTTTTAGATATTGAAGAAAATTTGTGACCATCCACTTCTTCTAACCAAAAAAGCTGCTGAAGGTGTGCTGGAAGGAATGGATTCAATGTTAAATCACGAGGAACTTGGTTTGGTTGAAGAAATGGCAAAAAAGTTGGCCAATAATAATAGCAACGACCTTCAACAATTGGATCACAATGAGTCTTGCAAAATATGCTTCATAATGATTTTGCTTGTCAGATTACTATCCTTACTTTCCGTAAGTAGTGTGGAAGTTTACAACTCAGATGCCAATTTTTTTCCTATAAACAGGATAATTTGATTGCCGAGGGGCACACTGTATTAATCTTCTCCCAGACACGGAAAATGTTGAATCTTATCCAGGTATTATTTTGTCTCAATATGCATGTTTGTTACACTCGTAAGGAAAAAAACACTTATTAACTAAGGGTTTTGTTAACTTATGCGCGCACGTTAAGGATGATGATTAATTGCTAAAAAGACAAGAAATATCGGTTCAAATATATAAATCATCTTTGCACAATTAAAAAGGGTGAAATTCAGGGAGATTATATTCATAATTCAACAACCTTAAAATGTGCACATGTTAACATTTCCCATTAATTAATTGTTTAGGCATTATTCTATAAGTATTACTTTTTTATGAATCCCAGTAACTGATGAATCAGGAACTTCTTTTATTTAACTGCAAGACTGGATATGCATCAAAATCGGATCCCCTGACACCTCTGCATTGGGGTACTTGCATATTAAATCATGAATCAGCACAATGGATATTTGAACTAGACAAGCCTGAACTTGGTTGAGTGCACTATAAGAGTATAGTATTTTTAGTTGATACGTATCACGTCATAGTTATTGACAAGAGTTATGACAATTTAAGCTATGTCAGGAGTTTGATGGATCTTTTTTTATACATTTCATTTTGGGTTTTGTATTTTCCTTTAATTTACAACGGGTATAAACCAAGGTTTCAACTCTTGGATTTTAGAGAAAAACTTGGGCTGATATCTCGGCTGAAATGAAGGAGATTTGAAACACTGATAACTAACCAGATTGTGAGATCTCGGATTCCGGAGAAAATATTGGGTTTCATCTCGGGTTGAATGGGGAATTGGCAGGGATAAGTCAATCAAGTTCGTCTCCATGGCTTTCCACATTAAAACAGTAGATTGCTTTGCTGTTCTGTGGGGGAATTTTTTATTTTCATACTCATAGGTTGACATCTCATTTTGTGCACACCTGAAAGGTCTTACTTGACTTAGAGCCGAATACTTATTCACACATGCGTACACGCAATTGTATAAAATAAATGCCACATTCACACAATTTTTTTAAAGTAGTATACTCATATTTCTACAAACTCTGCACATGCTATTTGGAACATAGAAACAAGGAACGTGGGACGTGGCCACGTTCCGCGAACCGGTTTGTTCGTCCCCGATCCCAAACGAAACGCGATCCGGAAACGTTAGCGGTCGCGAAAAGAAGATGATGACGCACAGGTTTTTGAAAAGAATAAACGGCTCTTCGATTTGTGTTATACAACTGTATATGGTTGTAATATATATTGGAAGGACAACTATATAATATATAAATTTGTATATAGATTGAAAGGGCAGTTGTAAATTTGCAAGATCTTCACAAAATTTGGTAATTAACATAAAAAATAAATAGATCAGTTTTTCCGAAGTAGAAGAAAAAACATGTTTCGTACCCTTGCGTTCCCTCGTACCCATGTGTTCCCTCGTATCAGAAACATTCAAGATAGCCTTCCACGTATCCGTTTTCGTACCGCGTTTCGTATCGAACCACGTCCTATGTAACCATGATTTGGAAGCCGAACCCACCAGTGTGAATTCTTGTTGCGGTCTAGGACAGAGAATTATATTTGATTAATCCAAACAAACAATGCCGTTTCCTTATATTATGATGCAACATAACCAAAAGCCTTCTCATGTCTTTGGATCTTCATTTAGTTACGTTTTATTTATTTTTGCATCTGTTCTATAGGAAGCAATCACTGCTGCAAGATATAGGTTTTTGCGGATTGACGGCACAACAAAAATTGCAGATAGAGAAAGCATAGTGAAGGTCCATATAATTTGCAATTTTTTATTTTAATCAATTAAGATGATTCAATCAATATTGTACCAATTGTATTTTCTTTTCAGGATTTTCAAGAGGGACACGGAGCTCCTATATTTTTGTTGACGTCACAAGTTGGAGGACTTGGTCTTACTCTAACAAAAGCAGATCGTGTTATTGTGGTTGATCCAGCATGGAACCCAAGGTTAGAGGAATTTTAAAAAAGTGTGTGGCATCTAGATTGCTTACAGTTACATAGCTGCAAATGTTTTTTAACCTGATGCATATTCACACATGTATATTGTGTCCCTTGCCTTCAGTTTGATGTTATAATATTGTCCCTATTTTTTTTTTCTTTTCATTATTGTGTTTTGCTGATAATATTGATAACCAATGTCCTGTATGATATTCATGTGCAAGAATGTTTACCATTCAGCTTTGTTTCCAGGCAATTTTGTATTACACAGCCCATTCGGTTTGCTAACATACGTGAATTAAATAGTTTGTCCATATATTTACTGTCTTTTAGTTATTTCTGCTAAATTACTTATTGTGGGTGCATGCATACGTTGAATACTTCAGCTTTAACGATATTTGATTTTATCTGCATAGTACGGACAACCAAAGTGTTGATCGTGCATATCGAATTGGACAAGAGAAGGATGTTATTGTATATCGATTGATGACATGCGGAACAATCGAAGAGAAGATATATAAGATGCAGGTATTGAAGTCTGTAACAAGTCTACCATAGAAACGTCTACTTATTTGAATGACCGCTCTAATTAGTTATTTTGTAACTAAATGTCCAAAAACCATGTAATTTGGTGTTTGTATAAACTACTCTACATATCCAAAAATATATGCATTCTTCGTGAGTAACATGATTCAAATGAGTTTTATCCACTGCCTATACTTGTTGAAAAAGCTCTTATTTTGCAGTAGTCAGATAGGAATGATTGTCAATAGAATCAGTATTCAGAGCAGGTCCTTAAGTTCATAGTGCATAAAATTAATTATTACTCAACTAAAAAGAATGAATACACAGCCCAAAAGAATTCAACTAGAAATAATATATGCACGGACCTCCCCAAAACACACACTCATGCTTTTTTTCCAGCAGCTTTATTTAGCCAATAAGTATACCTGCCACAGTTTTATTTTAGTGTGTTGCTAAAAGCACCCATGTTTTTTCATCCTAATATCATAAGTGAGATTTCACAGTGTAAAACTGGGTGCTTCTAGCACCACACCACACGAAACTAAAAGCATCCGGTTTACACTTCCTAATACCACTCATGGAATTAGAAAGAAAAATTTGGGTGTTTTTAGCAACACTCTTGTTTTATCCAAGAAAATATGGTGCTCTTTATAGCGATTGCACTTATGAACCAATTGCTTAAAAAACTAGCCAATTTTAGAAGCAATTTATAACACATTCATCTAAAATCGACAATGCAATAAGTGGGCCTCATGCCACAAGTGATCTTTGTCGCCTTCACCTTGATACGCCTATTTTTCTGACTTCACTTTGTTTAATTTTGGTTTTACCGTTTCATAGGATATTATGTTGAAAATTTTGTGTTAATAAATAAAATTGGAACCTTTCATACATGAAATGAAGATCAGGGGGAAGCTCTTCATGGAGTTTTAAGAAGAGCAAGGTGTGAATAGCTAGTGTATTTTATACCTTGATGAATAATTCAATCAAAATGTAAGGAGAGAGTTGGTATAGTGGGTGTGTCGGTGACTCTGATTAGGTATAAAAATTCATCTGTTGTCTACTGTGTGATAATAGTCGCAAATTGAATTGACTCCCCTTTTTTTCTTTTTAGCGGAAGCTCATAATCATCATGTACATAGATTTATAGTGATGATTCACATTGTACTATATCGCCAGAACTGTGAATGTAAAGAACATAAATCCAGAGCGATACTTGTTTAACGCTTCATAAATATTGTTGTATTCCATTTGATCATTTGAAGCTGATATTCAAAACTTAGAAATTGCAAGCACTTAATATCCAATGTATAGCAGTTGATTAGGATAACAAAGAGTCAGTAGTTAAAGCATGTACATAACACTGATAATTGATAATTGGTTATGGTGCTATATGAAGCTATGAACATTATAGCATTATGTAGATCAGTGTGCCCTTGATATTTATTGCTCACTAAGTTCAAACCTCCATTGGTTTTTTTCCGGACATTGGACTGTAAGATAACTTCGAATATACTGATGCATAATATATCAGTTTTATTGTTCATGCCCCTGTTACATATCTTAACTTGTTAGTTACTCTTGAATAGTTCATCTTTTTTCTAGCACTTGATAGTAATGGTCCTTGCATGTACTGTTGAAATTTTTAATGGCATCTAAGTTGACCCTGTAACGCGATTTACGGCTTATATGTTATGACACCATAAACAAACTTCTATTCATCTAATTTTATATAATTCATTATTATTTTATATGTTAATGAATGTGGTAGATAGTGTATTTACGTAGACCACATTATACTGTGGGTGTTTGGCTAAGCTTGTTATTTTCATGCTACGTTTTTTGCTCAAAAGTTTGGATTGCACAAAATTATTCAAATTCCACCTGGCACAATACAAGTATTGCCAAACACTACTTTGTAATCGACTTACGGGTGCCGTAAACTTATGATGCAAAAATATTTTTATCTTTGATTACAGGTGTTTAAGGGTGGTCTATTTAGAACTGCAACAGAGCATAAAGAACAAACAAGATACTTCAGCCAGAAGGTGTGTTCGCCGTGTTCGCTCATTCACTTTATTTGTGCTATTGTTAAGAACAATGATAATTCAATTTTTTGTCTGTTTCCATACGAGAGGCTATGGTTTTTATGTTGGCTCGTCAAGCCTATCACAACCCCCCTTCTTTATCCTGGATTGGGACATGCTGCATAGAAAACAACACATGCAGAGTAGTGTTGAGACTAGTATCTTGTTTTCTATTTTTTCTCTCTGTGGTTTTATGTTCCTTTGTGTTGTCACTGGTATCCTATGTTAATCTCATAAGTCTGTTCACTTTCCTATTTTTTCTCTCAGTAATACACATACACAGGGTAGTGTTTCACTGCGCCCGTTTGGTTCAAAATCAAACAAAAAACTATATATTTTCTTAGATTACTTAAAATCATCTTAATTTTTTTTGGAACTAATTTGGATAATCCTAACATATCTAAAAAATATAATTCAAATTGCCGGTTAAAATACACGTTTAAGTGGTTTATATTGGCTAAACATATTGACTGCTAGAAGTTTTGGAATGATCTCATTTTCATGAATACGATGTGCATAGCGTAGATTGAATATATCCAAAGTTCATTTGATTTCAAGTTGTGTAATTATAGCAACTGTAGGATGTAAAATGATGTGTAGTGAAAGAGTGGATAAATACCCATATACACACAAAATTCACTTATTGAACTCTTATCAAGTAGGCGAGAAATGTAAGGGCATTATATCATTGGTCTTTTGTTAATTTGATAAATTCAAGGTTTTAAAATAAGCAATATTGAAGAATGAACTTCAGAGCAGTTCTCGTTTAAATAATGTTTTTGAGTATACTGCTCTTATCATTTATATTAATTCCAATAGGACATGCATGAGGTATTCAGCTTGCCAGAACAAGGATTTGATATTTCTCTTACTCAGCAGCAATTGCATGAAGAGCATGGCCAGCAGCAAGATATGTAATACTCCGCTTTCTCTTGATATTAATAACTGTATTCTGTATCCTCATATCCACCTAATCATGTCTAGATCGAATCATATAGCATAACAAATAATGTTGTTTCATCTACTTCTTATTCATGAATACTGTAGTTTCACTATGGTTTTAAACATATACACGAGAAGTATATCATATGTATATTCAATAGTCAATACTACCTTTTGCCCGTTGCTTGTCCTGCACGATGCCATGTGAGTTCACGTGCTAAACAATTTATGATATGTTCTACACAATACATTTGTGAAGAAATGTTCATCAATAAATGCATACAAAATTTATGATACAAGCATCAAACCTTTTTACAAACAAAATTCCACACCTTTTTATGGTTAAATTAGATATAATACAAGTGGTAGTGTGGGTTTGGGGAGTAGCTTCGTCCAGTAACTTGTCAAATCATTTAAGTTTTGATCAAAGCTTGGAGGTTTAACATACATACATATATGAGACTTGCCTTGGTTCCCTTCAAGGTCCACTCTGTTCGCTAGTTTCAGGTTACCCATTAAAGCATTTACTAACACATGGATGTTCTTACTTCAACTTGTAATTATATTTTGACATGAGTGGATGTTAGTTTTATTATGAAGTTGTTTTATAACATCTGATGTTAGATTTTCGCCACTCCAGTAGTTTTTAGCATAGGTTTATACATCAATCTTTAATTTACAGGGAGCCAAGTTTGAAAAGGCATATAGAATTTCTGGAGAAACAGGGTATTGCAGGTGTTAGTCACCATAGTCTGCTGTTCTCCAAGAATGCAACTGTTCCATATGTACCTGATGGTACTGAGCAGCTGAGGTCAGTCTGTTTTTGTATTGCATCTGTTTGATTCATGTGTTGATTAGATTGCACAATTTGGTGTCCAGTTTCTTAAGATATCTAATAGTTGTCAAAAAGTATCTCTCTCTTATACGTGAACCTGTCTGCAATGTCTGAATATTGTAAGCAGCTCGATCTTTTTATCAGCTTCTATTGTTTGCAGTGAAAGTATAGGAAGAAATAAATCAACTTAATTTATTTAGGAAATAAAAGCAACAGACTTTGAAATTTATATGACTTTGCCTTCTTTTGGCAGTATCATGCTCTTCATATTTAACTTTTTTCACCTGTCTGTCATTTGCAGCAAGGCAGCTAATGTAATACATAGAAATTATAATGCTGGATCGTCGACTGAATTAGCTGTTGATGGGTATGCACAAATCAACTTTTCTTCTTTCTCTATGTACACATACAATGCTTTATGTCATCACTTAAAATAATAACATCATCAGTTCCAAATTTGCTGTAAAACCAAAAGAGTTCATCTCAAAAGAATATAGACCGAAACAAGATGAAAACAGCAGCCCTGAAAGCATTAGAGATAAAATCAGACGTCTCTCAGAAACTTTGGCTGACAAGGTATGCAAAATATTGATCATTTATTTGGGCGTGTGTGCGTGTGTGTGTGTATGCATACATACATACTAATGCAATATGCATCAACCTAACTTGACAATCTCATTCTTGGTGAATATAGTCGTTAATTTTAAGATTGCCGGATCAAGGTGCAAAGATCAAGGCACAAATAGCTCAACTGAATGCTGAGCTTGACGCTCTCGCGTATGTTTCCAAGTTAAAGGAAAAGGAAGTTATTGATGTGGATGATCTTACCAAAGACTTTGGAGACGTGATTTCAGTTTGAGGTTGTGTGCTTGTTTATCATTATAAATATGGGACGATACCACAGGTTTGCAGCTAATTGGCGTGGTCAAAGGTGATTTGACTGGACCAGTTTTTGGCTTATTAGCTGTCATTTTGAAGATATTATGAAGACTTGGTTGTATATAATTTTACATTTAATGTTTTTGAGTTCACAACATTATCGAACATTGGTATAATGTTCATTCATGGCCTTATTTTGTAGAAGCCTTCCTGCTGCTGAAGTAGCTTGCAGAGGAGGGCATTTGACATGTTAACTTATAGATCGCAATTAACAATATTTGAGTGAAATGGTTTACAAATTAATCTCTGACTTTTGAAATGTTTGACATGCACGAAAATAACTGTTTAACAACTGGTTTTCATTCTTTACAATTTAGGTTTTATCAACTTTTTTATTTATTTTTTTAAATAAAACTGCAGGTGCAAAACAAAAGCCTTTTGAAGTAGGTAAAAACAGTAACTGTTTTAAATCTGGTTATAAGTATTATTTTACTAGTGACTAATAGCTTATAAGCTTCTTTGTATTAATGCTATGTTCCATGTATCTCCTTCACTCATTCCGATTTTAATGTTCATTATTCCTCTTTTTGATTAAATTAAATAATATAACGTATTAGAAAGAGAAAAAAAAGTGAATATTAAAATTGGAGTAAGTGGTTGGAATTCAGAAGGAGATAAAGAGAAAAAGAGTTAGTGGGAGGGGAGAATGTGACGTTCGATAGCACCTCAAACAGTGTTAGCATCCCTTTGACCCTCTGATTTTCACCATGTATTTGTTTTCTCTCTTTCCCATCAACTATCACTTCCCACTAATATATCTTAATGTAAATGAGTAACTACAAAGGAGGTGCATTTGGAGTGCTTTTAAACAAGGGTGCCATTAAACCCCCTCCCCCCCCCCCCTCTCTCTCTCTCTCTCTCTATATATATATATATATATATATATATATATATATATATATATATATATATATATATATATATATGATGAAATTCTTTCGGATTCAAATATTAATATTTGTCTTTGCAGTTTTTTAGCAATTCTTGAAGCATCTTAATTGGCGATATGCGTATAATGCTTTTATCATCCGGATAACCGATAGGTCATAACTTCTTAACGTTTTTGTTTTTGAATCACTAAATCGTGCATTTTTTGTTGCAAATTCAGTTATAGCTGTCAAATGCACTACCCACTTTCAACTTGAAATAAATACATGGACACAAGATGGGGCAAGAAGAAAATTTAGTATCCATATTAATATGAATGTTAGGACATGTATTAGATTAGTAATATGAATGTTAAGACACGATTTTCTTGTATGAATTGTTATTCTACCAATTATACATGTTTAAAAAACTTGAAAGAAAATGATTTGCATTAACATTTAGTCATGTTTTTGTTTTGATCAAATCATGTATGGACGATTTGAATTTTTTACTTTGAAGCTGCAGCATAATATTTTTTTGTTCGTTTTAATTCTTATTTGCATTATTATTTAATAAATGACGAACTTGCGAACGAAATTTATTCGTTAGATTTTTATTTCGTAGTGAGATCGAGATTTGGTAATATTTATAGAAAAGCGATTTGAATTTGCAACATATAGTATAAAAAACGCATTTTTGATAGTTCATGGTGACACCAAAACAGCGAGACAATGAAGATATTGGTCGGTTTATCTCAAAAGCCCTTACATTTGAACAGCTCTACTCTAAATAATTAGAGAGATCATACAAAATAATAATTTAATATTTAAAAAATTATATAAAAGGGTATTTTGAAAGGTTCACGTTTAAATAAAAAATTTGCGCTTTCAAACTAGTTATTGGACCGATCCATTGACCGAAGGAGTCTTATATACGACCGAAGGAAGCGACCGGTTCTTCCTATTTGACCCGAAACCGATCGATCTAGCCATGAGCAGGTTGAAGAGAGCTCTAACAGGCCTTGGAGGACCGAACCCACGTATGTGGCAAAATACGGGGATGACTTGTGGCTAGGGGTGAAAGGCCAACCAAGATCGGATATAGCTGGTTTTCCGCGCGTTCCAGGCCCCTTGAATCTTCTCTTTCCTATTTTTGTTTATTTTTGTTATTTAATTTGTTGTTTTTTGTGCGTAATGCGGGTCGACTTTTTGGAACGGTCCATATCTGGTTCATCCTTCGGAACCATATCACATCCCGGATCTGATGAAATAGGATGAATTGAGACGGTATTTTGTAAATACGTAATTATCTTGAATATATCAACCATTTCTTTATTTTCCGATCGCCTGGAAGGGATAAAAGAAACATCTTGTTTTTTCTTCAAAAATTTCTGATCTCTAGTGGACCTCATATTACGATTATTATTAAAGATATGGTTGATTTAGTTTGAAAGATCTTACATTTGAATTTTGAACAAATCTACTTTAAGGGTATAATTGAAGCAATTTTAGAGAGATTTTATCTCCTATTTTATCGAGAAGATCATATAAATAACAACCTAGTATTTAGATGTTAAACATAAGGGTATTAAAGTTCACCAGTCAGATCAGAAATTTGCGCTTTCAAGTCAACTATCAATAAAGGTAACATTAATGTCTCGCTATTGTCATTTCATTTTTCTCCTCTGACAACTTTAAAAGTTCTACTCTACATGAGTTTTTTTTAAGCTGCGCTTAAAAGTTTATTTTTGACTTTGGATCGTTTTGTATTCTATGTATTATCATAACTCTTGCTTGTAAATTATTTTCCCCATCAGTTGTTATTGGTTATAAAACCAATGAAAATCGATACAATATAAGTTTGGACGTAATTCTCAATACGTCAAGTTGGGGTATTTTGAGATTTTACAACTTTAATTTTCTAATTGTGCCTCAACTAATTATATTGTAGAATTTATCTTCATAAAACCAAAGGATAAAAATAGGGACATGTATGTAATATTACTTTAGTTGAAATCTCTCAAAACCGATATATGCTAAACTCACAAAGCATGCGTTGATTAGTTATAACACACTTCATATAAACAAATTAAAACCGTTATTATCATTAATGATCAAATTTGATATTCTCAAAACTTTTCATAAATGGTACCACAAAACTTCCAAGCAGAGCGAGCTTGAGTTAGTCATTAGCAATCAAATTGTAGCACAGATTAATGGTGGCTTACGACCATATGACAGTTGCTAAGGCCGGTTAGTGCTCATCGAAAATTTGGAAAAGAAAATTACATAGAGATTGACCAGGAACACCTCAAAAAGTAGACATGGAAACAATGGCTTATGGCAGTACGACAGTTGTGAGGCTGACCAATGCATATTTTCAAATATAGAAGCATCACATTTTAAAGCATCAGCCACCAACCAAAAACTCCTATTTATGCGAGTTGAGCCCACTACTAATGTGATTCAAGTCTCAATTTTAATCTCAACCTCCAAAAAAGTTGCAAGACTTAGGAACAGATAAAAAGTATTGGTTTTTTTTATTCAAATTGTCACTCAACATTATTAGCAGATCGATTTTGTAACGACCCAGATTTTTCAATCATTGGAATTTGGACATTTGAACTTGTTTTAAATGTTGTATTTGAAATATTAATGGATTTTTATATAGAATTTATTAATAAAACGAAAATTGAACGTGTAATTTATATTTAATTTAAAACGAGCTCGCAGCAGAGCGGTAGTTCGTAATATTTAGTTTTGAACTTTAATTAAATATATAGAATCCAGTATATTTTGAAGTTCTTTAAAACAGGAATCGTCCGAATCCATTTGATTATAATTTTTCTAATCAAAGAAAAATAATAATTAAGATTCATGTTATAGATTATTAGTTATGCCAAAATCAAATTTTCAGAAACTAGCTATGAAATCGTTTATAAACCATAAGGTTTATTTAATAAATTTAAAAAGGATTTTTATATAATTGGGATATCGTTTAACTCGAAATTCATAATGTAGAATTTTAAATCCATAATGGTTTATATTTGAAGCTATATATATATATATTTCCATTTGGATAAATACGAAAATAATAATTTATTATTATTTAATTGGATTGTTTTGGAATTTATTAATAGCCTCAAGAATAGCCATTTTTAAACTGCCTCAGTTTTTTATGAAACAAGTTTCATTGGATCCGTAACTTTAAATTATTACCAAAGTTAGTGGCAATCCAATGTCATATGCGACAACGGTGCCATAAATGCTTAGTCATTTTGTATAGCGCGTAATTAAATGAATTTAATTTAAATAGATGAGTATTTGTGCGTAACTTGAGCTAACAATCGAATTAAGACACGAAACCATTTCCATTGAATTTGTATTGATGTTTAGAGTCAGTATAGGTATATAGTTCGTTATTTTTGAAGATCAGGAAATTTGGTGTTCAAAATAACGTCGTTTTACATGTAAAATATCATTCTGGTGAAGCAGCCTCAGAATGTGATGAAACTTATGCCGTTGGATCCGTATTAGTAAGTTATTATATGATTTGATTTTTGTATCGATCGGACTTAGCGTTGGATCGTGCGAATGGTAAATGCTTAGATTTTTATTTAATCGTTTTACCAATTTAATATGGAACTTAAGAACAACCAATTTTCAAACGAACCGGATTTCAATGAAACTAATTTTATTAAGTCCGTAATGACTAATTATTATCGGATTTCAAGTTTCAAATCAATTGGATCTATTTTGTGATCATGCAAAATTTATACACGTGTAGTTTCACGTTGTGAATTATAAAAGATTTTTTACAAACTATCTCAGAATTTGACGAACCAGTTCAATCGTGTCTGGAATACTGTTTAATGCTAGGATTTAAAATTTCATCGCAATCAGAGGTTGTATGTGGTTGTTTTGACACGTTACTTCGCATATAAGTTTCATTTAATAATATTTTAATAAACCGTTGCCTATATATAGCCCACCCTGCCTAGAAAATTGGGTCAAAATCCTATTTGTGGTCAACCCAATTCAGGTCACCACCCTAAACCTGCAAACGTCCAGAAAGCTCCCTTGTTCTTCCCCATTTTTCTTTCGATCTACGCATCGAATCAACAACTTCTCGATAATAAAGATGTTCTTCTCTTCGAGATCTTTCAGTTGATCGGCTATGATCGGTTTTCGAGCTTCGTGGTGGCTGAGGCGGTATCAGAAAGGTGATGTGGTTCGTGATGAATAACTAGTGCTTGGCGAGGTCGAGTTGAGCGAGACTCTGGACGGTGATAAGCAGCGCAGTGGAGGGCGTTGTGGCAGTGATGGATCGCCGTCCGGTCGACCCTTGGAGGCGCAGCGTGGATGGACTTCGGACTTGCGTGGGTTATGTTGGAGCAAACGGGAATGATTAACAGTGTGAAAAGGAATTAGTGTGGCCCCGTATAATTTAAATCAACGTAATTAGTCTGAACTAATGATTAATTAAGGAAATAATTATTTATTTAAACCGTGAATACTAATAATTCTATAACTTGTGCATATATTATTAGAATCGAACGAAACAAGATGCGTTGGACTCATCTTGACGGACACTACGCCATGGAACAGATTTGAACACATTTGGATGCAGATGGAATTTTCAGTTAAATCAAACGTGTGTTTAATTTAATTAAAAATAGTCGTTATCTCGACAAATGGAGATCAAGGTGAGTTTACTCACTTAGTTTTTCCCACTTATATTTTACATAAGTCGGGTTTATAATGTGTGTGCTATGGTTGTTAACTATTGAATGAGTGTTAATTATATATCATATATTAGATGGATTATTAAAATTAAATGTTTGTTTAATTCAAGTGAAACTAATCATTATTTTAACGATTATAACCAATTGAGGTAACTTACCTTGTTGGTTACGTTTATATTATAAACGTGTTTAATTTAATGGATTGTTTAAATTTTCATGATTGGTTGTTAAATAAAATAGTTGATGTTAAATTACTATTATTGGTTGTTTATAGAAATCATCAGTTTAATTGGATATTCTCATAGATGATTTTATTTGTGGTAACCTATTTGGATGTAGGGAATAACAGGTTGGTGGGATCCAACTGGATTCCTCATCAGTAGTTGTTAAATTTTATACATATTATAATATATATTGAAATGTGAATTTATGGTGCAAAAAATGACAAGTTGGAGGAATTCTACAAGATTCTCACTGATACTGATAACGTTTATCAATGTGATAAAATATGTTGATTTTCTGTGAAATTAGTTGCTATTTCACGGTTTGGTACTTTAGTAGACATTTGCCTCTTTAGTACCGTCGTTATAAGAAGAATTTATTGGAAATTGATTGTTAATTGATTTTGAAACATTTTAAAAATCTTTATATACGAGTTGGACTTATCATTCGAATGTGTCTGTGAAGTATTGGATCCTTTGGTCCATAGATGTGCTGGTTCGCCTGGTGTTTGACTCTGACCAGCTTATCTCGGTGGTCTGCTCGACTCCGTCTAAAGCCCCATCCTTCCTTATTTCAGCGGTCTACGTGAAGTGTGATCGGGTTGAGAGGTCAACCCTTTGGTCCGACATCCTCTCGCTTTATAACTTAGGTTTAGGGGTTTCAGTTTTGGGAGGCGACTTTAATATAGTCACCTGCCATGTTGAGAAACATGGAGACAACGCTGTTAACCAAGCAGTGATTGCAGATTTCAATGCCTTCATCGTTAGTTCGCGTCTTTCCGAGGTTTCCTTCGTCGGTTCAGCCTTCACTTGGTGTAACAATCAGGAAGGGCCTAACCGGATTCTTTCTAGACTTGACAGAGTAATTGGATCAGAAGGTTGGTTCAACCTTCCTTTCACGTACTCTGTCTCCCATCTTCATTGTACCTTTTCGGATCATGCTCCTATGATCCTTCGTTGTTCTCCCTTATCTCTTTCCGGTCCATATTCTTTTAGGTTCCAGAGTATGTGGAGATCCCACCATTCGTTCAATTAAGTAGTGGAAGATTCATGGAACTCAATTGTTACTAGCTCTCCTTTTGTTGTGTTTTCTCGTAAGCTGAAGCGTCTCAAGGCTTGCCTTAAGGCTTGGAACGTGCAAGTTTTCAAGAATATTTTTGACCGAGTTAGGGCGGTCGCAGAGAATCTTATCTTAGCAGAATCGTCCTTTGATGAGGATCCTTCATCCACTAATAAAGAGACATGGGTGCTAGCCCAGATGGCCTTCTCGTCGGAACTTCGTATTGAAAACGACTATCTTCGCCAGAAGGCGAAGATCAAGTGGGTGGTCGAAGGAGATACGAACTCTAAAAAATTTCATTCTTCAATCCGTAAGAAGAAAAATCTTCTCACGATTCGTCAGATCCAGCGCCCTGATCTCTCAGTGGCTTCCACGCATGAGGAAGTCAAAGAGACTATTCTATCTCATTTCCAATCATTTTTGGGTACTCCTTTTGTGTATGTCTATGATTCAGCCTTGCTAGCTTTCATTCCTAGATTAGTTTTTCCTTCAGATAGTGTGGATCTTATCGTACCTCCTTCCACGGAAGAGATATGTGCTTGCGTCTTTTGCACTTAGTAAGGACAATGTGAGTGGGCCTGGTGGTTTCAACGTGATCTTTTTTCATAGTGGCTGGCTGATTATCCAGGCGGATATTTGTGTGGCTATTTAGTTTTTCTTCTCCAGTGGAACCCTTCTGCAAGAATGGACTTCCACCAATCTGGTTCTTATTCCAAAGTGCGAAAATCCTCGTTCATGCGCGGTTTTTCATTCGATCAACTTATGTAATTTCTATAACAAGGTTATCTCTAAGGTACTAGCCTCTCGGTTAGCACCGTTTCTAGAACATATTATCTCATCTTCTCAGGTGGGGTTTGTAAAAGGACACTTGATCACATACAACATTCTTTTAGCCTAGGAGCTGGTTTCGCAGATCAATCGGAAGGTTAGAGGTTCTAATGTAGTTGTTAATTTGGACATGGCTAAGGCTTACGATCACATGTCTTGGTTTTTTTTCATTAAGGTTCTGAGGGCCATCGAGTATTTTAAGGCGGGACGAGGACTTCGTCAGCGAGACCCTCTTTTACCTTCTCTGTTCGTCATCGCTGCCGAGGCTTTCGTTCGTGGGTTGCACTCTCTTACGATAGCAAGTTAGATTCAGAGGTTTAACATTCCTAGGGGTTGCCCGCTTATCTCTTCTTTATCATCCGCTGACGACATTATCATTTTCACTAATAGAGGTCATCACTCTGTTAGTCGTCTGCTTAGCCTCATTCAGCAATATGAGAGGTGTTCCGGCCAACTTGTAAATTTTTCTAATAACTGCTTCATTCCGGCGAAAGACTTGTGTAACACCCCGTATTTTCTATGAACGTCAAACTAATAAATTAAAGTATACTTAATTTTTAAAAGAAGAATTAAGGGAAATGGGTTACTCCATTGCATTCGTCTCGGAATTCTGCTTGGAATAGAGTCCAAGTTTTCGTAAATTGGACTTCATATGAGGAAGTTATAGCCCTCAGAAGTTTCAGAAATTTAAATAAATTAAAACAGCTCAGATTTAAATTCAAAATTCAAACGAAAACATAGAAGCGGGCTTGGGGGATTTTTCCCGCCCCAGGCCAGGTCGACCAGGCTGTCGACCTCACCTAAACAGGTCGACGTAGGGGTCGACCTAGGGTTCGACCTACCCCCTCGCCCAGATCCAAACAGTGACGATTTTCTGACCTGTTGCTGAGTCTTTTCTGACTTGCTGCTGAGTCACTAGGGCATAGGTGGCAATTCTGGATAACTCTATCTAGTCTGGACGGTTGTGATTGCTCCTAGGATTATCTAACGGCTCACATAAGTTTAAACCTCTATAAAAGCAACCCTAGTCCTCAACCCTAAATCATACAAATTCATTCCAAGGAGCCACCATGTTGTCCATGATCGTCCTACCCTAGCCACCATTTCTTCTTCAACTAGAAAGCAAGTTAGGAGCTACGAATCAAATCAAAATTAGATAGTCTTCGTCAAGGGATTGCTTTTCAGTTTCAGAAAACAGATTCCAGAAATACAAGAATCATTCTCTTTTTGTAAGTTCAAGTTACTTTCAGATGTGAATTCTTAATTGAAATTCTTGGCATGTAATAATATGGATTCAAGCTATACTTGATTATGAGATAATTCCTCTCAGATTTATTAAATTTAATATATTAGATTTATGCCTGCGATGTTATTCAAATCTAATCCATTAGATTTATGCCTGATGTAAGCAATCCTTTCATTTGAATCCGTGCTTGTATATGCCTTTGGGAATCATTATTGACTATGGAACTAGTCCAATCATATCTATCCTTGTTGTATTTCGGAATTGTAATCCTGTTTAAGTTCATGATATAACTCTTGTCAAACCTATACGTCTGTGATGGTTCATAATGATATTCATATCATATCTATATTCCTGCAATGTATTCTATGCAAAATTTGTCAATTTGGTATATCAAATTTATTGGACCAATAGCTCTTATACTCATATGCCTATTCTTATGCCTCTTATGTTCCATATTGTTTAGCCGCTTATTTCATGAATCTTGCGTTGAATCTCGAAATACATACGTTATGAATGCGGGGGTAATTGGGTATAACATAAAATTAACATCTATTTGGCATAGTTTGGAACATGTATTATGACATAACTGTTAAGATGCAATTTGGGTAATTTGACATGAATTATGGAATATGTAATTTGACATATTGAACCCAGAGTTGGCATGAACGATAAAGTATGAAATTTGGCATGATAAACCTAGTTTTGGGCATAAACTGTAAATTGGAATATTAAATCTACCTTGGGCTTAGCTAATTGATTTGGGACGCCAAACATAATGCATAGTGATTTTGGGCATGACTATTATTGCAAGTCTGGGAAGATTGGGTGTAACCTATTTTGAGTAATAACTTGTAATTGGATTAATCGGGCATAACTTGAGAATTGTAACTTGACCAAATTTTGTGAAATTTGGATAATTAGCAAATAAAATCTAGATTTGGACATGTACTATAAACATGTAAATTAGGGAAGAGATGAATGTGCCTAACCTGAGGTTAGATTAAGTTGTGGTGTAAAACAGTCCGGAACCGCCCGACACATCCAGTAACCGCAACAACACGTACCTAATGTGAGAGGTTGGTGCATTAATAAATCAATTAATGCAACACATATCTAATGTGAGAGGTTGGTGCATTAATAAATCAATTGATACTAATGAACAAGATGAATGACTAGGGTTAAGTTTATAGGAACACTTAACCAATATAACATGTATAACTAGGGTTAAGTTAATGAGAAACACTTAACCAATATAACAAGATGAATAACTAGGGTTAAGTTAATGAGAAACACTTAACCAATATAACAAGATGAATGACAAGGGTTAAGTTAATAGGAAACACTTAACCGATATAGCATGATGAATGGGTAGGGTTAAGTAATAAGAAACATTTAACCAATATAACTTGATTTGTGGTAAGGTTAATTTAAAACAAGAGGGCAACACTTAACCAATATAACTTGATTTGTGGTAGGGTTAAGTTAATACAAGAAGACAACACTTAACCAAAGCAACATGACAAGTAGGTAGGTTAAGTTAACTTGATTTGATTGATGACACTTAACCAATATAACTTGATGAACAAACGTGGTTAAGTTAATAAGAAACACTTAACCAACACGACACGACGAATGGGTGGGTTAAGTTAACATGAATGGACAACACTTAACCAATATGACATAATGTGCATGGAGAATTTGGCTAACCCCTCTTTGGACACCACATGTCCAAGGAATCTAACTTCTTCTCTCTAGAAATAGCATTTGGAGAATTTGGCTTTCAACTGATGTGCACGGAGAGTATCCATGACTTCCCTTAAGTGCTGAGCATGCTCTTCCTCACTCTTCGAGGAGATCAAAATATCGTCCACGAAGACCACCACAAACTTATTGAGGAATTCCCGGAACACCCAGCTCATCAAGTCCACAAAATAGGCAGGTGCGTTTGTCAAGCCGAAAGGCATGACAAGCCACTCGAAGAAACCATATGGGGTCCTAAATGCGGTCTTGTCAATGCTATCCTCGGCGACTCTTAGCTGATGAAACCCGGTAGCCAGATCTAGTTGGGAGAAAACGGATGCACCTACGAGCTGATCAAACAGATCGTCAATTCTTGGGAGTGGGTGCCTATTCTTCTTGGTTAGCTTGTTCTGCTCCCTATAATCCACGCATAGGCAGAGTGAAGCATCGACTTTAGTCGCGAACACTACTGGAGCAACCCATTCAGAAATACTCCATCTTATGAACCCCTTTCCAAGCAGCTCTTTAACTTGCTTGCTGAGTTCTTTTCTCTCCCTTGGAGCCATGTGTCTAACGGGTAAAGCAACTGGTTTTGCATTGTCAATGAGGTATATGCGGAAATCTATCTCCTGCTTCATAGGTAAGCCTTTTACCCTCTTCAAACACATCCGAGTATTCATGGACCACTCTAACAGACTGCAAATTCTCAACAGACGCATCAAGAGAATCTAGATAACTTAGCATAACAGAATTCATGGGATTACAAGAGATTTTGAGAGCGTTACCGAGGCGAGTCATGAGTCTAACCACTCTCTTTTCACAATCGAGGATGACACCATTACTGGATAGCTAGTCCATGCCTAGAATCAGCCCATAGCCCGTGAAGCCCAAAACATAAGCATTACATTTAAACCCAACGCTTAAAATCTAGATTTCCAAATCCAAACAAATCATTGACAAATAAACTGAGCCCCCAATTGGATTTGAAACAACCAAGGGATCCTCTACTATATGGGTGTCTAGGTGCAGAGATTCAACTAAAGCAGTAGATATAAAAGAGTGCGATGCGCCAAAATCAAAGAGAGTACGAACAGGATTATCAAATAGATAAACTAAACTCTCAACAGAAATATGTCTACCTCGTTCCTACAGAGGTGCAACGAGAGCATGAACCTGCCCTCCAGAAGATGATCTAGTCCTCTGTCCCTGCCCTTGCCTTTTTGGGCAGTCCTTAGATAAGTGTCCAGTATCCACGCACTGGAAACAAGCGCCCAATTTCCTCTTTTTCTTTCTACAGTCCCTAGCCAAGTGTCAAGGTATCCCACAGAAATTGCACTTCATCTTCTTACGGGATTTATTATCCTTCCCGCCTTTGTTGGGGTCCGTCTTCTTGTTCTGAGATCCATCTCCTTTCTTGTTTTGAGGCTCTTCCTTCTTTACCTCCTTCTTGCCATCTTTGCTCTCCTCTTACAATAGAGCCATGTCCACTAGTGTCTCATAAGTTGCTCCCATAGGTATATGGGACATTGCCAAACCTTGCAGTGGCTCATTCAGTCCTTTGGCAAAGCGGAGAGCCTTATTATGTGGAGTGTTTACTAACTCCAGTCCAAATCGAGCAAGCTGGTTGAATTTATTGACGTATTCTTTGACCGACAAGCTGCCCTGTTTAAGTGATAGGAACTTCTCCATTTGCAGACTCTACTCAGCTTGTGAGAGGAACTTCATTACAAATCTCGCCTTGAAGTCCTCCTAAGTCTCTTTCAATCTTTCAGCATTAGTGACTTCCCACCAGGAGGCCTCGTCTTTGAGCAACCACACCACCAACTGTAGTTTCTGCCTCTCATCTACTTCAAAGATAAAGAATAAGTCCTCATTCTCCTTGAGCCAGTTTCTGGCTTCCACGAATGATTTGCTCCCCTAAAAGTCTTTTCCACCCATGGATCTAAATTCTCTACAGATTTTTGAGAAAGCATTTCCTCTCGGAGGAGGAGGAGAAGGAGAAGCAGCTGGGGGAGGAGGAATGTCTGCTGGGGCCGCGTCATTGGCCCTAGCTTCTTGGTATTTCCTGAACCAGCTAGGTATCGGTACACCCTCTGGAAGGTTAAGATCCCTAGACATAAGTCTGGTAAGCCCAGTTATTTAATAGCATGTAAACAAGTAAAAGACTATGACATGAATAAATTGAACTTAGAATGATACCACAAGGATAGGGTAGTCCTAAAACGAGGTAAAGTAAGATTTAACTAGATTTGGCTATCACACCCACTTTTACTTCTCTGCACCCACTAAGAGCTGTTTAACTAGCAATGTATGTTTATGATAAAGTGATCACATTCATGTATTGATCGGCTCCTACCCGCATTCATGTATTCCCGGTGTCATGCGGGCCCACGTGATTTTTAAGTACATGTGCTGGTTCCAGTATGGGGTGTATCAAGTCCTATAATGGCAACCATGACACGATTCAAAGATGCACAAGTGTACGCCAGTGCCCAGTGCTTGCTTTTTCCACTCCGGAGCCCGTGCACGCCCGTACTCCGTCGGAAACTACATTGATGCACCTAAGCGCCGCCCTTTTAACCGCTTATATTCAGCCCAGTAATCGTGCCCCACCCTGCCTAGTTCAGGATACCTTGATACATCCATGTGGGTTACTGCTGAAACGGGTCCCCGTTATTAGGGTTTTTCTAGTCAACATGCTAACTTGGTTGAGTGTTCTTGGTTTGACTTAACCACTATCAATCTCGTCTAGTTAACATGTTAAGTTGGTTAAGTGTTTCCTCAATTACTTAACCCCACCAATCTTTTCTTGTTAACATGTTAAGTTGGTTAAGTGTTCCCTTAATTACTTAACCTCACCATTCTAGCTTGATTGTTCATGAGATCTAATTAATTAAATAATTAAAGCACCAACTACTCACATTAGACATGCATTGTTGTAGTTAATGGATGTGCCCGTCGGTTCCGGGCAGTTTTACACCATAACTCAGTCTAGCCTCGAGTCTTTCTGGGTTTGATGCACTAACCTCTCACATTAGACAGGTATTGTTGTGGTTACTGGATGTGTCGGTCGGTTCCGGGCAGGTTTACATCACAACTCAGTCTAACCTCGGGTTAGGCATATTCATCTTTTACATTTTATATATATGTGAATTTTCTACAAGTGTTTCATGTCACATATTTTAATTATGTTCAAGACTAATGGTATAAATTATACCATTCATGGCCTTAACCATTTACGTGGTTTTGGGCCCACCTACATTATTAACATGTTTTGATTTAATAACTATCCCAACATTACCCCCATTTGTTCGTTCGTATTAATCACATAAAGTCATTGGGCCCGCATATTAGCCAAATTTATAAACAAGAGGTAAAGAAGGGAACATGCATAATATAGATTCAACCAAACACGTAAATTTTTCATAAAACTTTATTCATATAATTTAACATGTCACATGAACTTGCATATATTTTAGACTTAGATAATCATAAGCCTAAAACATGTTAATATGTAGATCTAGGCATATGTGAACATTACCTCAATTATAAACTAGCATATGACATAATCATGACATGTCCAATCCGAAGGCATGTATAATTTTAACATTAATATGTAGGTGTGAACTAGATCTAACAAGGTGAACTTGCATAAGTCCACTTTACAAACATGCATATAAATATAGATCTAGTTAAGGATCTAACATGTAACTTGCATATGAACATATGTATAATTAGATCGTGACTTGGATCTATCATAAAACATATAATTTTCATTAATAATATGAACCTAGATAGATCTTGACATGGATCCAACATAAAACTTGTAACTTGCGTATGAACATATGAACATATATATAGGCATATGGATCTAACATAAAGCATATGAATATATATATATATATATATAGATCTTGACTTGGATCTAACATAATACATAAAACTTGCATTAATCATATAAACATATATATGTAGATCTTAACATGAAACATATAACTTGCATATGATATTGATAGTTTTATTCTCAATCTTTAATAGATCCAACACCAAGTCCAACAAGCTACAAACATTCCAAGACAATTCATGATAAAATCATCACAAGAAACAAACCTGAATTAGCATCGTCAATATTATACAACATGGTATAATTCTGTTTTTCACTTTATATCAAATCACGTCTTAAATTTATTTACATCTAAAAGATAACTACACTTACAAAAGACAATCTTGATTTCTGGAATCTGTATTCTGAAGTTGAAATGCTCACCTTTGATGTAGGCAATCGTCGTTTTAGTTTAATTTTGGTTTGATTTGGTTTGTCTCTTTTAACTTGCTTCAAGTTGAACGGCGGCTACTCGAGGTTGCCCAATGGCAGCATGACGGCTCTTGGTTTGATTTTTAATATGATTTAGGGTTAAGGTATTAGGTTGCTTATATATTTAATAAGAACCGTTAGATTAACCTAGAGCATATCAAAGCCATTCAGACAAGATAGAATAGCCACATCAGCCCTAGTGACTCAGCAAGGAGTCCATCAGAACCAATCAGATGCCACATCTGCCTTAGAGCGAATCGGCCCACGGGTTGACAACCAAACACCCTGAATCAACCCTTAGTCGACCCAGCGAGGATTGGGTCGACCTCAAAAATGGGCCGGTTCGGTTATTCCTCCTCCCGATTTGCTGTTTTGAACTTTTTTGCATATTTATTTATTTAATTTTTATATATGTCTATATATATATTTTTCTCATATGCATACAAACTTCAAGGCTTAATAACTTCTTCATAAGGTATCCATTTTATGCAAACCAAATGTCTATCTTGACCAAAATTTTGAGGCGAACGTAATAGCGCAACCCATTTCACTTAATTCTTCTTCTAAAAATTAAGTGTTCTTGAATATGTTAATTTTAATACTCTCAGAAAATTCGGGGTGTTACATTCTCCCCTCCTTAAAGGATTTCGTCCCCGAAATCTTCAAGTTAAGAAGAATGCATCTTAACATCCAATCATCCATCTACTCATCCATCATCCACAAACATCCATTGTCCTTAAAAGACTTCTAATGCTATATGAACATATGCAGAGTGTGTGTATATGTCTCTTATCTAGTGCAAAATCAGGCGGTCTACTGATCCAGTTGACCTCCTTAATGCGAATCATGAGAGTGCCATGAGTCCATTATGTATGCAATTTTTCCTATTCATAATTCTACATGAGTGCACAATCATTCATACAAATGCAACATCCATATGATAACACATCAAGTTTCAATCCATACACAATTTCATGCGTTCATATGAAAATGCAATATGAAAGTGATTGAGCCTATCTAGAACCTAATGTGTATGTGCATATGCATCCACGAACAATCACTAGCAACCACTTGAAACCAATTTGCAACCATCAACCATAACATGTTTCAAATACATGTTTACATCCATTGATTTCTACTAAGGATCAAGAAATAGGACCGGGAAGATAACTAAGCATGAATAAACTTATGATAAAGGAGAGATCAAAGATGTACCCTCAAAAAGATAAGGGTAGGCTGCGCGTATCTTGCTTTCAGTCTCCCAAGTCGCGTCTTCTTTGTTGTCACTCCATTGTACTTTAACAAGCTTGACTTCACGGTTGTGTAGCTTTTTGACTTCTGTTCCCAAGATACGAGTTGGGATTCTTCTCACTGTTGCTTCTCGTTCCACTTCTACCTCTTCTAGTATCTTTGGTTCCACCACTTCCGCAGACTTATGTAAGCACTTCCGTAGGTGAGAAACATGAAAGACATTGTGAACTCCAGCCAAATTTTCAGGAAGCTCTAATCTGTAGGCCATCATCCCAATTCTTTCAATGATAGGAAATGGTCCTATGAATCTAGGTGCCAATTTCCCTTTGGATCCAAAGCGAACAACATTCCTCAAAGAAGATACTTTAAGGAAGACTCTGCCTCCAACCTCAAACTCAAGGTCGGTCCTTCTTTTATCTGCATAGGACTTCTGTCTATCTTGAGCAGTCTTCATTCGTCTTCTTATTAGGTCCACCTTTTCTGAGGTTTCCTTAATCATGTCTGGCCCAAGTATAATCTTATCTGTGGATTCCCTCCAACAGGTTGGTGATCGACACGGTCTCCCGTATAAGGCTTCGAAGGGTGCCATGCCTGTTGTAGCTTGGTTGCTATCGTTGTAGGCGAACTCCACCAGAGGAAGTTGATCTTCCCATGTCCCTCCAAAGTAAAGAACACACAATCTCAAGAGGTCTTCTAAGACTCTGTTCACCCTCTCCATCTGTCCATCGGTTTTGGGATGGTAGGCCACGCTTAAACATAGTTGTGTGCCTACAACCTCTTGCAAACTCTTCCAGAACTCGCTTGTAAAGATAGGGTATCGATTGCTTACTATGCTATAAGGTATCCCATGCAGTCAAACTATCTCTTTAAGATATAGAGATGCTAGAGATGAGGCAGTCCTTCTACTTTTGACAAGTATAAAGTGAGCGCTTTTTGTGAGCCGGTCCACCATTACCCAAATACTGGTATTTCCCCTTCTTGACCTAGGCAACCCATCAATAAAGTCCATCGAAATGCTATCTCATTTCCACTGTGGGACCTCTAGAGGATGAAGCAAACCACCAGGCTTCTTCTGCTCCGCCTTGACCTGCTGGCATATCATGCACTTAGAAACGAATTTAGCTACGTCCCTCTTCATGCCATTCCAAAAGAAAACTCTTTTGATGTCTTTATACATTTTGTCTCCGCCTGGGTGTATGGTCAGCTTTGAATGGTGTGCTTCTTCTAGAACCGTTTTCACTAAATCTCTTACTTGTGGGACTCATAGTCATCCATCCCGTCTCAACCACCCCTTATCATCCATGGGGTATCTATTGAGGTGACTCGAAGTCTCACCCCTAATCAACTTATCTATCACATCTGCTAGCTGAGGGTCTTCACGTTGTGCGGTTCCTATTGAGTCAAAAAGTGTAAGCCGCACTTCCAGTGTTGCTAACAAGCTAGGTACAAATTCAGAGGAGGGTCTAAAGTCAAAGTTGACTATGTACTCCAAGCTTTGCCTTTCTACAAAGAGAGGGCTTAAGGTCAGATTCTTTCTACTCAGAGCGTCAGCTACCACATTGCCCTTGCCAGGAGTATAGGAAATCTCAAAATCATATGAGGCAAGAAACTCCATCCATCTTTGCTGCCTCAAGTTGAGATCTTTCTGCGAGAAAAGGTATTTCAACAATTTATGGTTAGTAAACAATTCAAACTTCTCACCTAGGAGATAATGGCGCCAAGACTTAAGAGCGAAAACGATGGGCGCCAATTCTAGGTCGTGGGTTGGGTAGTTTTTCTCATGTACTTTCAACTGCCTTCCACCATAAGCTACTACCTTCCCTTCTTGCATCAAGAAAGCACCTAATCCTATACCGCATGCATCCGTGTATACAGTACACATCTTGCTCCCATCAGGCAATGTCAGAACTGGGGCTGTTGTTAGAGCCCTTTTCAAGCGTTGGAAAGCAATATCGCAATCCAAATCTCAAGCGAAAACTAGGTTCTTCTTCGTCAACCTTGTAAGTGGAGCTGAGATTTTCGCAAAGTCTTTGATGAACTTCCGGTAAAAGCCTGCTAGCCCGAGAAAGCTTCGGACTTCAGTTGCGTTTCGTGGAATCTTCCAATCTTGCACAACAACCACTTTTGCGGGGTCCACGGCTAACCCCTCTTTGGACACCACGTGTCCAAGGAATCTAACTTCTTCTCTCCAGAAATGACATTTGGAGAATTTGGATTTCAACAGATGTGCACGGAGAGTATCCATGACTTCCCTTAAGTGCTGATCATGCTCTTCCTCACTCTTCGAGAAGATCAAAATATCGTCCACGAAGACCACCACAAACTTATTGAGGAATTCCCGGAACACCCTGCTCATCAAGTCCACGAAATAGGCAGGTGCATTTGTCAAGCCGAAAGGCATGACAAGCCACTCGAAGAAACGATCCGGGGTCCTAAATGCGGTCTTGTCAATGCTATCCTCAGCCACTCTTAACTGATGAAACCCGGTAGCCAGATCTAGTTGGGAGAAAACGGATGCACCTACGAGTTGATCAAACAGATCGTCAATTCTTGAGAGTGGGTGCCTATTCTTCTTGGTCAGCTTGTTCAGCTCCCTGAAATCCACGCATAGGCGGAGTGAAGCATTGGCTTTGGTCGCGAACACTACTGGAGCACCCCATTCATAAATACTCCGTCTTATGAACCCCTTTTCAAGCAGCTCTTTAACTTGCTTGCCGAGTTCTTTTCTCTCCATTGGAGCCATGTGTCTACGGGTAAAGCAACGGGTTTTGCATTGTCAACAAGGTATCTGCGGAAGTCTATATCCCGCTTCGGAGGTAAGCCCTTTACCTCTTTAAACACATACGAGTATTCACGGACCACTCTAACAGACTGCAAATTCTCAACAGACGCATCAAGAGATTCTAGATAACTTAGCATAACAGAATTCATGGGATTATAAGAGATTTCGAGAGTGTTACCGAGGCGAGTCATGAGTCTAACCACTCTCTTTTCACAATCGAGGACGGCACCATTATTGGATAGCCAGTCCATGCCTAGAATCAGCCCATAGCCCGTGAAGCCCAAAACATAAGCATTACATTTAAACCCAACGCTTAAAATAGAGATTTCCAAATCCAAACAAATCATTGACAAATAAACTGAGCCCCCAATTGGATTTGAAACAACCAAGGGATCCTCTACTATATGGGTGTCTAGGTGCATAGATTCAACTAAAGCAGTAGATATAAAAGAGTGCGATGCACCAGAATCAAAGAGAGTACGAACAGGATTATCAAACAGATAAACTAAACTCTCAACAGAAATATGTCTACCTCGTTCCTGCAGAGGTGCAACGAGAGCATGAACCTGCACTCCAGAAGATGATCCAGTCCTCTATCTCCGCCCTTGCCTTTTTGGGCAGTCCTTAGATAAGTGTCCAGTATCCCCGCACTGGAAACAAGCGCCCAATTTCCTCTTTTTCTTTCTACAGTCCCAAGCCAAGTGTCCAGGTATCCACAGAAATTGCACTTCATCTTCTTATGGGATTTATTATCCTTCCCGCCATTCTTGGGGTCCGTCTTCTTATTCTGAGATCCATCTCCTTTCTTATTTTGAGGCTCTTCCTTCTTCACCTCCTTCTTTCCATCTTTGTTCTCCTCTTGCAATAGAGCCATGTCCACCAGCCTCTCGTAAGTCTCTCCCATAGGTATATGGGACATTGCCAAACCTTGCAGTGGCTCATTCAGTCCTTTGGCAAAGCGGAGAGCCTTCTTGTGTGGACTGTTTACTGACTCCAGTCCAAATCGAGCAAGCTGGTTGAATTTATTGATGTATTCTTTGACCGACAAGCTTCCCTGTTTAAGTGATAGGAACTTCTCCATTTGCAGACTCTGCTCAGCTTGTGAGAGGAACTTCATTTCAAATCTCGCCCTGAAATCCTCCCATGTCTCTATCGGTCTTTCAGCATTAGTGACTTCCCACCAGAAGGAGGCTTCGTCTTTGAGCAACCACACCACCAATTGTAGTTTTTGCCTCTCATCTACTTCAAAGATAACGAATAAGTCCTCAGTCTCCTTGAGCCAGTTTCTGGCTTCACGAATGATTCGCTCCCCTTAAAGTCTTTTCCACCCATGGATCTAAAGTCTTTATAGATCTTTGAGAAAGCATTTCCTCTTGGAGGAGGAGGAGGAGGAGCAGCAGCTGAGGGAGGAGGAAGGTCTGCTGGGCTCGCGTCATTGGCTCTAGCTTCTAGGTATCTCCTGAACTAGCCAGGTATCGGTACACCCTCTGGAAGGTTAAGATCCCCAAACATGCTGAAACAAAAAGGAAAGATTCAAAACGAGTGATAGAAAGATAGTGCATATGGCTTTGGGGATTATGCCTTTTTAAATTAACACTTTTTCTTGAAATTGCTTCTTTATGATTTCTTTTTGAAAAATAATTTCAAAAATTTTATCCGATCTGGTAACCTTTAGCTCTAATACCAAGTGTAATACCCCACCTCCGTTAAGGTCACTCTCAAAGGGAATGCCTTAACTTCGTTGGAGCGTTTTAAGGTACAAAATACCAATAAATTACAAGACAGAAAATTTATGCAGTGAAAAAAGATCAATATTATTTCATAAATACTTGTTCAACACAACAATTCAACAACTGTTTCAACCTTCCAAATTATTACAACTTTTCATCTGTTTTGAAAACATAAAGAAGCAATAGTGAAAATAAAATGACATAAATCCCCAATAAGTGCTTGACCATAGCCATAGCTCAAAAAGGAAAGTCCAAGCCTTACATCTACGGTCTTCAAGCTTTGGCTAACCTGGACTAAGCAGAAGTGTTTCCTCCCTGCGAACCTGGGGAGGGGCGTGGGAACGGAAGAAAAGAAGCGAAAGGAAAATGGGTCAGACATAAGTCTGGTAAGCCCAGTTATTGAATAGCATGTAAACAAGTAAAAGACTATGACATGAATAAACTGAACTTAGAATGATACCACAAGGATAGGGTAGTCCTAAAACGAGGTAAAGTAAGATTTTACTAGATTTGGCTATCGCACCCACTTTTACTTCTCTGCACCCACTAAGAGCTGTTTAACTAGCAATGTATGTTCATGATAAAGTGATCCCATTCATGTATTGATCGGCTCCTACTCGCATTCATGTATTCCCGGTGTCATGCGGGCCCACGTGATTTTTAAGTACTTGTGTTGGTTCTCGTATAGGGTGTATCAAGTCCTATAATGGCAACCCTGACACGATTCAAAGATGCACAAGTGTACGCCTGGTGCCCAGTGCTTGCTTTTTCCACTCCGGAGCCCGTGCACGCCCGTACTCCGTCGGAACCTACACTGATGCACCTAACCGCCGCCCTTTTGACCGCTTATATTCAGCCCAGTAATCGTGCCCCACCCTGCCTAGTTTAGGGTACCTTGATACATCCATGTGGGTTACTGTTGAAACGGGTCCCCGTTACTAGGATTTTTCTAGTCAACATGCTAAATTGGTGAAGTGTCCTTGGTTTGACTAACCCCTATCAATCTTGTCTAGTTAACATGTTAAGTTGGTTAAGTGTTTCCTCAATTACTTAACCCTGCCAATCTTGTCTTGTTAACATGCTAAGTTGGTTAAGTGTTTCCTCCATTACTTAACCACACCAATCTTGTCTTGTTAACATGTTAAGTTGGTTAAGTGTTCCCTTAATTACTTAACCTCACCATTTCTAGCTTAATTACTTAACCAACCACTCACATTAGACAAGTGTTGTTGTGGTTACTGGATGTGCCGGTCGGTTCCGGGTAGTTTTACACCATGACCCAGTCTAACCTCGGGTCTTTCTGGGCTTGATGCACTAACCTCTCACATTAGACAGGTATTGTTGTGATTACTGGATGTGCCGGTCGGTTCCGGGAAGGTTTACACCACAACTCAGTCTAACCTCGGGTTAGGCATATTCATCTTTTACATTTTATATATGTGAATTTTCTAGCTACAAGTGTTTCATGTCACATATTTTAATTATGTTCAAGACTAATGGTATAAATTATACCATTCATGGCCTTAACCATTTACATGGTTTTGGGCCCACCTACATTATTAACATGTTTTGATTTAATAACTATCCCAACGTTACCCCCATTTGTTCGTTCGTATTAATCACATAAAGTCATTGGGCCCGCATATTATCCCAATTTATAAACAAGAGGTAAAGAAGGGAATATGCATAATATAGATTCAACCAATCATGTAAATTTTGCATAAAACTTTATTCATATAATTTTACATGTCACATGAACTTGCATATAATTTAGACTTAGATATTCATAAGCCTAAAACATGTTAATATGTAGAACTAGGCATAGGTGAACATAACCTCAATTATAAACTAGCATTTGACATAATCATGACATGTTCAATCCCAAGGCATGTATAATTTTAACATTAATAAATAGGTGTGAACTAGATCTAACAAGGTGAATTTGCATAAGTCCACTTTACAAACATGCATATAAATATAGATCTAGTTTTGGATCTAACATGTAACTTGCATGTGAACATATGTATAATTAGATCGTGACTTGGATCTATCATAAAACATATAACTTGCATTAATCATATGAACCTAGATAGATCTTGACATGGATCCAACATAAAACTTGTAACTTGCATATGAACATATGAAAATATATATAGGCATATGGATCTAACATAAAGCATATGAATATATATATATATATTTATATATATATATATATGTAGATCTTGACTTGGATCTAACATAATACATAAAACTTGCATTAATCATATAAACACATATATGTAGATCTTAACATGAAACATATAACTTGCATATGATATTGATAGTTTCATTCTCAATCTTTAATAGATCCAACATCAAGTCCAATAAGCCACAAACATTCCAAGACAATTCATGATAAAATCATCACAAGAAACAAACATGAATTAGCATTGTCAATATTATACAACATGGTATAATTCTATTTTTCACTTTATATCAAATCACGTCTTAAATTTATTTACATCTAAAACATAACTACACTTGCAAAAGACAATCTTGATTTCTGGAATCTGTATTCTGAAGTTGAAATGCTCGCCTTTGATGTAGACAATCGCTGTTTTAGTTTAATTTTGATTTGATTTGGTTTGTCTCTTTTGATTTGCTTCAAGTTGAACGGCGGCTACTCGAGGTTGCCCAACGGCAGCATGACGGCTCTTGGTTTGATTTTTAATATGATTTAGGGTTGAGGTATTAGGTTGCTTATATAGAAGTTTAATTTAATAGGAACCTAGAGCAAATCAAAGCCATTCAGACAAGATAGAATAGCCACATAGCCCTAATGACTCAGCAAGGAGTCCATCAGAACCAATCAGATGCCACATCTGCCTTAGAGCGAATTGACCCACGGGTTGACAGCCAAACACCCTGAATCGACCCCTAGTCGACCCAGTGGAGCTTGGGTCGACCTCAAAATATGGGCCGGTTCGGTTACTCCCCCTCCCGATTCGCTGTTTTGAACTTTTTTGCATATTTATTTATTTAATTTTTATATATATCTATGTTTTTTTCTCATATGCATACAAACTTCAAGGCTTAATAACTTCTTCATAAGGTATCCGTTTTATGCAAACCAAATGTATCTTGACCAAAATTTTGAGCCGAACGTAATAGCGCAACCCATTTCACTTAATTCTTCTTCTAAAAATTAAGTGTTCTTGAATTTGTAAATTTTAATATTCTCAGAAAATTCGGGGTGTTACACTTTATTTTCTGCTGCTTTATTTGTCTGTCTTGTAATTTACCTGCATCTTTTACCCAAAATACTCCACCGAAGTTAAGGCATTCCCTTTGTGAGTGACCTTAACGAAAGTGGGGTGTTTCACTTGGTATCAGAGCTGAAGGTTACCAGATCAGATAAAAGATTTGAAAAATTATTTTCAAAATGGTTTTAAAAGAAGCATTTTTAAAAGAAAAGTTTTGTTTTAAAGGCATATTCCGCAAAGCCATATGCTCTATCTTTTGATCCTCTGTTTGAATCCTTATTTCCTTCTTTCCTAAGTCTCTGGGGCTCTTGGCTTTCTAGGAGGTAACCTCATCGCGGCATGGTTCCGTATGCTGGATGAGACTGCGACACTTGTCAAAGGGCAAATAAGTGCCCAACTTCCATCTAAGCCGCAGTAGTTTCACCTACGACTAATTTTCTTTCGAGCTTTGTAGGATTTTCAGTGCGATGGAGGCAGCTTTCGAGAGACTTGTCAACATGTTACACAAGGATAGTAATGATGAGAATGAGGGTGTTTGGTTAAGGAGCACAACCCAAGGATGAGGAACTCATGGATATGGACTAGGTTCACAAAGGAGGCAAAAAGGAAGAGGTGTAAGTGGAAGAATCATAGGACAAGAAGGAAGGAAAGAATAGTAAAACCTAAGACAAGAGGAATTGTCTTTACTATGGTATAATGGGTCATATAATTAAGGACAAGGGCAAGAACAAAGAACAAGATTTTCAGAAGGGCAAGTGCATGCTCTCACCGCCAGCATACCAGAGAGAGGTAATAAAGTTTCTGTTGAAAAAAAAGGTTTAGCTTTTATTTTTGATCCTCGTGTTAGTACTCTTTTTTTTTATTTTAGTGCTTCACATTCGATTGTATCTGCTTCCATAGTTGAGTCTCTGCACCTTAGTACCTGTATCGTAGAAGATCCCATTATTGTCTCAAATCCAACTAGTGGTTCGGCTCATTTATCTTTGGTTTGTAAGGATTTGAGAATATCTGTATTAAGGATTGAGTTTAAGTATAATGCTTATGTTTTTAGATCCATGGATTATGGATTGATTCTAGGCATAGGTTGGTTAGCTAGTAATTGCAAAAGGAGGGTAGTTAGACTTTTTACTTGCCTCGGGAATACCCTTGGGAATACCATCGAGATTTCGTGCGATCCTGAGGGGATCAGTTTGGCTTAGCTACCAAGAATCACTTGATGCATCTATCGACAATTTGCGATCCGTTAGAATAGTCCATGAGTACGCAAATGTTTTTGATTAGGTTAGGGGTTTTCCTCCTAAAACTCGAGATAGACTTCGGCATATATCTAGTTGACAATACAAAGCCAGTTATGCGATCAACGATAGTTTTGGAGTAAGATTGGCGAGGATAGCCAGAGTAGGTTAAGTGCTCAATTGTTTAGATGTTTTGCTAGTATCATCTCACATAGATCGTCCAAATTCGGAGGAGGTATTCCTTGGGTGCTTGTATGATATTGGTTTAGGCCTTTGGGGCTTGTACTTGAGGGATGTCGAGTTCGACTAGGATGGTTTGCGTGAGAAATAAATGGTTGTGGAAGGCGCCCTAAGTAAGACTAACCTTAAGAGAGGTTAAAAGTAAATAGCAACCTTTCGCTTTAGACCCTCAGATTTGTGACATGATGGATAAGCTAAGTAGAGGAGAGACCTCTAATCATCTTAGTATATACACTTGGTATCATGGTTAACACCTGTTTATCTTGGAAAGATAGTTTGACTACATTGGATACCCTCTAGCATAGTAAGGGATCGAGGTCCTATCTTTACTAGTGGGTTTTGGAAATGGAGGTTAAGAAGCTTCGCAATCGTGAAGTTAAATTAGTTAAGGTACAATGGAGTGAAGCTCAAGAAGATGCGACTTAGAGGATTGAAGACTAGGTACACGCATCATACCCTTTTTGAGGGTATATCCTTCATTCCACTTTTTTTTGTAATGTTTATTTGCATGCTAGTCTTTATCTTTTAAGTATATCCTCTAGGTCGTATCTTTGATCCTTAGGTAGAAGCCAATGGATGTAAACATGTATTTGAAACATGTTATGATTGATGGTTGCAAGTGGTTGCTAGTGGATGCTCGTGGATGCATATACACACACATTAGGCACTAGATCGGCTCAGTCACTTTCATATTGCATATGCATATGAATGTATTTGTATATAGATTGAAACTTTGATGTGTTATCGTATGGATGTTGCATATGGATGAGAGAATATGCACACATATAGTATTTACATGATTAGGGATATTTGCATACATATTGGACGCATGACACTCTCATGATTCACATTAAGGAGGTCAACCAGATCAGTAGACCGCCTGATTTTGCATTAGATAAGAAACATATACACACACTTTGCATATGTCCATACGACATTAGAAACCTTTTAAGGACAATGGATGCCTATGTTTGATGGTTGAGTAGATGGACGGTTAGATGGTAGGATATACGTTCTTCCTAACTTGAAGATTTCGGGGACGAAATCCTTTAAGGAGGGGAGAATGTAACACCCCGTATTATCTGTGAATGTCAAACTAACAAATTAAAGTATACTTAATTTTTAAAAGAAGAATTAAGGAAAATAGGTTACTCCATTGCGTTTGTCTCGGAATTCTGCTTGGAATAGAGTCCAAGTTTTCGTAAATCGGACTTCGTATGAGGAAGTTATGGCCCTCAGAAGTTTCAAGAATTTAAATAAATTAAAACAGCTCAAATTTAAATTCAAAATTCAAACGAAAACAAAGAAGTGGGCTGGGGAGAATTTTTCCCGCCCAAGGCCAGGTCGACCAGGGGGTCGACCTCCCCTAAATAGGTCGACCTGGGGGTCGATTTACCCCTTGCCCAGATCCAAACAGTGACGATTTTCTGACCCATTGCTAAGTCTTTCCTGACTTGCTGCTGAGTCACTACGACATAGGTGGCAATTCTGGATAACTCTATCTAGTCTGGACGGTTGTAATTGCTCCTTGGATGATCTAACGGATCACATAAGTTTAAACCTCTATAAAAGCAACCCTAGTCCTCAACCCTAAATCACACAAATTCATTCCAAGGAGCCACCATGCTGTCCATGATCGTCCAAGCCTAGCCACCATTTATTCTTCAACTAGAAAGCAAGTTAGGAACTACGAATCAAATCAAAATTAGATAGTCTTCGTCAAGGGATTGCTTTTTAGTTTCAGAAAACAAATTCAAGAAATACAAGAATCATTCTCTTTTTGTAAGTTCAAGTTACTTTCAGATGTGAATTCTTAATTGAAATTCTTGGCATGTAATAATCAGGATCCAAGCTATACTTGATTATGAGATAATTCCTCTCAGATTTATCAAATCTAATCTATTAGATTTATTCATGCAATGTTATTCAAATCTAATCCATTAGATTTATGCCTGATGTAAGTAATCCTTTCATTTGAATCCGTGCTTGTATATGCCTTTAGGAATCATTATTGACTATGGAATTGGTCCAATCATATCTATCCTTGTTGTATATCGGAATTGTAATCCTATTTAAGTCCATGATATAACTCTTGTCAAACCTATACGTCTATGATGGTTCATAATGATATTCATATCATATCTATATGCCTGCAATGTATTCTATGCAAAACTTGTCAATTTGGTATATAAAATTTATTGGACCAATAGCTCTTATCGTCATATGCCTATTCTTATGCCTCTTATGTTCCATACTGTTTCTCCACTTATTTCATGAATCTGTTGAATCTCGAAATACGTACGTTATGAATGCGAGGGTAATTGGGTATAACATGAAATTGACATCTATTTGGCATAGTCTAGAACATGTATTATGGCATGACTGTTAAGATGCAATTTGGGTAATTTGACATGAATTATGGAATATGTAATTTGACATATTGAACCTAGAGTTGGCATGAACAACAAAGTATGAAATTTGGCATGAAAAACCTAGTTTTGGGCATAAACTGTAAATTGGAATATTAAATCTAGCTTGGGCTTAAATAATTGATTTGGGATGCCAAACATAATGCATAGTGATTTTGGGCATGACTATTATTGCAAGTCTGGGAAGATTGGGTGTAACCTATTTTGAGTAATAACTTGTAGTTGGCTTAATCGGGCATAACTTGAGAATTGTAACATGACCAGTTTTTGTGAAATTTGGATAATTAGAAAATAAAATCTAGACTTGGACATGTAATGTAAACATGTAAATTAGGGAAGTGATGAACGTGCCTGACCCAAGGTTAGATTGAGTTGTGGTGTAAAACTGCCCGAAACCGCCCGGCACATCCAGTAACCACAACAACACCTATCTAATGTGAGAAGTTAGTGCATCATGCCAAAAAAAACCCGAGATTAGATTGAGTTGTGGTGTAAAACTTCCCGGAACCGCCCGGCACATCCAGTAACCGCAACAACACATATCTCTATGTAAGAGGTGAGTGCATTAATAAATCAATTAATGCTAAAGAACAAGATGAATGACTAGGGTTAAGTTCATAGGAACACTAAACCAATAAAACATGAATGACTAGGGTTAAGTTAATGAGAAACACTTAACCAATATAACAAGATGAATGACTAGGGTTAAGTTAATGAGAAACACTTTAACAATATAACAAGATGAATGACTAGGGTTAAGTTAATAGGAAACACTTAACCGGTATAGCATGATGAATGGGTAGGGTTAAGTAATAAGAAACACTTAACCAATATAACTTGATTTGTGGTAAGATTAAGTTAAAACAAGAGGGCAATAGTTAACCAATATAACTTGATTTGTGGTAGGATTAAGCTAACGCAAGACGGCAACACTTAACCAAAGCAACATGACAAGTAGGTGGGTTAAATTAACTTGAATTGATTGATGACACTTAACCAATATAACTTGATGACCGAACGGGGTTAAGTTAATAAGAAACACTTAACCAACATGACATGATGAGTGGGTGGATTAAGTTAACATGAATGGACAACACTTAACCAATATGACATAATGTGCAGGAGGGTTAAGTACATATCCATTTGGTGGGTAATATTAGTAAATAAAGGCCCACAAACTTAACCATTAAATAAACATGCTTGAATCAATAGGAGGGTTAAGTACATATCGGGTTAGTGGGTAATATTAGTAAATAAAGGCCCACAAAACTTAACCCTTAAATAAACATGCTTGAATTAGTGGGAGGGTTAAGTACATATTAGGTTGGTGGGTAATATTAGTAAATATAGGCCCATAAACTTAACCAGTAGGAAACCCTAGTAACGGGGACCCATTTCAGCAGTAACCCACATAGATGTATCATGGTACCTTGAACTAGGCAGGGTGGGGCACGATTACTGGGCTGATTATAAGCGGTCAAAACAGCGGCTGGGGTTACGTCAGTGTAGGTTCCGACGGTTTACGGGCGTGCACGTACTCCGGAGTGGGAAAAAGCAGGCACTGGGTACCAGTAGTTATACACTGTGCATCTTGAATCGTGTCGGGTTGCTATCATAAGGATTGATACACCTTATGGTGGGACCAGCAAGGGTATGTACACGCAAGAGAGGGCCGATTGACACAAACACAAGGAAAAATTAATACGAGTAAGGAGCCAATCGATAGGGTAGTAAGGGTACATCTAACATGTTCATGGAAATTAGGCAGATTGAGGTGGAATCCTCACGATAGATGTACACCTGAAGGCTACCACAATTGCGGGGATTAGGATCACATTACAATAAGATCATTTTATATAGATTACTAGTTGTGACACTAGTTAGGTGGTGCAGAGATATAAAAATCAGAATTACAAGGTAGTAGTGAAGCATAGAAAGAATAGAAGCGCATTCAGTTTAACTTGCCTTATCATGTTTATACTAATCGTATGTTATCTTATTATCCTTGTTCTCACGGTATTGTCTTATATTCAGTTTATTCATGTCATGATGCTTTTGCCTGTTTATATGCTGAAAGTCACTGGACTTACCAGACTTATGTCTGACCTAGTTTTGTTTCTCCTCTTTTCTTCCATTCCCCCCTCAGGTCCACAGGGAAGAAATGTTACCACTTAGCTCAGTTTCTTTCCAAGCTCGAAGATAGTCGATTTATTGCTTTGGACTCTCTCTTCCACTGCTATTGCTGGTTCATGCTTTATTGGGGAATATCATTGTTATTTTTATGCTTCTTTTATATTTGGAAGTTTTTAAATCAAGACAGAAGTTCTATGTATTACTTTTAAGTTTGATCAAGACAACTAAAAGCTTGACTGAACTACATTGTTTATAAAATGACTTTATTTTCCGCTGCTTTATTTGTCTGTCTTGTAATTTATCTGCATCTTTTACCTAAAATGCATCACCGAAAGTTAAGGCATTCCCTTTGTAAGTGACCTTAACGAAGGTGGGGTGTTTCAATTTGTCTCCGGTTAGATCTTCTTGGATTGAAGCCTTTACCGGTTTGAAGGCTACCTCCCTTTTCTTGCCTTACCTAGGTATTGTCCTGTACAGAGGTTGGAAGCTCAACGCCATTTTTGACCCCTTGACCGACAAAGCAAGGGGCAAGATCATTTGTTGGAATGCAGCTCTTATTTCTCAGGTAGGTAGACTGGTTCTCATAAAGTTAGTTTTGGACTCTATACGTTCGTATGTGTTTGCTGATATGACTCCTGGTTTTTCTTTCTTCCGCTCTTATCATTCGTTGGTTTCGTCTATTTTCAAGGGTAAAAAGGACAACGCTCATCGGCACCATTGGATTTCTTAGGACATCATATGTGATCCCAAAAGTAAGGGTGATTTGGGTCTTTGAAATCCAAAGGATATATGTACTGCCTTTGCTTGCAAGTTGTGGGAACAGTTTGGAGCGAACGGTTCCTTTTGGGCAACATTCCTCCATGCTAAGTACCACATGCTTATGAGTGTGAATTACACTAGAGTCCCATCCTATGCTAGTGAGAAGTGGAAACATATGCAATCCTTAATATCCTTTTTGGACTCATATGGTGGTGATCCGGATGGGATGGCAGTCCTCTCTCGATTATGGCGGCGTGGAGTTCGGCGAGCACCTCGACCCCATGTCTCCATCTTTTTCTTTCATCTAGGATTTCCAATTACCTCCGAAAATTTCTCTGTTTAGGTGGCGAATCCTACATGATGGATTACCTTAGACGAGAAACTTCAGAGAACTGGCATTCTTATTGTGTCCCGTTGCAGATGCTTTGGTTCAGGTGATTTGGAAACCATAGCTCACCTGTTTTTCTAAGGCTATTCTACTAAAGATGTCTTGAATTACTTCTGGAATTTGGTTGGTCTCCGAGGCAATTCCACTTCTCTTGCTGATTTACTGAGATACTGGTGGGTCGGTTTCTCAGGTAAATCAGTTCGCTCGATCCTATTTCTTCTTATTCCCTGTCTTATCTGCTGACATATCTGGTGCTTGTGGAATAAGGCAATATATGACGAAATTCCTATGGATCCGCCTACCATCATTCGGCTGGTAAGGAGCGATGTTTTCTTTGCGTTCCGCGGTAGGCCATTTAAGGGAGCCAACCGTTCGAGGAGACTGGCGGGTATTTTGGCTGTTACCACAGTACCACCTGAAGCCTATTCAGTTATTGTGAGAGCAGGTGATTCCCCCACTCTCCTCTTCACACCCTCACTTCGCCCACCCGACTTATTTCTTATGTTGTTTTTTAGTGTTGTAGGTCCTGGATTTATAGGTTCTCTTTGGATTTGGATTGTATCTCTTATGGTTTATTAGATGTTGGAGGTGCTATTTTGGAGCTGGAGCTTAGGGAGGGAGATGGCTTCTACGCTTGTCTTGTAGGTTTCCTGGTGTTGGAGCTTTGTTCAGTGGAGCACCAAACGCATGGCCATAGTATTCGTGTTTGGCAAGAGGCCGGTCAAAGGTCGTTTACTTGATTTTTTTTTCTGGGATTGGTTGGTCTGCAGTTTCATTTTGTTTATTTTACTGCTGGTTTTGTGTATGCATAGATTCTTTAGCCATTCTACGAATCTGTTTTTGTGAGTCGTTGGAGAATGGCTTGATTCTCTCTTTTGTTATATATCTATTTATCATATATATATAAAGTGAATTTTGTTTTTATAAAATGAAATACGACGTATGTTTTCAAAGTAAACGCTAATGCTTTTATTTACATTTTACCATTTTGAATTTGCAGCTAAAGAACTTATAAAATTATTTAGTAGTTTGAAGGCGCGATAAACTGGTAGTATTAATGGTTTGAAAGTGGTATAACGGTCTTGTAAAAGTCGTTAAATGGATTTGAAATGAGATTATTTTTGTGATAAAATAATCAGATTTTGAGTACTAAAATAAGAGATGACTAATTTGGGAAATTAATCAGTTAATGGGGAACATGGATAGGACTTAACTTAGTTAAGTGAATTGGATTGGAAAATTGAATATAGATTTGAGCTTTAAAAGAGAATTTGAAGCAAATGAAAGTGTTTGATCATAATTGATTCAAAACTAATTGAGTAAATGAGTATTGGAATTATTTTCCGAATATAATCAGAGATATTTTCTTAAATAGAAAATGGGGGGTAATATACGAGGACAGATTTAAAGAATAAAAAGGAGTTAAAGGAATCATCAATTGTACGAGAATTAATTAAATAGTTGAAAAGTGATTTTTCGTTAATAATGAACGTTTTTGCAAATGTTGTTTATAAATATACGAAATGTGATTAAAAAGAGGTTGATTAAAAAGAGGTTCGTGTAAAGGACCGGCAAGTTTTCGACCCCGAAAATCGACAATAAAACATTAAATCAACTATTTAAGCACCGAAAACACACGAACGTTATTAGAAAGAAGTTGGAGGGTGAGATAAGAAAGAGATATTAGAATAGAAGAAGAAGAACTAACAACATAGCACAGAGTCTCACATTGCAGTGGAAAAAAATATAATATAGAAATAAATCTTTATAGAGAGTTTTGAAATAATACTTACAATCATTAGAGTACATCACACATTCGGAAAGTTATAATAACTTGTCCCCATATACAACACACAGCGGATTTTTTTTATATCATACGTCTAAACCCATCTAGCTCATCTCTTCATAGAACTGATAACCTGAATCTGTACAACCCGGTCTAACCCAAGCATTACAAAAATCGGGTCAGTCTGGCGAACCAGAGTGAGAAAAACACACTAAGTTTATGGGTATCACACACTTGATTTGAAAGTCAAATTTTTTTTGAAAGAAAAGGATAATCGTAAGAACAAATCCACACATAAATACGAACGGTTTTTACCTTACAATAACCCAAAACGTTTTTGAAATCAATATCTTTTCTGATATTATAATAGTGTCTAAATACAAATAAATATCAATCTAGCAGAATGCTTGCATCTCACGCTCTGCATATATTGTATACAATCAAAACCGCGGGCTCTTATTGGAAAATGGATTTCCTGGCAAGGTATGGGACCACCTTCCCGACAATGTACCTCTAGCGACGAATACATTGGGGGTTCAACAAAAACATCTTGCAACCCAGGCTAAATATGACCGACCCCTCACTTCGCTTGAGAGTACCGATTATATCAACACCACGCTTGGGGCCAGCCAACCGAACTGATAGCATACATACAAGAAATAAAAAGGGACAACCGAAGGCATTTGATTTCACCAGATCAAGTAATGATATACCCTTCTTATGGGTGCGACCCACATAGCCATGCGACCTACCTGATTTTATGCCATTTCCCAGTTGATGAGGCTAGTGGTTAAGCTTATCCTTCAGAACAGCATGTTTTCATTCACTTTGAACGCCACACTGTCAGATCTACTAGATATCACTAACTGACGTACACAAAAATACTCAAGTTGATAAGAGAACGTGCACTTCTCCACCATCCACTTGGTACGTTTGAAGAAACCAATGTACGTGACTCCTTTATAAATACTTTGTCAGACACTCGTCCATACAAGTCATCCAAGAACAGGATGAACCGAAGGCACCCTCATACCACATCCCGTATAGGTACCACCCCAAGGATCAGTAGCGAGTAGTCCTTGCAACCCAAAGATTCCACTCACGACAGAATCACTGCTTAAATATATCTGGGAGTTAACCATAGAAATTCAACATGTAGTTCTTCCGCTAATGAAAATCCACAGTCTTCAATTGATCCATCTTCAATCAGCATCTTCACGTATTTGCTGGCTTGGAATACCACTTGTCATGTTACATTGGTTAAGTGTTGCCCTGTTGTGTTAACTTAACCCTACCATTCTTAGCCTGTTTGTTTCTTAACTTTAATTTATTCATTAAAGCACCAACCTCTCGCATTAGATTTATATTGTTGCGGTCGCTAGATGTGTCGGGCGGTTCCGGGCAGTCTTATACCGCAACTCAATCTAACCTCGGGTTTTTGGGCTTAATGCGCTAACCTTTCATATTAGATCTTTATTGTTATGGTTGCTGGATGTGCCAGGCAATTTTGGGCAGTCTTACAACGTAACTCAATCTAACCTTGGGTTAGGCATATTCATTTTTTAATTAATTAATTTACATATTTACAATTTATGTTCATATGTAAATTATCCACAAGTGTTGTCAATTCAAGTCATGCCCCATTTACCCTCTAAATTATGTCTATAATTCTAGATATACAAATTCTACCATTTCGTGCTACTAATTATTTACATGATTATGAGCCAATCTATGCTAATAGCATGTAGTTTAATATTTTTTCCCAACGTCTCCACCATTATTCGTTTGCATAATTCACATAGAACGTTAGGCTCGCAAATTAGCCTAACTTATAAACAAAAGGGAAAAGAAAGGGACATGTAACATTCCAACATGCCTAAACAATATAGATCAACGTGTGTAATATGAATTCGGCATAGAACGACATAAACTTAATTAAGCATATAAACGTGATCTTGCATTTAAATTAGATCCAATTGACATGGGAACTAGCATAAGTCTAATTGTATAAACATGAACTTATATAGACCTTAAACATGGGTACTAGCTTGGATCTAAAAAAATAACATGTATGAACATAACTTAGCATGTAAATTACATACATAAAAGAACCACAAAATTAATACAACATGATAGGTTCAATGGTATCAGTCCCAATAGTCTCATAGGCATGATAGGTTTTACTATGTCAGTCACAACAGTCCAATAGGCATGATATGTTTTACTATGTCAGTCAAAACAGTACAATAGGCATGGTATGTTTTACTATGTCAGTTACAACAGTCTCATAGGCATGTTAGGTGTCATTACATCAATCACAATAGTTCCATAAAAGACACTAGTTAGTATACTAGTTGGGTGGTGCAGAGGAAAGAAATCAGAGAAAGAACCGAAGCGCATTAAGTGTATCTTACCTTGTCATATCTAACGATCATCATTTGTTGTCTTTCTTTGCTTATCATCATGGTTATGTCTGGTATTCAGTTTATTCAAGTCATGATCCTTTTACTTGTTTACATGCTAAATAATCACTGGACTTACCAGACTTATGTCTGACCCGTTTTCTTTCGCCTTCTTTTCTTCCGTCCCCTCCCCCCGGTTCACAGAGAAGGGAACATTACCACTTAGCTCAGTTTTCTTACCAAGCTCGAAGATAGTCGATGTATTGCTTTGGACTCTCTTTTCCACTACTATGGCTGGCTCATGCTTTATTGGGGAATATCATTGTTATTTTATACTTCTTTATTTTGTTAACAAGACAGATGCTTTGTTGTAATGGGTAAGGGTGTTTTGGTGTGGGAAAACAAATCTTTGTACAAGCTGTTTTACCAAGCTGCTGTTCTATCAATGAAGTAAAGTTTTATATATTTTCCGCTATTTAAAATTTTGTCTGTTTTGTAATTTATCTATTCTATACACTTATGACGCTCCATTGAAGTTAATGCATTCCCTTTATGAGTGACCTTAATGGAGGTGGGGTGTTACTGTACCAATAATCATATTAGTCAGATTTGATAGTTGGTTATTTAACTATCAAATAAATAATCATGTGAATAAAATGAGTTTACTGATCCAGTACCTGGCATTACTTGGCCTCTTTAATTAAACATGTGTTAATTTTAAATCTTCTAATATTGAAGTTTATCTTTTACTTCCTATTATAATAAGAATATTTTTAAAAATCATTTCATTCGCTTATAAACTTTTAGAATACTGTTTATAATATTATTTACGGAAATCATAACTTATATTTTCCTCGATTTCTCTCGTTTATAAACTAGTATCATTCTTGGATAACCGTGAAGTCGTTCAAGTTGGGGTATTTTATTTACCTCTCAGACCTTGACCAACAACCTTCATATCTTCAGAATAGATAGAAGTTTATTAACTGTAGTAACCCGCATTTTTTAGCTGCCGATAATTAAATTATTTAATTATTTAAATATCGTTTTGGCGATATCGACGACCTGAATTAAATAAAAATGATTTTTTAATTAATTTAAATAATAGGATAAAATATATTTATTTCTGAATTAGTCAGAAATAGTGGAATTGACAATATTGTGTAAACTGGACAGTTGAAAATATATAATTCAGTTATATTGAATTATATTGACGAATATATTTATATAAGCCAATTGAATTTATAATTTATAATATAATTTAAATAGAGCTTGAAATGGCGCGGCAGTTCGCTATTTGGCGATTCAGACTTCAACTGAATGTACAGGATTCGTTTTAAGCCGGATTTCTGTGAAACAAGAAACGTGTGGAGCTAGTGGAGTGTATCTTTCTAGTGGAAGAGAAAAATCGGGATTTCGTCGTGTAGATTTTGATGTACGTCCAAATCAAATTTCAGAAAAGTCGCTGTAGAATCCCTTTATAATTTGCAACGCTTCATTTACGTTATAATTGGATTTTTTAATATAAATTGAATATCGATTCAACCTCGACTTGGAATATCAAGTATATAATTTTTCTGAAGCTGTATGGTATTCCACTGTGAATATATACGACAATATAAATTTATTTATATTTAATTTAATTATATTTAAATATATTTATATATTTAAATATATTTATATATTTAAATGGGTCATTCAGAGCGTTAAAAATAGCCAGTTTTGCAAACGAAGTCGGAATTCGACGAAACTAATTTTGTTGGACCCGCAATGTCAAATTATTGCTAGAGGTCAAGTTTCGTGATTTTTAGAGTCAGTGTGTGGCCGTACGGATTTTTAGAGTGGAAAACAGTCAGTATTTCGATAGTTAAAAATACGCAGTGTGAGCGTATGGAGTTGGAATTCGATGAAACCAGTTTCGTTGGGACCGTAATGTCGAACTGTAGCTGCATGTCCAGTTTCGTGATTTTTGGGTATCACATGTGAGTATAGGAATTTTTAGAAGACTAATACAAGGAGCGGTTGGATATAAAGCAATATAAAACTCAAATATGAAATATCTCAACCTCCTATAAATAATCCTCAAATGTTCTAAACCTAGGAAAAAGTCAAAGACTTCTCAAAAATCAAGCCGCCACATTTTCTCCAGAAAGAAACCAAACCGTGGAAAAATCCACTTCAATAAATCAAAAGAAATTCAAGTTAAATTCTATAAATCCCAAATTATATATGATTGGATTCGTGCTTAGTCTCTCTTTATTCTGGTATATGAATCATGGAGATCGACGTTCTTCTTTTCACGGTGAGATTTCGTACAGCGTCGGCTAGGGTTGATCGATGGTGTTGTTGGGGCTTCGATTTCATGCTCTCGTTACTTATTTTGGGTTTAGGTCGCCAAGTTGTTGAATTTGTGAAAGTTTGAGATGATTTCGTGAGTATGAGGGTCGATCCTGTTCTGGATACTTACGGGTTGGGTAGGGAAGTCGCGAACCAGGAAGTAGATGCGAGTTTGAGGGAAATTGGTTGGTGGTGGAGAGGGTCGAACGAGATGAAGATCTGTTTTAGTTTGAGGTTAAATCGTTGACAATCGAAGGAGGTGTATGGGTTTAAGTTGGCGGTAATGGCCATTTGAGAAGGTCTGGAGCTCGCCTAAAATGTGTGGGAGGAAGACGATTTGGGCGGGCCTGGTTTTCTACTGGTGGGGGGATGTTGGGCGGGCCTGATGTGAGGAGTAAGGCCCAGTTTCAAGTTATAATTCCAAGTTTTATTTTATTTAATTTTATACAAACATCGAGATTGAATAAGTTATTCATATGAAATCAGAATCACGAACCGTAAGTTGCGTTGGGACCGTATGGACGAGAGCTTCACAATGAAGCTGAATGGAAGTGGATTTGAGCTCGTTTGAATTTATGGAGAAATAAATTGTTTGGTTCAAATCAAACAAACAGTTTATCGTTCTTTAACGATGAACTGCCAAAGTGAGTAAAACTCACCAATTCTGAACAGTTATATTTTTATAACGTATTTTTAGAACTGTTAATCATCTGTTGATTGTTGTGTGTTGGTCGATTGATTGAACTGCTAGTCAGTTAGTGGAAATTATATATATATATAAACCGTTAAATATTTATATATTGATTATGCTATCAGTATAATTTATATTGAACTGAAAGTGATGTTGATTATACTGTGTAACATCTGTGGATGCAGGGAAACAGGTTGGAGGGACCCAACTGGGTTCCTCAATATTTATATACTGTTTTGTTTCATGTATTGAATACATGATGTGGTATATAATCTGTTGTCGATTATATGTGTATGGACGATATTGAACATCGTGATTTGATATGATTGAATACCATAACATACGGGATATTGATAAGGAGATTTTCAAAGTGATATTGAAAACAAAATATTTATAAACTGGAATATTTATAAATAAGAAATATTTATAAATTTAAATATTTATAAATAGGGGATAATTCAAAAAGGAAATAATTGCAAAACATTTTCTTTTTGAATGGAAAGGCCTGTGTGGCGGGTTTGGGGATTTTCCCGATGCTTCCAATACAAAGGAGGTTATGGAAAATTTTTCCGGGAATTTAAGGAGTTAGAATATTTCAAGAATAAATTTGAAAAGGGAATATTTGTAAACCACTTACAAATGGAATTAAAAAGGAAACGTTATAAAAAGGGAAAACGTTATAAAGCAGAAAACGTTATAAAGAGGAAAACGTTATTAAAAGGAAATCATTTTTAAAGTGTAGAACCGTTATTTAAAAGTAAATCTTTTCAAATGAATAAAACGTTAAAAGGGAATCTTTATAAAGTGAATAAAGTTAGTCGAATCTAGTTATTCGAAAGGAGTTAAATCGAATATAGACATTCGAAAGTTAGTTAATCGAATATGGTATTCGAAGTTAGTTAATCGAATATAGACATCGAAAGGAGTTAATCGAGTATGGTATTCGAAGTTAGTTAATCGAATATAGACATTCGAAGTTAGTTAATCGAATATGGTATTCGAAGTTAGTTAATCGAATATAGACATTCAAAGTTAGTTAATCGAATATGGTATTCGAAGTTAGTTAATCGAATATAGACATTCGAAAGGGGTTAGTCAAGTCGAGTTAGTCAAATAGAGTTAATTAGTTAGAGTTAATCGATTAGAGTTAAAACGAACTAGAATTAATCAAATATAGTTATTTGAGACAGTGTTAGTCAAGTTAGTCGAGCCTAGTTGATCGAATCGAATTGGTCGAACCAAGTAAGTCGAGTTAGTCGAGTCAAGTTAAGTTAGTCGAGTTAAAGTTATCGATGTTAGTTTCATCGAAAGGAGTTATCGATGTTAGTTTCATCGAAGGGAGTTATCGATTATAGTTTAATCGAAGTGAGATTTTCAAATATGGGATATTTGAAGGGAAGAGTTATCGAATATTAGTTATTCGAAGAGAGATTATCGAATATCGTTTATTCGAGAAGAAGTGAATCGAATATAGGTTATTCGAAGAAGAGTTAATCAAATAGAGATTTCTCGAAGAGAGTTAATCGGCAAATTCGATTATATCGAATTCGGGAAAGTATTTATACTTTTCCAGTGTTTAAATAGAGATTTATTTATTTATAAATAAATAAGTGTTAGGTTAATTATTCACTAATAAGAATAGAAGTTATAATTAAAGTTAGATAATTCGAAAGTAGGGATTATAGCGTTATCATTATAACCAATGTTTTAAATATAGAAGTAAATTAGTAAAATTGAATCCGAGAAAGGTGTAAAGAAGTTGTTAAAGATTAAAAGATAAACTTTGACCATTTCGAAGTTATAACGTTGTTCAGTTAAGGTCTGAGAGGTAATTATACCCCAACTTGAGTGACTTCCTTCTTAACTAAGAAATGGTAAGGTTTGATCGTAAAGGAATTTTGGAAATGTTTTCCAAACGAGAAATCAGAAATGTTTTCTGATAAAAGAAAATAAGAATTTAGAATATAGGGAAACAGGGAGATAAGTAAATAAATGAACTAAAGAGATTAATGTTAAATGATGTTTGTTCGATAAAATTTCCATTTGGGAATAATATCGTTGTTTGCACATTTGTTTTTCTTCGATAGTTAACTCACAGACTATCGAAGTTTCTGACCATTTTAACGTTGTTAATATGGAGAGACCGGTTGGATTTATTCCAAAGAACCACTCTGTATTGGCATAAGCATCGCGAATCATATATGCCAAAGATAATTGAAGACGGAGTAAAATGCAAGGGCTATCCTGTTTACAGAATAGTGCCTTCGGTTTGTCCAGTCCCAGGACAACTTGTATGGACGAAGGTCTGACAGAGTATATCCAATGGATCGCGTAAGTTGATCTGTTCAAACGTATTCACGTTTGGTGGCGGAGGAATTCGTTTCTCTTAGCTGTATACCCGTGTTATTTTTGAATAAGTCAATTTGTGATTTGGCGGGTATGACGATGTGACATTTCTAAGTGAATGAAGATGGATGTCTGACATAGTATTTCCAAGACGGTCACGTACATTGATTTCTTCAACTATACCAAGAGTGGAAGCGGAGAAGGAAACTTCTTTTAGCTGACACGTAATGTATGGTTGTAGACGTCAATTAGTGATTCTGATGGATTTGACAATGTAGTATTCGAAGTGAATCTGATGTGATGATAAAGCGTAGCTTCTAGCCTCACATTTGGTAAATGACAGAAATCGGGCAGGCAGCATGGCTAAGTCGGTCGCACCGAAGTAGGGTGTATAATCACCTATTTGGAGAATATTCATTTGCTTCTTTAATCTATCAATGCTGTCCCATATATATATATATATATACGGGAACGGTTGCTGATCCCAACCGTGGTGATGTACATTCGATACACTCAAGCGAAATGAGTGGTCGGTCATGTGTGGCTGAGTTGCAAGATGTTCTTATTGAACTCCAGTGTATCGTTCCTAGAGTACACTGATCGGAAGGTGGTTCCATACCTTGTCATAGTTGGAAATCCAATCATCCAATACGTGCTTGCGATTTTGATTGTATACTATATATGTAGTAACGTGAGATGCAAGCGTTTCTGCTAGATTGATATTTATTTGTACTTAGACATTATTATAATATCAGAATGATATTGCTTTGAAAAGTTATTTGGATGCTCATAAGGGAAAAACCCGTTCCGTATTCACGGCGTGGTCTTATGAGATATCATATACCTGTTTAAGTGATTTGAGTTTATTCACACCAGTCCTATGACTGACGTGGAGTTTATTTTGTTGTTTTCCCTAAACTCTTGGGTGCCTAAATTTGTACGGGCAGTCAAGTAGTCGGGATTTTACAGATACACTTGGAGAGCTTGGAGCAGGAGGCTTCAGGATCCTATAGCTATTATTATTTCCACTGTTGTTGTAAGTGTTGTACTCTGATAAGTATTATTGTATACATATACTGATGTTATTTCAAAGATATGTTATGTTATATTTTATTCGTTCCGCTGTGAGATTCGTGTTTACTTTGATGTTGATGTTCTTCTTCTTCTATTCTATAAGCTCTATCTCATCTATCCTCACCCTCTATCTTCTTTCTATTAGTTTCCTGGTTTCCAGTGCAATTTGGGGTTGGACTTGTGTTATTTGGTCAGCTCAAATTGGACCGGATTTTCGGGCTACTACATTAACCGTATGTTTCCTATGAAAACCCTATTTGAATCTCAACAATGATTATTTAATTAATCATTAAATAAACTATTATACTAATTCCCTATCAATCCTTAATAATCCTTTATAACATTATACCCGAGCTTCGATTCCATTATAAATAGAATCCTTTATAAATATTTTTCAAAACTTGTTTGTGATACTATATTTGTTTTAAATCAGATATAATTGTATTTAACAATCCAATATAAAAATTTATTAAATCTTATATATATATATATGTATATCTTTGTAAATCTTACACTAATCACATTTAAAATTCTTATAACCGACATATCAGATGATTCCTTTTATTTACTTTTTAGCAAAATAATTCAACTTATCATCTGTAACAAACATTAAGGATTTCACTTCAAGACTTTTTAATTTCTTTTATTAAAACTTTTCAAATCATTCTGACAACTTATGCGTTGTCTAAAATCACATAGCTTTTTTTTCTAAAGTTCTTCAGTTTATCAATCAAATCATTTAATTCATTATTTGTAACAATTGTTACAGTTCATTTCCAAAACTCTTACTTCATTTACAAATCCCATTAGTAAATTATTATCGACAACTAATATTTCGATTCCATTTCTAGACATTTAACTTCCATTTACAAAATCGTTTGTAAATCATTTATGACAACTTATATTCATTTCCATTTTCAAAATATTTTCTTAGCTTAAATTCTCGCCTCTGATTAACATTCCGAACTTCGGAATATCACATTCCGAACCTCGGAATAAATCTCACTTCGTTAAACATTTCATACCATTTTTCAACTTCTCATATTTCTTTTTCTAACTTCAAATATTATGTAAATATTTGATTTAAGCGATCATATTTGCTTAAAAATCTTTTGTATAATTTCATTATAAAAACTCGGGTTTTGATATAAAACCCGTCCATAAACTCGTTTCACCATTCAATTCGATTTCATTTTCACTTCGATTACTTTTTAAATGAATTTCGAATAAGAAGTAATCTCTTAAATTATTATTAACATAATAATTTACTTCAAATATTAACTACTATAAAAGCAGTTAATTTCTTTGTTAACTAAAATAAATAGTCAATTCCTTTTTAAAATCTTATTAAAATCAAAACACAAGTTCGTTTGTCTATTTCATTACCACTTAAAACGGTTGACTTGGTCAATTCAAATCATGGTTATCTTGTTAACCAGTTCCAATTATTCCTTTATTTAAATTAATTAATAATATAATTAATTTAAATAATTATGTTTAATTGTTTCTTAAAAAACAATTATTCAACTCTTAACCGCTTGCTTAATTTTTGTTGATTTACTTATAAATCTGGTTATTATCAGAATTTGCTTTATAAAATCAATTAATAATTGATTATAAACTTATTTAATAAATAATAAATATTTATTTTCTTTTAACAAACTTTTATTCAGAAAGCAGATTCAAAAATCTGTCTCCAGTTATAAAATAAATTTTATAACTTTATTTCGTCGATTCATCTAGCGGTAAGTCGATATTTGGAAAACCGATTGATTTATAGACCATATACTGCCAATTACTCAACCAATATTACTCATTGGTTTAAACAAAACAAAATGTTGAATTTTAGTTCAACGGTCAACAATCAAATCAATCATCCAATCAGAACAGTTCATATAATGATAATATGAAAATAAACAACATTAAATATATTTGAGGAATCTCGTTGGATCCCTCCAACTGTCCTCCCCTGCATTCCAATATGTCATCGCAAATATAATCATTCAATTCAAATGAATGATGGTTTTCATAACAGTCAATAACGACAATTCAATATCAATCAATTTAACACAACCATAACAATTCAAATTTAAACACGTTTATTTTATAAACGTAACCAATAAGGTAAGTTACCCTAATTGGGACCAATCGTTAAAATAACGATTTGTTTTTTCACTGAAATTAAATAGCGTTTAATTTCATTGGTTCAATCAGTATTTGCAGATATATTCAGATAGTTAATCATTAACAACCATGGTAATCATTAGCAATCATAACACACATTTATGAAAACCCGACTTATATAAAATATAAGTGAGGAGAACTGAGTGAGTTCAACTCACCTTGATTTCGTTCATTGAATAGTTCGGTTAAAGTTAAATTAAATAGTTGTTTAATTTAACTATAAATTCCAATCGCCTCTATTCAGGACCAGATTAGTCCCAAAATGTAGAGCTCTGCGTTATGTTCCTGACACCTTTTGTTCCGTTCAATTTTGATAATCTAACAGAAAGTTATACACTATATATATACTAATTAATTAATTTAATTACTTAATTATAAATTCTAAACATAAAACTAATTACATTTAGTTTCCGGTTGTTTATAAACAAATCAGGTCAGTTCTGCTCCGTTCGGAATACCTGATTGTTCCTCATGTTTCTTTGATCTGGAAACAAAAGAGATCGATCAATAACTAACATATCTAGTTATATGTTAACGGTTCAATGAATTAATCAGTTTTCCTAGTTAAATTCAATAACTAAATTGATCACATACACAATATATCAACAGCTGATATAGTTTGGTTTCCCTTCAGTTCAAAATATACACCGGTTCCAACCAAATTCCTTTCCATCTTTACGTTTTCAGAACATTTCGGTTGACTCGTCTCAGCACCTACCAAAAGGTTATAAATTATAATACTTAACTTCCTTGATTAAATTATATAGACTAACGAAATTCCAGTTATCTAATGGTTGCTAATCAACTATTCTTCGGCTCAAGATAACCCAGTGCATGATTGAACTGAATTACGTGAGCATTAGTAATTACGTTTTAAAAATGATATGATAAGTTCAATTATCAATTCTTAAATATAATTAAGGCTTTAAATGAATTCCATTACTTGTTTAAACTACACAGGATAGACTGTGTTATCTCATCCATGCTGCTTCACAAAACAATGAGATCGGCTTCCTCTTTCATTCATTTTAGTTTCTCGTATTAACATCTATCGGCGGCGCCAGAGGCGACCGAGCCTCGACCAACTCCGGTCAATAGTAGCTCACCATCCCCTCTTCACAACGACACCATCCCTGACCATCGCCATGATCCAGAACGACGCCGACCCCAAACAAAAACTCCAAGCCCTTACTTGCCAGTAAACGAGACCCACAGTCCACCGGAAACTGATCTACAATAGTTACTACACGCGCCTCAACACCCTTGTTCACCGCCATGAGTCTCGAACTCCCTGCCCTCTCCGTTCGTCGGCAATACCCCCATAACCGCCAGCCCTTTCGAGAGCATTTCTGACCATTGTAAACACCTGAAACCGATCATGGTGTGACGATCCCAAAACGACGTGACACAGTGTTAAGGATAATCATTGGAATATAACACATTAATCATCATTAGCAGATCACAGATAATAGCATAAACGAGAAATAGAATAATTTACACACATATGACAGCGGAATCATATAGATATCACCACATCAGAGAGCACAGTGCAGGATACAACTTAGCGCATAATAATACATAATCAGTCATCATCGCCAGAGGCGGAATCATACATAAAGAGTACACAAAATAAACATCAGTCTACATTGCCAGTGGCGGAATCATAATACATATACAATAATGGCGGAAAGAGTCAAAGTCAGCACGATGTAGTCAAGCCTCGCCATGAGCCAAAAGTGCACCAGATACCTGTAACTAGGCTGCCCGTGTGAAAATGAGGGCACCCGAGTTTGCAAGGTGAAACAAACTACGAGTCAGTCATGGGACTGGTATGAGAAATCTACTTAACTTATTAACAACAATAATAAGGCAAATCAAAGGACTACGCCACTTTCGCGGAACGAGTTTACTCCAATGAGTGCTAGTGCGTGAAATAAAGTAAATGATTAAATCATCGCAATGCTTTTTATAAAATGAAACCATTATAAGACTCAGGTCCCATCACACAATGCAACGTAAGCCGGAGGATAGAGTTTTACCTTATAATGGCCAAAAATGCTTCATACGTATAAAACAAAAGTGTTTGATATTATTACTAGTGCATATATGTTTTCAAAAGCAAATTCAATCATAAATATCAATCATAGGCAGCATAGCTACCATCTACTATGTCGCCATACTAGTAATACAATCACATCCGCAATTTCGTATCGGAAATTGGATTCCATCATGAGTCGAGGCAAGGGGCAAGCTCCTATCCATTCGAGACACTCTAGCAAATATCCCAGGATCGCACACAGCGGTCCTTGGAATCGGCTGGGCCGGTCCTCTCTTACTTTAGAGGATTGGCAATTCCTGAACACACGTTTTCGGTCCTTATAGACCTATAACAGAGGCGCCTCCCATTCCAACAATCACACAGGTGAAAAGTATATATAATGTCAGGGCTGGTAGGTCACTGACACCACCTTAGCTAGAAAGAAACGTCGTGCTCTCCCAGCGGTCCATCTCCCGTTTTTGACTCATACCGGGGTGTGAGGCTCGCGAATTGTAACACCCCGTGTATTCTATGACAGTGAAATTCACAAATTAAAGTATAACTAATTTCAAATCAAAGAAATAAGGGAAACGGGATACGCCATTGCGTTCGTCTCGGAATTCTGCTTGAGATAGAGTCCGAGTTTGCGTAAAACGGACTCCGTATGAAGAAGATATGGCCTCCGGAAGTTTCAGAATTCAGTTAAAATTCAAAACAGCTCAGAAAAACCAATTCAAAATTCAAAATCGGGCCGGATTGGCCAGGGCGGGAATTTTCCCGCCCAAGGCACCCAGGTCGACTTGGTAGTCGACCTGGGGCTACCCAGGTTGACTGGATAGTCGACCTGGGTAACCCGTGTCGACTGGTGTGTCGACCTGGCCCCTGAGCCAGGTCGAACCCAGCCCCCCGGGCTGGCCTGGTCTGTGTTTGGTCGATTTTCTGAGCCTTGCCTTGTCACTAGGGCTAGGTGTCAGCCCCTGATTGGTCTCTCCTTCAAATGAACGGCTATTATTAAACCAAGCTCCATCGACGGTCCTAATCAACTCACAAACTCTATAAAAAGGACCTAAGACTCACCCTAATTCACACAAACAAAAATGGAGATGAGACCGTCATGCTGCTGAGGAAAGACTAGGAATAGCCGTCAGGGATTGAGAAGCAATTAGGAGATAATTCGAAAGCTTAAAGCAACGTCAATTAAATCAAAACAATGCCTACAACAAAGGATATCATCTCCAAATTCAGAATTCAGATTCCTGAATTGAAGTTTCGTCATACGTTGTAAGTAGAGTGCTATTCCGATGTGAATAAATAATTGTGTTGTGATTTGTGTAAAGTGAGAAATGGAATTGTGGCGATAATAATCTATATTTGTATGTTGCTTTGATTCTAAACGATTTGGAATTGTTATGGTATAACGATTGGATATTTGCAAGTATGTGATTTATGTTGGAAGTTAACAACTACATGTTTGTAGTGGTTTAATTTAGATTCATGCAAGTATATGATTCATGTTAACAATCATATGTTGTGGTAGTTTATTTGGGATTCATGCAAGTATATGATTCACCATTATGCCAATATGATGTACATACTTTTATGACCACTTTTAGTGTGTAATTGGATTCAACTAAGTACTATGGTTTATATGAATTTATGTTAGATTGGCATCGTGATTCAAGTGTAAAACCATGCTTTTGTATTAGAGACAAAAGTAAGCATCTTTATGAACATGACTAAACTATGTTTGGTGTTATGCCTAGTTGAAAACATGTTTTAGGCCTATGTTGTTATCAAAATCATATGGTGATATATGTGGCACATAATTAAGTTAGATTTACATTCTAATTGCAAGTTTACATGAATAGACTAAAAAACATGATTTCATGTTTAGGTATGTTTATGCCATGATTATATGAATAGAATCGTACCTGTTTAGGTATGTTTATGCCATGATTATATGAATATAATGATTCATGTTTAAGTATTGTTTATACCATGATTATATGCTATTACAATGCAAGTTCACATGTGCCTAATTCATGTTAGTTAGATCTTTATGTTGCAAGTTCATGCGTTCACACTCCCCTTTTTATGTTACCTTATAAACACCATGGTATAAGCCTCCCCTTTTCTTATGGCTAAGTTGGGTTTAAATGTTAAACCCAACATATCTTATATTATAGCGAATGTGTAGAACGGGGGTAATGACGTTTGGGTTAAAACATAGAATATATGTGTTGGCATGTTTGACGCATGCCAACAACCTTGAAAAACAATTAAGTGGTATAAATTAATTTTACCCAATAAAGATGAATTTGAATAATGGGCCGCAAATATTTACATATAAAAAAGAAAAGAGACAAAATATGTAAATGTAGAAAATACGATGTGTTTAACCCGAGGTTGGATTGAGTTGTGATGTAAACCTGCCCGGAACCGCCCGGCAGTCCAGTAGTCACAACAATACCTATCCAATGTGGGTGGTTAAACACGGAGCCCAATAAAGACCCGAGGTTAGACTGAGTTGTGGCGTAAGACTGCCCGGACCCAACCGGCAACAGGCAGCCACAACAATACCTGTCTAATGTGAGAGGTCAAGGCTTTAATAAGATAATTAAGGCTGAGTCAGGATTGATAGGATTAAGTAAATTGAATTAACACTTAATCAAAATGGAACATGCTAAACTATACAGACTGATTGGGGTTAGGTTTACAAAACACTTAACCAACTTAGCATGTTGGCTAGAAATAGAAAACCTAGTAGCGGGGGACCCTTTTCAGCAGTAACCCTACAAGGTGTATCAGGATACCCTGAACTAGGCAGGGTGGGGCACGATTACTGGGCTGACTGTAAGAGGTCAAATCGACGGCGGTGGTGCAGCAGTGTAGGTTCTAACGGGGTGCGGGCGTGCACACACTCCGGCGCAGAAAAATAAGGCACTGGGCACCAGAAGTATACCTGTGCATTCTAGAATTGTGTCGGGCCGCCACCATGGGACTTGATACACCCCATGGTGGGACCAACATAGGTAACTACAACAACGGGGGCCATAAGACACATGTAACTATGCGAATAGGAGCCAATCATCAAAAATGGATCACTTCACCCTGATTATGGGGTGCCTGTTGGGAACTAGTTTATATGGGTACAGAGATTAATATGGGGTACGATAGTATATTCGACTCTAGACAACTTAACTTAGTTTATGGTGCTTTCCCATTTCCAGTTTATACTTATCATACCCGGTTCTTTATTCATAGACTGAATAGTCCTAGACTTACTCAGGCTTTATGTCTGACTCTACTTTTCTTTCGCCTTCTTTTCTTTTGTTTCCCCCCGAGGTCCAAAGGGAGGGAATACCGCAGCTTGACCAGCTTTCACATCCAGCTTGAAGAGAAAGAATGTATTGCTTGGATCTTTTTCGTTTTGGACTATGGCTTTGGACAGCAATTATGGGACTTATGCAGTTTATTTATGTTTTCTTTATGCTTCTTTAAATAATGTAATCAAGAAAGTTATGAAGATGTTATGTTTTTGGAAGTATTGTAAAACAAATTATGACATGGTTTGTGTAACACGTATTTTGTTGAAATAAAAGTTGTTGATGTTTTCCGCTGTTCAAAAATATGTGTTCTTATATCTGTCTTGTATATCTGTGACTTATACTTATAAACCTCCACCAAAATTAGGGCATTCCCTTTGAGAGTGACCCTAACGGAGGTGGGGTGTTTCACTTGGTGTCAGAGCATAGGTTTACCAGATAAGATAAAAGTTTTGAAAATTTATTTTCAAGGGAAAATTTAAAGAAGCATTTTTAAAGATAAAATATTATATTTTAAAAAGGCAAAGTCCCCCAAAGCCATAGGTACTACCTTTTATCCTTCGTTTTGAATCTATCCTTTTTGTTTCAGCATGTCCGAAGAACTTAATTTGCCAGAGGGTATACCAATACCTGGTTGGTTTAGACGATTCTTAGAAGCAAGGGCCACTCAGCCAGGTCCTACCGTTCCTCCTCCTCCAGCTGCAGGAAATCATCCAGCTGCAGCAGCACCTCTTCCTCTACCTCCTCCGCGAGGAAATACTTTTGCTAAGATATGTAAAGATTTTAAAGCTATGGGAGGAAAGGACTTTCATGGAACTGAGTCCTTCGTGGCAGCTAGGAATTGGCTAAAGGAAACCGAGGACTTATTCGTCATCTTTGAGGTAGAAGATAGGCAGAAGGTACAACTGGCAGTATGGCTACTTAAAGGCGAGGCTTCCTACTGGTGGGAAGTCACCAATGCAGAAAGACCGGTGGAAACATGGGAGGACTTTAGGGCGAGGTTTGAGGCTAAATTTCTCTCAGACGCTAAAAGGAGTTTGCAGTTGGAAAAATTCTTATTTCTTAAGAAAGGGAATATGACAGTCAAAGAGTATGTTAATCAGTTCGATGAGCTGGCTAGGTTCGGACTAGACCTAGTCAACACCCCGCATAAGAAGGCTCTCCGTTTTGTCAAAGGGTTGAATGAGCCATTACACAGTTTGGCCATGACCCATATACCCATGGGAGCTACGTATGAAAGGTTGGTGCAGATGGCATTGCTGAACGAAGAGGATAAGGGCAAGAAGGAGACAAAGGCAGAAAGCTCTCAAGGGAAGAAAGAGGGTTTGCAGCCTAAGAAGACAGACTTTAAGAAGGGAGGGAAAGACAACAAAGAGAAGAGGAAGTGTAATTTCTGTGGCAAAGTGGGGCACTTAGTGAAAGATTGCCGGAAAAAGAAGGCCAAGATGAATGGTGGGTGCTTTTCTTGCGGTGAGACAGACCACATGGCTAAGGATTGCCCAAAGAAGCGAGGGCAGGGGCAGAGAGCTGGATCCACCTCAGGGGCACAAGTTCATGTGCTAGAAGCGCCACCTCTGCAACAACGAGGTATAAATACTTCTGTAGAAAGTGTAGTTTATCTTTATGATCACCCAGTTCGCACTTTATTTGATTCTGGCGCATCACACTCCTTTATCTCATCTGCTTTAGTAGAATCTCTGCATCTAGAAACTAGTATGGTAGAGGACCCCTTAATTGTTTCAAATCCAATCGGGGGCCCGACTCATTTGTCTATGATCTGTGTGGGATTGAAAATTTCTATTCTAAGCATAGAATTTAAATGTAGTGCCTTTGTTTTGGGCTTTTTGGGATATGGTTTGATTTTGGGCATGGATTGGCTATCCAGTAATGGTGCCGTCCTTGATTGTGAGAGAAGGGTGGTTAGGCTTCTGACCCAACTCGGTAACACTCTGGAAATTACTTGTAATCCCTCATATGCGGTTATGCTTAGTTATCTTGAATCGCTAGATGCCTCTGTTGAAAGTTTGCAATCGGTTAGAGTGGTCCGGGAATATCCGGATGTCTTCGAAGAGGTGAAGGGCTTGCCTCCGAAGCGGGAGATAGACTTCCGCATATATCTTGTAGATAATGCAAAGCCCGTTGCGTTGCCCGTTAGACACATGGCTCCACGGGAAAGGAAGGAGCTCAGTAAACAGATTAAAGAGCTTCTAGAGAAGGGTTTCATTAGAAGGAGCATTTCAGAATGGGGCGCTCCAGTGGTGTTCGCTACAAAGGCGGATGGTTCACTCCGTCTTTGTGTTGACTATAAGGAGCTCAATAAGCTAACGAAAAAGAATAGGCACCTTCTCCCCAGAATTGACGATCTGTTTGATCTACTAGTAGGAGCGTCTGTTTTCTCCCAACTCGATTTGGCGACCGGTTTTCATCAGCTAAGGGTGGCTGAAGATAGTATCGATAAGACAACATTCAGAACCCCAGACGGCTTCTTTGAATGGCTTGTCATGCCTTTTGTCTTGACAAACGCACCCGCTTACTTCATGGACTTGATGAGTAGGGTGTTCAGGGATTTCCTCAATAAGTTCGTAGTGGTCTTCGTAGACGATATCCTTATCTTCTCAAAGAGTGAAGAGGAACATGCTCAGCACTTAAGGGCAATCATGGAAACTCTGCGAGTCCATCAGCTAAAAGCCAAATTCTCCAAATGCCACTTTTGGAGAGAGGAAGTGCGGTTCCTTGGGCACATAGTATCCAAAGAAGGGTTAGCAGTAGACCCAGCAAAGGTAGTAGCGGTGCAGGATTGGAGGACACCAAGGAATGCAATTGAGGTCCGAAGTTTTCTAGGACTAGCAGGTTTCTACCGAAAATTCATAAGGGATTTTGCGAAAATCTCAGCTCCCCTCACAAGGCTGACAAAGAAGAATCTAGTGTTCAATTGGGACTTGGATTGCGAGTTTGCTTTCCAACGACTAAAAAGGGCTCTTACAACAGCCCCAGTTTTGACGTTGCCAGATGGAAGCAAGATGTTCACAGTTTATACAGATGCATGTGGTACAGGGCTAGGCGCTGTCTTAATGCAAGAAGGGAGCGTAGTAGCTTACGGTGGAAGGCAATTGAAAGTGCATGAAAAGAACTACCTGACCCACGATCTTGAGTTCGCTGCCATCGTCTTTGCACTCAAGTCTTGGCGACACTATCTCCTAGGTGAGAAGTTCGAACTTTACACTAACCATAAATCGTTGAAATATCTTTTCTCGTAGAAAGATCTTAACTTGAGGCAACAGAGATGGATGGAGTTTCTTGCCTCGTACGATTTCGAGATCTCCTACACTCCGGGCAAAGGCAACGTAGTGGCAGACGCGTTGAGCCGAAAGAAACTAACCCTAAGCCCGTTGTTTGTTGAAAGACAAAGCCTAGAGTTTATAGCCAGTTTTGACTTTAGGCCCTCCTCCGATTTTGTACCAGGCTTGCTAGCATCTCTCGTAGTACGCCCGACTTTAGTGGACTCAACAGGGACAACACAACGCGAAGACCCTTAGCTTGTGGAGACGATTGATAGGCTAATTAGGGGTGAGACTTCAAGTCACCTCAGCAGATACTCCATCGACGACAAGGGTTGGCTAAGGCGAGACGGAAGACTATGAGTCCCACAGACAAGGGATTTAGTAAAGAGGGTTCTCGAGGAAGCACATCACTCCAAGATGACGATACACCCAGCAGGGATAAAATGTACAAGGACATAAAGAGGACTTTCTTTTGGAACGGCATGAAGAAGGACGTGGCAGATTTTGTTTCTAAGTGTATGGTGTGCCAACAGGTTAGGGCGGAACAGAAAAAGCCTGGCGGTCTGCTCCATCCTCTAGAGGTCCCGCAGTGGAAGTGGGATAGTATCTCAATGGACTTCGTTGATGGGCTGCCTAGGTCTAGGAGAGGCAACACTAGCATTTGGGTAATAGTGGATAGGCTTACTAAAAGCGCCCACTTTTTACCAGTCAAAAGTAAAAGAACTGCCTCATCCCTAGCATCTCTTTACCTCAAGGAAATTGTTCGACTCCATGGAATACCATCCAGCATTGTTAGTGACCGAGACCCTATCTTCACAAGTGAGTTTTGGCGGAGTCTGCAAGAAGCGGTAGGCACACAGTTATGCTTAAGCACAGCCTATCATCCCCAAACCGACGACCAGACAGAAAGAGTGAACAGAGTTTTGGAGGACCTTTTAAGACTGTGCGTCCTTGACTTCGGAGGGACATGGGAAGACCATCTTCCTTTGGTGAAATTTGCCTACAACAACAGCTACCAAGCCACCATCGGAATGGCGCCCTTCGAAGCTTTATATGGAAGACCGTGCCGATCGCCCACTTGTTGGTGGGAGTCTACTGATAAGCTCATACTTGGACCAGATATGATCCGAGAGACTTCAGAGAAAGTAGACTTAATACGAAGAAGGATGAAGACGGCCCAAGACAGACAAAAGTCCTACGCCGACAAGAGGAGGACCGACCTTGAATTTGAGGTTGGGGACAGAGTTTTTCTTAAGGTATCTCCGCTAAGGAACGTTGTTCGTTTTGGAACCACAGGAAAGCTAGCACCAAGGTTCGTAGGGCCATTTCCTATCATCGAGAAAATTGGGAAAATGGCCTATAGATTAGAGCTACCCGAAAAATTGGCCGGGGTTCACAATGTCTTTCACGTTTCGCATCTCCGAAAATGTCTACATGAATCTGCTGAAGTGGTAGAGCCAAATATCCTAGAAGAAGCTGAAGTGGAACGCGAAGCAACCGTGAGGAAAGTTCCAACCCGCTTATTAGGAACGGAAGTGAAGAAGCTACGCAACCGCGAAGTCAAGCTCGTCAAAGTTCAGTGGAGCGACGCCGAGGGAGACGCAACTTGGGAAACTGAAGCTAGAATACGCGCAGCCTACCCTTTTCTTTTCGAGGGTACATCTTTAATCTTTCTTTTTCCTTAAGTTGCGCTTTTAACAATCTTTTTAGGTATATCTCCTCGACCTTATCTTTTAGGTAGAAACTCTTTGGATGAAAACATGTAATTGAAACATGTTATGGATGATTGTTGCAATTGGTTGCAAGTGATTGCTAGTGGTTGCTCGTGGTTGCATATACACACACAATCTAGGTTTTAAATCGGCTCAGTCACTTCATATTGCATATGCATAAATGTATTTATATTCGTATATGGTTGAAGTTTAATGTGTTTTCATATGGATGTTGCATTTATATGAATGGTTGAGCACTCATGTAGAATCATGAATAGGAGAATTTGCATACATAATGGATTCATGGCACTTACATAATTCGCATTAAGGAGGTCAACTGAATCAGTAGACCGCCTGATTTTGCATTAGATAAGTACATGTACACACACACACTTCACATATGATCATGAAGCATTAGAAGTCTTTTAAGGACAATGGATGCTCGTGTTTGATGAATGAGTAGATGGATGTTTGGATGTTAGGATGTACATTCTTCCTGAAATTTAAGATTTCGGGGACGAAATCCTTTTAAGTGGGGGAGAATGTAACACCCCGTGTATTCTATAACAGTGAAATTCACAAATTAAAGTATAACTCACTTGTGAATCCAATGTCAGACACACAGTCCATTTGCAAGTTCGTTCTGGGTTTGAACGAAACCGGAGGCACCAATTCCTTGCATATCCGCACGATCAACAATACGTCCGGACGACTACTACTTCAGCTCCTTCAAGGTAGCTACTCCAATCATGAGCATCAGTAGCGCCCATCCATCCAATGTGAAGATCATCGGTCTTCAACTGTCTTCGACTCTTCGACTTCTCGACGTCGATCGATTATTTGAAATGAGAATGAACTCGGCCTTTTCAAATAACCCACGTATATTTAGATTTTCAAATCAATTTTTCACATGGTTAAACTATTCAACATTCACATTTCAGTTCCTTAGTATAATTTTCATGTTAAACACATTCAACCATCACATATGAAGCAAACACAACAAAATTGGTTTGTTTCCACTCTATATCGTCTATAGTATTTTATAATGATATGTCGCCATTTTTATTATATTTAAAACGGCCATATTTAATTAAACGACGTTTCAGGTCGTGCCGAGGCACTGACGCTGTTTTTCACTGAATTTGTTTTACACATATATGAAAATCTAACCGTTGGATTTTCGAAAATTTTATATCATTAGAATGATCATTTCAAAACGAATCCAATGGTTTCAGTTTTAGGAAAATCCGACGGTCGGATCTTCCACATTAGTCGTTTGAAGTTACGATTTCAAATTACGAACTGCAGTGTCGTTATTCGATTTAATTTAATTATATATATATATATATATATATAATCGTTTCTGGCGCTGTTTTTCTTCAGATTTGAATTAAACATTCCAGACAATCCAACCGTCGGATCTTTACAAAGTTGGTGTCGTTGGAAAGATATTTCCAAGGCGAACCCAACAGTTGCGGTTTCGGGAAAATCCAATGGTCGGATTTCCCGCACTAGTCGTTTGAAATCACGGTTTCAAAACACGAACTACACGGCCACGATTTGTTTAAATTATATTTATATTTATATATTTATATAAATATAGTTCATTCAAAAATTCCTATATCGTTTTCACTTCAAATATTTCACTAACGCCTTTAAATTTTGGAAAATTTCGCCATAACCTCCTTTGTATGAGAGGGGTTGGGAAAATTCCCAAATAGCCACACGGGCGTCTCATCTCAAAAAGAAAAAGAAAAAGGCCAAGCGGCTAGCCAACAGGATCATAAAATCATCACCCAAACAAAACAGTAAACGTGTACCTATTTGTCGGGCACAAAATTTTATTCCTCTTCTCTAGCCTCTTTGCTATAGCCTGTTCAATAAATATGCATGTACATATATGCAATTCTTATCACTTATCATTTTCCATTCAACTTCATATTCGTTTCAATTTGGTTTAGAAACACCGTTCATTCTAATGTTGCATGCATAGGCAAAAATCATATCATTAGCTAATTAATGAATATTTCAACTCATGCATATTTATTTGAACAAGTGGTTATTTTTAACACTTCACATTTCAAAGATGATAATTTTGGCGAACTAAAATATATTTCAACACATGACTATTTTATTTAGTTCCTATGCATGTTAAAAATAATATTTCTTTCACCAATATTTATTTCAATGCTCGCATATCTTTAGCATATCACATACATGATAAAAATGGTATTTTTATCATCTAAAATATTTATTTAACACATGAATGTTTTTAACACTTCATAATTTCAATAAAAATGTAATTTTTATTGTTCGAATTTTTTATTCAACACATGAACTTTTCCAATACACACACTTCTCAACACATGAGCATCTCCACACATGGATATTTTATATATGTTGTTCATATAAGAAAGATGAAATTTTTATTGTTGAAACTATTTATATATAAGGCGAATATTTTACATACTTCATATATATTATAAAAATGTGATTTTTATTGTTTAAACACTTCATTCGTTCACACATGAATTTAATTTTCACACATCACTTCTCAACACATGAGCATTTCCACACATGGATATAGTTTCAACACATGACTTTAGTTTCAACGCATGAAGATAATTTCAACATATGAAAATAATTCTAACACACGAATATTATTCAAAATTTCGGTAGCATAACGACAGGGTAGTTAAAACCGGCACCGTCCCGAGTACGGCTCCTCGCTCTACCTTAAAACCTCGCGGTTTTTGACAATGGGGATTCATGCATCTAATTCGCACGCAGGCGACATGTTTTATTTTCATTTCCACAATTATTTCCAATTTATTTCAATCACCAATGGGTATTTTTCAACCACGAACAATCAATATCAACCACAAACAATTATTCAACCATTCGCATTTTTCATCCAATATTTCACACCAATTCACAACAATAAATATCGTCCATGGTTTGTGGATGAGGGGAGTATATATATATATTATTTCTATATTTCAGTTGCATTTCAACACATATATCAATTATACTATGCATGATAATTCATACTTCGCTTATATAGCTTACAAACCGCATGTACATGAGGTATACAACACTTGTGTAATTTATACTTCGCTTGTATAATTTATACATGAAATTTTCCATTCAAATTTATTTAATTTAGATTTCTCACCTTGGTTTTCGGAGTGCTAAAAATCGTAGATGGCTCAGAAAAATCCGCGGTCTCTTCTATGTGGTAGAGAGCCTCCTTGCGGTCCCGATGTTTCCTGTTTCATCGAATTTCGTCAACACACCATAAAGATATGATTTTTCAAAGTTCAGATGTAATAAAAGACTCACCTTTCACGATGGTTCAAAACTAGGGTTGCAGTTTTCGCGAAAACCGAGGCACGATACTATGATCGGAAGGTACAGCGTGGAAGAGGGAGGAGAGGGAAGTCGATCGGTGGTGGTCTGGGCGAACTCGGTGGTCGGAGGAAGGCGCAACGACGGTGGCAAGTTGGCAACTTTGGGTCGACGGATCTCGTCGATGCGGCGACGGTAGGGGTCAGGGGTTGGTCGGATTTGAAGAGGGGAGGGAGGCGCGTCGAATCAGGGTGGTGGCGGTGGCTGTAGTTGGCCATGGCGGCGGAGATTTGCCTGGGAAGTGGTGAAGTTGACAGTCAACGATAAAGGAAAAAGGGTTTTCCGATGTTTTTTATATTTTTAAAATAATGAAAGGAAAATTTTAATTGGCCAAGGGCTTTATTAAAATTTTAAATAGTGTTTCTCCACACGGACACCAATTCAAACCCAACGACTATCGTCCCTAGCTAAATACCACCATCCCGGACACAATGGGTTATGTTTCGTTGGCCAATTCAATTGTTACAGTCAGTTATTCTTCAAATTAAAGTATAAAACATTTAATTTTAACTTTGAACGTACATTTTAATTTGCCGGGGCCACAAACTTCTTCTAAAAATTCCCGAAAAATTTATCTAGCTATGTTGGGACGATATGGTCCCAACAAAACTAGTTTCGTCGAATTCTGAGATCGTTTGAAAAATGGCCCTTTTCTGGTCGATCCAATTTAACAGAAATTGAACAAACACATTTTTTTTTGCCATGCTCAAATACTAGCTTCAAAAATTATGAAATTTGAAACCTAGCAATAGTTTGACATCCCGGACCCAACAAAAGTGGTTTCACCGAATTCCGAGGTCGTTTGCAAAATGTCTATTTTCAAGGGCTATATATTCTATATAGCGACCGACCTTTCTGAAAATTCGTTTGGCCATAACTTTTGATTTCCGCTATGAAACTTTGATTTTTCAGATTCGTTAGAAAGGTATTGATAAACAGATTTAAATGTTTTTGGTTTCAGTAAAATCCGTTATATTTCCCCCCGGCACAGTCAGTCAAAGTTTGAATTCAAATTTTCAAACTGACTCACTATTTCTAATTCACTATTTTATTGAAATATTCTATTTCAATTGTTCAAATTCCTTTGAAATAACCAATTTAAAATTTTTAAATTGGCTCGTATTTTCCGTGTTGTTACAATCTCCTCCACTTAAAATTTTTCGTCCCCGAAAAGAAAACAACAGTAAAGTAGGAAACAAAATGTAAATGCAAAGTATTGTAAAGGTACCTTGCACCGGAGTTAGTCAGAGATGTCCACTCTGCATTTGGGGGTAAGCTTGCTTAATGCTCTCCTCATTCTCCCAAGTACAGTCTCTAGGATCACTACTCCACTGCACTTTAACTAAATGAACCTTTTTGCTTCTTAGCTCTCTAGTTTTTTTGCCAACAATCTTTAATGGCTCTCTTCTGACTGCTAATTCTGGAGTTATTTCGAAGTCCTGTTGCGCTGCTTCTTCTACAACAAGATCCGGATCATGCACATGTCTTCTAAGTTGTGATACGTGAAATACATCATGCACCCCAGGCAACCAATCTGGTAATTGAACCCTATAAGCAAGAGTTCCAATTCGTTCAAGTATAGGAAAGGGACCAATAAATCTCGGTGCCAACTTCCCAGTTTTGCCAAATCTGATTACTCCTCTCATCGGAGAAACTTTCAAATAAACATGGTCACCAACAGCAAATGTCAAATCTCTTCTTCTAAAATCTGCGTAACTTTTCTATCGGCTTTGTGCGGTTCTCAATCGCTTTTGATGAAGTCGACTTTATCAGACGCATCTCTAATCATATCGGGTCCTAACACAAGTCTGTTGCCAGGTTCTACCCAACATGCTGGAGATCTGCACGGTCTGCCGTATAATGCTTCAAATGGCGACATTCCCAAACTTGCTTGATAGCTATTGTTATATGAGAAGTCAGCCAAATGTAAGTGATCTTCCCATGACCCACCAAAATCAATTATACAAGCCCGCAATAAATCTTCTAGAATTCTTTTCACCCGCTCAGTTTGGCCATCTGTTTGAGGGTGATAAGCGGTGCTCATATTCAGTTTCGTTCCCAATTCTGTCTAGAATGCCTCCCAGAATTTGCTAGCAAATATTGGGTCTCTATCACTGACTATGCTAATGGGAATTCCATGCAGCTTAACGATTTCTTTGAAATATATCTGTGCTAGACTATGAGTGGTTCTATTGGATCTGACAGATATGAAATGGGCAGTCTTCGTGAAGCGATCTACGATTACCAAAATGCTGTCATTACCTTTCCTGGTTCACGGCAAACCATCTATAAAATCCATGGAAATCTGTTCCCATTTCCAACCTGGGACTTCCAATGATTGTAACAATCCAGCTAGCTTCTGATGGTCGCTCTTGACTAATTGACAAGTAGGGCATCTGCTAACATACAAAGAAATATCCCTTTTCATTGCCTTCCACCAGAAAGTGCATTTGATATCGTTGTACATTTTACTCACACCAGGATGAATGCAAAGTTTAGATTTATGGCATTCATCCAGCACCTCTCTTCGAAGGCCTGGAATATTTGGGATGCAAATCCTATCATTTAACCTGAGAACCCCCTTATCGTCAATACGGAAACTTGTGGTTTCACCTTCCTTGACTCTCTGAATGAATTCATCGTCTTTTTGAAGGACTGAAATCTTATCAATCAATCCAGGCGTAATTATAAGATTGGCAATGATTGCGGTTTTTCTACTATGCGCATCCGCTACAACGTTAGCCTTTCCCGGCGTATACAGGATATCTAGATCATACGCTGCAAGAAATTCTAGCCAACGCTGCTGTCTCAAATTCAGATCTTTCTGGGTGTATAAATACTTCAATGATTGATGATCTATGTATAGTACAAATTTCTCGCCCAATAAATAATGCCTCCAGATTTTCAAAGCAAAAACGATAGCTAGCAACTCAAGATCATGAGTTACATAATTCTTCTCATGCGGTTTCAGTTGGCGGCTTGCATAAGCGACTACTTGGTCTCTTTGCATTAACACTGCACCAAGACCTAATAGAAGCATCAGTCCAAACCGTCAAATCCTGATTGCCATCGATAATGGTTAACACTGGAGCAGTTGTCAGTTTCGATTTCAATTCCTGGAAAGCTTCTTCACAGTCGGAAGTCCACTTAAATTTCTCATGCTTCTTCGTGAACTTCGTTAATGGACCAGATATCTTCGAAAAATCCTTAATGAACTTTCGATAATAACTAGCCAGCCCCATAAAATTTCTAACCTCTATGGGTGTAGTGGGTTGTTTCCAGTCTTGAATTGCTGTTATTTTGCTCGGATCTACAGAAATCCCTTTCTTTGACACGACATGGCCAAGAAACTTCACCTCTTCTTGCCAGAAGACACATTTTGAGAATTTGGCTTTGAAGACGTTCTTTCTTAGAATCTCCAATACTTGTTCTAAGTGTTTTTATGCTCGGGTTTTGATTTGGAGTAGATTAAAATATCATCGATGAATACGAGGACAAATTTATTCAGAACTCCCCTGAACACTCTATTCATTAGATTGACAAAGTATGCTGGAGCATTGTACAGGCCGAACGACATTACTAACCATTCATAAAATATGTCTGGACCTCTGAAAGCTATCAAAGGAGCACACTCCTCTGCAATTCTCAATTGATGAAAACCCGTAGCTAGGTCCATTCGGGAAAATACTCTCGCCCCATTCAATTGGTCTAGCAGATCACCGATGCGGGGTAATGGGTATTTGTTTTTGAGCGTCTGTTTGTTGAGGTCTCGGTAATCAACACACAATCGAAGAGTACCGTCTGACTTTGGGACAAACACTACAGCTGCACCCCAATTAGAAAAGCTAGGTCTGATCAGACCCTTCCATAACAGTTGATGAGTTTGATCGCCTAATTCTTCTTTTTCCTTTGGAGTCATTCTGCGAATTGGATGTACCACTGGTCTGGCTTTGGGAATTAGATCGATTCTGAATTCTATTTCTCTTTGCGGAGGTAAGTTTTCGACTTCTTCAAACACATCCGCATAGTTTCTAACAATAGGAATCTTTTCAAAGGAAGTGGGGATAACTTCTAACGTAGACCAAAACTCTTTCCTATCCGGATCCAAACCATGATAGGGTACAATAATATATCCAAGCTTCGTCCGAATTTTTACTATCCTTTCTGCACACTTCACTTCAGCTTCGTATTTCGTTAACCAATCAAGCCCGGGAACGATATCGAATTCGGGAAAATCCATGATGATTAGATCAAAGGGAAACTTGTATCGAGAAAAAGAAGCAGGTACTTTACAATATGAACTGAGAATGAGGGATCCTCCTATTGGATTATGAACTTCAACCGATTCTTTCAGCTTTCTTTGTTTTAACTTTAATTTGTGAACTGTGTTACTAACAATAAAACTACGTGATGCACCCGTGTCAAACAATACAGAAACAGGAATATTTTTAATTGTAAGGGTACCTCCCAAAACATCGGGTTTACCTGCTCCATCGGAAGCAGCCGGCGGGTTCGTCCCGTCATACACGTGAGCTACTGCAGCCTTCTTAAGCAAAGGACAGTCTCTGACAAGATGATCCTTCTTGCGACAATTAAAGCAGGAGCGAGGGTTCTGAGAGCCCTGGCTTGAACCTTGAGAATTTGTCTTCTGCCTCTTCGGGGCTGTGCAAACATTGGAGTAGTGCCCCACCTTGCCACAATTATAGCAGCTTCCTTTTGGCGGCCTGCCAGTCTGTGGTTTCGAGGATGCTGCTTGGCTTGACTCAGCTTGATTCACAACAGGCTTGCATTTATTTCCGGCTTGGCTTTTAGCACGATCCTGTTCCAAGTGCCTTTGATCTAGGTCTTCGTAGTTGCACGTCATTTCCACCAATTCATTAAATCCCAGCTTGATGCGGGCCATTGCTCTATCATGGTATTGTCGCTTCAGCCCGAGGATGAACCTCTTATTCTTGGACTTTGCAGTGGCGACGAGCTCTGGAGCATCGCGGGACAATTATGTAAATTTATTCAAATAATCCTGCATCGAGAGATCCCCCTGCTGGAGGTTGGCGAAGTCATTGTGCATGCGCTCTAGGGCTTGTTCTGGGACATATTTCTCTTTGAATAGTTCTTTGAATCCGTCCCAGGTTCTACCAGCTTCTCTATTCCTAGCGGTGAGAGCTTCCCACCATAGTTCAGCTTCTTCTTGTGAGAGCCAAGCACCCATAAAAGCTTTATCTTGATCTCCAAGCCTTAAGCCTTCTAGTATCTTCTCACATGTTTTCAGCCATGCAAGGGCCTCTATTACTGTGCCAGTTCCCGAGAAGGTTCTGCCTCCTAGATTCTTGTATCTCTTAGCCACGCGATCCAGCTCGAATTGTTGAGCGGCCGGGGGTTGTATCAAGGGTCCTTCTTCAACTAGGACTTCTCTTCGTCCTCTGCCACGGCCAGCTCGGCCTCCTCTAGCAGCGGCTGCTCGGGTAGCCATTATTCAAATTTTGTATAAGCAAGAAAAGAGTCAGCCTACAGAAATGATAATTTTGTTGTATGGTTAAGCAGAAAACTTAAGGAAAGATAACGATGGACTGATCAAATTGTTTTTGCTATTCTGCTTGGCTCATTCTAGGACTTTACTAGTCCTATCTCTAATGAGCTACTCGCCTTAGAATACTACTGATTCTATTTTGATGAAGTGTTTAATGTGTTAGACTCCAGAACTAAGGTTGACCAAAGCTCTGATACCAGCTGTGACGTTCCCAAAACCCCGTGACACGGTGTTAAGGATAATCATTGGAATATAACATATTAATCATCATTAGCAGATCACAGATAATAGCATAAACGAGAAATAGAATAATTTACACACATATGACAGCAGAATCATATAGATATCACCACATCAGAGAGTACAGTGCAGGATACAACTTAGTGCATAATAATACATAATCAATCATCATCGCCAGAGGCGGAATCATACATAAAGATTACACAAAATAAACATCAGTCTACATCGCCAGTGGCGGAATCTTAATACATATACAATAATGGCGGAAAGAGTCAAAGTCAGCACGGTGTAGTCAAGCCTCCCCATGAGCCAAAAGTGCACCAGATACCTGTAACTAGGCTGCCCGTGTGAAAATGAGGGCACCCGAGTTTGCAAGGTGAAACAAACTACGAGCCAGTCATGGGACTGGTATGAGAAATCTACTTAACTTATTAACAACAATAATAAGGCAAATCAAAGGACCATGCCACTTTCGCGGAACGGGTTTACTCCAATGAGTGCTAGTGCATGAAATAAAGTAAATGATTAAATCATCGCAATGCTTTTTATAAAATGAAACCATTATAAGACTCAGGTCCCATCACACAATGCAACGCAAGCCGGAGGATAGAGTTTTACCTTATAATGGCCAAAAATGCTTCATACGTATAAAACAAAAGTGTTTGATATTATTACTAGTGCATATATGTTTTCAAAAGCAAATTCAATCATAAATATCAATCCTAGGTGGCATAGCTACCATCTACTATGTCGCCATACTAGTAATACAATCACATCCGCAATTTTGTATCGGAAATTGGATTCCATCATGAGTCGAGGCAAGGGGAGAGCTCCTCTCCGTTCGAGACACTCTAGCAAATGTCCCAGGATCGCACACAGTGGTCCTTGGAATCAGCTGGGCTGGTCCTCTCTTACCTTTGAGGATTGGCAATTCCTGAACACACGTTTCCCGGTCCTTACAGACCTATAATCGAGGCGCCTCGCATTCCAACAATCACACAGGTGAAAAGTATATATAATGTCAGGGCTGGTAGGTCACTGACACCACCTTAGCTAGAAAGAAACGTCGTGCTCTCCCAGCGGTCCATCTCCCGTTTTTGACTCATACCGGGGTGTGAGGCTCGCGAATCCACGTTATACACAAAGCTATGTCACACAGACCATGCTTTGATCATCAACCACAAGACTTTGCTTTGCAACAGAAGCCTTGATCATATGCCACTTAGGCGTGCCACACAGGAAATCCACTCCATGCGACTGAATTCTATCAATACATAACCTCTGAGCTCGTACGTCTCAGAGAAGGGCGTTAAGCAAGAGAATAAATTCTCCGCTGCCAAATAGATATTTATTTAACAGAGATCAATCAGCACAGAACAAAATCCAATGTCAGACACACAGTCCATTTACAAGTTCGTTCTGGGTTTGAACAAAACCGGAGGCACCAATTCCTCGCATATCCACACGATCAACAATACGTCCGCATGGCTACTACTTCAGCTCCTTCAAGGTAGCTACTCCAATCACGAGCATCAGTAGCGCCCATCCATCCAATGTGAAGATCGTCGATCTTCAACTGTCTTCGACTTCTCGACGTCAATCGATTATTTGAAATGAGAATGAACTCGGCCTTTTCAAATAACCCACGTATATTTAGATTTTCAAATCAATTTTTCACATGGTTAAACTATTCAACATTCACATTTCAGTTCCTTAGTATAATTTTCATGTTGAACACATTCAACCATCACATATCAAGCAAACACAACAAAATTGGTTTGTTCCCACACTATATCGTCTATAGTATTTTATAACGATATATCACCATTTTTATTTTATTTAAAAACGACCAAATTTAATTAAATGACGTTTCAGGTCGTGCCGAGACACTGGTGCTGTTTTTCACTGAATTTGTTTTACACATATCTGAAAATCTAACCGTTGGATCTTCACAAATTTTATATCATTAGAAAGATCATTTCAAAATGAATAGAACAGTTTTAGTTTTAGGAAAATCCGACGGTCGGATCTTCCACACTAGTCGTTTGAAGTTACAATTTCAAATTACGAACTGCAGCGTCGTTATTCGATTTATTTTATTATATATATATATATATAAATATAATCGTTTCTGGCGCTGTTTTTCTTCAGATTTGAATTAAACATTCCAGACAATCCAACCGTCGGATCTTTACAAAGTTGGTGCCGTTGGAAACATATTTCCAAGGCGAACCCAATGGTTGCGGTTTCGGGAAAATCCAATGGTCGGATTTCCTGCACTAGTCTTTTGAAATCACGGTTTCAAAACACGAACTACACGGCCACGATTTGTTTAAATTATATTTATATTTATATATTTATATAAATATAGTTCATTCAAAAATTCCTATATCGTTTTCACTTCAAATATTTCACTAACGCCTTTAAATTTGGTTTAAAAACACCGTTCATTCTAATGTTGCATGCATAGGCAAAAATCTTATCATTAGCTAATTAATGAATATTTCAACTCATGCATATTTATTTGAACAAGTGGTTATTTTTAACACTTCACATTTCAAAGATGATAATTTTGGCGAACTAAAATATATTTCAACACATGACTATTTTATTTAGTTCCTATGCATGTTAAAAATAATATTTCTTTCACCAATATTTATTTCAACGCTCGCATATCTTTAGCATATCACATACATGATAAAAATGGTATTTTTATCATCTAAAATATTTATTCAATACATGAATGTTTTTAACACTTCATAATTTCAATAAAAATGTAATTTTTATTGTTCGATCTTTTTATTCAACACATGAACTTTTCCAATACACACACTTCTCAACACATGAGCATCTCCACACATGGATATTTTATATATGTTGTTCATATAAGAAAGATGAAATTTTTATTGCTGAAACTATTTATATATAAGGCGAATATTTTACATACTTCATATATATTATAAAAATGTGATTTTTATTGTTTAAACACTTCATTCGTTCACACATGAATTTAATTTTCACACATCACTTCTCAACACATGAGCATTTCCACACATGGATATAGTTTCAACACATGACTTTAGTTTCAACGCATGAAGATAATTTCAACATATGAAAATAAATCTAACACATGAATATTATTCAAAATTTCGGCAGCATAACGGCAGGGTAGTTAAAACCGGCACCGTCCTGAGTACGGCTCCTCGCTCTACCTTAAAACCTCGCGGTTTTTGACAATGGGGATTGATGCATCTAATTTGCACGCAGGCGGCATGTTTTATTTTCATTTCCATAATTATTTCCAATTTATTTCAATCACTAATGGGTATTTTTCAACCACAACCAATCAATATCAACCACATACAATTATTCAACCATTCGCATTTTTCATCCAATATTTCACACCAATTCACAACAATAAATATCGTCCATGGTTTGTGGACGAGGGGAGTATATATATATATATTATTTCTATGTTTCACTTGCATTTCAACACATATATCAATTATACTATGCATGATAATTCATACTTCGCTTATATAGCTTACACACCGCATGTGCATGAGGTATACAACACGTGTGTAATTTATACTTCGCTTGTATAATTTATACATGACATTTTCCATTTAAATTTATTTAATTTAGATTTCTCACCTTGGTTTTCGGAGTGCTAAAAATCGTAGATGTCTCAGAAAAATCCGTGGTCTCTTCTATGTGGTAGAGAGCCTCCTTGCGGTCCTGATGTTTCCTGTTTCATCGAATTTCGTCAACACACCATAAAGATATGATTTTTCAAAGTTCAGATGTAATAAAAGACTCACCTTTCACGATGGTTCAAAACTAGGGTTGCAGTTTTTGCGAAAACTGAGGCACGATACTACGATCGGAAGGTACAGCGTGGAAGAGGGAGGAGAGGGGAGTCGATCGGTGGTGGTCTGGGCGAACTCGGTGGTCGGAGGAAGGCGCAGCGACGGTGGGAAGTTGGCGACTTTGGGTCGACGGATCTCGTCGATGCGGCGACGATAGGGGTCAAGGGTTGGTCAGATTTGAAGAGGGGAGGGGGGCGCGTCGAATCAGGGTGGTGGCGGCGGCTGCAGTTGGCCGTGGCAGCGGCGATTTGCCTGGGAAGTGGCGAAGTCGACAGTCGTCGAGAACGATAAAGGAAAAAGGGTTTTCCGATGTTTTATATATTTTTAAAATAATGAAAGGAAAATTTTGATTGGCCAAGGGCTTTATTAAATTTTTAAATAGTGTTTCTCCACACGGACACCAATTCAAAACCAACGACTGTCGTCCTTAGCTAAATACCCCCATCCCGGACACAATGGGATATGTTTCGTTGGCCAATTCGATTGTTACAGTCAGTTATTCTTCAAATTAAAGTATAAAACATTTAATTTTAACTTTGAACGTACATTTTAATTTGCCGGGGCCACAAACTGCTTCTAAAAATTCCTGAAAAATTTATCTAGCTATGTTGGGACGCTACGGTCCCAACAAAACTAGTTTCGTCGAATTATGAGATCGTTTCAAAAAATGGCCTATTTCTGGTCGATCCAATTTAACAGAAATTGACCAAACACATTTTCTTTTTCCACGCTCACATACTAGCTTCAAAAATTATGAAATTTGAAACCTAGCAATAGTTTGACATCCCGAACCCAACAAAAGTGGTTTCGTCGAATTCCGAGGTCATTTGCAAAATGCCTATTTTCAAGGGCTATATATTCTATATAGCGACCTTTCTGAAAATTCATTTGGTCATAACTTTTGATTTCCGCTATGAAACTTCGATTTTTCAGATTCGTTAGAAAGGCATAGATAAACAGATTTAATTATTTTTGGTTCCACTAAAATCCGTTATATTTTCCCCCCGGCACAGTCAGTCAAAGTTTGAATTCAAATTTTCAAACTGACTCACTATTTCTAATTCACTATTTTATTGAAACATTCTATTTCAATTGTTCAAATTCCTTTGAAATAACCAATTTAAAAATTTTAAATTGGCTCGTATTTTACGGGTTGTTACACATGGCCGGTCAAATTCCAGAACTCGACAAGCACTACAAAATTGCTATTGAATGTTTTGCGAAATGATTTGTGGATTGACTGATTATTATGGAGAAAGATTGGAAGATGAATATTATTCAATTTAAGAAGATGGCGGCCCTTTTTCTCATTGACCACGCAGTGTTTGGTTGGACCGAAATTAGAGTATTGCGTGGGATGGTATATATAGTGGTGGACACATTTTAATACTATTTTATTTTAATGAAACTTCATGATGAAGTAACAATCAAATCTCATCACATACGACTTTCGATTGGGACGAAAAAATGTAATCCTAGCATAAAAATTTATTCCGAACCCATTGGGACAGGTTTCATTGAATTCCGAGGTCGTTTGTAAAAAGTCCTTTATAAATATCGATGAAAAATCAAGCATTTAAAATTCCTATAATTACAAAAAAATTCAAAAAATATGAGACATTGACATTTTACTAGACCTCTTCCTAACGGACCTAATGAATCTTGTTTTGCCAAATTTGGAGTTTGTTTGGCCAGTCATTTATTCGTTTAAAGTTACCCCTGTCTATATTGTCTAAACAATCAAATAGAAACAAAGGCATTTTTGGCCACCGAAGTCACATACGACACCCATTTTCAGGAAATTTGATTTTCTGACAATAATTTAACGATACGGTTCCAATGAAACTAATTTCATCGAAAACCGTGACCGTTTGTAAAAATGGCTATTTTTAACGCTTATATAATATTAATAAAATATTAATTAAATTTACAAATAATTCAATAAAATAATAATAAATTATTTATAACATATATATCCAAACAGAATATATATACAACTTCAAATATAAATTATACAACTCAATATTAACGTTTTCGGATTAACTGATATTCAAATTATATTAAAAACCATTATAATTTATTAAATAAACGTTATATTTTAATAACGATTTCCATAATAACTATTTTAAAATTTGATTTGGACGTAACAAAAAACCCATAACACGAAATTCAGAATTTTCTCTTCCATATGAAAATTATCATCAATACGATCCCAACGTTTTTTGTTTCACAGAAATCCGACTTATATCAGATCCTGTATATTCAATTGAAGTTCAAAATTCAATATTACGAACTGCAGCACCATTTCGAGCTCGATTTATATCAAGTGTAAATTTAACATTTTAACTTCGTTTTAATAAACGAATTCAATATTAAAATCCATTAATATTCCAAATATAATATTTAAAACAATAAATTACATTAAATATTGGACTACCAAAAATATCGGACATTACAATCTTCCCCCCTTAATAGAATTTCGTCCCCGAAATTACTAAGGTAAGAAAACTGTTACAAATCCCATTCATTAAATCAAAAACCAATTTATTATGGTAAAATAAAATTTTCAAAAATATCGAAAATTTTATAACACCTTAAATTCCCGGAAAAATTCGGCAGAGTCTCCCATGTACGGAGTGACATCTGCGATTTCGCAGAAACAAATAATATGTATACATCGACCCACACGGTCGGAAAACAAAATTCGAAAACCCAAAAATTATATTTTCGCATAGGCGTACCTTATGCGAGCGCTATTGAGCATACTTGATCAATCTATATGTGATCTACGCAATTAAAATCAATCCTCAAGCCATCTGGCACCTATACTTAACTCAGTTTAACACATGAGCAACAAATACATGAAATTATAAGTAATATTTCATTAATCAACAAATATAACCATACCAGTTCCCAAAATCAAACATATAACATTCATTTGCAAATACAGGGATAATTCATTAATTTCAATTCATATGCAGTTTTGTTTCAGTTTTTTATGCTGAATTTATTTCCTTGGTTTATATTCCATTCAATTTCATTTTAAATTATTGATTATTTATATTCAAACAATCTACTGTCCAATAACAAACAATTCCCAAACAACATCCAATACACAACCAAATCAATTGAATTTACATTCAATATTAACATTTACTTTGGTTTAACAAATTTGAACATCAATTGGCTAATATTTGATTTATTTTTATTATTTATTATTCATTCAATTTCCAAATTTCAAATCTATTTCATTTAATTCCAATATCAATGTTAATTTAATTTAAATTAGCCAAGTTAAGTTTCAATTCAAATTTTCAATCCAATTTGAATTCCATTCAAATCAATCAACACACAATATCTCAAAATTATTTCCTTTTTTATACAAAAATATATTTCAGGTAAAATTATTTCATTTACCCTCTTTACAAAATAATATTGTGTCAAACGTCAGTTCAATGCTTTTCAACACTTGAACCGATCAAACAACACAATAAAAAATATTTATAAATAAAATTTACAAATACGCTCTCATATATATATATATATACGCTCTCATATATATATATATATATATATATATATATATATATATATATATATATATACTCGAACTCAATCTAGGATATTACTAATCCCATCTTTATCGAGTTATACCACAGAGCCAAGGTTATTATTAAATCAATAGCTCTGATACCACTGTAACGGCCCAGCGAGTTTTCGACCCTGAAAATCGACACAAAAACATTATATCGACTATTCAAGCACCAAAAACATAGGAAAGTTATTAGAAAGAAGTTGGAGGGTGAGATAAGAAAGAAAGAAATATTAGAATAGAAGAAGAAGAAATAACAACACAACACAGAGTCTCACATCGCAGCAGAACAAAATATAATATAAAAATAAATCTTTATAGAGAGCTTTGAAATAATACTTACAATCATCAGAGTACATCACACATTCGGATGGCTATAATAACCTGACCCCATATACAACATACATCGGATTTTTAAATCATACGTCTGAACCCATCCAGCTTGTCTCTTCATAGCACTGATAACCATAAATTGTACAACCCGGTTTAACCCGAGCATTACAAACACCGGGTCAGTCTGGTGAACCAGAGTGAGAAAAACACACTAAGTTTATGGGTATCACACACTTGATTTTAAAGTTAAAACCTTTTCGAAAGAAAAGGATAATCATAAAAAATCCACACATAAATACGAACGGTTTTTACCTTACGATAACCCAAAACATTTTTGAAATCAATATCTTTTCTGATATTATAATAGTGTCTAAATACAAATAAATATCAATCTAGAAGAACGCTTGCATCTCATGCTCTACATATATTGTATATAATCAAAATCGCGGGCTCTTTTTGGAAAATGGATTTCCTGGCTAGGTACGGGACCACCTTCCCGACAATGTACCTTTGGAGATGAATACATTGGGGTTTAACAATAACTTCTTGCAACCCAGGCTAAACATGACTGGCCCCTCGCTTCGCTTGAGGGTACCGAATATCTCATCACCACGGTTGGGGGCTAGCCAACCGAACTGATAACATACATACAAAAATAAAAAGGGGCAACCGTAGGCATTTGATTTCACCAGATCAATGATATACCCTAGTGCGACCCACATAGCCATGCGACCTACCTGATTTTATGCCATTTCCTGGTTGATGAGGCTAGAGTTTAAGCTTATCCTTCAGAACAGCATGTTTTCACTCACTTTGAACGCCACATTGTCAGATCCGCTAGATATCAGTAATTGACGTAGACAAAAATACTCAAGTTGATAAGAGAATGTGCACTTCTCCACCATCCACTTGGTACGTATGAAGAAACCAATGTACGTGACTCCTTTGGAAATACTTTATCAAACACTCGTCCATACAAGTCATCTAGGAACAGGATGAACCGATGGCACCCTCCTACCACATCCTATATAGGTACCACCCTAAGGATCAGTAGTGAGTAGTCCTTACAACCCAAAGATTCCACTCACAACAAAATCACTGCTGAAATATCTCTGGGAGCTAATCAGAGAAATTCAACAAGTAGTTCTTCCACTCATGAAAATCCACGGTCTTCAATTTCTCCATCTTTAATCAGCATCTTCACGTATTCGCTGGCTTGGAATGGTTTTTGAATATAAATTTGATCCCGGTCTTTCCATACCAATAATCGTATTGATAGTCAGTTACTTAACTATCAAATAAATAATCATGTGAATGAAATGAGTTTACTGATCCAGTACTTGGCATTACTTAGCCTCTTTAATTAAACATCTATTAATTTTAAATCTTATAATATTGGTGATTATCTTTTACTTCTTATTATAATAGGAATATTTTTAAAATCATTTCATTCTCTTATAAACTTTTCGAATACTGTTTATAATATTATTTATGGAAATCATAACTTATGTTTTCCTCAATTTCTCTCGTGTATAAACTAATATCATTCTTGGATAACCGTAAAGTCGTTCAAGTTGGGGTATTTTATTTACCTCTCAGACCTTGACCAACAACCTTCATATCTTCAGAATAGATAGAAGTTTATTAACCACCATTTTCCTTAGAAAACCCTATTTGAATCTCAACAACATTTATTTAATTAATTATTAAATAAACTATTATAATAATTCCCTATTAATCTTTAATAATCCTTTATAACATTATACCCGAGCCTTGATTCCATTATAAATAGAATACTTTATAAATATTTTTCAAAACATGTTTGTGATACTATATTTGTTTTAAATCATATATAATTGTCTTTAACAATCCAATATAAATATTCTTGTAAATTTTATATACATATCTTTGTAAATCTTACACTAATCTCGTTTAAAATTCTTATAACTGATATATCGGATGAATCCTTTTATTTATTTTTTACCAAACCAATTCAGCTTATCATCTATAACAAGCATTACCGATTTCACTTCAAGAATTTTTAATTTCTTTTATTATAACTTTTCAAACCATTTCGACAACTTATGCATTGTCTAAAATCACATAGCGTTTTTTCTAAAGTTCTTCAGTTTATCAATCAAATCGTTCAATTCATTATTTGTAACAAATTCATTTCCAAAACTCTTACTTCATTCACAAATCCCATTTGTAAATTATTATCGACAACTAATATTTCGATTCCATTTCTAAACATTTAACTTCCATTTACAAAATCGTTTGTAAATCATTTATGACAACTTATATTCATTTCCATTTTCAAAATCTTTTTCTTAGCTTATATTCTAGCCTTTGATTAACATTCCGAACTTCGGAATATCACATTCCGAACCTCGGAATAAATCTCACTCCGTTAAACATTTCATACCATTTACCAACTTCTCAAATTTCTTTTTCTAACTTCAAATATTATGTAAATATTTGATTTAAGCAATCATATTTTCTTAAAAATCTTTTGTATAATTTCATTATAAAAACTCGGGTTTTGATATAAAACCCGTTCATAAACCCGTTTCACCATTCAATTCAATTTCATTTTCACTTCGATTACTTTTTAAATGAATTTCGAATAAGAAATAATATCTTAAATTATTAATAACATAATAATTCACTTCAAGCATTAACTAGTGTGAAAGTAGTTAATTTCTTTATTAACTAAAATAAATAGTCAATTCCTTTTTAAATTTTTATTAAAATTAAAACAAATATTCGTTTATCTACTTTCATTACATTAATTCAAAAAAAACTAATTTAATAATCAATTCCTGTTAAAACGGTTGACTTCGTTAATTCAAATCATGGTTATCTTGTTAACCAGTTCCAATTAGTCCTTTATTTATATTAATTAATAATATAATTAATTTAAATAATTCCGTTTAATTGTTTTGTAACGAACCGGGATTTTCGACTCCGAAAATCAACATCAAACTACCATGTTGACCATTCAGACATCGAACATTCCAGATCATTAATAGAAAGAAGTTAGAGGGTGAGATAAGAAAGAAAGAAATATTAGAATAGAAGAAGAAGAAGAAGGACACCACACAGAGTCTCACATCGCAGCGGAACAGAATATAATACAGAAATAAAGCTTTATTGAGAACTTTTAAAATACTTACAATATCAGAGTACACGTCTGGACAGTGATACTAATCTGTCCTCATATAACACACAGCGGAATAATAATATCATACGTCTGGACTCTTCCAGCTCGTCTCTTCACAGCAGTCGATAACCTGAACCTGTACACTCCGGGCTAACCCGAGCATTTACAAAACACCGGGTCAGTCTGGTGAACCAGAGTGAGATAAACTCGCACAATAATAAGGGTGAACCATCCAATCATGATTCTTAAGTTCAAAACTTTTCAAAAAGAAAAAGGATAATCGTAAGACCAAATCCACACATAAACACGGACGGTTTTTACCTTACGATAACCCAAACCACTTTTGAAATCAATATCTTTTCTGATATTATAATAATGCCTAAATACAAGTAAATATCAATCTAGTGGAACGCTTGCATCTCACGCTCCACATATATAGTATACAAACAAAAACCGCGGGCGCTTATTGGAGGTTGGATTCCAACTTGACAAGGTATGGGTCCACCTTCCGATATTGTATCTCTAGAGACGAATACACTGGGTTCAACAAGAACTTCTTGCAACCCGGCCCTCACATGACCGACCTCTCATTTCGCTTGAGTGTATCGAATGTATATCACCGACGGTTGGGATCAGCAACCGTCTCCCGACAAGGGACAGCATCGAAACATAGATTTAAGAAACAAATAGGACTTCCTCTAGATAGGTGATTATACACCCTAATGGGAGCGACCCACATAGCCATGCTGCCTGCCCGATTTTTGTCATTTCCTGGTTGATGAGGCTTGAGGCCAGAATTAACTTCTGATCAGCTGGTCACCATTCACTTTGAATGCCACATCGTCAGATCCATCAGATATCACTAATTGACGACCCCAAAAATACTCTAGCAGTAAGCTAAGAGAACGGCGATTCCCCGCCAACAACTATCGTACGTTTGAAGAAATCAACGTACGTGATCCTTCAGAAATACTCTGTCAGACATTCGTCCATATACGTCATCCAGGAACAGGATGAACCGAAGGCACTCTCCTACCGCATCCATCTAGGAATCACCCCATGGATCAGTAGCGAGTAGACCTTGCAACCCGTCGATTTCAACCACGACAGAATCACAGCTTATCTCTGCTTGCCAGGCAGATAACATTAGTGGTTCTTCCGTTTATGAAGATCCACGGTCTTCAATGCTCCATCTCGATCATCTTCTGAGATCTTCACGTATTTGTTGGTCAGAATGGTTTTCGAATATAAATTCGATCCCGGTCTTTCCATACCAACAATCGTATTGGCCAGATTTGATAGTCGGTGTTTTAACTATCAAAATATTCAGTGTTTCAATCATGACACTCCAATGAATTCACTGGTTCAGTATTTAGCATCACTTGGCCTTTGACAAACTAATTTCCCTTTCGTTAAATTAAACTCCCAATTCTTTTAATATTCAAAAATACGATATTTGAATAACTCTAATTGATTAATTAACATTCGTCTTAACTCCATTCGCTTGACTCTAGATCACAGCGATCACAATGGTTACGCCTGAATCCCTCAGGAAACATCCGACCGCCGTAGGCTATCTGCAGCCCTGCGAATTACGCTAGCAGTCGTACGAAATGGCAACTTAGCCGAATTATGTTTGGCTAATTCTATCTCGAATAACTATATTCAATTTCCCATTTTGAAATCTCATTTAAAATTCCCCTTTTACTAGATCTCGTTTTCAATAACGTTAATGTAAAATTAACGTCTTACACTTTAAATCTCACTTAAAACCTCTGGTTTATAATAACCCTTTTTATCGTAATCTCCTTTCACTTAATCCATATAATTTAGTACGTTTATTTCCTTTCACCATTCAATTGGCTTGCATCTCACATTCGGTAACTTTTTAAATGAATTCCCATTTAAAAATAGCTTCCTAAATTTATCATTAATTAAAATAATAACTCATTTCAAACATTAACTACTTTAGTAGTTAATCCCTTTATTAACTAAATTACATATTAAATCCCTTTTAAATCCTTATTTAAATTCAAACGATATTCATTTAACTATTTTAGTCAAAACACATTAACTTGATAAACAATTCTAATTCCAAACGGTCGATTTAATTTAACTCAAAAACTTGATTACCCCATTAACCGATTTCAACAAATCCTCGCTTTAAATTAATTAAAAATATAATTAATTTAAATAGGTTCTAATTATTTGTTTTCCCTACAAAACAAATTTTCAAGGTTTAACCATTTAATTTATTTCTTATTCTTCAACTGGTAAATCTGATTAACATCTTTGCAAAATAACTTCATAACAAATCAAAGTCTTAAACAAATAAAATATTTATTTATTTCTCTTAAATAACTTTTATTCAAATAATATAATTCAAATCTAACTCTGGTTATAAAATAAATTTTATAACCTCAACTCTATCGATTCACCTGTCGGTGAATCAATATATATAACTCGATTGGTTTTAAAGGCCATACTCTGCCAAACACTTAACCAATATCGCTCATTGGTTTAAACCAAACAGATGTTGAATATCCAGTCAGTAATCAACCATCAAATCAATCACACAAACAGATCAATTCATATATGATCATATGAAAATAATTAATACATTTGAGGAATCCGGTTGGATCCCTCCAACCTGTTCTTCCCTGTATTCAAAACGGTTATCACAAATCAGACTATTCAGTTTTGTTTAACGGATAAATTAAATGACGATCATTTAACATCAACCATAAGCAATTCAAACAATGCAACCATTTAAACACGTTTATAAATAAACGTGACTAACCAAGGTGAGTTACCTTTATTGGAACCAATCGTTAAAAATAACGATTTGGTATTTCACTGAAATTAAACACAGTTTAATTTCATCCGTTAAATCAACAAACAAGGGTTTAACTAGCAAACAGGCAACCATCAGCAGGCAGAGCACATAAAATAAAAATACCCAATTTATATAAAATATAAAAAGGGTAACTGAGTGAGTTTAACTCACCTTGAGTTGCGTTGTTATAATAACAACTGATTTGATCAAATTAAACTCGTGTTTAATTTAACTAGGATTTCCAGCTGCATTCTACTGCGTTCGTTTCTGTTCCAGGATGTAAATCTCATTCCTACAGTCCCGGCAGCGCTCGTTGTGTTCCATTCTGTCAGTGTATGCACAGATTATCAATAATATACGTTCACGGTTTTAAAAAAAATAAATTTTCTTTGTTAAATTTAAGCACACTACTTTGGTTTGCTGGGTAACAGCTTGGCCATTTTCTTGGTTTCCTTTTCACATTGTCACCCTTCCCAATAGCCTGAACAAACCACGTATTAGTCAATGTAAATTTATCAACTAGATTTATCCTTAAACATTATTTGATTGTTTAACTAAAATAATTAAATATCTTAATTAACCTTCTAATTGCATTTTATACTAGAATTGGCGGAATCCTGTTTTGTCTTCTTCCATTCGAAATATAGGTTCGAACCGATTTTCTCTCCTTTGCTTTTGACTCCATCCTCTTGTTTCTCAAGGCCTTGACTTTGTTTTCCCAGTCCCCTTTCAAGCTGTTCCTTCGTTCTCGAATGTTGCCAAACAAAACTGGTTCGATGGTCCACAGTACACAGTAGTACTCATGTTCATCCATGTTGGACTTCATTTGCCAATACCCAGAACCATCGTTTGGTTTCCTCAAGACCAGACTTCAACACTGGAAAAATCTCCTGCTCACTCTTTCGAACAAAGCTGCTTCGTTCAACACTGCTTAGTGTACTCAAAAACAGCTCCTCACCGTTGAACGCTGTCCTCATCTTCCCCCATCACCCACTTTTCTTTTGAAGCCTGCGCCTTAAACCCTCCCATCTTATTCACGTGTCCCTCCTTATATCATGCACCTTTGTCCATTTCTTTCCTCATATTATCGTGAGCGCAACCACCCTTTTAACGCCGGAACCGATGCTTCAGGCACTCCGCTTGCACCCATATTTCCCTCTAACTTCCCACGTTCAGCTCTCTTGCTTCAGCACTCCACAAAACAACTCACACTCCTCTCCCTTTAAATGCCTGCGCCTCTCTCTAACTCCGAAACCCACCGTATAGACCTTCCACTCGACCACACAACAACCCACTCTTCCGTTCTCATTTCATCCTCCCAGTAACGCAACTCTCTTTTCATGTATTATTATTATTATTATTATTCTTGTTGCCATGGAAGCTCGTTGTTTTTCTGAGACAAAACGAAGCGAACTGGTTGTGTATTTATAAGGTAAAGAACAAGGGATAGGAACAACGTCTTGTTTCACAGCGTACCATACAGGGATTAGGTTAGGTCTGCCTGTCTGAATGGTAGCATACAGAAAAGAAAGAAAAAGAAAGATCACTGCTGTGTGATATAAGCCATGGGTACTGTACATGTAGGTAGGAACATAGCTGAACGAATAGGGTGGTTTCTAACATGCACATGTCGGCCTTGGTGATGTCTGCGTGATGGGAAGCATGTGCAAGGGAAAAGAATAGCAGGTCGGTGGCAGAAATGCATGTGCCACTTTTAATGTTACCAGCATGTAAAAATCGATGAGAACAAATGAAAAGACTGATGTGCTATTTGCTTTATGAACGAGAAGAGAAAGCTCAGTTTGATATTTTGTTGAGAGGGTACGGTTTTCATCAAATAATATTACCCAATACTTCATCCTAAAGTAGTGTGAAAAAAATTACCACAAATGATTTCGGTTTACTGATAAAAATGCTGTTCTTGATGTAAAACGATATTCCGGATCCAGTGAGACAAGTTTCGTCGAAATCCGAGGTCGTTTGAAGAAAATTCCCTTATAAAACCAGAAATGAACCTACGTTTAATTTTTCCACGGTCACCAGATAAATCAAATCCACTTGAAACTGCGAACATCGACAATAACTTTTCGATACGAACCCAACGGCACTAATTTCATCGCATTCTGAGACTGTTGCCCCAGTAGGCTGTTTTTACCCTGAACCGCCCTACCCTTTTTAACGCCAAATTTCTCGATCTCTAAAAATAACAAACTATATACATATCCTGACTCTAATCGACGATACGAACTCAACGGAACTGGTTTCGTGGCCTAATTCGATCGTCTGCTCCAGTTACACTCCAATATCCATTTACTTATTTAAATACACGCTATAGAATTTGAACGAGCGTTTTTGGCTACCGTGGTCACATACGACATCGGTTTTCCACGCAATTCACCACCGTACAATAATTTAGCGATACGGTTCTAATGAAACTGATTTCGTCAAAATCTGAGTCCGTTTGCAAAACGGCTATTTTAAAGGCCTAAAATTTAATAGCGATTTTCCATAGCGACTATTTCAAAATTTGATTTAGCCATAACTCGCAATCTATAACATGAAATCTGGATTTTTCTCTTTCATATGAAAACTATCGTCAATACGGTTTCAACGTGTCTTGTTTCACAGAAATCCGACTTATATCGAATGCTGTATTCTCAGTTAAAGTTCAAAACTTCATTTCACGAACTGCACGCCATTTTCGAGCTCGATTTATAATTATATAAATATATAACGTTCGAACTTCGTTTAAATAACGAACTCAATATTAAATTCCATTAATATTCCCAACATAATATTTAAAACTAATTTAAATATTCATATTCAAATGGTCGAAAAACACGGGTCGTTACATTCTTCCCCCCTTAAAATAATTTCGTCCTCGAAATTGCTAAGTTAAGAAAGAACGTTATAAATTCATAAACTTCAAATCTAATTTTATATTAAATTAGAAACCAATTCAATACTGTAAATAAATATTTCCACAAATATCGAAAATTTTCTAACACTTTAAATTTTCGAAAAATTTCGCCAGCACTTCCTCTGTACGGCTCAATCGGTACAACCACAACTCGCCTCTCTAGGCCTTTTCCACCTCAAAAGAAAATAAAATAGCCAAGTGGCTTGCCAAATAGGCTCACAAATCACCAAACCCATATAAAAATAAACGTGTACCTTTTTGTCGGGCATACCATTATATCCTTTCCATCTGCTATCTTGTCACCATATACAAATGCATTTCCACACAAAATTCCAATTTCGTCCTCAGAACCAAATCCTTTCATGCATCCATGCCAAATCTCATTCTTAACTCAATTTCCATCCATCATTGATTTCAACTCTTAAATTACCAATGCAACACCATTTCAGATTCCTGTCTCCCAATTCAAAATCTAATTCAACTTGATATATTATATCTCGATTCAATTCCCAGTTAATTGGTTTCAGTTCATTTCATATTTGCTTTTACAAATTTCTATTTAATTTTGCCTTTGTTCAAACAATTTTTCTGGGAGTTTTTAAACAGTTCATCTCTTTCCAAAGTCAAATATTCCTTTTCAGGATTCAAAACAACTTGTTTTTCTCAAAGCGATTCAAAACAAAAACTTTGGTAGTAATCCGTCACTTACCACTCGAAAATGAACACCGATGATGTCCGGATCATCATCGGAATCTATTTTCCAGCTATCGAAGTGAGTTCAATACTATAACCCTTTCAAAACCATCTCTAAATATTTCCATTTTGAAATCCATTTCAAAATACCCCTTTCAAATGCTTGTAACAAATTTTAAAATCTCCCAGGATTTTAAAATTTCTATATATTCAATCCAAGTTCATTTGCAAATTCCTTTCCCCCTTTTTAGGCATTTTAATTCAAATTCTGATTTAGATTTCAGATTTAATTCATCTGATTCCATATTATACGAATTAAAAATGGTTATTTATATAACCCTTTCAGCTATAATCAACCAACACATCCAATATATTATAATTACAATGTATATATTTCCTCTATATCAAAATATAATTTGGGTAGATTATTTCATTTACCCTCTTTTAAAACATATCATGACGACCCATCGTATTCGAGTGTTTATAAACCCCTATCGATACAGTGGATCAAACCAATCGACCAGAATTCATAAACAACTCAAACAAATAAATCTCCACAATATAAAACAATTTTTTATAAAATCTACAAATACGTTCACTCGTATATATACACTCGACTCAATCTAGGGTATTTCTAACCCCATCTCTACTGAGTCACGCCACAGAGCCAAGGTAATTACTTAACCTTCAGCTCTGATACCACTGTAACGAACCGGGATTTTCGACTCCGAAAATCAACATCAAACTACCATGTTGACCATTCAGACATCGAACATTCCAGATCATTAATAGAAAGAAGTTAGAGGGTGAGATAAGAAAGAAAGAAATATTAGAATAGAAGAAGAAGAAGAAGGACACCACACAGAGTCTCACATCGCAGCGGAACAGAATATAATACAGAAATAAAGCTTTATTGAGAACTTTTAAAATACTTACAATATCAGAGTACACATCTGGACAGTGATACTAATCTGTCCTCATATAACACACAGCGGAATAATAATATCATACGTCTGGACTCTTCCAGCTCGTCTCTTCACAGCAGTCGATAACCTGAACCTGTACACTCCGGGCTAACCCGAGCATTTACAAAACACCGGGTCAGTCTGGTGAACCAGAGTGAGATAAACTCGCACAATAATAAGGGTGAACCATCCAATCATGATTCTTAAGTTCAAAACTTTTCAAAAAGAAAAAGGATAATCGTAAGACCAAATCCACACATAAACACGGACGGTTTTTACCTTACGATAACCCAAACCACTTTTGAAATCAATATCTTTTCTGATATTATAATAATGCCTAAATACAAGTAAATATCAATCTAGTGGAACGCTTGCATCTCACGCTCCACATATATAGTATACAAACAAAAACCGCGGGCGCTTATTGGAGGTTGGATTCCAACTTGACAAGGTATGGGTCCACCTTCCGATATTGTATCTCTAGAGACGAATACACTGGGTTCAACAAGAACTTCTTGCAACCCGGCCCTCACATGACCGACCTCTCATTTCGCTTGAGTGTATCGAATGTATATCACCGACGGTTGGGATCAGCAACCGTCTCCCGACAAGGGACAGCATCGAAACATAGATTTAAGAAACAAATAGGACTTCCTCTAGATAGGTGATTATACACCCTAATGGGAGCGACCCACATAGCCATGCTGCCTGCCCGATTTTTGTCATTTCCTGGTTGATGAGGCTTGAGGCCAGAATTAACTTCTGATCAGCTGGTCACCATTCACTTTGAATGCCACATCGTCAGATCCATCAGATATCACTAATTGACGACCCCAAAAATACTCTAGCAGTAAGCTAAGAGAACGGCGATTCCCCGCCAACAACTATCGTACGTTTGAAGAAATCAACGTACGTGATCCTTCAGAAATACTCTGTCAGACATTCGTCCATATACGTCATCCAGGAACAGGATGAACCGAAGGCACTCTCCTACCGCATCCATCTAGGAATCACCCCATGGATCAGTAGCGAGTAGACCTTGCAACCCGTCGATTTCAACCACGACAGAATCACAGCTTATCTCTGCTTGCCAGGCAGATAACATTAGTGGTTCTTCCGTTTATGAAGATCCACGGTCTTCAATGCTCCATCTCGATCATCTTCTGAGATCTTCACGTATTTGTTGGTCAGAATGGTTTTCGAATATAAATTCGATCCCGGTCTTTCCATACCAACAATCGTATTGGCCAGATTTGATAGTCGGTGTTTTAACTATCAAAATATTCAGTGTTTCAATCATGACACTCCAATGAATTCACTGGTTCAGTATTTAGCATCACTTGGCCTTTGACAAACTAATTTCCCTTTCGTTAAATTAAACTCCCAATTCTTTTAATATTCAAAAATACGATATTTGAATAACTCTAATTGATTAATTAACATTCGTCTTAACTCCATTCGCTTGACTCTAGATCACAGCGATCACAATGGTTACGCCTGAATCCCTCAGGAAACATCCGACCGCCGTAGGCTATCTGCAGCCCTGCGAATTACGCTAGCAGTCGTACGAAATGGCAACTTAGCCGAATTATGTTTGGCTAATTCTATCTCGAATAACTATATTCAATTTCCCATTTTGAAATCTCATTTAAAATTCCCCTTTTACTAGATCTCGTTTTCAATAACGTTAATGTAAAATTAACGTCTTACACTTTAAATCTCACTTAAAACCTCTGGTTTATAATAACCCTTTTTATCGTAATCTCCTTTCACTTAATCCATATAATTTAGTACGTTTATTTCCTTTCACCATTCAATTGGCTTGCATCTCACATTCGGTAACTTTTTAAATGAATTCCCATTTAAAAATAGCTTCCTAAATTTATCATTAATTAAAATAATAACTCATTTCAAACATTAACTACTTTAGTAGTTAATCCCTTTATTAACTAAATTACATATTAAATCCCTTTTAAATCCTTATTTAAATTCAAACGATATTCATTTAACTATTTTAGTCAAAACACATTAACTTGATAAACAATTCTAATTCCAAACGGTCGATTTAATTTAACTCAAAAACTTGATTACCCCATTAACCGATTTCAACAAATCCTCGCTTTAAATTAATTAAAAATATAATTAATTTAAATAGGTTCTAATTATTTGTTTTCCCTACAAAACAAATTTTCAAGGTTTAACCATTTAATTTATTTCTTATTCTTCAACTGGTAAATCTGATTAACATCTTTGCAAAATAACTTCATAACAAATCAAAGTCTTAAACAAATAAAATATTTATTTATTTCTCTTAAATAACTTTTATTCAAATAATATAATTCAAATCTAACTCTGGTTATAAAATAAATTTTATAACCTCAACTCTATCGATTCACCTGTCGGTGAATCAATATATATAACTCGATTGGTTTTAAAGGCCATACTCTGCCAAACACTTAACCAATATCGCTCATTGGTTTAAACCAAACAGATGTTGAATATCCAGTCAGTAATCAACCATCAAATCAATCACACAAACAGATCAATTCATATATGATCATATGAAAATAATTAATACATTTGAGGAATCCGGTTGGATCCCTCCAACCTGTTCTTCCCTGTATTCAAAACGGTTATCACAAATCAGACTATTCAGTTTTGTTTAACGGATAAATTAAATGACGATCATTTAACATCAACCATAAGCAATTCAAACAATGCAACCATTTAAACACGTTTATAAATAAACGTGACTAACCAAGGTGAGTTACCTTTATTGGAACCAATCGTTAAAAATAACGATTTGGTATTTCACTGAAATTAAACACAGTTTAATTTCATCCGTTAAATCAACAAACAAGGGTTTAACTAGCAAACAGGCAACCATCAGCAGGCAGAGCACATAAAATAAAAATACCCAATTTATATAAAATATAAAAAGGGTAACTGAGTGAGTTTAACTCACCTTGAGTTGCGTTGTTATAATAACAACTGATTTGATCAAATTAAACTCGTGTTTAATTTAACTAGGATTTCCAGCTGCATTCTACTGCGTTCGTTTCTGTTCCAGGATGTAAATCTCATTCCTACAGTCCCGGCAGCGCTCGTTGTGTTCCATTCTGTCAGTGTATGCACAGATTATCAATAATATACGTTCACGGTTTTAAAAAAAATAAATTTTCTTTGTTAAATTTAAGCACACTACTTTGGTTTGCTGGGTAACAGCTTGGCCATTTTCTTGGTTTCCTTTTCACATTGTCACCCTTCCCAATAGCCTGAACAAACCACGTATTAGTCAATGTAAATTTATCAACTAGATTTATCCTTAAACATTATTTGATTGTTTAACTAAAATAATTAAATATCTTAATTAACCTTCTAATTGCATTTTATACTAGAATTGGCGGAATCCTGTTTTGTCTTCTTCCATTCGAAATATAGGTTCGAACCGATTTTCTCTCCTTTGCTTTTGACTCCATCCTCTTGTTTCTCAAGGCCTTGACTTTGTTTTCCCAGTCCCCTTTCAAGCTGTTCCTTCGTTCTCGAATGTTGCCAAACAAAACTGGTTCGATGGTCCACAGTACACAGTAGTACTCATGTTCATCCATGTTGGACTTCATTTGCCAATACCCAGAACCATCGTTTGGTTTCCTCAAGACCAGACTTCAACACTGGAAAAATCTCCTGCTCACTCTTTCGAACAAAGCTGCTTCGTTCAACACTGCTTAGTGTACTCAAAAACAGCTCCTCACCGTTGAACGCTGTCCTCATCTTCCCCCATCACCCACTTTTCTTTTGAAGCCTGCGCCTTAAACCCTCCCATCTTATTCACGTGTCCCTCCTTATATCATGCACCTTTGTCCATTTCTTTCCTCATATTATCGTGAGCGCAACCACCCTTTTAACGCCGGAACCGATGCTTCAGGCACTCCGCTTGCACCCATATTTCCCTCTAACTTCCCACGTTCAGCTCTCTTGCTTCAGCACTCCACAAAACAACTCACACTCCTCTCCCTTTAAATGCCTGCGCCTCTCTCTAACTCCGAAACCCACCGTATAGACCTTCCACTCGACCACACAACAACCCACTCTTCCGTTCTCATTTCATCCTCCCAGTAACGCAACTCTCTTTTCATGTATTATTATTATTATTATTATTCTTGTTGCCATGGAAGCTCGTTGTTTTTCTGAGACAAAACGAAGCGAACTGGTTGTGTATTTATAAGGTAAAGAACAAGGGATAGGAACAACGTCTTGTTTCACAGCGTACCATACAGGGATTAGGTTAGGTCTGCCTGTCTGAATGGTAGCATACAGAAAAGAAAGAAAAAGAAAGATCACTGCTGTGTGATATAAGCCATGGGTACTGTACATGTAGGTAGGAACATAGCTGAACGAATAGGGTGGTTTCTAACATGCACATGTCGGCCTTGGTGATGTCTGCGTGATGGGAAGCATGTGCAAGGGAAAAGAATAGCAGGTCGGTGGCAGAAATGCATGTGCCACTTTTAATGTTACCAGCATGTAAAAATCGGTGAGAACAAATGAAAAGACTGATGTGCTATTTGCTTTATGAACGAGAAGAGAAAGCTCAGTTTGATATTTTGTTGAGAGGGTACGGTTTTCATCAAATAATATTACCCAATACTTCATCCTAAAGTAGTGTGAAAAAAATTACCACAAATGATTTCGGTTTACTGATAAAAATGCTGTTCTTGATGTAAAACGATATTCCGGATCCAGTGAGACAAGTTTCGTCGAAATCCGAGGTCGTTTGAAGAAAATTCCCTTATAAAACCAGAAATGAACCTACGTTTAATTTTTCCACGGTCACCAGATAAATCAAATCCACTTGAAACTGCGAACATCGACAATAACTTTTCGATACGAACCCAACGGCACTAATTTCATCGCATTCTGAGACTGTTGCCCCAGTAGGCTGTTTTTACCCTGAACCGCCCTACCCTTTTTAACGCCAAATTTCTCGATCTCTAAAAATAACAAACTATATACATATCCTGACTCTAATCGACGATACGAACTCAACGGAACTGGTTTCGTGGCCTAATTCGATCGTCTGCTCCAGTTACACTCCAATATCCATTTACTTATTTAAATACACGCTATAGAATTTGAACGAGCGTTTTTGGCTACCGTGGTCACATACGACATCGGTTTTCCACGCAATTCACCACCGTACAATAATTTAGCGATACGGTTCTAATGAAACTGATTTCGTCAAAATCTGAGTCCGTTTGCAAAACGGCTATTTTAAAGGCCTAAAATTTAATAGCGATTTTCCATAGCGACTATTTCAAAATTTGATTTAGCCATAACTCGCAATCTATAACATGAAATCTGGATTTTTCTCTTTCATATGAAAACTATCGTCAATACGGTTTCAACGTGTCTTGTTTCACAGAAATCCGACTTATATCGAATGCTGTATTCTCAGTTAAAGTTCAAAACTTCATTTCACGAACTGCACGCCATTTTCGAGCTCGATTTATAATTATATAAATATATAACGTTCGAACTTCGTTTAAATAACGAACTCAATATTAAATTCCATTAATATTCCCAACATAATATTTAAAACTAATTTAAATATTCATATTCAAATGGTCGAAAAACACGGGTCGTTACATTCTTCCCCCCTTAAAATAATTTCGTCCTCGAAATTGCTAAGTTAAGAAAGAACGTTATAAATTCATAAACTTCAAATCTAATTTTATATTAAATTAGAAACCAATTCAATACTGTAAATAAATATTTCCACAAATATCGAAAATTTTCTAACACTTTAAATTTTCGAAAAATTTCGCCAGCACTTCCTCTGTACGGCTCAATCGGTACAACCACAACTCGCCTCTCTAGGCCTTTTCCACCTCAAAAGAAAATAAAATAGCCAAGTGGCTTGCCAAATAGGCTCACAAATCACCAAACCCATATAAAAATAAACGTGTACCTTTTTGTCGGGCATACCATTATATCCTTTCCATCTGCTATCTTGTCACCATATACAAATGCATTTCCACACAAAATTCCAATTTCGTCCTCAGAACCAAATCCTTTCATGCATCCATGCCAAATCTCATTCTTAACTCAATTTCCATCCATCATTGATTTCAACTCTTAAATTACCAATGCAACACCATTTCAGATTCCTGTCTCCCAATTCAAAATCTAATTCAACTTGATATATTATATCTCGATTCAATTCCCAGTTAATTGGTTTCAGTTCATTTCATATTTGCTTTTACAAATTTCTATTTAATTTTGCCTTTGTTCAAACAATTTTTCTGGGAGTTTTTAAACAGTTCATCTCTTTCCAAAGTCAAATATTCCTTTTCAGGATTCAAAACAACTTGTTTTTCTCAAAGCGATTCAAAACAAAAACTTTGGTAGTAATCCGTCACTTACCACTCGAAAATGAACACCGATGATGTCCGGATCATCATCGGAATCTATTTTCCAGCTATCGAAGTGAGTTCAATACTATAACCCTTTCAAAACCATCTCTAAATATTTCCATTTTGAAATCCATTTCAAAATACCCCTTTCAAATGCTTGTAACAAATTTTAAAATCTCCCAGGATTTTAAAATTTCTATATATTCAATCCAAGTTCATTTGCAAATTCCTTTCCCCCTTTTTAGGCATTTTAATTCAAATTCTGATTTAGATTTCAGATTTAATTCATCTGATTCCATATTATACGAATTAAAAATGGTTATTTATATAACCCTTTCAGCTATAATCAACCAACACATCCAATATATTATAATTACAATGTATATATTTCCTCTATATCAAAATATAATTTGGGTAGATTATTTCATTTACCCTCTTTTAAAACATATCATGACGACCCATCGTATTCGAGTGTTTATAAACCCCTATCGATACAGTGGATCAAACCAATCGACCAGAATTCATAAACAACTCAAACAAATAAATCTCCACAATATAAAACAATTTTTTATAAAATCTACAAATACGTTCACTCGTATATATACACTCGACTCAATCTAGGGTATTTCTAACCCCATCTCTACTGAGTCACGCCACAGAGCCAAGGTAATTACTTAACCTTCAGCTCTGATACCACTGTAACGAACCGGGATTTTCGACTCCGAAAATCAACATCAAACTACCATGTTGACCATTCAGACATCGAACATTCCAGATCATTAATAGAAAGAAGTTAGAGGGTGAGATAAGAAAGAAAGAAATATTAGAATAGAAGAAGAAGAAGAAGGACACCACACAGAGTCTCACATCGCAGCGGAACAGAATATAATACAGAAATAAAGCTTTATTGAGAACTTTTAAAATACTTACAATATCAGAGTACACATCTGGACAGTGATACTAATCTGTCCTCATATAACACACAGCGGAATAATAATATCATACGTCTGGACTCTTCCAGCTCGTCTCTTCACAGCAGTCGATAACCTGAACCTGTACACTCCGGGCTAACCCGAGCATTTACAAAACACCGGGTCAGTCTGGTGAACCAGAGTGAGATAAACTCGCACAATAATAAGGGTGAACCATCCAATCATGATTCTTAAGTTCAAAACTTTTCAAAAAGAAAAAGGATAATCGTAAGACCAAATCCACACATAAACACGGACGGTTTTTACCTTACGATAACCCAAACCACTTTTGAAATCAATATCTTTTCTGATATTATAATAATGCCTAAATACAAGTAAATATCAATCTAGTGGAACGCTTGCATCTCACGCTCCACATATATAGTATACAAACAAAAACCGCGGGCGCTTATTGGAGGTTGGATTCCAACTTGACAAGGTATGGGTCCACCTTCCGATATTGTATCTCTAGAGACGAATACACTGGGTTCAACAAGAACTTCTTGCAACCCGGCCCTCACATGACCGACCTCTCATTTCGCTTGAGTGTATCGAATGTATATCACCGACGGTTGGGATCAGCAACCGTCTCCCGACAAGGGACAGCATCGAAACATAGATTTAAGAAACAAATAGGACTTCCTCTAGATAGGTGATTATACACCCTAATGGGAGCGACCCACATAGCCATGCTGCCTGCCCGATTTTTGTCATTTCCTGGTTGATGAGGCTTGAGGCCAGAATTAACTTCTGATCAGCTGGTCACCATTCACTTTGAATGCCACATCGTCAGATCCATCAGATATCACTAATTGACGACCCCAAAAATACTCTAGCAGTAAGCTAAGAGAACGGCGATTCCCCGCCAACAACTATCGTACGTTTGAAGAAATCAACGTACGTGATCCTTCAGAAATACTCTGTCAGACATTCGTCCATATACGTCATCCAGGAACAGGATGAACCGAAGGCACTCTCCTACCGCATCCATCTAGGAATCACCCCATGGATCAGTAGCGAGTAGACCTTGCAACCCGTCGATTTCAACCACGACAGAATCACAGCTTATCTCTGCTTGCCAGGCAGATAACATTAGTGGTTCTTCCGTTTATGAAGATCCACGGTCTTCAATGCTCCATCTCGATCATCTTCTGAGATCTTCACGTATTTGTTGGTCAGAATGGTTTTCGAATATAAATTCGATCCCGGTCTTTCCATACCAACAATCGTATTGGCCAGATTTGATAGTCGGTGTTTTAACTATCAAAATATTCAGTGTTTCAATCATGACACTCCAATGAATTCACTGGTTCAGTATTTAGCATCACTTGGCCTTTGACAAACTAATTTCCCTTTCGTTAAATTAAACTCCCAATTCTTTTAATATTCAAAAATACGATATTTGAATAACTCTAATTGATTAATTAACATTCGTCTTAACTCCATTCGCTTGACTCTAGATCACAGCGATCACAATGGTTACGCCTGAATCCCTCAGGAAACATCCGACCGCCGTAGGCTATCTGCAGCCCTGCGAATTACGCTAGCAGTCGTACGAAATGGCAACTTAGCCGAATTATGTTTGGCTAATTCTATCTCGAATAACTATATTCAATTTCCCATTTTGAAATCTCATTTAAAATTCCCCTTTTACTAGATCTCGTTTTCAATAACGTTAATGTAAAATTAACGTCTTACACTTTAAATCTCACTTAAAACCTCTGGTTTATAATAACCCTTTTTATCGTAATCTCCTTTCACTTAATCCATATAATTTAGTACGTTTATTTCCTTTCACCATTCAATTGGCTTGCATCTCACATTCGGTAACTTTTTAAATGAATTCCCATTTAAAAATAGCTTCCTAAATTTATCATTAATTAAAATAATAACTCATTTCAAACATTAACTACTTTAGTAGTTAATCCCTTTATTAACTAAATTACATATTAAATCCCTTTTAAATCCTTATTTAAATTCAAACGATATTCATTTAACTATTTTAGTCAAAACACATTAACTTGATAAACAATTCTAATTCCAAACGGTCGATTTAATTTAACTCAAAAACTTGATTACCCCATTAACCGATTTCAACAAATCCTCGCTTTAAATTAATTAAAAATATAATTAATTTAAATAGGTTCTAATTATTTGTTTTCCCTACAAAACAAATTTTCAAGGTTTAACCATTTAATTTATTTCTTATTCTTCAACTGGTAAATCTGATTAACATCTTTGCAAAATAACTTCATAACAAATCAAAGTCTTAAACAAATAAAATATTTATTTATTTCTCTTAAATAACTTTTATTCAAATAATATAATTCAAATCTAACTCTGGTTATAAAATAAATTTTATAACCTCAACTCTATCGATTCACCTGTCGGTGAATCAATATATATAACTCGATTGGTTTTAAAGGCCATACTCTGCCAAACACTTAACCAATATCGCTCATTGGTTTAAACCAAACAGATGTTGAATATCCAGTCAGTAATCAACCATCAAATCAATCACACAAACAGATCAATTCATATATGATCATATGAAAATAATTAATACATTTGAGGAATCCGGTTGGATCCCTCCAACCTGTTCTTCCCTGTATTCAAAACGGTTATCACAAATCAGACTATTCAGTTTTGTTTAACGGATAAATTAAATGACGATCATTTAACATCAACCATAAGCAATTCAAACAATGCAACCATTTAAACACGTTTATAAATAAACGTGACTAACCAAGGTGAGTTACCTTTATTGGAACCAATCGTTAAAAATAACGATTTGGTATTTCACTGAAATTAAACACAGTTTAATTTCATCCGTTAAATCAACAAACAAGGGTTTAACTAGCAAACAGGCAACCATCAGCAGGCAGAGCACATAAAATAAAAATACCCAATTTATATAAAATATAAAAAGGGTAACTGAGTGAGTTTAACTCACCTTGAGTTGCGTTGTTATAATAACAACTGATTTGATCAAATTAAACTCGTGTTTAATTTAACTAGGATTTCCAGCTGCATTCTACTGCGTTCGTTTCTGTTCCAGGATGTAAATCTCATTCCTACAGTCCCGGCAGCGCTCGTTGTGTTCCATTCTGTCAGTGTATGCACAGATTATCAATAATATACGTTCACGGTTTTAAAAAAAATAAATTTTCTTTGTTAAATTTAAGCACACTACTTTGGTTTGCTGGGTAACAGCTTGGCCATTTTCTTGGTTTCCTTTTCACATTGTCACCCTTCCCAATAGCCTGAACAAACCACGTATTAGTCAATGTAAATTTATCAACTAGATTTATCCTTAAACATTATTTGATTGTTTAACTAAAATAATTAAATATCTTAATTAACCTTCTAATTGCATTTTATACTAGAATTGGCGGAATCCTGTTTTGTCTTCTTCCATTCGAAATATAGGTTCGAACCGATTTTCTCTCCTTTGCTTTTGACTCCATCCTCTTGTTTCTCAAGGCCTTGACTTTGTTTTCCCAGTCCCCTTTCAAGCTGTTCCTTCGTTCTCGAATGTTGCCAAACAAAACTGGTTCGATGGTCCACAGTACACAGTAGTACTCATGTTCATCCATGTTGGACTTCATTTGCCAATACCCAGAACCATCGTTTGGTTTCCTCAAGACCAGACTTCAACACTGGAAAAATCTCCTGCTCACTCTTTCGAACAAAGCTGCTTCGTTCAACACTGCTTAGTGTACTCAAAAACAGCTCCTCACCGTTGAACGCTGTCCTCATCTTCCCCCATCACCCACTTTTCTTTTGAAGCCTGCGCCTTAAACCCTCCCATCTTATTCACGTGTCCCTCCTTATATCATGCACCTTTGTCCATTTCTTTCCTCATATTATCGTGAGCGCAACCACCCTTTTAACGCCGGAACCGATGCTTCAGGCACTCCGCTTGCACCCATATTTCCCTCTAACTTCCCACGTTCAGCTCTCTTGCTTCAGCACTCCACAAAACAACTCACACTCCTCTCCCTTTAAATGCCTGCGCCTCTCTCTAACTCCGAAACCCACCGTATAGACCTTCCACTCGACCACACAACAACCCACTCTTCCGTTCTCATTTCATCCTCCCAGTAACGCAACTCTCTTTTCATGTATTATTATTATTATTATTATTCTTGTTGCCATGGAAGCTCGTTGTTTTTCTGAGACAAAACGAAGCGAACTGGTTGTGTATTTATAAGGTAAAGAACAAGGGATAGGAACAACGTCTTGTTTCACAGCGTACCATACAGGGATTAGGTTAGGTCTGCCTGTCTGAATGGTAGCATACAGAAAAGAAAGAAAAAGAAAGATCACTGCTGTGTGATATAAGCCATGGGTACTGTACATGTAGGTAGGAACATAGCTGAACGAATAGGGTGGTTTCTAACATGCACATGTCGGCCTTGGTGATGTCTGCGTGATGGGAAGCATGTGCAAGGGAAAAGAATAGCAGGTCGGTGGCAGAAATGCATGTGCCACTTTTAATGTTACCAGCATGTAAAAATCGGTGAGAACAAATGAAAAGACTGATGTGCTATTTGCTTTATGAACGAGAAGAGAAAGCTCAGTTTGATATTTTGTTGAGAGGGTACGGTTTTCATCAAATAATATTACCCAATACTTCATCCTAAAGTAGTGTGAAAAAAATTACCACAAATGATTTCGGTTTACTGATAAAAATGCTGTTCTTGATGTAAAACGATATTCCGGATCCAGTGAGACAAGTTTCGTCGAAATCCGAGGTCGTTTGAAGAAAATTCCCTTATAAAACCAGAAATGAACCTACGTTTAATTTTTCCACGGTCACCAGATAAATCAAATCCACTTGAAACTGCGAACATCGACAATAACTTTTCGATACGAACCCAACGGCACTAATTTCATCGCATTCTGAGACTGTTGCCCCAGTAGGCTGTTTTTACCCTGAACCGCCCTACCCTTTTTAACGCCAAATTTCTCGATCTCTAAAAATAACAAACTATATACATATCCTGACTCTAATCGACGATACGAACTCAACGGAACTGGTTTCGTGGCCTAATTCGATCGTCTGCTCCAGTTACACTCCAATATCCATTTACTTATTTAAATACACGCTATAGAATTTGAACGAGCGTTTTTGGCTACCGTGGTCACATACGACATCGGTTTTCCACGCAATTCACCACCGTACAATAATTTAGCGATACGGTTCTAATGAAACTGATTTCGTCAAAATCTGAGTCCGTTTGCAAAACGGCTATTTTAAAGGCCTAAAATTTAATAGCGATTTTCCATAGCGACTATTTCAAAATTTGATTTAGCCATAACTCGCAATCTATAACATGAAATCTGGATTTTTCTCTTTCATATGAAAACTATCGTCAATACGGTTTCAACGTGTCTTGTTTCACAGAAATCCGACTTATATCGAATGCTGTATTCTCAGTTAAAGTTCAAAACTTCATTTCACGAACTGCACGCCATTTTCGAGCTCGATTTATAATTATATAAATATATAACGTTCGAACTTCGTTTAAATAACGAACTCAATATTAAATTCCATTAATATTCCCAACATAATATTTAAAACTAATTTAAATATTCATATTCAAATGGTCGAAAAACACGGGTCGTTACATGTTTCTTAAAAGAAAAAACAATTATTCAACTCTTAACTGCTTGATTAATTTCTGTTCATTTACTTATAAATCTGGTTATTATCATAATTTGCTTTATAAAATCAATTAATAATTGATTATAAACTTATTTAATAAATAATAAATATTTATTTTCTTTTAACAAACTATTATCCAAAATATAGATTTAAAAATCTGTCTCTAGTTATAAAATAAATTTTATAATTTCATTTCGTTGATTCACCTGGCGGTAAGTCAATATTTGGAAAACCGATTGATTTACAGGCCATGCACTGCCAATTACTCAACCAATATTACTTATTGGTTTAAACAAAACAAAATGTTGAATTTTAGTTCAACGGTCAACAATCAAATCAATCATCCAATCAGAACAGTTCATATATTGATAATATGAAAATCAACAACATTAAATATATTTGAAGAATCCCGTTGGATCCCTCCAACCTGTCCTTTCCTGCATTCCAATACGTCATTGCAAATATAATCATTTAATTCAAATGAATAATGGTTTTCATAACAGTTTATAATGACAATTTAATATCAACCAATTTAACACAACCGTAACAATTCAAATTTAAACACGTTTATTTTATAAACGCGACCAATAAAGTAAGTTACCTTAATTGGGACCAATCGTTAAAATAACGATTTGGTTTTTCACTGAAATTAAACAGTGTTTAATTTTATTGGTTCAGTCAATATACGCAGATATATTCAACAGACAGTCAATCATTAACAACCATGGTAATCATTAGCAATCATAACACACAATTATGAATACCCGACTTATATAAAATATAAGTGTGGAGAACTGAGTGAGTTTAACTCACCTTGATTTTGTTCATTGAGAAGTTCTGTAATAACCCGGAAATTCTGAGCCAGTTTAAAATATTTGTTTTGGCAACTTCGACGAATTTTGAAGATTTAAAATGAATTATTTTAAATAATATCGACGAGAAATTTATTTTGAATATAATTCGAACGAATATATTATATACGTCGTCGTTAGAATATAAATATTTATTTTAATTATATAACGAGACTGAAATGGCGCGGTAGTTCGATAATTCGATTTCAAATTTCAAATGAATATACAGAATTCGTTTTAAGTCGGAATTGGACGAAACAAGGAATATTTGAATCTGTTTAATCATATCTTTCTAACAAAGCTAAGAAACTGAGATTTCACTTTATAGAGTGAAAGATATGTCCAGTTTAAAATTCTGAAAAGTCGCTGTAGAATTTATATATATTTTAATATATATAAAGGCCCTTGAAAATGGAAATTTTGCAAACGACCTCGGTTTTCGACGAAACCACTTTTGTTGGATCCGGGATGTGGAATTATTGCTAGGTTTCAAATTTCATAATTTTTGAAGCTAGTATGTGAGCGTGGCAAAAGAAAATGTGTTTGGTCGATTTCTATTAAATTGGATCGACCCGAAAAGGGCCATTTTTCAAACGGTCTCAGAATTCGACGAAACTAGTTTTGTTGGGACCGTATCGTCAAAACATAGCTAGATTTATTTTTCGGGAATTTTTAGAATCAGTATGTGGCCCCAGCAAATTGAAATGTACATTCAAATCAAATATTGAATGTTTTATATTTTAATTTAAAGAAAAACTGACTGAAACAGTCGAATTGGCTTATGAAACATATCCCATTGTGTTCGGAATGGGGGTACTTAGCGGGGGGCGACACTCGTTGGGTTCGATTTGGAGTTCGGATCGATAAACTTCACATTTAAGTAATAAATGAATTAAATAATAATATTATTATTCTATATAACCCTAACAAAACCCTAGCCGAACTATCTGCCGCCGTCACTTTCCAAAGGAGGGCCAAACACGTCCGAATTTAATCCTTTAAAATTTTCCAATCCCTCAAGTAATTCGTGAAATTCATAACGCGAGCGTCGAAGATCAAGATGAGATCTTCTAATCCATGCGGTGCTGATCGATTATCTGGTAATAAGCTGTTCGATTTTGAGGTCTAAAACTGCCACCATCGAGATGATTTTTGGGTCCATGGACGTGCTCGAGCTGGGCGAGATGGAGGGCGCCGGTGGAGTGGAGAGAGGCGGTCATCGTGGTATATCCTGATCGTGGGTCCGGCTGCTGGTGTTGATGCGCGTAGGTGAAGTTTGGGGGAGCAATGGGTCTCGTGTTTGCAGAGAACGGGTTTGAGAAGGAATAGATAATTAGCCGATGTAATGATAATTAATTATTTAATTAATTATAAAATTTTGTAATTAATGTATTAATTAGCATAACTCCTTCATACGAGATTCAAATTCGACAAAACAAGTTGCGTTGCGCTCGTATCAGCGATATCTACACAATGAACCTGACTGGAACTGAAATGGAGCACGAAGGAATTTCAAGCAATTTCGAATCCGAACAGAAATTCAGAAATTCAAAGCCAATCATGGTGAGAATTCTCTCACTTTAAATTTTCTTGTACAGTTATTTATATTATAACTGCATATCTGAACTGCTCCCCGTCGTCCACAGACCATGGACGACTTGTTTGATTGTATTCTGTGTGAAAATTGATCGTGATGTGAAATGAATTATATATATATATATTAGGAGTGTATGAAATATGTATACGATGTGAAATAAATAAATATATATATGAAAAGTGAAAATATTATATATAGTGAAAGTGAAAATATTATATATAGTGAAAGTGAAAATATCGTATGTATTAAAAGTGAAAATATCGTATGTATTGAAAGTGAATATATTATATATATTGAAAGTGAAAATATTATATATAGTGAAAGTGAAAATATTATATATAGTGAAAGCGAAAATATCGTATGTATTGAAAGTGAATATATCGTATGTATTGAAAGTGAATATATCGTATATATTGAAAGTGAAAATATCGTATATATTGAAAGTGAAAATATCGTATATATTGAAAAGTGAAAATATTATATATATGAAAGGTGGAAATAATATATATATATATGAAATGAAAACGATATATATACGAATTGTAAACGAACTGAAATAGAAAATGAATTCGAATTGAATTTAATAGAAAATGAATTCGAATTGAATTGAATATAAATTTGAATTGAATTGAAATGAATTCAAAACGAATTTAAATGGAAAATTCAATTTGGATTTGAATTTGAAATGAAAGTTAAAATTGTTTTTGAAACGAATTTAAAACGATTTATAAAATTCGTTTTAAATAGAAATCGACGAAATATATATTATATATATATATAATATAATGGCCTGAATAGAACGCGCCGCGCCGCGACAGTTCGTAAATTTCGACCATTGACTTCGAACGGACATTACGGGAGATCCGACCGTCGGATTCTCCTGAAACCAGAACCATTGGGTTCGTATCGAAAAGAGCTTTCTAATGAATATTAGAGATTTGAAATCTAATGGTTGGATTTGGAATTATGTCCAAATCAAATTTGGAAAAGATCGATGTAAGTGCAGTTCGATGACCGTTGATGGAAATCGACTGTCAAGGCCTTGATAAAATTATTAAAAATATCAATAATTTATGTAAAATCATAATAAATGATTTGGTAAGAATGGGGATGAAAAATCCCATATTTGAAAAGATAAAAATAGATTTTTATCGAAATGAACTAGTTTTGAACTAAAATTAAAACCCAACTATTTTTAAATAAATAAATTGGATTTTAAAAAAAAAAGGGGTTTTAAATAATCAGAATTTCTGATATATTTGATTGAAATTGAATTAGAAGTGATTTGTGGGTTTATCGTGAGCAGTGTTTTAAATAACACTTGTTCTTTAAACTGATAATAAATGGAATGTGATTAGGGTTTATCGTGAACTGTGTTTTAAATGACATTAGTTCTTTAACCCAGTAAAAGGAGTTTTAATGAATCTGCAATTAGATTGAAACGTAAATTGATAATTTAAATTATCAAATTTAGAAAGTGAGCGAGAATGGAGTATCACCAGTTTTGCTCCCAAACGATAGTTAAATCTTTAATTAGATTTGAACGTGAAATGGTAATTAAATTTATCGATAACACCATGGTGTTAGATATGGAGTATTACCAGTTTTGCTTCATGGGATGAATAGGTTGGAATTGGGAAATAAAATAAATAATTACTTCGGTATGGTTCGCTAATCCCGACTAGTTTGGAAAACCATAATTTGGTTTGAAATGACATCCAAAGGAAGATTAAAGAATAAATTAAAGAATTTATCTTGGATAAAATTAATGGGAACCTTTCCCTAAGAATTGAAATGTAGAAACTAGCTGTAGGTTAGTTAAGAAGAATGGTTTCCTGGGTATTGATCTGATGTTGGTTTCGGCCTTCGGGGTTAATATTTGGGGAATTGCTCTCTTACTGATTTACGGTTAGTGACTGATGAATTGGAATGAGGTGTATGTTGTGTTTGTGTAACATTTGTTTTTAATATACGCGGGTTGTTCGGAAAGGCCGGGTTTATACCCATTCTGAATAACCGATTCGACGATATGTCGAAGATAAAGACGGTGGTTGAAGACCGGAAGTCTTCACACCAAATGTGAGAACCCGTAACTTCCCCGTGAAGGAAAGAGCGGATACTTTGAGAACAACACACAAATGAACTCAGATGGAAGAACATTTCATTGCTATTACAACTATTCCATCAGACACAAGAATATACAGAGTATAAATGAATAAATTACATTCGATAAATATCAGAGATTACAATAAATTACATAGCAGCGGAAAATAATACAAAACACAACTGAAAGTAATGCACGGATACAGAGCTTTCCGAGCATCGTTCCGGCTGTAAATCAGGATCTTGTGAATATAAATCTGCAAAACCTTGGTATCAGAGCTTTGGTTTACAGAGCTCGAGAACAAGACACATTAGAACCATACGAAAGAACTCATTAGAAATTGGATTAGTAATATCCAATTAGAATGACTCGTTAGAGATAGGATCAGTAGTATCCTAGAACGAGTGTGAAGAGTATATTTTTCAAATGAAAACAATTTTGTTTTGAAAATTTAAACCATTTTATACATATTTGAATATTTATTTATTTTGAATTTGGACAATCCGTTATATAAAGGTTTTGCATATACGCGTCATGAACGTATATTCGAAGTTTTAATATTCTAGATAGATATAGAATCACATCCTAGACACCCGGAGAGGATCCTGATGATTGATATATCATCATCAGAATTTGTGTTCGTGTTTCGAAGGTATGATTTCTATATATTTCCATTAGACTGGTGTGAGAACCAAAACTAATATAGATAGGTTTATTGTTCTGAATTGGCATCAAAAACATGATTTTCCGTATATATGTATCAAAATTATGAATTTGAAACTCTAATTCACTAATTGATTGATGTTTGTGTTGTTTGTTTATTTGTTTGATAATTTTGAACCATTTAACCTAATTGAACCAAATATTGAATTGTATTGAAATTTTTTCACATTTGCTTGCATTTACATATACTTACATTGAACAGGTCATAACAAGGAGGCTAGAGCAGAGAATAAAATTTGTTTGCCCGACAAATAGGTACATGTTTACTATAATTTACTGTTTTGTTTGGGTGATGATGATTTTATGAGCCGATTGGCTTTTTCTTTTTCTTTTTGAGATCAGAAGGCCTCTATGGCAATTTCGGGATTTTCCCGTGGCTCCCGGTGCAGGGGAGGTTATGGCGAAGTTTTTCGAAAATTCCGGGTGTTAGCCAAATTTTTGAAGAATTTGAAAATTCTCAGAAACTGAAAAGTTGGAGAAAGGAAGCCAGATCAAACGTAGAGTTGATTAATCAAACCACTTTCGACTTTGTTCCTTTTCGGGGATGAAAAGTTTTAAGTGGGGGAGATTGTAATAACCCGGAAATTCTGAGCCAGTTTAAATTTTTTGTTTTGGCAAATTCGACGAATTTTGAAGATTTAAAATGAATTATTTTAAATAATATCGACGAGAAATTTATTTTGAATATAATTCGAACGAATATATTATATACGTCGTCGTTAGAATATAAATATTTATTTTAATTATATAACGAGACTGAAATGGCGCGGTAGTTCGATAATTCGATTTCAAATTTCAAATGAATATACATAATTCGTTTTAAGTCGTAATTGAACGAAACAAGGAATATTTGAATCTGTTTAATCATATCTTTCTAAGAAGCTAAGAAACTGATATTTCACTTTATAGAGTGAAAGATATGTCCAGTTTAAAATTCTGAAAAGTCGCTGTAGAATTTATATATATTTTAATATATATAAAGGCCCTTAAAAATGGAAATTTTGCAAACGACCTCGGTTTTCGACGAAACCACTTTTGTTGGATCCGGGATGTGGAATTATTGCTAGGTTTCAAATTTCATAATTTTTGAAGCTAGTATGTGAGCGTGGCAAAAGAAAATGTGTTTGGTCGATTTCTATTAAATTGGATCGACCCGAAAAGGGCCATTTTTCAAACGGTCTCAGAATTCGACGAAACTAGTTTTGTTGGGACCGTATCGTCAAAACATAGCTAGATTTATTTTTCGGGAATTTTTAGAATCAGTATGTGGCCCCAGCAAATTGAAATGTACGTTCAAATCAAATATTGAATGTTTTATATTTTAATTTGAAGAAAAACTGACTGAAACAGTCGAATTGGCTTATGAAACATATCCCATTGTGTTCGGAATGGGGGTACTTAGCGGGGGGCGACACTCGTTGGGTTCGATTTGGAGTTCGGATCGATAAACTTCACATTTAAGTAATAAATGAATTAAATAATAATATTATTATTCTATATAACCCTAACAAAACCCTAGCCGAACTATTTGCTGCCGTCACTTTCCAAAGGAGGGCCAAACACGTCCGAATTTAATCCTTTAAAATTGTCCAATCCCTCAAGTAATTCGTGAAATTCATAACGCGAGCGTCGAAGATCAAGATGAGATCTTCTAATCCATGCGGTGCTGATCGATTATCTGGTAATAAGCTGTTCGATTTTGAGGTCTAAAACTGCCACCGTCGAGATGATTTTTGGGTCCATGGATGTGCTCGAGCTGGGCGAGATGGAGGGCGCTGGTGGAGTGGAGAGAGGCGGTCATCGTGGTATATCCCGATCGTGGGTCCGGCTGCTGGTGTTGATGCGCGTAGGTGAAGTTTGGGGGAGCAATGGGTCTCTTGTTTGCAGAGAACGGGTTTGAGAAGGAATAGATAATTAGCCGATGTAATGATAATTAATTATTTAATTAATTATAAAATTTTGTAATTAATGTATTAATTAGCATAACTCTTTCATACGAGATTCAAATTCGACGAAACAAGTTGCGTTGCGCTCGTATCAGCGATATCTACACAATGAAACCGACTGGAACTGAAATGGAGCACGTAGGAATTTCAAGCAATTTCGAATCCGAACAGAAGTTCAGAAATTCAAAGCCAATCATGGTGAGAATTCTCTCACTTTAAATTTTCTTGTACAGTTATTTATATTATAACTGCGTATCTGAACTGCTCCCCGTCGTCCACAAACCATGGACGACTTGTTTGATTGTATTTTGTGTGAAAATTGATCGTGATGTGAAATGATTTATATATATATATATATATATATATATATTAGGAGTGTATGAAATATGTATACGATGTGAAATATATATATATCTATATATATGAAAAGTGAAAATATTATATATAGTGAAAGTGAAAATATTATATATAGTGAAAGTGAAAATATCGTATGTGTTGAAAGTGAAAATATCGTATGTATTGAAAGTGAATATATTATATATATTGAAAGTGAAAATATTATATATAGTGAAAGTGAAAATATTATATATAGTGAAAGTGAAAATATCGTATGTATTGAAAGTGAATATATCGTATGTATTGAAAGTGAATATATCGTATATATTGAAAGTGAAAATATCGTATATATTGAAAGTGAAAATATCGTATATATTGAAAAGTGAAAATATTATATATATGAAAGGTGGAAATAATATATATATACATACGAAATGAAAACGATATATATACGAATTGAAAACGAACTGAAATAGAAAATGAATTCGAATTGAATTTGATAGAAAATGAATTCGAATTGAATTGAATAGAAATTTGAATTGAATTGAAATGAATTTAAAACGAATTTAAATGGAAAATTCAATTTGGATTTGAATTTGAAATGAAAGTTGAAATTGTTTTTGAAACGAATTTAAAACGATTTATAAAATTTGTTTTAAACAGAAATCGACAAAATATATATTATATATATTATATATATAATATAATGGCCTGAATAGAACGCGCCGCGCCGCGGCAGTTCGTAAATTTCGACCATTGACTTCGAACGGACATTACGGGAGATCCGACCGTCGGATTCTCCTGAAACCAAAACCATTGGATTCGTATCGAAAAGAGCTTTCTAACGAATATTAGAGATTTGAAATCTAATGGTTGGATTTGGAATTATGTCCAAATCAAATTTGGAAAAGATCGCTATAAGTGCAGTTCGATGACCGTTGATGGAAATCGACTGTACAGGCCTTGATAAAATTATTAAAAATATCAATAATTTGTGTAAAATCATAATAAATGATTTGGTAAGATGGGGATGAAAAATTCCATATTTGAAAAGATAAAAATAGATTTTTATCGAAACGAACTAGTTATTAACTAGAAAAATAATCCAATGGTTATAAATAAATAAATTAGATTTGATTTGAATTGAAATCATCTTTGGATATTTTCGATATTGGATTCCGTGATTATACAGATATTGTGATGGGAATTTGGAAGATATCGATATCGTTATTCCCGATATGATATCTGTTGGTTTCAGGATTTGATGTTGAATATAAGTCGATACTATCTCTATTCAAAACCTTATATTTAATGTCAAATTGGATTGATTGATTGTTTGGATTGTGCTCGACCAGTTTATGAGCAAAATATGCTTTTACATTTAGCATTGGGTTGGGTTGAAAATATCTATGTGCTAATGCCTTGTGAAACACTTCACGATTTGACGATAAGGTGTTTAGCGATGTTGTGTTCATTTCAAATTTAATGAATGATTGTGAAATGATATTTTTCTTAAATGAAAAGAAATGTATTCCCGATTTTGGACAGGGAATGTTTTATAAAAATGTTTTATAAAACAGAAAGGATTTCGAGGCCTAAAACCCGATGATTTCGAAATGATTTGGAAATGTATTATGGTTTTACATTGTAGTTCATCACATATTCGATTAGTTACTACTAATGATGTATCTGTTTGGTGGCGGAGAATTTATTCTCTTGCTTAACACCCTTCTTTGAGACATACGAGCTCAAAGGTTAAGTGATTAATAGTGATTGATCATATGTGTGAATTACTGATGTGAAGTACTATATTTTGAAAGTACTTGTGATTATTATGTTGTGAAATGATTTTTCCCTACTTCGGGATATGAAATGATTTAGTATGTGGCTAAAGAGTCGGGTAACCCTGAGACTAAAAGTATGGGTGAGAGGGCGGTGTATGCTCTCCATGTGTGGGAGGTGCATCGTCGGTGTAGCCTGCTCCTATGTGGGGGTAGGTGCACATTTATATATCGAGTTGCGAGGTGCGTACCCTTTTCCTTGTCGATGGAGAGCACGATATTTGGTTGCATACTTGTTTGTATGCATTGCTATGTTTTGGAATTCGTATTTCCAAACAATTTGATTTGAGATCCCGAAGTGAAATCTACTTTGATATAGAAAGTTAGATATGTATTTCAAATGATTTGAAATAAGAAATCGGGAATAAAATCCAAAGGAATAATTTCTGTAAATTGAATTGGATTTGGAAAATCTAAGTATGATGATTAATCTAAATGTGTAGATTGGGATATTGCATGTTGATTGTTGCATAGTAGGTCCATATACCTATATTGATTGTTGTTTATACACTGGCATTCATGGGGGTAAACCCGTTCCGCATTAGTGGCGTGGTCCCGTGATATGCCAAATTATTAAATAAGTTAATTATAACTGTTTAGAGTTTCTCACACCAGTCCCATGACTGACCTGTAGTTTGCTTTTCCCTTGCGAACTCGGGTGCCCCTATTCTCTACACGGGCAGTCGAGTAGTTTTATTTTGCAGATGTATTGAGAAGGATTCTGGATCGAAGTGAAAAGTCGTGTCCAGAGTATTGATAGTCTTCCGCTGTGTAGTTTATATTTCTGCTGTGCACTGTATTACATTTATGTAAATTTATCTTCCGCTGTGTATTATATTTCGATATATTCTGATATTCTATGCTCTGATGTAACATTATTATGATGTTTTTAAAAGTCTTATGTTATTTGTTCTGATGTGTTGTATGCCCAGAGTTAGCGTATGCGGGATTCGAACGGTCTTGGTCGATTTAGCGATCGATTAGGTCCGAGCGAAATCCGTGTCGTTACAAGTTCGGTTAAAGTTAAATTAAACAGTTGTTTAATTTAACTATAAATTCCAATTGCCTCTATTCAATTCCAGATTAGTCCTAAAATGTAGAGCTCTGCTATGTTTTCCTGACGCCTTTTGTTTCATTCAATTCTGATAATCTAACAGGAAGTTATACATTATTTATATATATACACTAATTAATTAATTAATTTAATTACTTAATTATAAATTCTAAACATAAAACTAATTACATTTAATTTCCGGTTGTTTATAAACAAATCAGGTCAGCTCTACTCCGTTCGGAATACCTGATTGTTCCTCACGTTTCTTTGATCTGGAAACAAAAGAGATCAATCAATAACTAACATATCTAGTTATATGTTAATGGCAATGAATTATTCAGTTTTCCTAATTAAATTTAATAACTAAATTGATCACATACATAATATATCAACTGTTGATACAGTTTGGTTTCCCTTTGGTTCAAAATATAAACCGGTTCCAACCAAATTCCTTTCCATCTTCATGTTTTCAGAACATTCCCGTTGACTCATCTTAGCACGTACCAAAAGGTTATAAATTATAAAACTTAACTTCCTTGATTAAATTATATAAACGAATGAAGCACCAGTTATCTAATGGTTGCTGACCGACTATGTTCTTCGGTTCAAGATAACCCAGCGCTTGATTGAACTGAATTACGTGAGCATTAGTAATTACATTTTAAAAACAATATGATAAGTTCAATTATCAATTTTTAACTATAATTAAGGCTTTAAATGAATTCCATTACTTATTTAAATTACACAGGATAGACTGTGTTATCTCATCCATGTTGCTTCACAAAACAACGAGACCGGCTTCCTCTTTCATTTATTTCAGTTTCTCGTCTTAACAACTGCTCTCGTTCATTTGCACCACCACCGGCGGCACCAGAGGCGATTGAGCCTCGGTCAACTCCAGCCGATCACAGCACACCATCCCCTCTCCACAACGACACCATCCCCGACCACCGCCATGATCCAAAACAACACCGACCCCAAGCCCTTACTTGCCAATAAACGAAATCCACAGTCCACCGAAAACTGATCTACAACAGCTACTACATGCGCCTTAATGCCCTTGTTCACCGCCATGAGCCTCGACCCCCCTGCCCTTTCCGTTCGCCAGCAATACCCCCACAACCGCCAGCCCTTTCGAGAGCATTTATACCATTGTAAACACCTAAAACCGATCATGGCCGGTCAAATTCCAGAACTCTACAAGCACTACAAAATTGCTATTGAATGTTTTGCGAAATGATTTGAGGATTGACTGATTATTAGGGAGAAAGATTGGAAGATGACTGCTGTTCATTTTAAGAAGGGACGCTGCTACATCGACCGGGGAAGAAAGCGGCGAATTTCACCGGAATTAAAATCGAACGAATGAAATTCACGGGGAGGTTGAGAAGTTCATGGGAAGGGAGAGAATCGAACGGCTGTTTCAACTACTGCAGTTTTTGACTTACGGATTCCCGGTCGAAATAGCCGTAAGTCAAAAACTGCTATTTCGAAACAGCAATTTATTATTATTTTATTGAATTATTTGGAAATTTATATATATACGTTTTAGGGTTAATCTATATTCAAATTATATTAAAAACCATTAAAATTTATTAAATAAACATTATATCTTAATAACGATTTCCATAGCGACTATTTCAAAATTTGTTTTGGACGTAACTAACAATCCATAACATGAAACTCAGATTTTTCTCTTTCATATGAAAATTAACATCAACAAGATCCCAACGTTTCTTGTTTCATAGAAATCCAACTTATATCTGATCCTGTATATTCAATTGAAGTTTAACATTCAATATTACAAACTGCAGCGCCGTTTCGATCTCGATTTATATCAAATGTAAATTTAACGTTTAAACTTCGTTTTAATAAACAAACTCAATATTAAAATCCATTAATATTCCAAATATAATATTTAAAATAATAAATTACATTAAATATTGGACTGTTAAAAATATGGGATATTACAGTTCGTGAATGAGATTAGCGAATAAATGGAATTGGAAATGGAATGTGAAGTTTAATGTGAAACCAACATTTAGTATTGGATTTAATGCCTAGTATTTTAAATAATTTAATGAATGTATATCACCTAGAGTTGAAAAGTAATAACATTGGCTCATAAATGTTAAGAAAAATTGCTTTGAAAAAGCAGGTAAGAAATTATTGCACTAGTTTGAAAATGAATATTAATTGGTAAGTCATATTATAAAGAAAGTTAAGTGAGTTTTGAGATGTAAACCTGAATGGATAAGTTATTGATAAACATAAATTTTAATAATAAAGATTATTGTTTTCATATATAATCAGGAAATCCATAGACTTCATTGTTATGGAAAGTGATTTCCGAAGAAATATGATATGGTTTGATAAGAAGTTAAGTAAACACGTTATAATCGAAATGAGACTTTTAAAAGATGATAAATATACGGTTTAAAAACCATGTTTTAAATCGGATAGTAAATGGAACTTTTGTTCTAGTTACTGGAATGAGATTCGTTAATAAACTTCTATTTATTCTGAAGATAAGAATGTTTTCGACTCAAGGTATGAGGAGTAAATAAAATACCATAACTTGAATGACTTCATGATTATCCAAGGACGATTAGTTTAGAAACGAGAATGGTTGAGGGAAATAAAATTATTATTTCCATGAATGATATTATAAATTGTAATTCAAAAAGTTTATAAGTTAAATAAAATGATTTTGAGTATACTCTTATTTTGAAACAAGAAGTACAAATTGTATTCCAAATATTGGAAAATTTATAAGTTTTAATTAATGACTGGTTAATTAAAGAGGCTAAATGATGCTGGGTATTGAGTCAATGAATTCATTTTCTTTTTATGAATAAATAATTGTTTATTTGATAGTTAAACAATTGACTATCAAATCTGGCCTATATGATTGTTGGAACGGAAATACCTGGATCAAATTTTTATTCAAAAGCCATTCTGGACCAGCGAATATGTAAACATGGAGATGCTGATTGAAGATAGAGCATTTGAAGGCTGTAGATCTTCATAAAATGGAAGAACTGCTCAAAATATATGACTTCCAAGTAGAGATAAATTATGGTTCTATCATGGTTGAAATCTACGGATCGCAAGGGCTACTCATTACTGACCCATATGGTGTTTCCTAGGATGTAGTAAGAGGGTACCTTCGGTTCGTCCTATTCCTGGATGACTTGTATGGACGGATGTCTGACAGAGTATTTCCAAAGGGGTCACGTATGTTGATTTCTTCAAACGTACTTCTGTTTGGTGTCAGAAAAGACACCTTCTCTTAACTTAACACCTAGAGTATTTTTGTGGAAATCAATTAGTGATTTCGGGAGGATCTAACAATGTGGCATTCAAAGTGAATAGAGATGTGTTGTTCTGAAGGGTAAGTATAACCTCGAGCCTCATCAATTGTGAAATGGCAGAAATAAGGTAGGTCGCATGATTATGTGGATTGCACCCATTACGGTACATCATTACCTGATCTTGAGAAATCAAATGCCTTCGGTTGTCCCGTTATTTTTGTATGCTTTCGGTTCTGTTGGCTGACCCCTAACCGTGGTTATGTATATTCGGTACATTCAAACGAATGAGTGGACGATCATGTTTAGTCGGGTTGCTAGATGTTCTCGTTAAACCCCAGTGTATTCATCTTCGAAGGTACACTGATCGGAAGGTGGCCCCATGCCTTACCATAGTGGGAATCCATTCTCCACTAAGAGCCTAGCAGTTTTTAATTATATGCTATGTATATAGAGCATATGATGCAAGCGTTCTACTAGTTAGTTATTTATATGATATAGACACTAATATAATATCAGAATAGTTCTATATCAAAAATGTTTTAAGTTATCATAAGGTAAAATCCGTTCGTGTTTATGTGTGGACTGGTCTTACGAATATCCTTTTCTTTCAAAAATATTTTTAAATTTAAAATCATTTGGATGATACCTATAAAATTAGTTAGTTTTCTCATGCTGGTTTACCAGAATGATGCATGGCGTTTGAAATGCTCGGGTTAGACCGAGTTTTACTGGTCTAGGCTATCGAATGCTGTGAAGTTCAGAAGACAAGATGGTGGAGTTCAAACGTATGATTTGTATAGTGTTATTCCAATGCGTGTTGTATTTTAGGACAGATTGTTTTAACTTTCCAGTTTGCATTGTCTGTTGTACTCTGATGATCGTAAGTATTATTTCAAGCTCTCAATAAAATATTTTATTTCTATATTTTATTTTATTCCGCTGCTGTGTGAGACTCTATGTATTGTTGGTTAGTTTCATTCTTTTTCTTTTCTTCTATTCTAATCTTTCTTTCTTTCTATTGACTATCTGGTGTTTTTGATACTTGGGTTTTGGCAAGTAATACGAGTTTATGTATTATTATCGAAATTCGAGCACCGAATTTCCACCGGGTCGTTACAGTGGTATCAGAGTATAAAGTTTAGTAATAACCTTGGCTCTATGGCATAACTCAGTAGAGATGGGGTTAGTAATACCCTAGATTGCGTTTGAGTATGTGTGTGTGTGTATATATGAGAGAGAGAGTATTTACAGATTTTATAAAAATGTTTTACTGTGTTATTTAACCAGTTCGAGTGTTACATTTGAATTAGCAATCGACAAATAGGTAAACCTTAATATTGATGTTTGGGTGATTGATTTTATACCCTTGAAATAGTTAGTTGCTTGGCTTTTGTTTTCTTTTGATCGATGTGAGGCACAGAGTGGCGTTTGTAGTTGTTCCAATTGAGCCGTGCAGAGGAGGTACTAGCGATTTTTTCGTAAAATTTTAAGACTTAGAAATTTTTGATGATAATTCTAAAATAATTATTTTGAAAAAAAGCTGGTTTGGAGCACTCTTCTTACCAAGTAATTTCGGAGACAAAATTCTTTTATTGGGGGAAGAATGTAACGACCCAAATTTTTCAGTCATTGGAATTTTGACGTTTAAACTTGTTTTAAATGTTGTATTTGTAATATTAATGGATTTTTGTATGGAATTTATTAATAAAACGAAGATTGAATGTATAATTTATGTTTAATTTAAAACGAGCTCGCAGCAACGCGGTAGTTTGTAATATTTAGTTTTGAACTTCAATTGAATGTATAGAATCCAATATTAGACGGAATTCTTTAAAACAAAAATCATTCGAATCTATTTGATTATAATTTTTTTAATGAAAGAGAAAAATTAAGATTTCATGTTATAGATTGTTAGTTATGTTAAAGTCAAATTTTCAGAAAGTCGATATGAAATTGTTTATAAAACAAAACGTTTAAATTTAAGAAGGATTTTTATACAATTGGGATATCGTTTAACTTGAAATTTGCAATGTTTAGTTTTAAATCCGTACTGGTTGATATTTGAAGCTATAAATATATATTTCCAGTTGGATAAATACGATAATAATTTATTATTATTTAATTGGATTGTTTTAGAATTTATTAATAGCCTTAAGAATAGTCATTTTGCAAATGGCTTCAGTTTTCGATGAAACGAGTTTCATTGGACCCGTAACACTAAATTATTGTACGAAACCAAATTTGGTGGCAATCCAATGTCGTATGCGATAACGGTAGCCATAAACGCTTAGTCGTTCTGTATAGCACGTAATTAAATGAATTTAATTTAAATAGACGAGCATTTGTGCATAATTGAGCTAACGATCAAATTAAGATGCGAAACCAATTCCGTTGAATTCATATTGACTTTTAGAGTTAGGATAGATATATAGTTCGTTATTTTTAGAGATCAAGAATTTCGTGTCTAAAATAACGTTGTTTTACATGTAAAATATCATTTTGGGGAAGCATCCCCAGAATGTGATGAAATTTGTGCCTTGGATCTGTATTGGTAAATTATTATAGGTTTCTGATTTTTGTATCGATCGGACATACTGTTGGATTGTGCGAATGGTAAATGCTTAGATTTTTATTTAACTGTTTTGTCGATTTAATATGGAACTTAAGAATAACCAATTTTCAAACAAACTCGGATTTCAATGAAATTAATTTTATTGATAAATTAATATAGGATTTCAAGTTTCAAATCAATTGGATTTATTTTGTGATCGTGCGCAATTTATACGCGTGTCGATTCGCATTGTGAATTATATAAGAATTTTTACAAACGATCTTGGAGTTTGACGAAACCAGTTCCATCGGTCCAGAATATTATTTTATGCTAGGATTTCAATTTTCAGCACAATCAAAGGTCGTATGTTGTTGTTTTGACACGTTACTTGAAACACCCCACCTTCGTTAAGGTCACTCACAAAGAGAATGCCTTAACTTCGGTGGAGCATTATAGGTAAAAGATGCAGATAAATTACAAGACAGACAAATAAAGCAGCGGAAAATGAAACTTTACTTTATTTATAAAATAGCTTGTACAAAGATTGTCTACAATACCAAAGTATTTATCCTTTTTAACAAAATAAAAAGCATAAATGACGATAATATTCCCTAACAGAGTATGAGCCAGCCATAGCAGTGGAAAAGAAAGTCCAGAGCAATACATCGACTAATCTTCAATTCTTGCAAAGAGAAACGGTCCAAACTAAGTTGAGCTATTTCCTCCCTGACTATCTGGGGGGGGGGGGGGGGGGGGGACGGAAGAAAAGAAGACGAAAAAAAGTGGGTCAGACAATAAGTTTGGTAAGTTCAGTGATTACTAGCATTTAAACAGGAAAAGAATCATGACATGAGATAAGCTGAACATAGGACAATACTCTACAGTAAGACAACAAGGGTAACAAGATAACATAATTTTAGCACAAGATACGATAAGGCAAGATAAAATGAATGCGCTTCTACTCTTTCTCTGCTTCGCTACTGCCTTATTATTCTGATTTCTATATCTTTGCACCACCTAACTAGTTCCCAACTAGTAATCTATATAAAAGGATAATATTACAACGTGATCCCAATCCCCGCAATTGTGGTAGCCTTCAGGTGTACATCTATTATGAGGATTCCACCTCAGTCAGCCTAATTGCCATAAAGATGTTAGATGTACCCTAACTACCCTATCGATCGGCTCCCTACTTGTACAAATGTTCCATGTGTCTGTGTCAATCGGCCCCCTCTTGCATGTAGATACCCTGTGTTGGTCCCACCATAAGGTGTATCAATCCTTATGATAGTGACCCGACACGAATCAAGATGCACAGTGTATAACTACTGGTACCCAGTGCCTACTTTTTCCCACTCCGGAGTACGTGCACGCCCGTAAACCGTCGGAACCTACACTGACGTACCCCCGCCGTTGTTTTGACCGCTTATAATCAGCCCAGTAATCGTGCCCACCTTGCCTAGCTCAGGGTACCGTGATACATCTATGTGGGTTACTGCTGAAATGGGTCCCCGTTACTAGGGTTTCCTACTGGTTAAGTTTGTGGGCCTATATTTACTAATATTACCCACCAACCCGATATGTACTTAACCCTCCCACCAATTTAAGCATGTTTATATCATGGTTATGTTTTGTGGGTCTATATTTACTAATATTACCCACCAACCCAACGTATACTTAACCTTCCCACAGATTCAAGCATGTTTATATAATGGTTAAGTTTTCTGGGCCTATATATTTACTAATATTACCCACCGACCCGACGTATACTTAACCTTCCCATGGATTCAAGCATGTTTATATAATGGTTAAGTTTTGTGGGCCTATATATTTACTAATATTACCCACCAACCCGATGTGTACTTAACCCTTCTACTCGTCATGCCATGTTGGTTAAGTGGTTCTTATTAACTTAACCTTTCTCACTTATCATGTTGGTTTGGTTAAGTGTGATTTATTAACTTAACCCTGTTCATTCATTAGGTTATATTGGTTAAGTATTTCCTATTTAACTTAACCTCATTCGTTCATCAAGTTATATTGGTCAAGTGTCATTAATCAATTCAAGTTAACTTAACCCACCCACTCGTCTTGTCTTGTTGGTTACGTGTTTCCTTCTGGTGTTAACTTGACCTTACCTCAAATCATGTTATATTGGTTAAGTGTTGCCCTCTCCTGTTAACTTAACCCTTCCCATACATCGTGTTATATAATTGGTTAAATGTTTTCCTCTTGTATTACTTAACCCCACCACATGTCATTATATATTGGTTAAGTGTATCCTCTTATGTTACTTAACCTACCACAAGTCATTATATATTTTGGTTAAGTGTTACTTTAGTTAACTTAACCCTATTTTTTGCTTAATTAACATGTTGTAACGGTTAAGTGCTGCCTTAGTTAACTTAACCCTACCATTTGTTTAGTTAACATGTTATAACGGTTAAGTGTTCCCTTAGTTAACTTAACCCTACCCTATATCATGTCTTGTTGGTAAGGTACCCTTTGTCCATTCATGTTTAACTTAACTCACCCATATGTCATATTGGTTAAGTATCAATTAACCTAACCCTCCCATACTTAGCATGTGTCAATAGCATTAATTCATTCATTAAAGCACCAACCACTCACATTAGGCAGGTATTATTGCGGTCATTGGATGTGCCGGTCGGTTCTGGACAGTTTTACACCACAACTCAGTCTAACCTCGGGTTCTTATTGGGCTCAATGCCCTAACCTCCCACATTACATATGTATTGTTGTGGTTACTGGACAACTGGGCGGTTCCGGGCAGTTTTACACCACAACTCAATCTAACTTCGGGTTAGGCATATTCATCTTTCCTTCAATTTACATATTTCTTATTTATGACAAATTCCATATGTAAATTATTCCCAATTTAATTATGCCATAATTATCCTTTTAATTATGCTCACAATTAATGGTATACTAAATATACCATTTCATGAACCAATCTATGCTATGTGATTTTCATGTTTATCCTTCATATTTATATGTAAATTATAAATCAATTATTGTCATGACCCACTTTCCTTCTAAATCATGTTCATAATCTTTGGTATCTAAATTATACCGTTACATGCCATAAACCATTTACAGGGTTATGAGCCAGATATGTTAATTACATGAAATTTCACGTTTCCCCCCCAACTTTATCCCCGTTAAACGTTCGCGTAGATTACGTAAAATGTTTAGGCTTCGCAATTCAGCCTACCTCAAAGTCAAAAGGGGAAAAAGAAGAAACATGTAGCATTCAACAAATATAATATGGGTCTAACATATGTCACATAATATTTGGCACAGAATAATGAACTTGCATTATTAGATCCAATTTAATATGAAACATAAGCATATGAATTTGCATAGAACTACACAAATTAAACTTGGCATGTAAAGGTGAACTTGCAATGAATTGGATCTAATTAACCTAGATCTAAAACATATAAGGTTGTAGATCTAAACATATAGGCATATGTGAACATTATTCTGCCTAAAGCTTGCATGTACATAATAAGATAGAATCACCAAGCTTGCATATAACATGATAGTTTTAACACCAACCACTCTCATAAACACGATGGATTCCATTATGTCAAACAAATCAGTTTCATAGGCATAATGGGTTATTTTATGTCAATCACCACAATCTTATAACTCACAATAGGCATGATCAATCACAATAGTTTCAGAATTATTGGTAATTCAAAATGGACAAGAATCAGATTTCATTTGTCTTAAATATGAACATCGATCTAGATTCAAGTTACAACATGTCATGATTTCATTTAGGAAATTCGTTTAAATCCAAGTAATAACCAACTTACAAACAAAAGAGAAATCTTGAGTTCTAAAACTGAATTGCTCGCCTTTGATGTAGACTAATCGTTGTTCTAATTTAGATTTGATTTGATGTTCTTCTTAATCGATTACTAGTTTAGAGAGAATGAACGGAGGCTTAGGCTAGCTTGCAGACGAACATCATGACGGCACCATAGTTTTAGGGTTATGATGTTAGGGTTTATGTTTAGCTACGTATATATAGATGTCTAGGATTATATAGAGCCCTTAAATGAACTAAGAGTCCATCAGAATCACCCAGCTCAAATACACGTCATCCGACCACTCAGAAGAAGACACATCATCACAGAACACTCCAGAGTTTTGTGCTGGATTAGTATGGGCGCACTTGGCAGGTGCGCCAGTGCATTTTTGTACTGGCGCACTTTTGAAGTGCGCCAGTGCATTCTGGTCGACTTCTGGTTTTTCTGCCTAACTTCGTTCGTCCATATCTTCTTCATACGGTATCTGTTTTACGCAAACTCAGACTCTATCTCAAGCAGAATTCCGAGACGAACGCAATGGCATAACCCATTTAATCTAATTCTTATTTTAATAATTAGTTAATCTTTAATTATCTCTTATGTCCTGTTTTAAAATTATGGGGTGTTACATTACTTCGCACATAAGTTTCATTTAATAATATTTGAATAAATTGTTGCCTACATATAACCCACCCTGCCCTAGTAAATTAGGTCAAAACCCTATCCGTGGTCAATGCAATTTAGGCCGCCACCCTAAACCTGCGACTGGCCAGAAAGCTCCCTTGTTCTTCCCCATTTTCTTTTGATCCACGCATTGAATCAAAAACTTCCCAACAATAAGGATGTTCGCACCTTCGATATCTTTCAGTTGACTGGCCATGATCGGTTTTCAAGCTTCGTGGTGGCCGGTGCGGTGTCAGGAAGGCAGTGCGGTTCATGGTGAGCAACTGGTGCTAGGCAAGTCCGAGTTGAGCAATACTCAGGGCAGTGATAGGCAGCGTGGTGGCACACGTTGTGGCAGAGATGGATCGCCATCCGTTCGACCCTTATAGGCGCAGCGTGAATGGGCTTTGGGAGTGCATGGTTTTGGAACAAATGGGAACGATGAACAGCATGAAAGGGAATTAGTGTGTCCCTGTATAATTTAAATCAACATAATTAGCCTGAACTAACGATTAATTAAGGTAAAAAATATATTTATTTAAACCGTGAATACTTATAATTGTATAAGTTGTGCATATATTATCAGAATCGAACGAATCAATATGCGTTGGACTCGTCTTGACGTGCACTACACCATGGAATATATTTGAATGCATTTGAATGAAGCTGGAATTTTTAGTTAAACTAAACGTGTGTTTAATTTAATTGAAAATAGTCGTTATCTCGACAAATGGAAATCAAGGTGAGTTTACTCACTCACTTTGTCCCGTTTATATTTTATATAAGTTGTGTTTATAATATGTGTGCTATGGTTGCTAATTATTGAATGGGTGTTAATTTTATATATATATATATATATATATATATTCATATATTGGATGGATTGATAAAATTAAAATGTTTGTTTAATTCAAGTGAAGCTAAATCATTATTTTAACAATTATAACCCATTAAGGGAACTTACCTTGTTGGTCACATTTATATTATAAACATATTTAATTTAGTGGATTATTTAATTTTTCATGATTGGTTGCTAAATAAAATGGTTGATGTTAAATTACTATTATTGATTGTTTATAGAAATCATCAGTTTAATAGGATATTCTCATAGATAATTTTATTTGAGGTAACCTATTTGGATGTAGGGAATAACAGGTCGAAGGGATCTAACTGGATTCCTCATCAATAGTTATTAATTTTCTTTACATATTATAATATATGTTGAAATATGAATTTGTGATGCGGGAAATGACATGTTGGAGGAATTAAACAGGATTCCGTACTGATATTGATAACGTCTACCAATGCGATTGGATATGTTTGATTTGATGCGAAATTAGTTGATATTCCACGGTTTGGTACTTTAGTAGACGTTTGCCTCTTTAGTACCGTCGTTATGAGAAGAATTTGTTGGAAATTGATTTTCAATCGATTTTGAAACATTTTAAATATATTTATATACGAGTGGGACTTATTGTTCAAAGTGTATATAAAGGGAAATTTATTTTTATAAAGTGAAATACGACGTATGTTTTCAAAGTAAAACCTAATGTTTTTATTTACGTTTTATCATTTTAAATTTATAACCAAAGAACTTATGACATTATTTGGCAGTTTGAAGGCATGATTAATTAGTAGTATTAATGGTTTGAAAATGGTATAACGATCTTGTAAAATACATTAAAAGGATTTGAAATGAGATTATTTTTGTAATAAAATAATTAGATTTTGAGTACCAGAATAAGAGATAACTAATTTAGGAAATTAATTAGTTAATGGGGAATATGGATAGGACTTAGCTTAGTTAAGTGAATTAGATTTATGAGTAGAATATATATTTGAGCTTAAAAAGAGAATTTGAAGAAAATGAAAGTGTTTGATCATAATTGACTCAAAACTAATGAAGTAAAAGAGTTTTGGAATTATTTTACAAATATAATCAGAGATATTTTCTTAAATAGAAAATGAGGTAATATACGAGGACTGATTTAAAGAATAAAAAGGGGTTAAAGGAATCGTCAAGTGTACGAGAATTAAGAAAAGAGTTGAAAAGTGGTTTTTGTAACTAATGAACGTTTTTGCAAACATTGTTTAAATATACGAAATGTGATTAAAAAGAGGTTTGTGAATGAGATTAGCGAATGTTAACACGCTTTTTGGTCGAAGCTGTCACACATCAAGATTCTGGTTAGCAATGCGCTCAAGAGTCAAGAACATCATCAGAATATATAAAGTGATTTGGTCGAAGTCGCGACGTAAACATAAAAATGGACCAAAACCCTTTAGATGACCTCAATTATTATTCAATAAAAGCTAGAAATAAAGCCATTTTTCAAATGGTCTCCGAGTTCGACGAGACCATCTAGGATTTCAAATTTCATAATTTTTAAGTTAGTATGCGGTCATAGCAAATTCAAACGCATGTTGAAAATCAATATTAAATGTTATATTGAATTATATTTTGATTCTAAGAAAAAATGTTCAAAATGATCGAATTAGCTTCCGAAACATATTCCATTATATCCAGAATAGGGGTATTTGGTAGGGACGTCAGTCATTGGGGCTTGTTTGGAGTTCGGGCACGAAAACTTCAAGGCTAAGGAAAAATATGAATTAAATATTAACATAAATTCCTATATAATACCCTAATTTTAAACCCTCCCCTTTTCCTCTCTTCACTGCGTCAACCTTAGTTTTCAATGGCCAGATGTTTCTCATTTTATTCCTCCGATTCCTCTTAATCCATGCTTCAACTCTATTGTAGAGCTCGACGAGCTCTATCAGTTCAACGGTGGTTGTTGCTGTTGGTGGCGCATGGTGGACAAATCGAGCGCTAAAAGGCGCAACATACGGTGGCATTTTCAAGGAGAAGGGGGTGTAAGTTCACCGCCGTGGCAAGCAATGGAGGCGCAAGTGAAGCACTTTGACGTGGCATGTTCCGATCGACGACAAGAGGGTGCTGGTGGCATGCGTGGTGGAGCGGTGGTTGTGAGCTCGATTCAATTCGTGGCCTGGAGATGTTAACGAAGGGGGAAGAAGTGATTAATTAGATTAATTATTTTATTAATTATCCTGATAATTTAATTAATAAAATTAAAGTATAAACCCTCATAGCTTGTACAAATGAAAACAGAATGGAATAAAACAAATTATTGTGGGATCGTATGGACCAGAGCTTCTCAGTGAAACCAATCTGGAAAAGATTTGGAGCTGTTGAAATTTTTGGTTAAATTAAACATACTATTTAATTTAATTAAAAATGATCGTTTTATAATGATTTCAAAACTGACCAAGCTGAGAACTCCCTCAACTGATTTATAAGTTATTATAATCTTATATGCATATGTACTGATTGCCTGTTATTGCAATGTTTACTTCGTGGTTGATGGATGGTATTTACAGTCATTATTGTTAATGTTATTAAACTGTGAATATAAGCATTGACATTGGAAACGTTTATATTATAACTATTGGTTGATGGATCGTAGTTGATATGAGTGTGTTTATATTGTTGACATAAAAATTTACAATACGAATATAAATAATTTGGAAACTGATTGAGTTTCATTCCATTAGAGTTTTAAATGAATTTTATATTCATTTAAGTGAAATTTGATTGGAAAATGGATTTTTAAATCCAAAACGAATTGAAATCGAAGTTTATGTAGTTTCAAACAACTATTGAAAATATTGAAATGGATTTGAATTAAGAAAGGCTTGTTTATATTCAAATTAGATTTTGAATAGTAATTTCAAAAAGTGAATTTGAGTTAGATATATAAACGACGTTTTTAACTCGAATACATTTTCCATTGATCTTATTTATTTTTATAATGGATATTATAAAAAATTAGATTTCAAAATATGATATTTTGAAAAATATTATTATTTTAATACTATAGAATTTTCAATTTTGATTTAAATTTCAATTGGAGATTGAAATCATTTTCAAATGAGTTTATAAACATTTTATAAAATAAGTTTGAACTGAATCGATGAATTTTATTACAAACAGTAAAATGGTTTGAATAGGACGAGTCGTGCTAGGACCGTTCGCGAATTTTGACCATTAACTTCAAACTGACGTACCGGGAGATCCGAACATCGGATTCTCCCAAAACGGAAAAACATTGGATTCAAAATGGAAAGATTTTTCAAATCGAATATAAAGTTTTAAAATCCAACATTTAGATTTTAAAATAAGTTCAAATCTGTTTTTGAAAAGGTTGCAATAGATGCAGTTTGGTGATCGGAGTTGGAAACCAACTGAAAGGGCCTTATAAAAATTATTAAAAATATAAAAAAATCATGGTAAATCATAGTTTATGATTTTTAAATGATTTAAGTAAGAATTGGGAAGTTTTGAACTAGGATTTGAATTTTTGACCTGATTTACTTAACATAGTAAATCAATATTTTGAAATTTGGCTTGAAGCTTAACTAAAAGTTATCAAACTTAAATCCATTGGATTTGAATGGAAATAATTGTAACGTCCCGCATTTTTACTAGTTTGTATTTGAATATTTAAATTAGTTTAAATATTCAATTAGTAATATAAGTGGATTTATATATTTATCAAAACGAAGTTGAACGTATAAAATATATATTAAATATAATCGAGCCCGTAATGTCGCAGTAGTTCGTAATTTAACGTTCTGAACTTCAACGGAATGTACATGATCCGTTATTAATTGGATTTCTGTGAAACAAGAAATGTTCGAATCCATTAAACTATATTTTTCTAACGGAAGTGAAAAATCAAGATTTTAGATTATAGATTGTAAGTTACGTCCAAATAAAATATTCAGAAAAACAGCGGCATATTCGTTTATGGCCATAATGGTTATTTCAATATATTTAAATATCGGATTCGAATTTGGACAAGATTCTTTTGAGACGTAATGATAATTTAATTTTTAGAATTTTACTGAAATTTTTAATTAATTAAGTGCAAAACTTTTTATTTGGAGTATTTTGCACCCTATATCAATATTTTGGGGTTTCACAATATAAGTTAATCTACCGATATTATTATATATTTGGGATCATGACACCTCACTCGACATGGTTGTATTTTTATTTTTGTCGGTAGTGGTTCTTAAAATAGTAAAACTTTGTATAACACGGTACGCTAAAATCTAACATATATATATATATATATCATTTCTATTCCTTCCACGCCAAGCTTCAAGTAAGCCTACCGTGTATAGCCTGTCATGCATTAGCATGAATTGTCATTTGTTTTAGCCATACCCCTATGTATACTTCAGCATCAAATCTTCCAATACAACTGTAGCAAGCACATGCCACTAAAATCATCTGCAAAGCTTAGTATTAGCTAACCTATAGGCTTTCATATCGACGAACATCAAAAGAAAGAAAAAGTCCGCAAGCCTAATCTAACACACTACAAACTCTATTTCTTCCCCATGAAGGAAATGTACACAAGTCTATAGCCCTATAGATACATTTTTTTTAAAGAATAGGCTAAGTCTTTACCACATTAAATGAATACACATGCCACCTGACTTCTTTACTTGCGGAAAAATCGGGTAATAGTGAAAGTACTGTTTTCTTTAGCATATAGGATATCTTTTTAACGAGCTACATTTTTGAAAACATAACCAATGAAACTTCACTTCAGCATTCACTGCACCACATGCGAATCAAACAAATAAACTGACAGCAATCTATTTTCAACGCCTACCACCACCTATCCCTTAAGAGTTAAGCTACCATCTTCTATAAGTACACTTACTCTAAACGTCCTCCTTGTTGTGGAGCTCAAGCCGAGTAATAAAAATAAAAACTTGTATTTTGAGGATCCTAAATCCGAACTTTTCGCTCTCATTGTACATATTAAGGGGTTCAACATATGCTCTATCGCACTCGAGAGGAAACAGCTAACGTCGAGTTAAAGAGGGAGCTTGGCGTGGTTGGTTTCGGAGAGGGACCGTAGGAGAAGAGTACAACAAAGTGGAGAACAGTGATGAGTTATGTTTTGGAAATAGGAGAGTGTGGGGAAGGATGCGTATAATAGTAATGAAGGGGATTTGGTGGAGCCAGTTTGTGTTTACGGTTTATTGGAGTATACGCATGCATGGGTTTGTAAATGGGGTGTGCTTGTTTGTGTATGGTAGGGGGATGTGTAGCGTGAAGAGAAGGAAGCAGGTCCAGGCATTTACATGAAGTGGTAGCATACTTGCATTGCATGAAAAGGGAACATGGGCCGATGGGAAACAAGGCTTTCAGTTTAATTCTATATAAATGATAGATGAGAAGAAGAGTGTGTTGTAAGTGGAAGGCAAGTGGGCATCGCATGAGAAAAGGAGAAATTTTGGAGAAGAAATATTAGAAGGTCAGGGTATGTGGTTACTTGGAAGAGTCTCATGAAAATCTTGCTGCGCGAGATACTTGAAGTGAACGTGTTAAGGTACGGTAAATCAAAGAAAAGAGATGGAAAGAAAATAGAAAACATAAGTTTTGGTGCAAGAATGCAGGGCTAATACATGGTGTATCATTAAGCAGAGGAAGAGAAGTTTAAATGATGAGAGTGGAGTTTTACCATGATATTTACTGGGTTTTCAATTAAGGAATTATGGAGGAAGTATATGTGGTTTTAGAGAAACGAAAGGTTCATTTGATTGTGTGAAGAGAAATGTTTGGTTTAGGTGCATGAAACATAACAGATGGTGAAGTTCCGGTGAACTCCGACGGTGGTGAGAGAGAGTCAAAGACGTTAGGCGTATAAGCTTGAACGGGGAAGAAAACAGATATAGCGATGTCTTGTGTGTACGGTATCAGAATTGTGAACCGTCTGATCCGTTGGGATCGTAGAGTCGCAAGCTACATACTGGAACCGATCGGAAGTAATTTGAAGCACAGTACAATTTAGGCAATTAAAGCGTCAGGCATAATCAACTAACGCAAATCGTTATTTAACAGTTAACGCGCAAAGGTGAGAAAATTCACTGACTCTGCTCTATTTTAAATATTATAATTGGATTTTAATAGTGATAAATGACGCGGTGTGGTGGTCGATTAGGTAGATTACAATTAAATTGGTTGAAAAATATACATATCGTTGCATATATACACATCACGGATTGAATACTGATTCCATCTGTTATGAGATTCCCTAGTATGGAATTAGTGTAAATTGTATGGACTAACATCTGTGGATGCAGGAAACCGGTTGGAGGAATCCAACCGGATTCCACAATATTTATATGTACTGTTGGTTTTATATTATTTATATAAGCACTGTTTGAACCCAAATGACATTTAAACCGTGTATGGATATTGTTTAAATCAATAGACGATATCGATTAAGAAAGTGGAAGCAACTGGCCATAAATCTATCAATTTATTAAGAAATTGATTGGCCATCAGGCAAATCAACGAAGTTAATTGCAAAAATTATATTTTTATAATTAAAGCGAAATTTCAAACTGTAATAGAAGCTCTATTAAAAATGGTATTTTATAGTTTGTTTTTATAAAGTAAATATAAACGATGGTTTGACATTTAAATAAGTTATTAAGCTGTAATTATCCTACGAGTGAATAATATGGATAATTATTTTAAAGCAAACAGTTAAGAAATATTATTGGTTTAATTATATTAATCTAATGGTAAGAAGTAATCAAAATCAGTTAACGAAATTACTGATGGAATGAAGTTGATTTAATCAACTGTTTACTTGGAAAATGATAACTTGTTTAATTGATCTTTAGTTAATCTAATTAAATTAATTTAGCGGTAAATTGATCAAAAATTAAAAAGATTCCTTATTAATTACTTTTTTAAATTAATGAGGTATTAAATAATTATTTAACCAATATAATTAGTTATTGTTTATATACAGTAAGCAGCCAATCTATTCTAGATTAATGATGAAGTACATTGTTTACTTCAGCAATGATGAAGTAAAATATTATTTAATTATTTTAAATTAAATAATTGTTTCTTAAATGGACCTCATTTAAGATGTTATTGAATTAGTGATAAGATGCTACTTGCATTAAGTAAAATGACTCAAATAAAAGTAAAATTTCAAGAGACAAAGAATGTAAATGTATTTTGGTAAAAGAAGTTATAAATATAATTGTATAACAAAGACGCAGCAAAGAGTTGATATTTAAATAAATAGTTGTAAACAACTGAGTTTTCAAATTAAGGATATGGCGTCATAAAACGATATTTAAAATATAGAAAGAAGTACAATTTGACGGATTATAAAGTATAAGGGGTTAGAGTTACGAACTTATATCTATTCTAAGATAAGAATGTTGTTGATCATGGTCTGAGAGGTAATTAAAATACCCCAACTTGAACGACTTCACTATTATCGAGGGATGATATTAGTTTGTAATGGAAAGATACGTCGAGATTAGTTATAAAGTGGAATATAGTATCATATTGCAAGTCTTTGAACTATAACGATGAAATAATGTTCTTGACTAGGCTTAAGCGTGACTATTATGTTGAGATTAGTTATAAAGGGGAATATTATAGTGTATGACAAGTTTTTAACGATAAATTAGCATTGTTGACCAAGCTTAAGCGTGATTTTTACATATAGCACTACTCCCTATGGAATGAAAACAGTTTGGTTTGAAATCCACTTATTCTAAAGTAATAAGTAACGACGTTTGTCCAAAGAAATATAAGAATGAGTTTAGAAAGAGAATTGTAGAATCGTTTCAGAAAACGATAACATCATTTCAATGTTTGGAATGTGATTAGAACTAAATAAACACTGTTAGGAATTGGAACTATAATTCGACGATGTTGAGTGTATTAAAGTAAATTATTTTTAGGAATTATAATCTGATAGGATAGTTAATTTTTAGTTTAAACCAATAGATTAGAATAAGGATATGTAATCAATATTTAGTTATAAACTTGATATTGATTTAATAAGAAGTTGACTTAGAAACAGATTTTATAAAGTGGAATGGGAATATAAAATTATGAGAGATATTTTGGTAAACAAAACAAGGGTATTTATTCTTGAATAAAGAGTTATTTGATAAAGGTGTTCAGATTTCTATAACAGGTATGATATTCACATTTTAAAGTGAATAATGTTTTAAAAGTGAACGTTTGGCAGATTAAACTATTTATAATGAAATTGGAAATATTTTTTCGATGCAGATAGGGTATATCATCCAAGTGTAGAAAATAAAGAATGGAAATGTTTTCAAACGTAAATAACGTATATTTTCTAGAACATGGAAGAATACGAGTTTATAATAACTGGGAATGTTTTCCAAGAAGTGTGGAAAGGCTAAAACGGGGTTTGAGAAATATCTGGTAAGATATGGGGATTTGAATAATAAAAATGAATGTTAAATAAAAAGGTGTCCATGGTTATGTGATGTTTAGTTGTACATTTGAATGGATGTTTTTTTTTACTTTGATAGTTAAATAACCGACTATCGAAGTGTGCTGACCATCGTTGTCAATACAGAGAGGCCGGTTGGATATATTATCCGAAAACCACTCCGTATAGGCATAAGCGCTGCGAATTAGATTATGCTGAATACAATTGAAGACGGAGTGAAATGCAAGGGTCGTTCTGTTCCAGAATGCTGTTTTTTGTTTGTCCAGTCCCCTGACAACTTGTATGGACGAGTGTCTGACAGTGTATACCTAACAAATCACGTATAGTTGATCTTTTAAAGGTATTACGTCTGGTGGCAGAGGAATTCGTTCCTCTTAGCTTTTTATACCCGTGATATTTTTGGAAATCAATTAGTGAATTGACGTGTTTGAAGATGTGGCATTCAAAGTGAATGGTGATCAGATGTTCTGAAGATAGATGTAGCCTCTAGCCTCACAACCGGGAAATGACAGAAATCGGGCGGGCGGCATGGCTAGTCGGGTCATACCCAAGCAGGGTGTATTGTCACCGATCTAGAGAAAATTCATATTTGTTCTTCTATCGTTTCTGTATCTTCAGAAGACGGTTGGATGGCCAACAATCGTGGGTGAAAATATATTCGATACACTCAAGCTAAATGAGTGCTCGGTCATGTGTGGACCTGGTTGCAAGATATTCTTGTTGAACCCCAGTGTACCCCCTCTAGAGTACACTGATCGGGAGGAGGACCCATACCTTGTCATAGTTGGAATCTAATCTCCAATAAGCGCCCTACGGTTTTTGATTTTATGCTATGTATGTGGAGCGTGAAATGCAAGCGTTCTGCTACTTGGTTATTTATTTGATTAGACATTATTATAATATCACTGGATTTTGATATCAAAATATTTCGGGTTATAGTAAAGTAAAAACCGTCCATGTTTATGTGTGGGCTGGTCTTACTATTATCCTTTTCTTTTAAAAGGATTTTCAAAGTTAAACGATATGGTTGGAATTTACTCACACCTATCCCATGATTGACCCAGAGTTTATTTTGTTTGTTTTCGCTAAACTCTTGGGTGCCTAAATTTGTACGGACAGTCAAGTGTTTCAGGCTTTTACAGATACACCTGGAGGAGCTCGAAGCAGGAGGTTTCACCATTAGTTATTTAGAGATAATTTCCGCTGTAATGTATAAGTGTTATACTCTGATATGGTATGTATATACAATACAGTTTTGTATTTCAAATTTATGTTATATATATATTTTATTCGTTCTGCTGTGAGATTCGTGTTTACTTTAACTCTGATGTTCTTCTTATTCTTCTATTCTATTAGTTCTATCTTATCTTTCTCACCCTCTTATTTCTTTCCATTAAAGATCTGTATTTTCATGCACTTTGAGTTGAATATGTAGGATATTAGTCAGCTCAAATTGTTACGGATTTACGGGCCTTTACAATAATCCTCGGATATTCAACATTGGATTGCATAGTTATATGGATATTGTTTGAGGAATTTGGAAGATATTGATATCGTTATTCCCTATATGGTATCTGTTGATTTCAGAATTTTTTGTTGAATATAAGTCAATACGATTTCTATTTGGAGCCTAATATTTGATATCAAATTGGATTTTGGGTTTTGATAAGAACGTTGTCTTGAACAACACCTATTCTTTAACCCAGCAAATGACATGATTTATTTCCAGGGTTAAGCAATCATTGAATAATGATTTTTGAAGGTTAAAATTAAGTTAGAGTTTTAATAAATCTTTCAACAAAGATTTGAATGAATGAAATGGAGATTAAAATTAAGTAGAGTTTTAATGCATCATTATTAAATTTGAAAATGAAAGAAGGTAATTTAACTTACCAAAACATGAGGGGAGTTAGATATGGAGTACCACCAATTTTGCTCCGTGGGATGAATAAGATGGGAATGTGTAACGACCCGCATTCTACACATCCGAGGATCGTAAAATATTTATTTCTTTCTCATAAGGATTCGTATGTTCATGTGACATTGGAGGACGACTATTGGGGTCATTTCCCATATTCACGATTTTTGTCGATTTTTGAATGATCATTTTTCCCCTAGCTGATCTTGTTTTGGCCATAACTTTTGATTGGTCTGACCTGAAACCACTTCCATTAGATCCAGATGATGGTTTACCTTTCCATAGAGTGGTCATATGTGAAAAACGGACTTACCGTTTGGGAGATATGGACGAAATAAGGTTTAGAAGGTGAAAAACAACTTAACCGGGCCTAATTAGGGTGATTAGCTTGAGGGTCCATAACCCATTTCGGGATTAGGGTTATGGGGAGGCTGAGAACAGTAGGAAAACGAATTTTATTTCATTTTTCAGCTGCCTAAAAATTTCTCTAACCCTAGCCATGGCCTCCACCTTCTAATTTCATCCCAAATCACTCTCTAATCAAGGATTAAGCTTAGCAACACCAAATCAAGGAGGAATAGCAGCATTTCAGAGTTAGAGCTGCTGTTAGACATTGGTACTCGCCCAAATCAGAGGAGTTTCAGTTCTGAAAGTTTCATTTGTGGCTAAGGTGAGTGATTAGCCTTGTGTTTACACTAACTATGGTTAATTAAGAGTAATTAGTGTTAACTAGCGAATTTAAACATAATTAAATCAGGAAAAATGTTTAGAAATTCTTAAACACCATTTTAGACCTTTGTTAGAAGTTTGGGTTAATTTGGTTAAGTTATGCTAATCCTATCGTTAGATTTTCTTAAACATGCTTAAGGGGAAAATATGGGTTTTGGGTATATTTGATCCGTTTTAACTTATCATATTATTGTTTTGGTGTTTGTGGTTGATTATACATGTTGCTATGACTGTATGATATGCTTTGTGGTTGATTAGAAAAGTTAGAATGGTCGAAAACGCCATCGTATGGCCTAAAAAAGTCACTGGAAAAGTTGCAGGAAATAGCGCAGGGATCGAATCAGATCGCCCTCCCCCACTTGCGAAGCATGTATCACGAACCGGCGATGGAAGCTTGATCTGGACCGCTGGTACCTGAAGTGTACCACGAACCGCGAACCTGAAGCGATGAAGGCTCGACCCACGAGCCAATGGAGAAGCCGACCCGATCTGGTGACGATGGCACGATCCGAACCAGTGTGGCACCACAAACCAGCTTGAAGCATCACGATCCGACCCGGTGGGAGACTGCTTGATGGACCACGATCCGACCAGGGACACCACGAGCCGCCTCCGCCAGAGCTCCACGAACCGCCAAGGATGGTCGCGACTGATCCGAATCAAGGTGCATGGACTGGAGACGTGAACCACGAACTGAACTGGACGTATAACCTAAAGTAAAGAGAAGTGAAGAAGAAGAAGATCAATCCAGAGAGGAAGAGACCAAAACCCGAGATGCAAAGGTAGTCAAAATGGGAAGTTTGTACTCAGGATCCAGTTGGGACCCAACGAGTTAGCTTCATGGTTTGACTTTGCTGCGGGACATGTGCTAAGGAGTTATCGACGTCCATAACTTTGATTCACCACCGAAAGACGAATGTCAGGTTACGGATCAGTGCAGTGGGGGTAGTTATTACTTCATGGGGCAGAGTGATTGTAGCATGGATATGAGCCAGTGCAGTGGAGATATCACGACTCCATGGGGCAGAGTGGACATAGCAAAGTATTAGTGGTTACGGATCAATGCAATGGAGCCGTCACGACTCCATGGGGGCAGACTGATCGTAACAAAGTATTGGGTGATCAAAGCGGTGGATATCGTATGCTTTACGCACTGAGTGAGAGATGTGAGGATGGTTGCTATGCTTGATTGTTTGCCATCTCTATGACATGCACACCCCCACTCCTGTATCCTTTACACCATATGTTAGTGGCACCTTAGAGTATTGTATGGTATGTTGTGCTAACTCACTGGTTGCAGGTCCAGGTTCCGGTATAGTTTAGTATACCTGCTATTGTTCTGTTTTATTGCTCATCGCTCATACTAGACTTTTGTCTGACCCAGAGTTTTATGTCTCTTCTTATTACTCTAGGTGCTCCTAAACGAGCAGACAAGAGACAGGTTAGCTAGTTGTGCACGAGTAGCTGATCCGGAGATGAGCAGGAGGCTCCTACGTATTATCTACATATATTCTCCCTGTGTTGTTGGTCACTGCTTTGGGCACTAGTAGTGTACCTTTCCTTTCTTTTTCTTTAGAGACAGTATTTTGAAGTTGTAATAATGGTTATGGATCATAAGCTTTATTTTGGATTTTCGCTGCTATGATGATTATGGTTTAGTTTTCAGCTTATGCACTGTCTCGCCTGTTTTATGTCAAGTATGTTATTATTATATTTTATTCCATGTGCTGTGAGATATTCTATAAGTTCCTTGTTAGTTCAAATTCCTTTCTTTGGCGACCGTCTTGTGCTACCGGGCATTGGCACAACGCACTTTCATTGGAAATGTCGGCTGGTGCGGGGCGAGCTGTCACATTTTGTATCAGAGCTCTAGGTTGTGTAGTTAACCTAGGGAAGACACCAGAGAGAGATAGTACGTATATGAGAGCACGTATTTGTGATATTTTGGTTTTCAAAAGATATATATATATATATATACTATTAGTATATTTATGGATGAAGTCGCGCTCACTGGCACCACTGAAGAGATGGTTAATCGTTTTCTCCTTACAGATTGAACGATGAGCCGATATACGAGGGGTACTGGTAGAGAAGCTAATAATGGGAATGCTCCTGATATGAGGACGATGTTCACTGACCTCATGAGAGAGATTCTTAGGGATGTTCAGAGGGCAGCTTCTAATGCTGCAAATGGTGGTGGTGCAGCGGTGTAGGTGCCTAGGGCTGATTTTGTCAAGCTATGTAAGGATTACATTAGCATTGGTGGGAAGCCGTTCCACGGAATGGAATCGGCTACAAAAGTTCAGGATTGGTTGGATAGCTGTGAGCGCATCTTCGAAGACTTGGGTATCGAGGATACGATGAAGAAAAAGCTAACATCCTGTCAACTGCAAGGACGGGCGATGAATTGGTGGAATGCTATTAAGGCAGCAACTCCAGAGGATCAAGTTACATGGGATCAGTTTAAGGCCCGATTCGGTGAAAAGTTTATCCCAGCTGCTCAGAAGTCAGAGTTGTTTAGGAAATTTCTGAAGCTTAAGCAGAATGGTAGGGTAGTCTCAGAGTACATTGCAGAGTTCGATACTTTATCGAAGTATGGATTATCCCTTATCGATACCACCGAGAAGAAGAACGAGAAGTTTATAACTGGTTTGGATGGATACTTGGGGGAAAGGCTTATTAACCACCATTACTACAAAACAGGTCATTTGCTTTGGTTGTTTACCCCCTGTTGCTTTAGTTCAACAACCGAAGCAAATGAAGACGACGCAACAGATCAAAACTTGTTGCTTCGGTTATTGAACAGAAGCAACATATTTTTTTGCTTCGACCATTCATCCCGTATTGCTTCAGTTCAACAACCGAAGCAAATGTCAATATTTATATTTTAAAAAAATCGATACCATTTTGGGTTTTTTAAACCCAAAATGGTAATAATTAAAAAAACATCACATTTGCAATGATTTAATATAAATACACATAAATGGATATTCCAAATACATTTATATTCACAACAAAATGCACCATTCTATGAGATTCACTACAAATGTCAATTAATTGTGCAGCTCCTTGGTCTGCATCCTAAATACAATTATAAGCAGTCACTCATACAGGCAAGGTAGTAACTTATTATATCAACTCTCTTTTTGACTAGCGGCCTCAAATGATTTCTTATATTCATATAATGGAGCAAGTGCATGTTGTGCACATCTATGCTTACTGAATACCTTTTCTGGAAATTCAAATCGACTGTCATGTCCAGCTTCTACTCATATTGTCACCAGCCTGCTCCAGCTTACCGCACTAGTAGTAGCGACCTGCTGTATCTTTAATGTACTAAGGATGACCTTTTTTCCCACATAAATTAGTCTCCTTACCATTGCACTTATTAAGACACATTCTTACCTGCAGGAGATAAAACAATTAACTTATGATAGTAGAAATGAATACCTGCACATTTTTATATTTTTACTAACATGAACGCATGAAAAACTATTTTTCTATATTCAAATGCATGCATGCATGCAAAAAGCCTACTAAAGATTCCATCTTGGTCAACCATAAAAATATGATAAGTGCATTTTGAATCGACTTTATACTGCATAACAGATTGTCCATCAGATTTCTGACTAATTACATTCATTTTTTTACAATTTGAAATATGAAAAAAGGTTATTTTCTAGTAAGTAGCCTGATATTGGTAGAGTTGACAAAACATAGCTCTATTTGACATTTTTAAAGAACTTCCACTTACTAGGTGGTAGCAATGATAGAAATTATCTTGTAAGTATAGCCTGATGTAAGAATAATCAACACATATCAATGTGAAAACGTCCAAAAAAAATGAGAAAATCCAAAGAGAGAATGAGAACACACCAGGAAACATCTGAAAACAGTTCGATATTCATTGCAGCATCTTCATTTGGAATTCCAAAGCATTTACTCGAATTTGTGTGACAAATTCAAATACTCCTTAATGTTTTCACAATCAATCACATGAACGATAGGAAGGGAATTATGTGGTGTAGAATGTTCCACTGATATGCTTCAAAATATTTATAGCTAACATATCCCCATTCTTCCTTTCCCTTGCTCTTGTTTTCTATCATGTCAAAATTTACAACAAATAAACTTTTAGGTCATTGATGTTTACATCAAATTTAAGACCCAAAACGCTATATTAAATTTACTATGTGCTGATTAAAACAAGGATGTTGTGAATAGACCTGCTCGTATAGTCAGCACTTGCAATCTTTAATAGCTGAAGCATTCATTGGTTCCACTTGTTTCAACAACTCAATCCCTGCAACTGTATGATCACAACTACAAAAATAATTAAGCAATAGATAGTAATATTATTCATAGTCCATGAAAAGTGGTTTCTTAACATTTATAATCAACTTACACAAGAATGTTAAAAAAACAAACTGAATCACCGATAACAAATGTTCAGAATTGCCCACGGTCTGAATTGATACACAACCAGATGAACATGAGAATATAATGCATCCATTCGATAAAAAATAAATGGTAATATAAAACCTAGAAATTTGAGTTCTGATTCGACAGCAAGACAAAATAGCATTGAAAATACATGCAAAGTGGACCTCCAAAGTCAACGCACAAGCCACTTCAAGTGCCAAACCCAAGAAACCTTCAACTAGTGCATCTGTTAATAAATACAGTGAAGATAAAACTGTAAATATAAATGATGATGGGATCATAGTAGGTGTCTAAAATAAAAATAAAAAGAAGTTAAAGAAATACACTGAAACTCCAGGTAGTAGTGCAGAATGGAATAATGGACAATCCTAAGTAATTAGATTATGTTTCCCAAATATCCATTAAAGTATAATATATAGAAATGGACAGTTGACTCCCACTATATATGGTAGCAGTACAATTAACATTTAACATATATGCAAGCATAAGCCTTCTAGTATGTGCTAATGTGTGTCCTTATTCTCATAAAGTTTTGAATCACCAAATATGTTGTTTTCATTATGTTAAGGAAAGGAATTTATAGCAGAGCCAATCCCACCTTGTCCTCTTGATGTCTGCTCAATGATGTATATAAATGGAACACGCGGGGGCAACTAAAAGTGTCATACTGACACATGAATGTCATGCAACTTCTGTTCATGGAGTTGACTTGTATATGGGACAATTTGAAGATAAGGTACACAAAAAATAAACCAATGAATAAAAAATGTATGCTTTCTAATTTGAATACCGAGTTTATTTCCGTTACACTATTAGATGACAGTCGATGATGTTTACCTCTCATTCCTGCCTCTTGCTAACAAAATTGATCAGAGATTGAAGAATATTTTTTCCACAAGGGAGCTTTCGTTGGATTTTACCAAAGAGGTCAGTATATAATGAACCATTATTTATTTATCTCTATGATAATGGTTGTTGCTGACTGCATTTTACGAATTATAAAGAATATTAATGTTCTGAGAGATGATATCAATGAACTTACACCAACGATCCTTGCAGGAGTTCCTCAAGTTTTAGAGAGAATTCATGAAGGTATGTTACATAATTATTGATGTTTATATCTATAACTTCATGCTTGCTCGCTAATTTCATTTATTACTTCTACGTATTTAAAACAATTGGTAATATTATAGATCCATTGGCTTACACAATACATGTATGGCTTGTTGTGAAAGATAAATTCCTATATAATTATATTTTGAATTATGTCCCAGCTACATCTGTTTGGGTTCCCTTTTATGAAATGGTTGTTCAGGTATACTCAAGGCACTATGAGAGCTGCTATCACACAAAACTAAAGTACTAGTTGACAAGATGAAACCAATATTACGTAAGAAAGCAAGACACTATTCAGTTTATTAAAAACTGACACAAAATTAATTGCAATAGTTTGTATAAGTCATATCATTCAATACGGAACGTATTCCCTCTCTCACACACAGTACAATGAATACATCAGCACCCATAGAAAGCAAGTTAACCTTTTCGGTAGCAAATTAAACAATCTAGATGATATGAGAAGGAATTTTCAAAAACATGTGAAAATTAACTTACTGGAAGAAGAGCTTATCATCCTTACGCCTACTTCAAGCGGGTTGGTGTGGGATGATAGTGGGCTGGTCCATCCTTATGCAGTCTCGCCTTCAGTCATCACAAAACACCACTACCCAACTGAACATCCCTGTTAACCTACTCAAATCAAACCCGCCACTTCAAACAGCATCACCCTAACCTATAACCGCTACTACGAACCCTGCCTGACTCAATTTCCTGTGCCAATCCATACCCCAACACCTCATCGCCTCTGCCTTGGCCATGGCGTCCACAACGTGGTAGATCCGGTACCCATATTTGATGTATCAAAGTTGATGGGTTTGGAATCGGTTGCAAAGCGAAAGGCAAGTCTAAAGGAAGAATTTCCTTGGAGAAGAGAGAGGATACTGATATACTTAGGCGGCCATGGTTTCTTCATACAGTTAGGGTTATGAGATAGAAGATAAGTCTTGCTGCTGGACAGGTTGTCTTAGTCGTTCGGGCCGGGTTGCTCGTATATGTTCGATGTGGGCTGGTTAATTTATACCTATTTTGCTTTTTTCTTGCTTTTGCTCAGCATTTCCACGACCCATTATATTATTCTAATCATTAATGGAAGTAAACATCCTACAGAACCATCTCTAAAAGGAAATTATGCTACATTTTTAGTTTTTATATATGTTTAGACTAGACCACAGATAACTCAGATTTTTGTTAGTAGCTAAATGTAAATTATTGTCCATTGTCATTTTGATCACAAGCCGTTATATAATACAAATTAATTTAAAATTAGTTATCATTATTACCAAATTAATATCAATAAGAAATTAAGCGCAAACTTTCAATATTGAGTACATATTACAGTTTATACATTATTTTCCAGAAATTACTTGTATAATATATTTAAAATTTACTTTTTAGAAATTATCTAATATTACTTTAAGAAATTTGAACATTTTATTAACTTTTAAATTTATACAAAAATTTAGCTTTTCACTTTTGAGTTTGTTTGCGAACAAATTATACAATTGTAAACAACTGTAAAATTCGTTCGTCTTTCCTAAACAACAAGGATCATTGTAGAGGTGTCGAACTCTGGGACCAAATTATTTTATTAATAAATCCAATCAAGTTATCCCTAACTTTTGATTGGTTGAAAACAAAGAAAATAGCAGAAATTAAATAAAAGAGAGTTTTAACAATAAGTGAAAGCAATTAGGGGATAATGACATAGATCAGATTCATAATCATCAATAGCCAAAAGATTAACCAGATCTAATACATGTTTCTGTCACAAACATGAATCAATGATAATAGGTTTTTAGAAACAAATATGTAAATAACGACAAGCATAGCCTATGCAGGAGCTCAGCTCTACAACCATAGACTATCAGGACATATTCACTAATTAATTTCTAAAACCCTAAAATTAGATCTAAATCTGATAATTGTTAGACCGAACACGAATATACCCTGTGAAGGAGCATAGCTCTTAAACGACACAGGATATTAAGGTTCAGATCTAACCCTTGGTTCAGATCTAGATCTATATACATGAATTCCTCATCCTTTGGCTATGTGATTCATATCGAATCATATCTATTAGCGTCATCACCCCCTAATCAACGGGGATTAGCTAGACATAGCTAAAGAAGAAGAAAAACAGAAATTAAATAACATGAACATAAATAAAACTAAAACTAAATAGAACAGAGGAAGAATGATTTTATTCCAAGAAGAGAATTACAAAATAAAACCCAATGTATTTTACAATGAATGAGATAAAGTGTATTTATAGCTGATATGACAAAGGCTACTTGGCAAATTCCCCAATGTGGGACTTAAAGAATTAGCCCAAATAACACATAAGCTAGTGTGAACGGGGTTGTAGAGTAAGAGGCCTAGTAAGTGAGCCAGTGTGAACGCGTGCAGTGCATGAATGAGAAGCCTTGCAAAGGAGCTAATGTGAACGCTACATGAGTGAAATGGTCTACAATTGAGCCAATGTGAACACAATATGAGTCTTTAGTGAGCCAAATCTACCCAACTAAACTCTATTTGCAACCGTTCTTCAAGCTTAAGAAATTTTAAATTCACTCCTTTTCAGCAAATTCTTCATGCTTTATTCATCAAATGCTCTAAACCATGATTCTTGTCAACAATCTGAAAACACAGCTATAAATACACAATATCAATTATTTAAAAGATAAAATAAGATAAATATGCGGATAAAATATACACATTTACGTGTATATCAAATACCCCCACACTTATCTTTTTATTCGTCCTCGAATAAACTAAACTAAGATATGTCACACTTTCGTAGGAAACACGATTGCATTTAGCGTATGCAACAAGCCGTTAAACCTCTGGGTGTCCCCAGTAGGACGAGTGTTGCCTCGTGAGGGTTTTCAGCGGATACTACCCACAAAATCCAAAGCGTCTTATGTACGCGGATTAATCAAACAATATATTTAAGGTCTTTCACATTCCAAGGATTTCACCTAACTTCAATAATAACGGTTTAGTCCCAAATTGTCCATCCCATAATAGGTGCAAAAATGAATAAAAATTTTCAAGCTGAATCGTAATTCCTTGATAACACTGTAATTGTCTTGAAGGTTAAGAGCGTGGTGTCAACCAAAGTTCTACACATCGACAATGTACACCCAATCATTTATTTGACCTTTTTTTTTGAATAATTTTGCACCAATGTAACTGTAATGTATTGGATGTGAGTTATGCATAGATGAAGGACAATTTTGTAAGTTCTAAAAATGTTATAGATAAGAGGGCAAGTGTATTAGTTGAACTTCAAGCTACAAAAGATAAAGTAATACTAAGGCACATATGAACATTTTTATTTCCTTTCATCTCCTCTACTACAATCCTCACTTCCAAGTACGGTATAATGGATGTGGATGGAATGGAAATGGATGCTTCATAGTTAGGAATGATGAAGACTATTTTATTCAGAGAGACTCTCTCTTTATTTCATTTTTTTTTCTATTCTTTTTTTCCTTCTTCTTTTTTTTTGCACGATGAATGGAGATGGAATGATGACGTACATGATTTCATTTGATTCCTCCTCTGCTACCAACACTTCATGAAAGGAAAGTTTTGTGCCCTAGTTACTCTACTTCTATAACCTTAATTCAACACACAAGTCTGGATTGATGTTATACAAAAAGCTGAAAGGAATGATAAGCAAAGTTTCGTAAGATAGATAACCCATATAAAATAAGATGTGGTATATGGTTATCCTACCTTAAAACAAGTACGGAGTGGGTGGTGTAATATTAGTATAAAAAGTGACGTTTTTGACCTTTAAACAAAGGTTCTTGAGTATACCAATATAAGAGAAACTTGTCGAAACATGGATGTAAATCGACTAAAACTTGGGTTTGAATAATGTGGGGTATCGAAGAAGAACGCTACAATGAGTCATTTCTCCTTAATTGGGCCAAGTGGATTTTAGAACTTACGATTTTGAAAATTTGAGTGGAAAAGAAAATATTATGCATGAAAACGAACTCAGAAAATCCAATGTAAGTGCAAAATCATTATTATTTGACTTTTTTTTGACTTTTTTTTTATTATTATTATTTGTACTTGCACGTTCTAACATGTATAACAAAGGTTGACACGCTTACTCCAGAACACGACTAACGTCTGCACAGTCTCAAGCTAGCATCTTAAAAAGACACATTACGACTCAATGAATAAATAATGTTCATTCTCATCACCCAAAAATTCAACTTATCAAACAAGAACCAAGGTGTTATTTATGAGTTTAAGTTAATCCTTGTTCAATGAATGACCTAGTTCATAAAATTTGATTGCTGATGTAATGTAAATTCCCCCCCACACTTGAGTGTGACCGTGTCCTCACAGTCTTAATCAGACATATCTTAGTGAAAGGAAAAATAAAAGGGTCAGCACAGCTTACCGGGTACACGTGCAGAAAATACGCAGTCATTGAATAGATGAACCGGTCCACAATGGACCAATGGATCAGCCTCATTAAGATTATCAGACACAGCTGAAGCACAGAAAATCAAATCATAAATGATTTTATATTACGTGTCAGATTTGGAAAAACAAATCTTGTTTTTTCAGAAGTTTGAATTGCTAATTTTAAAATTTTGAGCTTACAGTTGATCCTAAAATCAAACTGAATTTCTGTAGCAGCAAAAGAGAGGTCATCGAGTCGGGGTTCAGTAAAAGTTTCAAAAACAAAATTCGATTTGTTCAGATGATGTATAAATTGAGAGACGTGCACATCACTCTCACCCCCACACTTGTTTTGAGAAATATTGTTCAGTTTTGCTTTGGTATTTGAAATTTTGTTCACTAAAGGTTCGTTCATAAACCTAAAATCAAAACCAAACAAATGAATTTTCAGTAAATTTCGAAATCGTATTTTCTCAAAAACAGTGTTATTCCGGAAAGAGTTCATATACTGCAGAAATTTATCATTGAAAAACAAGTGATCATAGTGAGGTTCAGTTGAAACGATCAGGTCGCAAGGAGTTTCAACAATTTCAGAAAAATCGTCATCATGTTTGAGATCACATTCAATAGTCCCATTGTTTTCAACCTCAAGAATTTCAAAGTTTTCAAATGTTTCATTTTCAATGTCAGACCCAACAACATCATCGTCAATCAGTTTAAGAAGTTTTCGCTCATCAAAATCGTCCTCACATAAAAAGTTGTTAACAACTTTATCATTTTTGTCATATTGATAATCTAAAGTTGCTAAATTTTCAAAATTTTCATAATTTGAGAGAGGAAGATCGAATAGAAGATTGACGTCTTTGTTTTCAAAAGAATTTAAATTCAAATCAATCACAAAGCTTTCAACAACTTCATTGAGATTTTCATCGATTTCAAAAGTTGTCAGTTGAAAATCATTAATTGTGGGCAAAGGTGGATTATCGTTCGATTTGTCACACATTTGGATTTAATTTTGTTTCTTATGAAACTTCAAGTAGTCGTCAATTTCATTTGTTTGCTCAACAAAATCAAATTTATAGTTATTTACACGGGAATTTTCAAGTTGAAATTGTTGAGAACAAAAGTTTTCACTAGCACGCACCATAATTGAAATTATTCCCATTGCCAAAATCATTTGAAAAATGATTTACATTTCCATTTTGAATTTGAAATTCATTTTGGAATTCAAAATTGAATTGACAAGTGTTATAATCAGAATCATTTGAATTTGGATGTGAAATCGAATTTTGATTATTTTGAAAGCTTTCACTTGAATTGTTGCACATGTATAACTTACACAATTCATTTATTTCTTTATTTTGTTGTATGCTCATTTCAAGTAAAGATTCAACATGTGTTTCAAGAGTTGGGGGCTGATCATCATTTTGAAAATTTGGTGGTGTACAAACGAGATTATTTTGAAAATTTTGAAAAGTCATTGGCATAAAATCCAAATTGTTTGTACAAAAGTTGTTATTAAAATATCCATATGAATTTGGTGTAAAATTATATGGATTATATTGATTTTCACAACTATCGTAAAATCCGTAGGAATAAGGGAATTGAGACATTTTCAAGAAAGCTCTTAAAAAATATGTTAAAATTAACAACTTTGGATTATATGAATACAAGTCTAGGCCAGGTTCGGACAGGGATTATCAGTGTGCCACGAATCACCGTAGAAACACGACTGAAGGTTTAAGAACCTGTTTGAGTTCGAGACTCTACCGTTCCTTAGACACCTCAGAGAGTATCAATCCTAATTGTCAATTTAACGAATATTTTGTCCTATGAGCTTTTGGGGAATCCTCGGTTTGATTTCAAAAACAAACTTTTCAATTAATCCCACGTTCGTTTTAAAATTTTAAACCACACATCAACAGGCAAAATATTCAGTCACAGAATGAACAGTCTCAGAACCGTCACAGAACAGGAAATTGCAGAAATATTTTTTTTTTTTTTTACAAACAAGTCGATGCCCTGTAGAAGAGTTTTAAAAGCAATGTCTATATTTTTTATTTGCAGCAACAGTCCCTGTAGAGTTAGAAAATACTCACCTTGATCGGCAGTCCGTCCAGTGCAATTGAGTCGCGCAAGCGCGTTCACACCCCACTTGGTGTGCAACCGCTCCAACCCTGAATCGTCCGCTGCTTTCTGTTGTTGTTGCCTCCTATTATTTGCTTGACTGCTCTGCGGCACGGGTTCGGGCTGTACCTGTTTTTCTTTTTTCTTTTCACTGTACCTGTTTTTTTTTTTGGGAGATTTTACTCTTTTTTTTGTTTTTTTGGTAGAAAAAGAAGTAAAATAAAATAAAACAAGCGAAAAGAAAGCTAAACTGATTCAGAATTAAAGAAAAGAAAACAAAAACCGACTAGTCTAAACTAAAATAAAAGAAACACTAAACAAGGACAAAAACAGAACATGCAAAGATTAAAAAAATCAACAAAAAAAAAAAATTGGCTCAAGTCAAAAGGCACAAATTCAAGCCACACTTAAAACAATTGCCACGAATCACAAGGCCAACCATAGTCGACCCCTACAGAATACAAGAACTCATGCTTCTTTCTTTGGTTTGGCAGCTTTTTCTTTTTTTTTTCTTTTTTTTATATAAAACAACACAATTAAACACCTAGAAAAATCAAAACAGCTGAGTCACCAAAACGATAATCACGCCCAACTTTTTAAGGCCTCACACACCCCTTCTTCTTCGTTTCTCAGCAATAACCCATAAAAAAAAAAAAAGAATAACGCACCCATCTTTTACAAATTCCAGTCTATACGATTTCGAATTGGGTCTAGGGTTAGAGAAAGGGTTTTTGGTGGCATTCGAGTCGGTTTTTATATCGCGGTTGGTCCTTTGCGTGTTCGAAATCGGTATTCGAGGGTGGGTTATTGTTCAAAGTCCAAGGTGAAGGGTTGACCGATTTGGCAGTGATGTTCACAAAGGAGTACGGTGATCAGTTTTTTGGTAAGGTAAGGGGGATTTGCGGTTTGATTTGGGGGTTTCGGATTGTGGTGTGATGTTCGAAGCTTGGTGTTTGTCAGTAGGAGTTTATGTGAAGCCGGAGGTTTGATTCAGGCAGTGGAGGTTGAGGATGGTGTCTGGTTACTATTCGATGAGAGGCTGGGTTGGTTTGCATAGTGAACAGATGGATCTTGAAGTCTATTTTGGGTATTGCATTGGATGAGGCTTCGAGTTGAGGTGGGTGATGGATTTTGTGGTTCGGTTTTGAAGGTTATGGCGAGGTGTTTGTTTACGGCAGAGAGCACAGAACTGGTTTGGTGTTTAATACACGTGCTGCTGTGAAGATGGACAAAAGTTCTGAAATAGTTTCAGGCGGTGACTCCTTGGTGCTCGGATTGGGAACTGCTGTTGTTTGGTTTGGGAATTTATGGAGTTTGGATGAACGTGATGGCTTGTGAACGTGCTGTTTTGGCTCAACGTGTGGTAAAGTACGAGATGGAAGGGGTTTAAGGATGGAGTATTGGTTTTGCGATTTGGTTTGTTTGAATTGGGGATTGTTGACTGCAGACAGAGGAAATTTGGTGTATGAATTGGAGGATGGTTGTGATGTGGTGATGATGGAAGGCCTGAGGTGATTTTGGTGGTTGGATAGTACGGTGTATGTGGTGGTAAACGTTGATGAACGGTGTGCTGAAAGCAATGGGGGCGTGGTGAGGCTTTGCGATTGGCTGAGTAAACTTGTGGCGTGGTTTGTGATGACGGGTTTTGAAGAAGAGGTGGACGTGGACAGGGAAAATGGTGAAACAGAGAAGGGAATCTAAATGTAAAAAGGAAAAGATATATGTGAAAGAGGGAAAGAAATTGTAAACTAAAGGCAAGAAAGTGAAACAAAAATTGGCATTTCTTATTTGGTAGATTAAGGTATCACAAATCAAATACCAAATCGACTCATAAGATTTTTTTTCTATCTATGCTAGAAAACAAAAAAGGAACAGAATAAAATAAAATATATATTTTTTTGTGTTTTTTAAAAAAAAAACAAAAACAAAAATATAAAATAAGAAAACTATAACTCGAAGGATTTAAAAATAAAAATTATTTTGGTCCCCGGCAACGGCGCCAAAATTTGTTTGCGAACAAATTATACAATTGTAAACAACTGTAAAATTCGTTCGTCTTTCCTAAACAACAAGGATCATTGTAGAGGGTGTCGAACTCTGGGACCAAATTATTTTATTAATAAATCCAATCAAGTTATCCCTAACTTTTGATTGGTTGAAAACAAAGAAAATAGTAGAAATTAAATAAAAGAGAGTTTTAACAATAAGTGAAAGCAATTATGGGATAATGACATAGATCAGATTCATAATCATCAATAGCCAAAAGATTAACCAAATCTAATACATGTTTCTATCACAAACATAAATCAACGATAATAGGTTTTTAGAAACAAATATGTAAATAACGACAAGCATAGCCTATGCAGGAGCTCAGCTCTACAACCATAGACTATCAGGACAGATTCACTAATTAATTTCTAAAACCCTAAAATTAGATCTAAATCTGATAATTGTTAGACCAAACACGAATATACCCTGTGAAGGAGCATAGCTCTTAAACGACACAGGATATTAAGGTTCAGATCTAACCCTTGGTTCAGATCTAGATCTATATACATGAATTCCTCATCCTTTGGCTATGTGATTAATATCGAATCATATCTATTAACGTCATCACCCCCTAATCAACGGGGATTAGCTAGACATAGCTAAAGAAGAAGAAAAACAGAAATTAAATAACATGAACATAAATAAAACTAAAACTAAATAGAACAGAGGAAGAATGATTTTATTCCAAGAAGAAAATTACAGAATAAAACCCAATGTATTTTACAATGAATGAGATAAAGTGTATTTATAGCTGATATGACAAAGGCTACTTGGCAAATTCCCCAATGTGGGACTTAAAGAATTAGCCCAAATAACACATAAGCTAGTGTGAATGGGGTTGTAGAGTAAGAGGCCTTGTAAGTGAGCCAGTGTGAACGCGTGCAGTGCATGAATGAGAAGCCTTGCAAAGGAGCTAATGTGAACGCTACATGAGTGAAATGGTCTGCAATTGAGCCAATGTGAACACAATATGAGTCTTTAGTGAGCCAAATCTACCCAACTAAACTCTATTTGCAACCGTTCTTCAAGCTTAAGAAATTTTAAATTCACTCTTTTTCAGCAAATTCTTCATGCTTTATTCATCAAATGCTCTAAACCATGATTCTTGTCAACAATCTGAAAACACAGCTATAAATACACAATATCAATTATTTAAAAGATAAAATAAGATAAATATGCGGATAAAATATACACATTTACGTGTATATCAGAGTTTTATGACGATTGTAAAGTTTTGTTTTCCAATTTTATGAATATTTTTAAATTTAGTTTGAATTACATAATGACAAATACATATCAATTAAGCTATATATTAAATATTATTTTTAAATTTTATAAATTATAATATTTTATTATGTACTAAATTCAAAAAAATTACTTTTGAATATTATGGCAATTATAAAATTTTATATTTAAAATTTATGAATATTTTAATTTTATTACGGGTCACATAATAAATAATATATATCAATTAAAATTCTATATTAAATTATAAATACTAATTATTACTACTGTATAATGACTAATAGTCAATTCTTTAGAAGTAACTATTTAAAATTAATTATTAAAAGATAATCATTAAAAATTGATACTTATTTATTGATGGTTAATTATAAGTAGTGGTTTATGACTTCTTAATTAAAATCCGCTATTTATTCATAATAGTATGTTTTTAATAGTTTGATTATTTGTACATGCATTACCTTCGTTTAAAATAATTTGTATATGCTTCATTTCCAAAGGAACATACACAAATAATACTATTTTCTTTGATGCATTTGCTTCGGTTGCAAAGAAACAGAAGCAAATAACAGTAGTTGCTTCGGTTTCTAAGAAACAAAAGCAAATGACAGTAGTTGCTTCGATGCACTTGCTTCGGTTGTATGGACAACGGAAGCAAATAATACTATTTTCTTCGGTTGCAAGCATAACAGAAGCAAATACACTATTTGCTTCTATGCATTTGCTTCAGTTGCAAGGAAAACAGAAGCAAATAACACTATTTGCTTCTGTTATAAGGACAATCGAAGCAAATGAAGCGAAGCAAATGACCTGTTTTGTAGTAGTGCACATCGATGAGACGTTTGAATCGATTGTGGGGAGAGCTTTGAGATTAGAGAGTCTATACCCTAAGTCGAAGACTGAGGTTGCAACTGCAGAAGAGCCAAAGCCGCAAGCAAGCGGTGGAGGCAAGAATGGTTCTCAGAATAAGAGAAAGCAGAATCAGACCAAGGATGGCTAGAAGAAAAAGAATAAGAAAGATGTTGAATGCTTTAGCTGTGGCAAGAAGGGCCATTATGCTAAAGAATGTCGAGCAAAGCCAGTGGACAAGAAGTGTTTCAACTGTGGCCAAGTGGGACATCACAAGGATAAGTGTCCGCAACCCCTTAAAGAAAAGAAGATTGTGAAAGCATATGCTATCAATGTCGTTCCTTCTTCATCGAATGCCCCAACTGCGGCGGAGAAAGGAAAGAATGTCGTCATTCAAGGTATGCTTTCTGTTTACGATATTTCTGTTCGAGTATTGTTTGATACCGGAGCTTCCCGTTCCTTCATATCTAGTGACCTGTTAGGTAGGTTGGGATTGGAACCCGAGATAGTCGATAGACCTTAAACGGTGACGAACACGATTGGTGGTTCAACTAGCCTTAGCATGATTTGTCGTAATGTGGCCTTAGCGAGTCACAGATGCATGTTTGTTTGTGATTGCTTTGTTTTGGGCTTTACTGGGTTTGGCATTATTTTGGGAGTCGATTAGCTCCAAAGGTACGGGGTGGTGGTAGACTGTAAGGGCTTTTTGGTGATAGTTAGAGTGGATGATGGGCGGAGGGTAGTGTTTGGTGGTCTACCTAGTGATGGGGGTAATGGCTTGTTTTCTAAATTCCCTCGACATCTTACATGATGAGTTGTCATATGTGCCCGTGGTTGGCCAGTATCTGGACGTCTTCTAGGAAGTGATCGGACTTCCACCACACCGAGAGATGATTGAGTTCCGTATTGATTTAGTGAAAGATGTCGGACCTATAGTGATGCCACTTCATCGTATGGCACCAAGGGAGCAGCGAGAGCTCGAGGTGCAAGTAAACAATGTGTTGAAGAAGGAATTTATCAGAAGAAGTGTTTCTGAGTAGGGAGCACTAGTTGTGTTTGCTACCAAGGCAGATGGTTCCCTTCGATTGTGTGTGGACTACCGCGAGTTGAATAAGGTAACGAGGAAGAATAAGTATCCTCTTCCGCGGATAGATGATTTGTTTGATCAGTTGAGTGGCACGAGAGTGTTCTCCCAGTTGCATCTCGCGACAAATTTTCATCAGCTTAGAGTGGATGCTAAGAGTATAACTAAAGCAGCATTTCGGATGCTGTCTGGATTTTATGAGTGGTTGGTCATGCCATTCGGGTTGACCAATGCACCAAAATATTTTGTGAATATTATGAATAGGGTATTCAGAGATCAGTTGAATAAGTTTATTCTTGTGTTCGTAGATGATATCTTGGTTTATTCGAGGACAGAGGAGGAAAGCAAGGAACATTTGAGGATAGTGATGGAGGTATTGAGAAAACACCAATTGAAAGCAAAGTTTTCTAAGTGTCACTTCTAGAGGAGGGAGGTGAGATTCTTGGGCCATATTGTTTCAGCGATTGGTATTGCCGTGGACCCTGCAAAGGTGTCTACGGTAGAGGATTGGTCTACGCCCAAGAATGCAATCCGACGTAAGAAGTTTCTTGGGATTGGCTGGATATTATCGTAAGTTTATCCAAGACTTCTCCAAGATAGAAGCACCGTTGACTCAGTTGACCAAGAAGAATCAAGCTTTTGTTTAGGACGAAAAGTGCGAGAATGCATTCAACAGTCTAAAGGAAAAGTTGACATGTGCACCAGTGTTAGTCATTCCTAAGGGGAATGAAGAGATGACGGTATACACAGATGCATGTGGTACCGGACTAGGTGTTATATTGATGCAAGGAGGTAGGGTTGTAGCTTATGCTAGTCGGAAACTAAAACCGCATGAGAAAAGATATCCTACCCATGATTTGGAATTGGCAGCGATCGTGTTTGCATTGAAGATGTGGAGACATTATCTCTTGGGAGAAAGATTCGAGTTGTTTACCGATCATAAATCGTTAAAGTATCTTTTCTCTCAGAAGGATCTAAACCTCCGACAGCAAAGATAGTTAGAATTCTTGGCTTCCTATGATTTCGATATTGCATATACACCAGGAAAGGGCAATGCGGTAGCTGATGCCTTGAGTAGGAGATATGCCAGTTTAGGGGCTATGTTTCTAGAATGGAAGCAACTGGAGTACATCGCTGGGTATGATTTCAGACCAAAGTGCGAGTTGGATCCAGAAATGTTAGCAAGTTTGACGATTAGACCCACTTTGATTGAGCAGATTGGTTCCAGTCAGAGGGACGATCCTAACCTGTTGGAAATCATCTCAAAGTTAGAGATGGGAATTGACGAAGAGATGAACAAGTATGGGCTTGATCGATATGGATGGCTTAGAAAGAATGGAAGACTAGTTGTGCCCAATGTCAAGGGATTGAGAGATGAAGTGCTTAGAGAATGTCATCACTCAAAACTGACTATACATCCCGATGGTAACAAAATGTATCGAGACATGAAGCAGACCTACTACTGGGAAGGGATGAAAAGAGACGCTGGGAAGTTTATATCCAAATGCATGAACTGCCAGCTAGTTAAAGCTGAGCAAAAGAAGCTTAGTGGTTTGTAACAGCCATTGGAAATTCCCGAATGGAAATGGGAACAAGTCTCAATGGATTCCATTGATGGGTTACCAAGGACTAGATTGGGCCATGATAGCATTTGGGTGATTGTGGACCGATTAGCCAAAAGTGCAAGTTTTATACCTGTCAAGTCGAACAGAACGGCAACTAAGTTAGCGGAACTGTATATAAAGCGGGTAGTGAGATTTTATGGAATACTCAAAGACATTTTGAGCGACCAAGATCCGTTGTTTACTAGGGGATTTTGGAGGAGCTTACAAGAGGCGTTAGAATCAGAATTACATCTCAGTACCACGTATCATCCGCAAACCGACGGCCAGACAGAGAGGGTGAATTGTATATTTGAAGACCTCTTAAGAGCTTATATATTGGATTTTGGTGGATCATGGGATGACCATTTACATCTAGTGGAGTTCGCATATAATAATAGTTATCAATCAAGTATTAGTATGGCTCCATATGAAGCTTTGTACAGAAGACCGTGCAACTCACCGTCATGTTGGTTAGAAATTGGCGAGAAGTTTGTGCTTGGACCATATGTGATAAGAGAAACCTCAGACAAGATTAAGATCATCCGGCAACGAATTAAGGCTGCCCAAGATAGGCAGAAGAGTTATGCTGATAAGAGGAGAAGGGATTCAAAATTCTCCATTGGTGACTTGGTTTTTGTCAAGATGTCTCCATTAAAGAGCGTGATACGATTTGGTAGGAGAGGCAAGTTAACACCAAGATTTGTTGGTCCATTCCCAGTTCTCGAGCATGTTGGGAATTTGGCATATAAAGTTGAATTACCAGAGAAGATGGCAGGAGTTCATAACATATTTCATGTTTCCCAATTAAGGAAATTCGTGCACGACCCAAGTGTGACTGTTTCACCGGATCAGTTGGACGATATCGAGGTTGAACCCGAGGCAGTTGGGAACCGCATGCCTATGCGTATTATTGGGAACGATACAAAGCAGCTTTGAAGGAAGGCAGTGAAACTAGTCAAAGTTCAGTGGGGTGATGATGAGGAAGACTGTACTTGGGAAATAGAGGAGAACATAAGGAGGAAGTTTCCAGAACTCTTTGCCTGGTAAGGTTTTTGTATCGGTATAGTACTCCCTTGTTAGTAAACCGCATGCTAGGATAGGCTTGTTGTTTTGTATGCTTTATTGTTTTGTTAATGATTGGTAGGCATGCGACATCCTTTGTATGCTTTGGGTTAAGGAATTTCGGGGGAGAATGTAACGACCCGCATTTTACGCATCGGAGGATCGTAGAATATTTATTTCTTTCTCGTAAGGAGTCGTATAGTCGCGTGACACTGGTAGACAACTACTGGGGTCATTTCCCATATTCACGATTTTTGCCGATTTTTGAATGACCATTTTGCCCCTAGCCGATCTTTTTTTGGCCATAACTTTTGATTGAAAAGAAATTTTGACCTGAAACCACTTCCATTAGATTCGGATGATGGTTTACCTTTCCGTAGAGTGGTCATATGTGAAAATCGGACTTATCGTTTGGGAGATATGGACGAAATAAGGTTTAGAAGGTGAAAAACAACTTAACCGGGCCTAATTAGGGTGATTCGCGAGAGGGCCCATAACCCATTTCGGGATTAGGTTTATGGGGAGGCTGAGAACAGTAGGAAAACAAATTTTATTTTATTTTTCAGCCGCCTAAAACATTTCTCTAACCCTAGTCATGGCCTCCACCTTCTAATTTCATCCCAAATCACTCTCTAATCAAGGATTAAGTTTAGCAACATCAATCAAGGAGAAATAGCACCATTTCAGAGTTATAGCTACTATTAGACATTGGTATTTGCCAAGTCAAAGGAGTTTCAGTTCTGAAAGTTTCATTTGTGGCTAAGATGAGTGATTAGCCTTGTTTTTACACTAACTATGGTTAATTAAGAGTAACTAGTGTTAATTAGCGAATTTAAACATAATTAAATTATGGAAACATGTTTAGAAATTCTTAAACACTGTTTTAGACCTCTGTTGGAAGTTTGGATTAATTTGGTTAAGTTTTGCTAAACCTATCGTTAGATTTGCTTAAACATGCTTAACGGGAAAATATGGGTTTTGGGTATATTTGATCTGTATTAACTTATCATATTATTGTTTTGGTGTTTGTGGTTGATTATACATGTTGCTATGAGTGTATGATATGCTTTATGATTGATTAGAAAAGTTAGAATGGTCAAAAACGCCGTCGTATGGCGTAAAACAGTCGCTAGAAAAGTTGCAGGAAATAGTGCAGGGATCGGATCAGATCGCCCTCCCCCACTCGCGAAGCATGTGTCACGAATCGGCGATGGAAGCTCGATCTGGACCGCTGGTACCTGAAGCGATGAAGGCTCGACCCACGAGCCAATGGAGAAGCCGACCCGATCTGGTGACGATGGCACGATCCGAACCAGTGTGGCACCAAAAACCAGCTTGAAGCATCACGATCCGACCCGGTGGGAGACTACTTGATGGACCACGATCCGACCAGGGACACCACGAGCCTCCGCCGCCAGAGCTCCACGAACCGCCACGGATGGTCGCGACTGATCCGAATCAAGGTGCATGGACTGGAGTCGTGAACCACGAACTGAATTGGAAGTATAACCTAAAGTAAAGAGAAGTGAAGAAGAAGAAGACCGATCCAGAGAGGAAGAGACCAAAACCCGAGATGCAAAGGTAGTCAAAATGGGAAGTTTGTACTCAGGATCCAGTTGGGAACCAACGACTTCATGGTTTGACTTTGCTGCAGGACGTGTGCTAAGGAGTTATCGACGTCCATAACTTTGATTCACCACCGAAAGACGAATGTCAGGTTACGGATCAGTGCAGTGGGGTAGTTATTACTTCATGGGGCAGAGCGATCGTAGCATGGATATGAGCCAGTGCAGTGGAGATATCATGACTCCATGGGGCAGAGTGGACATAGCAAAGTATTAGTGGTTACAGATCAATGCAGTGGAGCCGTCACGACTCCATGGGGTAGACTGGTCGTAACAAAGTATTGGGTGATCAAAGCGGTGGATATCGTATGCTTTACACACTGAGTGAGAGATGTGAGGATGGTTGCTATGCTTGATTGTTTGCCATCACTATGGCATGCACATCCCCACTCCCGTATCCTTTACACCATATGTTAGTGGCACCTTAGAGTATTGTACGGTATGTTGTGCTAACTCTCTGGTTGCAGGTCCAGGTTCAGGTATGGTTTAGTATACCTGCTATTGTTCTGTTTTGTTGCTTATCGCTCATACCAGACTTTTGTATGACCCAGAGTTTTATGTCTCTTCTTATTACTCTGGGTGCTCCTAAACGAGCAGATTGGAGACAGGTTAGCTGGTTATGCACGAGTAGCTGATCCGGAGACGAGCAAGAGGCCCCTACGTATTATCTACATATATTCTCCCTGTGTTGTTGGTGGTCACTGCTTTGGGCATTAGTAGTGTACCTTTCCTTTCTTGTGCTTTAGAGACAATATTTTGAAGTTGTAATGATGGTTATGGATCATAAGCTGTATTTTGGATTTTCGCTGCTACGATGATTATGGTTTAGTTTTCAGCTTATGCACTGTCTCGCCCGTTTTATGTCAAGTATGTTATTATAATATTTTATTCCATACGTTGTGAGACATTCTACAGGTTCCTTGTTGGTTCAAGTTCCTTTCTTTTCCTTTCTTTAGCGACCGTCCTGTGCTAGTCGGGCATTGGCACAACGCATTTTCATTAGAAACGTCGGCTGGTGCGGGGGAGGGGGGGCGTCACAGAATGGGATAACAATATGAGTGATTACCTTTTTTTAAGGCTCGATAATCCCGATATGGCTTATAAACCTTGATTTGAGTTAAGTTTGTGAAAAAAAATTATATAATCTTTTGAAATGATTTCCAAGGAAAGATTTAAACAAGACGTTTAAAAAATGTAAGTCTTTGATAAGATTTATGGGAGTAATTCCCAATGTAAAGAGTGATTTGGGTGAGATGAATATTGAAATGGAATTAGACTTATGATGTATTTATATATTACTTGATTTTAAATAGGCAGTAGTTATTTCGAAAAGACCGGATTTTAACCCATTCTGAATAATAATACGACACATATTGAAGATGCTTGAAGACTGTGGTTGAAAACCGGAGATCTTCACATTGTTTGGATTATTGGTGATGTCTCGATTGGGGTGTATAACCCAAGATGAGTTTATAAGCATAGGTAGTCCAAACGTACTTGGAGATTAACCGGATATGCAAGGGCCTCTACCCTTTATTGGACGAAGAATAAGGTGCCTTCGATTTCGTTCAGACCCAGAACGGACTTGTAAATGGATGTGTGTCTAACATTGTAATTTACAACATAACCAATTGGTTTCTATTGATGTTATATCAGTTGGTGGTGGAGAATTTATTCTCTTAGCTTAACACCCTCCACTGAGACTTATGAACTCAGAGGGTTATATATTAATAGATATCGATTATACGTTGTGAATTGACAATGTGGCATGCTGAGTGCTGCTGGCAGATAGATCAAAGCTTCTTGTTGAAAAGCAGAGCTTTGTGGATGATGATCAAAGCATGGATTATTGAAGTTTAGCTTTGTTTAACGAGACTTTAGCAAGCCTCACACCCGGTATAACGGTGAATTGATGGTTAGGCCAGTATAACTTACAAGTTGAGAATGAACAACCTGCGACTTGAGATTGAACAACTTTTACGGTTGTAATGGATTCGATCGACTGACATGATTTAGGTTGTGGTCGCTTCACCTAAAGGGATAGTATAGCGGTGTTCTGAGCCTAGACAAAAGCTGCAAGGCATAGTACTTGATTCCTGGATGTATCGTGGATGTGTATTACTGTGCTTTCCAATGCCTGGCCTTAACCATAGAGATACAAACTTCCGTGATAGATCTTTCGAATCAGGACCCATCATGATAAAATCTAACTTCCAATACGAGCTTTGTGTTTTCATTTGTAAACTTATATGGCGATATAATGGGATGGGGCATTATGCCGTCTAAGATTGATACATTTATTTGTGAAAATGATTTCCACACTATGCACTAGTAATAATAAAAGAGAAATTCCACGTATCAAACATTTTTGGCTATTATAAGGTAAAACTCTTTCCTCCGGTTTGCGTTGCACTGTGTGATGGGACTTGAGTCTTATAATAGATTCATTTTTCAAAAAAGCATTGCGATTTTTATGATTGGTATTCATGTGGAGAAAACCCGTTCCATTTTGTACGGCGTGGTGCCGTGATTTACTTTACTTTAGAATAAAGTATAATAACTATTTTTGATTCTCACACTGGTCTCTTGACTGACCTGGAGTTTATTCTTTTTCCCTAAACTCTGGGTGCCCATAATTTTCCATACGGGAAACTTGTAGTTTAGGTTTTGCAGATATTTTATTAAGCAGGATTCTGGATTGAAGCTAGAGATGTATCCATAGCATTTGATAGTCTTCCGCTGATGTAATTATGTTTCCGATGTGCATTGTTTTAATTGATGTACTCTGATTATCTTGTACTCTTATCTAACATTGATATGATGTTAATGAAAAAGTTGTTTTGTTCAGTTCTTATTAGTCATAATCCCAAGCGATACGTCTTGTTGATCGATTTAAGTCGGTTTAACGATCTATTTGAATCAGCTAAAAAGATGGGTTGTCACATTTGGTTTCAGAGCTTTGGATTATTCAAAGCTTTGGGGTACGACTCGTTTGAACGGGAGGAAAGAACTAATCAGAGATAGGATTAGTAACATCCTTTAAGAGTAACTCATTAGAGATAGGGTTAATAACGCCCTAGAATGAGTTTGAAGAGTATTACATATAGAAAGTAGACAAATTTGTATATGTATATATATATATATATATATATATATATAAAGGAAAATGAATTGGATTTTGAAATACAATACCTTATAATAAGAGTTTGAGTGATTATTTGACGTTGAAGTTAGACTATCAAGTATAAGGAGATTTTTAATATGCACCTTGCAAACATATATCCAAAGTCTTGAATATACTAGATAGATATAGAATCACATTCTAGTCTCTTGAGGATGATTCTATTGATGACTGGTCAGCATCATCAGTGTTTATTTTCAACTTTCGAAAGTGGGATGACTATATAATTCCAATTGAAACGTCAAGATATGCTTGAACACATTTAAATAAGTGTTTGAAAATTATATAAGCCTTAAATTTGACTAACACAAGTTAAATAGATTAAAAAGATAAACGTAAATCAAGTGAATCAAATGAATTGAGATTTAACTTAAGTAAAGTTAAATAAGATTGGATGTAACAACCCAGAAAATCAGAACCAATTTAAAATTTTTATTTTGGCAATTTTAACGAATTTTGAATATTTAAAATGATTTATTTTAAATAATAACGATGAAAAATTTAATTTCGACGAAGTTAGAACGAATAAATTTATTTTAATTATAAAAGGAATTGGAAATGGCGCGGTAGTTTGAAAATTCGATTTCAAATTTCAAATGAATGTACAGGATTCAAAATAAACCGGATTTTAGCGAAACCAGAAATATTTGAATCTGTATGAAAATATCTGTCCAACGAATTTGAAAAATTGAAATTTCATAGCGGGAATAAAAAGTTATGTCCAGTTGAAAATTCAGAATAATCGCAATGGAAATATAGCCCTTAAAAATAGAGATTTTGCAAATGACCTCCGTTTTCGATGAGACCAATTTATTGGATCCGGAATGTCAAATTATTGCTAGATTCCAATTTTCATAATTTTTGAGATCAATATGTGAGCATGGTAGATTTAAACGTGTTTGTTCATTTCAGTTTGAATTTAATCGACTAGAAAATGACCGTTTTTCAAACGGCCTCCAAATTCAACGAAATTAGTTTAGTTAGGACCGTCTCATCAAAAAAAAGCCAGATTTATTTTTCTGGAATTTTTGGAGTCCGTATGTGGCCACGATAAATTAAAATGTGCGCTTGAATTTAAAATATAATGATTTATATTTTAAATTTACGGAAAATGATCGTAACTGTCAAATTGGGTTGTGAAACATATCTCATTGTGTCCGAAATGGGGGTATTTAGCTGGGGGCGACACTTGTTGGGTTTGATTTTGAGTTCGTATCGATTAACAAGTATTTTCGGAATTTAAAGAATTAAATAATTAAAAATATATATAAGTGGCCAATCAAAATTCACCAGAACCCTAGCCTTAATTCTGAAATAAAAACGGTGCCGCCCTTCTCTTCTTATCAACGCGATAAATCGCACCAGAGGAAAACCCAACCGATCTCTTGATCCATGCAATGGATCAACGGAATTTCTGAAGTAATTTTGAAGAGGAAGGAGTGTTCTTCAAATCCAACGGTTGAGATCACCTGGAGTTCCGTGAATCGATCAGGGTTTGGGCGTAAAGAGTCATCGTTCGCCACAATTTTCCTCCGCCACTGGGATTGCAAGTTCGACGCGGTGGGTCTTACTGAGTGCGCCTCTCTTTGCTTCTCGAGGTGGTGAAATCCGATCATCGCCAGGAGCTTCGTAGTGCGTGCGAGAATCAACCCTAAAAAGAAGCAATCGGGTTCGATGGGTGCAGGGGTTAACGAGGAGGAAGAGGGTGAATTTGTAATTAATTAATCAATTAATTATTAGTTATATAAAGAATGTAATTAGTGTATTAACTGCGATAAGTTGCTCAAATCAAAACAGAATTGGTCGAGGTCAGTTGCGTTGGAACTGTTGTGAAGAGCTCTACAACATAGAACCAACTTGGACAGAAACGGAGTTCGTTACAGATCTGGGTTAAATTAAAGGCGCGGTTTATTTTAATGTAAACAATCGTTTCACAACAATTTTAGAAACCAATCAATGTGAGAACTCCTCACTAAAATTATTGCTGTACAGTTATTTTTTTATAACTGCAAATATGAACTACTCCCCATCGTCCACAGACCATGGACAACTTGTTTGATTAGATTGTGTTCTGAATTTTTTTATGATGTGAAATGGACTATATAGAATATTCACGTGTTGAAATAAAATATTTTAAAAATATAATTTTTAATGTGCATATGAATAAAATAAATATTCATCTACAAATCAGACGATTTGTTTATGAATGCCCATTTGACTGATATTAATTGGGACGATATATTTTGCACATCGCCCAACTGCACAAATAATATTCAGTATTTATTGGTTGAAACCCCACACGGGTATTGGGATGATATTTGACGTACACTAATCCCAATTGTTTAGTTGCATGTCAATCGATAGGTTGACAGACTGTTGAAAGCATTAATTATTTCTAATTAATGCTTATACAGTGTATAATGTAATCTGGATGATGAATTGTTGTTTTCATTGTTGTTATATACATGTGTAGAATGAAATCCATATAAATAACATTATATGGTAATTGACTGTGTCTGATTCCAATTCAGAAAGAATGAATATTTTAAAATAACAAATATTTTAAAATAATGAATATTTTAAAATAATATTCAGTAAAAGATAAAAATCTGATTTTGATGTCCGATTTAGGATGGACAAGAAAATATTTAAATATATAAAGCCGTGTTGATTAAATTAACGCCATTTTGATGTGAACGATATTTATATCGATTTTATTCCTTTTTATAATGAATATCGAAAAGGAAGTGATTTCAAAATCTAATGTTTTGAAAATATTATCATTTATATATTAATGATATGGAATATTTAATTTGGATTTGAAATTGAATACGAAGTTGAAATCATTTCGAAAACGAATTTAAAACGATTTATAAAAGTACGTTTTAAATGGAAATCGATGAAATATATATAATATATATACTATATATATTTAATGGACTGAATAGAACGCGCCGCGCTGCGGCAGTTCGCGCCGCGGTAATTCGCGAATTTCGACCATTGACTTCGAATTGACGTTACAGGAGATCCGACCGTCGGATTCTCCTAAACCGAAATCGTTGGGTTCGTATCGAAAAGGGCTTTCCAACGAATATTAGAGATTTGAAATCTAACAGTTGGATTTGGAATTATGTCCAAATAAAATTTGGAAAAGGTCACCGTAAGTGCAGTTCGATGACCGTTTATGGAAATCGACTGTACGGGCCTTGATAAAATTATTAAAAATATTAATAATTTGTGTAAAATCATAAGAAATGATTTAGAAAGAATTGGGATGAAAAATTCCACATTTGAAAGGATAAAAATATATTTTTATCAAAATGAACTAGTTATGAACTAGAGTTATAATCCAATATTTTAAAATAAATAAATTGGATTTGAAAAGGTTTTAAAAAGAACCAGAATTTCCAATATATGAATTGGAATGGATTTGAATCAAAATTATCTTCGGAATATTTCGATATTGGATTTCGTGATTATGCGGACATTGCGGAGGAATTTGGATGATATATATATCGTTATTCCAATATTATATTTGTTGATTTCAGAATTTGATATTGAATATAAGCCGATATATTTTCTATTCAGAGCCTTGTATTTAATATCAAATGGGATTTTGGGTTTGTCATGAATGGTGTCTTCACTAACACTGTTCTTAAACCCAGTGGAGAAAAAATTAAATCTTTTTATTAAGATTTAATGAAGTTTACCGATTAATTAACATCAAACTGGAATTAAATTGAAATTGATTTTTGGGTTTATCATGAACGGTGTTTTAAATAACGCTTGTTCTTTAACCCGATTAACAATGGAATGAGATTTTGGGTTTATCGTGAATGGTATCTTTAATAATACTGTTCTTAAACCCAATGGAATTAAGAAAATTAGAAACTAACTGGTGATTAGCTAAGTTGAATGGTTTCCTGGGTATTGATTTGATGTTGGTTTCGGCCTTCGGGATTAATACTTAGGGAATTGTTCTCTTACTAATTTACGGTTAGAGACTGATGGGATGGGGTCTTCAGTAACACTGTTCTTAAATCCAGTGTGAAAAGAATAAATCTTTTAATTAAGATTATTAGAATTTCCAGTTATATTTAGTAATTGGAATAAAATGGAATGTGATTTTGGGTTTATCGTGAACCGTGTTTTAAATGACATTGGTTCTTTAACCAAGTTAAAGATAAGATATATTTCTTAGCTTTGAGTAATCATTAGTATTGATTTTTGGGAAGATTAAAACTAAATGGAGTTTTAATGAATCTTTGATTAGATTGAAAAGTGAATGTGATAATTAAAATTATCAATTTAAGAAAATGATCGAAAATGGAGTATCACCAGTTTTGCTCCAAGCGATAGTTAAATCTTTAATTAGATTTGAACGCGAAATGGTAACTAATTTTACCGATAACACTGTGGTGTTAGATATAAAGTATTACTAGTTTTACTTTATGGGATGAATAGGTTGGGATTGGGAAATTAAACAAACGATTACTTCGGTAAGGATCGCTAATCCCGACTAGTCTGGACAAACCTTAATTTGGTTTGAATTGATATCCAAAGGATTATCAAAGAATAAATTTTAAAGAATTTATCTTTGATAAAATTAATGGGAACCTTTCCCAAAAGATATGAATATTTAATTAAAAGAATATTCAGAATTGAAATGAGGCACATGTTGTGTTTTTATAGCACTTGTTTATTATATACGCGAGTTATTCAGAAAGGTCGGGTTTATCCCATTCTGAATAATTGAATCGGCGATGAGTCGACGATGAAGACAGTGGTTAAAGACCAGAGGTCTTCACATCGTTTGAATGATTGTTGATGTCTTGATTGGGCTGTACACCCAAGACAAGGTAATAAGTGGTGATCGTCCAGACGTACTTGGAGATCGACCGGATATGCGAGGACCTCTCTCCTGTATTGGACATATGGGACGAGGAATAAGGTGCCTCCGGTTTTGTTCAAACCCAGAACGAACTTGTAAATAGATGTGTGTCTAACATCAGATTTCATTCTGTGCGATTGATAGACATCGGTTGCATAGCATGAATTGCCTGTGTGGCATGCTGAGATGCAAATGATCAAGGCTTCTATTAAAAAGCAGAGTCTTATGGTTGATGATCAAAGCACGGCTTTAATATAGCATAGCTTTATGTATAACATTAATTCGCGAGCCTCACACCCCGGTGTGAACCAGAAACGGGAGAGGACCTCAGAGAGGACATGCGTTTCTTTCTAACTATGAGTTGTGTCTGGGTTTTGCATGCCCAGATGTTTTACTTATGTAGATGTTGGATAGCGAGGCGCCTCAGATATATCGGCACTGCGGGGCCGATGGATGGTATAGTCTTTATACAGACCAGATTGACGCCCCATAGGGCGGGGAAACGTAGTGTCCAGGCATTTTAATCCACATCGAGTGGACCGGCCCTGACGATCCAAGGGTCGGTGCGTTCTGATCCTGAGATATGGGCTAGAGCATCTCAAAGCGGTAAGCACAATCCCTTGCCTTGGTTCACAGATGGAAATCCAACTTTCAATACGTGACATATCCATTTTGATTGTAGAGCCTAGTATTGGCGACATGATATATGGTACTAATGCCGCCTTGGATTGATACATTTATATTTGAAGTCATTTTATACACTATGCACTTATAATAGTATCGAATGATTTGTTTTAAACGTACCAAGCATGTTTGGCTATTATAAGGGAAAACCCTATCCTCCGTCTTGCATTGCATTGTGTGATGGGACTTGGGTCATTATATCTGGTATCAGAGATTTGGTTTACAGAGCTCGAGAACAAGACACTTTAAAACCAAACGAAAGAATTCATTAGAGATTGGATTAGTAATATCCAAAAGGAATGACTCGTTAGAGATGGGATCAGTAGTATTGTAGAATGAATCAAAAGAGTGTTATTTTCAAAATAAAAATGTAAACAAATTTTGTTTTGAAAATTAAATCCAATTATACATATTTGATTATTTATTTTATATTGAATTTGGACGATCGAGTATATGAGATTTTGCATATACGCGTCACGAACGTATATTCGAAGTTTTAATATATTGGAAAGATATAGAATCACACTCTGGTCGGCCGAGGATGATTCTGATGATTGATATATCATCATCAGATTCTATATTCGAGTTTCGAAAGTTGGATTTCTATATATTTCCAATTGGCTGGTGTGAGAATCAAAACTAGATAGGGTTTATTGTTGTGATCTGACACACAAAATATGATTTTCATGTATATGTAGAAAATTATATGTTTGAAAGCTAATCAACTAATTGATTGCTGGTTGTGTTGTATGATTATTTGTTAACTAATAAAACCAATACATGAATGAAAGGTAAATTTAGCCAAATTTTATCGAATGTTGAACTGAATTAAATTTTTTTTTTGAAAATTGCATACATATACATACATGTTTATTGAACAGGTCATAGCAAGGAGACTAGAGAAGAGGAATAAAATTGTATGCCCGACAAATAGATTTATGTTTACTAATTTATTGGGTTTGGATGATTTTATGAGCCGATTGGCTTTTTCTTTTTGAGATGAGATGGCCTGCGTGGCGGCTTGGGGATTTTCCGGTGCTCCCCGTACAAAGGAGGTTATGGCGAAATTTTTCGAAAATTTTGGGTGTTAGCCAAATTTTTGAAAAATTTGAAAATTCTTACAAACTGAAAAGTTGAAGAATGAAAGCCAGAATGAAAGTTGAGTTGATTAGTTAAACAACTTTCAGCTTCGTTCCTTTTCGAGGACGAAAAGATTTTAAGTGGGTGAGATTGTAACAACCCGGAAAATCAGAACCAATTTCAAATTTTAATTTTGGCAATTTTAATGAATTTTGAATATTTAAAATGATCTATTTTAAATACTAACCACGAAAAATTTAATTTCGACGAAGTTAGAATGAATAAATTTATTTTAATTATAAAAGGAATTGGAAATGGCGCGGTAGTTTGAAAATTCGATTTCAAATTTCAAATGAATGTACAAGATTCAAAATAAATCGGATTTTAGCGAAACTAGAAATATTTGAATCTCTTTGAAAATATCTTTCCAACAAATCTGAAAAATTGAAATTTCATAGCGGGAATAAAAAGTTATGTCCAGTTGAAAATTCAGAATAGTCGTTATGGAAATATAACCCTTAAAAATAGCGATTTTGCAAACGACCTCCATTTTCGATGAGACCACTTTTATTGGATTCGGAATGTCAAATTATTGCTGGATTCCAATTTTCATAATTTTTGGAATCAATATGTGAGCATGGTGGATTTAAACGTGTTTGGTCATTTCAGTTTGAATTTAATCGGCTGGAAAATGACCTTTTTTCAAACGGTCTCCAAATTCGACGAAATTAGTTTGGTTAGGACTGTATCGTCAAAAAATAGCCAGAATTTTTTGGAGTCCGTATGTGGCCCTGGTAAATTAAAATGTACGTTTGAATTTAAAATATAATGATTTATATATTAAATTTAACAGAATATGATCGTAACGGTCAAATTGGGTTATGAAACATATCCCATTGTGTCCGAAATAGGGGTATGTAGTTAGGGTCGACACACGTTGGGTTTTATTTTGAGTTCGAATGGATTAACAAGTATTTTCGGAATTTAAAGAATTAAATAATTAAAAATATATAAGTGGCCAATTAAAATTCACCAGAACCCTAGCCTTAATTCTGAAACAAAAACCGTGCCACCCTTCCCTTCTTATCAACGCGATGAATTGCACCAAAGGAAAACCTAACCGATCTCCAAATCCATGCAATGGATCAAGGGATTTTCTGAATTAATTTTGAAGAGGAAGGGGTGTTCTTCAAATCCAACGGTTGAGATCACCTAGAGTTGCGTGAATCGATCAGGGTTTGGGCGTGAAGACTCGCCGCTCGCCACCATTTTCCTCCACCACCGTGAGTGCGAGTTCGACGCGGTGGGTCCTACTGAGCGCTCCTCTCTTTGCTCCTCGAGGTGGTGAAATCCGATCATCGCCAGGAGCTTCGTAGTGCATGCGAGAATCAACCCTAAAAAGGAGCAATTGGGTTCAACGGGTGCAGGGGTTAACGAGAAGGAAGAGGGTAAATTTGTAATTAATTAATTATCGATTATATAAAGAATGTAATTAGTGTATTAACAGCGATAAATTGCCCCAATCAAAACAGAATTGGCCGAGGTCAGTTGTGTTGGAACCGTCGTGAAGAGCTCTAAAGCATAGAACCAACTTGGACAGAAACGATGTTTGCTACAGATCTGGGTTAAATTAAAGGCGCTGTTTAATTAAATGTAAACAATCGTTTCACAACGATTTTAGAAACCAATCAATGTGAGAACTCCTCACTAAAATTATTGTTGTACAGTTATTTATTTTTATAACTGCATATATGAACTACTCCCCATCGTCCACAGACCATGGATGACTTGTTTGATTAGATTGTGTTGTGAAAATTATTTATGATGTGAAATGGACTGTATAAAATATTCACGTGTTGAAATAAAATATTTTATCGTTGAAAATATAATTTTTAATGTGCATATGAATAAAATAAATATTCATCTACAAATCGGACTATTTGTTTATGTACACCCATTTGACTGATATTGATTGGGACAGTATATTTTACGCATCGCCCAACTGCACAAATAATATTCAGCATTTGTTGGTTGAAACCCCACATGGGTATTGGGATGATATTTGATGTATACTAATCCCAATTGTTTAGTTGTATGTAAATCGATAGGTTGAAAGACTGTTTAAATCGTTAATTATTTATAATTAATGCTTATACAATGTAGAATGCACTCTAGATGATGGACTGTTGTTTTCGTTGTTGTTATATACATGTGTTGTATGAAATCCATATAAATAACATTATATGGTAATTGACTGTGTCTGATTCCAGTTCAGAAAGAATGAATATTTTAAAATAACGAATAATTTAAAATAATGAATACTTTAAAATAATATCCAGTAAAAGATCAAAATCTGATTTTGATGTCCGATTTTGGGATGGACACGAAAATATTTAAATATATAAAGTTGTGTTGATTAAGTTACCGCCATTTTGACGTGAAGGATATTTATATCGATTTTATTCATTTTTATAATGAATATCGAAAAGGAAGTGATTTCAAAATCTAATGTTTGAAAATATTATCATTTATACATTAATGATATGGAATATTCAATTTGGATTTGAAATTGAATATGAAGTTGAAATCATTTTGAAAAAGAATTTAAAACGATTTATAATGTATGTTTTAAATGGAAATCGACGAAATATATATAATATATATACAATATATTTAATGGCCTGAATAGAACGCGTCGCGCCGCGGCAGTTTGCGAATTTCGACCATTGACTTCGAATTGACGTTACGGGAAATCCGACCGTTAGATTCTCCTAAAATCGGAACCGTTGGGTTCGTATCGAAAAGAGCTTTCCAAAGAATATTAGAGATTTGAAATCTAACAGTTGGATTTGGATTTACGTCCAAATAAAATTGGAAAAAGGTCTCCGTAAGTGCAGTTCGATGACCGTTTATGGAAATCGACTGTACGGGCCTTGATAAAATTATTAAAAATATTAATAATTTGTGTAAAATCATAAGAAATGATTTGGAAAGAATTGGGATGAAAAATTCCATATTTTAAAGGATAAAAATATATTTTTATCAAAATGAACTAGTTATGAACTAGAATTATAATCCAATATTTTTAAATAAATAAATTGGATTTGAAATGGTTTTAAAAATAACCAGAATTTCCCGTATATGAATTGAAATTATCTTCGGAATAGTTCAATATTTGATTCCGTGATTATATGGACATTGCGGAGGAATTTGGAAGATATATATATATATATATATATCGTTATTCCAATACGATACTTGTTGATTTCAGAATTTGATATTGAATATAAGCCTATATATTTTCTATTCAGAGCCTTGTATTTAATATCAAATGAGATTTTGGGTTTGTCGTGTACAGTGTCTTCGCTAACACTGTTCTTAAACCCAGTGGAGAAAAGATTAAATCTTTCTATTAAGATTTAATGAAGTTTACCAATTAATTAACATCTAATTGGAATTAAATTTAAATTGGTTTTTGGGTTTATCGTGAACGGTGTTTTAAATAACGCTTGTTCTTTAACCAGATTAACAATGGAATGAGATTTTGGGTTTTTCATGAATGGTATCTTTAATAATACTGTTCCTAAACCTAATGGAGTTAAGTAAATTAGAAACTAACTGGAGATTAGCTAAGTTGAATGGTTTCCTGGGTATTGATCTGATGTTGGTTTCGGCCTTCGAGATTAATACTTAGGGAATTGTTCTCTTACTAATTTACAGTTAGAGACTGTTGGGATGGGGTCTTCAGTAACACTGTTCTTAAATCCAGTGTGAAAAGAATAAATCTTTTAATTAAGATTATTAGAATTTCCAGTTATATTTAGTAATTGGAATAAAATGGAATGTGATTTTGGGTTTATCGTGAACCGTTTTTAAATGACATTGGTTCTTTAACCTAGTTAAAGTTAAGATAAATTTCTTAGCTTTGAATAATCATTAATATTGATTTTTGGAAAGAATAAAACTAAATGGAGTTTTAATGAATCTTTGATTAGATTGAAAACTGAATGTGATAATTAAAATTATCAATTTAAGAAAATGATCAAAAATGGAGTATCACCAGTTTTGCTTCAAGCGATAGTTAAGTCTTTAATTAGATTTGAACATGAAATGGTAATTAATTTTACCAATAGCACCGTGGTGTTAGATAGGAAGTATTACCAGTTTTACTTCATTGGATGAATAGGTTGGGATTGGGAAATTAAACAAATGATTACTTCGGTAAGGATCGCTAATCCCGACAAGTTTGGATAAGCCATAATTTGGTTTGAATTGATATCCAAAGGAAGATTAAAGAATAAATTTTAAAGATTTTATCTTTAATAAAATTAATGGGAACCTTTCCTAAAGGATATGAATATTTAAATAAAAGAATATTCAGAATTGGAATGAGGCGCATGTTGTGTTTCTATAGCACTTGTTTATTATATACGCGAGTTATTCAGAAAGACTAGGTTTATCCCATTCTGAATAACTGAATCGGCGATGAGTCGATGATGAAGACGGTGGTTGAAGACCGGAGGTATTCACATCATTTGGATGATTACTGATGTCTTGATTGGGCTGTACACCCAAGACAAGGTAATAAGTGGTGATCGTCCAGACGTACTTGGAGATCAACCGGATATTTGAGGACCTGTCTCCTGTATTGGACATATGGGATGAGGAATAAGGTTCCTCCGGTTTCATTCAGACCCAGAATGAACTTGTAAATGGATGTGTGTCTGACATCGGATTTCATTCTGTGTGATTGGTAGACATCGATTGCATAGCGTGAATTGTCTGTGTGGCATGCCGATATGAAAATGATCAAGGCTTCTGTTGAAAAGCAGAGTCTTGTGGTTGATGATCAAAGAACGACTTTAATATAGCATAGCTTTGCGTATAGCGTTAATTCGCGTGCCTCACACCCCGGTGTGAACCAGAAACGGGAGAGGACCTCAGGGAGGACATGCGTTTCCTTCTAGCTAGGAGTTGTGTCTGGGTTTTGCACTCAAAGACTTTACTTGTGTGGATGATGGATAGCTAGGCGCCTAAGATATATCAGCACTGCGGGGCTGATGGATGGTATGGTCTTTATACAGACCAGATTGGCACCCCATAGGGCGGGGAAACGTAGTGTTCAGGAATTTTAATCCACATCGAGTGGACCGGCCTTGACGATCCGAGGGTCGATGCGTTCTGATCCTGAGATACGGGCTAGAGCGTCTCGAAGCGGTAAGGACGATCCCTTGCCTTGGTTCACAGATGGAAATCCAACTTTCAATACGTGACATATCGGTTTTGATTGTAGAGCCTAGTATTGGTGACATGATGTATGGTACCCATGCTACCTAGGATTGATACATTTGTATTTGAAGTTGTTTTATACACTTTGCACTTATAGTAGTATCAAATGATTTGTTTTAAATGTACCAAGCATGTTTGGCTATTATAAGGGAAAAGCCTATCCTCCGGCTTATGTTGCATTATGTGATGAGACTTGGGTCATTATATTGGAACAAGAAAACCATTATAAGAATGGAAGGCAAATTGAGTTAAGTCAAATTTAATGTTAATGTTGCATTGATTCGTAAGTTAGTTGGAATGGGACATATTTATATTGGACAAGTTATTGATTGGAAGCCAAGAAGAGGAATAAAATCGAATGCCCGACACAAAGGTACATATTTACTATATTGATTGGGTTTGATGATTTTACAAGCCAATTGGAAAGCCACTTTGCTTTTGGATTTTCTTTTTGATTGATGAGGTCCCAGAGAGGCAAGTTTTAATTGTACCGATCAACTCGTACAAAGGAGGTTTTGGAGAATTTTTTTGAAAATTCAAGACGTAGCCAAATTTCGAGAAGCGTCCGTTTTTCACAGGTCCCTATTAAGTTTCAAAATTAGGCTCACATCTGGTCCAACTTTTCATGTAAAGTAGGTCCCTATTTTTCAAAAATAGGTAAAAAAAATATATAAAAAAATCATGAAAATTCATTATTAAATAAAACATGTTCACGCCAAAAAATTCAGGTGGAAAAACAATTGAAAACCACATCAAAACCCAAAATAACACAAAATCAGTGAAACAGTAGGTTTTTGCATCAAAAGACGCACCTATTTGTAAATAGTTGCATACATTCATGCTTATATTTCAGCCTTTCGCCCAACTGCAATATAAATGATACATGTATGCTGCTAAACAACATTATACACATCCTTTTGTGCATATATTCAAATCTGGTCTGTTTTTCCGAGCATTCGCCGTTTTCAGACATTGTTGCATGCATCTATGCTCTTATACATAATACATGCGTACATTCATGCGTATATTAAGAAGCCGTTATCCCTTTTAAATTTGTTGCACACATGCATGCATATATACAGAAAAGTTGTATTCAGGTATGCAACTTTTTGTAATACGTGAACCTCAGTTCAACTTCCCTTTTAAATTTGATGCACATACGCGTGCATATATACAGAATAGTTGCATTCATGTATGCAACTCTTCGTTACACGTAAATCTCAGTTCAACTTTGTATGCATACATGTATGCAGTTATTTGCTAATAGTTGCATACATGTATGTATATATTGGTCCAGATTTTCAACACAAATACACTATATGAATATATGCATGTATGTATGCTACTATAGGCAATAGTTGCACAGAAGTATGCAACTTTTTTTTGGCGAATGCTTCTGGGAATATTTCCTATTTTTGGATTTTTTTTTATATCATAGCGCATTTTTTTGGGTCAGAAATGGAAAAAACGTAAAATTGCATGACAGGAGGCGGAAGGGGATGGAAATTCTGGGCGGCACCTTAAAATAGGGACCGGAAATGCAAGTAAACATTGACTGGATGTGGCATGAATTAAGTTTCATTTTAGGGATGTGAGCCTAATTTTCACTTTCGAGAAATTGGGAAGTTCTTAGAAACTGATAAGTGTATGAACTTGAGTAAGTTAGAACGAAGGCTGAGTTAGTTAAGTAAACGATCTTCAGTTTCGTCTTGGATTTCGAGGTCAAAATCTTTTTAAGTGGGAGAAATTGTAACGACCCAAAATTTATTTACAGATATTTAAGGGAAATTAAATATTTAAAATGATTTATTTTAAGGATTAACGACTTAGAATTTATTTACAACAAAGTTTGAACGTATAAGTTTATACTAATTATAAAACGAACTCGTAATGTTGTAGTAATTCAAAATATTTAGTTTGAATTTCAATTGAATGTACAAAATTCGTTATTTTTCTAAAGAAAGTGATTAAAATGATCGAATTAGCTTCCGAAACATATTCCATTGTGTTTGAAATAAAGGTATTTGGCTAGGGACGTCAGTTGTTGTGGGTACATTTGGAGTTCGGGTATGAAAACTTCAAGGCTAAGGAAAAATAGGAATTAAATATTAATATAAATTCCTATGTGTTAACTACCAAAATGGATGCTAACACCCCAAGAGGTGTATTAACACTTTAGGTCTATGAAAAACAAGGTTAAGAGCATAAATGTGTAGAAAGCAGTAAAGTAAAGAGCCGTTTATAGTGGTTCGACATCAGATTTGGTCTACGTCCACTTTGAAGGATGATTTCATTATCATTTTCCTTACAAGTTACACATTCAATCTCACTTTGTACATTTTTTATCTCTTTTACAATAATTCTCCCTTTTATCTCTACAACTTCTCGATTCTTCCTTGAAAAGGCTCAAAATCTCGCTAGTATTGACGATTGTTGAAATAGATCGTCGATAATCGTGTGCGGCGATGATCTTCAATGATTTCTTGATGAAGATGCTTGAATTAAGCTTGAAGATGCTTTAATGGAGTTGGAGATGTTTTAGCAATGTCGGAGATTTAAATGCCATCCCCTGGGGAGAAAATTCAGACCCATTATATGTGAGGGGTGGTGTATTTATAGGCGATGGTTGAAGTGGAGTATGCACAACTCACTAGATCGGTGAGTGATCCATCATGGATCATGAGCGATCTATGACCTCCTGCGCTCCACATATTTCATATGTGATCCATGCAATGTGTATATATTCACGGTCCTTGCATTTGATTTCACGTTCTACATGTTCTCCTTGAAACGACCCGTGTATGGACCACATTATTTATATATACGACCCCAAATTATATCCAGCTGCCACGTACACACAGATAATACCTTACATACTATTTCACCGATCCATGATTCAAAATGTTGTCGACCCATCGTTTTGTTCCAGTCAAAATCGTTGTCGACTCATCGATTTATGCCAGATCTTGCGATCCAATATTTGCGCTGCATGGACACATCTTGCCGATCCATACTTTATAGTTGTCAATCCATCATATTTACACAATTACCACCGACCCAATATTTGGCCACACGAGCTTTATTTGCAAGGCACATAACTGACCTTTGCATGATCTGTTATGTAGTGCTAGCAGATTCATACCAATTTGCCACGTACCACGAGCCATGTAATATTTACACAATGAACAGTCCGTCCTTATAACTGGTATTATAATTACAACCGATTCATGCTTTACTTTACAGCTATCATCATAAGGAGCAACCGACCCATCATGAAAATATCACGATCCATGCTATCGAGCTGTACAATTTTGAACACATGCGATCCATCTTGAAAAATAGGTTATTGATCCATGCAGTATATTGTCACCATTCCATATAAAAGTTAATCGGTCCATGCTTGACAGCTAGCGCACAACCGATCCATCTGTTGTATTTAATATAGCGATCCATTCCAGAATCAACAACCTGTGATCCATATAATTATGCAGCAAGCATGCATTTTACACATAGACATTCCATCAGTAATACACGATCCAATGGGAATATCTTGGCACAATTTATTTGGGCTATGTACTTGTGGCCTTCATATGTGGTAACCGTCTGGTGCTTTTTGTTTCTCGAGCGTGCAGAACCACATAGCTTCAACGACCCAAGATCTAAATTAGCATGACCGAAGCATGTCGACCTCCTTCAATGCAAGCTACCGACCGATCTATTTTGTCCCATGATCCACCATAAATATTGGACATAATTGGGCCGTCCGAAGCTCCACATTCTCAATATGTATGCCACGACCCATATATCATTGCACGATCGATCCATGTGTTAACGACTCGAGCCATGATACTTTAAACTGTTTTACACACACATCTGATCCATCATAGAAATGATCAATGCATTACTTAGCAATCGTGTTTTACAACGGGGCTAACATTTGCTCCTCGAAGTTCGTGTTATTAAAGATAACATGGGCTTTGAAATTTTTAATAGTCATTATTTCTTTGATTGATAGTGAATGTTTCTCGATGGACTTGATGCTTTCTGATGGATCACACTTATGTTGCCTTAATGGGTCATGAATCACTTTACTTGATGGATTAACGTGTGCAAACTGTTATGGGCCATGGTTAGTTAACTTCACTGGAGTTCTCCGATTTAGATTCAATCACTGATTATCATCTTGACTCTACTCGATTCGAGCTGATTTGTGGCCTGTTATTTCAAATCTAAATCGCGGTATCCTTACCAATTTTTGATAAACTATTGACATTGAACTCCGATTGTTCTTGACCGGCAATGCCGCAGTAGGTGATGACTCTTTCTGTATGCGCTATTTAGAGTTTTCAGAATGTTAGGCAACTGATTTTGGGTCAATTGTGTGTCTTAATTGATCGTGCTTTGAATCGAATCTAGTAATCTACGGTTTAGAATGACTTGTGAGTTCATTGTTCGATTGTGTGTTTTGACTTGCTGCACTTAGGTTTTGAATTCAACAACTTGTTGCTTGGTGTAATTTGCTTCAACCATGACTTTTGTTTATCTTTGATGAATTGCATTTCATATAATAATTTTTATTTCTTTTCGAATTGATTTCAACAACTTAGGTCTTGTGTTGTATTGATGAAGTATGTTGTCGATCGGGTATGGCATTTCACTGTTTGGTGTAACTGAATTCGACCATGGTTCTTGTATGTTAAAGAATCACACATTGAATTCTTGTATAATAATTTGCACTCCGATAATTGTTGTATATTTTTTGATAAGTTATTCTTTATATTTTTTGGTAATGATCTCTTCTTTGACTAGAATTTGGTGAGTTGCTTCTTGAAGCAGCAGAATTCAACCATGTTTTTTGTATATCCTGAATAATTGTGCTTTGAATTGTTTGTGTAATGATTGACAAACAAATTCTTGTGTAAACTCCTTTGGTAATTTCCTGTCGATATTGATGTTGAATCAATTCTGGCACTAATTGCTTAAACCGTTAAGTGATGCATAAGCCTCTTTGTTGATCATAATTTTGCAGATTTTTGGCTCATGAATCTCTATCAAAACAGATATTGGATCAATCTTTGATTTCTAAAGCTTTTTGGCATTGCATGAATTTCTTCACGAGTTGTGAATTCTTGTTAACCGATGCTTCAATGGATCACGCTTTGAATTTGGCCACGACTCTGATGGCTCGGATGCTCACGCTCCACAATGGATCAGATGCTCATAGTTCATGATGGATCGGATGATCACGACCCATGATGGATCGGATCTCACGATCCATTCATGGATTACACGCTTTCACGATCCATTGGTGGATCACGTGCCTTAAAGGACTTTTGGTTGTCGAGTTTTCTAAAGCGATCCAAGTTTTTGAAAAGTGATTGATAATTTGAACCTACCACTTGTAACTCGAACGTGCCTTTCCACTGCTAATTATCTTGTAACAAGTCAAGCACTTGCACGTTTTTTGGGCGAATATTTTGCCATCGATTGCCCATATCGATGACAGATTAGTTTAATCATTAAAAATGAATTACAGCGAATTTGTTGACTTGAACCGAATGAAGTACCTATACAGAATTGATTCGTTCAATCATTTATAATTTGTTGTACATTGCCTGCGCAAACACGACACTCTAATTCGAAATTCGCAACGATGCTTGTGATTTGCTAATCGATATATGCCAACTATAAATTTCAAGCCTCGCCTTTAATAATTCTTATAATTTCGTAGACGATTCATATTTTATGAAACATGTACCTGTGAGTTGTTTAAAAACAAGGTTCAACATGCATAATGAATACCAGGAAGACGACTAATTATCATTTTTGAAAGGAAATCACTTCTGCTTAAATTGGAGCTTCGGTTTTAAGTTTTCGAAATTAGAGCGATTATAGCTTCAAAGTCGGAAGTAGATCAGTCCTTTCCTGTTTTTTGTGCTTTTTGACAATCCTCCGATGAGATTCCCTTCTGTGCTAACTCAGTGTGCTTTTTATTAATCATATATTTAGCTTGGCATTCCCGAATTTGATGCAAAATTTCCGGGGAAAGAGGAATTTTTTGATCGTCCACTTTGCGACTTTGTTGCAGTAGCCTTCAGGTTTCACAATATTTGTTGGACTTAAAAATTTAAATTTGAATTTGGTTTTGAACTAGTCGACGATGCATACTGGACTCGTTTGGACCGTTTGCCTTTTTTCAATGAATAGTGGTGCAACATTGACTAGTTTTATTGGAAAGTTTCTCTTGGCATGTATGCTCTTCCAAAAACCTGTAATGAAGATCTTTTTGCACTCATTTGGCGGTGAATTCGTTGTCGATTAATCAAGATGACAACGGGGTAGTTCAATAAAAGGAGATAGATTATGAGAATTTTTTACAAACTCAAGTGTGTTATCAACATGAGACTATTTCATTCAAGAGTTTATGCCTCATTAGATGCAGTTTACATTGGTAAAATACTTAGTTTGCTTATAGTTGACACTTGAGATTCGTCAGTCTATATTTTGGACTGTGATTTTTAAGCATCATCTTTTTGAATCGTCATTGTGCAACATTCAATATTTATGAAAGGTGTGTACCTGACAATTTATTTGATGAGAATTTTGAATCTAGTCTGACTCATACAATTATTGGCGATTCCCCAGTTAGAAGAACTTAATATAATTATTAGTGATGCCCCAGTCAGAATAACTCATGTTCTCCGCCAATTCTTTTGGGTGGTAATGACCACATGATTTTCAGGAAATTGAGTAGCTTATGTGCATCGCTTAATAAATTGTATTAAGTTGGCATTCTACATTCTTCTTTTGGAACACCCATCATGAGAACTGTGAGCCTTGGAACTAAGTCTTGGAATTTTTAAATGTTGAGTAGAAATGAATCACTTTTTGTGTTATTCATGTCTTAACATATATTGACTTTTTCTGTATTCTAGGATGCTCTTTTTGTATATTGCAGCCTCGTGGTATTTTATCTTTTCCAACAGTGTTTGAGACCATGGATCATCCCAGGCTATATAAAAATTTGGATCTCAACTTCATAATGGCTTGCTTCCAGTGCATGGCTATTGCTCGATCTTCTTTTTATATCTCATGTTGACACCGTTGATGGATATTAGCTTCAATTCCTTGGGAAGCGTTATTGCGTTTGAACTATGCAATATTCGCACAGTCGCCTTTTAAGCATTGCTTATCCTCAAATTTAAAGTAGAATACCATCGGGTGCTTTGAGTTATTTACGATTGGAGCTTTGCAGATGAGGAAATCTTTGTGTTGAGAGATACTAGGTTAGCTCAATGAATGAGTTCATTCTCTCAAGTGACTGCTTTTAATCTGACTTGACCGATATATCTACCGCTCCTCCTTTCTGAGGCTCACAGCAAGTTAATGGTAACCAGTTGGATTTCCAAGGTTGATGTTCATCCGTAAAGTAAGTCTTATCGACATATCAAGCATATCGATTTTGTCAAATTTTCAGATGCCCCTTTTTTGGAGGTAAGATCTTTTTGCCAAGCTTTTAAAGTGAGATTTTCTGTTTGTTGCACTCTAACTCACGTATTTCCAAGTGTATTCGTCTCTTTTATCGAGTGCAAGTCGATTTTTTTGTTATTGCGATATCATGATGAACCCGTGGTATGTTTTCCGGGCGTAGTCCAAATCTTAATGTGGTTGTGCTGTCCCCATACCATGGGTCGTCACGGGCTGCAAAAGCTAGGTGTGATCAGTTTGTCGAGTTTCTTTGATTTTGATTGACACACTTGAAGCTTCAACTCTATTGGCGAGAGCTCTTTGTTCTTGCCAATATGCGTGGATCTTATGAGCTTGTCAATGTATCAGGAGGCTCGACTTTATTGGCTGATGAAGTGCTTCTTCTTGGGAAGTCTTTATTTCCTGTGCCTCTGCTATGGAAGGACTTTTATTTCGCCTCTGTTATGGGAGGACTTTTTATTTATCCAATGTTGTCTCCAATAGCCGAATAAATCAGGCGTTGGAGTCACTAGATTGGATGCCTTTGCGTAAGGAAGACTTTGGTTTTCCCCAACGTTCGTCTCACTCGAAGGAGTAATGGCATCAAAGAATTGACTGGGTTCCTTCGCATAAGGAAGACTTTGGTTTAGCCTTCACATAAGGAAGAATTTGGTTTTGACTTCACGTAAGAAAGATCTTGGTTTCACCTTCACGCAAGGAAGACTTTGGTTTTTACTTCACGTAAGGAAGACTTTGGTTTGCCTTCACGTAAGGATGTCTTTGGTTTTCCGCAGCGTTCGCCTCATTCGGCCGAGTAATGGCATCGAAGACTTGACTGGGCGCCTTCGCGTAAGGAAGACTTTGGTTTTGCCTTCACGTAAAGAAGACTTTGTTTTTTCCTTCACATAAGTAAGACTTTCGTTTTCTTTCACGTAAGGAAGTCTTTGGTTTTTCCTTCACGTAAGGAAGACTTTGGTTTTGCATTCACGTAAGGAAGTCTTTGGTTTAACTTTACTTAAAGAAGACTTTGGTTTGTCTTCACATGAGGAAGACTTTGGTTTTGCCTTCACGTAAGGAAGAGTTTGGTTTTTCTTCACGTAAGGAAGACTTTGGTCTGCGTTCACATAAGGAAGTCTTTGGTTTGCCTTCACGTAAGGAAGACTTTGGTTTTGCCTTAACATAAGGAAGTCTTTGGTTTTCCCTAGCGTTGGTCTCATCCGACCGAGTAATGGCATCAGAGACTTGATATTTTTATTTGGATATATATGATAATACTAGTTTATTATTATTATTATGAACTTTTTTTGAATTTTTTATATTTTAATTGGTTTTATTCAAGCCTTAAAAATATCCATTTTGCAAACGATCACCATTTTTCACGAAACCAATTTTATCGGATCTGTAATGTTAAATTATTGTTAGGTTTAAAATTTCTTATCAATCGGAGTTTGTATGTAAGCATACATAATATAAACACATGTTGAAAAATCATTTATAATTCAATAAAAGCTAGAAATATGGCCATTTTTCAAATGGTCTTTGAATTCGACGAGACTAGGCCGGTTGGAACCGTATTTGTGAAACTTAGTAGGATTTCATATTTCATAATTTTTGGAGTTAGTACGTCATCATAGCTAATTAAAATGCACGTTGAAAATCAATATTGAACGTTAGATTGACTTACATTTTAATTCTGAGAAAAACTAATTAAAACGGTCGAATTTGCTTCCGAAACATATTCCATTGTGTTTGGAATAGGGGTACTTGGTTAGGGACGTCAATCGTTGGGGTTCATTTGGACTTCAGGAACGAAACGGGATAAGGAAAAATAGTGATTCAATATTAATATAAATTCCTATATAGTACCCTAATTTAAAACCCTACCCAGCTACCCTCTTCACTGCACCGACCCTAGTTTTCAATGGCCAGAAGCTTTCTATTTTCTTCCTCCGATTACGCTCAATCCATGCTTCTACTCTAAAATCTCCCAAATACAATATTGTAGAGCTTGATGAGCTCTGTTATTTAAACGGTGGTGACCGTTGTTGGTGGCGCGTGGTGGCCAAATCGAGCGATCAAAGGCACGACATACGGTGGCGTTTTCAAGGAGCAGGGAGGTGCGTGTTCGCCACCGTGGCAGGCGATAGAGGCGCTGGTGAAGCACTTTGACGTGGCATGTTCTGATCGACGACAAGAGGGTACTGGTGATGTAACAACCTGAATTTTTACAACACGTTAAATCAAGAATCAAGACAGAATTAAATTATAAATTCTGAATAAAGTGAAACGGTCTGTGCCATTGCATTCGTCTCGGAAAAATACGCGAAATAGAGTCCGAGTTTTCGAGAATCGGAGTCCGCATGACCCGTTAAAGGCCCAAAGAAGATTTCTGGAAATTTGAACTTCGGAAATAGCTTTGAAAATCAGATCTGGGGCTAGGCGGGAAGTTTCCCGCCTAGGCCATGTCGACAGGCCTGTCGACTTGGGCCCAGACCAAGTCGACAGCCCTGTCGACTTGCCTGTCGACAGGGGGTGGCCGGGGCAAGCTGCCTGGCGCACCTGTTTGTCTCACCTGGTCTTGTTCTTGGGCTGGTTCTGGAAGCTTCCGAGATCTGATGGTCCTAATCTATCCTAGATCTAATCCTATGGCCTAAAACACTCCTAATCTCTATAAAAACACCCCTAAGCCCCCTCCTAAACCCTCATAACTCACCCTCTCCACGAAGTGCTGCCCAAATGCCAAGTGATCATGGCCTCCATCCCCTTTTCCTAAAGCCTAAGCACTTAAATCGGGTTCAAATCAAGAGGTGCAAGTTTGCTACACCAAATCGGAGGAAGATTAACGTTGCTATGTGAGTTCCATGACGATTCTTCAACAAAGGAGGCACCTTTCTTAGCCAAGATGATTCATGCTTCTTTCCCTAGGCCTAACTATGTAAGTTCTAGCTACTTTTAGATGGAAACGGTAGTTTTGATAATGACATGGGATAAAATGAGGCTAAACATGATTATGCGAACCTATATAAACCTTACCTTGCCTCTTGTGTTCATGTTTATGATTTTAGGCCATGTGAGTGACTTAATCATGCCTCTCATGCTATGCATAACCTAGTTTAACTTGCAAGTTTGGATCTTTATGCATAAAATGCTAGCATGAACCTTTAGGAACCACTTTACGTGTGAAACATTGGCTAAGACAAGATTTTGGGGCTTATGCATGTTTATGAACCCAAACCCCTTATGCTAACATGCAAGTTTGTGGCCAAATCCTTTATGAGATTATGCATGCTCGTGGCCAATCCCCTCTTTTAAGTTGTGCATGTTTGTGGCCAAACCCTTTTTGATAATATGCATGTTTGTGGCCAAATTACCTTATGACACTATGCATGTTTATGGCCAATCCCTTTATGATGTTATGCATGTGGAAGCCAAGCCCTTTTGGCATCATGCATGTTTTGAGACCAATATGTGACATAGTATCCTTACTATGTTGACTCGCTTTGCTTGCGTTGGGAAAACACGATTTTGGGTAGTTTGATAAGCATGAACATGTCGTGAAATCTTAACTTGAATATGACATGTGTTTATACTTGAAAATATGTCTTGAAATATAAACATGGAAGTTAACATGTAAATATGCATAAAAACATGGGCTTGGGAATTTACCTATTAAGTTAGGTCTACCCATTGGGAATTTACCTATTAAGTTAGGTCCACCCAATTGCTTGAAAATTTGACCATGAACATGACACTAGGCTAAACATGAAAGTGGCCAACTCGAGGTTGGGTTGAGTTTGTAGCATAAATCTACCCGGACCCGCCCACTTAACTAGTAGCTACAAACAATAGGATCCAATGTGAGAAGTTGGTCATGTCGCGCCTAAGACCCGAGGTTAGACCAAGTTGTGGTGTAAATCTACCCGGAACCCACCGGCTTAACTAGGTAACCACAACAAAGTCTAATGTGAGAGGTTGGGGTGCATTAAATAATTAATGCCACATAATAGGGTTAAGTTAATTTGATTAATGAGGCTTAACCAAATATGACATGGACAAATGGGTTAAGTAATTTGATTAGGCTAATGATACTTAACAAAACATGACAGGGTTGGGTAGGTTAAGTAACTTGATTTGCCTAACGACACTTGACCATTTTTATACGACGAGGGGACGGGATTAAGTTAACCAACACTTAATCAATCCAACACGATAACATGATAAGGTTAGGTAAATTTTCTTAGTAACACTTAACCGTTTAATATAGTTATTGGATGGGGTTAAGTCAACTCAGACCTAACTAATCTAAACATGGTAATTGGACGGGGTTAAGTTAATTTACACTTAACTAATCCAACTCGTTAGTTTGATGTGGTTAAGTGACCTATACTTAACCAATCTAACGTGAAAACATGATAAGGCTAAGTCACGAATCACTTGAATACGCTTGACCGATTTGACTCGGTAATTGGACAAGGTCAAGTTAATTTATATAATTAACCAATCTAAAATGATAATTAGACGAGGTTAAGTTATGGATTGCTTAATATACTTAGCCAATTTGACACATGGTTTGTAGGGTTAAGTCTTGGACTTGGATACTTAGCCAATTTTGACATGGTTTGTAGATGGGCTAAGTTATGAACTTAAGTGACACTTAACCCATTAGATAAACCCTAATTCGGAGGATTAGGTAAATAACCATAGTTAACAAGGATTATGGAAATAAGGCTAAGTGGTAAACCTTAGTTAAGGGAAACTAAGTAATAATTCTTAGTCAAGGAAATTTGGACCATTTCTTAGATAGATTAGTAACCCGATACGTTAGGTCAACGTTTGAGTATGCGTGTAGGAGCAGGCTATCTGATTTAGATAAAGGCTCCAACGAACTGGGTAACGAAGCAGCGGCTTCGGGGAACGTGAGGATATTCTTGGGATCCCTCCGTGAGCTGCCAGGTCATTATACTAGGCTCACGAGAGGTTGAGGTCTGCGGTAGAAGAACCAAGAATATGCCTTGGTTGCTATGCGAGCGACCTAAAGACTGGGGTGGATAGCAGTGAGTCGACGAATACATAAGGTGCCCGAGATAGCAAGTTCGTCGATCATCTACCATCTTGAGTCAAGCGTGTACGTACGGAAAGGCAGGGAACACCCAACAGACCATAATTTGCTATCTAATTATGGGTGAGGTAGGCCGTAGGATGTGGGCTGGCCGGAGTGTAGTTCTCATGCAAGACTTTCTCTTGTGTTGCCTTTCACTAGTTGAGGGAGGGGTCTCATGGGACCATAGCCACGTGTAGAAAAGCAGACCTTTGTATCTGCATCGGCAGATAAATCTAAAGCTCCCGACCGAGTCCTGTATTTCTTGTTTTGCCCTGTGACAGGACTCGGATGGCACGATGTGATACATGTGCATACAATTATAGAAAAACGATTCACGATGAATGCGTGGGAAAAAGGGCGCGGTTGAGGGTTAGCGTAATCCCTAGTGGCCTAGGTGGTTTAACCCAAACCGAAATACGAAAGCGTGCAATAGGTAAGCGTAATCCCTAGTGGTGCTAGGTGGCATAAGTCCTAGTAGTTCAAACGATGATTCATATGGAAGAGCCTAGCTAGAACAAGGGTGACAGTCCAAACGATTTCAAGGATAATACGACATGAGGAAGCCCGTACGAGGTACGACAAAGGACTGAACTTATATACATGGAAAGAAACATATGATTTGAGTAGCCTATATATGCGATATATTAGGTTGACATGGACCATTACACGACTTTGAGCAAGGGACATTCATGGTTAACACATGACGCGGGTAGGGATACTAGTACGAGAGGTGCAGAGCAAATATACATGTAAAAACCAGTAAAGATATATACATACATATATATATATATATATGAAAAATTCCATAGAACGTTAGACTAAATAGATACCATGGGACGTGATGCTTGATAGGAACCTGACGGCCTGATACCTTGTTTTATCTGACATCGTAATTTATCATGACACCTTAGTTTATCTGGGTACAGTAGTCCATCCTGTTATTTTGGTTCAGTTTATCTATCTTGACATCATCCTTGTGTTTACTTTCAATTTATGCATGTCATGTCACCTTTATCTGTTTTTATGCTGGAAGTAGATAGGACTTACCAGTCTTTATGACTGACCCCGTTTCTTTCGCTTCTTGTCTTTCGTTTCCCCCCCAGGTTACAGGGAGGAAATACTGTTGTTTAGTTCAGACTTCTTCGGCTTGAAGGTCATCTTGGATGGCTTGGACTTTCCTTGGCTATGGCTACTTTACTGTTTTAATTGGGGAATAATTTATGAGAAAGGTTTCATGCTTCTTTATTTCAGCAAGACAGGTTTTGATGTACTCTGATGTAAAAAGGCTTTTGACCTCATTTATTAATGTTATGAAAGTTTGTTTTTACTTCCGCTATTTTTATATGTTCTGTCTTGTGATATTTCTGTGGATGTTTACCAATAATGCCCCTCTAAAGCTAGTGCATTCCCTTGCGAGTGACCCTAGCGGAGGCGGGGTGTTACATTTGGTATCAGAGCAGAAGGTTACTAGACTGGGCAAAAGTTTTTAAAGACCTTCTGAAAATTATTTGAAAAACCGTTTACAAAGAAGCATTTTTCAAGAAAATTTTCTTTTAAAAAGAAAAAGGCTATTCCCCAAAGGCCATTAGCATTATCCTTGTTTCCTTGATTGAATCTCTTTTCCTTTCTTTCCTCCATCTGTAGTCACAGTGGTTTTGACTGCGACTAGTCTTTCTAGCTGCGTAAGTGTTTCCCGTACGATGGAGGTGGTTCTTGAGAGACCGTTGCAGAATTATGCATGAAAGGATAGTAAGAACAAGGATACGAGCTCAGGGATAAGCAACATGTTGGTATGGCTGAGTCCTAAAAGGAGGGAGAAAGATGAACAATGAAACCATGACGAGAGAGTACCTTTGGCATGGTGAAACGGGACGGATAGTTAAGTATCATGGAACAGGGACAAGATCATTCGGAGGGCAATAGTATGCTCTCATTTCTAGGGTACCTCAGAAGGAGGGTAACGATCTTGTTAAAGGTTTAGCTTTTCTTCTCTATCATCCTGTCGGGACTTTGTTTTGTTCACCACATATTTTAAGTCCGCTTCGATAGTTGAGTCTCTGCACCTTAGTACTAGCGTAGTAGAGGATCCCGCTTTTGTCTCAAGTCCTATTGGAAGATCGGTCCATTTACTCATGGCTTGTTTGGATTTGAGAATGTCTATATCAAGTGTTGAGCTTGGAAATAATGCTTATGTTTATAAGTTGTGGATGGATTCTAGGGATGAAGTGGTTATCCAGTAATGGGCGCCACTCTCGGTTTTAGAAGGAGGGTAGTTAGACTCTTGGCTTGCTTTGGTAATACCCTTGAAGTATCGCGTAACCTTTTGGGTTCTGTCATGATTAGTTACTTAGAATCCCTAGATGCCTTTGTTGGGAATTAGAAACCCGATCGAATGGGGTTCGCTAATAAGACGGATGGTTTACTTCGATTATGTATGGGTTATGGGAATTACCCTAGTAAGTGCGCACGGTAACTTGTTTACTTTCAAGGGAAAGTTTTTCTACGTGGAATACCTTATGGTACAAGGTCCAGGATTCACTAGTGAATTTTGAGGGCTCGCAAGGAATAATGTGTACGCAGTCCTGTTTGCACCAAGTATTCTAGAAGGAGAATAAGTGCAAGTGGAACGAGAGGCGACGAGGAAATGAGTTCCAACTCATGTTATGGAAACAGGAAATAAGAAGCTGCGAAATCGTGAAGTAAAAGGGGCGGCCAAGGCACGATGGAACTAAGCTCAAGGTAATGCGACTCAGGAGACTGAAGACTAAATACGTGCATGATATCTCTTTTGGGAATATATCCTCGATCCCTGTTTTTCTGTTGAGCTTGCTTGTAGGCTATCTTTTATGGATATCCTCTCGGTCCTGTCTCTGTTACAAACCCCGTACGGAGTTTGTTTTGTTTATCTTCTCGACCCTGTTTCAGGGAATCTTAGGTAGAACCCTGTGGATGTAAACATGTATTAGAAACATGTTATGGTTGATATGGTTGCAAATGGTTGCAAGTGGTTGCTCGTGGATGCACGAATTTACATTAGATATTAGCTCGACTCGGTCACATTTCATATTGCATATGCACGAGTATTTATACTTGTTTATGGATGAAATTGAATGTGTTATCATGCGGATGTTGCATATGGTTGAATGTTTGTGCACGCATATAGTGTATATGACTAGGACTATTTGCATACATGATGGATTCATAGCACTAAACATATTTTTGCATTCAAAAGATTTTTCAGGCCTGATCATTAGCATTAGCTAAGGAACATGTACACACACGTTTTGCACACATTCATAAAGCATTAGGAGTCGTCTAAGGACAATGGTTCCTTGTGGATGATGGTTTGAGTAGATGGATGATGGATGGTAGGATATGTTCTTCCTAACTCTGAGATTTCGGGGACGAAATCCTTTAAGAAGGGGAGAATGTAACAACCCGAATTTTTACAACACGTTAAATCAAGAATCAAGACAGAATTAAATTATAAATTCTGAATCAAGTGAAACGGTCTGTGCCATTGCGTTCGTCTCCGAAAAATACGCGAAATAGAGTCCGAGTTTTCGAGAATCGGAGTCCGCATGACCCGTTAAAGGCCCAAAGAAGATTTCTGGAAATTTGAACTTCGGAAATAGCTTTGAAAATCAGATTTGGGGCTAGGCGGGAAGTTTCCCGCCTAGGCCATGTCGACAGGGCTGTCGACAGGCCTGTCGACTTGGGCCCAGACCAAGTCGACAGCCCTGTCGACTTGCCTGTCGACAGGGGGTGGCCGGGGCAAGCTGCCTGGCGCACCTGTTTGTCTCACCTGGTCTTGTTCTTGGGCTGGTTCTGGAAGCTTCCGAGATCTGATGGTCCTAATCTATCCTAGATCTAATCCTATGGCCTAAAACACTCCTAATCTCTATAAAAACACCCCTAAGCCCCCTCCTAAACCCTCATAACTCACCCTCTCCACGAAGTGCTGCCCAAATGCCAAGTGATCATGGCCTCCATCCCCTTTTCCTAAAGCCTAAGCACTTAAATCGGGTTCAAATCAAGAGGTGCAAGTTTGCTACACCAAATCGGAGGAAGATTAACGTTGCTATGCGAGTTCCATGACGATTCTTCAACAAAGGAGGCACCTTTCTTAGCCAAGATGATTCATGCTTCTTTCCCTAGGCCTAACTATGTAAGTTCTAGCTACTTTTAGATGGAAACGGTAGTTTTGATAATGACATGGGATAAAATGAGGCTAAACATGATTATGCGAACCTATATGAACCTTACCTTGCCTCTTGTGTTCATTTTTATGATTTTAGGCCATGTGAGTGACTTAATCATGCCTCTCATGCTATGCATAACCTAGTTTAACTTGCAAGTTTGGATCTTTATGCATAAAATGCTAGCATGAACCTTTAGGAACCACTTTACGTGTGAAACATTGGCTAAGACAAGATTTTGGGGCTTATGCATGTTTATGAACCCAAACCCCTTATGCTAACATGCAAGTTTGTGGCCAAATCCTTTATGAGATTATGCATGCTCATGGCCAATCCCCTCTTTTAAGTTGTGCATGTTTATGGCCAAACCCTTTTTGATAATATGCATGTTTGTGGCCAAATTACCTTATGACACTATGCATGTTTATGGCCAATCCCTTTATGATGTTATGCATGTGGAAGCCAAGCCCTTTTGGCATCATGCATGTTTTGAGACCAATATGTGACATAGTATCCTTACTATGTTGACTCGCTTTGCTTGCGTTGGGAAAACACGATTTTGGGTAGTTAGATAAGCATGAACATGTCGCGAAATCTTAACTTGAATATGACATGTGTTTATACTTGAAAATATGACTTGAAATATAAACATGGAAGTTAACATGTAAATATGCATAAAAACATGGGCTTGGGAATTTACCTATTAAGTTAGGTCTACCCATTGGGAATTTACCTATTAAGTTAGGTCTACCCAATTGCTTGAAAACTTGACCATGAACATGACACTAGGCTAAACATGAAAGTGGCCAACTCGAGGTTGGGTTGAGTTTGTAGCATAAATCTACCCGGACCCGCCCGGCTTAACTAGTAGCTACAAACAATAGGATCCAATGTGAGAAGTTGGTCATGTCGCGCCTGAGACCCGAGGTTAGACCAAGTTGTGGTGTAAATCTACCTGGAACCCACCGGCTTAACTAGGTAACCACAACAAAGTCTAATGTGAGAGGTTGGGGTGCATTAAATAATTAATGCCACATAATAGGGTTAAGTTAATTTGATTAATGAGGCTTAACCAAATATGACATGGACAAATGGGTTAAGTAATTTGATTAGGCTAATGATACTTAACAAAACATGACAGGGTTGGGTAGGTTAAGTAACTTGATTTGCCTAACGACACTTGACCATTTTTATACGACGAGGGGACGGGATTAAGTTAACCAACACTTAATCAATCCAACACGATAACTTGATAAGGTTAGGTAAATTTTCTTAGTAACACTTAACCGTTTAATACAGTTATTGGATGGGGTTAAGTCAACTCAGACCTAACTAATCTACACATGGTAATTGGACGGGGTTAAGTTAATTTACACTTAACTAATCCAACTCGTTAGTTTGATGTGGTTAAGTGACCTATACTTAACCAATCTAACGTGAAAACATGATAAGGCTAAGTCACGAATCACTTGAATACGCTTGACCGATTTGACTCGGTAATTGGACAAGGTCAAGTTAATTTATATAATTAACCAATCTAAAATGATAATTAGATGAGGTTAAGTTATGGATTGCTTAATATACTTAGCCAATTTGACACATGGTTTGTAGGGTTAAGTCTTGGACTTGGATACTTAGCCAATTTTGACATGGTTTGTAGATGGGCTAAGTTATGAACTTAAGTGACACTTAACCCATTAGATAAACCCTAATTCGGAGGATTAGGTAAATAACCATAGTTAACAAGGATTATGGAAATAAGGCTAAGTGGTAAACCTTAGTTAAGGGAAACTAAGTAATAATTCTTAGTCAAGGAAATTTGGACCATTTCTTAGATAGATTAGTAACCCGATACGTTAGGTCAACGTTTGAGTATGCGTGTAGGAGCAGGCTATCTGATTTAGATAAAGGCTCCAACGAACTGGGTAACGAAGCAGCGGCTTCGGGGAACGTGAGGATATTCTTGGGATCCCTCCGTGAGCTGCCAGGTCATTATACTAGGCTCACGAGAGGTTGAGGTCTGCGGTAGAAGAACCAAGAATATGCCTTGGTTGCTATGCGAGCGACCTAAAGACTGGGGTGGATAGCAGTGAGTCGACGAATACATAAGGTGCCCGAGATAGCAAGTTCGTCGATCATCTATCATCTTGAGTCAAGCGTGTACGTACGGAAAGGCAGGGAACACCCAACAGACCATAATTTGCTATCTAATTATGGGTGAGGTAGGCCGTAGGATGTGGGCTGGCCGGAGTGTAGTTCTCATGCAAGACTTTCTCTTGTGTTGCCTTTCACTAGTTGAGGGAGGGGTCTCGTGGGACCATAGCCACGTGTAGAAAAGCAGACCTTAGTATCTGCATCGGCAGATAAATCTAAAGCTCCCGACCGAGTCCTGTATTTCTTGTTTTGCCCTGTGACAGGACTCGGATGGCACGATGTGATACATGTGCATACAGTTATAGAAAAACGATTCACGATGAATGCGTGGGAAAAAGGGCGCGGTTGAGGGTTAGCGTAATCCCTAGTGGCCTAGGTGGTTTTACCCAAACCGAAATACGAAAGCGTGCAATAGGTAAGCGTAATCCCTAGTGGTGCTAGGTGGCGTAAGTCCTAGTAGTTCAAACGATGATTCATATGGAAGAGCCTAGCTAGAACAAGGGTGACAGTCCAAACGATTTCAAGGATAATACGACATGAGGAAGCCCGTACGAGGTACGGCAAAGGACTGAACTTATATACATGGAAAGAAACATATGATTTGAGTAACCTATATATGCGATATATTAGGTTGACATGGACCATTACACGACTTTGAGCAAGGGACATTCATGGTTAACACATGACGCGGGTAGGGATACTAGTACGAGAGGTGCAGAGCAAATATACATGTAAAAACCAGTAAAGATATATACATATATATATATGAAAAATTCCATAGAACGTTAGACTAAATAGATACCATGGGACATGATGCTTGATAGGAACCTGACGGCCTGATACCTTGTTTTATCTGACATCGTAATTTATCATGACACCTTAGTTTATCTGGGTACAGTAGTCCATCCTGTTATTTTGGTTCAGTTTATCTATCTTGACATCATCCTTGTGTTTACTTTCAGTTTATGCATGTCATGTCACCTTTATCTGTTTTTATGCTGGAAGTAGATAGGACTTACCAGTCTTTATGACTGACCCCGTTTCTTTCGCTTCTTGTCTTCCGTTTCCCCCCCAGGTTACAGGGAGGAAATACTGTTGTTTAGTTCAGACTTCTTCGGCTTGAAGGTCATCTTGGATGGCTTGGACTTTCCTTGGCTATGGCTACTTTACTGTTTTAATTGGGGAATAATTTATGAGAAAGGTTTCATGCTTCTTTATTTCAGCAAGACAGGTTTTGATGTACTCTGATGTAAAAAGGCTTTTGACCTCATTTATTAATGTTATGAAAGTTTGTTTTTACTTCCGCTATTTTTATATGTTCTGTCTTGTGATATTTCTGTGGATGTTTACCAATAATGCCCCTCTAAAGCTAGTGCATTCCCTTGCGAGTGACCCTAGCGGAGGCGGGGTGTTACAGGTGACGCACGTGGTGGAGCGGTGGGTGCGAGCTCTAATCGAATTTGTGCCTGGAGATGTTAACGAAGGGGAAGAAGTAATTAATTAGATTAATTAATTTATTAATTATCTTGATAAGTTAATTAATATAATTAAAGTATAAACCCTCATAACTTATTCAAATGAAAATAGAATGGAACGAAACAAGTTGTTGTGGGATCGTATGGACGAGATCTTCACAGTGAAACCAATTTGGAAAAGATTTGGAGCAGTTGAAATTTTTGGTTAAATTAAACATCCTATTTAAGTTGATTAAAAATGATCGTTTTAAAACGATTTCAAAACCGACCAAGGTGAGAACTCCCTCAATTGATTTATAAGTTATTATAATCATATATGAATATGTACTGATTACGTGTGATTGCAATGTTTACTTCGTGGTTGACGGATGATATTTACAACCATTATTGTTAATATTATTAAACTGTGAATTATAAGCACTGACATTGGAAACGTTTATATTATAACTATTGGTTGATGGATGGTAGTTGATATGGGTGTGTTTATATTGTTGACACAAAAATTTACACTACGAATATAAATAATTTGGAAATTGATCGAGTTTCGTTCCATTATAGTTTTAAATGAATTTTATATTAATTTAAGTGAAATTTGATAGGAAAATGGAAAATGGATTTTTATATCCAAAACGATTTGAAATCGAAGTTGCTATAATTTAAAACAGCTATTGAAAATATTGAAATGGATTCAGAAGAGATTTGAATTAAAAATGGCTTGTTTTAATTCAAATTAGATTTTGAATAGTAAATTCAAAAAGTGAATTCGAGTTAGGTATATAAACGACATTTTTAACTCGAAGAGATTTTTCCATTGATCTTATTTATTTTTATAATGGATATTAGAAAAATTTGGATTTCAAAATATGATATTTTGAAAAATATTATTATTTTAATATTATTATAATAAAGAATATTCAATTTTGATTTAAATTTGAATTGGAAACTGAAATCTTTTTTAAATGGGTTTATAAACATTTTGTAAAATAAGTTTGAAATTAATCGATGAATTTTACTATAAACAGTAAAATGGTTTGAATAAAACGAGTCGTGATGCGACCGTTCGTGAATTTCGACCATTCACTTCGAATTGACGTACCGAGAAATCCGACCATCGGATTCTCCCAGAACGGAAAATGTTGGGTTCAAAATGAAAAGAGTTTTCAAATGGAACATAAAGTTTTAATCCAACAGTTAGATTTTAAAAATAAGTTCAAATCTATTTTTGAAAATGTCGCTATAGATGTAGTTTGGTGACCAGAACATGAAACCGATTGAAAGGACCTTATTAAAATTATTAAAAATATGGAAAAATCATAATTTATGATTTTTAAATGATTTTAGTAAGAATTGTGAAGTTTTGAACTATGATTTGAATTTTCGGAGTCTTGGCCGGATTTACTTAACATAGTAAATCAATATTTTAACATTTAACTTGAAGCTAAACTAAAAGTTATCAAACTTAAGTTTAGTGGATTTGAATGGAAATAATCTTCGGATATTTTAACATTGGATTCCGTAATTATATGGATATTGCTTGAGGAATTTGGAAGATATTGATATTGTTATTCCCTATACGGTATCTATTGATTTCAGACTTTGATGTTGAATATAAGTTGATATGATTTCTATTTGGAGCCTTATATTTGATATCAAACTGGATTTTGGGTTTTGTTGTGAACTATGTCTTGAATAACACTTAATCTTTAACCCAGCTAAAGACAAGATTTTTTCCAAGGTTAAGTAATCATCGAATAATGATTTTTGGAGACTAAAACTAAGTTAGAGTTTTAATAAATCTTTCAAAAAATATTTGAATGAATGAAATGGAGATTAAAACTAATTTTGAGTTTTGATGAATCTTTAATTAGATTTGAAAATTAAAGAAGGTAATTCAACTTAGTGAAACACAAGGAAAGATTAAATTGATTGAGCTCCAAGGGATGAATCGGATGGGAATGGGATAATAATATGAGAGATTACATTTTTGCAAGGCTTAATAATCCCGATAAAGCTTAAACCTTGATTTGAGTTAAGTTCGTGGAAAAAAGATTATACAATCTTTTGAAATGATTTCCAAGGAAAGATTTAAACATGAAGTTTAAAAAATATAAAATTTTGATAAGATTTATGGTAGTAATTCCTAATGTAAAGAATGATTTGGGTGAGATGAATATTTCGAAATGGAATTAGACTTATGATATGTTCATATATAACTTAATTTTAAAGATGCGATAGTTTTTTCGGAAAGACCCGATTTCAACCCATTTTGAATAACTAATACGACATGTATTGAAGATGCTTGAAGACAATGGTTGAAGACCGGAGATCTTCACATCATTTGGATTATTACTGATGTCTCGATTGGGGTGTACAACCCAATATGAGTTAATAAGTGGCGGTCGCCAAGACGTACTTGGAGATGGACCAGATATGAAAGGACCTTCTGCTTTATTAGACGAGGAATAAGGTGCCTTTAGTTTCGTTTAGACCCAAAATGGACTTGTAAATGGTTGTGTGTTTGACATTGTAATTACAACCTAAATGATGGGTTTCTATTGATGTTATATCAGTTGGTGGCGGATAATTTATTCTCTTAGCTTAACACCCTCCTTTGAGGCTTATGAATTCAGTAGAGGGTTATATATTAATAGATATTGATTACATTTTGTGAATTGACAATGTGACATATTGAGTGTTGCTGGCAGATAGATAAAAGCTTCTTGTTGAAAAGCAGAGCTTTGTGGATGTTGATCAAAGCATAGCTTATTGAAGCGTAGCTTTGTGTACCGAGACTTCAACAAGCCTCACCTTGGTATTATGGTGAACTGATGGATAGATCGGTATAACTTTAAAGTTGAGAATGAACAACCTGCGGGTTGATACTGAATAACTTTTATGGTTGTAATGTGTAGTGACCCGCATTTTTAGCTGTTGAACCATTTATTTATTTAATTATTAAATATCGATTTATCGATATCGAGAACGTGAATTAAATAATATTGAATATTTAATTAAGATTTATAATGAATAATAAATTGTAAATATCGAAATAGTCAGAAATAGTAGAATTCACAATAGAGTGTGAATTGAATAGTATACGAGATGTGGTTGAGTTTCGATTCGAAATATAATAACGAATATATTGAATCGACGACAGTGGAACGTATAGTTTATAATATATTTATAAACGAGCTTGAAATGGCGCTGTAGTTCGATATTTGGCGATTCGAACTTCGACTGCATGTATAGGATTCGTTTTAAGCCGGATTTCTGTGAAACAAGAAACGTGTGGAGCTGGTGGAGTATATCTTTCTAGTGAAAGAGAAGAATCAGGATTTCGTCGTGTAGATTTTGAGATATGTCCAAATCAAATTTTGAAATAGTCGCTATAGAATCGTTTATCGACCGTATCGGTTCATTCAATATAAATAGAGATCGGGTGTGAATTTAGACAAGGTTCTTTTGGGAAATAGTGATAATTTAATTTTTAGAATTTTATGGTAATTTTTAATTAATTTAATAAGCAACTTTTTATTTGGAGTATTTGGCACCCTGTATCGACATTTCGGGGATTCACAATATGAGTCCATCTACCGGTATTATTACATTTTTTGGACCAGAACACGTCACTGATTTAAATGGTATTTTTGTTTCTGTCTATAACTGTCCCTACGTGAAGAAAATATTTCATAGTGGGGTACGCTATGTTTTTAACTTAAAACAAACTAAACTGAAAGGTTAACTGGTCAAACGAACTCAGAATTCAACGAAACAAGTTTCATACGAAACCTTAGGAAGAGGTCTAGTGAAACGTCAAGGCCTCATATTTTTATGATTTTTTCTGGAATTGTTAGGAATTATTGCTCGGTGTTTTTCATCGATATTTTCTAAGGGATTTTCGCCAACGGTGTCGGAATTCGACGAAACCTGTCCCATTGGATCTGGAATGTGTTTTTATGCTAGGATTAGCTTTGTTTGTCAAAAATGGAAAATCATACGAATTTAAAATGGATCGAAATGAAATGGAAAGGGAATATTCTGGAGAATATTCCGTGTCCACAAAATCCTTTATAAATAGGACTTAACGCATCCCTTAAGACCTAATTCCCGGATCCAATTCTTTCAGCCGCCACTAAATACTCATTCCTCAAATGAAAGTGAACAAAAGAATAAATAATAAAACACAAAACGAAAAGGGGAAAGGGTTTCTGAAGTGTTGGAGTGAAGCACAGTTATGTGAAGGAGGGCACGTACAACATATCATGGAGTTTCGGAAATGATGTACATTTGCATGCAGCAACTCGCGTTTATTAAAATGGAGGGAGAAGACTTGCTGTAGGGGGAGGAAGTATACGGTGGAAGGACAGTAACGGTTGCATGCGAAAGACTGCAGACAGAAGAGGAGGGAACAAGGTAGTTTAGTTTGGGCGAGAGGCTGATGGTGGTTGAATGCGAGTTTGTAACAATGAAGAGCAGCTTGTGGCAAAGTGCTGATGGGTTCTGGGTATGAAAGGGTCGATGCTTTTGTCTGAGCAGTGTGCGACGGAGCTGGACGACGGGTTTGCAAAGTGGAGTTCGAACAGTGTGAAAGTGGTATGGAGGAGTAGAACTTTGAAAGAGGAGAGTGGGAATGTTTTCGGTTTTGAAAACCGTAAAGTGAGATGGGAGAACGAGCTGACTAAAGATGCCACAATGGCCATTTTTGTGTACTGGAGCGTTGTGTTGGAGCAACAGTTCAATTAGGAAGAGAGGATGCGGGTCTGGGTCACGTTGGGGGGTTAGTGGGCCGAAATAAAAGAATCACGAACCGTAAGTTGCGTTGGGACCGTATGGACGAGAGCTTCACAAAGAAGCCGACTGGAAGTGGATTGGAGCTCGTTTGAATTTATGGCGAAATAAATTGTTTGATTCAAATCAAACAAACAGTTTGTCGTTCTTTAACGATGAACTGCAAATGTGAGTAAATCTCACCAACTCTAAACAGTTTATAATTTCATGTTGTATTTTTAGAACTGTTAGAAATTGTCTGATTTACCGTGTGTTGACTGTTTGATTGAACTGCTAGTCAGTTAGTGAAAATTATATATATATATATATATGTAATTATATATATAAAAACCGTTAAATATTTATATATTGATTCTGCAATCAGAATAATTTATATTGAACTGAAAGTGATGACAATCATGTTGTGTAACATCTGTGGATGCAGGGAAACAGGTTGGAGGAATCCGACTGGATTCCTCAACAGTTATTTTATTGTTTTTCATATATTGTTATATGATGTGATATAAAATCTGTGGGCGATTTTATGTGCTTGGACGATATTGAACATCGTGATTTGATATGATTGAATACCATAACATATGGGATGTTGATAAGGAGATTTTTCAAAGTGATATTGAAAAATAGAATATTTATAAAGTGGAATATTTATAAATAAGAAATGTTTATAAATTGGAATATTTATAAATAGGAGATATTTGAAAAGGAAATAAATTCAAAGCATTTCTTTTTGAATGGAAAGGCCTGTGTGGCGAGTTTGGGGATTTTCCCGATGCTCCCGATACAAAGGAGGTTATGGCGAATTTTCCCGGGAATTTAAGGAGTTAGAATATTTCAAGAATAAATTTGAAAAGGAAATATTTGTAAACCATTTACAAATAGAATTGGAAAGGGAAGATTGTAAAAAGGAAATCATTTTTAAAGTGTAGAACCGTTATTTAAAAGTAAATCTTTTCAAATGAATAAAACGTTGTTAAAAAGGAAATCTTTATAAAGTGAATAAAGTAAATCGAATATAGGCATTCGAAAGGAGTTAATCGAATATGGTATTCGAAGTTAGTTAATCGAATATAGACATTCGAAAGGAGTTAATCGAATATGGTATTTGAAGTTAGTTAATCGAATATAGACATTCGAAAGGAGTTAATCGAATATGGTATTCGAAGTTAGTTAATCGAATATAGACATTCGAAAGGAGTTAATCGAATATGGTATTCGAAGTTAGTTAATCGAATATGGTATTCGAAGTTAGTTAATCGAATATAAACATTCGAAAGGAGTTAATCGAATATGGTATTCGAAGTTAGTAAATCGAATATGGTATTCAAAAGTTAGTTAATCGAATATGTTATTCGAAAGGGGTTAGTCAAGTCGAGTTAACCAGTTAGAGTTAATCAGTTAGAGTTAACTAGTTGGAGTTAATTAGTTAGAGTTAATCGATTTGAGTTAAAACGAACTAGAGTTAATCAAATATAGTTATTTGAGACAGAGTTAGTCAAACATAGTATTCAGGGTAAGTTGCCATCTTGTACGACTGCTAGCGTAATTCGCAGGGCTGTAAATAGCCTATGGCGGTCGGATGTTTCCTGAGGGAGTCAGGCGTAACCATTGTGATCGCTGCGATCTAGAGTCAAGCGAATGGAGTTTAATCGAATATTAGTTATTCGATAGGAGTTAATCGGGTTGATCGAGTTGAGAAATAAGTTAAGTTAAATAAGTTGAGTAAGTCGAGTTAAGTTAGTCAAGTTAGTCGAGCCTAGTTAATCGAATCGAATTGGTCGAACCAAGTAAGTCGAGTTAAGTTAGTCAAGTTAGTTGAGCTTAGTTAATCGAATCGAATTGGTCGAGCCAAGTAAGTCGAGAGAAGTAATCGATGTTAGTTTCATCGAAGGGAGTTATCGATGTTAGTTTCATCAAAAGAAGTTATCGATGTTAGTTTCATCGAAAGAAGTTATCGATGTTAGTTTCATCGAAAGGGGTTATCGATGTTAGTTTCATCGAAAGAAGTTATCGATGTTAGTTTCATCGAAGGGAGTTATCGATTATAGTTTAATCGAAGTAAGATTTTCAAATATGAGATATTTGAAAGGAAGAGTTATCGAATATTAGTTATTCGAAGAGAGATTATCGAATATCGTTTATTCGAGAAGAAGTTAATTGAATATAGGTTATTCCAAGAAGAGTTAATCAAATAGAGATTTCTCGAAGAGAGTTAATCGGCGAATTCAATTATATCGAATTCGGGAAAGTACTTATACTTTCCAGTGTTTAAATAGAGTTTTATTCATTTATAAATAAATAAGTGTTAGGTTAATTATTCGCTAATAAGAATAGAAGTTTTAATTAAAGTCAGATAATTCGAAAGTAGGGATTTTAACGTTATCGTTATAACTAATGTTTTAAATATAGAAGTGGATTAGTAAAATTGAATCCGAGAAAGACGTAAAGAAGTTGTTAAAGATTAAAAGATAAACTTTGACCATTTCGAAGTTATAACGTTGTTCAGTTAAGGTCTGAGAGGTAATTATACCCCAACTTGAGTGACTTCCTTCTTAACTAAGAAATGGTAAGGTTTGATCGTAAAAGAGTTTTGGAAATGTTTTCCAAACGAGAATCAGAAATGTTTTCTGATAAAAGAAAATAAGAATTTAGAATATAGGGAAACAGGAGATAAGTAAATAAATGAACTAAAGAGATTATTGTTAAATGATGTTTGTTCGATATAATTTCCATCTGGGAATAATATCGTTGTTTGCACACTTGTTTTTCTTTGATGGTTAAATCACCGACTATCGAAGTTTTGACCATTTTAACGTTGTTAATATGGAGAGACCGGTTGGATTATTATCCATAGAACCACTCTGTATTGGCATAAGCGTCGCGAATCATATATGTCAAAGATAATTGAAGACGGAGTAAAATGCAAGGGCTATCCTGTTTACAGAATAGTGCCTTCGGTTTGTCCAATCCCAGTACAACTTGTATGGACGAAGGTCTGACAGAGTATATCCAATGGATCGCGTAAGTTGATCTGTTCAAACGTATTCATGTTTGGTGGCGGAGGAATTCGTTTCTCTTAGCTGTATACCCGTGTTATTTTTGGATAAGTCAATTTGTGATTTGGCGGGTATGACGATGTGACATTCTAAGTGAATGAGGATGACTTGTATGAATGAATGTCTGGCAGAATATTTCCAGAAAGGTCACGTACATTGATTTCTTCGACCGTACCAAGAGTGGAAGCGGAGAAGGAAACTTCTTTAGCTAACACGTAATGTACTGTCGTAGACGTCAATTAGTGATTTTCGATGGATCTAACAATGTGGCATTCCAAGTGAATCTGATGTGATGATAAAGCGTAGCTTCTAGCCTCATCAACCAGTAAATGACAGAAATCGGGCAGGCAGCATGGCTAAGTCGGTCGCACCGAAGTAGGGTGTGTAATCACCTATCTGGAGAATATTCATTTGCTTCTTTAATCTATCAATGTTGTCCCATATATATATACGGGAACGGTTGCTGATCCTAACCGTTGGTGATGTACATTCGGTACACTCAAGCGAAATGAGTGGTCGGTCATGTGTGGCTGAGTTACAAGATGTTCTTGTTGAACTCCAGTGTATCGTTCCTAGAGTACACTGATCGGAAGGTGGTTCCATACCTTGTCATAGTTGGAAATCCATTATCTAATACGTGCTTGCGATTTTGATTGTATACTATATATGTAGAACGTGAGATGAAAGCGTTTCTGCTAGTTGATATCTATTTGTACATAGACATTATTATAATATCAAAAGGGTTTTTGATATAAAGATATTTTGGATTCTCATAAGGGAAAAACCCGTTCCGTTCTGCGGCGTGGTCTTATGAGATATCGTTTACTTGTTCATATACCTGTTTAAAACTGTTTTACTCACACCAGTCCCATGACTGACCCGGAGTTTATTTGTTTTGTTTTCCCTAAACTCTTGGGTGCCTAATTTTGTACGGGCAGTCAAGTAGTCAGGAATTTACAGATATACTGGAAGAGCGTGGAGCAGGAGGCTTCAAGATCATATAGCTATAGTTATTTCCGCTCTGTTGTAAGTGTTGTACTCTGATAAGTGCTATTGTATACATAACTGTTATATTTCAAAGTTATGTTATCTATTATATGTTATTCGCTCCGCTGTGAGGTTCGTGTTACTCTGATGTTGTGTTCTTCTTCTTCTTCTATTCTAATAGTTCTACCTTATCTTTCCTCACCCTCTATCTTCTTTCTATTAGTTTCTTGAATTTCCAGTGCAATTTGTGGTTGGACTTGTGTTATTTAGTCAGCTCAAATTGGACCGGATTTTCGGGTCACTACAGTTGGTATCAGAGCATTGGTTTAGTTATTACCTTGGCTCTGTGGCATGATTCAGTAGAGATGGGATTAGTAATATCCTAGACTGAGTTGAGTGATATATACGAGTGAACGTATTTGTTAGTTAATATAAAATGATTTTATATTGTGGAGTTTTATTTGTTGAGTGTTTGTGAATTCTGGTCGATCGGTTTGATCCACTGTATCGATAGGGGTTACTAAACACTCGAATACGATGAACCGTCATGGTATGTTTTGAAAGAGGGTAAATGGAATAATTTTACCCGAATATATTTGATATAGTATATTGGTTGTGTTGGTTGTTATTATAATCGAGTAAGATTATAAAAAGGTAAGATGATTATAAATGACTAATCAGAATTCATATAAGTATATGAAATAAAACGAAGAAAAATCTGCATTTGAATCAGATTGGAATTAAAATAAGGAAATTTTAAGTTCCTGGGAGATTTTGAAAACGTTTTTCAAACTGAAGGTGATATAGTATTGAACTCACTTCGATAGCTGGAAAATAGATTCTGATGATGAATCGCGACATCATCAGTGTTCATTTTCGAGTTCTAAGTGACGGACTACTACCAAAGGTTTTGTTTTTGAATTGTTTTGAGAAAACAAGTGTTTAGAAATTCAAAGGTTTTGAATTGGCATTGTAATTTCAAATTGATTTGAAATAGACCCAGGAAATTAAGTTTCAAAATTTAATTTTAACTTATGAAGTTAAATAGAATAAGATAGTAGAAATAAATTGAAAAATTAATTTGAACTGAGTTAAATAGAATTGAATTGGATTAGAGAATAATCTGTTATGAAATTGGGTTGATGAGTCAATAATTTGGAATTTGATGTTGTGGTTCGAATGAAAATTCGATTTGGATTTGAGAATATGAACTGATTGGAATTTGATGGAAATAACACTGGTATATGCTGAGTTGATAGCATATGGAAGTGATAAAGTTGATATTCCCGACAAAAAGGTACCAGTTTATATTATATATGGATATGAGATTTATGAGCCGAATTGGCAAGCCGTTTGGCTGTTTGATTTTCTTTTTGGGTTAAAGAAGGCCCAGAGAGGCGAGTTGGAATTTGAGATATCGACCAGTACAAAGGAGGTGCTGGCAAAAATTTTCGAAAAGTTAAGGTGTTAGAAAATTTTCAGAATTTTTGAAAATTTAGTTAGTCGGAATAAATTAATATTTTAGTCAATATTAATTGGTTCAGTTAAAACCGGAGATAAGAGGTAAACAGGTAAATTTTTACCCATTAGATAGGGTCGTCCCCTAGCTTAGCAATTTCGAGGACGAAATTATTTTAAGTGGGGAAGAATGTAGTGACCCGCATTTTTAGCTGTTGAACCATTTATTTATTTAATTATTAAATATCGATTTATCGATATCGAGAACGTGAATTAAATAATATTGAATATTTAATTAAGATTTATAATGAATAATAAATTGTAAATATCGAAATAGTCAGAAATAGTAGAATTCACAATAGAGTGTGAATTGAATAGTATACGAGATGTGGTTGAGTTTCGATTCGAAATATAATAACGAATATATTGAATCGACGACAGTGGAACGTATAGTTTATAATATATTTATAAACGAGCTTGAAATGGCGCTGTAGTTCGATATTTGGCGATTCGAACTTCGACTGCATGTATAGGATTCGTTTTAAGCCGGATTTCTGTGAAACAAGAAACGTGTGGAGCTGGTGGAGTATATCTTTCTAGTGAAAGAGAAGAATCAGGATTTCGTCGTGTAGATTTTGAGATATGTCCAAATCAAATTTTGAAATAGTCGCTATAGAATCGTTTATCGACCGTATCGGTTCATTCAATATAAATAGAGATCGGGTGTGAATTTAGACAAGGTTCTTTTGGGAAATAGTGATAATTTAATTTTTAGAATTTTATGATAATTTTTAATTAATTTAATAAGAAACTTTTTATTTGGAGTATTTGGCACCCTGTATCGACATTTCGGGGATTCACAATATGAGTCCATCTACCGGTATTATTACATTTTTTGGACCAGAACACGTCACTGATTTAAATGGTATTTTTGTTTCTGTCTATAACTATCCCTACGTGAAGAAAATATTTCATAGTGGGGTACGCTATGTTTTTAACTTAAAACAAACTAAACTGAATGGTTAACTGGTCAAACGAACTCAGAATTCAACGAAACAAGTTTCATACGAAACCTTAGGAAGAGGTCTAGTGAAACGTCAAGGCCTCATATTTTTATGATTTTTTCTGGAATTGTTAGGAATTATTGCTCGGTGTTTTTCATCGATATTTTCTAAGGGATTTTCGCCAACGGTGTCGGAATTCGACGAAACCTGTCCCATTGGATCTGGAATGTGTTTTTATGCTAGGATTAGCTTTGTTTGTCAAAAATGGAAAATCATACGAATTTAAAATGGATCGAAATGAAATGGAAAGGGAATATTCTGGAGAATATTCCGTGTCCACAAAATCCTTTATAAATAGGACTTAACGCATCCCTTAAGACCTAATTCCCGGATCCAATTCTTTCAGCCGCCACTAAATACTCATTCCTCAAATGAAAATGAACAAAAGAATAAATAATAAAACACAAAACGAAAAGGGGAAAGGGTTTCTGAAGTGTTGGAGTGAAGCACAGTTATGTGAAGGAGGGCACGTACAACATATCATGGAGTTTCGGAAATGATGTACATTTGCATGCAGCAACTCGCGTTTATTAAAATGGAGGGAGAAGACTTGCTGTAGGGGGAGGAAGTATACGGTGGAAGGACAGTAACGGTTGCATGCGAAAGACTGCAGACAGAAGAGGAGGGAACAAGGTAGTTTAGTTTGGGCGAGAGGCTGATGGTGGTTGAATGCGAGTTTGTAACAATGAAGAGCAGCTTGTGGCAAAGTGCTGATGGGTTCTGGGTATGAAAGGGTCGGTGCTTTTGTCTGAGCAGTGTGCGACGGAGCTGGACGACGGGTTTGCAAAGTGGAGTTCGAACAGTGTGAAAGTGGTATGGAGGAGTAGAACTTTGAAAGAGGAGAGTGGGAATGTTTTCGGTTTTGAAAACCGTAAAGTGAGATGGGAGAACGAGCTGACTAAAGATGCCACAATGGCCATTTTTGTGTACTGGAGCGTTGTGTTGGAGCAACAGTTCAATTAGGAAGAGAGGATGCGGGTCTGGGTCACGTTGGGGGGTTAGTGGGCCGAAATAAAAGAATCACGAACCGTAAGTTGCGTTGGGACCGTATGGACGAGAGCTTCACAAAGAAGCCGACTGGAAGTGGATTGGAGCTCGTTTGAATTTATGGCGAAATAAATTGTTTGATTCAAATCAAACAAACAGTTTGTCGTTCTTTAACGATGAACTGCAAATGTGAGTAAATCTCACCAACTCTAAACAGTTTATAATTTCATGTTGTATTTTTAGAACTGTTAGAAATTGTCTGATTTACCGTGTGTTGACTGTTTGATTGAACTGCTAGTCAGTTAGTGAAAATTATATATATATATATATGTAATTATATATATAAAAACCGTTAAATATTTATATATTGATTCTGCAATCAGAATAATTTATATTGAACTGAAAGTGATGACAATCATGTTGTGTAACATCTGTGGATGCAGGGAAACAGGTTGGAGGAATCCGACTGGATTCCTCAACAGTTATTTTTATTGTTTTTCATATATTTTTATATGATGTGATATAAAATCTGTGGGCGATTTTATGTGCTTGGACGATATTGAACATCGTGATTTGATATGATTGAATACCATAACATATGGGATGTTGATAAGGAGATTTTTCAAAGTGATATTGAAAAATAGAATATTTATAAAGTGGAATATTTATAAATAAGAAATGTTTATAAATTGGAATATTTATAAATAGGAGATATTTGAAAAGGAAATAAATTCAAAGCATTTCTTTTTGAATGGAAAGGCCTGTGTGGCGAGTTTGGGGATTTTCCCGATGCTCCCGATACAAAGGAGGTTATGGCGAATTTTCCCGGGAATTTAAGGAGTTAGAATATTTCAAGAATAAATTTGAAAAGGAAATATTTGTAAACCATTTACAAATAGAATTGGAAAGGGAAGATTATAAAAAGGAAATCATTTTTAAAGTGTAGAACCGTTATTTAAAAGTAAATCTTTTCAAATGAATAAAACGTTGTTAAAAAGGAAATCTTTATAAAGTGAATAAAGTAAATCGAATATAGGCATTCGAAAGGAGTTAATCGAACATGGTATTCGAAGTTAGTTAATCGAATATAGACATTCGAAAGGAGTTAATCGAATATGGTATTCGAAGTTAGTTAATCGAATATAGACATTCGAAAGGAGTTAATCGAATATAGTATTCGAAGTTAGTTAATCGAATATAGACATTCGAAAGGAGTTAATCGAATATGGTATTCGAAGTTAGTTAATCGAATATGGTATTCGAAGTTAGTTAATCGAATATAAACATTCGAAAGGAGTTAATCGAATATGGTATTCGAAGTTAGTAAATCGAATATGGTATTCAAAAGTTAGTTAATCGAATATGTTATTCGAAAGGGGTTAGTCAAGTCGAGTTAGTCAAATAGAGTTAACCAGTTAGAGTTAATCAGTTAGAGTTAACTAGTTGGAGTTAATTAGTTAGAGTTAATCGATTTGAGTTAAAACGAACTAGAGTTAATCAAATATAGTTATTTGAGACAGAGTTAGTCAAACATAGTATTCAGGGTAAGTTGCCATCTTGTACGACTGCTAGCGTAATTCGTAGGGCTGTAAATAGCCTATGGCGGTCGGATGTTTCCTGAGGGAGTCAGGCGTAACCATTGTGATCGCTGCGATCTAGAGTCAAGCGAATGGAGTTTAATCGAATATTAGTTATTCGATAGGAGTTAATCGGGTTGATCGAGTTGAGAAATAAGTTAAGTTAAATAAGTTGAGTAAGTCGAGTTAAGTTAGTCAAGTTAGTCGAGCCTAGTTAATCGAATCAAATTGGTCGAACCAAGTAAGTCGAGTTAAGTTAGTCAAGTTAGTCGAGCTTAGTTAATCGAATCGAATTGGTCGAGCCAAGTAAGTCGAGAGAAGTTATCGATGTTAGTTTCATCGAAGGGAGTTATCGATGTTAGTTTCATCAAAAGAAGTTATCGATGTTAGTTTCATCGAAAGATGTTATCGATGTTAGTTTCATCGAAAGGGGTTATCGATGTTAGTTTCATCGAAAGAAGTTATCGATGTTAGTTTCATCGAAGGGAGTTATCGATTATAGTTTAATCGAAGTAAGATTTTCAAATATGAGATATTTGAAAGGAAGAGTTATCGAATATTAGTTATTCGAAGAGAGATTATCGAATATCGTTTATTCGAGAAGAAGTTAATCGAATATAGGTTATTCCAAGAAGAGTTAATCAAATAGAGATTTCTCGAAGAGAGTTAATCGGCGAATTCAATTATATCGAATTCGGGAAAGTACTTATACTTTCCAGTGTTTAAATAGAGTTTTATTCATTTATAAATAAATAAGTGTTAGGTTAATTATTCGCTAATAAGAATAGAAGTTTTAATTAAAGTCAGATAATTCGAAAGTAGGGATTTTAACGTTATCGTTATAACTAATGTTTTAAATATAGAAGTGGATTAGTAAAATTGAATCCGAGAAAGGCGTAAAGAAGTTGTTAAAGATTAAAAGATAAACTTTGACCATTTCGAAGTTATAACGTTGTTCAGTTAAGGTCTGAGAGGTAATTATACCCCAACTTGAGTGACTTCCTTCTTAACTAAGAAATGGTAAGGTTTGATCGTAAAAGAGTTTTGGAAATGTTTTCCAAACGAGAATCAGAAATGTTTTCTGATAAAAGAAAATAAGAATTTAGAATATAGGGAAACAGGAGATAAGTAAATAAATGAACTAAAGAGATTATTGTTAAATGATGTTTGTTCGATATAATTTCCATCTGGGAATAATATCGTTGTTTGCACACTTGTTTTTCTTTGATGGTTAAATCACCGACTATCGAAGTTTTGACCATTTTAACGTTGTTAATATGGAGAGACCGGTTGGATTATTATCCATAGAACCACTCTGTATTGGCATAAGCGTCGCGAATCATATATGTCAAAGATAATTGAAGACGGAGTAAAATGCAAGGGCTATCCTGTTTACAGAATAGTGCCTTCGGTTTGTCCAGTCCCAGTACAACTTGTATGGACGAAGGTCTGACAGAGTATATCCAATGGATCGCGTAAGTTGATCTGTTCAAACGTATTCATGTTTGGTGGCGGAGGAATTCGTTTCTCTTAGCTGTATACCCGTGTTATTTTTGGATAAGTCAATTTGTGATTTGGCGGGTATGACGATGTGACATTCTAAGTGAATGAGGATGACTTGTATGAATGAATGTCTGGCAGAATATTTCCAGAAAGGTCACGTACATTGATTTCTTCGACCGTACCAAGAGTGGAAGCGGAGAAGGAAACTTCTTTAGCTAACACGTAATGTACTGTCGTAGACGTCAATTAGTGATTTTCGATGGATCTAACAATGTGGCATTCGAAGTGAATCTGATGTGATGATAAAGCGTAGCTTCTAGCCTCATCAACTAGTAAATGACAGAAATCGGGCAGGCAGCATGGCTAAGTCGGTCGCACCGAAGTAGGGTGTGTAATCACCTATCTGGAGAATATTCATTTGCTTCTTTAATCTATCAATGTTGTCCCATATATATATACGGGAACGGTTGCTGATCCCAACCGTTGGTGATGTACATTCGGTACACTCAAGCGAAATGAGTGGTCGGTCATGTGTGGCTGAGTTACAAGATGTTCTTGTTGAACTCCAGTGTATCATTCCTAGAGTACACTGATCGGAAGGTGGTTCCATACCTTGTCATAGTTGGAAATCCATTATCCAATACGTGCTTGCGATTTTGATTGTATACTATATATGTAGAACGTGAGATGAAAGCGTTTCTGCTAGTTGATATCTATTTGTACATAGACATTATTATAATATCAAAAGGGTTTTTGATATAATGATATTTTGGATTCTCATAAGGGAAAAACCCGTTCCGTTCTGCGGCGTGGTCTTATGAGATATCGTTTACTTGTTCATATACCTGTTTAAAACTGTTTTACTCACACCAGTCCCATGACTGACCCGGAGTTTATTTGTTTTGTTTTCCCTAAACTCTTGGGTGCCTAATTTTGTACGGGCAGTCAAGTAGTCAGGAATTTACAGATATACTGGAAGAGCGTGGAGCAGGAGGCTTCAAGATCATATAGCTATAGTTATTTCCGCTCTGTTGTAAGTGTTGTACTCTGATAAGTGCTATTGTATACATAACTGTTATATTTCAAAGTTATGTTATCTATTATATGTTATTCGCTCCGTTGTGAGGTTCGTGTTACTCTGATGTTGTGTTCTTCTTCTTCTTCTATTCTAATAGTTCTACCTTATCTTTCCTCACCCTCTATCTTCTTTCTATTAGTTTCTTGAATTTCCAGTGCAATTTGTGGTTGGACTTGTGTTATTTAGTCAGCTCAAATTGGACCGGATTTTCGGGTCACTACATAATGGATTCGGTTGACCAAGATGATTTAGGTTGTGGTAAATCTACCCCCTAAAGGGATAGAGTATAGCCGTGTTCCGAGCCTGGACTAAAGCCGTGGGGCGTGATATTTGATTCCTGGATGTAGCATGGATGTGTATTACAGTACTTTCCAATGCCTAAACTTAATCGTGGAGATACACACTTCCCTGGTAGATCTTTCGAATCAGGAGCCGTCGTGATGGAATCCAACTTCCAATATGAGCTTTGCGTTTTCAGTTGTAATCTTACATGGCGACATAATGGGATGGGGCATTATGCCGTCTAATATTGATACATTTATTTGTGAAAATGATTTCCATACTATGCACTAGTGATAATAAAACAGAAATTTTGCGTATCAAGCATTTTTGGCTACTATAAGGTAAAAGTCTTTCCTTCAATTTGCGTTGCATTGTGTGATGGGACTTGAGTCTTATAATAGCTTCCTTTTTTAAAAAGCATTGTGAGTTTTATAATTTGTATTCATGTGGAGAAAACCCGTTACGTGTTATATGGTGTGGTCCTGTGATTAAACTTACTTTAAAATAAGGTATAATAATAATTTTTGGTTCTCACACTAGTCCAATGACTGACCTGGAGTTTATTGTTTTCCCTTAAACTTTGGGTGCCTATAATTTTTCATACGGGTAGCCTATAGTTTAGATTTTTCAAATATTTTATTGAGCAGGATTCTGGTTGAAGCTAGACTGTGTCCAGAGCATTTGATAGTCTTCCACTAATCTAATTTTTTTTTGATGCAAAAGGTAGTGAATCGCGAGATTCACGCCTTATTTCATAAAATATAATAGAGTAGTACTGTAGTAACCCGCATTTTAGCTGTTGAATAATTAATTTATTTAATTATTAAATATCGATTTATCGATATCGAGAACGTGAATTAAATAATATTGAATATTTAATTAATAATTATAATATAATAAAAAATATTATAATGTCGAAATAATAAAAAATATTGGAAATACAAATATTCTGTGAATGGGGTCATCCCAAAGATGTAATTCAACTTAGAGTTGGATTATATTGACGAATATATTCAATCGACGACAGTTTGAACGTATAATTATATTATAATTAAAATCGAGCTTGAAATGGCGCTGCAGTTCGTAAAGTGGCGATTCGAACTTCAACTGAATGTACAGGATTCGTTTTAAACCGGATTTCTGTGAAACAAGAAACGTGTGGAGCTGGTGGAGTATATCTTTCTAGTGGAAGAGAAAGATCGGGATTTCGTCATGTAGATTTTGAGTTACGTCCAAATCAAATTCTCAGAAATGCAGCGCCCTGACCATAACGATTTAATTATATTTTATATAAGGATTTAAATAGATATCGAACGTCGATATAACTCTGACAATGTAATATCGAGTTGTAAATAAATATAGGATTTTTCCTAAGCTGTACGGTATTCCTCTGTGAATATAGACGATAATATTTATTTTTAAATATTTAAATTTAATTATATTTAAATATATTTATATATTTAAATAGGCTATTTAGAGCTTTGGAAAATAGCCACTTTTGCAAACGAAGTCGGAATTCGACGAAACTAGTTTTGTTGGATCCGCAATATCAAATAGTTGTTAGATTCCAAGTTTCGTGATTTTTAGAGTCACTGTGTGGCCGTACGGATTTTTAGAGTGAGAAACAGTCAGTATTTCAACGGTTAAAAATACGCTGTGTGAGCAAAAGGAGACGGAATTCGACGAAACCAGTTTCGTTGGGACCGTAATGTCAAGCTCTAGCTACATGTCTAGTTTGGTGATTTTTGGGTATCGTGTGTGACCACACGGATTTTTAGAAGACGAATTAACGAAGGAATATTCCGAGAATATTCCCTATCTCAAAATATCTAGATATTTTGGCACCATATAAATACCATACCCTTTAACACCATCCTAAAACCTAATCAGATTTTTCCTATGGTCAAAATGAGCCGTCGGCATTTCATATCCCTCAAACAATTTAGTGAGTTTATAAATTCATAGGAAATCAAAATAATTCTCTAAAATTCTAAAACAAATATATATGATATCTGGTTTCGATTCTCTTCAAACTAGTACCAACGTTGGGTAGCTCGATGCAGTTTCTGGAGTTTGAGAAAATAAGCCGTGGCCTTAGGGTTCGGAAATTTTGGTAAAACAAGAATGGATCGGTGTTTTGAAGTATAGCACGGTATTTGCAGTGAGGAGGCGCTCGTTTTGGTTGAGTTTGGGATTTTTCTGGGAATGAAATTTGTCGCGATCTGTACCCTGGTCCGCGAGGAAACTGTAGTCGACGGAACACCAGGGAGTGTCTCGAGTTTGGGTGTTGGGTGATGAGGTTTTTACATTTGCGAAGAGAGGAAGTGTGGAGATTTCGGTTTTGAATTTCATGGTGAAACAAGTGAGAACGTGGAGAAGAGAGGCTTGAAAGGGTGTGCGTGGACTTCCTGGAACCGTGAAAAGCCATCGGGGAAGAAAGGGTATTTGGAGCGGGTTGGTATTTTGGTATTGGGCCGAGTGTTAGTGGTAAGGCCCAATAATATATATTCACGTTTTATTTAAAGGAAGATAGGGTATTAACTTAACAAATCATAACTTCTTCATACTGAATCAGAATTTCGAACGGTCAGATCCATTAGGATCGTATGGACGAGCACTTCACAATGGAACTGGTTTGAAGTGGATTGGAGCTCATATGAATTTATGGCGAATTAAATTGCTTGATTCAAATCAAACAACAGTTTATCGTTCTTTAACGATGAACTGCAAATGTGAGTAAAACTCACCAACTCTGAATAGTTATATTTTTATAATGTATTTTTAGAACTGTTAATCATCTGTTGATTGCTGTGTATTGGTTGATTGATTGAACTGCTAGTCAGTTAGTAGAAATATTATATATATATATGTATATATATATATATATATATATAAACTGTTAAATATCTATATGTCGATTCTGTTTATCAGAATATTTAACAATGAAGTGAAATCGATGTTATTCTATTGTCTAACATCTGTGATGCAGGGAAACAGGTTGGAGGAGTCCGACTGGATTCCTCAGCAGTTATTTTATGGTTTTTCATATATTGCGTTATATGATGTGATATATAATCTGTTGTTGATTGTGTGTGTATGGACGATATTGAACATCGTGATTTGATATGATTGAATACCATGACATACCGGGATGTTGATAAGGAGATTTTCAAAGTGATATGAAAACAGAATATTTATAAATTGGAATATTTATAAATAAGAGATATTTATAAATTTAAATATTTATAAATAAGGAATATTTATAAATTGGGATATTTATAAATATGAGATATTTAAAAAGGAAATAAATTCAAAACATTTCTTTTTGAATGGAAAAGCCTGTGTGGCGGGTTTGGGGATTTTCCCGATGCTCCCGATACAAAGGAGGTTATGGCAAATTTTCCCGGAAATTTAAGGAGTTAGAGTATTTCTAGAATAAATTTGAAAAGGAAATATTTGTAAACCATTTACAAATAGAATTGGAAAGGGAACATTATAAAAAGGACATTTGTAAAGTGTAGAACCGTTATTTAAAAGTAAATCTTTTCAAATGAATAAAACGTTGTTAAAAAGGAAATCTTTATAAAGTGAATAAAGTAAATCGAATATAGACATTCGAAAGGAGTTAATCGAATATGGTATTCGAAGTTAGTTAGTCGAATATGGTATTCGAAGTTAGTTAATCGAATATGGTATTCGAAGTTAGTTAATCGAATATGGTATTCGAAGTTAGTTAATCGCATATGGTATTCGAAGTTAGTTAATCGCATATGGTATTCGAAGTTAGTAATCGAATATGGTATTCGAAAGTTAGTAAAACAAATATGCTATTCGAAAGGGGTTAGTCAAGTCGAGTTAGTCAAATAGAGTTAACCAGTAGAGTTAACCAGTTAGAGTTAACCAGTTAGAGTTAATCAGTTAGAGTTAATCAGTTAGAGTTAACCAGTTGGAGTTAATTAGTTATTCGATAGGAGTTAATCGAGTTGAGAAATAAGTTAAGTTAAGTAAGTCGAGTTAAGTTAGTCAAGTTAGTCGAGCCTAGTTAATCGAATCAAATTGGTCGAACCAAGTAAGTCGAGTTAAGTTAATTAAGTTAGTCGAGTCAAATTTAGTTATCGATGTTAGTTCCATCGAAAGGAGTTATCGATGTTAGTTTCATCGAAAGGAGTTATCGATGTTAGTTTCATCGAAGGGGGTTATCGATTTTAGTTTAAATCGAAATGAGATTTATCGAACAAGAGTTATTCGAAAAGAGATTTTCGAATATAGTTTATTCGAAAGTAAGATTTTCAAATATGAGATATTTGAAAAGGAAGGAGTTAATCGAATATAGGTTATTCGAAGAAGAGTTAATCAAATAGAGATTTCTCGAAGAGAGTTAATCGGCAAATTCGATTATATCGAATCCGGGAAAGTACTTATACTTTCCAGTGTTTAAATAGGGATTTATTTATTTATAAATAAATAAGTGTTAGGTTAATTATTCACTAATAGGAATAGAAGTTATAATTAAAGTTAGATAATTCGAAAGTAGGGATTATAATGTTATCATTATAACCAATGTTTTAAATATAGAAGTGGATTAGTAAAATTGAATCCGAGAAAGGCGTAAAGAAGTTGTTAAAGATTAAAAGATAAACTTTGACCATTTTGAAGTTATAACGTTGTTCAGTTAAGGTCTGAGAGGTAATTATACCCCAACTTGAGTGACTTCCTTCTTAACTAAGAAATGGTAAGGTTTGATCGTAAAAGAAGTTTTGGAAAAGTTTTCCAAACGAGAATCAGAAATGTTTTCTGATAAAAGAAAAATAAGAATTTAGAATATAGGGAAACAGGAGATAAGTAAATAAATTAACTAAAGAGATTTATGTTAAATGATGTTTGTTCGATATAATTTTCATTTGGAAATAATATCGTTGTTTGCACACTTGTTTTTCTTTGATAGTTAACTCACCGACTATCGAAGTTTTGACCATTTTACCGTTGTTAATATGGAGAGACCGGTTGGATTTTTATCCAAAGAACCACTCTGTATTGGCATAAGCATCGCGAATCATTTATGCCAAAGATAATTGAAGACGGAGTAAAATGCAAGGGCTATCATGTTTACAGAATAGTGCCTTCGGTTTGTCCAGTCCCAGGACAACTTGTATGGACGAAGGTCTGACAGAGTATATCTAATGGATCGCGTAAGTTGATCTGTTCAAACGTATTCACGTTTGGTGGCGGAGGAATTCGTTTCTCTTAGCTGTATACCCGTGTTATTTTTGGATAAGTCAATTTGTGATTTGGCGGGTATGACGATGTGACATTCTAAGTGAATGAAGATGGATGTTTGACAGAGTATTTCCAGACGATTACATACATTGATTTCTCCAACCGTACCAAGAGTGGAAGCGAAGAAGGAAACTTCTTTAGCTAACACGTAATGTACTGTTGTAGACGTTAATTAGTGATTTTCGATGGATCTGACAATGTAGCATTCGAAGTGAATCTGATGTAATGATAAAGCGTAGCTTCTAGCCTCATCAACCGGTAAATGACAGAGATCGGGCAGGCAGCATGGCTAAGTTGGTCGCACCGAAGTAGGGTGTATAATCACCTATCTAGTGAATATTCATTTGTTTCTTAAATCTATCAATGTTGTCCCATATATATACGGGAACGGTTGCTGATCCCAACCGTTGGTGATGTACATTCGATACACTCAAGCGAAATGAGTGGTCGGTCATGTGTGGATGAGTTACAAGATGTTCTTGTTGAACTCCAGTGTATTGTTCCTAGAGTACACTGATCGGAAGGTGGTTCCATACCTTGTCATATTTGGAAATCCATTATCCAATACGTGCTTGCGATTTTGATTGTATACTATATATGTAGAACGTGAGATGAAAGCGTTTCTGCTAGTTGATATCTATTTGTACTTAGACATTATTATAATATCAGAATGATATTGCTTTGAAAAGTTATTTGGATTCTCATAAGGGAAAAACCCGTTCCGTATTCACGGCGTGGTCTTATGAGATATCATATACCTGTTTAAAATGATTTGAGTTTATTCACACCAGTCCCATGACTGACCCGGAGTTTATTTGTTGTTTTCCCTAAACTCTTGGGTGCCTAAATTTGTACGGGCAGTCAAGTAGTCGGGATTTTACAGATACACTTGGAGAGCTTGGAGCAGGAGGCTTCAGGATTCTATAGCTATTATTATTTCCGCTGTTGTTGTAAGTGTTGTACTCTGATAAGTGCTATTGTATACATAACTGTTATATTTCAAAGATATGTTATGTTATATTTTATTCGTTCCGCTGTGAGATTCGTGTTTACTCTGATGATGATGTTCTTCTTCTTCTTCTATTCTATAGGTTCTATCTTATCTATTCTCACCTTCTAATTTCTTTCATTAATTACCGGGATTTTTTGATGTTTTGGTTATCGACGTCGAGCTTACGTCGATAACCAAAGCCGCTCAAAATCCGGGTTACTACAGTTGGTATAAGAGCTTAAGTTAAGAATTACTTGGCTCTGTGGCGTGATTCAGTAGAGATGGGATTAGTAATATCCTAGACTGAATTTGAGTGTATATATACGAGTGCGTATTTGTTAGTTAATACAAAGTGAATTATATTGTGTAGATTTATTGGTTGAGTGGCTTATAAATTCTGGTCGATCAATTTGATCCACTGTATCGGTAGGAGTTTTATAAACACTTGAACATGATGAACCGACATGGTATGTTTTGAATTTAATATAGTATAATTGGTTGTGTTGGTTGTTATTATAATCGAGTAAGATTATAAAAAGGTAAAATGATTATAAATGACTAATCAGAATTCATATAAGTAAAGTATATGAGATAAAATGAAGAAAAGTCTGAATTTAAATCAGATTGGAATTAAAATAAGGAAATTTTAAGTTCCTGGGAGATTTTGAAAACGTTTTTCAAACTGAAGGTGATATAGTATTGAACACACTTCGATAGCTGGAAAATAGATTCTGATGATGAATCGCGACATCATCAGTGTTCATTTTCGAGTTCTAAGTGACGGACTACTACCAAAGGTTTTGTTTTGAATTGTTTTGAGAAAACAAGTTGTTTAGAAATTCAAAGGTTTTGAATTGGCATTGTAATTTCAAATTGATTTGAAATAGACCCAGGAAATTAAGTTTCGGAATTAAATTTTAACTTATGAAGTTAAATAGAATGAGATAGTAGAAACAAATTGAAATATTAACTTGAACTGAGTTAAATAGAATTGAATTGGATTAGAGAATAATCTGTTATGGAATTGGGTTGATGAGTTAAGAATTTGAAATTTGATATTCGGGTTCGAATGAAATTCGATTTGGTTTTGAGGATATGAACTGATTGAAATTTAATGGAAATAACACTGGTATATGCTGAGCTGATAGCATATGGAAAGTGATAGAGTTGATATTCCCGACAAATAGGTACCAGTTTATATTATATATGGATATGAGATTTATGAGCCGATTTGGCAAGCCGCTTGGCTGTTTGATTTTCTTTGGGATTGGAGAGGGCCTGCGTGGCAAGGTTTGAATTTTTTCGGTAACCCCGTACAAAGGAAACTCTGGCGAAATTTTTTGAAAATTTTAAGTGTTAGAAAATTTTCAAATTTTTTGAAAATTTAGTTAGTCGGAATAAATTAATATTTTAGTCGATATAAATTGGTTCAGTTGAAACCAGAGATAAGAGGTAAACAGATAAATTTTTACCCAGAAGATAGGGTCGTCCCCTAGCTTAGCAATTTCGAGGACGAAATTTTATTAAGGGGGGAAGATTGTAGTAACCCGCGTTTTAGCTGTTGAATAATTAATTTATTTAATTATTAAATATCGATTTATCAATATCGAGAACGTGAATTAAATAATATTGAATATTTAATTAATAATTATAATATAATAAAAAATATTATAATGTCGAAATAATAAAAAATATTGGAAATACAAATATTCTGTGAATGGGGTCATCCCAAAGATGTAATTCAACTTAGAGTTGGATTATATTGACGAATATATTCAATCGACGACAGTTTGAACGTATAATTATATTATAATTAAAATCGAGCTTGAAATGGCGCTGCAGTTCGTAAAGTGGCGATTCGTACTTCAACTGAATGTATAGGATTCGTTTTAAACCGGATTTCTGTGAAACAAGAAACGTGTGGAGCTGGTGGAGTATATCTTTCTAGTGGAAGAGAAAGATCGGGATTTTGTCATGTAGATTTTGAGTTACGTCCAAATCAAATTCTCAGAAATGCAGCGCCCTAACCATAACGATTTAATTATATTTTATATAAGGATTTAAATAGATATCGAACGTCGATATAACTCTGACAATGTAATATCGAGTTGTAAATAAATATAGGATTTTTCCTAAGCTGTACGGTATTCCTCTGTGAATATAGACGATAATATTTATTTTTAAATATTTAAATTTAATTATATTTAAATATATTTATATATTTAAATAGGCTATTTAGAGCTTTGGAAAATAGCCACTTTTGCAAACGAAGTCGGAATTCGACGAAACTAGTTTTGTTGGATCCGCAATATCAAATAGTTGTTAGATTCCAAGTTTCGTGATTTTTAGGGTCACTGTGTGGCCGTACGCATTTTTAGAGTGAGAAACAGTCAGTATTTCGACGGTTAAAAATACGCTGTGTGAGCAAAAGGAGACGGAATTCGACGAAACCAGTTTCGTTGGGACCGTAATGTCAAGCTCTAGCTACATGTCCAGTTTGGTGATTTTTGGGTATCGTGTGTGACCACACGGATTTTTAGAAGACGAATTAACAAAGGAATATTCCGAGAATATTCCCTATCTCAAAATATCTAGATATTTTGGCACCATATAAATACCATACCCTTTAACACCATCCTAAAACCTAATCAGATTTTTCCTATGGTCAAAATGAGCCGTCGGCATTTCATATCCCTCAAACAATTTAGTGAGTTTATAAATTCATAGGAAATCAAAATAATTCTCTAAAATTCTAAAACAAATATATATGATATCTGGTTTCGATTCTCTTCAAACTAGTACCAACGTTGGGTAGCTCGATGCAGTTTCTGGAGTTCGAGAAAATAATCCGTGGCATTAGGGTTCGGGAATTTTGGTAAAACAAGAATGGATCGGTGTTTTGAAGTATAGCATGGTATTTGCGGTGAGGAGGCGCTCGTTTTGGTTGAGTTTGGGATTTTTCTGGGAATGAAATTGGTCGCGACCTGTACCCTGGTCCGCGAGGAAACTGTAGTCGACGGAACACCAGGGAGTGTCTCGAGTTTGGGTGTTGGGTGATGAGGTTTTTGCATTTGCGAAGAGAGGAAGTGTGGAGATTTCGGTTTTGAATTTCATAGTGAAACAAGTGAGAACGTGGAGAAGAGAGGCTTGAAAGGGTGTGCGTGGACTTCCTGGAACCGTGAAAAGCCATCGGGGAAGAAAGGGTATTTGGAGCGGGTTGGTATTTTGGTATTGGGCCGAGTGTTAGTGGTAAGGCCCAGTAATATATATTCACGTTTTATTTAAAGGAAGATAGGGTATTAACTTAACAAATCATAACTTCTTCATACTGAATCAGAATTTCGAACGGTCAGATCCGTTAGGATCGTATGGACGAGCACTTCACAATGGAACTGGTTTGAAGTGGATTGGAGCTCGTATGAATTTATGGCGAATTAAATTGCTTGATTCAAATCAAACAATAGTTTATCGTTCTTTAACGATGAACTGCAAATGTGAGTAAAACTCACCAACTCTGAACAGTTATATTTTTATAATGTATTTTTAGAACTGTTAATCATCTGTTGATTGCTGTGTATTGGTTGATTGATTGAACTGCTAGTCAGTTAGTAGAAATATTATATATATATTTATATATATATATATATATGTATATATATATAAACTGTTAAATATCTATATGTCGATTCTGTTTATCAGAATATTTAACAGTGAAGTGAAATCGATGTTATTCTATTGTCTAACATCTGTGATGCAGGGAAACAGGTTGGAGGAATCCGACTGGATTCCTCAGCAGTTATTTTATGGTTTTTCATATATTGCGTTATATGATGTGATATATAATCTATTGTTGATTGTGTATGTATGGACGATATTGAACATCGTGATTTGATATGATTGAATACCATGACATACCGGGATGTTGATAAGGAGATTTTCAAAGTGATATGAAAACAGAATATTTATAAATTGGAATATTTATAAATAAGAGATATTTATAAATTTAAATATTTATAAATAAGGAATATTTATAAATTGGGATATTTATAAATAGGAGATATTTAAAAAGGAAATAAATTCAAAACATTTCTTTTTGAATGGAAAAGCCTGTGTGGCGGGTTTGGGGATTTTCCCGATGCTCCCGATACAAAGGAGGTTATGGCGAATTTTCCCGGAAATTTAAGGAGTTAGAGTATTTCTAGAATAAATTTGAAAAGGAAATATTTGTAAACCATTTACAAATAGAATTGGAAAGGGAACATTATAAAAAGGACATTTGTAAAGTGTAGAACCGTTATTTAAAAGTAAATCTTTTCAAATGAATAAAACGTTGTTAAAAAGGAAATCTTTATAAAGTGAATAAAGTAAATCGAATATAGACATTCGAAAGGAGTTAATCGAATATGGTATTCGAAGTTAGTTAGTCGAATATGGTATTCGAAGTTAGTTAATCGAATATGGTATTCGAAGTTAGTTAATCGAATATGGTATTCGAAGTTAGTTAATCGCATATGGTATTCGAAGTTAGTTAATCGCATATGGTATTCGAAGTTAGTAATCGAATATGGTATTCGAAAGTTAGTAAAACGAATATGCTATTCGAAAGGGGTTAGTCAAGTCGAGTTAGTCAAATAGAGTTAACCAGTAGAGTTAACCAGTTAGAGTTAACCAGTTAGAGTTAATCAGTTAGAGTTAACCAGTTGGAGTTAATTAGTTATTCGATAGGAGTTAATCGAGTTGAGAAATAAGTTAAGTTAAGTAAGTCGAGTTAAGTTAGTCAAGTTAGTCGAGCCTAGTTAATCGAATCAAATTGGTCGAACCAAGTAAGTCGAGTTAAGTTAATTAAGTTAGTCGAGTCAAATTTAGTTATCGATGTTAGTTCCATCGAAAGGAGTTATCGATGTTAGTTTCATCGAAAGGAGTTATCGATGTTAGTTTCATCGAAGGGGGTTATCGATTTTAGTTTAAATCGAAATGAGATTTATCGAACAAGAGTTATTCGAAAAGAGATTTTCGAATATAGTTTATTCGAAAGTAAGATTTTCAAATATGAGATATTTGAAAAGGAAGGAGTTAATCGAATATAGGTTATTCGAAGAAGAGTTAATCAAATAGAGATTTTTCGAAGAGAGTTAATCGGCAAATTTGATTATATCGAATCCGGGAAAGTACTTATACTTTCCAGTGTTTAAATAGAGATTTATTTATTTATAAATAAATAAGTGTTAGGTTAATTATTCACTAATAGGAATAGAAGTTATAATTAAAGTTGGATAATTCGAAAGTAGGGATTATAACGTTATCATTATAACCAATGTTTTAAATATAGAAGTGGATTAGTAAAATTGAATCCGAGAAAGGCGTAAAGAAGTTGTTAAAGATTAAAAGATAAACTTTGACCATTTCGAAGTTATAACGTTGTTCAGTTAAGGTCTGAGAGGTAATTATACCCCAACTTGAGTGACTTCCTTCTTAACTAAGAAATGGTAAGGTTTGATCGTAAAAGAAGTTTTGGAAAAGTTTTCCAAACGAGAATCAGAAATGTTTTCTGATAAAAGAAAAATAAGAATTTAGAATATAGGGAAACAGGAGATAAGTAAATAAATGAACTAAAGAGATTTATGTTAAATGATGTTTGTTCGATATAATTTTCATTTGGAAATAATATCGTTGTTTGCACACTTGTTTTTCTTTGATAGTTAACTCACCGACTATCGAAGTTTTGACCATTTTAACGTTGTTAATATGGAGAGACCGGTTGGATTTTTATCCAAAGAACCACTCTGTATTGGCATAAGCGTCGCGAATCATTTATGCCAAAGATAATTGAAGACGGAGTAAAATGCAAGGGCTATCCTGTTTACAGAATAGTGCCTTCGGTTTGTCCAGTCCCAGGACAACTTGTATGGACGAAGGTCTGACAGAGTATATCTAATGGATCGCGTAAGTTGATCTGTTCAAACGTATTCACGTTTGGTGGCGGAGGAATTCGTTTCTCTTAGCTGTATACCCGTGTTATTTTTGGATAAGTCAATTTGTGATTTGGCGGGTATGACGATGTGACATTCTAAGTGAATGAAGATGGATGTTTGACAGAGTATTTCCAGACGATTACGTACATTGATTTCTCCAACCGTACCAAGAGTGGAAGCGAAGAAGGAAACTTCTTTAGCTAACACGTAATGTACTGTTGTAGACGTCAATTAGTGATTTTCGATGGATCTGACAATGTAGCATTCGAAGTGAATCTGATGTAATGATAAAGCGTAGCTTCTAGCCTCATCAACCGGTAAATGACAGAGATCGGGCAGGCAGCTTGGCTAAGTCGGTCGCACCGAAGTAGGGTAGTGAATATTCATTTGTTTCTTAAATCTATCAATGCTGTCCCATATATATACGGGAACGGTTGTTGATCCCAACCGTTGGTGATGTACATTCGATACACTCAAGCGAAATGAGTGGTCGGTCATGTGTGGCTGAGTTACAAGATGTTCTTGTTGAACTCCAGTGTATTGTTCCTAGAGTACATTGATCGGAAGGTGGTTCCATACCTTGTCATAGTTGGAAATCCATTATCCAATACGTGCTTGCGATTTTGATTGTATACTATATATGTAGAACGTGAGATGAAAGCGTTTCTGCTAGTTGATATCTATTTGTACTTAGACATTATTATAATATCAGAATGATATTGCTTTGAAAAGTTATTTGGATTCTCATAAGGGAAAAACCCGTTCCGTATTCACGGCGTGGTCTTATGAGATATCATATACCTGTTTAAAATGATTTGAGTTTATTCACACCAGTCCCATGACTGACCCGGAGTTTATTTGTTGTTTTCCCTAAACTCTTGGGTGCCTAAATTTGTACGGGCAGTCAAGTAGTCGGGATTTTACAGATACACTTGGAGAGCTTGGAGCAGGAGGCTTCAGGATTCTATAGCTATTATTATTTTTGCTGTTGTTGTAAGTGCTGTACTCTGATAAGTGCTATTGTATACATAACTGTTATATTTCAAAGATATGTCATGTTATATTTTATTCGTTCCGCTGTGAGATTCGTGTTTACTCTGATGATGACGTTCTTCTTCTTCTTCTATTCTATAAGTTCTATCTTATCTATTCTCACCTTCTAATTTCTTTCATTAATTACCGGGATTTTTCGATGTTTTGGTTATCGACGTCGAGCTTACGTCGATAACCAAAGCCGCTCAAAATCCGGGTTACTACAAGTACATCATAGTTCCAGTGCATCATACGTATTTTTACATGAATATATACATCCCAAAAAATATAACATGCATACAAGCATGATAACAGCGTAGCCAAAAAACATGATTACATAATACAGTAAGCATAGATACTAATAACACAAAATACTGAATCGTAGCAAGAAGAAACAACATCAAACTCGTCTGCCATGAGCGCGATCCATAACTCTAGCAGCTATAGTATCAAAAAAAATTACTTCATTGCTGCCTGTCCATAGAGAAAAAAATTTAAGAATGCAGTAAATAACAGTATTGGGTTGTTTCATTTTACATTTAAACTTTTAAGAATTTCTTTCATGCCATAGAATCCAGACGTAAGCAGAACTCAAAGCAGCAAAAAGTTGTCGCATGGGTGTATCAGGGAGTGATGTAAAAATGATGTGCCAAAAGTGATACTGGTCGGTGATGAAGTCAGACCAATCAAAGCTAATATTTAGGCTAACAAAACACTTCAACCAAACAGAGAAAGCAAAATCACAATCAACGAACAAATGCAGGTAATCTTCATCAACTTCATTGTAGAAGGCACAACCACCAACGACATGTACTCCTTTTTGGCATAATCTGCTCAACGTATTAAGCCTATTATGCATGATCGTCCACATATGAATTTTAACTTTAGTAGGCACTGCTTTGAAACTCCACATGCATTTGAATCCAACAAAACTCCTTCTTGCAAAGTTCATCAACTTATAGAGATTGCCAACACGAAAAGAAATGCAATTCCTTCCAATCATCCAAACAAATTCGTCATCTCCGTTGTCTGAAAGCTGGATATCCTCTAACATTCGAATTAAACAACATAGCTGAGCCAAAGCATTTCCCACCATAATTCTACAAAAAGACAGTCTCTATCTGAAGTTGACAGCATCTATATTGTACATTTCATTGACTGTGAAGTGCTTGTTGCATGCAATATCAAATAGGTCAGCAAATTCATGTCTCAAAGGAATAGGAAGCAGCCAATAGTCATTCCAAAATGAAGCATTACAACCACTCTTTACAATGATGCATGCACCAATTTTGATCCAATGAATGTTACGCATAACACCCCACCAAAAACTAAACAATGAGAAATATCGGTATTCCTGTCAAATCTTCCTTCATAACAAGTGCCAATAATCCATTCTTTCCAAAAAACTTCCTTGTCGCTTAACATAGTCCACAACTATTTACACAGTAACACTAAGTTCATATTTCTCAAATTTAAAACTCCCAAACCTCCTTGATTCTTGGATCTACAAATCTGATCCCAAGACACAAGGCAACATACTTTGCGCGTATCCTTCGTGCTAGTCCAGAAGAAATTGTGATGAATAGTATCTATCTTCTCAATCACCCATCCAGGACATGAGTAAAAAGATAACCAGTACAGAGGAATTGCTGAGAGGACAGAATTCACCAACACTAGTCTTCCAGCTTTAGAGAGACAGTTCCCTTTCCACCTCGCCAATCTCCGATCAACTTTGTCAATGACCAGTTGCCAGTCACGCTTCATAAATCTTTTAGGACGAATGCAAGCGCCAAGATAGTTGAGTGGGAAAGAGCCCGCCTTACAATTGAGCATCTCAGCGCATATCCTATTCATGTCAATACTACAACCCAGGGTGTAAACACTACTCTTACGAAAATAAATTTTTAAGCCAGATAAACTTTCAAAAGCTTAAAGCAAAAATTTTAAAGAAGCAATGTACTCGCAATCAGGATTGCTAAAGATAGTAGTATCATCAGCATATTTCAACGAATTAATACCCCCGTTTATATGATCCCTTCCAAAGCTCGGAATGATATCGTTAGCACTTGCCACTTGAAGGATACGACAGAAGACATCTGCAGCCAAATCAAAGAGAAGAAGGGAGAGAGGGTCCCCTTGTTGCAAACCTCGCTGAGAAATAATAGTGTCAGGTACAGATGTATTCTGTCGTATCCTATCTTCTACTGACCAACATCTGTAAACACCTCTCCTATCTTCTGCTGGTCGCAAATTTCTTCCCTGTCTTTCCAAATGCTACAAATTTTGTTCGTTCTTCTTTTACCATTTGCAACTTTGTGAAAATAACTTGTATTACTGTATCCAAGCTTTAACCACTGAGTTCTTGATCTTTGTTTCCAATATATTTCCTCTTGATCAATCATCGTAAGGAGTTTTTTCTCTTTACTTTTCAACCGAGCTCTCTCTACTTCATCCAAATTTCTCGATTCCTCCAACACATTCAGTTCCATAATCGTAGCTTCAAGTTTTTGCTTTTTAATTCTGATATTACCAAAAACTTCTCTATTCCACTTGGATAGGAATTTTCGCAAAAGCTGCATCTTTCTGCAAAAATTGCTAGCTGTGTCCCCATAACTGCGAAACTCTGACAATTTCTGACGTAGCAGGTCATCAAAGTTTGGTTCAATGCACCAAATTTAAAGAACGATTTTCTCTTAAAATCAGCATTAGTGTCTACTACTACTGGGAAATGATCAGAAATGAGGGAAGAAAGACATTTTTGAATAGTCAATGGGTGTAAATCTTCAAATTCACAGTTGATAAGGAAACGATCAAGACGGACTAAGGTAGGGGGATCTACCGTCACTCTACGTAAATTTTCTATTAGACCTGGGTAGGTCAATTAAGCCGCAATCACCAACAAAGTCACTGAAATCATTCATATCATCCAAGCCAAAGGTTTTCTCTACATTTCTCTCAAAATCAAATCTAGTGACACTAAAATCGCTGCCAATAACCCAAGGACCGTACATAAGATTATGAAAAACCATGCCCTCTTCCCACAAAGTTTTCCTTTATCTTCTAGTATTAGGTCCATAAACATTTGAAAAGAAGTACAACACGTTGGTAGACTTGTATTCAATAGCCACATGCAGACAGTATGTTTGTTTAATTTCTTGCTTAACCGAACAAGTGTTACTACACCAACTAGTAAAAATGCCTCCAGAGGACCCCACAGTAGGAATATAGGCCCATTCATCAATTACACCCTACCCCAAACATTTAAACACAAATGGTTCAGGTTTTCAATTTTTGTCTCTTGCAACATAATAATATCAGGTTTTACAGATTCTAGATAATTTTTAACCCTAAGACACTTATCAAAAGTACCTAGGCCTCTAAAATTCCATGTGGCAATTATCGTGTTGAAACATTAGCCCTCTCCAATTCTTTATTTTTAATATCACGCAAAACATCATCATTTAACATAAAACCAGAGCTCTTGCAAGGGCGTGCAATCGATCATAGTCAAAATATTTAGAATGGCCGGAACAAAAACGCTACCAACCACTGGGTGACCCAATCCTCTTGCACTGCGGCGAAGCTTGACAACACCCTGATCCATGGCACGTTTTCCTCAACCCCTTGTTTGATGAGCACTCACCAGAGCTTGATGGAGAAATAGCCAAGTTTCCAGCCAAATTTAAGTCTTGTGATTCATTGTCCATTACTTTTTCATTGAATGCATCATCATCATCATCATTCACATCATCTTCGGCCACCACATCATTCAATCCAATACCATCATCTTCATTAACAGGGACCATATCCCTAGAATTTGCGCCAACACCCACTATATTGCCACCAGCATCAACCTCCATTGCAACACCATCGTCGAAGCGTACTACATAATTATTATTAACTCCCCCCTCAACAGTGTTGTTCCCCCGTCATCATCAGTACTATCCGACGGGACAATACGTGGGTTATCAATTTCACCTACATGCACATTAGCACCCCCATCTTTGCTATACAAAACTTTAAGTTTACCATCACTGTCTGTTGCAAAGAACCCTTTATTTGAAATTTGGAACGTTGATTCATGGCGCTGAGTCTTCCTCGCATCTCTGGATATAAATTTTATGATAAAAACCTTCAATTGGGAACATCACTGACTCAGGCAATGACTCGCCCACATCCTTTGTCAACTTGGCATGCAAGCAAGTATAATCCACATCATGTATCACCCCATATTGCACTCGCTCCACAACCCCAATGTCGGCTTAGGTTGATTTGAGAACATCCAATTTGCGACACGCCACTGGAGCATTTTTTAGACAGATCCAAATTGTCTCCTTCTCTGTCGAAACATTGCCAAACTTCGCACTCCATCATTTCAACCTGATTGTCCCACTGGTCAAGAGGAAAGAGTATTGGAAGTTCTTTGTCAACAAGGAAGGTGGAAAATGAACAATAAAAACATTGCCCATACGTTTAACATTCCAGATCCAGGACGGAGCACGATGACCATTTTTAAAAGTTCCTCGATCTGTCTAATTGAAAAGGATCCACGTAAAATAGAAATAATCACCATCGATCTAGCCCAGTTGAAAGATTTTGGGAAATGATTAGCAGAGGTTTGATTGCAGGATTGAGGTTCAACCATTTTTGGAGAGGGGAGACGATGGGTTTTGCAATTAAATCCCTTATCATTGGATTTCTGACATTTAAAACAAATAACTGGGTTTTGATATGATCGTGCCCAGTGATCCATCGATCCACACCTAAAGCAGCCATTTTTTGATTTGATATTACTGAGAAACTCAATATAGCTGTTATGGATGCGAGGAGACGGTTTTGATAGTGGCTTTTTATATTTTAAAATATTTGGATCTGGGACATGCTTTACAGCTGACCGAAGCAAAATATCCTTAAAAGTAGGATTAGTGGATACATTATTAATGTTTTCAATGTTCAAAGAAGAGATTTGAGAGTAAAAGGACGACTTTAGAGAAGAAAAAGCAATTTTGGAATTCTCCAAAAATGATCGCCATGAGGTCGCCATTTTTATAGTCATAGAATGTTTAATGAAGAATTATATATTCCACTAATGTAATTTTATTTCTGTTGTGCAATGTTTTAATTGATGTACTCTGATGTAACATTGATATGATATTAATGAAAATGTTGTTTTGTTCAGTTCTTATTAGTCGTACTCCCAAGCGATACGTCTTGTTGATCAGTTTAAGTCGGTTTAATGATCGATTTGAATCAGCTAAAAAATAGGTCATCACAATTATATAATTAATAATAGCTAATTGTTTAATAGTAAATATTTGAAATTAATTATTAAAAGTTAATCATTAAAAACTTATACCTATTTATTATTGGTTAATTGTGAGTTGTTGTTTATTACTTCTTAATTATAACTGAATATTAACTATTAAATAATATTTATTATGCATATGTATTATTGATCATTAATTATTGAATATACTATTAACTATGTTTATTGCAACTAGTTGTAAAGCATAGTTGTTAGAAATACATTTACTGCAATTGGCGGAATAGTTGTTGAAAATAAGTTTTTCGCGACTGACAAGGATAGCTAGTTGTAAAAAAATACATTTACCGCAATTGGTAAGCAACTGCCAGACAAGATCAAAGTAAGAACTACAGATGGATATGTAGCTGAGGTAGTTGTCAAATATGGTTGGAAACTGGAAATTTGTTCGACTTGTCAGACCTTTGGTCATTCAGTTGCTTCTTGTCCTGTTGGTGCTGGTGGTTCTTCATTAACCTAATTACCTCTTGTTGATTGAACTCCCCTTCCTAAACCTCCTTCTGTCATGTGGGTGTGCAAACCTATCCCTCCTGTGGCCATATCACCTTCTCCATCTATCACTATTGACCCTTCAAAGGTTTCCGAAGATTTAGACATGGAGATTGTAGACTTGGATTTTGTCAACAACACTATTTCTGAGGATATTGTTTGGAGTGACGGGGATAATGCATGGACACATGTTTTCTCTGGTATGCAATATTCTCCTATTAGTGATACTTTCCATAAATTTATTAATGATGATGTTAAAGACAATGGGAAATTGATGTATCAGATTGTGGGTGATAATATTGAGCTTATACAAACTGGTGAAGTTGGTGAGACTAATAAGCTTGAGTTCTATGATCACTCTTAGGATAGGAACTTCATCTTCCGTGGTCAATATCCATGCTATGTGCTAAATCTTACTCTGGCCTTTTCTAATTTCACTCATGTTGTTGGCCCGCCTAGCAACACTTGTGGATCCTCCTCATCTGAGGGGGGCTAGGTTGTCATATATTGAAGCCAAGATGTTGTAGTCTATCTCTTGTTCTTAACCGTATAGTGTGCTAGCACTTCAAACTAGAATTAGAGTTTTGTGCCTGCGTAAAATTCCTCTTATTTTCTTTCCTTATTCTAATAAAAGTGGTATAACCACTACAAAAATGGCTTGCCTTGCCAAAAAAAATATACATTCATCGCAACTGACAAAAAAATTAGTTGCTAAGGATATGTTTTTCTCAATAAAGTAACATGCAGTTGCTAAAATTATGTTTTTTTGCAACTGGAAAAAAATATGTTGTTAAATCTTATTTATTGCAGCTGCTACAGGTTGTCAGTTGTTTAGACCATTTATATGGGTGCCATATGGCATAAGTTGTGAATAACTAGTTGCAAGAGAGTATTTTTATTGTAGATATATGTTTAGAATTTATTATTAAAGTCTTTAATATTATAAAATCCATCCCTAAGTAGTATATTCATAGACGATGCATGCATTTTCCAAAGTTTAAAAATAGACAACAAAATTGACATAGATTCAGTCAACTGAATATTTACGCTCCATCAGGTAAGCCATATGCACAATTATTCATAAAAACCTAGAACCAGTTAATTGACGTTTGGATTAGTTGACTAAACTACAATTTAGTCGACTAAATCTGGGTAATTTTGAACTAATTCTTGTCACGGATTGAGATGGTTGTACTGATGGTTTTGATGACAACAACTTTGTTTTAACTACTATTGTTATAAAATATATACTAATGTTATTCTCTATAATATATATGTATATACAGGAAATATATGCAGATATTGATTATTGACGATTGTATGGTTTAGAGAATCAAGATTTCAAAGAAGAAGAGTTCAAGATACAAGACTCATGAGTAATAAGAGTTCAAGAATTCAGGAGTTCAAGAAATAAAAGTAATTGAGTTTAGATTTCTTGTTAGGACTCTGATTAGCGTTGAATCCTTATTTCAATCTTTTCTAACTATTTTTAAAATTATTTCAAAATTACTTCCTTATTTTAAATCTATATTTTTTTTGCTCTTAAAATTATTTTAACTATTGTTTTTGAATATATTTTATTTCCTAAATATTTATTAAATTCTAAAGTATTTCTTATATTCAAAGTTTTATATATATACTTTTATTTCATTTTATATATAGTTTTTAATCATTTTTAAATCATCTTAAATATATGTTTTATATATTTTTTTACTTGAGAAAAAATCTATTTTAGTATAAAGGAATATAGTTTGTTTTTACTCAAGAATCACCATAACTTATTTACCATTATTTGCTTTAATTCAAAATTTTATTTTTTTATATTTACTAAGGTACGTACACATATACAAAAAAGTATGTCGACATAGTGACCATTCGTTTCAAATTCAAATTTTTAAAAACTGTGTCTTTTTAGTTCAAAATATTCTTAAAAGGTTTGATTGTTGGGAAACTATAAATAAGCTTCTAAATTCAATTTTTATGCTAATTTTTATCATAATCTTCTTCCTTTCTCTTCTTTCCACTAATACTCTTAAATTCTTAAAACCTATATGTATACTCTGCCAATTTTCAAATAGAATCATATCAGTGTCTTTTTATTTCAATTCTATATCAAACTCTCTCAGAAATTCAAGTGCTACTCAAGAGTTATAGGCTTTCTGTAATCAAAGATTGCAAGATTAAGTCCTATCGAGTCTATATTCCAAAACAAATATTGAGAAAAGTGTGTTCATGTCCATGTAAATCGACTGGGTGTGATTGTGTCTTGGAAATCAATTGGGTGTAGGTTGTGGCCCGAAAATCAACCGAGTCTTACTGTACTCCGGAAATTGTTTGGGATGTGCCCTTGTAGCCCTGAAACCAAGGATAGTAATTTGGATATTAGTTGAAAAAAAATCCACATCAACCCAGTGTTGCGTGAGACTGAATGTAGGGTAACTTCGAACCAGTATTAAATCCAGGTGTGTAATTTCCTTTTACTGCTTTTTTTATTATTTGCATCTGTGATTGATTTTGTGACTATTTATATCTGTGATTGGCATAACATTTTGATAAACTTAAAAAGATTTCAAGAAATTAATAAGATCGATAAAACACTATTCACCCCCTTTAGTGTTTAGTTTTCCTTAAGATCCGTAATCCGCATTCCCCAACAATTGTTTCGGAGCCTTGGTTTTCAAAATTTTCATAATCTGGATTTTTTAAAATTTTAAATGGAAATCAACACTAGTATTGTCAGTACTAATAGTTCATTTGTAGAGGGTCACTCCACTGTTAGACTGCCACTATTCAATAGTAATTATGCATACTGGGATTGTAGAATGAAAATTTATTTACAATCCGTAGGACTGGACACTTGGAATATCACGCAACATGTTGAACCCACTGTTAATTTTACATAATGGACTAATGATCAAAAAGCCACTACATAAAATAATTCAAAAGTCATGAATATTTTATTTTGTTCACTAGATAGAAATGAATTTAATTGGGTATCAGTATATAAATCTGCATATTAAATTTGGGAAACTTTGCTAGTGACTCATGAAGGAGCGAGCAAAGTCAAACAGACCAAAATATCTATGTTGACCAATCAGTTTGAATTATTTAAAACGAACCACAATGAATCTATCTCTGGTATGTAATATATGTTCCAGGAGAGTGTACATTCACTAATGGCTTTTGGAAAAACATATTCTGAGGAAGACCAAGATAGAAAAACCTTGAATTCATTAACTTCGGATTGGGATCAAATGACTCTTGCAATTGAAGAGGCCAATGATATCAATGCAATGAAAATTGAAAAATTAATAAGAAATCAAATGTCGTTTGAAGTTCAGATGCAAGGAAGAAAAGAAAATAAGTCGTTGGAAAAGAAAACAATAGCATTTAATGCAACACCAAAGTTTCCAACCAAGACAACGACGATGAAGAAATAACATTTATGACACAGAATTTAGAAAATTCCTATGATATAGAAAAAGGAATAATTTCAAAAGGAGTGATCAAAGAATTTTATGAAAAATAATGTGGTTCCGAATAATATCAGATGTTTTAATTGCGAGAACCAGGCCATTTGAAAAAATTCTGTTCATATCCGAAGAAACAAAATCAACTTCAAATGATAATTCATCAAAGAAGAGAAAAAGATCTTATGCTGCAACTCTTGATGATTCTGATTCATCCTCCAATGATGAAGAGAAGGAAACGAACAATTCGAATATGTGTTTTACATCAATCCACGTATTAGAAGAACTGAAGAATGATCTAAAATAGGTACGCCTTTATAAAAATTATTTTTGGTTAAATAGTTGAAATGGTTGCTAGTTCGTCTTGTTTGAAAATTTGAATTTTAAATTCAAAATTCAAAATTCAAAATTTGAACACACTACAAATATGTAATTTTCTGATCCATTTTTGGCATCGTTAAGGCATCACTATTTTTTTAATGACGCCAAATACGTGTTAGAAATACAGGCGTCACTAAATTTGTAGACGTCGCGATGGTGTCATAGAAATATCGTCACTACGGCGTCATTATAATTTTTTCATGCCATAACGACACAAATGATTTAGCAAAATATTACATCGCAATGGCATAGGTAAATATTACTGACGCTCTTGTGACAACCAGAATATCAAAATATTGAAGTCGCAACATTGTCACTAATATATAGTGACGCGGTTATGACGCCTTAGCCCTAATAGATAGCGTTCGTCTCTGTGGGGTCATTAAAATTTAGTGACTCCATGGCGACCCAAATGATTTAACAAGATAATGCGTTGCAATAGCACAGATAAACATTAGTGACGTTCTTACGACGCAGCTTGCATAGCGAAATATTGACATCGCAACATTGTCACAACAGATTACTAAACTTCAATCCTAAGCGAGTCCATTTCAGTACAAGTTGAAACAAAATTGGACGAGTTCTAATAATTGTATGTAATTTTAAAAAATGTAAAACACATTCTCTGACCACAGCTCCAAAGATGATAAGGAGTTGCACAATTTTAAAGATGACAAAGCCACATGATTTATACATGACCTACAAGCCTATAGACCCACATGAACCTTAAGCCACAGAGGCACATCACTACAAGAAAAATCAAAGTAGGGATTGCGAATCAAAGGCCGCAACTTTTCAGTCTATATGTTTATACAAACTAAAGACAGAAAATTTTAGTTTCTAACTATAATGACTAATGAATGAAATTCTGTTTCAAAGTTGTCTTTAATTCTTGAGACTCATGATATTGGTCTTTGATTCAATTTTTAAACAATTTAATATATGACAAACAGAAATTAGTTTCCTTTTCAGATCTAACGATCAGGATTATTTATGCACCTAATATAGAGATTGAACACGTACTAATAACTTTTTGGAAACAAATTAGAATGACACTACCCTTAAATTAGATTGAACATGTACAGAAGTTTTCTGCCTCCTTATTTATAAAACTCATTTCCTTAAAAGCACCAAACATGGGCAATGAACATATGCCTCATCTAAGACATATAATGCAGTTTTAAATAAATAAATATAGAATCAATATATTAATTAAAAGATCATACTGAACTTTAAAACGTGGTGTTGTCAGGAAGCTGTTCTCCATGCATGATTAAGCATTCCTATTTTCCTCTTATGCAAAAATTGTTGAGGCGATCTCTTCATGGATAACCTTGGATCCGTCAATGATGGACTATCGATACCCATTTTCTGCTTTGGAAACGAAGAAGTAAAATGAAATCTACTGGTAGGACTCGTTGCTTTATGGCTATTTGCCATGCTTATTATAGATCTTTCCTACAATCATATAAACAAATGTTGTTGTAATATTTTCAATAAAATATTAGATAATTTTAAAGCTTCTATTTCAAACATGGACCCTAAAATATATTGAAGAACTAAAATGATGTAGGTGTAGTTGATTTTTACTTCTAAAAGTGTTACTTGGGTGAAGTATAGGTGACCATCATTCTCTCTTTTCTCTTTATATTCTCTACGCACTGGTGAAAATTAAAAAGTCCTTGCCACGTCAAACTGCGTCAACTAACAATAAATTTGCAATGTAATATAATAAAAACTGTACATTTTATGAGAAATGAAGAAATAAAACTTCATGTAATATAAATTAAATAAAGAAAAGATACAAACCTGAAACTTAATGGCATCAAAATCGCACATCATGCCATCGTAAAAATCGTCATTTGTTGATTGCATGATGCTTCCTTCATCCTAACATGTATAATTATCAGTTATTTCCTCAAAGAGGAATGGATGAACTACGATTATTAGCATATATATACATGTATATATAGCCAAACTAGAATTATTTGGCTATATAATTATCAGTTATACACGGCTGTTTATGGACCGTGTTTGCCAGACGAAAGCAGTAGTGTATAGAAACATATAAAACACGGTCCATAAACAGCCGTAAGCAGTAGTTTATAGAAACATATAAAACAGGTTGCTGCTTATGCAACTATTCCTTGGCTTGTGGCAGGGGATTTTAATTCCATTTTATTTGATGTGGACGGTATTGGTCCACTTGACAATGTACGAAATGCAGATGGCGATTTTATGCGGGCTATTATTGGTGCTGGTCTGATGGAAATCTGTGGTGGAGGTGCTGAATTCACTCAAAGAGGTAGGGCAGATCTTTATATTCATAGTAATATTGAATGAATTTTTATTATTATGCACTTTCAATTTGAAGTAAATGAAGAAAGGATACAAAATCTGAAACTTAGAGGCTTCAAAAACGCACATCATGCCATCGTAAAAATCATCATTGGTTGATTGCATGTTGCTTCCTTCACCCTAACATGTATAATTATCTGTTATTTCCTCAAAGAGAAAGGTTTGAACTAGGATTATTCGGCTATATATACAAGTATGTACCTGCTTGATCTTGTGGAATCCATGTTTGTACCAAGTTGTAAACTAAATCCAAGAAGAAATGCCCAAAATAAAAGCACTTCTCAAAATCAGATTTCGAAGACAACTCATTACCTATTTATTCCTATTCAAAAGATCCGTATTCCACAACCGATCCAACAAAAGAGAGGGCACGCCTAAATACATCAAATAATGAAAATCAGAAAATATGTGAAGAACAAGAACTTCATCCTGACAATCAAAATAATATGTTAACTGAAAGTTGTCCATTAGAAGCAGCTATATGTCGAGCAAACAATCGATCGTAAACAGTGGTTCTCCGAAGCATTCGAGGCCCAGTCAAAAGTATAAATTCCACTGATCGCATGTCTCCTATTTTAATGGCGTTGAAGAAATTGTGCTCGTCGCTGGATCGAGCACACATTAGGGACTGGCCCATTATTACCACCAGCGCATGTTAAGGAGGGCGGTACTAAAGTGCGCCGGGGTGTAGCAGTTTTTTGGTGACTACAGAAGATTTTTTTAAGGAAATTGGGAATTGTCGTTGGAACATTTGTTAAGTGATAACATACGCTTGGTGTGGTAACTAAATTGAGCAGCATACTAAAGGGTTTACATAGAGAAAGATGAGGAAGCACATGTATATTATACTATTACTATTTTCATTGTCAGCAATCTCTAAATCCATTTCTGACCAGAGCCACAACCATTCTCTGTTCCTGACCACACCACTTCTACAATACCTATCCTCATCAATCTCCTGCTGCAAGTAGCACATACCACTCTAGATTGTGATCAACCCAACCTGTGAATCACAACATTAAGCACCAATCTACAGTGCATCACGGAACCATTCCCTGCCATCTACTGTGAGCAACCAACTCCTGCAGACCCATGTCTGCAAACCAAATCACCTGACTTGGAACTTCCATAGCTAGCAACAACACCTGCTTCTCACCGATACCAAACATTAACATCTTCCACCATCACTTCTATAAACAACACCTGCTATCATCATCACCTTTCATCGCTTACAGCAAATACACTCAGGATCACAATCACTTTGATTTGCTGCTTTATATTTTGTTAATGTAATTTGATAGTAGAAAGTGAAAGAAATGAAACTGAGATGGAAGAAATATAACACAAGCAATGTTATGTATATACTATATACTTAAAATAACCAACTTTATTGTTTGTTGTTCTTCAAAAACGAGAAAAACATTATAACTCACTGGATGTGTCATAAGCTCAACTCACTCATTGTTAAAACCAACTTTCACAGCTTCACCAATGTCTTTAGACATTAAGTGTAGCACCATGGTAACAAAAAATACAATACTATTTTGGTAAGTTGCACATTGGATTTTACAAGGAAAAATTACAGCGAATCGACAGAAAATCAATAGCTGATCTGCCATAATAAATCCATGAGAATACTTCGTTTCTTCTCTTTAACAGGGTGTGCAATGTGTTTTTCCAATCATTTATTGTAACACCCCGCCTCCGCTAGGGTCACTCGCGAAGGAATGCACTAGCTTTAGAGGGGCATTATTGGTAAACATGCACAGAAATATCACAAGACAGAACATATATAAATAGCGGAAGTAAAATCAAACTTTCATAACATGAATAAATAAGGTCTAAAGCCTTTTACATCAGAGTACATCAAAACCTGTCTTGCAATAGTAAAGAAGCATAAAGACTTTTTAATAAATTATTCCCCAAGTAAAACAGTAAAGTAGCCATAGCCAAGAGAAGTCCAAGCCATCCATGATGACCTTCAAGCGGAAGAAGTCCGAACTAAACAGCATTGTTTCCTCCCTGAAACCTGGGGGGGGGGGGAACGGAAGAAAAGAGGCGAAACAAAACGGGTCAGTCAAAAAGACTGAGTAAGTCCTATCTACTTCCAGTATAAAAACAGGTAAAGGTAACATGGCATGCATAAACTGAAAGTAAACATAAGGATAACTACAAGATAGATAAACCAGGATAGCCGGTTGAACTACTGTGGCAAAGTAAACTAAGGTATCATGATAAACTACGGTGTTATGATAAGTCAAGGTATCACATCGTCAGATTTCTAACGAGTACATTATCCCAAGGTATCTACCCCGTCTAACATCCCACGGTATCTATTATGTATATTCTTCCTAGTTCTAACATGTATATTTGCTCTGCACCTCTCGTACTAGTACCCCTACCCGCGTCATGTGTTAACCATGAATGTCTCTTGCGCAAAGTCGTGTAATGGTCCATGTCGACCTAATATATCGCATATATAGGTTACTCAAATCATATGTTTCTTTCCATGTATATATAAGTTCAGTCCTTTGCCGTACCTCGTACGGGCTTCCGCATGTCGTATTATCCTTGAAATCGTTTGGACTGTCACCCTTGTTCTAGCTAGGCTCTTCCATATGAATCATCGTTTGAACTACTAGGACTTACGCCACCTAGCACCACTAGGGATTACGCTTACCTATTACGCTTTCGTATTTCGGTTTGGGTTAAACCACCTAGGCCACTAGGGATTACGCTAACCCTCAACCGCGCCCTTTTTCCCACGCATTCATCGTGAACCGTTTTCCTATAACTGGATGCACATGTATCACATCGTGCCATCCGAGTCCTGTCACCGGCCAAAACAAGAAATACAGGACTCGGTCGGGAGCTTTAGATTTATCTGCCGATGCAGATACTAAGGTCTGCTTTTCTACACGTGGCTATGGTCCCACGAGACCCCTCCCTCAACTAGTGAAAGGCAACACAAGAGAAAATCTTGCATGAGAACTACACTCCGGCCAGCCCACATCCTACGGCCTACCTCACCCATAATTAGATAGCAATTATGGTCTGTTGGGTGTTCCCTGCCTTTCCGTACGTACACGCTTGACTCAAGATGGTAGATGATCGACGAACTTGCTATCTCGGGCACCTTATGTATTCGTCGACTCACTGCTATCCACCCCAGTCTTTAGGTCGCTCGCATAGCAACCAAGGCATATTCTTGGTTCTTCTACCGCAGACCTCAACCTCTCGTGAGCCTAGTATAATGACCAGGCAGCTCACAGAGGGATACCAAGAATATCCTCACGTTCCCCGAAGCCGCTGCTTCGTTACCCAATTCGTTGGAGCCTTTATCTAAATCAGATAGCCTGCTCCTACACGCATACTCTAACGTATCGGGTTACTGATCTATCTAAGAAATGGTCCAAATTTCCTTGACTAAGAATTATTACTTAGTTTCCCTTAACTAAGGTTTACCACTTAGCCTTATTTTCATAATCCTTGTTAACTATGGTTATCTACCTAATCCTCCGAATTAGGGTTTATCTAATGGGTTAAGTGTCACTTAAGTTCACAACTTAACCCGTCTACAAAACATGTCGAAACTGGCTAAGTATACAAGTCCAAGACTTAACCCTACAAACCATGTAAGTATATCAAGGAATCCATGACTTAACCTCGACTAATTATCATTTTAGATTGGTTAATTATATAAATTAACTTGACCTTGTCATCAAATCGGTCAAGCGTATTCAAGTGATTCGTGACTTAGCCTTATCATGTTTTCACGTTAGATTGGTTAAGTATAGATTAACTTAACCTCATCCATAATTAACGAGTTAGATTGGTTAAGTATAGGTCACTTAACCTCATCAAATCATCGTGTTAAATTAGTTAAGTGTTTAACTTAACCCCATTAAATTACCAAGTTGGATTAATTAAGTCTAGGCTAACTTAACCCTATCCGATTTCCATGTTTAGATTAGTTAAGCCTAATCTTAACCCCATCCATCAACTGTATTATACGGTTAAGTGTCATTAAGAAAATTTACTTAACCTTATCACGTTATCGTGTTGGATTGATTAAGTGTTGGTTAACTTAATCCCGTCCACTAGTCGTATAAAAATGGTCAAGTGTCATTAGGCAAATCAAGTTACTTAACCTACCCAAGCTTATCATGTTTTGTTAAGTATCATTAGCCTAATCAAATTACTTAACCCATTTGTCCATATCATATTTGGTTAAGCCTCATTAATCAAATTAACTTAACCCTATTATGTGGCATTAATTTAATTAATGCACCCTCAACCTCTCACATTAGACCTTGTTGTGGTTACTAGTTAAGCCGGGCGGGTCCGGGTAGATTTACACCACAACTTAGTCTAACCTCGGGTCTTAAGCGCGACATGACCAACTTCTCACATTGGGTCCTATTGTTTGCAACTACTAGTTAGGCCGGTCGGTTCCGGGTAGTTTTACGTTGCAAACTCAACCCAACCTCGAGTTGGCCATACTCATATTATCTAAGTTCATCATGTTTCCAAAACATGTTACAAGTTTTCGAGCATTTGGGTAGACCTAACTTAATAGGTAAATTCCCAAAGGGTAGACCTAACTTAATAGGTAAATTCCCAAGCTCATGTTTTTATGCATCCTTACATGTCAACTTCCATGTTATCTTTCAAGTCATACTTTCAAGTATAAACACATGTCATATTCAAGTTAAGATTTTGCGACATGTTCATGTTTATCTAACTACCCAAAATCGTGTTTTTCCCAACGCAAGCAAAGCGAGTCAACATAGTAAGGATACTATGTCACATATTGGTCTCAAAACATGCATGATGCCAAAAAGGGCTTGGCTTCCACATGCATAACATCATAAAGGGATTGGCCATAAACATGCATAGTGTCATAAGGTAATTTGGCCACAAACATACATATTATCAAAAGGGGTTTGGCCATAAACATGCACAACTTAAAAGGGGGGGATTGGCCACGAGCATGCATAATCTCATAAAGGATTTGGCCACAAACTTGCATGTTAGCATAAGGGGTTTGGGTTCATAAACATGCATAAGCCCCAAAATCTTGCCTTAGCCAATGTTTCATAAGTAAAGTGGTTCCTAAAGGTTCATGCTAGCATTTCATGCATAAAGATCCAAACTTGCAAGTTAAACTAGGTTATGCATAGCATGAGAGGCATGATTAAGTCACTCACATGGCCTAAGATCATAAATATGAACACAAGAGGCATGGTAAGGTTCATATAGGTTCGCATAATCATGTTTAGCCTCATTTTATCCCATGTCAACATTAAAAATACCGTTTTGATCCAAAAGTAGCTAGAACTTACATAGTTAGGCCTAGGGAAAGGAGCATGAATCATCTTAGCTAAGAAAGGTGCCTCCTTTGTAGAAGAATCGTCATGGAACTCGCATAGGAATGTTGATTTGGCCTTGATTTGGTGTACCAAGCTTGCACCTTTTGATTTGAACTTGATTTGAGTGCATAGGCTCTAGGGATTGGAGGTGGAGGCCATGAGAGTAGCAATTTTGCCATAGTTTAGTTGCATGAATGAATAATGAGGGTTTAGGGGTAGGTTAGGGGCTTATTTATAGATTAGGCAAGTGTTTTAGGCCATAGGATTAAACCTAGATTCAATCCAAGCCACCAAAGTATGTCTTGGGGAAGAAGTCAAGTGTAGGAACCATCTAGGGCCTTTAGATTAAAGATGAACCATGAGAACCATCCAAATGCAAAATCTGCATTTGAGCGAATCGGCCCACGGGTTGACAGCCAAACACCCTGGATTAACCCCTAGTCGACCCAGCGGGCTCGGGTCGACCTCAAAAATGGGCCGGTTCGGTTATTCCCCTCTCCCAATTCGCTGTTTTGAACATTTTTGCATATTTATTTATTTAATTTTCAATTATATATATATATATCAATATATATATATATTTCTTTGCGCAACCCATTTCACTTAATTAAGTATACTTTAATTTGGGAATTTTTCGTGAAACTTCGCGAGGCCATATCTTGGTCATACGGACTCCGATTTTCGAAAACTCGGACTCTATTTCGCGTATTTTTCCGAGACGAACGCAATGGCATAGCCCGTTTCCCTTGATTCAGAATTTACAGTTTAATTCTGCCTCCATTTATGTTATAATAGGTTATTGAAAATTCGGGTTGTTACATTTATTCTATGTTTATATGCCAACATAAAACATGAGCCCAAACAGAAAAACGACCACCTACCTGACAGTAATCTGAGCACAACAATTATAATTCCTAACCCAACATGCCACACATAGTAAAGTAAATCCACTAACAAATGACTAAATGAAGAAACTTACATATCATTCGATGGACACTGCCATCCTCGCTCCTCTACCTTCTATACTCTTGCATAAACTCCATCACGTCTGTCATACTTGTCTCTAATCCGGTCACTTTAGCCTTGAGTGTAGAAATTTCATCATCCTTCACTTTCAACTCCTTATATAGCTTTGTCTCATTAAATTCAACGCATTTAGTGTTGAATGTGTTATTTCTATATTGTTGTATGTAAATGATTGAATTAATACATATATGATTCTTACAATATTTACATACATTGGTATAACTGCCGATACAAAAGCAGGTACTTGCATTAACTTAAAGGCATATCCGAATGCAACAACTTTTTTACATGTTTGTAGGCATCACACTGCACATCACACACACAAACAGAGTAAAAGCGTTTTAGACAGAAAACATCACATCTTTTGGGAGCAATACACATTTATTCATTTATAAGAGGATCAAGTTTGCAAATCTTACTTAAATTCAGTACTTGCAAATTAGATATTGTAACACGATTTCCCAAAAAATGTTTTTGTTCACTCTTTTCTTCTTTATATTTTCCCATAATGAGCTCTCCATAACTTACAAGGTATGATAATGACAATTTTTATAATCTATTCTTCAATACTACTTTAATCGAGTTTTGCATATGAAAAACACATATTCTAATGTTATAATAACACATAGCAAACATTCGAATACCAACAGTAGACCTAATAAATATAATGGTTCTAGAAAACGAAGTCAAAATAGTGAACACAATAGACGTTTGGTATAATTTCTAATCCACAAGGTAAATATAATTTCAAACGTATTTTCCTAAGCAGGGCCGGCCCAGGGGACAGCCCACCAAGCCCTTGGGCTAGGGCACCCTCTGGGCCGGGCAACAAATATTTTTTTTGTTTTAAATATTAATATATAAGCTATAAACCAGAAGTTATACTAAAAAGTCTGTAGTCTGGTTGGCTGGGCTCTTAAAACTTGTTGGGAGGCGCGGGTTCAAGCCTAGGCAAAGACAGAACGGTTAATTTTGTATGTCGCATTATTTGCTTTGTGGACATTGGGCATATTTTTTTTCTTTGCGGGCTTGGGCATGAAAATCTCTGGGCCGGCACTGCCTAAGAAACACATGAAATAATGACTTAACATATTGGACATAAAAGATTGGCTGATCTATGAACTACAATAAGTACATAATTAAACTTGAATTTTTCTAAGGAAACAAGGCTTATGGTCATATTATGGATGAAGAACAGGTACATAACTTGGAACTACTAGGTAATGCATATAAATAATAAATTGTTTAGTTACACTGAAATATATGATGTGAAACAGATAGAATTCTATAAATATTTTTGATAAAATTGTTGGATCTAGACTAACCGTAGAGGGGGGATAAGGGCTATTGAAGTTTTATGAGGTATTAAAAATTCACAGCACAAATTGCAGTAGAGGAAATAAATGCAGAAAGTAAATAACAAAGATTTTACCCAGCTTCGTATCTGCCTACTTCTACATTTCCCAAGGTTTTTTTTAACTAGAGTTAAAAAAATCTCTACGCTTACAAAATCCCTATAAACTCGTGACACCCGTTGCCAACTGTTCTAATCTTATGCTCAAAACCACGTATTGGTTTCTAACCCCAAATTCAGATTTTCCACTAATTACGGATCTGTAACTCGTAAACCCTAGCTATATTGCTATAACTAGAAAACCCTAGTTTTTTTAGAAAAGCTGGAAAACCAATGGACGATTACAAATGAAAAATAAAATAATACAAAATAAAGAAAACAATTTCAATACAAAAACCCCCCTTTGTATTAATATGGTCGACTCCCCTTCATTTTTTACTCAAAGACATTGGCTTCACTTTATTCATCAATGCCGGCTGACCCAAAACAAATTAGGGTTTTTCTGCCCAAATCAAAATCGCGACTTCAAATCGTTGCACTACAATTTTTTTTCCTGATATTCTGATGACTGCGTGATCTCTGGTCGTTTGATTTGGGTTGCGATCGAAAATCGATTGTGAGTAATTATGACTTGATTTTTTTTAGCTTTCGTATTGTTGCTTGTTTGATTTCGATCAACTGTTAATGATGAAAATAGTGTAGTTTATTTAGGTTTATAAAACCCGAAACTATCTCTGATTTCACCAAATTGATTGGTCTGATTTTCATGTGATTTTGCTCCTTTGTTTCCACGATATTGAATGAAATTCTGAAATAATTTTTGTGTGATTGTTGCTTTGGTTCATGCATGATAAAAAATGTCGTGAATCCTTAATTGTTTCATCGAATGATTTTCGTAATTTGCAAAATTCTGGAAACCTTGAATTTATTTCTTGCCTAAATGATCTTTTGTTCATTTTTGGAAATATCGAATGAAAATTCTTGCCTAAAAATGTTTTTGAGAATCTGGAAACATATTGCAACTCGAATTGATATCTTACCCAAAAATGCAATTGATATTTTCTTGATTGATAGGATGATTTCAGAAATACACGACTTGATTTCTTGCTAAATACTGAGCAGTGAATTCTAAAAATAATTTGCTATAAATGTATACATTTCTAGAAACATATTAATGACCTTGCAGAGTTATGCCCATTATTCTAAGTTTCTTGCATGCCGATTTGTCTTGTGAGCATTGCATGTTTGACTTCTGAAAGTCACTCGAATGATTTTAATCCAAAAATTATTTCTGGGTTATGTGAAAAGACTTGCACAATCCAGTTGCCAAAATACTCTTGCCTTGATTATGTCTATATACACCAGATTGATGCAGTTTCATAGTGTTGCATTGAAACTGGATATCCATTTGCTTGTGGTACCACTGGCTATGTTCATATACATGCATATACATATATGGGAAAGTCTAAAAGAACAGGAAATGTGGACACAAAATTAAACACACAAAATCTGAACTATTGGATCTCCCCATGAATTACACCTTACACATAAAGATAAACAAATCTTGTGGTCCAGATTTTGTGTAAATTGATTTGTGTGTAATTTTGTGTCCCAATAGCCGCTCCCTATATATATATATATATATATATATATATATATATATATATATATATATATAGGCAGGTTCAATGACACCCCAAATAGTGAGCACCCCTTTCGCATTCCACTTTTCCACCACTCATTTCCCACACTCTCCTTCTCTCTCCTTCCACTAACTCTCTCACTTCATACTCACTTTTTTTAATATAAATGAGAGGTGGAAAATATGGGTGCTATTGGGGTGCTCCATTTTTTGGGTTCTCTTGAACGCTTGCCATATATATATATATATATATATATATATATATATATATATATATATATATATATATATATATATATAGGGGCGGACTATTTGGATACAAAATTAAACGCAAAGAGAGACACAAAGCCTCCACCGCTGGATTTGTTTGTTTTTATGTGGAGAGTGTAATTCATGAGAGGATCCAGTGGTTGAGATTTATTGTGTGCAATTTTGTGTCTTCATTTTGTGTTTAAATAGAGTTTCATATATATATATATATATATATATATATATATATATATATATGGGATAGGATCAAGGAGCCCTCCAAAAATGGAGCACCCCAAATATTCCCTAATTTTCTCTTCTCATTTATATTAAAGAAAGTGAGTGGGGGGTGAGAGAATGAGTGGAAGGAGAGGGGGAGGAGAGAGGGAGGAAATGTGTGGTGGAAAAGTGGTAGGTTAAAGGGGTGCTCACTATTTGGGGTGCCATTGAACCTGCCCCTATATATATATATATATACAGAACATGTGTGTGTGCTGCTCTGTCATAACCATGTTGCACTTTCAGATGATTTGTTGCACTCATGCTACATACATCTGCTATGCTATTTACCTTTATACACTTGTATATGTATATATATTCCACATATATATGTATTTGTTGTACACAATTTTAAAACATGCTGACTTGTTGCATTTGAGTTTGCTCACTGTTGCCAAAAAATTTAACTCGATCATGAACATGTGGTTGGTGCACTAGTATACTACTGTGTATTGCTTTTGATAGTTTGTGCTACTGTTGCCACTTTCTTTGACCATTTAAACCGTTGTGCATGGTTTATTTGAGTACACACTCGTGTACACCTAACTGCTCCTGTTTTGATACTTTGTGCACTGTTTATTCTTCATGAAGTTTGAAACTGAACCCATGCAATGCGTTTTACCTGCCATGCTTGTTATTCTTACTCGAGCCTGTGCTTTGCAATATGCTTTCTTCATGAATATGCATGCTTTTATTTTTTTCCACATTGACCCAGAAGTATTTGGTATCTTAAACTTGCCATTTAGGGTACACTTGAACCAAGAGCGTCTTGCTATTCTTGTTTGAACCTGGAGAAGTATTTTCAATTATCTCTTTTTCTGAAAAATAATATAGTCACAATTCCATTATAAATATTGACACTGTATATTTAAGATAGGTGGATACCCAGTGCCGAAGGCTCCCGTACTCAAGCGTGAGGACTTCCTAGACAGTCTCCCATCTAGTACTATTCTCACGGCTTTCCGGGCTCTGGGGGTGGTCAATTAGCGCGCGCAACCTTTCCCTCACATTATGTGAAGAGGCCGGGGCTTGAACCTGTATGCTCCAGATTACCAACCGGGTAACCTTACCGTTTGCGTCACGCACCACCTTACTGTATATTTAAGATGATTTAAAAAAATATTAAAATCTCCACATTAAAATAAAATCATGGTGGATGACAGAAGGATGATAGTAAAAGAAGATATTCGTGAAATAAGCGTCAATTCAAAGATATTAAAAAGCTATTCAAACATCATGAGAAATTAAATAAAATTTCCTCTTGTTGTGAAGTATACAGTAGTCACAACTCATTACAATTTCAAAAATCTGATAATAATTTTGATGAATTCTAAATACAGTTCAATTTGGTTATTGATTTCAATTTCTGAATAAATAATCAATAAATGATTTTAAAATTGAATATCAATTACAAGAGGGATTCGACATTGATCTATACAAGATGGAAAATAAATAAATCAAATGAATGTGACAACACTTCTAGAACTGATTTCACTTGGAGCTTCTAGTTATCCATAGTGGCATTCCAATGAATTTCAAACAAAGATATCCAATTATCAAGCCCAAGTAGTCAAAATTAACAGTTTAGTTCCATCTTATCGAAACAACAATCTTATAATTTCAAAATAAGTTTCACAAAAGATTTTCAAAACATTTGTATCAAGAACAAGAGAAATTTTCAGAATATTTACATTAAACTTGATAGATAATTCATGATCCTAGTTTCAAGCAGTTTATTTGAAATCACTTGAAGACATGACTTAATTTCAAGATACGACGAATCGATCACACAAGATTATTAATTTCAAATTCCAAAAGTGTGTGAGATTCAAGATATCAAAGATTTCAAATGATTTCTAACAAACAAATATCTAAGTCAAATGATCATGAAAAAATGAATTTCAAGATGCAGCACAATGATTCAAGCCAAATGATTGTCAATTCAAAAATATCCAAGCCAATCCAAAAACCAATGAAATTATCACAACTGAAAAACAGTAGTGTGCTGTAACATGATTATCAATTTGTTAGTGAATTAGAAATGTCATCATATTAGAAATGCCATCATATTAGAAATATCATTTTATTAAAAAATGTCATGTAAATTAAAATATTAATATATTAGAATCATGTCATTTATCATAGAATTAAAAATGTAATTTATGTCATGTTATTTAAAATTGTCATATATTTAGATTAATGTCGTGTAACATTAAAAAAAGCCATATATTTAGATTATGTCCATGTTAAATAATCATGTCATTTATGTTAGTCAAATAAATATGTCATATACCATGCCATGTTACATTAAATATATGGTTTGTTGAAAGTAAATTATAAATATTCATTTATAATGTAAACAATGGAAATTGGTTAAAACTTATTAACCAATAATCTATTTAGATGAACTGCTGTTGTTTGAAAACCCCACACGGGTGTTGGGATGACATACACTAGTCCCAATCTTTAAATGTATGTCAATCGATGGATTGACGGTCTGTGTTGAGCGTTATTCATTTATTTATTTTAATGCTCACACAATTATAAATTTCAGTCTGGTTGTGAATGAATTGTTTATTGATTCTTTATCTTTATTGTTATATACTTGCGATGTATGAAATCCATATAACTGAAATTATATGGTAATTGATTGAGTCACATTCCGATTCAGAATTTCTTTAAAAATAAAGAATATCTTTATATAAAGAATAATTTAAAATAAAGAATCCTTTAAAATAAAGAATATTTTTAGAATAATAAATATTTTTAAATAATATTTAGTGAAGAAGAAAAATGTGAAGCCGAGTTAACACGAACTGGTTTATCGATCGATTTTATTCATTTTATAATGAATATAATAAGAAGTGATTTTATAATCTAATATTTTGTAAATATGAATATTTTAATATGATAAAATATAGAATATCCAGTTTTGCTTTAAAATTGAAAATGTAGTTAAAATCATTTTTAAATGAATTTATAAATCTTCTATAAAAATGATTTATAACAGAAATCGACGAAATATATAATATATATCTATATAATGGCCTGAATAGAACGCGCCGCGCAGTGACCATTCGCGAATTTCGATGATTAACTTCAAATTGGCGTAACAGAAGATCCGACCGTCGGATTCTTCTAAAACTGGAACCGTTGGGTTTGTATCGAAAAGAGCTTTCCAATGAATATAAGATTTTTGAAATCTAACGGTTGAATTTGGAATTATGTCCAAACCAAATTTGGAAAAGGTCACTATGGATGCAGTTCGGTGGCCGTTATTGGAAACCGACTGTACGAGCGATAATAAAATTATTAAAAATATGGATAAATTATGTAAAATCATAATAATTGGTTTGGAAAGTTTTTGGATGAAAAATTCCATATTTGAAAAGATAAAAATATGTTTTTTATCGAATTGGACTAGTTATTAACTATAATAAATCTTCAAAATAAGAATTAATTGATAGTTAATTGGAATTAAATAAGATAAATTGGATTTTAGGGTTTGTTGTGAATGGTGTCTTAAATAACACTGTTTTTAAACCCCGTAAGAAAGGAATAAATATTTTAATTAAGATTATTAGAGTTTCAATTATATTTAGTAATTGGAATAAAAGGAAATGTGAGTTAAGTTTATTGTGAACTATGTTTTAAACGACATTTGTTCTTTAACTCAACTAGCAGTGAAAGTATAATTTGGAAATTATAAATCTTTTATTATGATTTAATTGGAAATTTTCCAAAAGTAAAGTTTTCTAACTTTATATATTAAATTAGGAATTGAATGGGATTCGACTGGTAATAATCAAGATGAACTTCTGTAGAAGAAGACCGTTAATAATGAAATTTGAGAGGCTTTGCCATTATTCCATTTATATTATTAGTCTGATACAGAAATTTATATCGATTATATATTGATCTGATTTCTGTGAAAATTCAATATTTTATGGAAGATGATTTTGGGTTTATCATGAACAATGTTTTTAAATGACATTTGTTCTTTAACCCAGTTAAAGATAAGATTTATTTCTTAAATCTGAATAATCATAAAGTAATGATTTTGGATATTAAAACTAAATTGGGGTTTTAATGAATCTTTAAAAGGGGGATTAAAGTATAAATTTGAAAGGATTTATCTTTGATAAAATTAATGGAACCTTTTCCCTAATAATGTGTATATCTTATTCAAAAGAATATTCTGAATTGGAATGTAGCATATGATGTGTTTTATAGCACTTGATTTTAATTATAAAATACGCGAGTTATTCGGAATGACCGGGTTTAACCCATTCTGAATAATTACTACGACGATTAAAAGTCGAAGATGAAGATGGTGGTTGAAGACCGGTGATCTTCACATCGAATGGATAAGGACTACTGATGCCTTTGATTGGAGTTGCTGCCTTGAGAAGGTTCAGTGGTAGTTGTCCGGACGTATTGTTGATTTGTTCGGATATGCGAGGTATAAGGTGCCTCTGGTTTCGTTCAGACCCAGAACAAACTTGTAAATGGATTGTATGTCTGACGTTGTATTCCTTTATACTGTATTCGTTGATCGCTGCTAAATATATATCTGTTGGTGGCGGAGAATTTATTCTCTTGCATAACACCCTTCTCTAAGAGGTATGAGTTTAGAGGTTATATATTGGCAGAAATCAATGGTATGGTATGGGTTGACAATGTGGCATGCCAAGATGCAAATGATCAAGGCTTTTGTTGAAAAGCAGAGTCTTGTGGTTGATGATCAAAGCACGGCTTTAAATAGCATAGCTTTGTGTACTACGTTACTTCGCGAGCCTCACACCCCGTTATGAACCAGAAACGGGAGTATGGACTGCAGGTAAGACATACGTTTCTTTCTAGCTAGAAGTGGTGTCATGGTTTTTATAAGGCCTGACATTTTTACTTATGTGGATGATGGAATGAGGCGCCTCGGTTATTTGAGTCCCTAGTGGCTCTATTTACGCCCCATAGGGCGGGGAAACGTATTGTTCAAAAATAACTAATCCAACCATTGCACTTTAGTGGACCGGCTCTGAAGATCCAAGGGTCAGTTACGGCTGATCCCGAGGCACGGGCTAGAGTGTCTCGAATTCGGTAAGGACTATCTTTTGCCTTGGTTCATGATGGAAATCCAAATTCCAATACGACCCATGCGGTTTTGATTATTACTAGTACGACGACATAGTATATGGTAGCTATGCCGTCTATGATTGAAATGTTTTAAAACATGTACACACTATAATAATATTAAATTCGTTTTATCGTACCATGCATCTTTGACCATTATAAGGTAAAACTCTATCCTCCGGTTTGCATTGCATTGTGTGATGGGACTTGAGTCTTATAATGGTTTCATTTTTATAAAAAGCATTGCGTTGTTTATCGATTTACTTTAGTTATGCACTGGCAATCCAATGGAGTACATCCGTCCCGCGTTAGCGGCGTGGTCCTGTGATTATCCTTATTATTAAACTTGTTAAGTAGGATTTCTCATACCAGTCCAATGACTGAACTGTAGTTTGTTTCACTTGCAAACTTGGGTGCCCTCTTTTCCACACGGGCAGTCGAGTAGCTTCTTTTTCAGATATTTATTTCTTAAGAAGGATTCTATATCAAAGCTTAAAGCTGTGTCCAGAGCATAGAAGGTCTTCCACTGTGTATTGTATTAGATTATTGTAATTTATCTTCCGCTGTAATATGATTCAATGTACTCTGATATATTCTGTACTTTGATGTTATATTATCATGATGTAATAAAAGTCTGTTGTTATTGTTCTAATGTGTTGTATTGCCAAAGTTAACGTATGCAGGTTTTGAACGATTTTAATCGATCTAGCGATCGATTAAGGTCGGGAAAAATGCGTATCTTTACGGCAAATAAATTCTTTTAATCGTTATTATTTAAAATAAATTATTTTAACCATTAAAATTTCTAAAATATTTTTAAAAAAAATTGGTTCAGAATTTCCGTGTTGTTACAATTACCTTAGAGTATTGTGCATCTTGTTGTGCTAATTCTTTGGTTGCAGGTCCAGGTCAAGTATGGTTATTTATACCTGTTATTGCTCGATTTAGAGATATAGATTTGCTATCGCTTACACCAGACTTTCGTCTGTCCCGGAGTTTTATATCTCTTCTTATTACTCTAGGTGCTCCTAAACGAGCAGACTGGAGGCAGATTAGGTGGTTATGCACGAGTAGCTGTCCGGAGATGAGCAGGAGGCTTCCACGTACTTTATACGTATTCTCCTTGTGTTTTTGCTCGTTGTTGCTTTGGGCATTAGTAGTGTACATCTTTTATTTCCTTTTAAAGACGGTATTTTAAAGTTATAATAATTGGAGATGAAGCTGTATTTTGGATTCCGCTACGCTGATGGATATGGTTTAGTTTTCAGCTTATGTACTGTGTCACCTGTTTTATATCAAGTTATATTATTATTATATTTTATTCCACGCGCTGTGAGATATACTACAATTTCTTTGGTAATTCATCGTTTCAACCCTTTTGATGATCGCCCCGTGCTAGTTGGGCATTGGCTTAGCACATTTCTAGGAAATGTCCGATGATACGGGGCGTCCATCACAGTATACCTGTTGAAGCTGGATTTGCCAGGCGGTTTCGGGCAGACTTCTACTACAAGTGAGTTTAACTTCATGTCATAGAGTACTGAATTTTGAATGGCACATGGCACCCTGACCTCTCACACTAGTCGAACATGCATGTGGTTGCTGGATTTGCCGGTCAGTTCCGGGCAGGCTTATACAATTTAATATATTTACAAGCCATTCCATACGCACACGCAAGCAATCAATATATGGGGACATTTCAAATTCAAATCTTATCTTAATCACGTTTATTACATCATTATTACACTAATTACGTTAATTACGCAATATAAGTAGAATATTTAGTACGTATAAATAACGCTAATTTTTGTATGAACTAAAGAACATTCTAATGAGGTAAAAATTGTCAACTTGTCCTAAGTTTAAGGCATACAAGTTAATTTCCACATTTTGACCGCTACATTCAAGGCATGATGGCATAATTGTATAAGAACAAATAGCAATAATGGAAAATGTAAGATACATATAATTACAATTTGCATCCTAGGCTTATTAGAATAGTTCTAGTAATGAACCAAGAATAGGGTATAATTTCAAATATACATAAATGTACATATATATACATATACATACATAAACCTTTATTTTATCTAATTTACCCCTTTTTACATATTGCACATAAAAACGTTCATATTTGATTGGCTTCAAATCTGAATACATTCGAATTCAGAATAGAACCCAAACCTAGTCAAATAATGAATCAAATCAAATCTAAATATTTCTAGGTTACAAAAAAAGATTTAGACAAAACGGAAAAATCACGTAAAATAGAAGTGCATCACCTAATTGTTCTCAATTCACTACTACAAACAAATCCACAAAAACCAATATAAATTTACAATTCTTGCGAAGATACATAAAAACAGAGGATTTGGGGATTTTGCAGTTTAATATTGTCGTTATACCAAATCCTTTTAGGCATACAAATCCATATGATAATCTACAAATGTATAATATGCCTAAGAAAACTACTAATTCCACTCACAGTGATTGGAAAGGTCGTAGATCTGACTTTGTTTTGCCTTATTGATGTAAACACTAATTCTAGAAATCTATATACATAAAAATCAATTGATTAAAATTCTTATATATATATATATATATATATTTCATGTGATTTCAAAATATATTCTAATCTAAATCCTATAAGAAAGATTAGAGAAAGAAGAATAGGTTTATAGAAGAAGAAAACCTATTTCTGTAATCAATGGCGGTAGAGCGGAGGCACAAGTAGAGAGAATGACTAGGGTTTAGGTGTGAGTCTAGGGGTCTATTTATAGTTACTTGTGTAAGCAGGAACCGTAGGATTGTTTAGATCTAATCCTAATCGTCCGCTTTTATAAACTATCCTGCAAAACATAACCTAACATAGCCTCATTGGGCGTTTCAGCCGCTAAGCGGTCGACCTCCACTCTGGGAGGGCATTCGACACCCGTCCTAGAGTAAAGGTCGACCTCTTGGTCGCTGAATTGCCTAATTAACATATGTGGGGCTGGAGATATTAATTATATATGACGTTGATTTATTTGGCTTATCTCTTACCATATATATATATGTGTGTATATATATACATACACACACACACATATATATATATATATATATAGTTTTTGTCCCCTCATTCTTATCTTCATTTGAATTTCAAATTCATCCAATTTATTTTATTTATTGGATATATATGTTTTTTAATCACATATATATGCGCTATCTAATTTCATTTGATTGTAGCTTCCTTATACAATCACCGTTTTCAACGTATTATATATGAAAACGATTCAGAATTTCACCGCGAATCCAAATAAAAGATTTTCGTAGCCAAATTCTTAATGCTACAAAATCTCATTTTTCGGCATTTTTATATTTTATTATTTAATTGCTCATTTCTATTAATTATTAATATTTATATTTTAGGTGTATTTTACGGGGTATCACATTCTCCCACTTAAAATTATTTCGTCCCGAAATATGTTTGATGGGGCGAAAAACACAACTCACTCTAAACATCCATGTTGTACACCCATGTTACATTTTAATTCATTCATAAGTATCCATGACTCGCAGTGGTTTTGAACTGCAGACTTACTAAAATTAGCTCAATCCTAGTGTGTATGTGTAATAAGTGATGCCGTATGTACGCAAAACATCCTAATATTCATATATTTCTATATGAGTGTGCTGTGAAACTGTGTTGCATCCATTTCCTAACATCCAATCTAGCAACTACAATGCATCCATAAACGTAATTTAGAGAATACTTGAGAAAAGCTCTGAGTGGGTCTATCTCATCTTATTCTCAGTCCCTCCTATGTGCTTTCGTCAGGATCATTTCCCCATTGTACTCGGACAAGGCAAACGGTCTTATTGCGAAGTCTCTTGCTTCCATGCTCTATAATCCTTGCAGTGGCACGAGGTACACTGCACTCCAATTCGAGTTTTCCTATGTCCCCAATTTCATCAAGCTCGAGTCTAATAGTACAATCATGAAGGAACTTCCTCAAATGAGATACATGAAAAACATTATAGATTCTTGATAGACGTTCTGGGAGATCCACTCGATAAGCCAAAGATCCTATCTTCTCGATGACGCGAAGAGGCCCAATAAATTTAGGAGCCAACTTCCTAGTCTTTCCCAACTGAAAAGTCTTCTTGAAAGGGGATACCTTTATGAATACCAAGTCTCCAACATTAAACTCAAGTTCCCTCCCTCGCTTATCGACATACAATTTCTGACGGTCTTTGGTTGCCTTCATGCTTTGTTTAATCAAGGAAATCTTCTCCATGGAATCACAGATGAATTCTAGTCCGAGTATAACCTTGTTAGTAGTTTCCCACCAACAAGTTGGTGATTTGCATGGCCTCCCGTAAAGCGCTTCAAAAGGGGCCATACCAATCGTTGCTTGAAAACTATTGTTATACGTAAACTCTAAGAGCAGTAGGTGTTGCTCCCAAACTCTTCCGAAGTCGATGATGCAAGCTCTTAGAAAGTCTTCCAAGATCTAATTCACTCTTTCCATCTGGCCATCGTTTGCAGGTGATAGGGCGTGCTTAAGTTGAGGGTCGTTCCCAATGCTGCTTGTAGTCTTCTCCAAAATTCACTTATCAAAAAGGGGACTCTATCACTTACAATACTAGATGGGATACCATATAATTTGACTATTTATTTGACATATAATTGGGCTAATGAGGCTGCAATCTTCGTCTTTTTTATTGGTATGAATTGGGCACTCATGGTCAAATGGTCTACCACGACCCAAATAGCCTCATTTCCCTTTTGTCTTCTAGGAAGTCCATCAACAAAATACATGGAAATATGTTCGCACTTCCACATGGGAATTTCTAAAGGTTATAACAATCCTCTGGGCTTACCTTGCTCTGCTTTTACTTTCTAGCATGTTAAACAATTAGCTACGAACTCTGCTACATCACTCTTCATCCCTTCCCAATAGAAATTCCTCTTCATATGTTTATACATTTTATCCCCATGGGGGTGTATGGTCATCTTTGACCTATGCCACTCCTCCAGAATTTATTTTCTCAACGCTTCATCTTTAGGGACGTAAAGTGGTCCATCCCTAAGTAAACTTCCATCATTGCCTAATGAATACCTAACCAAATAGGGAATGGTCTCCTTCTTTCCCACTTTCTCTTTCAAGTTCCCGATTTCTTCATTAAGGTCTTATATACATCGAATCCTCTCTTTTAGAGTGGATCTAACAATCACAGATCTTAGAGAACCATTAGGGGTTACTGATGAGGGTTGCAAATTAAAAATTAGAGAGAAACTCTAACTGTTTCCATTCTGAGATTGCATTCAAGGTTGCATGTTCCCTACTTAACACATCCTCCATGACATTCCATTTTCTCAGGGTATACTGCATCATAAAATCAAATGAGGTAATATATTCAATCTACCATTTCTGTCTCATGTTTAGGTCATGTTGAGAAAATAAATATTTTAGGGATTTATGGTCGATAAAGAGTTCAAATTTATCCCCTAAAAGATAATGCCTCAAAATTTTCAGGGCAAACACTACTACGACTAACTCAAGGTCATGAACTGGATTTCTCTTCTCGGGATCCTTAAGTTATCTAATTGCATAAGCAACTACTGTTACTTCTCGCATAAGGACCGCTCCTAAACCGACCCCACACGCATCCGTCTAAACTGTAAACAATTTCGAACCATCAGGTATAATAAGGACCGACACACTCGTTAATACTTCGTTTAATTTCTTGAAGGTTATATCACATTTATTACTCCAAGAAAATATCAAATTCTTCTTTGTCAGTTGAGTTAAAGGAGCAATAATATTTGCAGAGTCTTTAATGAATTTTTGATAATACTGGCCAATCCAAGGAAGCTCCTAATTTCCATAGCATTTCGAGGTAACCTCCATTCCTTAATTTCCTCGATCTTTGCTGGGTTTACTGCCAAGCCATTTCTTGACACAATATGTCCCAAAAATCTAACTTCTTCCCTTCAGAAATGGCACTTCGAGAATTTCGCTTTCGATTGGTTCTTTCTTAATATCTGTAACGTCCCAGAATTTTAGCAAGTTAATAATTAATTTGTTTAGTTATTTTAATATATTGATTTGATAATTTAAATGGTTTGAATTCAAATATATTGAATTTTTAATTAATATAACTAGTGAAATAATAAATTTAATTCCGAAATAATTAGAATGTAACGTACAGGAGTTTTCGGCCCCGAAAATCGACATAAATACCTTTACCGTAACTCATGCCGACCTTCCAACACCGAAAACACTGGACGTTATTAGAAAGAAATTAGAGGGTGAGATAAGAAAGAAAGAAATATTAGAATAGAAGAAGAAGAAACAACACAACACAGAGTCTCACATCGCAGCGGAACAAAATATAATATAGAAATAACTTTATTGAGAGCTTTTAATAAAACTTACAATATCAGAGTACATCAACATCACTGGGACAGTTATAATAACCTGTTCCCATATACGACACACAGCGGAATAGAAGCTACATAATATCATACGTCTGGACTCTTCCAGCTCGTCTCTTCACAACATTCGATAACCTGAACCTGTACATCCCGGGCTAACCCGAGCATTTACAAAACACCGGGTCAGTCTGGTGAACCAGAGTGAGATAAACACACACAGTATCAAGGATATCACACAACCTGATTTTAGAGTTAAAATCTTTTTGAAAGAAAAGGATAATCGTAAGACCAAATCCACACATAAACACGGACGGTTTTTACCTTACGATAACCCAAAACTTTTTGAAATCAATATCTTGTCTGATATTATAATAATGTCTAAATACAAATAAATAGAATCTAGTAGAACGCTTGCATCTCACGCTCTACATATATAGTATACAAACAAAACCCGCAGGCGCTTATTGGATATTGGATTCCAACCTTGACAAGGTATGGGACCACCTGCCGATAGTGTATCTCTAGAAGTGAATACACTGGGTTCAACAAGAACGTCTTGCAACCCGGCCCTCACATGACCGACCACTCATTTCGCTTGAGTGTATCGAATGTATATCACCAACGGTTGGGAGCTACCCACCGTCTTCCCGAAAAGGGATAGCATCGAAAGATTTAAGAAGCAAAAGGAATTCCTCTAGATAGGTGATCATACACCCTAATGGGAGCGACCCACATAGCCATGCTGCCTGCCCGATTTTTTGTCATTTACCGGTTGTGAGGCTTGAGGCCAGCATTTTACTCTGGAACATCTGATCGCCATTCACTTTGAATGCCACATCGTCAAATCCGCTAGACATCGCTAATTGACGTCCACAAAAATACTCTAGTTGAGAGCTAACCAACTATGGCACGTTTGAAGAAATCAACGTACGCGATCCTTTTGGACATACTCTGTCAGACATCCATCCATACAAGTCATCCAGGAACAGGATGAACCGAAAGCACTCTCCTACTGCATCTCATATAGGAATCACCCCATGGATCAGTAGCGAGAAGTCCTTGCAACCCGTAGATTCCAACCATGACAGAACCACAGTTTATCTCTGGCCGCTAAACCAGAGATTATTAGTAGTTCTTCCGCTTATGAAAATCCACGGTCTTCAATGCTCTATCTCGACCGTCTTCTGATATCTTCACGTATCTGTTGGTCGGAATGGTTTTCGAATATAAATTCGATCCCGGTCTTTCCGTGCCAACAATCGTACTGGGCAGATTTGATAGTCGGTGTTTTAACTATCAAAATATACAGTGTTTCAATCATGACACTCCAGTGAGTTCACTGGTTCAGTATTCAGCACCACTTGGCCTTTTAATTTAAAACAATTGTAAATTCAAATCCTAAATCTTTCGATATTTCAAATATCGTTTTCTCGCTTTCTTATTTAACATAAGACTTTCCTTTAAACACCTCATTACAATACTTAGGATAATCCTATATTACATTCAGTTTCACATTTCACTTTCAAACATTTGCCACGTTATTAAAATATTGGAAAATCATTTTAACTTGTTTCTTGTAAAACAATGTTACGAGATATTATCTATTTCATTACTTGAAATAATACAATTGCTTATTCTGATAGAATAAACTCAGCTTTACGTTTCTTCTAATTCGAAAATATCATTATATTTTTGGCAACTCCTTTTATTTCCACTTGGGAACCCTCTTTTATATATATAACTATTCCAAATCTTCGTCACAATGTTGTGCTATTATTTCTCTAATGAAATAATAAATTTGACTAATCATCTTCACCATTACAACTAACATCACTCTCAGAAAATCCTGAAGTCGTTCAAGTTGGGGTATTTTAATTACCTCTCAGACCTTGATCAACAACGTAAATATCTTAAGATAAATATAAGTTGTAACCCAAAAACCGATATTTCATTCTAATCCCGATACAATTACCATTGAACTACTTTATTCAACATATGGTTTCATAAAACCTTCTTATGCTTTGAACATCTCTTTATCGGATATGCCTGTTCTTCCTTAATTCAATAATTAAATAATTTATTTATAAAACATCACTTTTAACTCAACTCTTTAAACCAAGTCAATTTATAATTAGGATTTGTTTACCAAATCCTATGATACATTTCTCCTACCATATTCACTTTTATCTTTCCAAATTTCATTACACCATTTCCCATTTCAAGATCTTATTCTCAAATCCTCACTTTTACTTAATCCCATTATGAAATAACGTTAATGTTAAATTAACGCTTTAACACTTTAAACCCTATTTATATAACACTGGTTTATTATAAAACCTTTTTTTTTCTAAATTCCCTTTCACTTAATTCAAATCATTAAATAACATATATTTTAAGCTATATAATTCACTTAAAACATCTTTAGAATTCTGTTATACAAAATTCAAGTTTTTAAACCGTTAGGTTAATTACCTTAATCTCACATCTACAAATCTGATTAACATCAAATTTGCCTTTATAAAATCAATTTACAATTTATTTATAAAAATAACTGTTTATTTCCTTTTAATAAACCTTTATTCAAAATACATATTCACAACTCTATCTCTAGTTATAAAATAAATTTTTATAACTTCATCTCTATCGACTCACCTGACGGTGAATCGATATAAACAAAATAATTTACTTTTAGGCCATTTACTGCCGATTACTCAACCAATATAGCCCATTGGTTAAAACCAAACACAGGGTGTATTTCCAATCAATGATCAATATCAAATCAATCACCCAAACACGATAGTTCATATGATAATATAAAAATAAATAATATATTTGAGGAATCCGGTTGGATCCCTCCAACCTGTTCTTCCCTGTATACAAACGGTTATCTCCCCATAGTTTAAAACAATTCAACAGATTAAACAATTCAAACAGATCAACCAATCAAACCATTAAACACGTTTATTGATAAACATGACCAATAAGGTAAGTTACCTTTATTGGAACCAATCGTTAGAATAACGATTTGGTAATTCACCGAAATTAAACACAGTTTAATTTCATCAGTTAAACCAACAAACAAGTGCATAACTAGCAAACAAGCAACCATCAGTAAGCATAACACACAAAATAAAAACCCAATTTATATAAAATATAAATGGGAAAACTGAGTGAGTTTAACTCACCTTGAGTTTGATTTATCGCCGTAGTGGTTCGATTTCAATCAAATTAAACAGCGTTTAATTTAACGGTAACTCCCAGCTATATGTCTCTGTCCAACACAGTCCCGTGACGCAGATCTTACTGAGGCGAGTCCACCGTGTACTGAATCGTTCCATTCTTTTAAATGGTTGCCCTTTGATTAATTACCCAGGCTGATTCCTTCAAATGGCCGATCAAATTGTTTTAGTGTTGCTCTTTGGTTTGCACTTCACTTTGTCCCAGAACCATTGTTAACAGACGGTAGACCAATTCCTCTTCGTTACTTGCACCGTTCAATATCCAAGTTTCAAATCAATGTTGTCCTCAATTCCTACTCCACCGCACATCTACTTTCTAGTCTTTCTTCTTTTCGTTTTTTTCTTTCTTTCTTTTTTTCTGATCCCTCACCAAAAAGTTTGCTCTCATTTTAACCATTGGAAACAAGATTTACGGGCTGACTTTCTCCTCATCTTTGTTACTGTTGTTGGCCTCACCGCATACTGTTCACGTTTCAGTACATCTTCTTCCAACTTGAGAAAATTCCCCTGCGTCCCATAGCACCTCGTCAGGCCCTCCCGTTCTCCAGAAATAAACACTCACCCGAAGCACCTTTTTGAATGATTTCCGGTCACCAGAACTCGCTCCATTTACCCAAAATAAAAGCTACAACACCTCTTCTCACATCTCCATGTAAACGAGACCACTACACTAACATGCGCTGCATGCCTCACCTCTCTTACACCTTCTCCCTCCCATGTTAAACGCACTTTCCTCCTGTCTCTTTTGCGTTCATGCAGTTCTTTCTCTTTTGTTTTGTTTGGAAGACACTAGGCAAACATTATATAAAGCAAGGCTTGGGGTTTATTTTGGTACGGCAGATTTTGGTTTGCTGGAGGGGAAAGTTGGCTTTCCCCTTTTGTTTCGAGAGGAAAAGAAGATGGCCTGGGGTATTTATAGTTGACGAAACGTGATAGGCACGGTATTTATAGTTGACGAAACGTGATATGTATATATATATATATATTATAATCCTAGGTCGTCCATATGCCTATAGTGTAGCAGGTACAAAGGTGGGGATTTCAAAATTACGTGGTCGGCACGTATGGTATGGGTAGGCTACATTCCCATGTGAATAGTTTAATTTGAAGAGAAAAGTTAGGCTGAAATGAAGTGTTGTCTCCTCTTTGTCCCCATTCTAGGTCTGTGGATGGTTTTTTTTTTTATAATGAAACTTCGCGGTGAAGTAGTTGATAAAAACTACCACAAACGATGTCTGTTTACTGATAAAAAGGCTAATCTTGGTGTAAAAAGATAATCCGGACCAATGAGACTAGTTTCGTCGAAATCCGAAGTCGTATGAAAAAAATTCCTTTATAAAACCAGAAATAAACACACTTTTAAAATTTTCACGATCACCAGATAAATCAAATCAACTTGAAACCTTGAAATCCTAAAATAATTCTTCAATACGAACCTAACGACACCAGTTTCGTCGCATTCTGAGACTGTTTCCCCGGTAGGCTATTTTTGCGTGCACCGCAATGCCCTTTTCAACGCCAAATTATCCGGTCTCTAAAAATAACAAACTATATACCTATCCTGACTCTAATCGACGATACAAACTCAACGGAATTGGTTTCGCGGCCTAATTCGATCGTCTGCTCAGGTTATACCTAAAAACCCTTTATTTAATTAATTACGCGCTATAGAATTTGAACGAGCGTTTACGGCTACCATGGTCACAAACGACACCGGTTTGCCATGCCATTCAACACCGTACAATAATTTAACGATACGGTTCTAATGAAACTGATTTCGTCGAAACCTGAGTCCGTTTGTAAAACAGCTATTTTAACGGCCTATATTTTAAATAACGATTTTCCACAGAGACTATTTCAAAATTTGATTTGGCCATAACTAGCAAACTATAACACAAAATCTGAATTTTTCTCTTTCATATGAGAACTATAATCAATATGGTTCTAATGTTTCTCGTTTCACAGAAATCCGACTTATATCGGATCCTGTATTCTCAGTTGAATTTCAAAACCCCATATTACGAACTGCACGTCATTTTCAAGCTCAATTTATATTTAAATAAATTATAGCATTTAAACTTCGTTTAAATAACGAATTAAATATTAAATCCATTAATATTCTAAAAAATATATTTAAAATAATAAATTAAATTAAATATTCGACTGCCAAAAATACGGGTCGTTACATTCTTCCCCCCTTAAAATAATTTCGTCCTCGAAATTGCTAAGGTAAGAAAGAACGTTACAAACCCCTTAAAACTCGATTTTATTCCCAAAGCTAATCTAATTGGTTTTACAACCAATTTAATTCAAATAAAAGAATTTTCCAAAAATCTTCAAAATTTCCTAACACCTTAAATTTTGGAAATTTTTTGGCAGAGTCTCCCCTGTACGGAGGACATCTGCAATATCGCAGGTTCAAGAAATATGTATCCATCGACCAACAAGGTCGGAAAAATTCAAAAAAACCAAACTCAAAACCCAAATATAAATTTCATATTCGGCATAGGCGTACCTTTTTGCGAGCGTTATTGAGCATATCTACTCAACGTATATATAATCTACCCGACCAGTATCGTTCTGGTTAGACAGCTGGCACCTGTGCTTAGCTCAAATCACATATGAGTAATAAACTGCGATAATATTTCACTAATCAACAATTATAACTGCACCCATTTTCAAAATCAACATGAGCCTTAATTCATTTTTAAATACATCGTGAAATTATTTATTTCAATTCATATTCGGTTTTCATTTCAATGTACAACTCTGGAATTTAATCTTTAGTTTATAATTTATTTTTCCCCACTAAATTTGCTGATTATTACCATTCAAACAAACCATCATTCAATAACGAACAATTCACCACCCGTAACCAATACACAATCAAATCAACCAAATCAGTTGAATTTACAATCAATGTGGATATTTTATTATGGTTTCACAAATTTGAACATCAATCGATTCATTTTCGATCGACTTCTATTTGATTATTATATATTCATCAAATTTCAAATCAGCTTTACTTCATTTCAATATCATTCTTTATTAATTACACTTAACAAAGTTAAGTCCCAATTCAAATTTGAATCTTATACAAGTCAACTGATCACACCAATATCATAATAATTAAAAAAAACATTTTCTTTACTATAAAAAATATAATTTGGGTAAAATTATCTAATTTACCCTCTTTTCAAAACAATAATGTATCCATGGTCAGTTCTATGCTTCTCAACACTTGAACCGATCAACAGCACAGTACAAAACATTTGTATATAAAATTTACAAATACGCTCTCATATATATACACTCAATCTCGATCTAGGGTATTACTAACCCAATCTCTACCGAGTCACACCACAGAGCCAAGGTTATCACTAAACCAATAGCTCTGATACCACTGTAACATACAGGAGTTTTCGGCCCCGAAAATCGACATAAATACCTTTACCGTAACTCATGCCGACCTTCCAACACCGAAAACACTGGATGTTATTAGAAAGAAATTAGAGGGTGAGATAAGAAAGAAAGAAATATTAGAATAGAAGAAGAAGAAACAACACAACACAGAGTCTCACATCGCAGCGGAACAAAATATAATATAGAAATAACTTTATTGAGAGCTTTGAATAAAACTTACAATATCAGAGTACATCAACATCACTGGGACAGTTATAATAACCTGTTCCCATATACGACACACAGCGGAATAGAAGCTACATAATATCATACGTCTGGACTCTTCCATCTCGTCTCTTCACAGCATTCGATAACCTGAACCTGTACATCCCGGGCTAACCCGAGCATTTACAAAACACCGGGTCAGTCTGGTGAACCAGAGTGAGATAAACACACACAGTATCAAGGATATCACACAACCTGATTTTAGAGTTAAAATCTTTTTGAAAGAAAAGGATAATCGTAAGACCAAATCCACACATAAACACGGACGGTTTTTACCTTACGATAACCCAAAACTGTTTTGAAATCAATATCTTGTCTGGTATTATAATAATGTCTAAATACAAATAAATAGAATCTAGTAGAACGCTTGCATCTCACGCTCTACATATATAGTATACAAACAAAACCCGCAGGCGCTTATTGGATATTGGATTCCAACCTTGACAAGGTATGGGACCACCTGCCGATAGTGTATCTCTAGAAGCGAATACACTGGGTTCAACAAGAACGTCTTGCAACCCGGCCCTCACATGACCGACCACTCATTTCGCTTGAGTGTATCGAATGTATATCACCAACGGTTGGGAGCTACCCACCGTCTTCCCGAAAAGGGACAGCATCGAAAGATTTAAGAAGCAAAAGGAATTTCTCTAGATAGGTGATCATACACCCTAATGGGAGCGACCCACATAGCCATGCTGCCTGCCCGATTTTTTGTCATTTACCGGTTGTGAGGCTTGAGGCCAGCATTTTACTCTGGAACATCTGATCGCCATTCACTTTGAATGCCACATCGTCAAATCCGCTAGACATCGCTAATTGACGTCCACAAAAATACTCTAGTTGAGAGCTAACCAACTATGGCACGTTTGAAGAAATCAACGTACGCGATCCTTTTGGACATACTCTGTCAGACATCCATCCATACAAGTCATCCAGGAACAGGATGAACCGAAGGCACTCTCCTACTGCATTTCATATAGGAATCACCCCATGGATCAGTAGCGAGAAGTCCTTGCAACCCGTAGATTCCAACCATGACAGAACCACAGTTTATCTCTGGCCGCTAAACCAGAGATTATTAGTAGTTCTTCCGCTTATGAAAATCCACGGTCTTCAATGCTCCATCTCGACCGTCTTCTGATATCTTCACGTATCTGTTGGTCGGAATGGTTTTCGAATATAAATTCGATCCCGGTCTTTCCGTGCCAACAATCGTACTGGGCAGATTTGATAGTCGGTGTTTTAACTATCAAAATATACAGTGTTTCAATCATGACACTCCAGTGAGTTCACTGGTTCAGTTTTCAGCACCACTTGGCCTTTTAATTTAAAACAATTGTAAATTCAAATCCTAAATCTTTCGATATTTCAAATATCGTTTTCTCGCTTTCTTATTTAACATAAGACTTTCCTTTAAACACCTCATTACAATACTTAGGATAATCCTATATTACATTCAGTTTCACATTTCACTTTCAAACATTTGCCACGTTATTAAAATATTGGAAAATCATTTTAACTTGTTTCTTGTAAAACAATGTTACGAGATATTATCTATTTCATTACTTGAAATAATACAATTGCTTATTCTGATAGAATAAACTCAGCTTTACGTTTCTTCTAATTCGAAAATATCATTATATTTTTGGCAACTCCTTTTATTTCCACTTGGGAACCCTCTTTTATATATATAACTATTCCAAATCTTCGTCACAATGTTGCGTTATTATTTCTCTAATGAAATAATAAATTTGACTAATCATCTTCACCATTACAACTAACATCACTCTCAGAAAATCCTGAAGTCGTTCAAGTTGGGGTATTTTAATTACCTCTCAGACCTTGATCAACAACGTAAATATCTTAAGATAAATATAAGTTGTAACCCAAAAACCGATATTTCATTCTAATCCCGATACAATTACCTTTGAACTACTTTATTCAACATATGGTTTCATAAAACCTTCTTATGCTTTGAACATCTCTTTATCGGATATGCCTGTTCTTCCTTAATTCAATAATTAAATAATTTCTTTATAAAACATCACTTTTAACTCAACTCTTTAAACCAAGTCAATTTATAATTAGGATTTGTTTACCAAATCCTATGATACATTTCTCCTACCATATTCACTTTTATCTTTCCAAATTTCATTACACCATTTCCCATTTCAAGATCTTATTCTCAAATCCTCACTTTTACTTAATCCCATTATGAAATAACGTTAATGTTAAATTAACGCTTTAACACTTTAAACCCTATTTATATAACACTGGTTTATTATAAAACCTTTTTTTTTCTAAATTCCCTTTCACTTAATTCAAATCATTAAATAACATATATTTTAAGCTATAGAATTCACTTAAAACATCTTTAGAATTCTGTTATACAAAATTCAAGTTTTTAAACCGTTAGGTTAATTACCTTAATCTCACATCTACAAATCTGATTAACATCAAATTTGCCTTTATAAAATCAATTTACAATTTATTTATAAAAATAGCTGTTTATTTCCTTTTAATAAACCTTTATTCAAAATACATATTCACAACTCTATCTCTAGTTATAAAATAAATTTTTATAACTTCATCTCTATCGACTCACCTGACGGTGAATCGATATAAACAAAATAATTTACTTTTAGGCCATTTACTGCCGATTACTCAACCAATATAGCCCATTGGTTAAAACCAAACACAGGGTGTATTTCCAATCAATGATCAATATCAAATCAATCACCCAAACACGATAGTTCATATGATAATATAAAAATAAATAATATATTTGAGGAATCCGGTTGGATCCCTCCAACCTGTTCTTCCCTGTATACAGACGGTTATCTCCCCATAGTTTAAAACAATTCAACAGATTAAACAATTCAAACAGATCAACCAATCAAACCATTAAACACGTTTATTGATAAACATGACCAATAAGGTAAGTTACCTTTATTGGAACCAATCGTTAGAATAACGATTTGGTAATTCACCGAAATTAAACACAGTTTAATTTCATCAGTTAAACCAACAAACAAGTGCATAACTAGCAAACAAGCAACCATCAGTAAGCATAACACACAAAATAAAAACCCAATTTATATAAAATATAAATGGGAAAACTGAGTGAGTTTAACTCACCTTGAGTTTGATTTATCGCCGTAGTGGTTCGATTTCAATCAAATTAAACAGCGTTTAATTTAACGGTAACTCCCAGCTATATGTCTCTGTCCAACACAGTCCCGTGACGCAGATCTTACTGAGGCGAGTCCACCGTGTACTGAATCGTTCCATTCTTTTAAATGGTTGCCCTTTGATTAATTACCCAGGCTGATTCCTTCAAATGGCCGATCAAATTGTTTTAGTGTTGCTCTTTGGTTTGCACTTCACTTTGTCCCAGAACCATTGTTAACAGACGGTAGACCAATTCCTCTTCGTTACTTGCACCGTTCAATATCCAAGTTTCAAATCAATGTTGTCCTCAATTCCTACTCCACCGCACATCTACTTTCTAGTCTTTCTTCTTTTCGTTTTTTTCTTTCTTTCTTTTTTTCTGATCCCTCACCAAAAAGTTTGCTCTCATTTTAACCATTGGAAACAAGATTTACGGGCTGACTTTCTCCTCATCTTTGTTACTGTTGTTGGCCTCACCGCATACTGTTCACGTTTCAGTACATCTTCTTCCAACTTGAGAAAATTCCCCTGCGTCCCATAGCACCTCGTCAGGCCCTCCCGTTCTCCAGAAATAAACACTCACCCGAAGCACCTTTTTGAATGATTTCCGGTCACCAGAACTCGCTCCATTTACCCAAAATAAAAGCTACAACACCTCTTCTCACATCTCCATGTAAACGAGACCACTACACTAACATGCCCTGCATGCCTCACCTCTCTTACACCTTCTCCCTCCCATGTTAAACGTACTTTCCTCCTGTCTCTTTTGCGTTCATGCAGTTCTTTCTCTTTTGTTTTGTTTGGAAGACACTAGGCAAACATTATATAAAGCAAGGCTTGGGGTTTATTTTGGTACGGCAGATTTTGGTTTGCTGGAGGGGAAAGTTGGCTTTCCCCTTTTGTTTCGAGAGGAAAAGAAGATGGCCTGGGGTATTTATAGTTGACGAAACGTGATAGGCACGGTTTATATATATATATATATATATATTATAATCCTAGGTCGTCCATATGCCTATAGTGTAGCAGGTACAAAGGTGGGGATTTCAAAATTACGTGGTCGGCACGTATGGTATGGGTAGGCTACATTCCCATGTGAATAGTTTAATTCGAAGAGAAAAGTTAGGCTGAAATGAAGTGTTGTCTCCTCTTTGTCCCCATTGTAGGTCTGTGGATGGGTTTTTTTTTTATAATGAAACTTCGCGGTGAAGTAGTTGATAAAAACTACCACAAACGATGTCTGTTTACTGATAAAAAGGCTAATCTTGGTGTAAAAAGATAATGCGGACCAATGGGACTAGTTTCGTCGAAATCCGAAGTCGTATGAAAAAAATTCCTTTATAAAACCAGAAATAAACACACTTTTAAAATTTGCACGATCACCAGATAAATCAAATCAACTTGAAACCTTGAAATCCTAAAATAATTCTTCAATACGAACCTAACGACACCAGTTTCGTCGCATTCTGAGACTGTTTCCCCGGTAGGCTATTTTTACGTGCACCGCAATGCCCTTTTCAACGCCAAATTATCCGGTCTCTAAAAATAACAAACTATATACCTATCCTGACTCTAATCGACGATACAAACTCAACGGAATTGGTTTCGCGGCCAAATTCGATCGTCTGCTCAGGTTATACCCAAAAACCCTTTATTTAATTAATTACGCGCTATAAAATTTGAACGAGCGTTTACGGCTACCATGGTCACATACGACACCGGTTTGCCACGCCATTCAACACCGTACAATAATTTAACGATACGGTTCTAATGAAACTGATTTCGTCGAAACCTGAGTACGTTTGTAAAACGGCTATTTTAACGGCCTATATTTTAAATAACGATTTTCCACAGCGACTATTTCAAAATTTGATTTGGCCATAACTAGCAAACTATAACACAAAATCTGAATTTTTCTCTTTCATATGAAAACTATAATCAATATGGTTCTAATGTTTCTCGTTTCACAGAAATCCGACTTATATCGGGTCCTGTATTCTCAGTTGAATTTCAAAACCCCATATTACGAACTGCACGTCATTTTCAAGCTCAATTTATATTTAAATAAATTATAGCATTTAAACTTCGTTTAAATAACGAATTAAATATTAAATCCATTAATATTCTAAAAAAAATATTTAAAATAATAAACTAAATTAAATATTCGACTGCCAAAAATACGGGTCGTTACATAGAATGAGTTGAATTTGCAATATTATGTGAATTGGATACTATAAGATATTTAATTGAGTTTATATTCGAGTTATAATAACAAATTTATTAATTAAACGATAGCTAAATGTATTAATTATAATATAATTATAATCGAGCTCGTAACATCGCGGTAGTTTGTAATTTAACGTTTTGAACTTTAAATGAATATACGAGATTCGTTATTAGTTGGATTTCTTCAAAACAAAAAACGTTTGAATTTGTGGAACTATATTTTTCTAGTGGAAGTGAAAAATCGAAATTTCATCTTATAAATTGTAAGTTATTTCCAAATCAAATTTCAAAAAATCATTATGGAATCATTTATAAACCCTAACGATTTATTTAATATAATAATATTGATTTCAAACTTAGATAAGATTTTCAAGACATATTTTCAGTTTAATTTATAAAATTTTACTGTAATTTTTAATTTCTAAAATAAGCAACTTTTCGTTTGGCATATTTTACAACCTATATCGGTGTTTTGAAATTTCACAGAATAAGTAACTTGATATTTTTATTATATTTCTGGGACCATAGCACATTGCTCAACACAATGGTATTTTTATTTTTGTTGTTGGCGGCTCGTTTATAAATAGAATAGTGTGTAATGGCGTATCCATATTTTATAACTTAAGTACATACACTACTGTTTCTTTCCTTTTCTTCCTTCGTACCGACCCACACCTTTTCACGTAGACCTTCTTGCCTATCCTAAACATGTACAATGGCAACCTATTACCAGCTCTTTGCCAACAAAGTAAAACATAGAAAAACTAATCTATCACTTACCCACATTTTTGCAGCTGCCATGTTCATTCTTTTCAACATTAATGCACGCAACCCTACACTGTCTAAATCTGCAAACCTACAAATCCTATTACTTTATCGTGAAGCTTCGAAAACTCTATAAATACATATAAGGATGCTTTGTTAAATTTTTGCTTCGGTAACCTTCAACCGCATGCCCTTCACCATTTTCTTTCTACTGTTCAACACATACCATTCCTCCACTAATGAAAGGAAAACAAACCATTCTTTTCTCTTTTATAATTCAAATACCGAAATGAATTCATTCAGAAATTGAATAAATAAAAAGCTTTAAATCTGTGAATACTAGAAGTATGGAGCGTCGCTGATGTCGTTTACAACAATTTAGTAAAGGCTGAAATTTTAGAACTCTCGTGCGTGAGTTCCTAAAGCCTACGGTTGGCTACTGATCGAAGTTGGAGCGTGTTTGTTTGGGAAGCACATGCACTTTTTGTTAGCTATTTTAATTGCTCTGATACCACTTTGTTAGAATTTTGAGGAGGAAGAGGAATAGATTAATGAGAAAAAGGAATATTTGGAAAAGAGGAAAACTTTTAAATTTGCTTTATTACTCTTTTCTTCTTAATTCTTCCTTCATTCATCCTTCTTGATACTTCCTTCATACATACAAATGAGACAAACTCTTATTTATAACTTACAATACATCTTTCTAGATTTGCAACATTAAAACATTTCATTAATGAATAATTATCTTTTCCTGAATAAACAACAATATTAAAACCTTTCTAGAAATCTTCAATCTTTAATGGCTTGCCAAAAAACCATTTCAAATTATATTCCAACAATCCCTCCTAATTTGAAATTTCCTTTCTTACTCCATGTATAGCTCTCATTCTTCGAAAATCTTTGTATCTCACGTGTTTTGGCAGAAATAAAGAAATTATCCAAGCTTTCCTTTTTCTTCTCTTCTTTTTCACCATGAAGATCTTTAACATGATTTCTCGAATCCTTGTTGCAAAGCTCCGTTCTTTTTGTCCTCCTCCATTCGCACAAGATGTTCCAAAAAGTGTGTGCTCTAGCTTCCATTTAATTCTGGTGTCATTAAATTTGAATGAGTCATATAAGTCATCTTTCCATTCTTTCATAACTTCCAAATTTTTCTTGTACTTGAAATCTCTAACAGTATATTGAATTTCTTTGACTTCTTTATTTCCATCTCTTTTGTTATCACCTTTCTTAAAAGGATCACTGATTACATGACTCAAACCACGAGCTTTTGACTTTTCCATGAACTCATCGTATATTTTTTCATGCATAAAAGTACGAGAACCAGCACAATAATATTGTCCCTGATTAAAGAACAATGCAACATGAGAAAGCTCGTTAACATCCATGTGACTAGCAAAAGCTGCACTAGTTATGGAGCCAAAACCAGAGATCACATTAAGAACACCATCAGGACCTCCTTTACATTCTTCTGCCTTCTTCGCATTTTCCCAAGCATCCTTTTTTATTGAATCATCATCGACCTTAGCATCGTCAGGGTCACTCATCTCGATATCCTTATTTTTATTATCTCCTTTGTCTTTTGTTTCTGCAACCTCTTTTATTTCGCTGTGACTTTCTTCAACGTCCTTTATCTCCATGCCATCCTTTACGTCCTCTTCCGCTTCGATTATCCATTCATTTATCATGTCTTTATTCTTTTCACCATTCTCAATTTTTAAATCCTCTTTGAGGTTTACATCAGCAACTTTATCAACATTTTCCTCCTCCGCATCAATAAGTTTTTCATTTGCTTTATTCTGGTCACCGACTTCTTCTTTCTCTTCTTTTCCGTCATCTTCTTCTTCTACGTCATCTTCTTCTTCTACGTCATCTTCTTCTTCTACTTCATATTCTTCCACGACTTCCTCCTCGATTTCTTCTTTAGCAGCTTTCTCTCTCATCAGCTCCTCTTCAGCTTTTAACTTCTTCTCCGCCACTCGAACATCAGCAATTTTTCCTCCATAGCCTCTTGACTGATTCACATTCGCCTTCACGCTTGTAAAGCAATCCGAAGTCGATTCGGATTCACTCATCTTCATTGCTTCGAAATCACTCCTTAGCGATTGAAGCTTAACTTTCTTTTCTTTATCAACTCCTTGGAAAGATTTTTTTCAAAATTTCCCAGGCTTCTTTTGAAGTGGCTGCATCGATTACTATTTCAAACATTGAATCATCCAAACATTGATGGATGAGGCCAAGTGCATATTGATCTTTTCCCTTCATGTTTGCTAATGCTTCCTTCTCTGCTCGAGATAACGCAGTTTCATTTTCTGGCTTGTCATAGCCTTTGTCTACGATCTCCCATACATCTTGTCCGCCAAGTATAGCTTTCATTCGAAGACACCATTTCTCATAATTTTCTTTTGTGAGACGAGGATATTGGAGGAAAAACATTGCACTGTTTGACATTTTATCACACATTCACGAACTTGGCTCTGATACCACTTTGTTAGCTATTTTAATTGCTCTGATACCACTTTGTTAGAATTTTGAGGAGGAAGAGGAATAGATTAATGAGAAAAAGGAATATTTGGAAAAGAGGAAAACTTTTAAATTTGCTTTATTACTCTTTTCTTTTCTTAATTCTTCCTTCATTCATCCTTCTTGATACTTCCTTCATACATACAAATGAGACAAACTCTTATTTATAACTTACAATACATCTTTCTAGATTTGCAACATTAAAACCTTTCATTAATGAATAATTATCTTTTCCTGAATAAACAACAATATTAAAACCTTTCTAGAAATCTTCAATCTTTAATGGCTTTCCAAAAAACCATTTCAAATTATATTCCAACACTTTTATGGGTGAACTTTCCTAGCACTTAGTCATCAAAAGGGACAATGCCCTATAGCCATGGCACTGAAGTTGCGAAGGGAATAGGAGTTCAAGTAAGACGTCTTGGGTATGGGGAGATGGGATTGGAGTGCTCGTGGAGGTGAGGAGCTGGGGGTCACCGAAATTTGGTTTATGAAGAAATATGGAAGGGGTACGGTGATGTAGTCATAGCCATGGTGTAACGAGCAGGTTGTTTAATATCAAAAACGATGGTTTTAGTGTGAATTTAGTAAAGTAATGGGGGTGGTAGGGTCGGTGAATGGCATGACGTTGGGTATATTTTCTTTTACTGAAGATGGGTTGGTTTAATAGTGGAAGGAAGAAGCTGCTACAAGAGTATGGGTGTGTGATGCATAGGTTGGGCCGGTCTAATTTTTGTGAAGCCCAGTTTTAAAAAAAATCCAAAGGGCCAGAAGGATACACACATCAATAATACTTAAGAGAAGTTGTGTGACAGCATGGGGAGGGAGTGAGAACCCAAAAATTTAGTGATCCAAAATTATGCTGATTGTAATTAAATTTATGTATATATTTGGGGTAAATAAATAAAGGGATGATTTGTGTTTATATATGATGAATATATATATATATATACATATGTGCAATGGTTTAATTTATGGAAAATATACATATTTGTGTGTGATATGAAAATTTTATCTAAGTGTTGTGATTTTGGGGATTAAGTGTAACGTCCTGCCATTTTGGCCGCTTTAAACCGGTGATTAAACCAATTTAAAACGTCCAATTTGACGGAGCGTATTTAGCTTATCGAGTTCAAAATAGAATCAACACAGAAAACATAAAGTAAATAACACAGTATTGAACAACAAACAACTTTTCATATATTAATCAAAATTTTTGGTACAAAGATTCTTCTAAATAGCGGAATGTAAAAAAAATATAGTTGAATACAGTAGAAAAATATTTACTGTTTTAACAAATCTTCAGAGTGCGCGTCTCCTGGAACCCCCAGTTCTTTTGTCAATCTTCGAATCCGCAGCCGTAATCTCTAAACCTGAAATGCTCGGATCTGACCCGAGCATTCCATGCAAAAACATAAAATACTCGAGTCAGGATTAATCACAGTTCAAGTAAATTAATTTCAACATAACTAAATATAATAGTTAATCCCAACACCGGACTCATAAGAAATTGGCAAAATATGACATGGCAGTTTGGAATGGCAAATCAGAACAACATATGGATTTAGATATATACGTATGCCAATAACATATATATACACATACAATGGTGTATATATATACATATGTGTACATCGGCCACCACGTATATACTTGAGTGACAGGGAACCAAACATAAAGGCATAGCAATGTAGCGAAAATACTCAAGTGCATACTGGATGGTTTCATGGTGCTAAACATTTCATAGTGCATGGCAACAGGATGCATACATGATCATTTAGCAGTATGAATGGCAACAGATTTCATAACATAACACAGCAACAAGATGCATACATTTCTAGTGTGAAAATACATATATACGAATTAAAGCGGGGGTGTTACCATGTTCAAACTGAGACAGAATGAATAATATGAAGGCAAAAATACACAGCCAGCAAGAGTGTCCAATGCAGCATAACAGGTCATGTATAAAATTTGGAAAGAAAAAAAAAAAAAAAACTATACACAAGACATTAACATGATGGGTTTATAGCCATTGGTCAACCTAATGGTTTCATTTCTGTGAACTTACAGTTTAGCAGTTAATTCAACTAACATATAGTTCAAGAATGTTTCATTTCAGCTAACATATAGCTCCAGCAATTTGCTATTCGTTCACATATTGTTTAGTCGTTCCACTCAGTAAACAATACGGACACTAGTTTATTCAGTAAACAGTGTGGCACTAATTCATTAAAACAAGGGTTTTCAAAAATAGTTTTCAGCGAACATAGTTTCAGAAAAGCCAATACTTAACTGTGAACACATATGATCTCAGAAATTCAAATGTTTAACAGTGGACACACACGGTTTCAGAAATGCTAATACTTAACTGTGAACACTTTATGGTTCAATATTATACACGATTTCCGATATTTCATCCTGTGGAATAAATGAGTTTAGTAAATGCCATCTCAGCGAACAATGGTGTGGAGTATGAATGGTTTCAACAATTTCTCATTTGGGTGAACTAAGACAGTGCAACAGATTGCATCCATAGTGAAACAACACGGTGTGAAATTAATTTTGTCCATAGCACCAGTGGTCTATCAAAGAAATGTATATACATACTGCATACATGATTTACATGGTTATTCACAACAACAACTATTGGCATTTATCAAAGTGCCAAACTAAACAAGCATAATGACTGTTTAATTATGGGTACAAGGTGCTAGACTAAGAAAACATATCAATAATTTAAATATGGGATCAATTCTAAAAAAAAAAAAAAAAAAAAAAAACCGAATACTGATAGTTCAAATATGGGTTCAAGCTTTTAAGAATGATATGTCCAATGTCTATAGAATGTAACCACGCTGTGAATCCCTGTAACAGGGTACATGAAGATTATAATTTCTCCCAATTACAAGCGGTAGAGATATTCAAGTTCTAAGGTAAAACATAGGAACCAAATGTTTTCATTGTCGAAAAGAGCTCAACATCGTAGAGTGCATATTCAAGTCAAACAAAAATGTCCAGATGTGCAAAACATGACAAACGTATGTTTGTATTTCAAATAGGCAAGGAACTCGGGATTTATTCAAAACCAAACCACCCCAAATGAACAGGTCTTAAACAAGTATTTTCTTTTGTTTGCAGACAAATTCTAGTTCCCATGTGCTCAATGACTGGACTCAGTGGGAAAATAACCAAAACTTATTTAAGCTTAGGTTCTCAAGCAAGTGCAACTTATTTTATGAAAGTGTATCAAGAAATGAATTTGTGCTTCCAATTTTAAGAAACTAAATCAATGAAGTATAATTCTTATTGGTAATCTGGCCTTATCATACATTAGAATGAAATTTACTTGCAAACCTCCAAACGCACCAGTAAACAAAGCAACTACATTACAGTACACATATTTTATTGGTCACCTTAAACCATCTTGGACATATAAAATTTTAAACCAAGTATCAATACCATTTTTAGTTTACTAACGTTTACATATGTTTAAAACAACTTACTAGCAACCATGAACAAAATTAATCCAAATCTAACTATTTAAAATTCAGTTCTACTGAAATTAAAACGCTTGAACTAAGATTAATCAATCGTGAGTTCCCAAAAGAAACTCACCTTACAACAGCCAGAGGAAGGCGCGAGCGTGAATTGGAACTTGCCAAGGTGGAGAAGACTTCGGATCTGGACTGGCTTCAGCTCCAGACTTTGAAGAAGAATTGACGGTTCGAGGACAATCGGCTTCGGTCACGTGTGGCCCAGAAGGGTGCTCGAACGATGGTGGGCGGTGGCCATCGTTGGTTACAGCAAGCAAAGATCGGAAACGAGGCGAGGGTGAGGACGGTGGCTTCGGCGTTGGTATGGAAGCCGTTGCGACTTACATCAGAAAGACGGTGGCCATGGATTTTATTTGGGAAAACAAAAATTCGATTTGGGAACTAGGGATTTCGGCCAACTGAAGGAGGTAAGAAATGATTTGTGTTGAGAGCAAAATAACGAGGCGTGTGATTTATAAGAGTAGAACCCGTGGGTAGCAAGGCAACGAAATGGATATTAACTGAGGAGGGTGATTATCTGGGATAGGTAATTTTTAGAGGAAAATTTACTTACGTTAATTTAATATATAACTGCACTGTAAACTGTCGTCGACAATCAATATTTGTACCATAACCATAGTCTCCAAATAAAAATTATACGTACCCTTACGTTTTAACGTTCTAAATCCGCTAAAACTAATTAAATTGTAAGTCGACTCCGTTTGTGTGCAACGATATTTTTTTATTCATTTGTTCGCTGCTGTTCTATTTGATTCCGGATTTGAAACATAAAATTCTATTTTCTTTATATACGCTAGTACACACATATCCAACCAAATCCAATTCAGATACTCAACGATAAATATTTGATTCTCAACCAACTATTCTGAATTAAATATCGAATTCAATTCAACTAAAAATAGTACATTTGATTTTAAATTCTAACTCCAATATCAATAAAAATGATCATTCATCGTAAAATCTTTAATTAATCCGATATTCCAACTATCAAAATTTCTGGGTCGTTACATTCTTCCCCCCTTTAAAACTTTTCGTCCTCGAAAAGGAGAGATTGTTAGAGTTATACAACTGTACACTTCAAATTTTCATCTTTGTGTGAAATTATTCTACGACCGATTTAAATATCGATATTCGAGTCATCGATATCTTTATTTCCATCATATTCAATTTACTATGATCATTAAATTTCCCTTCAAAACTAAACCTCTTCTTAAATTTCAAAATTTGCATAAGTTGGATTTACGCCTCTCAAATTATCCCAAACTCCATTTGTCAAAGTTTACTTATTCATCATTGCGAATGAAACAGGTTCAGACTTAGCAGCCCTCAACCCAATTTCCTTACATTCAACCCATTTAATCTTTCTCAACACTCATTGAGGAGAGTAAATAACACCTTATCTTCAAGTTATCAATTGTCGACTTCGAAATTTTCAAAATCCGAAATCTTTTTATAATTTTTATACATTAAGCAGAAATATCTGTATTATCATTCCAAAGCTATAACTTGAAAAAACTTATTATGTACGTTCCAATTTTAAACTATTAATTCAAAAATATTGATAACTCGAAGTTTGACAAGTCTATTATTGTTCTTACATATGTTAGGCATACGCTGGCCAGGCGCACGACTAAAAATCTCTAAGTACTCCATATCCTTGCTTCAACTCCCAGTGAAAATATTTCAAAAATTCTTCCTTTAAACAAAAAAGATACGGAAAGTACCAACGTGATATTGATATGTTGATTGTTCATGAATCGCAGATACACAATGGTTCCGTCTGGATCCCCCAGAAAACATCCGTATCCGTAGGAAATCACTTCCCTGCGAATTTCGTCATAGACAGATCAACGGAAGATATTTTAAGAATCAAAGACATCCTGAGGTCACCAAGCGTTGATTGCTCTCTCTCAGGATCAAATCATCAAGTCACGAGGACAAAACAAGTCACAAAGACAAATCAGGTCACGAAGACCAATCAAGTCACGAAGACTAACTGCTGCATCAAACAGGTAGCTCATTATCACTAAAATATCTATATGGACCGCAGGTATACAATGGTTACGCCTGGGTCCCCCAGGAAACATCCATACCCGTAAGCTTTCACAGCTCTGCGGATTACGCCCTTACAATTCGACTGTAGATCGCAGCAGTCACAATGGTTACGCTTGGTTCCCCCAAGAAACATCCGTCCGCCATAGGCTATCTGCAGCCCTGCGAATTTCGCTACACGATCGAATTCCCACGACTCTAGATCGCAGCGATCACAATGGTTACGCTTGATTCCCTCAAGAAACATCCGACCGCCGTAGGCTATCTGCAGCCCTGCGAATTACGCTAGCAGTCGTGCTCAATGGCAACTCATGAGTTTTATGTCCGGACAACCTACCGCCACCAGCAGCACTGCAGATTGCGCTATCTGCAGTCCTTTTACATAAGCTCGAAATTCAAAAAAAGAAGGATGGTACTTCCCTTATCTTGACTTGAAAACATATAATACTATATACATATATAGTATCTAATTCTCATACTTTTCATAATTCATACTTTACATAAAATTCTCTTTCCAAATCAAACATCTCATCCTTATATAAATTCTGTTATATAAGACTTTATTTCAAACTGATTATATCACATTTTCCTCCATATAAGTTTCGAAACTTCTATGCTAAATATCTAAACTCGAACATCCCTCAATTTCCATTCTAATCTTAAAATTTTAGCTTTAAACTCTTAACCAATTCAAATGATTGATTGATATCACTTCAAACTCGGCTTTCTGAATCCACTGGCTATAAACCAAATTTTTCTTTCAATTTCTAATTATAAACTTCATCACTTCATCAACATCTTTATTTGCTCACAACTCCGGATTTTTTCCTTCTTATCACAAATTTTTCCTTCACGCATTATACTTCGACCGTCAATTAGTAAGCGAACAACTTCCTAAGTATCAACCCCGAAGGCCGAAACCAACATCAGATCAACACTCAGAAAGTCATCCAACTTGATTAATCTCCGGTTAGTTTCCACTTTCTTAACTTCACCTTCTTATCAAATTATTTCTCACGTAACTCTCGAATTCAGTTTACGAACCTACTTTTATGAAAACCATTTGTTTGTAACGATATCATTATAATTCTTACATAGAAATATTTCACTTTCACGATTTCAAATAACATCATGAGATTGAACCATTAGTAGCAATTTCATAGAATTCATGTTTTTTTTTTTTTTTTTTTTTTTTTAACCCTTCTATTTTACATACTTTTGATCTATTCAAAACACATACATATGAGATTTAGGATTACAAATAATAGTATTACAAAACAGAGCCAACTTGGTTAGAATCCATAATCTTGATGATTGTCTGCTTTTCGATCGATGATCCACAACTTTACGTAAGCTTCTTTCACGATATTCATTTTGCTGAAGGCTCTACAAAAGGGTTTGTACATTCCTCATCCACATGACCCCACTTCTTACAGTTCTTACAATAATACGAGATGGAGCCATTTTTATCTACATACTGCACAGTTTCCTCTCTAGCGGAGCGCAATATTGTATGTCTTCCTTGTTGTCTCTCGGAACAATTTCGAGCTATATGTCCAACTTGCTTACAATGATAGCAAGTGATTGGTTCCTCAGACGTCTCAGCAATGGCAGGCCTCTTCTTCCTCACTTTGAGACACCGACTGGGAAAATGTCCCTTCTCTCGACATTTAAAACAAAAAATATTGGACCGGTAAATTTTTCCTTCTTTCTTCTTTCCCTTGTCTCTCTCTCCGCACGTAGCCGCATAATGTCCCTTTTTCTGACATCTGTAACAAATGACATTGTCATAGGGGCCGGCTGTCTGTTTTTCCTTAATTCTCTTCTCGTATTCCATCATTACTTCTTCCTTTCTTTTACGTTCTGCCGCTCTTCGTTCTCGACGTGCGGCTTTTTGCTCTTCAGTCCTCACCATTCTGATTTTTCAGAACTCGTTAGTCCCTCAGGGTTTTCTGGAAAACATTTCCAATTATCATATTCATATTTTTACAATTTTATGAAATTTCTTATTATTGTTGGGAAAACATTTCAATATATTTGCAAATCTTCATTTTCTGACGAAAATGTACTTTATCCTCTTGAAAACATTTCTAAATTCGTAATTTGGATTCAACAGATGTTAAATACAACATCGTTATTCCCACATACTTGTTGACACTTACTAGCTCTCTTCACTTAACCCCTTTTTATTTTATTTCATCAACTTATATTCTAAATTTCAAAATAAACTTCATCGTTTCTTCTTTGAAATGATTTCAAATTTTTCCCTTTTTCTATTCAAATTGAATTCTCATTTACAATCAACTTCAGTCATCTTTGATTTCTAAAATTCACGCTTAACGAAATTAATTCGTTGATTCTCTCCTATCTATCCTAGATACCATCCGATGATGGATTCTAGATTCAAATCCTAAGGGAACTTATTGAAGAATAATTCTCGCAAACCTGGATTTGAAGACTTCTGAAGACTGGGGATTCCGAACAAAATTTTCAAATCTCTAAATAAATTTTTATTTCCGCTGTACTATTTTCAAATACTAGTTTCAAAATATGTAATATTTTCAAAATATTTTTCCTTTCAAAATTTATTTTAAAATTATTTACACTTTTCAAAAATATATTTCGAAATCTTTTTATTTTCAAAATCCGCTGTTCCAGTGTCGATTCTATTTCAAACTCGATAAGCTACGCTTTGAATAAACCAAAGCTCTGATACCACTGTAACGTCCCGCCATTTTGGCCGCTTTAAACCGGTGATTAAACCAATTTAAAACGTCCAATTTGACGGAGCGTATTTAGCTTATCGAGTTCAAAATAGAATCAACACAGAAAACATAAAGTAAATAACACAGTATTGAACAACAAACAACTTTTCATATATTAATCAAAATTTTTGGTACAAAGATTCTTCTAAATAGCGGAATGTAAAAAAAATATAGTTGAATACAGTAGAAAAATATTTACTGTTTTAACAAATCTTCAGAGTGCGCGTCTCCTGGAACCCCCAGTTCTTTTGTCAATCTTCGAATCCGCAGCCGTAATCTCTAAACCTGAAATGCTCGGATCTGACCCGAGCATTCCATGCAAAAACATAAAATACTCGAGTCAGGATTAATCACAGTTCAAGTAAATTAATTTCAACATAACTAAATATAATAGTTAATCCCAACACCGGACTCATAAGAAATTGGCAAAATATGACATGGCAGTTTGGAATGGCAAATCAGAACAACATATGGATTTAGATATATACGTATGCCAATAACATATATATACACATACAATGGTGTATATATATACATATGTGTACATCGGCCACCACGTATATACTTGAGTGACAGGGAACCAAACATAAAGGCATAGCAATGTAGCGAAAATACTCAAGTGCATACTGGATGGTTTCATGGTGCTAAACATTTCATAGTGCATGGCAACAGGATGCATACATGATCATTTAGCAGTATGAATGGCAACAGATTTCATAACATAACACAGCAACAAGATGCATACATTTCTAGTGTGAAAATACATATATACGAATTAAAGCGGGGGTGTTACCATGTTCAAACTGAGACAGAATGAATAATATGAAGGCAAAAATACACAGCCAGCAAGAGTGTCCAATGCAGCATAACAGGTCATGTATAAAATTTGGAAAGAAAAAAAAAAAAAAAAAACTATACACAAGACATTAACATGATGGGTTTATAGCCATTGGTCAACCTAATGGTTTCATTTCTGTGAACTTACAGTTTAGCAGTTAATTCAACTAACATATAGTTCAAGAATGTTTCATTTCAGCTAACATATAGCTCCAGCAATTTGCTATTCGTTCACATATTGTTTAGTCGTTCCACTCAGTAAACAATACGGACACTAGTTTATTCAGTAAACAGTGTGGCACTAATTCATTAAAACAAGGGTTTTCAAAAATAGTTTTCAGCGAACATAGTTTCAGAAAAGCCAATACTTAACTGTGAACACATATGATCTCAGAAATTCAAATGTTTAACAGTGGACACACACGGTTTCAGAAATGCTAATACTTAACTGTGAACACTTTATGGTTCAATATTATACACGATTTCCGATATTTCATCCTGTGGAATAAATGAGTTTAGTAAATGCCATCTCAGCGAACAATGGTGTGGAGTATGAATGGTTTCAACAATTTCTCATTTGGGTGAACTAAGACAGTGCAACAGATTGCATCCATAGTGAAACAACACGGTGTGAAATTAATTTTGTCCATAGCACCAGTGGTCTATCAAAGAAATGTATATACATACTGCATACATGATTTACATGGTTATTCACAACAACAACTATTGGCATTTATCAAAGTGCCAAACTAAACAAGCATAATGACTGTTTAATTATGGGTACAAGGTGCTAGACTAAGAAAACATATCAATAATTTAAATATGGGATCAATTCTAAAAAAAAAAAAAAAAAAAAAAAACCGAATACTGATAGTTCAAATATGGGTTCAAGCTTTTAAGAATGATATGTCCAATGTCTATAGAATGTAACCACGCTGTGAATCCCTGTAACAGGGTACATGAAGATTATAATTTCTCCCAATTACAAGCGGTAGAGATATTCAAGTTCTAAGGTAAAACATAGGAACCAAATGTTTTCATTGTCGAAAAGAGCTCAACATCGTAGAGTGCATATTCAAGTCAAACAAAAATGTCCAGATGTGCAAAACATGACAAACGTATGTTTGTATTTCAAATAGGCAAGGAACTCGGGATTTATTCAAAACCAAACCACCCCAAATGAACAGGTCTTAAACAAGTATTTTCTTTTGTTTGCAGACAAATTCTAGTTCCCATGTGCTCAATGACTGGACTCAGTGGGAAAATAACCAAAACTTATTTAAGCTTAGGTTCTCAAGCAAGTGCAACTTATTTTATGAAAGTGTATCAAGAAATGAATTTGTGCTTCCAATTTTAAGAAACTAAATCAATGAAGTATAATTCTTATTGGTAATCTGGCCTTATCATACATTAGAATGAAATTTACTTGCAAACCTCCAAACGCACCAGTAAACAAAGCAACTACATTACAGTACACATATTTTATTGGTCACCTTAAACCATCTTGGACATATAAAATTTTAAACCAAGTATCAATACCATTTTTAGTTTACTAACGTTTACATATGTTTAAAACAACTTACTAGCAACCATGAACAAAATTAATCCAAATCTAACTATTTAAAATTCAGTTCTACTGAAATTAAAACGCTTGAACTAAGATTAATCAATCGTGAGTTCCCAAAAGAAACTCACCTTACAACAGCCAGAGGAAGGCGCGAGCGTGAATTGGAACTTGCCAAGGTGGAGAAGACTTCGGATCTGGACTGGCTTCAGCTCCAGACTTTGAAGAAGAATTGACGGTTCGAGGACAATCGGCTTCGGTCACGTGTGGCCCAGAAGGGTGCTCGAACGATGGTGGGCGGTGGCCATCGTTGGTTACAGCAAGCAAAGATCGGAAACGAGGCAAGGGTGAGGACGGTGGCTTCGGCGTTGGTATGGAAGCCGTTGCGACTTACATCAGAAAGACGGTGGCCATGGATTTTATTTGGGAAAACAAAAATTCGATTTGGGAACTAGGGATTTCGGCCAACTGAAGGAGGTAAGAAATGATTTGTGTTGAGAGCAAAATAACGAGGCGTGTGATTTATAAGAGTAGAACCCGTGGGTAGCAAGGCAACGAAATGGATATTAACTGAGGAGGGTGATTATCTGGGATAGGTAATTTTTAGAGGAAAATTTACTTACGTTAATTTAATATATAACTGCACTGTAAACTGTCGTCGACAATCAATATTTGTACCATAACCATAGTCTCCAAATAAAAATTATACATACCCTTACGTTTTAACGTTCTAAATCCGCTAAAACTAATTAAATTGTAAGTCGACTCCGTTTGTGTGCAACGATATTTTTTTATTCATTTGTTCGCTGCTGTTCTATTTGATTCCGGATTTGAAACATAAAATTCTATTTTCTTTATATACGCTAGTACACACATATCCAACCAAATCCAATTCAGATACTCAACGATAAATATTTGATTCTCAACCAACTATTCTGAATTAAATATCGAATTCAATTCAACTAAAAATAGTACATTTGATTTTAAATTCTAACTCCAATATCAATAAAAATGATCATTCATCGTAAAATCTTTAATTAATCCGATATTCCAACTATCAAAATTTCTGGGTCGTTACATTAAGTGTTGTTATAATTATAAAGGGTTAATATTAAAACCCTAGGGGTAAAATTGGTATTGGCCATGAAAGAAAACCCTAAATAATTTTTCTTCATTCCAGCAAAATGAAACAAAAATAAAAAATCGCAGAAAGACCTAACTACGAAAAATTAGGAAAAATCATAAATTGATTTGCATCAATTGGAGCGTGTAGTCGAGAGGGAGAGCGACAACAAAACTAGGTTAGCCAGAAGCCTAATCGAGATATATGAAGATTAGAAATCGAAGATTAAATCTATGTGAGTGTAATTCTCTTTTTATTGGCACTAGGTCCTTTTTAGGCAGCCGTGTTTTATATATCTTTCTGCGTATAAGCTTTAGGTTGGGTATGGAGATCTAAAAATAAAATGATAATAAGTGCACTTAAATGTTAATGTGGACATAGTGAAATATTCCTGATACATGGGTGTATAAACATGAATTCCATGATAGTTCAAATGGATGGGTGTTTAACTCTGTTACCCAGTTTTCATCAGCCTGAACATATATTTTCAATGTTATGTAATTTGATGAATGGTTGTGTTTGTTAATTGGTTACAACTACTGTATGCTGAATATAACGTGGATGCATAAATTTAATGGTTGTGTAATGTTTGTATGTCGGGTTTACACATGTATGATGTGTTATGTTGGTTTGATTAACAGATTAATATGGGAAATTATTTTAACAACTTAAGACATTAGTAGTTCATGGGTGAATGAATGACCTATTGTGTATACCAGAGGATATGTTGTTATTTAATATTGAGGTTAACTAAATATCACAGACAGCTGTGAACATGCGATTATTTCCATATTGGCTGATATGAACACTTAAGTAAATTTGGAATTTTAGGTGAATATATGTATACGTACATGATAATGTGTGTGTATATATATGTACATATGAATTAACATTAATCTGTCTGATGGTTCTGAAAATTAGGTAAAGATATATGTACACATGCATGGAAATTGTGTGTGTTTGTATACATACATACATACATACATACATATATATATATATCAATATTAACAGGTGTGTGTGTATGTATATGTGTGTGTGTGTGCATGTGTGTGTGTGTTAATGTTTACTTGAGTAGATGTTTCTTATTCTCTGAAAAATTGATCAAATAAAAACATGCTTTGTTTGAAGATTACATAACCAGTTATGCATGCATTTAGACAGTTTTAAAATGATGTTGAATAAATTGCCCGAAACTGTAAGCATGGATTTTCATATTACAGTGAGCATCCTATATATATGTTTAGACAAAAATAGCATATACTGCATGATTTTATAAAATACCCTCATACCAGACATCATGTCTGACCCCTATGTGCTTTTGTGCATCCTAAGTTGTCTCATTTTATAATGAGGCAGCCCTAGTATGTTACAGGTAGAATGCATTTTCTTATGGGAAGGGAAATAATAAAGGTTTGGCAGTAAAAGACTATTTAATGCTATATATATACACACACATACATACAAGTCAATGTTTATGTATTTGACATTTGTATGGATATGGGATGTAACTGGTGTCATCTGCATTTAAGATTTTTGTATAAATTTCATAATGCCATGTAGTTTGTATTATATGGATTGTGTAAAATGATGCAAAGGATTTAAATACACGTTTCTAGTTGTAAGAAATGAATAATAAGTATGTATTTAACAGTTTTGATGTAACTTATGTTTGTATACTGTTTAATTGAATGTCATCTGGTCTATATTGTAAACTTATTTGAAAATATAGGTTGTATATGCAGTGTAAAGACTTGGGGGTTATCCCTTTGAGATTGTTAATGTGAAATATATAATATGATAATTTCATGTAATACATGTAATTGATTGGCATATTCTGTATATTATATAGATATATATATATGGAAACTCTGAGTTTGGCATTGTTAGAGGGACCGTGCAATATAAACCAAATATAGTCATGGTCTTCCAAAACAACCAACAGAGTCGTATATTTGTTTAAGTAGTAAGTATGCAAGTTTATGTAAGTTTGAAGTGTTTTGACTTGGTTCAAATGGTTGAGCAATCTTCCTACATTATGTATATTTTGAACGTGTAGATATATAGTTGTACCACTACATATTTCAGGTAGATAAATACTAGGTGGAGATATTTGTGCATGGGAAATACCTAAAATGATTTGGACATATTTTTATACATGCTGTATGAACTAAGCTAGAATTAATTATTTTGAATGTGAATCAATTTTATCTTCGAGTCACTCATAAATTTTCTAAAGAGGATTAAGTCATTTATTTTGAGAAATGATTTTAGAGATGGGGACAAGTTAACAAGTTATTTTTAATCTTGTTATGATGTGTAATGTATAACTATTTTTAATTACATATCCTTTACTATTTAATTTGACTCTGATATAAGTAAAGGAGACTTCTATATCTTCACATATACAAGTTATAATTTTAAAATATATTGATATTTTTATATTTATCAAAAGTGATCCTGGAGTTGAAGGGTTATAAGAAGATAACCCTTAAGTAAGAGGACCCAAGTCTATTGTAATTTATAATTTAATCATTGAAAATTTGTTTTGAAAATTCTGGGGTCCTCTCAGTTGGTATCAGAGCCATGGTTTTAAAACACAGCTATAGAAAATAAACTTTGATGAATTTTAATAAAGCATACTAATTTGAAATGTGTATAAACATTGAATTGTTGGTTGACTCTATTTATTTGTTTGAGTATTGCAGAAAATTTAATGGGATTGCACTAATTTTATCATAAATACCCCTAAGAATGGGTTGTAACACAAGAATTGGATGTTGTTTCTATTTATGTGCTTGGGTGTTATGATTGATGAAACACCTAAAAAAATGTAGAATTGGTAAAATAACTTGTACAATGACCTCAAGTTATAATTAAAAACAGTTCTAATCCTGTTGTGTTCATTTGCATGTTTCTTTGATGTGAAATTGCAATTGGTTTTAATGGATGAATTTTGTGATTTGCTAATTGCTAATTAGATGTAATGCAATATTATAAACATTTTATGATGAAAAATGATAAGAATAACCTGCAAGTTCATTTAAATTATTTAGATGTGATACTTGAGACTAAACACTACAATTATTAATATTCCAGTGATTGTGGATATAATAGTTCATCATTTCTGAAAAATATTATTTAAGTATGCATAGAAAATTATTATTTGAAATTTATTTGTGGATCCTTTTAAATTGGATTCAATATAACCAGTGAAAAAGAAACTGCATAGGAAATTCACGAATGAATTAGAACTACAGGAATTGGTTTATATTATTGTTGTGATTTTGGTTGAACCATATGGTGTGATTTATTGGATATGCATAATTATGACAACCTTTGTACAAGTATATGCACATAATTTTAGAATATTGATAACAAAATGTGGTCTGAAAAATGTTGGGTACAAGGCAGTGACATATTTGATACTTGCTTATGTCGTGTATTCAAGAGAGACTAGGGGTGCAATGGATAGTCATGTGTTGAACCTCTAGTTTCGCAAACATTTCCTTATATATATAAATATAAATATATATATAAGCTGTGATTTAGTTAGCCTTATCAAATAAATAAGCACTAGTTAAAGCATAGTGGTTGGAAATGAAGGCTTTAGGGTATGCTAATTTAAATACTCATGGCCACATAATGTTAGCAATGAAAAAGAGGTAGAAAATACCCATAATACACCCATATTAGACACTGTAAATTGCATATCTGAAAATTTTGATTTTTGTTTATGCTAAGTGTAATGTAGATGCTACATTAACTTGACTGAATGTTAGCAAGCTAGTTGGGTGCTACTATTTGAAAGTAAATTTGACTGTTTACTTATGTTAAACATGTTTGGTGTTTACATAAGAAATTTTCACCATGATTTATATGAATGTGTGGCTGATATTGCTGGATATATTTGATTCATTTCTGAGGGCAGTGGGTACTCAGGGGTTGTGAACGGCTCAAATAGGGAAAAAGCAAAGGGAATACTTAGTGATAAACTAAGTAATGATCAGGTTAGGAAGATTATCTTAAGCATCTTGGCATGGGTTACAATGCAAGCTTGTACATGACTTGTTTAAGTTCGAAAACCCGAGTGTCTAGAATCAGTAAGGGGGTTCTAAACACTGGGTACTATTGAGTCAAGTATAATATATAACCTAGTTAGAAATGGAAAATATAGATGAGTCTATCAATAAATTTATGGAAGACATAGGCCCACTAGATTACATTAGAGAATGTTAGGAGGGTGGGATATGTGAGTATTAATCTTCTTTATAATTTAAATATGTGACTTGAATGATTTCATACTGTGTTTGTGAATGATGGATAATTCTTGTGTGAAATTATGTGACTGAACCAGTGATTAATTATGACCAAATAATCACAAATGTTGTAAGTGTTAATTTGAAGAACACTGATAAGTGTAGACCTATTACTTCAGTATGATGATACTTATACACACACTAGTGAATACTGTAAAACATTTGAATGAATTATTTGGTGTGTTGTAGACTTAATTTAATAGAGACCCTAACAAGGAGTGATGGGGATCCAAGGCAGTGTGCACTAGTGGAATTATGAATATAGCATTGGACCTAAAAGATGTTAAGATTAGTGACACACAAGTATTAATAAGCTAAGAGTATAGGGGAGTCATGGATTGGGTGATTTCTAGTTGATACTTTAGCTTGAATCATGTGTGTATGTATATTCTGTTACAAACATTGAGTAATTAATAGTGTTTATATTAATTCTAGAAAAAAACTATATATGACAGTGGGTGATTAATATAGCTGATTTGATATATATTAATGAACACATTATATATTGATGACTAGACTATATCATTGTTTGAAAAAATTAATCTATTTTTGAAATGATTAGTTCAAACTGAGAAATACAATTGATTTTGTGCACCGAAGTGTTGAAAATTGCCAAAAAGCTTATAGGATAAATTGCCTAGTAAGGGTAAAAAATGATTAACCGATATGATCATATATATGAATGCTTTGGATATATATATATATATATATATATATATATATATATGTCATGGTCAATATGTCTGTAAGTTGGCTGATTCACCATAATTAGTTGAATGCAATTAAGCTGAAAGTTAATCACCTGACCTTCTATATAGATTTGTTTAGAATGTTTAATTGGTTAGATGCTTTTCTAAATTAAACTGATAATATATGGGCTTGATTATATTTGATTTATGTTGAGTCATAACCCATAAAGACCATGTTTAAGGTTATAAATTGTAAATAACTCTGATCATACTTGTGTTATGATGTTTTTTGGAATTTATATGTGTGTTTGTTGTTGTAAAATACAAGGATAATAAAGAAGTAAGGTGTCAGGCAATAGGAAAGTAAGTTTCTAGCTTATGTCTCATACCTGAAAATAAGTAGAATCACCTTATCCATGTTTTGCAACACCAAAGAACACCAAAAACAATGCTTATGATAAATAGGATGATTTTCATCCTGATTTAATATTGTTTGGAAATGATATGGTTGTGCTTTGTTTATATACATGAAAGGATATATATATATATGTGTGTGTGTGTGTGTGTGTGTGTGTGTGTGTGTGAGATATTCATGACTGAAGTATATTTATTAGTGTATAAATACAAGTCAGTAATTATAGTAGAGTATTTGGTAGTGGGAATGGAGGTTTCCTTCTTAAGTCTCTCAATTAAAAAATGACATGGGTGTAATTTTTTTATTTGCTGACCTCAGGATCATGTAAGGATCCAACAAGGAGTTTAGTATATTAATAAGAAGACCATATATCTTATGAAATATTGAGCATCTTAAGGATTTACTTCTCTAAAATAAGGGAAACTAACTTAAGAATACATTAATTAATAAAATCCTAATTACCAAAAGACAAAAATCTACAAGTATTATGCGTTTGAACCATTTTTGAATGTTGCAGTAGTAAGTCAGTTAGTATGTTTGAATGCTATATGGATACTTAAACTTATTGATTCAGTTTTGATGTTGATTGATTACATCACACCCTTGATATAAGTATGAATAAATTATGGGACACAATTTCTAAAAGGAGGGGTGAATGTGAGAACCCAAAAAATTAGTGATTCAAAATTATATTGATTATAATTAAATTTATGTATATATTTGGGGTGAATAAATAAAGGGGTCATTTTTGTTTATATATGATGAATATATATATATATATGTGTGTGTGTGTGTGTGTGTGTGTGTGTGTGTGTTTGTGCAATGGTTTAAATTGTGGAAAATATGCATGTTTATTGTATATTGTGTCTGATATGAAATTTTATCTATGTGTTGTGATTTGGGGGATTAAGTGTTGTTATAATTATAAAAGGGTTAGTATTAAAACCCTAGGGGTAAAATTGGTATTGGCCATGAAAGAAAACCCAAATACATTAACCTAGTAAAATAAGTCAGCCCTAAGTCATTTTTCTTCATTCCAGCAAAACGAAATAAAATCAAAAATGGCAGAAAGCCATAGCTGCGAAAATTTGGGGAAAATTGTAAATCAATTTGCATTAATTGGAGCGTGGAGTCGAGTGGGAGAGCGACAACAAAACTAGGCTAGCCAAAATCCTAATCGAGACCTATGAAGATTAGAAATCGAAGATTAAACCTCTGTGAGTGTATTTCTCTTTTTATTGGCACTAAGTCCATTTTAGGCAGTTGTGTTTTTTATATATCTTTCTGCGTATGAGCTTTAGGTTGGGTATGCAGATCTAAAAATAAAATGATAATAAGTACACTTAAATGTTAATGTGGGGATAGTGAAATATTCCTGATACGTGGGTCTATAAACATGAATTCCATGCTAGTTCAAATGAATGGGTGCTTAACTCTGTTACCCAGTTTTCACCTGCCTGAACATATATTTTCAATGTTATGTAATTTGATGAATGGTTGTGTTTGTTAATTGGTTACAACTATTGTATGCTGAATATAATGTGGATGCATAAATTCAATGGTTGTGCAATGTTTGCATGTTGGGTTTACACATGTATGATGTGTTGTGTTGGTTTGATTAACAGATTAACATGGGAAATTATTTTAATGACTTAAGGCATTATTAGTTCATGGGTGAATTAATGATCTATTGTGTATACTAGAGGATATGTTGTTAGTTAATATTGAGGTTAACTAAATATCACAAACTGTTGTGAAATGTGATTATTTCCATATTGGATGATATGAACACTTAAGTAAATCTTGAATTTTAAGTTGATATATGTATACACACATGATAATCTGTGTGTATATATATATACACACATACATATGAGTTAACATTAATTTGTCTGATGGTTCTAAAAATTAGGTAAATATGTATGTACACATGCATGGAAATTGTGTGTTTATATGTATAAAAATTAAAGTGAACAGGCAGATGATTTTATAGCTAAGTGGACTTATATATGTATACATGAATGAAGATGTACGTATATATGTATATATCAAAGAAAAACTGCTAAGTCGAGATTGACTTGATAATATTAACAGGTATATATATATATATATATATTTGTGTGTGTGTGTGTGTGTGTGTAAGTGTATCTGTTAATGTTTACTTGAGTATATGTTTAATATTCTCCGAAAATTTGATTAAATAAAAATATGCTTTGTTTGAAGATTACATAACCAGTTATGTATGCATTTAGACAGTTTTAAAATGATGTTGAATAAATTACCTAAAACTTTTAGCATGGATTTTCATATTACAGTGAGCATCCATTTATATATTTAGACTAGTATAGCATACATCACATGATTTTATAAAATACACTCATACCAGACATCATGCCCGAACCTTGTGTTCTTTTGTGCATCCTAGGGTGTCTCATTCTGACACAACCCGAAATTCCCCGATAAGGAAAGCACAGGTTGAATTGAGGACAAGGCGAATAAGAACGCAAACAGAAGAACATTTCATTGTTTATTACAACAATTCCATCAGAATACAAGAATATTACAGAGTATAAATAAATATTACACAACAGAGAATATCAGAGATTACGGTAAATTACATAGCAGCGGAAAAACAAACACAACTGGAAGTAGTACACGGATACAGAGCTTTCCGAGCATCGTTCCAGCTGTAAATCAGGATCCTGTGAATATAAATCTGCAAAACCAAAACTACTAGCTGCCCGTGTGGAAAATAGGGGCACCCAGAGTTTAGGTTAAAACAATAAACTCCAGGTGTAATGACCAGAGATTTCGACCAACTAATTTTAAATATTTAGAATGGATTTAAATATTTAGTTGATAATATAAATGAATTTTTATATTTATGTTATCGATTTAAATATCGATTTCGATTTAATATCGTATATATTAAATTATCAAAATAAGGAATCAGCGAATAACTGAATTCGAAGTGAAAACTGATTTGAAAACAGTTCAGATAATCAATACATAATTCTGGTTGAATTAGAATAATAATATTTAATTATTATCGCAGAATTTATTGTTTTAAATTTAATTTATATCAATTTAAAATAATATCTTCCACAGGCGATCGAACTGGACTTCGATACTTATTCCAGTGTGTCCGGAGTGGTGGTTAAACCCTAGAATTGACAGTTGTTGGGTTCAGAGAGGAGTTCAGAATTTTGAGGTATTTTAATTTAAGGATACCGGTTTAATTTAAATAAATGAAAAAAAAACCAATAAGTGAATTCTTTTATTTTTTGGACATAAGAGAAATAAAACGTGGCCTCCCTCAAATACATAGAAGAATCAAAAGGGGAAAGAAGGTGTCCACGCTCAATAAATCAAAACCACTCCTCTCTGTTATAAAATCAGTCCGCTCCTTTTCGTTCTTCACAAATCAAACGAAAGCTTCAAACCGTAAATCAATAAATGGCCGCTCCACTGAAATTGAAATCGCGATGGAAATCGCGATTGAAACCATGTTAAAGTCCCCTTTCTCTCGAATTAAAGTCACACGATCCCTGAACACCATCATCAGATCAAAACCGTGTTAACTGAGGCTCGCGATTTTGGATTGGGATGCTCGATTCTCATTCGACGTCGATAGAACAGGAGGAGTGCGATGGGATGGAATCGATGATGAGTTGTGCGAATCGAGATGTGGAACATCGCGATCTCTTTTTAGGAAGTCAACGCTGTTGTTTTGGCCAGTGGGTGGGCTTTCGATTTGGGTAAAAGGGCATGGTGCGATATTGATTTACTGATGATGGATATGGGGAGTTCGCTCTCTGTTTTGTGGGTAGTGTGGAAGCAGTTGCACGCAGTTGGATAGTTCGAGTGATCAACAAGTGGAATGAGTTACTGTGTTGACTTGGGGTCATGGCGTTCGGACAGTAGTGATTATGGAGCCTGGATTAGCAGGATTTGAGGGAGTTCGACACCTCAGTTTGGTAGGAACCAGGGAGAAGTATGTAAGGTCATTGTATGGGATTTTTCCAATAAGTATGATACGAGAATAAATTTGGGGAGTTCAAGTTTGTTGCCATGAAGTAAAGTAGTTGCTTTCGTTCGAAGCTAAGGATAGGGTGTCCGAAATATGTGGAAAAAAAAGTAGCAAGGTAAAAACATATAAACTTGGATTTTTTATTGAAAATTTATATAGAAATTTGTTTCCTTTAAATTTAGAATTTGTTAGATTAATTTAGAAGTAATGATTGTTCAAGGTGAATCGGTCATAAAGTTGTCGTGCGAGATTTAGAGCCTCGAATATCGAAAAGGAAAGAAAAGGAAGAATTTAAAATTTGGACAAGTGCAAAATAATATCACTGTGAGTAAATCTCACTCACCTTAATTAGAATTATTTTTATATTGTTAAAAATAATTGTTTGTTGCTTGTTGAATGCTTTCTGATTGTTTGAAATATATTAGTTATTTAGGGTTGACTATTATATATATATATATATATATATATATATATATATATTGGGTTGATGATTGGTTGGATTCCCGCAGTTTCATTAGCGGATGCCCGCAGTTTCACAGCGGATGATTACCCTATACGCCCCACGCTATGATTAGTGGATGACCTTCTATACCGCGATATCCTGCCTCGAAGCAGGATGGGTATTACTATGTTGACTAACATCCGTGGATGCAGGAAAAACAGGTTGGAGGAATCCAACTGGATTCCTCAAAAATATATTATCTGTTGTTGTTTGTTTGATTTCATATATATTCACATATGATGTGTTAAAAATCAAATGATTGAAAATTGGTTGATTTGATTGTTTAAAATATCACTGGGGCTTGGGATATTGATTTATAAAAATATCAAAAAGGGTATTTGAAATTTAAAAGGGGAATTCTATTTTTATAAATAAAATTTGAATTTTAAATGAAATATAGAAACATTAACTTGTTTTGAATATATATAAACAAGTAATTGAATTTATAAACTTTGTTTATAAATGGAAATGTGGAATTTGAATTGAATTTATAAACTTTGTTTATAAATGAAAGGATGGAATTTGAATCGAATTTAAAAAGTTGTTTATAAATGAAAATATGGGGTTTGAATTGAATTTACAAACGTTGTTTATAAATGGAAAGGTGGGATTTGAATTGAAGTTATAAACGTTGTTTATAAATAATGCAGAGAATTCAAAAGGACTTTGAATATAAGGAATTGAAATACATTTGAATAAAGAAATTCAAATGGACTTTAAACTATAGATTTGAATAAAGAAATTCAAATGGACTTTAAACTATAGATTTGAATAAAGAAATTCAAATGGACTTTAAACTATAGATTTGAATATAAAAATTCAAATGGACTTTAAACTATAGATTTGAATATAGAAATTCAAAGGGACTTTAAACGATTTGAATATAGGATTTAAATGGAATTTAAACAATAGAATTTGAATAGATTTGAATAATAGAATTCAAATGGAGTTTAACTATAGAATTTGAATATAGAATTCAAATGAAGTTTAAATATAGGGATGCAAATAGAATTCAAATGAAGTTTAAATAAAAAGAATTCAAATAGAATTGATTTGGAATTTTAATAAGAAGTCGATAAGGGAACGAGAGTATGAGTATAATTAGAATTTGTTAATATGCAGTTAAAATATATTTGAACATGTCATGTTCAAATATGAAGGTGAAATAGACTGAAAAGTTAAGTAACAGATTAAATTAACAAATTGAGTTAAAACGATTGGTATAGTTAAAATAGATTGGATAGGTATAGACATACAGGAGACAGGTTTGGAATAAAGTATAGAAGTGAAATAAATAGAGTGCCCGACAAAAAGGTACGTATTTAATTCATATATGAGATTTTATGCGCCGTATCGGCTAGCCGCTTGGCTTTTTCTTTTTCTTTTTGAGATGAGAAGGACCGGGAAAGCTATTTGAAATTTCCCGATGCTCCCGGTACAAAGGAGGTTATGGCGAATTTTTCCGGGAATTTAAGGAGATAGAATATTTTTAAGATAATTTGATAGTTAGAAATCACCGTATCGATATATATAGAAGTCGATAAGAAAACGAGCGTAGAAATAGAATAGTATAATCAAAAAGGAAGTATAAGAATAAAATCTAGTAGGAACAGAAAGAGGAAGTATATATGTGTTTAAAGGTGAATAATCAGTTGTATGGTATTGATTATTCGAGTAAGTAGTCCTGTCTGTTTTGACGTTAAATGTTATTCAGTCAAGGTCTGAGAGGTAATTATACCCCAACTTGATTGATTTCATGATATACCGATAAGTAGCAAGATTCAAGCTCGAAGATCAATGTGGAATAAGAATTAGTTAAATACTGTATTTGGGTTGTCGTAACGATGTTTTACACAACATCTGTTTTAACCCAAATATGTGCAAAGCTTGGAAATAGAATAATGAATATTTTCTAAAGTTTAGAAAATAAAGGAAGGTGATATTCGGAAATGTTTTCCAAAGAACGTAAAAGGCCAATATGGTTATTGAAAATAGTTGGTTAACAAATATTGATAAGAAATAGAGAAGAGATTTAATTAATGGAATATTAATTAAAGGTTCAGTGATTGTTGGATGTTTGGATGAACACTTGTTTTATTCGATAGTTAAATCATCGACTATCGAAACACTTGTTTTTATTCGATAGTTAAATCACAGACTATCGAAATTTTGACCATCGTTGTCAATATGGAGAGACCGGTTGGATTATTATCCGAAGAACCACTCCATATCGGCAGTAGCGTGCGAATCAGATTATATGAAGATAATCGAAGACGGAGTAGAGTGCAAGGACTTTTTCTATTAATAGAAATAGTGCCTTCAGTTCATCCTGTTCCTGGGTGACGTGTATGGATGAATGTCTGACAGAGTATTTCCAGAATGGTCACGTACATTGATTTCTTCAACCGTACCAAGAGTGGAAGCGGAGAAGGAAACTTCTTTTAGCTAACACGTAATGTATTGTTGAGGACGTCAATCGGTGATTTGATGGATTTGACGATGTGACATTCGAAGTGAATCTGGTGTGATGATAAAGCGTAGCTTCTAGCCTCATCAACCGGTAAATGACAGAAATCGGGCAAGCAGCATGGCTATGTAGGTCGCACCTATTAGGATGTATAATCACCTGATCTAGAGTTTCATTTACTTCTAAAAATCTATTGTCGATGCTGACCCATTCGGGAAACGGTTGCTGATCCCAATCGTTGGTGATATACATTCGATACACTCAAGCGAAATGAGTGGTCGGTCATGTGTGGCTGAGTTGCAAGATGTTCTTGTTGAACTCGGTGTATTCTCCTCTAGAGATATACCAGCGGAAGGTGGTTCCATACCTTGTCATAGTGGGAAAATCAAATACCCAATACGTGCTTGCAGTTTATGATTGTAATTATATATGTGGAACGTGAGATGCAAACGTTCCACTAGATTGTTATTTACTTGATTTAGGCATTATTATAATATCAAAGAGTTTTGATATAAAGATAAATCAAGTGTTTGGATTCTCATAAGGGAAAAAACCCGTTCCGTGATATACGGCGTGGTCTTATGAGATATCATTTAGTTTCTGAAACTGTTTTAAACTGTTTACTCATACCAGTCCCATGAATGACCCGGAGTTTATTTGTTTTGTTCTACCTAAACTCTTGGGTGCCTAAATTTGTACGGGCAGTCAAGTAGTTCAGGATTTTACAGATCTATCTAAAGGAGCTTGGAGCAGGAGGCTTCAGCATTATCTAGTTATTGTGTTGTTCCGCTATGTTGTAAGTGTTGTACTCTGATAAGTGTATGTCATACAGTTAAGATTTTGTATTTCAAAGATATGATATATTATATTTTGCTCCGCTGCGATGTGAGATTCTGTGTTGTTGTTTCTGTTCTGCTTCTATCTTTTTCTTCTAAAAAAAATGTTCCGTATTTTCGTGATATTTGGGTTGGACGTATGATGTATATAGTCAACTCTGATGTTATGGAAATCTGGGCCATTACAGTTGGTGTCAGAGCTTAGGTTGAGCGAATACCTAGGCTTGTTGGAATGTGCTCATTAGAGATAGGATCAGTAGTATCCTAGAATGAGTTGAGTGTATATATGTACGAGAGAGCATATTTGTTATTTGATATAAAAACTGTTTTATATTGTGTTGACTAGTCTGTTGAGTGGATTATAAATTTTGGTCGAATCGTGGGACGCCACGATGTCGATAGGAGTTTATAAACACTTGAACAGAAGATTGGACACGATATTGTTTTTAAATAGTTGAGTTGATTGTTAGGATTATAATCGAATTAGATTAAAACAGAAATAGTTATAAATAACCAATAGAATTTGTATATGAAATCAAATATACAAATATGATAAATTGAAATTGAATTCCAACCAGAATTCAGAATTTAAAATCCTGGGAGTTTGGGGAAATATTTTTCTAAATGGATTTTGAAAGAAATATAGTACTGAACTCATTCAATAGCTGGGAAATAATTCTGATGATGGTCGCAACATCATCAATGTTCATTTTCGAGTTTCTAAGTGATGAATTGCTGCCTTAGAAAAGTTTTGATGGAAATTTGTTTGAAAGAAACAAGTTGTTTGAAAATTCAAATGTTTTGAATTTGGGATAGGTATAAATATATGTATATATTTATATTACTTCAGAGGAATTTTGAAATGAGAATTGGAATATAGATTTCAAATAGAAGTAAAATAAAGGAATTTGAATATATATATATATAATTCAAATAGAAGTGAAATAGAATTTGAATTCAAAGGAATTCAAATAAGTTTGAATGAAGAAAAGTCAAATAGAGATTTGAATATTAGAATTCAAATGGAATTTGGTTAAATAGAATTTCAAAGAGAATATAAAGTTTGAAATAGAATTTGAATTCAAAGGAGTTAAAATAGAATTTGAATTCAAAGGATTTCAAATTGAAATTAAACAAAGGATTTTAAATAGAAATTGAATAAAGGATTTCAAATGGAATTTGAATAAGGGATTTGAAATGGGTTTTGAATAAAGAAATTCAATTAGAATTTGAAGATAAGGATATTCAAATAGAATTTGAATATAAGGATTTCAAATAGAAATTGAATAAAAGGAAATAATATAGAGTTTGAGTAAAGAAATTCAAATGGAATTTGAATATTGTAAATATATAGGATTTGAATATTAGAAGTAAAATAGATCGGGAATATTATGTTGAAATGGAAAAATGGATTTGATATATATTAAAAATATATCAAAATGGAGTTGAATTTATTATAAACGAAGTTAAAATGTTTATATTTGTAAATATAATTAAAACGAGCTCGTCGTAGCGCGGCAGTTCGTAAATTGGCGATTCGAACTTCAATTTAGTATACAGAACTCAATTGAAGTCGGAATTCTTTGAAACAAGAATCGTCGGGACCGGTTGAACAATAGTTTTCTAATGAAAGAGAAAAATCTGGATTTCGTCGTATAGATTTTGAGTTATGTCAAAATCAAATTTTTAGAAAAGCAGTGCCAGAACCATTATAAAAACCATAACGGTTTAATTGAATAAACATAGGGATTGTTAGGAAATAAAATCCGAATTGGCATTAGAAAAATCCAGACTGGAGATATAAAATGAATATGAACTCCAGTGAAGTAAGTGAAATGATTTTTAAGACGAAAATCATATTTTGAATGGTTAAATAGAATTAACTAAATGGGAAAATAATTAGTTAAAGGAAATTAGAGTCGAAATTGGGTTTTTGATAAGTGAAAGAGATTGAGAATTTATACTCGAAATCAAATATATTACTCGAGTTGAAATTATAATTAGGTTAGTTTATAATTAAGTTGACATATATTTGAACAAGTTATATTCAAATAAAAGGATGAACTAGGCAAAACGGTTAATTAGCAACTAGTAATGGGAAGTTGAATGATTGAATTTAAATTTAACTTAAGTAAGTTAAATGGATCGAAATGAATAAATTGAGTAAAATCAATTTGAATGAAATATGAATTGGGTGTGAATGAAGGAAATATATTTGTAAAACAAATACAAAGGAAGTTATGTGCAAACAAATAGAAGGAGAAATATTTGTAAAAGCATTTACAAATAGAATTTAAAAGGGGAATATTTGTAAAACATTTACAGATAGATTCAATGGGAATATTTATTTATAGAAAATAAATAGAATGTTATAAATGAGATATTTATTTGGTAAATAAATAGAATTTAATCAAAGGAATATTCAGAAGATGAATAGAAAATGGAAATCTGTTTTTAACAGATAAATAGAAAAGATTAATTTATAAATAACAGCTTATAAATTAAATTAAATATTTATCATTCGACAAATGGAATATATAAGTCTGAACTTATATAGAGAAGAGATATCGGTTTTTAACACCGATAGTTTTAAATAGAAGGGGTACGCAACACTTGTATAAGTGAAGTAACGTTATTAAAGAGAACATTATAAAGTGAAGAACCGTTACTAAAAGTAAATCTTTATAAATGAATAAACGTTATCCAATAGGAATTATTCGAATAGGAGAAGTCGACTAGAGTTAGAAAAAATCGATTAAAGTTAGAATAAATCGATTAGAGTAAGAATTAACCAGTTAGAGTTAATCAGTTAGGGTTAATCCGTAGAGTAAATTGAATATTAGTTATTCAAGTAGAATTTATCGAATATGTGTTATTCAAAGTAAGAGTTAACCAGATAGAGTTAATTGAACATAGTTAATCGAATTAGGATTAAACTGAATGTTAGTTATTCAATTTAAGTTGATCGAATATAGTTATTTAGATAGAGTTAGTCAACCATAGTTACTCAGGATAAGTTGCCATTTCGTACGACTGCTAGCGTAATTTGCAGGGCTGTAGATAGCCTAGGGCGGTCGGATGTTTCCTGGGGGAATCATGCGTAACCATTGTGATCAATACGATCTAGAGTCAAGCGAATGGAGTCAAATCGAATATTAGTTTATTCGGTTAGAACTAAAGGAGTCATCGAATATAGCTTATTCGAAAGGAGTTATCTATTATTAGTTAATCGAAAGAGTTATCGATTAGTTAATCGAAGAGAGTTATAGAATATTGGTTATTCGAAGAAGTTATCGAATTTAGTTATTCGATGGAGTTAATCGAAAAGAGTTAAATCCAATAGAGTTAATTGATAAGAGTAAATTGAATAGAGTAAATCGAATATAGTTTATTCGAAGAAAGGTTTTCGAATCTAGTTATTCGAAAGAGAGATTATCGAATATAGTTATTCGAAGGGAGGAGTTCTCGAATAAGGATTTATTCGAAAGAGAGTTACGTAAGGAAGTTGAAATGTTGAGTATCAACATAAATAAGTTTTGAAAGGTTAATGGGTTTGTATCACTTTTTCTACCTTAGCAATTTCGAGGACGAAATTATTATAAGTAGGGAAGATTGTAATGACCCGGGATTTCGACCAACTAATTTTAAATATTTAGAATGGATTTAAATATTTAGTTGATAATATAAATGAATTTTTATATTTATGTTATCGATTTAAATATCGATTTCGATTTAATATCGTATATATTAAATTATCAAAATAAGGAATCAGCGAATAACTGAATTCGAAGTGAAAACTGATTTGAAAACAGTTCAGATAATCAATACATAATTCTGGTTGAATTAGAATAATAATATTTAATTATTATCGCAGAATTTATTGTTTTAAATTTAATTTATATCAATTTAAAATAATATCTTCCATAGGCGATCGAACTGGACTTCGATACTTATTCCAGTGTGTCCGGAGTGGTGGTTAAACCCTAGAATTGACAGTTGTTGGGTTCAGAGAGGAGTTCAGAATTTTGAGGTATTTTAATTTAAGGATACCGGTTTAATTTAAATAAATAAATAAATAAAAAACCAATAAGTGAATTCTTTTATTTTGTGGACATAAGAGAAATAAAACGTGGCCTCCCTCAAATACATAGAAGAATCAAAAGGGGAAAGAAGGTATCCACGCTCAATAAATCAAAACCACTCCTCTCTGTTATAAAATCAGTCCGCTCCTTTTCGTTCTTCACAAATCAAACGAAAGCTTCAAACCGTAAATCAATAAATGGCCGCTCCACTGAAATTGAAATCGCGATGGAAATCGCGATTGAAACCATGTTAAAGTCCCCTTTCTCTCGAATTAAAGTCACGCGATCCCTGAACACCATCATCAGATCAAAACCGTGTTAACTGAGGCTCGCGATTTTGGATTGGGATGCTCGATTCTCATTCGACGTCGATAGAACAGGAGGAGTGCGATGGGATGGAATCGATGATGAGTTGTGCGAATCGAGATGTGGAACATCGCGATCTCTTTTTAGGAAGTCAACGCTGTTGTTTTGGCCAGTGGGTGGGCTTTCGATTTGGGTAAAAGGGCATGGTGCGATATTGATTTACTGATGATGGATATGGGGAGTTCGCTCTCTGTTTTGTGGGTAGTGTGGAAGCAGTTGCACGCAGTTGGATAGTTCGAGTGATCAACAAGTGGAATGAGTTACTGTGTTGACTTGGGGTCATGGCGTTCGGACAGTAGTGATTATGGAGCCTGGATTAGCAGGATTTGAGGGAGTTCGACACCTCAGTTTGGTAGGAACCAGGGAGAAGTATGTAAGGTCATTGTATGGGATTTTTCCAATAAGTATGATACGAGAATAAATTTGGGGAGTTCAAGTTTGTTGCCATGAAGTGAAGTAGTTGCTTTCGTTCGAAGCTAAGGATAGGGTGTCCGAAATATGTGAAAAAAAAAGTAGCAAGGTAAAAACATATAAACTCAGATTTTTTTTTATTGAAAATTTATATAGAAATTTGTTTCCTTTAAATTTAGAATTTGTTAGATTAATTTAGAAGTAATGATTGTTCAGGGTGAATCGGTCATAAAGTTGTCGTGCAAGATTTAGAGCCTCGAATATCGAAAAGGAAAGAAAAGGAAGAATTTAAAATTTGGACAAGTGCAAAATAATATCACTGTGAGTAAATCTCATTCACCTTACTTAGAATTATTTTTATATTGTTAAAAATAATTGTTTGTTGCTTGTTGAATGCTTTCTGATTGTTTGAAATATATTAGTTATTTAGGGTTGACTATTATATATATATATATATATTGGGTTGATGATTGGTTGGATTCCCGCAGTTTCATTAGCGGATGCCTGCAGTTTCATAGCGGATGATTACCCTATACGCCCTACGCTATGATTAGTGGATGACCTTCTATACCGCGATATCCTGCCTCGAAGCAGGATGGGTATTACTATGTTGACTAACATCTGTGGATGCAGGAAAAACAGGTTGGAGGAATCCAACTGGATTCCTCAAAAATATATTATCTGTTGTTGTTTGTTTGATTTCATATATATTCACATATGATGTGTTAAAAATCAAATGATTGAAAATTGGTTGATTTGATTGTTTAAAATATCACTGGGGCTTGGGATATTGATTTATAAAAATATCAAAAAGGGTATTTGAAATTTAAAAGGGGAATTCTATTTTTATAAATAGAATTTGAATTTTAAATGAAATATAGAAACATTAACTTGTTTTGAATATATATAAACAAGTAATTGAATTTATAAACTTTGTTTATAAATGGAAATGTGGAATTTGAATTGAATTTATAAACTTTGTTTATAAATGAAAGGATGGAATTTGAATCGAATTTAAAAAGTTGTTTATAAATGAAAATATGGGGTTTGAATTGAATTTATAAACGTTGTTTATAAATGGAAAGGTGGGATTTGAATTGAAGTTATAAACGTTGTTTATAAATAATGCAGAGAATTCAAATGGACTTTGAATATAAGGAATTGAAATAGATTTGAATAAAAAAATTCAAATGAACTTTAAACTATAGATTTGAATAAAGAAATTCAAATGGACTTTAAACTATAGATTTGAATAAAGAAATTCAAATGGACTTTAAACTATAGATTTGAATATAAAAATTCAAATGGACTTTAAACTATAGATTTGAATATAGAAATTCAAAGGGACTTTAAACGATTTGAATATACGATTTAAATGGAATTTAAACAATAGAATTTGAATAGATTTGAATAATAGAATTCAAATGGAGTTTAACTATAGAATTTGAATATAGAATTCAAATGAAGTTTAAATATAGGGATGCAAATAGAATTCAAATGAAGTTTAAATAAAAAGAATTCAAACAGAATTGATTTGGAATTTGAATAAGAAGTCGATAAGGGAACGAGAGTATGAGTATAATTAGAATTTGTTAATATGCAGTTAAAATATATTTGAACATGTCATGTTCAAATATGAAGGTGAAATAGACTGAAAAGTTAAGTAACAGATTAAATTAACAAATTGAGTTAAAACGATTGGTATAGTTAAAATAGATTGGACAGGTATAGACATACAGGAGACAGGTTTGGAATAAAGTATAGAAGTGAAATAAATAGAGTGCCCGACAAAAAGGTACGTATTTAATTCATATATGAGATTTTATGCGCCGTATCGGCTAGCCGCTTGGCTTTTTCTTTTTCTTTTTGAGATGAGAAGGACCGGGAAAGCTATTTGAAATTTCCCGATGCTCCCGGTACAAAGGAGGTTATGGCGAATTTTTCCGGGAATTTAAGGAGATAGAATATTTTTAAGATAATTTGATAGTTAGAAATCACCGTATCGATATATATAGAAGTCGATAAGAAAACGAACGTAGAAATAGAATAGTATAATCAAAAAGGAAGTATAAGAATAAAATCTAGTAGGAACAGAAAGAGGAAGTGTATATGTGTTTAAAGGTGAATAATCAGTTGTATGGTATTGATTATTCGAGTAAGTAGTCATGTCTGTTTTGACGTTAAATGTTATTCAGTCAAGGTCTGAGAGGTAATTATACCCCAACTTGATTGATTTCATGATATACCGATAAGTAGCAAGATTCAAGCTCGAAGATCAATGTGGAATAAGAATTAGTTAAATACTGTATTTGGGTTGTCGTAACGATGTTTTACACAACATCTGTTTTAACCCAAATATGTGCAAAGCTTGGAAATAGAATAATGAATATTTTCTAAAGTTTAGAAAATAAAGGAAGGTGATATTCGGAAATGTTTTCCAAAGAACGTAAAAGGCCAATATGGTTATTGAAAATAGTTGGTTAACAAATATTGATAAGAAATAGAGAAGAGATTTAATTAATGGAATATTAATTAAAGGTTCAGTGATTGTTGGATGTTTGGATGAACACTTGTTTTATTCGATAGTTAAATCATCGACTATTGGAACACTTGTTTTTATTCGATAGTTAAATCACAGACTATCGAAGTTTTGACCATCGTTGTCAATATGGAGAGACCGGTTGGATTATTATCCGAAGAACCACTCCATATCGGCAGTAGCGTGCGAATCAGATTATATGAAGATAATCGAAGACGGAGTAGAGTGCAAGGACTTTTTCTATTAATAGAAATAGTGCCTTCAGTTCATCCTGTTCCTGGGTGACGTGTATGGATGAATGTCTGACAGAGTATTTCCAGAATGGTCACGTACATTGATTTCTTCAACCGTACCAAGAGTGGAAGCGGAGAAGGAAACTTCTTTTAGCTAACACGTAATGTATTGTTGAGGACGTTCATCGGTGATTTGATGGATTTGACGATGTGACATTCGAAGTGAATCTGGTGTGATGATAAAGCGTAGCTTCTAGCCTCATCAACCGGTAAATGACAGAAATCGGGCAAGCAGCATGGCTATGTAGGTCGCACCTATTAGGATGTATAATCACCTGATCTAGAGTTTCATTTACTTCTAAAAATCTATTGTCGATGCTGACCCATTCGGGAAACGGTTGCTGATCCCAATCGTTGGTGATATACATTCGATACACTCAAGCGAAATGAGTGGTCGGTCATGTGTGGCTGAGTTGCAAGATGTTCTTGTTGAACTCGGTATATTCTCCTCTAGAGATATACCAGCGGAAGGTGGTTTCATACCTTGTCATAGTGGGAAAATCAAATACCCAATACGTGCTTGCGGTTTATGATTGTAATTATATATGTGGAACGTGAGATGCAAACGTTCCACTAGATTGTTATTTACTTGATTTAGGCATTATTATAATATCAAAGAGTTTTGATATAAAGATAAATCAAGTGTTTGGATTCTCATAAGGGAAAAAACCCGTTCCGTGATATACGGCGTGGTCTTATGAGATATCATTTAGTTTCTGAAACTGTTTTAAACTGTTTACTCATACCAGTCCCATGACTGACCCGGAGTTTATTTGTTTTGTTCTACCTAAACTCTTGGGTGCCTAAATTTGTACGGGCAGTCAAGTAGTTCAGGATTTTACAGATCTATCTAAAGGAGCTTGGAGCAGGAGGCTTCAGCATTATCTAGTTATTGTGTTGTTCCGCTATGTTGTAAGTGTTGTACTCTGATAAGTGTATGTCATACAGTTAAGATTTTGTATTTCAAAGATACGATATATTATATTTTGCTCCGCTGCGATGTGAGATTCTGTGTTGTTGTTTATGTTCTGCTTCTATCTTTTTCTTCTAAAAAAAATGTTCCGTATTTTCGTGATATTTGGGTTGGACGTATGATGTATATAGTCAACTCTGATGTTATGGAAATCTGGGCCATTACACCAGGTCAGTCATGTGACTGGTGTGAGAACTAAAAACAGTTATTTAAAACTTTACTTTAAAAGAGAGTAATTCAAGGGACCACGCCATATAACACGGGATGGGTTTCCTCCCAAGAACACCCGTGCATAGAATAAACAACGCAATGCTTTTTCGAAAAATGAAGCGATTATAAGACCCAGATCCCATCACACAATGCAACGCAAGCCGGAGGATAGGGTTTTCCCTTATAATAGCCAAACATGTTTGGTACGTTTAAAACAAATCATTTGATACTATTATAAGTGTATAGTGTCAAAACAATTCAAATCATAAATATCAATCATAGGCGGCATGGGTACCATCTATCATGTCGCCATACTAGGCTCTACAAATAAAACTGAAATATCTCGTATTGGAAATTGGATTTCCGTTATGAGTCGAGGCAAGGGGAAAGCTCCTCTCCGCTTCGAGACACACTAGCAAATGTCTCAGGACTACTCTCTCTGGGTAGCCTCTAGATCTTCAGGGTCGGTCCTCCCTTACGTTTGAGGATTGGCAATTTCTGAACACACGTTTCCCGGTCCTCACAGACCTATATCCGAGGCGACTCGCATTCCAACAACCACATAAGTAAAAATAATATAAATGTCAGCTAGTTTAAGCACAGACACTACCTTTAGCTAGAAAGAAACGTCATGTTCTCACTGCAGTCACTATCCCGTTTTTGACTCATACCGAGGTGTGAGGCTCGCGAATCCGCGCTATACACAAAGCTATGCCACGTAGGCCGTGCTTTGATCATCAACCATAAGACTTTGCTTTTCAACAGTAGCCTTGAACGTTTGCCACTTAGGTATGCCACATAGGCAATTCACTCCATGCGATTGATGTCCATCGATATACAACCTCTGAGCTCGTACGTCTCAGAGAAGGGCGTTAAGCAAGAGAATAAATTCTCCGCCGCCAAACAGATGTATATTAATTAGAGATCAATCAGCACAGAATAAAATCCAATGTCAGACACACAGTCCATTTACAAGTTCGTTCTGGGTCTGAACGAAACCGAAGGCACTTTCCTCGCATATCCATCGATCTCCAAGTACGTCTGGACGATCACCAACTGATTCCCTCATCTTGGGTGTACAACCCAATCAAGATCATCAGTAATCACCCAAACGATGTGAAGACTTCTGGTCTTCAACCATCGTCTTCATCTTCGACATATCATCAAATCGGTTACTTAGAATGGGTATAAACCCGGCCTTTCCGAATAACCAGTGTATATAATAAACAAATGTTACACAAACACAACATACGCCTCATTCCATTTCATCAGTCACTAACCGTAAATTAGCAAGAGGACAATTCCCTAAATATTAACCGCGAAGACCGAAACCAACATCAGATTAATACCTATGAAACCATTCTTCTTATCTATTTTCCAGTTAGTTTCTAATTCTATATATGACAAAGATGTAAATTTTATTGTTAAAATATTTCGTTCAACACATGAATCTATATTTCTTTCAACACATGACTAATCTCAACACATGAGTACTGTCAACACCTGAATCTTTATTTTATAATATTCTTTATTTTCCAAATTGGAATGAGGCCCAATCAATTACCATATAATGTTAACTATATGGATTCCATACAACACATGTATATAACAGCAACGATAAATAATCAACCATCATCCAAAGTGCACCACACAACTGCATAAGCATTAAATATAAATAATTAACGCTTACACAGTCTGTCGACCAATTGATCGATATACCATTAAATAATTGGGATTAGCGTACATCAAATATCATCCCAATACCCGTGTGGGGTTCCAAATCAACAAACACATATTTTTATTTGTGCAGCTGGGTGACATGTAAAATTTATCTTCCCAATCAATATCCCTCAAATAGGCGTACATAAATAAACCGTCCGGTTTGTAAATGAATATTTATTTATTCACATTCATGTTAAAAATTATATTTTTTAACGATAAATTCCTTTATTTCAACACATGAATTTCTACTCAGTTCATTTATTCAATAAAATGATATTTTTATTTTTCTAACTTATTTTAGAAAATTTCGGCGGTATAACAGCACAATACTAGGAACGGGACAAGGTCTAGCCTTATCCCCGGTCTAATAATGGCCTGCGCCATACACATACCAATCTAATCAATTCCATTTCACCCAAACAACCAAATTCAAACCAATAATCCAATCAACTACATAACTAAACAAACAAGTCATCCATGGTCTGTGGACGATGTGTGTCGGGTGCTACTAAATACCATCTGCATCCTAGTATATATTTCAACTAGAAAAATAAATAAAAGTGAGGAGTTCTCACCGACTAGCTAAACCAGATGCCACGACTCTTCTTATGTAGAAATCTTCGTCGCGCTCGCCTTTCATCAATTTCATTGTCCGTAGCCACTACATATATAAAAATCACAATTTTATATTGTTGCTATGTATATATATAAAAATCACATTTTTAATTCGCTCTATATGGATAAAAAAATTATTTTTCATCTCTACTATATAGATAAAAATTCTATTTTTATCTCTCTACTATATAGATAAAAATTCTATTTTTATACCGCTACTAATATAATAAAAATTATATCTTTATACCGCTACTAATATAATAAAAATTCTATCTTTATACCGCTACTAATATAATAAAAATTCTATCTTTATACCGCCATTAATATAATAAAAATTATATTTTTATTAATATATACAAATAAAAATCAAATTTTTATTCTTCCTATGATATAAAAATCATATTTTTTACTTCCTATGATATAAAAATCATATTTTTATACTTTCTATGATATAAAATCATATTTTTATACTTCCTATGATATAAAATCATATTTTTATAAATTGGTTTTCTCTATAAAAATCTTATCTTTACTTCAAAAAAAATCTAATCTTTATTTCGCTATACATACATAAAAATTATAATTTTATTAACGCTACTTCCTTATACAAATCATATTTTCATAGCGATAAAAATCATTTGTTTATAGCAATAAAAAAAAATAACATCTTGAATTTTATGAATAAAAATATAATCTTCCATATAAAAATATAATCTTTTATGTTCAAAAACTTATAATTACTAAATTACTCACATTCATATAAATAAAAATGGATAAAGAAAATAAATAAAAATAAAATAAAAACTTACAGGAAATCAGATTTTCCAAAGAGGGGGAGGGGGGTCCACTTCGGCTGCGGGTGGTCGGAGGGGTGAGTGGATGGCGGTTGGTGGTGGCGGCGCTCCCCTGGAGTGACTGGCGGTGGTCTTCAGTTGGGGGGCGGGGGGAACGGGGGGGGGGGGACTCGCCCTCTGACTGCGGCGCACTAGGAGGCGCGGCGGCGCCCTGATCGGAGGAGCGGCGGCTCCTCCCTCCTTTTCTTTTCTTTTCTTTATTTGTTCTAAAGAATAACAACCGGGGGGGCTGTAAGGATATAGGATATGAAAGAGGGGGGTTTTTCTACTTTTTTATTTAATTATTTCAAAAAAGTAACTTTAAATTTCGACCTCGAAATCGAACCCACTACCTGTCATCCATAGCTAGTTATCCCCATTCTGAGCACAATGGGATATGTATCGTAAGCTAATTCGATCGTTTCGATCAGTTTTCGTCAAAATCAAAATATAAATCTATATATTGAATTTTGAACGCGCATTTCAATTTACCGGGGCCACATACTAACTAGAAAAATTCCCGAAAAATATTTTATAGCTTCGTATCGACGGTATGGTCCTAACAAAACTAGTTTCGTCGAATTCTGAGACCATTGGAAAAATGGTCATTTTCCAGTCGATTAAAATCAACTAAAACTGGTCAAACGCGTTTTTCTTTGCCATGCTTACATATTGATTCGAAAAATTATGAATTTTGAAACCTAGCAATAACTTGACATCACGGATCCAACAAAGGTGGTTTCGTCGAAAACCGAGGTCGTTTGCAAAATTCCCATTTTTAAGGGACAGAATTCCATAGCGACTATTCTGAATTTTCAACTGGACCAATCTTTTGATTCCCGCTATGAAATTTCAATTTTTCGGATTCGTTGGAAAGATATTCTCAATTAGATTCAAATATTTTTGGTTTCGCCAAAATCCGGTTTATTTTGAATCCTGTACATTCATTTGAAATTTGAAATCGAATTATCGAACTACCGCGCAATTTTCAATTCCTTTTATATATATAAATAAATATTTATATTCTAACGACGATGCGAATAAATATATACGTTCGAATTCCATTAAAAATAAATTTCTCGTCGTTATTATTTAAAATAATTCATTTTAAATAATCAAAATTCGCTAAAATTGCCAAAATAAATTTTTTTAATTGGCTTAGATTTCCGGGTTATTACACATTTTATAATGAGACAACCCTAGTATTTTACAGGTAGAATGCATTTTCTTGTGGGAAGGGAAATAATAATGATTCGGTAGTAAAAGGCTATTTGATGATACACACACACACACACACATATATATATATATATATATATATATATACATACAAGTCAGTGTTATTGTATTTGAAGTTTGTACCGATTTGGGATATAACTGGTGTCATCTGCATTTAAGGTTTTTATGTAAATTTTATAATGCCATGTAATTTATATTATATGGATTGTGTTAAGTGGGTTTAAATACATATTTCCAGTTGTAAACAGTGAATAGTAAGTATGTATTTAACAGGTTTGATGTAACTTATGTTTGTATACTGTCTAATTGAATGTCATTTGGTTTATATAGTAAACTGAGTTGAAAATATAAGTTGTATATGCAATGTAAGACTTGGGGACTATCCCTTTGAGATTGTTAATATTGAATATATACTCTGAGTATTTTATGTAATACATGAAATTGATTGGCATATTCTGTATATTATATAAATATATATGGAAATTCGGAGTTTGGCATTGTTAGAGGGACCATGCTATATAAACCATATATAGTCATGGTCTTCCAAAACATCCAAATAGAGTAGTATATTTGTTTAAGTAGTAAGTATTCAAGTTTATGTAAGTTTGAAGTGTTTTTTACTTGTTGCAAATGGTTGAGCAATCTGGCTACATTATGTATATTTTGAACGTGTAAATATATAGTTGTACCACTATATATTTCAGATAGATAAATACTGGAAGAAGATATTTGTACATAGGAAATACCTAAAATGATTTGGAAATATTTTTATAAATGTTGTATGATCCAAGCCAGAATTAGTTATTTTGAATGTGAATCAAGTTTATCTTTGAGCCGCTTTGTAAATTTCCTAAAAGGGATTAAGTCGTTTATTTTGAGAAATGGTTTTAGAGAAGGAGACAAGTTAACAAGTTATTTTTAATCTTGTTATGTTGTGTAATGATTGACTATTTTTAGTTAATCCAACATCCTTTACTATTTAATTCAACTCTGATATGAGTAAAGGAGACTTTTATATCTTCATTTATACAAGTTATAATTTTGAAATATACTGATATTTTTATATTAGTCAAAAGTGATCCTGGGTTGAAGGGTTATAAGAAGATAACCCTTAGGTAAGAGGGCCTAGGACTATTGTAATTCATAATTTAATCACTAAAAAATTGTTTTGAAAATTATGGGGTCCTCTCAATAGGAGAAGTTTTCACGGTGACAGTAGTGATCGTCATGGCGAGCCGCACCTAGTCGGAAAATTCGGGTTAGTTTGGAGGAAATGCATATCGTTCGTTTTACAACATACATAGGGAAAGCAAAAGAATCGGATGGGCTTTTACTGAATGGATGCGGGTTTGGACTTAAACATATATATATGGCTTAATGTAATAAATATAAATTTAATTCTAATTTAAACAGTGTATTAACGGTAAATGCTCATAACTCATTCGTATGTTATCAGAATTTTGCAAATTTAGATCTGTTGGGATTATATGACCGTAAGCTACAAAATGAAGCTGATTTGGAGCTATATGAAGTTGGTTTGAATTTATGGAAAAATTAAACGTCTGATATGATCAACAAACGTAAATCGTTATTCAATGATTTACGACAAAGGTAAGTAAACTCACTAACTCTGTCCAGTTTTATAATATTATAAACATTATTCAATATTGCTAAATAATTATCGAATGTTGTGTGATGGTTGTTTGGATGAATTGATAATATTGATGTTGACTAACATTTGTGATGCAGGGAAACAAGTTGGAGGGATCCAACTGGATTCCTCAACAATTATATTATTATTTTTCTTATATTGCACTATATGATGTAGTAGACAATCTGTGGTGATTACTGTGTGTTTGGATGCTTGAATAACATTGATCCTGAAATAATCAATATTTAAATAACTTAAAAAAAATTTGGAAATGAATTCGAGTTTTAAAAAGGAAAATCTATTTTTATTATTTTTAAATAATAGAAATTTAATCTTTATCGGACTAGAATACAATAACTTGTTTTAATTATATTAAAGCAAGTAGTTTGATTTATAAACAAAATTTAGAGATAAAGTGTAATAATTATTATTAAATGAGTTGGAAATATAAGAATGAATTTAGAAATGAGAAATTGGAGAATCATTTCAAAGGGAAATGACGAACTTATTTCGATGTTCGAAATGTGAATGGAACTAAGTAATACCATAAGGAATTTGTAATTATAATTCCACAATGTCGAATGTTGTTAAAACAGATTATTTTTAGAAATTATATATTATATAATTCAGAGTTTTACAAGATGTTTAACATTTGGTTTGAAACCAATAAATTATAATCGAATAGGAAGTTGATATTAAGTTATAAACCTGAGATATAATTAATAAGAAGTTTATTTGTAAATGGAGTTTATGAAGTAGAATATGATTCTAAATTTATAAAATAACTCAATAGACGAGATTTTAACATATAACGGTAGTTATCATTTAAATGAAGATTTATTTGATAAACGAGTTCAGATTTCTATAAAGGGATAATATTCAAGTTTTAAAGTGAATAATGATTTTCAACCAAACGTTTTGCAGATCAAAATGGTTATAATGGAAATTGAAAATATTTTCCAATGTTAATAATGTTTATTTTCTAAAGTACAAAAATAAGAAATGTGAAACAAAGACGGGAATGTTTACGAACATTAATAACATATATTTTATGGAATATGGGAAAATAAGAGTTTATAATATTTGGAAATGTTTTCCAAGGAGCGTGAAGAGCTAAACGGGTTTTATCTGGAAAGATATGGGCAGTTGGAAAATTAATGTTGATTAAAAAGGGCAAGTGATCGTTTGATGCGTAATTGTAAATTTAAATGGATGTCTGTTTTCTTTGATAGTTAAATCACCGGCTATCAAAGTTTTCGACCATCGTTGTCAACACGAAGAGACCGATTAGATTTATTATCCGAAAACCACTCCGTATACGCATAGGCGATGCGAATTAGATTATACTAAAGATAATTGAAGACAGAGTAAAATGCAAGGGTCGTTCTGTTTATAGGATAGTGCCTTCAGTTTGTACAGCCCCAGGACAACTTGTATGGACGAATGTATGACAGAGTATTCCTAACAGGTCACATAAGACGATCTTCTCAATGTATTACGTTTGGTGGTAAAGGAATTCATTTCTGTTATCTTTTTATACCCGTACTATTTTTGGGAAGATCAACTAGTGATTTGACGGGTTCGACGATATGATATTCAAAGTGAATGGTGGTCAGGTGTTCTAAAAAGATAAACGTAGCCTCAAGCCTCACAACCGGGAAATAACAAAAATCGGGCAGGTAGCATGGCTAGTTGGGTTGCCCCAGAGCAGGGTGTATTGTCATCGATCTAGAGTTTTTTCATTTATTCTTCTTCTTTTGTTTCTGTATCTTACGGAATATGGTTGGACAACCGACTACCATGGGTGACAATATATTCGACACACTCAAGCTCAATGAGTGGTCGGTCATGTGTGGCTGGGTTGCAAGATGTCTTTGTTGACCCAGTGTATCCCCTTTAGAGTACACTGATTGGAAGGTGGTCCCATACCTTGTTATAGTTGGAATCTATAACACCCCTTAAAATTCATAAGTATTAATAAATAAATAAAAACAAGTAATTTAATAATATGGTTGGAAAATGAGATTTTGTAGCTTTAGGAATTTGTCTACGAAACTCTTCTATTTGGATTCATGGCGAAGTTCTGAATCGTTTTCATATATAATATGTTGAATACGGTTAATGTATGAAGAAGTTACGAACAAATGAATTTGGGCAATGTACGCAGAATATATATATATAAATAATTATGTGAATATTATATATTGTCCAAATTATAAAAAAATAGGGAAATTCAAAATTTGAATTTTGAAATAAGATTTAGGGGACAACGTATATTGGATATATGGAAAAGAATGAACCAAATTTAGAACATAATTAATAAAATAAGCAGCTCAGCAACGCAGCAAAATTGGGTGTTCCAGCACGAATAGATCGACCGCTCCCCCTTAATGGGGGTCGACCGCTAGGCGGCTGGGAAGCCCAATTCTGCCTACGTGGGTAAGGGTTTTCTAAGAGGTTATATTTATATGTAAGGCTCAGATTAAATTTTATTAATCCGACGGCTCATGCTCAAACGAGCAAGTATAAATAACCTCACTAGAAACCCTAATCTTCTACACCTCTACCTCCATGCTGCTAAATTCCATAGAAAAACAAAGAGAATAGGGTTAAGGTTTCTTCTATGTAATATCCCGCAAATTCTGAGCCAGTTTAAAAATTTTATTTTGGCAATTTCAACGAAATTTTGAGTATTTAAAATGAATTATTTTAAATAATATCGACGGAAAATTTATTTTGAATATAATTCAACGTATATATTTATACGCGTCGTCGTTAGAATATAAATAATTATATATAATTTTAATAGAATTGAAAATGGCGCGGTAGTTCGATAATTCGATTTCAAACTTCAATTGAACATACCGGGTGTAAAACAATCCGGATTTTAGCGAAACCAAAACATTAGGATCTAATTGATAATATCTTTCCAACGAATCCGACAAATCGAAATTTTATAGCGGGAATCAAAAGATATGTCCAGTTGAAAATTCTGAATAGTCGCTATGGAATTCAGGCCCTTAAAAATGGGAATTTTGCAAACGACCTCGGATTTCGACGAAACCGCTTTTGTTGGGTCCGTGATGTAATGTTATTGCTAGATTCCAAATTTCATAATTTTCCAAATCAATATGTGAGCGTGGCAAAGGAAAACGCGTTTGACCAGTTTCAGTTGATTTTAATCGACTGGAAAATGGCAATTTTTCAAACTGTCTCAGAATTCGACGAAACTAGTTTTGTTAGGACCGTATCGTCAATACAAAGCTAGAAAATATTTTTCTGAAATTTTTCTAGTTAGTATGTGACCCCGGTAATTTGAAATGTACGTTTAAAATTCAATATAGTGATTTAAATGTAAATTTAAAGGAAACTAATTCAAACGATCGAATCAGCCTACGATACATATCCCATTGTGTTCGGAATGGGAGTAATACGCTATGGACGACAGGCGGTGGGCCTCATTTAGAGGTCGTATGTAAAAGTCAACTTTTTGCAAATTAAATAATTAAAAAAATATATAATTGGGCCAAGCCCTTTATCTTTCCATCCAGTCAACCCTCCCCTTTACCATTTCGTTCGAAACCCGTTAAAAAAAAAAGAGACAGAACCGCGATGTGGAAACCACCATCGTGGAGGCGGCGCACCTCCTTCGATCACCCCACCGAAGTCCGGCCCCCCTGGCGCCTCCGTTCATCTCCGTTCCCTGCACCACATCGAAGACCAACCCCCAAATCGAGAAAAAGGAAGCCGCCACCCCTTGTTCCGCCACCACTGGCCCACCGTCCGCCTGAGCAACCTCCGGCCGCCACTCCAGCACCCCGGCGCGATGTTTCCCCCTCCTCCGAGCGATTTTCTGTAAGTTAGCTTATTTTTTTTATTTATTTACATTGATTTTAAAGGTTCGGATTTATTTATATATTTATAAAATCAGTTCTTATGGTTTATTCTTCAATAAATTATAGATTTTTGACTACAATGAATTTTGGATTTTTAAACAAGTAAAGAACGGATTTTTAAACAAGTAAAGAACAGATTTTTAAACAAGACAAGATTAGAAGTTAGAATAGAAAATATGATTTTTATATTTTTAAAGTATTAAAAATATAGTCTTTACTATATAGATGGTATAAAAATATGATTTTTGTTTATGTAGAGAATTAAAAATATAATTTTTACATGATAGGAATATTAAAAATATCATCTTTATATAGGTAGCAAAATAAAAATGGGATTTTTATAGTGATGTTAGAAAAGGTAAAATCTTTAAAATAGAAAAGGTAAAATCTTTAAAATAGAAAAGGTAAAATCTTTAAAATTGAAAAGGCAAAATCTTTATATTTGAAAAGGCGAAATCTTTATATTTGAAAAGGCGAAATCTTTAAAATAGAAAAGGCGAAATATTTATATTTGAAAAGGCGAAATCTATATTTTTGAAATGGAATTTTTTATCTATATGACATCTTAGTAAAAATTCGATTTTTATATATTGAATAGCGAAGAAAAAATTCGATTTTTGAATGTATGAAGCGATTATAAAAATATGGTTTTTAAATTGAAAGTGAACATATAAAAATGTGATTTTTATTTTAAAGATGTCAAAATATAAAAATGTGTGATTTTTATATATGTAGTGACTACGGGCAACAAAGATGACAAAAAGGCGAGAACGTTGAAGATTGTTATCAAAGAAGAGTCAAGATGATTGGATGGCTATCGGTGAGAATTTCTCACATTTCAATTTCATTTTCTAGTTATATATATATACTAGGATGCAGACGGTGTTTAGTAGCACCCGACACAATCGTCCACAGACTATGGACTTGTTTGTTTTGATTGCAAAAATTAGTTAGATGATTTGATTTGAAATTGAATTGTTTGGTGAAATGAATGGATTTGATTGATGTGTGAATGGCGTAGGCCTTCACTAGACTGTGGATAAGGCTAGGCCTCGTCCCGTTTCTAGTATCGTGCCGTTATGCCGCCGAAATTTTCTAAAATATGTTAGAAAAATAAAAATATCATTTTATTTAAAGAATGAATTAAATAGAAATTCATATGTTAAAATAAAATGTTTTATCGTTAAAAATATAATTTTTAACGTGAATATGAATATAGTGAATGTGAATAAATATGTGACGGCCCGCCCCGCACCAACCGACGTTTACTCCAATTGTGCGCTGTACACATGTCCAATTGGCATGGGACGGTCGCCAAAGAAGAGAAAGAAAGAAGATGAACCAAATAAAGAACCTGTAATATGTCTCACAGCGCATGGAATAAAATATAATAACCAACATATACTTGACATAAAACAGATGAGACAGTGCATAAGCTGAAAACTTGAACTAACATCATCAGAGTAGCAGAAAATCGAATACAGCTTATTACAACTTCAAAATACTGTCTCTAAGATAAACAAAATAGGTATGCTACTAATGCCCAAAGTAGATACTGATCACGACACAGGGAGAATAACTATCTAGCATACGTGGAGCCTCCTGCTCGTCCTCAGTCCATCTACTCGCGCACTACCAGCTATCCCTGTCTCTAGTCTGCTCGTGTGAGCACCCAGAGTAATAAAAAGAAACATAAAACTCTGGGTCAGACATCAGTCTGGTATGAGTGGTAGCAAGCATAAACAGAACAATAACAGGTATACTAAGTCATACCTGAACCTGGACCTGCAACCAAAGAGTTAGTACTACACGGTACAACACTCTATGATGTCACAAACACATAATATAAGTACACGGGGGTGGGGATGTGTGTGTCAAACAATCAGGCATAGCAACCATCCTTGCATCTCTCACTCAGTGCGTAAAGCATACGGTGTCTACTTCTTTGATCACCATTTCCCTTCAAGAAAACGACAGAACTCGACTTTATACGACTATGTCCATTCCTACTACCACCAACGCCAAACCTATGGGATCACGCCCGACGTATCCATGATCCCACTCCATTGGTAGGTAGCTCCCTAGTCGCACCATATCCAAAGCCCGAGTCCATCCATACACCTCTAATACATAATGATCCAAAGTCATAGACACCGACAACTCCTTAGCACACGTCCCGCAGCAAAGCCCAATCACGAAGTGAACTCATTAGTTCCCGTCTAGATCCTGAGCTCGAACTTCCACTTGAACTACCTTTGCATTTCGGGTTCTGGATCTCCATTGGATCGGATCGGCCTTCTTCCATCATTCGGATCGGTTCGCTGTAGCACACCAATTATCCAAGCGTATTGGTTTGGTTCGGGTATTTCTCGCCACGTCGGATCGGATCGTGTCGCGCCAGATGGATCGTGTCGCGCCAGATGGGTCGGATCGAATGCATCACTATATGCCCACGCGTATCAGCTCGGATCGGTAGTTATCACTCCAGGCGGGTCGGGTCGGAGTCTTCAATCACCAAGTCTTGGATCGCGACTTCTCGGATCGGGTCGGAGTGAATACTTCAAGCGGATCGGTTCGTGCTTCCCATTCGGGTCTTCATGCGAGAGTTCGGTCCGTGGCGCTAACTTCTGGCGGAACGGTTCGTGAAGGACGAGGCGGGTTGGTTCGTGACGTCTTCAAACGGTTCGTGACCTCTACCCCGATCCGATCCGGTTCCTGTACTTAAAACCTGCAACTTTCCAGCACTGTTTACACGCCTCTCGACGGCGTTTTCGACCATTCTAACTATTGAAATCAATCTCAAAGCATGTCATAGAGTCATAGCAACACATACAAGCGACCTCAAACACCAAAACAACAATATGACATGGTAAAATGGATCAAACATGCCCAAAACCCCATACTTTCCCTTAAGCATATGTGAGCATAACTAATGACATGATTAGCAAAACTTAACCAAATTAACCTAAACTCATATCAGAGGTCTAAAACATTATTTAAGATTTTATAAACGTTTTTCCAGAATTTATTTTTGTTTAAAAACGCTAATTAGCACTAATCACCCCGAATAACCATAATTAGTGCAAAAAGCAAGCTAATCACTCACCTTAGCCACAAATAAAACAAGATCTTAAATAAATCTCTGATTTGGTGAAGATAACAAGGTGTTGTAGAAGCTCTAATCCCGATTTGGTGTTGATTTGCCTTAATTTGTTGTTGCTAATCTCTTTTCTTCAAGTTTGGAGTGGTTTGGAGTGATTTAGAGGTTGGAGGCCATTAATAAGGTTCTATGAAATGAAGTGGTGGCTGGAAAAATGACTAAAAGGATGTTTTCTAACCCTAATCAGCCCTCATATAGCCCCAATCCCGAAATCCCCTTATGGGCCCAATTGCCAACTACCCGGTTTAGCCCAATTATGCAGTTTTTCTACTTCTGAAACTTAATTCAGCCCTACAGCCCAAACGGTAAGTCCGTTTTCCACATGTGACCACTCTACGGAAAGGTAAACCATCATTTGAAGCCAATGTAAGTGGTTTCAGGCCAAAATTCTTTTCCAATCAAAAGTTATGGCCAAAACAGTACTGACTAGGGGCAAAATGGTCATTTAAAAATCGACAAAAATCATGAACAGGGGAAATGACTCTAATAAATGTTTCCCAAAGTTACATGACCATACAACTTCACATGGGAAAGAAATAAATATTCTACAATCCTATGATGTGTAGAACACGGGTCGTTACACTCTCCCCCCCCTAAGAAATTTCGCCCCCGAAATTCCCTAATCAAAACACACACAAGGGTCCCGCATGCCTATCAATCATAAAACAACCATCAAACATGCAAAACAAGCAAAACAAGTCTATCCTAGCATGCGGAATAACTAAATCGCAAAGTAAATCTTACCAGGCAAAGAGTTCTGGATAAGCCTTTCTAATGCTCTCCTCTGTCTCCCAAGCACAATCATTTTCGTCCTCGCCCCACTGAACTTTGACTAGCTTCACCGACTTTCTTCGAAGTTGCTTCGTATCATGCCCCACAATACGAATCGGCTTGCGGTTCTCAACCGCCTCAGGTTCTACTTCGAAGCCCTCTAACTGATCAGGTGAAATAGTCACATTTGAGTCGTGAACGAACTTCCTTAATTGGGAAACATGAAACACATTGTGAACTCCTGCCATTTTCTCTGGTAAGTCAACTCTATACGCCAAATTTCCAATTTCCTCGAGAACTTGGAAAGGACCCACAAATCTTGGTGCCAACTTGCCTCTCCTGCCAAATCGTATCATGCTTTTCAACGGAGAGATCTTGACAAACACCAAGTCACCAACGGAGAATTTCAAGTCTCTTCTCCTCTTATCAGCATAGCTTTTCTGCCTATCCTGAGCAGTTTTCATTCGTTGCTGAATGATCTTGATCTTATCGGAGGTTTCTCTCACCACATCTGGTCCAAGCACAAACTTCTCGCCAGTCTCTATCCAACATGATGGTGAGTTGCACGGTCTTCCGTACAAAGCTTCATATGGAGCCATACCGATACTGGATTGGTAGCTATTATTATATGCAAACTCCACTAGATGCAAATGGTCATCCCATGCTCCACCGAAATCCAATATACAAGCCCTCAAGAGATCTTCCAATATCCGATTCACCCTCTCTGTCTGACCATCGGTTTGAGGATGATATGCGGTACTGAGATGTAATTCTGATCCTAAAGCCTCTTGTAAGCTCTTCCAAAATCCACTAGTAAACAACGGATCTCGGTCACTCACAATGCCTTTGGGTACTCCATGAAATCTCACCACCCACTTCATATATAGTTCTGCTAACTTAGCTGCCGTTCTGTTCGACTTAACTGGTATAAATCTTGCACTCTTGGTCAGTCGATCCACAATTACCCAAATGCTATCATGTCCCGATCTAGTCCTCGGTAAACCATCGATGAAATCCATCGAAACTTGTTCCCATTTCCATTCGGGAATTTCTAATGGTTGCATCAACCCACTAGGCTTCTTTTGCTCGGCTTTAACTAGCTGGGAATTCATGCATTTGGATATAAACTTCCCAACGTCTCTTTTCATCCCTTCCCAGTAGTAAGTCTGCCTCATATCTCGATACATCTTATTACCACCGGGATGTATAGTCAGTTTTGAGTGATGACATTCTCTAAGTACTTCATCTCTCAAGCCATTCACGTTGGGCACAACTAGTCTTCCATTCTTCCGAAGCCATCCATCTCGATCAAGCCCATACACATTCATCTCCTCTTCGATACCCATCTCTAACTTGGAGATGATTTCTAATAGGTTAGGATCGTTCCTCTGGCTAGAACCAATCCGCTCTATCAAAGTGGGTCTGATCGTCAAGCTAGCTAGCATAACTGGATCCAATTCGCACCTTGGTCTGAAATCAAACCCCGCGATATACTCCAGCTGCTCCCATTCAAGAAACATTGCCCCTAAGCTGGCATGTCTCCTACTCAAGGCATCGGCTACCGCATTACCCTTCCCAGGTGTATACGCGATATCAAAATCATACAAAGCCAAGAACTCTAACCATCTCTGCTGACGGAGATTCAGATCTTTCTGAGAGAAGAGATACTTTAGCGATTTATGATCGGTAAACAGCTCAAATCTTTCTCCCAAAAGGTAATGTCTCCACATCTTTAGCGCAAATACAATCGCTGCCAATTCCAAATCATGGGTAGGATACTTCTTCTCATGTGGCTTTAGCTGTCGACTGGCATAAGCTACAACCCTACCTCCTTGCATCAATACCGCACCCAGTCCGATACCACAAGCATCCGTGTATACCGTCATCTCTTCATTTCCCTTAGGAATGACCAACACTGGTGCACGCGTCAACTTTTCCTTTAGACTCTTGAATGCATTTTCACACCCTCCGTCCCAAACGAAGGCTTGATTCTTCTTAGTCAACTGAGTCAACGGTGCCGCTGTCTTGGAGAAGTCTTTGATAAACTTACGATAATATCCAGCTAACCCCAAGAAACTTCTTACGTCTGTTGCATTCTTGGGCGTAGACCAATCTTGTACCGTAGCCACCTTTGCAGGGTCCACGGCAATACCATTCTCTGTAACAACATGGCCCAAGAATCTCACTTTTCTCCTCCAAAAATGACACTTAGAGAATTTCGCTTTCAGTTGGTGTCTTCTCAACACCTCCAACACAATTCTCAAATGTTCCTTGTGTTCCTCTTCTGTCCTCGAGTAAACAAGGATATCGTCTACGAACACAAGAACGAACTTATTCAGTTGGTCTCTGAATACTCTATTCATAAGATCCACGAAGTATGCTGGTGCATTGGTCAACCCGAATGGCATGACCAACCACTCATAAAACCCAGACGGCGTCCTAAATGCCGTTTTAGCTATACTATCAGCTGCTACACGGAGCTGATGAAATCCTGTCGTGAGGTCCAATTGGGAGAACACTCTCGCTCCTTCCAGTTGATCAAATAAATCATCTATCCGTGGTAGAGGATACTTATTCTTCCTCGTCACCTTATTTAACTCGCGATAGTCCACACACAATCGAAGGGAACCATCTGCCTTAGTAGCAAACACAACTGGTGCTCCCCACTCGGAAACACTTCTTCTAATAAATACCTTCTTCAAAAGATCGCTAACTTGCACCTCGAGCTCTCGCTGTTCTCGTGGTGCCATACGACGAAGTGGCATCACTATAGGTCTGGCATCTTTCACTAAATCAATACGAAACTCAATCTCTCGGTGTGGTGGAAGTCCGGTTACTTCCTCGAAGATGTCCGGGTACTGGCCAACCACGGGCAAACCTGATAACTCATCATGTGGAATGTCGAGGGAATTTACAAAACTAGCCATTACCCCATCACAGGGTAGACTACCAAACACTACCCTCCGCCCATCATCCGCCCTAACTGTCACCAAAAAGCCCTCGCAGTCTACCACCACCCCGTATCTTTAGAGCCAATCGACTCCCAAAATAATGCCATACCCAGTAAAGCCCAAAACAAAGCAATCACAAACAAACATACATCCATGACTCGATAAGACCACATTACGACAGATCATACTGAGGTTTGTTGAACCACCAATCGGGTTCGTCACAGCTAATGGTCTATTGACTAACTCGGGTTCCAATCCCAACCTATCTACCAGGTCACTAGATATGAAGGAATGGGAAGCCCCGGTATCGAACAAAACTCTAACAGGAAGATCATAAATGGAAAGCATACCTTGAATGACGACTCCCTTTCCTTTCTCCGCCGCAGTTGGGGCATTCGACGAAGAAGGAACAGCATTGATGGCATATGCTTTCACAATCTGATTCTCCTTCAGAGGTTGCGGGCACTTATCCTTAAAATGTCCCTCCTGGCCACAGTTAAAGCACTTCTTTCCCACTGTCTTGGCCCTACATTCTCTTGCATAATGGCCCTTCTTTCCACATTTGAAGCACTCGACTTCTTTCCTGCTTTTCTTCTGGCCATCCTTAGCTTGGTTCTGCTTCCTCTTATTCTGAGAGTTATTCTTGCCTCCACCGCTTGCTTGCGGCTTTGACTCTTCAGCAGATGCAGCAACAACCCCAGTCTTCGGCTTAGGGTAAAGACTTTCTGACCTCAAAGCTTTTCCCACGATCGACTCAAACGTCTCATCGATGTGATTAATCAGCCTCTCCCCTAAGTATTCATCCAAACCAGTGATGAACTTCTCAATTTTCTTTTCGGGAGTATCGATTAGAGATAACCCATACTTCGACAAATTGTCGAACTCAGCAACATAACCCGATACTGCCCTTCCATTCTGCTTAAGCTCCAAGAACTTCCTAAACAATTCCGACTTCTGGGCAGCTGGGATATACTTGTCGCTAAAGCGAGCTTTAAACTGATCCCAAGTAACTTGATCTTCTGGTGTGGCTGCCCTAATAGCATTCCACCAATTCATCGCTCGTCCTTGCAGCCGACGAGACGCTAGCCTTCTCTTCATCGCATCCTCAATACCCAAGTCATCGAAGATCCGATCACAGCTATCCAACCAATCCTGAACATTCGTGGCCGACTCTGTTCCATGAAACGGCTTTCCACCAAGATTAGTGTAATCCTCACTCAACTTGGCGAAATCGACCCTAGGCGCTTGCACCGCTGCACCTCCAGCATTGGCAACATTAGGAGCCTCCCTCTGAATATCCACAAGCATCTCTCTCATGAGGTTGGTAAACATGGCCCTCATGTCAGGGGGATTCCCATTATTAGTCCCTCTACCAGCACCTCTTCCTCGGCTCATCGTCAAATCTGTTTAAAGAGAAAACGATTAACCATCTCCATAGTGGTGCCAGTGCAGTGCAATGCGACTTCACTCTTAACTATACTAATACTATATATAGATATAGCTTTCGAAAACCAAAATAATCACAAATACGCGCTCTCATATACGTACTATCTCTCCTTAGTGTCTTTCCCTAGGTGAATTACGCAACCTAGAGCTCTGATACCAAATGTGACGGCCCGCCCCGCACCAACCGACGTTTACTCCAATTGTGCGCTGTACACATGTCCAATTGGCATGGGACGGTCGCCAAAGAAGAGAAAGAAAGAAGATGAACCAAATAAAGAACCTGTAATATGTCTCACAGCGCATGGAATAAAATATAATAACCAACATATACTTGACATAAAACAGATGAGACAGTGCATAAGCTGAAAACTTGAACTAACATCATCAGAGTAGCAGAAAATCGAATACAGCTTATTACAACTTCAAAATACTGTCTCTAAGATAAACAAAATAGGTATGCTACTAATGCCCAAAGTAGATACCGATCACGACACAGGGAGAATAACTATCTAGCATACGTGGAGCCTTCTGCTCGTCCTCAGTCCATCTACTCGCGCACTACCAGCTATCCCTGTCTCTAGTCTGCTCATGTGAGCACCCAGAGTAATAAAAAGAAACATAAAACTCTGGGTCAGACATCAGTCTGGTATGAGTGGTAGCAAGCATAAACAGAACAATAACAGGTATACTAAGTCATACCTGAACCTGGACCTGCAACCAAAGAGTTAGTACTACACGGTACAACACTCTATGATGTCACAAACACATAATATAAGTACACGGGGGTGGGGATGTGTGTGTCAAACAATCAAGCATAGCAACCATCCTTGCATCTCTCACTCAGTGCGTAAAGCATACGGTGTCTACTTCTTTGATCACCATTTCCCTTCAAGAAAACGACAGAACTCGACTTTGTACGACTATGTCCATTCCTACTACCACCAACGCCAAACCTATGGGATCACGCCCGACGTATCCATGATCCCACTCCATTGGTAGGTAGCTCCCTAGTCGCACCATATCCAAAGCCCGAGTCCGTCCGTACACCTCTAATACATAATGATCCAAAGTCATAGACACCGACAACTCCTTAGCACACGTCCCGCAGCAAAGCCCAATCACGAAGTGAACTCATTAGTTCCCGTCTGGATCCTGAGCTCGAACTTCCACTTGAACTACCTTTGCATTTCGGGTTCTGGATCTCCATTGGATCGGATCGGCCTTCTTCCATCATTCGGATCGGTTCGCTGTAGCACACCAATTATCCAAGCGTATTGGTTCGGTTCGGGTATTTCTCGCCATGTCGGATCGGATCGTGTCGCGCCAGATGGATCGTGTCGCGCCAGATGGGTCGGATCGAATGCATCACTATATGCCCACGCGTATCAGCTCGGATCGGTAGTTATCACTCCAGGCGGGTCGGGTCGGAGTCTTCAATCACCAAGTCTTGGATCGCGACTTCTCGGATCGGGTCGGAGTGAATACTTCAAGCGGATCGGTTCGTGCTTCCCATTCGGGTCTTCATGCGAGAGTTCGGTCCGTGGCGCTAACTTCTGGCGGAACGGTTCGTGAAGGACGAGGCGGGTTGGTTCGTGACGTCTTCAAACGGTTCGTGACCTCTACCCCGATCCGATCCGGTTCCTGTACTTAAAACCTGCAACTTTCCAGCACTGTTTACACGCCTCTCGACGGCGTTTTCGACCATTCTAACTATTGAAATCAATCTCAAAGCATGTCATAGAGTCATAGCAACACATACAAGCGACCTCAAACACCAAAACAACAATATGACATGGTAAAATGGATCAAACATGCCCAAAACCCCATACTTTCCCTTAAGCATATGTGAGCATAACTAATGACATGATTAGCAAAACTTAACCAAATTAACCTAAACTCATATCAGAGATCTAAAACATTATTTAAGATTTTATAAACGTTTTTCCAGAATTTATTTTCGTTTAAAAACGCTAATTAGCACTAATCACCCCGAATAACCATAATTAGTGCAAAAAGCAAGCTAATCACTCACCTTAGCCACAAATAAAACAAGATCTGAAATAAATCTCTGATTTGGTGAAGATAACAAGGTGTTGTAGCAGCTCTAATCCCGATTTGGTGTTGATTTGCCTTAATTTGTTGTTGCTAATCTCTTTTCTTCAAGTTTGGAGTGGTTTGGAGTGATTTAGAGGTTGGAGGCCATTAATAAGGTTCTATGAAATGAAGTGGTGGCTGGAAAAATGACTAAAAGGATGTTTTCTAACCCTAATCAGCCCTCATATAGCCCCAATCCCGAAATCCCCTTATGGGCCCAATTGCCAACTACCCGGTTTAGCCCAATTATGCAGTTTTTCTACTTCTGAAACTTAATTCAGCCCTACAGCCCAAACGGTAAGTCCGTTTTCCACATGTGACCACTCTACAGAAAGGTAAACCATCATTTGAAGCCAATGGAAGTGGTTTCATGTCAAAATTCTTTTCCAATCAAAAGTTATGGCCAAAACAGTACTGACTAGGGGCAAAATGGTCATTTAAAAACCGACAAAAATCATGAACAGGGGAAATGACTCTAATAAATGTTTCCCAAAGTTACATGACCATACAACTTCACATGGGAAAGAAATAAATATTCTACAATCCTATGATGTGTAGAACACGGGTCGTTACAAAATAAATATTCATTTACAGACTGGACGGTTTGTTTATGTACACCTATTTGAAGGACATTGATTGGGTCGATAAATTTTACACATCGCCCAACTACACAAATAAAATCTGTGTTTGATTGTTTGAAACCCCACACAGGTGTTGGGATGAAATTTGAAGTTCACTCATCCTGATTGATTAAATATGTCGATCGATTGATTGACAGGCTGTTATAAGCGTTATATATCTATATTTGATGCTTATACAGTGTAGTGCACTTTGGTTGATGGTTGATTATTTTTCAATGCTATTATATGCATGTGTGGTATGGAATCCATATAGTTAACGCTATATGATAATTGATTGGGCCTCATTCCAATTTAGAAGATAAAGAATATTATAAAATAAAGGTTCATGTGTTGACTGTACTCATTCGTGAGATTAGTCATGTGTTGAACGAAATATTTTTATAATAAAATTTACATCTTTATCAATATAATATAAAGGTTCATGTGTTGACTGTACTCATCCGTTGAGATTAGTCATGTGTTGAACGAAATATTTTTATAATAAAATTTACATCTTTATCAATATAATATAAAGGTTCATGTGTTGACTGTACTCATCCGTTGAGATTAGTCATGTGTTGAACGAAATATTTTGATAATAACAAATATTTTGATAATAGGAAATATTTGAAATAGAATATTTGAAATAGAAATATGTGAAGCCGTGTTGATTAGATTGACGCCATTTTGACGTGAACGATATTTATATCGATTTTATTCATTTCGAAATGAATTGAATAGAAAACGATTTCGAAATGAATTGAATAGAAAACGATTTCGAAATGAATTGAATAGAAAACGATTTCGAAATGAATTGAATATATAACGATTTCGAAATGAATTGAATAGAAAACGATTTCGAAATGAATTGAATATATAACGATTTCGAAATGAATTGAATATATAACGATTTCGAAATGAATTGAATAGAAAACGATTTCGAAATGAATTGAATATATAACGATTTCGAAATGAATTGAATATATAACGATTTCGAAATGAATTGAATATAAAACGATTTCGAAATGAATTGAATAGAAAACGATTTCGAAATGAATTGAATAGAAAACGACTTCGAAATGAATTGAATAGAAAACGATTTCGAAATGAATTGAATAGAAAACGACTTCGAAATGAATTGAATAGAAAACGATTTCGAAATGAATTGAATAGAAAACGATTTCGAAATGAATCGAATAGAAAACCAATTTGAATTGAATCGAATAGAAACCAATTTGAATTGAATCGAATAGAAAACCAATTTGAATTGAATCGAATAGAAAACCAATTTGAATTGAATCGAATAGAAAACCAATTTGAATTGAATCGAATAGAAAACCAATTTGAATTGAATCGAATAGAAAACCAATTTGAATTGAATCAAATAGAAAACCAATTTGAATTGAATCGAATAGAAAACGACTTTGAATTGAATCGAATAGAAAACGACTTTGAAATTGAATTGAATTGAAAACGAATTCAAATTGAATTGAAAGCGAATTGAAATGAATTCAAATTGAATTGAAATTTGAAATGAATAGAAATGAATTTTAAAACGAATTTATAAAGAAGAATTCAATTTTGCTTTGAATTGAAATGAAAGTTGAAATGAATTTTGAAACGAATTCAAAACTATTTATAAAATCCGTTCTGAATAGTAATCGACGAAATATATATTATATATATAATATAATGGCCTGAATAGAACGCGCCGCGCCGCAGCAGTTCGCGAATTTCGACCATTTATTTCAAACGAACATTACGGGAGATCCGACCGTCGGATTCTCCTAAAACGAGAACCGTTGAGTTTGTATCGAAAAGAGCTTTCTAATGAATATTAGGAATTCAAAATCTAACGGTTGGATTTGGAGTTACGTCCAAATCAAATTTGGAAAAGGTCGCTGTAAGTGCAATTCGATGGCCGTTGTTGGAAATCGACTGTACGGGCCTTGATAAAATTATTAAAAATATCAATAATTTGTATAAAATCATAAGAAATGATTTGGGAAAAATTGGGGTGAAAAACTCCATATTTGAAAAGGTAAAAATAGATTTTTATCGAAACGAACTAGTTTGAACTCAATTTAAAACCCGGGTTTTTATTTTTAAATAAATAAATTAGATTTAAAAAGGGGTTTTAAATAATCGGAATTCCTAATATATTTGATTTGAATTGAACTAGAATTGATTTGTGGGTTTGTCGTGAACTGTGTTTTAAACGACATTAGTTCTTTAACCCAGTAGAAGGGAGTTTAAATGAATCTGCAATTAGATTGAAATATGAATTGGTAATTTAAATTATCAAATTTGAAAAATGAGCGAAAATGGAGTATCGCCAGTTTTGCTCCAAAGCGATAGTTAAATCTTTAATTAGATTTGAACGTGAAATGGTAATTAATTTTACTGATAACACTGTGGTGTTAGATGTGAAGTACTACCAGTTTTGCTTCATGGGATGAATAGGTTGGGATTGGGAAATAAAATAAATAATTACTTCGTTACGGTTCGCTAATCTCGACTAGTTTGGAAAACCATAATTTGGTTTGAAATGACATCCAAAGGAAGATTAAAGGATAAATTTTAAAGAATTTATCTTGGATAAAATTAATGGGAACCTTTCCCTGAGAAAATGAATTGGAATGAGGCGTATGTTGTGTTTGTGTAACATTTGTTTAATATACGTGGGTTGTTCGGAAAGGCCGAGTTTATACCCATTCTGAATAACCGATTCGACGATATGTCGAAGATGAAGACGGTGGTTAAAGACCGGAAGTCTTCACATCGTTTGGATAATTACTGACGATCCTGATTGGGCTGTACACCCAAGAGGATGGAAATAGTTGGTGGTCGTCCAGAGGTACTTGGAGATCGATGGATATGCGAGGAAAGTGCCTCCGGTTCCGTTCAGACCCGGAACGGACTTGTAAATGGATTGTGTGTCTGACATTGGATTTTATTCTGTGTTGATTGATTTCTATTAAATATACATCTGTTTGGTGGCGGAGAATTTATTCTTTTGCTTAATGCCCTTCTCTGAGACGTACGAGCTCAGAGGTTGTATATCGATGGACATCAGTCGCATAGCATGAATTGTCTGTGTGGCACGCTAAGATGCAATGATCAAGGCTTCTGTTGAAAAGCAAAGTCTTGTGGTTGATGATCAAAGCACGCCTACGTGGCAGCTTTTTGTATAACGTAAATTCGCGAGCCTCACACCTCGGTATGAGTTAAAAACGGGATACGGGCCATTGGGAGAGCACGACGTTTCTTTCTAGCTTTGGTGGTGTCAGTGACTTACCAGCCCTGTCATTTATATACTTTTCACCTTTGTGGTTGTTGGAATGAGGTGCCTCGATATAGGTCTGTAAGGACCGGGAAACGTGTGTTCAGGAATAACTAATCCTCTAACGTAAGTGAGGACCGGCCCAACCGATCCAAGGGTTGCCCAGAGTGCATAGCCCTGAGGCATTTGCTAGAGTGTCTCGAGCGCGGAGAGGAGCTTGCCCCTTGCCTCGACTCATGACGGAATCCAATTTCCAATACGTGTAATTCGTCTTTAATTGTAGAACTAGTATGGCGACATAGTAGATGGTAGCTATGCCGCCTATGATTTATATTTATGATTGAAATGTTTTGACACTATACACTTATTATAGTATCAAATGATTTGTTTGAAACGTATCAAGCATGCTTTGGCTGTTATAAGGGAAAACCCTATCCCCTGGCTTGCGTTGCATTGTGTGATAGGACCTGGGTCTTATAACAGCTTCATTTTTCTTTATTTAGCATTGCGCTGTTTGTTCTATGCACTGGTATTCTTGGGAGGAAACCCGTTCCGTGTTATACGGCGTGGTCCCTTGATTTACCTAACTTTAAAACCAATATTAATATCTGTTTTAGTTCTCACACCAGTCACATGACTGACCTGGAGTTTATTGTTTTAACCTTAACTCTGGGTGCCCCTATTTTCCGCACGGGCAGCTAGTAGTTTTGGTTTTGCAGATTTATATTCACATGATTCTGGTTTACAGCTGGAATGATATCCGGAAAGCTCTGTATCCGTATATCACCTTCAGTTGTGCTTTGTATTATTTTCCGCTGCTATGTAATTCATTGTAATCTCTGATATTTATCGAATGTAATTTATTCATTTATACTCTGTATATTCTTGTATCTGATGGAATTGTTGTAATAGCAATGAAATGTTCTTCTGTATGTGTTCCGATTTGTCTTGCTCTCAAACGTTCAGGGGTTTCGAACGATCTAGATCGGTTTAACGACTGATTCGGATCGAGCGAAATTCCAGGCCGTCACATTTGGTATCGGAGCTTTGGTTTACAGAGCTCGAGAACAAGGCACATTAGAACCATACGAAAGAATTCATCAGATATTGGATTAGTAATATCCAATTAGAATGACTCGTTAGAGATAGGATCAGTAGTATCCTAGAACGAGTGTGAAGAGTATATTTTCCAAATGAAAACAATTTGGTTTTAAAAATTTAAACAATTTATAATTATTTGATTATTTATTTATTTTGAATATGGACAATCGAGTATATAAAGATTTTGCATATACGCGTCATGAACGTATATTCGAAGTTTTAATATACTGGATAGATATAGAATCATACTCTAGTGGCCCGAAGATGATTCTGATGATTGACTAGTCGTCATTAGTATTCATGTTCGAGTAACGAAGGTGTGATATCGATATATTTCCATTAGACTGGTGTGAGAACCAAAACTTATATAGTTAGAACACATTGTTGTGAATTGGCATCAAAAACATGATTTTTGCATATATGTATCAAAATTATGAATTTGAAACTCTAATTCACTAATTGATTGATGTTTGTGTTGTTTGTTTATTTGTTTGATAATTTTGAACCATTATGCCTAATTGCATCAAAAATTGACTTATATTGAAAATTGGTCGCATTTGCTTGCATATACATATACTTACATTGAACAGGTCATAGCAAGGAGGCTAGAGCAGAGAATAAAATTTTTTTGCCCGACAAATAGGTACATGTTTACTACCTAATTTACTGTTTTGTTTGGGTGATGATGATTTTATGAGCCTATTGGCTAGCCGCTTGGCTTTTTCTTTTTCTTTTTGAGATTAGAAGGACCGGGGAAGCTATTTGAAATTCCCCGATGCTCCCGGTGCAGGGGAGGTTATGGCGAAATTTTTCGAAAATTTAGGGTGCTAGCCAAATTTTTGAAAATTTGAAAATTCTCAAAAACTGAAAATTTGGAGAATGGAAGCCAGATCGAACGTAGAGTTAATTAATCAAACCACTTTCGACTTTGTTCCTTTTCGGGGACGAAAAGTTTTAAGTGGGGGAGATTGTAATATCCCGCAAATTCTGAGCCAGTTTAAAATTTTTATTTTGGCAATTTCAATGAAATTTTGAGTATTTAAAATGAATTATTTTAAATAATATCGACGGAAAATTTATTTTGAATATAATTCAACGTATATATTTATACGCGTCGTCGTTAGAATATAAATAATTATATATAATTTTAATAGAATTGAAAATGGCACGGTAGTTCGATAATTCGATTTCAAACTTCAATTGAACATACCGGGTGCAAAACAATCCGGATTTTAGCGAAACCAAAACATTAGGATCTAATTGATAATATCTTTCCAACGAATCCGACAAATCGAAATTTCATAGCGGGAATCAAAAGATATGTCCAGTTGAAAATTCTGAATAGTCGCTATGGAATTCAGGCCCTTAAAAATGGGAATTTTGCAAACGACCTCGGATTTCGACGAAACCACTTTTGTTGGGTCCGTGATGTAATGTTATTGCTAGATTCCAAATTTCATAATTTTCCGAATCAATATGTGAGCGTGGCAAAGGAAAACGCGTTTGACCAGTTTCAGTTGATTTTAATCGACTGGAAAATGGCCATTTTTCAAACGGTCTCAGAATTCGACGAAATTAGTTTTGTTAGGACCGTATCGTCAATACAAAGCTAGAAAATATTTTTCTGGAATTTTTCTAGTTAGTATGTGACCCCGGTAATTTGAAATGTACGTTTAAAATTCAATATAGTGATTTAAATGTAAATTTAAAGGAAACTGATTCAAACGATCGAATCAGCCTACGATACATATCCCATTGTGTTTGGAATGGGAATAATACGCTATGAACGACAGGCGGTGGGCCTCATTTAGAGGTCGTATGTAAAAGTCAACTTTTTGCAAATTAAATAATTAAAAAATATATATATAATTGGGCCAAGCCCTTTATCTTTCCACCCAGTCAACCCTCCCCTTTACCATTTCGTTCGAAACCCGTTAAAAAAAACAGAGACAGAACCGCGATGTGGAAACCACCATCGAGGAGGCGGCGCACCTCCTTCGATCACCCCACCGAAGTCCGGCCCCCCTGGCGCCTCCGTTCATCTCCGTTCCCTGCACCACATCGAAGACCAACCCCCAAATCGAGAAAAAGGAAGCCGCCGCCCCTTGTTCCGCCACCACTGGCCCACCGTCCGCCTGAGCAACCTCCGGCCGCCACTCCAGCACCTCGGCGCGATGTTTCCCCCTCCTCCGAGCGATTTTCTATAAGTTAGCTTATTTTTTTTATTTATTTACATTGATTTTAAAGGTTCGGATTTATTTATATATTTATAAAATCAGTTCTTATGGTTTATTCTTCAATAAATTATAGATTTTTGACTACAATGAATTTTGGATTTTTAAACAAGTAAAGAACGGATTTTTAAACAAGTAAAGAACGGATTTTTAAACAAGACAAGATTAGAAGTTAGAATAGAAAATATGATTTTTATATTTTTAAAGTATTAAAAATATAGTCTTTACTATATAGATGATATAAAAATATGATTTTTGTTTATGTAGAGAATTAAAAATATAATTTTTACATGATAGGAATATTAAAAATATCATCTTTATATAGGTAGCAAAATAAAAATGGGATTTTTATAGTGATGTTAGAAAAGGTAAAATCTTTAAAATAGAAAAGGTAAAATCTTTAAAATAGAAAAGGTAAAATCTTTAAAATAGAAAAGGTAAAATCTTTAAAATAGAAAAGGTAAAATCTTTAAAATAGAAAAGGCGAAATCTTTATATTTGAAAAGGCGAAATCTTTATATTTGAAAAGGCGAAATCTTTATATTTGAAAAGGCGAAATCTTTAAAATAGAAAAGGCGAAATATTTATATTTGAAAAGGCGAAATCTATATTTTCGAAATGGAATTTTTTATCTATGACATCTTAGTAAAAATTCGATTTTTATATATTGAATAGCGAAGAAAAAATTCGATTTTTGAATGTATGAAGCGATTATAAAAATATGGTTTTTAAATTGAAAGTGAACATATAAAAATGTGATTTTTATTTTAAAGATGTCAAAATATAAAAATGTGTGATTTTTATATATGTAGTGACTACGGGCAACAAAGATGACAAAAAGGCGAGAATGTTGAAGATTGTTATCAAAGAAGAGTCAAGATGATTGGATGGCTATCGGTGAGAATTTCTCACATTTCAATTTCATTTTCTAGTTATATATATATATACTAGGATGCAGACGGTGTTTAGTAGCACCCGACACAATCGTCCACAGACCATGGACTTGTTTGTTTTGATTGCAAAAATTAGTTAGATGATTTGATTTGAAATTGAATTGTTTGGTGAAATGAATGGATTTGATTGATGTGTGAATGGCGTGGGCCTTCACTAGACCGGGGATAAAGCTAGGCCTCGTCCCGTTTCTAGTAACGTGCCGTTATGCCGCCGAAATTTTCTAAAATATGTTAGAAAAATAAAAATATCATTTTATTTAAAGAATGAATTGAATAGAAATTCATATGTTAAAATAAAATGTTTTATCATTAAAAATATAATTTTTAACGTGAATATGAATATAGTGAATGTGAATAAATAAATATTCATTTACAGACCGGACGGTTTGTTTATGTACACCTATTTGAAGGACATTGATTGGGTCGATAAATTTTACACATCGCCCAACTACACAAATAAAATCTGTGTTTGATTGTTTGAAACCCCACACGGGTGTTGGGATGAAATTTGAAGTTCACTCATCCTGATTGATTAAATATGTCGATCGATTGATTGACAGGCTGTTATAAGCGTTATATATCTATATTTGATGCTTATACAGTGTAGTGCACTTTGGTTGATGGTTGATTATTTTTCAATGCTATTATATGCATGTGTGGTATGGAATCCATATAGTTAACGCTATATGGTAATTGATTGGGCCTCATTCAAATTTAGAAGATAAAGAATATTATAAAATAAAGGTTCATGTGTTGACTGTACTCATTCGTGAGATTAGTCATGTGTTGAACGAAATATTTTTATAATAAAATTTACATCTTTATCAATATAATATAAAGGTTCATGTGTTGACTGTACTCATCCGTTGAGATTAGTCATGTGTTGAACGAAATATTTTTATAATAAAATTTACATCTTTATCAATATAATATAAAGGTTCATGTGTTGACTGTACTCATCCGTTGAGATTAGTCATGTGTTGAACGAAATATTTTGATAATAACAAATATTTTGATAATAGGAAATATTTGAAATAGAATATTTGAAATAGAAATATGTGAAGCCGTGTTGATTAGATTGACGCCATTTTGACGTGAACGATATTTATATCGATTTTATTCATTTCGAAATGAATTGAATAGAAAACGATTTCGAAATGAATTGAATAGAAAACAATTTCGAAATGAATTGAATAGAAAACGATTTCGAAATGAATTGAATATATAACGATTTCGAAATGAATTGAATAGAAAACGATTTCGAAATGAATTGAATATATAACGATTTCGAAATGAATTGAATATATAACGATTTCGAAATGAATTGAATAGAAAACGATTTCGAAATGAATTGAATATATAACGATTTCGAAATGAATTGAATATAAAACGATTTCGAAATGAATTGAATAGAAAACGATTTCGAAATGAATTGAATAGAAAACGACTTCGAAATGAATTGAATAGAAAACGATTTCGAAATGAATTGAATAGAAAATGATTTCGAAATGAATTGAATAGAAAACGATTTCGAAATGAATTGAATAGAAAACGATTTCGAAATGAATTGAATAGAAAACGATTTCGAAATGAATCGAATAGAAAACCAATTTGAATTGAATCGAATAGAAACCAATTTGAATTGAATTGAATAGAAAACCAATTTGAATTGAATCGAATAGAAAACCAATTTGAATTGAATCGAATAGAAAACCAATTTGAATTGAATCGAATAGAAAACCAATTTGAATTGAATCGAATAGAAAACCAATTTGAATTGAATCGAATAGAAAACGACTTTGAATTGAATCGAATAGAAAACGACTTTGAAATTGAATTGAATTGAAAACGAATTCAAATTGAATTGAAAGCGAATTGAAATGAATTCAAATTGAATTGAAATTTGAATTGAATAGAAATGAATTTCAAAACGAATTTATAAAGAAGAATTCAATTTTGCTTTGAATTGAAATGAAAGTTGAAATGAATTTTGAAACGAATTCAAAACTATTTATAAAATCCGTTCTGAATAGTAATCGACGAAATATATATTATATATATTATATATATAATATAATGGCCTGAATATAACGCGCCGCGCCGCGGCAGTTCGCGAATTTCGACCATTTATTTCAAACGAACATTACGGGAGATCCGACCGTCGGATTCTCCTAAAACCGGAACCGTTGAGTTCGTATCGAAAATAGCTTTCTAATGAATATTAGGAATTCAAAATCTAACGGTTGGATTTGGAGTTACGTCCAAATCAAAATTGGAAAAGGTCGCTGTAAGTGCAATTCGATGGCCGTTGTTGGAAATCGACTGTACGGGCCTTGATAAAATTATTAAAAATATCAATAATTTGTATAAAATCATAAGAAATGATTTGGGAAAAATTGGGGTGAAAAACTCCATATTTGAAAAGGTAAAAATAGATTTTTATCGAAACGAACTAGTTTGAACTCAATTTAAAACCCGGGTTTTTATTTTTAAATAAATAAATTAGATTTAAAAAGGGGTTTTAAATAATCGGAATTCCTAATATATTTGATTTGAATTGAACTAGAATTGATTTGTGGGTTTGTCATGAACTGTGTTTTAAACGACATTAGTTCTTTAACCCAGTAGAAGGGAGTTTAAATGAATCTGCAATTAGATTGAAATGTGAATTGATAATTTAAATTATCAAATTTGAAAAATGAGCGAAAATGGAGTATCGTCAGTTTTGCTCCAAAGCGATAGTTAAATCTTTAATTAGATTTGAACGTGAAATGGTAATTAATTTTACTGATAACACTGTGGTGTTAGATGTGAAGTACTACCAGTTTTGCTTCATGGGATGAATAGGTTGGGACTGGGAAATAAAATAAATAATTACTTCGTTACGGTTCGCTAATCTCGACTAGTTTGGAAAACCATAATTTGGTTTGAAATGACATCCAAAGGAAGATTAAAGGATAAATTTTAAAGAATTTATCTTGGATAAAATTAATGGGAACCTTTCCCTGAGAAAATGAATTGGAATGAGGCGTATGTTGTGTTTGTGTAACATTTGTTTAATATACGCGGGTTGTTCGGAAAGGCCGGGTTTATACCCATTCTGAATAACCGATTCGACGATATGTCGAAGATGAAGACGGTGGTTAAAGACCAGAAGTCTTCACATCGTTTGGATAATTACTGACGATCCTGATTGGGCTGTACACCCAAGAGGATGGAAATAGTTGGTGGTCGTCCAGACGTACTTGGAGATCGATGGATATGCGAGGAAAGTGCCTCCAGTTTCGTTCAGACCCAGAACGGACTTGTAAATGGATTGTGTGTCTGACATTGGATTTTATTCTGTGTTGATTGATTTCTATTAAATATACATCTGTTTGGCGGCGGAGAATTTATTCTTTTGCTTAACGCCCTTCTCTGAGACGTACGAGCTTAGAGGTTGTATATTGATGGACATCAGTCGCATAGCATGAATTGTCTGTGTGGCACGCTAAGATGCAATGATCAAGGCTTCTGTTGAAAAGCAAAGTCATGTGGTTGATGATCAAAGCACGCCTACGTGGCAGCTTTGTGTATAACGTAAATTCGCGAGCCTCACACCTCGGTATGAGTTAAAAACGGGATACGGGCCGTTGGGAGAGCACGACGTTTCTTTCTAGCTTTGGTGGTGTCAGTGACTTACCAGCCCTGACATTTATATACTTTTCACCTTTGTGGTTGTTGGAATGAGGCGCCTCGATATAGGTCTGTAAGGACCGGGAAACGTGTGTTCAGGAATAACTAATCCTCTAACGTAAGTGAGGACCGGCCCAACCGATCCAAGGGTTGCCCAGAGTGCGTAGCCCTGAGGCATTTGCTAGAGTGTCTCGAGCGCGGAGAGGAGCTTGCCCCTTGCCTCGACTCATGACGGAATCCAATTTCCAATACGTGTAATTCGTCTTTAATTGTAGAACTAGTATGGCGATATAGTAGATGGTAGCTATGCCGCCTATGATTTATATTTATGATTGAAATGTTTTGACACTATACACTTATTATAGTATCAAATGATTTGTTTTAAACGTATCAAGCATGCTTTGGCTGTTATAAGGGAAAACCCTATCCCCCGGCTTGCGTTGCATTGTGTGATAGGACCTGGGTCTTATAACAGCTTCATTTTTCTTTATTTAGCATTGCGCTGTTTGTTCTATGCACTGGTATTCTTGGGAGGAAACCCGTTCCGTGTTATACGGCGTGGTCCCTTGATTTACCTAACTTTAAAACCAATATTAATAACTGTTTTAGTTCTCACACCAATCACATGACTGACCTGGAGTTTATTGTTTTAACCTAAACTCTGGGTGCCCCTATTTTCCGCACGGGCAGCTAGTAGTTTTGGTTTTGCAGATTTATATTCACAGGATCCTGGTTTACAGCTGGAATGATATCCGGAAAGCTCTGTATCTGTATATCACCTTCAGTTGTGCTTTGTATTATTTTCCGCTGCTATGTAATTCATTGTAATCTCTGATATTTATCGAATGTAATTTATTCATTTATACTCTGTATATTCTTGTATCTGATGGAATTGTTGTAATAGCAATGAAATATTCTTCTGTATGTGTTCCGATTTGTCTTGCTCTCAAACGTTCAGGGGTTTCGAACGATCTAGATCGGTTTAACGACTGATTCAGATCGAGCGAAATTCCAGGCCGTCACATTATACTTCTCTAACTCCATTCTATATCTCTTTATTTCAATCTATCTAAGTTTAGGATTATGGAATTTAGCATAAACATATATGTATAAGACACTAAGTGTATGTTTCTTATATGTATATAGTTAGGAGATCAACCAGAGCTCGCTTGAACGTTAATAACCGTTGCAGATCTTGAAATTCTACCACATCTCAGCCTAATTTGTGAATGGAATCTAGTTTTGTTGAAAGGCATATTCATGTTTTTAATAGTTTGCTATATGAGTTGATATGCCTACGAAGATTTGGTTATGTGATAATATGAATATGAAAATCCCCAAATTTTATATCTTGTAATTACGCATGAAATTGTCATAATGAATTAGATTTGTAAAATTGTGCTTTTTGTATTGCATTAAAGGTAAATATGAGTGTTGTACTATTATTTATATTTTATGTAGTTCACCGTTATTATCATTTGATTTAGCCTAAAAAGGTTTGGACTTGAATTGTTTCATAGTTGAATTGGGTTTGGATCCTATTTTGGGTGTAAACACAATCATAAATTGGAATAAGTCAAATGTAAACATTTTTGGTGTATAACACCACAAAAAGAGTGAATTTGGTGAAATATGGGTTGCAAACATGCATATGTAAATGTATGAAATACTCTGCTTTTAATTTAATATTGAAATCATTTCCACATGCTTAGGATGCAAGTTTAATTTTTACGTATATATGTTTTTCCATCCACTGCTACTTATTATGTTAGCATATTGTTATTATGCTGATGTTTTAGCGGTAAAAGTATGAAAACCCAATTTGCATGCCTTAATTTAGATAAAATGACAATTGCCACCTCTTTTTCCATTTGTACGAATGTTACGTTAATTAGGCGATATTATTATATTACTTATATTTATGTAATCAACATAATAAACGTTATCTTAGCGTAATAAATGCAATTAGTTTAGAGTTTGAATTTGAATTGTCCCCTTAACAAATATGCATATCTATTTGTTTGCTTGTGTGTGCGTACATTTAGAATGGCTTAAATACAAATGAATAAATGACACATAGACATAAGGTTAATTGTCATTTGTGGTAGAAGCCTGCCCGAAACTAACCGATAAATCCAGCCACCACAAGTGGGCCCAATTAATGTGAGTTGTCTAGGTGCCGTGGGCCATTCATAAACTGAGTACACTAGACACGAGGTTAAACCGACTTGTAGTAGAAGCCTGCCCAGAACCGACCAACATATCTAGCATCTAGAGGTATATGGTTTATTGTGAGAGGTCTAATATGTATATATGTAACTTTATATATAAGTCTGATGTGCGAAAATAAATATGTTTACTACGCCTTAAGAAGGTCTTAAATGGCTGACTCACCTTTTAATCTAGTTTGGGTGTTAAGTGGTTAGGACTAGGATCCCTCCGAAGGTTTATTCCTTGGAAATGAACCCAATCATGGGACCCACCCTTATTAATAAGGTAGGTTTTTGGGTCCTCCTCCTTTAAAAGTGGTTAGGCATAAAATAGTAACAGAGTAGGGTAGTTTACGGGGATGTCCACTTCCTCTAAAAGCTTTCAAGGGCTTAACTAGGGACAAGCTGGTAATTGAAAGGATGTGTGGCCATTGCATGCTCACCAACCATCTAAGGGAAGTATTAAGCGACATAGGTGTCCTACAGGGTAATATCAGCTAAGTAGTAATGTTCGCAGTACTACTTGTCATATCACAACTGAGTGAATAGACTTAAGAACGTTGACGTACTAGGACGTGGTCTGAAAGAGCTTGGGGTCCACCTCAGGGTTATAAGAGATCGTAAGAATCCACCTTTAATATGTCTATAAGTGACCGAGAATGCCACCTCATTGGGTCTTTACCCTAAAAACACTAATGGGCGATTGACTTGGATATCCACCACATTGGTTAGAAATTTGGTGTTTGTTATGTGTTGCATAGACATACCTTGACATATGTAACCTGCTAAAAATATAGGGTATGGACATTAAGTGAAACGACCCAAACTTCCCCGTAAAGCAAAGTACAGATTGAATTGAGAACAAGGCAAATTAGAACACAAACAGAAAAACATTTCATCGCTTATTACAACAATTGCATCAGAGTACCAGAATATATCAGAGTACAAATAAATATTACACATTGGAAATACAATATCAGAGATTTAAATTACACTTAAATAGCAGCGGAAAAATAATACAAAACACAACTGAAAGAAATACATGGATATAGAGCTTTCCGGATATCGCTTCAGCTGTAAACCAGGATCCTGTGAATATAATATCTGTAAAACCAAAACTACTAGGTGCCCATGTGGAAAATATGGGCAACCAGAGTTTAGGTTAAAACAATAAACTTCAGGTCAGTCATGGGACTGGTGTGAGAACTAAAACAGTTATTAAATTTTTATTTTAAAAGTTGGGAAATCATGGGACCACATTGTATAACACGGAACGGGTTTACTCCACATGCATCTTAGTTTAAATTAAAACCACGCAATTCTTTTTGAAAAAATGAAGCTATTATAAGACTCAGGTCCCATCCTACAATGCAACGCAAGCCGAAAGATAGATTTTTCCCTTATAATAGCCAAAATATACTTGATACGTATAAAACACATTATTTTGATATTACTATAAGTGCATAGTGTCAAAAAAAAACTTCAAATATAAATGTATCAATCATACGGCATGGGTACCATATATCATCTCGCCATACTAGTTCTACAATCAAAACCACATGATGTCGTATTGGAAGTTAGATTTCCATTATTAACCAGGGCTGTAACATCCCGTATTTTCTGGATAGTTATTTAAATTAATTTTATTGTTATAAAATACTGATTCGAATTTAAATAACTGGATTTAATAATTTTGAATATTTTATTTATATGAATAATAATATAACAATAATAATAATAAAATAATTTATACTTTTTCCCATACATTTGAATTAAAATCTCGAAATTTGGTTGCCATGTGTTTAAAGTAACAAGTAAGCCTAGAAACTGCGGTGACGATATCTTAAATTGGACATTGGAATCATGCGACATTTTGAAGGATTGTTTTTAGTATGTTGTTTCAAATTTAATCAAAATTTAAACCCTGTCATGTATAAATCTGCACACATCACTCTCAAATCTCTGTTCCAAACCTCCGTATAGGCAAACAATCGCTATTGAAATATCATCATTTGTTTCTTTTTGTTTATGGTCAAAGCTTACGGATGAAGATATATATATATATATATATATATATATATATATATATATATATATATATATCGCTGGCAAATTTATCTGCTTATCTTCTCAGTAGGATAGGTTTTCCATGGATTCAAAACAGTTTGGCTAAAACTCCTTTATGAAATCTTTACAAATCTCTACATATGTCAATTTCAAATATATCATAATCTCTTCACAGTAAAACCATTCCACAGAAGAGCAAAACTACATGCAAATTATACTGTATCCTTGATGGAGCCTTTGAATTCAACGTTCACGGCTACTGCGTTTTCTATTTCCTAGTACCAATAAAATCAAATAAAAATCTATACACATATGTACCCTAAAAACCTATCGTATATTTCAAATCTCAGTAGGACTCGTGTATTCAAATCAACATCTCGGCTAAGAAAGGAACATATCTCACCACTACATAGTAGGTACCCTGTTTTCAAATAGCAAATCGCTGAAAGTAAAAAAAGTTGGCTAACCTATGAAGCAACTTGTCCCTAGAATAATATGGAGTAACATAAATAAAATTATATTATAAAATAATCTAATATTCACCTATATTTTCGAAAACGCTGCTTCCTCTCTTTGTATATATATCTATCCAGAACCACTGCTTTGTTTTCGTTCTTTCCTCCTATTAAAAACTCAGGATTTAAAAACAAAACAACCATTTCATTTGAAATGAAACCCAAATACAACTTTCAGAATACAACTTCAAAATACTAGAAAATATAATAAAATCTTTCCATCACTTTCTTTTTTCCATGTTGAACGCTAAAGGGCCAAGCTGCGCTGATTTGAAGGCGCCGAAGGCGATGGAGGGCTTGGTCTAGCCGAGAGGGCGACGGGTACGGATCGGTGTCAGGCAGCCTCGCTCGTTGTCAGTGAAGTAAAAGGATTTGTGGTGGAGTTTTATGAGTGTTCTAACTGGTTTGTAAGGTGGCATGCTGATGGGTGTTTTGGAGGGGCGTTGAATGCATAGCAGTGGAGTTAAGGACCAGCATGGTGGTGGAGTCAGTTTAGTTAGTATACGGACTAGATGAAATCAGTTTAAACAAAACAAGAGGAGGTTAGGGTTAGTTCAGTGACGCAAGTGGTTTCATATGCCAGGTGGGTGCCGTTCAGTGTATGACTGCAGGCGTGGGGTTTGGTGAAGTGTTGTGGTGCAAGTTGTGCGTCAGCTGACAGCGGTTTGGGTCATCATCGGTGATCAAAGAAGTGGAGCGATGGGTTCGGATGCTTTCCGTCGGAGGTGACTGAGTTGAACGGTGGTAAAGTGATTAAGGGAAACCAGTGACGGTGGGTTACGATGGACGGTGGCGGTGTTGAGAGTACTTGAAAGGAGCAGATGTTTCCATCATGAAGAGAAGTGGGAGTGCGTTAATTCAGCAGAAGAAAGGGGACTTGCGTTGAAGCTTTAATGGGAAGTTGCCTAAAATATGGGTCGACGTTCACTGTAGGGGAGGAATTGCGCATGACTGGAGCAGTTAAATGAAAGTAGAAGGGAGCATTGGCCTTCGGCGATTTCAGTCTTGATAGTTTCAGTGGCAGGTGGGTCTCTGTACATGGGAGATAAGGATAGCAAAAGGGAACGATCATGGGTTGTTTACTGATGCGGCTTCATGGAGATGCCAAAATTTATATAATGCTGGAGCATGTTTGTTTAAAGGAGAAGATGGATGTAAAGGATGGAAGAAACGGGGTGTTGTTGCTTGAAGTATTTCGCATAGGGTAATATGAAAGGGAAGGTATAGGAAATGAAGAGGACAAGGAGTTGTTTACTGGACTAGTTTCTTACGTTACAGGAGAAGTAGGTTAAGGGGGTAAGCATATATGATTAAAAATGTTTTATTAGTAATTAATTAAACTTAATAATCGTATAGTGATATCGGGTTTCTTGTTATAATGTAGTAGAAGGAGGAAACCAGGTTGAGCAAGGGAGTAGAGTAGAAAACGTATATGGTTGATGACCTGATAACAGTTAAATTAAGTTAATTAATTCATTAATCTAAGTTAATTATAATTCATGTTTAAAAGATGAACTTGGAAATTAGTTTACAGATAGGAGGATAATCGGGCTCGTCCAAATTTAAGGATGACGGGGACAGTAATTAGGAGGATCAGATGGGATCGTGCCGACGAGCACTATTCGATCGAGCAGGAATAGTTGGTGATGGAAGCAACTGGAATTTCATATATTTTCAAATGTATGCTTAAAAATATATGAAATGCTGAAATCGGTCATTGAAATAAATAGTGAGTTAACTCTCACACCTTTCTGAAATACTGTGGTGTGCTAAATTCATATAATTATACCATACCATTGATAGTATAGTTGGTTGATTGGATGCTATGGGTGTTATTGGTTGCTATTGTTTGATTGGTTGACGTAATTATATTTCATCATTTTAAATACATTATATTCATGAAATTATTCCATATATTATTATCAAATATTATTGTGATATGTGATGCAGGGAAGAACAGGTTGGAGGAATCAAACCGGATTCCTCACATTAATTGTATGTTATTTATTGTTCATATTATTCATATATATGAGCTGTTACCCCCAAAATGATATCAGAACCTGTTTGGATTGAATGGATGTTAGTCATTGTTGTGATTTTAATCAATCGATGGTATTGATTAAATGGTTGACAGTGATGGTCTAAAATCTATTATTTATGATGTCGTTTGGCCGTTAGGCAAACTGACGAAGATTTAAGTTATAAATTTACTTTATAACTGAAACAAAGTTTTAAGTTGTTTTATAAAAGTTAATAAAAATAGTAAATTTATAATCGTGTTTATAAAAGGAATTATTAAACGGGGTTTTTATAACGAATTCTTTTGTTGTTTAAGAAATGGAAGTCAGAAACTAATATACGAGTTAGTAAAATTAAATAATTGTTTTTATAAAACAAGTAAAAGATGTTTTGAATTAATTAAGTTATTAATTAATAAAAAAGGGGAAAGATGAATGGAAATCAGTTAACAACTCAATGGATGTTTACGATTGATAAAGCAGACCGTTTTAATTGAAGTTGACGATTGTATTAAATTGATCCAATCAATAGTGGTCTGAATATTCGTTGAACTTAACGAATATTGTTCAAAGTTATTTAATCTTTGATTAACTATATTTAAAATGATTATCAAGTTAATTATTGTTAATAAAGTTAATTATTATCCAATAATGTTTTAATGATGATTAATTATTCTATTTCAAGCTAATAATGAAATTAGCTACTTTTAATGTAGTAAATGTTGTAGTTAATTATTATTATAATTAATTGAAGCTGTTACTTTTAATTAGAACTCAATTAAGAAGTAACCAAGTTATGATAAGATTTTATTAAGGTTTAGCAAGGGCTTTATAAAAGGGTTATAAATCGGGTTTACAAACAACTTTTGTAAATGCGACTTGCAAGCTAATGTGAGAGTTTCCAATAAGATTTTATTTAAGTAAAATGAGCATGGTTAATGTAACACCCCACACCCGCTAAGGTCACTCACTAAGGGAATTCCTTAACTTCGGTGGAGCATTTTAAGTGAATATAGAACAGAAAAATTACACAAGACAGATATAAATACCTGAAAAATCTAAAACATCATTTCATTGCAGCAGAAGGTAAACATGTTTAGTTACAACACCATAAAGAGTCAAGTACTAAATATCCATCCTGATAAAAACATAAGTACATAATCCCACTACATAAACAATAGCCATAAAAGACAAGATAAGCTGGGCTTTACATCACGGTCCAAGCTCCAAGAGATAGATAAAGAAGTCTGATCAAAGCCCACTAGTGCTAGGCCCAACCTGAGGACCTGAGGGGGAAAAGATAAAAACAACGGGGTCAGACATAAGTCTGAGTGAGCCCTATAACTTTAACAACACAATTATTAAAGTAATTAGGGTATGATATAAACTTGGTACGGGATGACTGGGGATAAATGACTACACTAAGTAGCCAACTAGACATAGGATGAACTAAGATAACGGTAAAGACGCATCTACCCACCCAAGGGTAATTACTAACTGCACCACACCAGCCATTCCTACATAAAGGTTGATCCCACCCAAGGACTTAGAAAATTTACCCAGTAGTTTCGTGTACCCCTAGCTGACTACATAGGTGCCGTCTGCCCTTATCTCCACTAGGTGTACCCACTACTCCCAAGCGATCGGCTCCCTATCGTAGATACCCGTGATGGCCCCACAATGTGGTGTATCACTCCCCAAAGTGGCAACCCGATACAACAAATGGTGCATGGATTATACCTACATGATGCAACAACGTCTTACCTACCAGCCCGGGTCCACACACGCATATGAAACCCGTTGGACTTGCGTTGCCACCGCTAACCCGTTTTGGCCTCTTATAATCAAGCCCAGTACGCGTGTCCCGTCCTCGACGTGGGTCAAGCCCAATAAGATACATATGGGTTACTGGTTGAAATGGGCCCCCCCACAAGCTACCACCTAAGTATGTCATTTTATCTAGTGCATCCCACTTAACCCTTTAATCATGTTTAATTACATGTTTCCACTTGGTTAAGTATTCTAATCGTATTTTCTATTGCCACCCAAGGCAACCCACTAGATTTCCTCATGCCACCCAAGGCACTTACTTGATTTCCACATGCCACCCAAGGCACCCACTTAACCCCTCATGCCCACTACATGCTTATCTGGTTAAGTGTTTCTTAATTAATTAAAAACGTAACCGTTGTAAAGACCTCTCACATTAGACTATCTTTTATGGCAGCTGGATTTGCCGGTTGGGTCCGGGCAGCCTTACGCCATAACCGAGTCTAACCTCGTGTCTATACACTTGTCACGTATTTGGTTTGTGCCTAAGACCTCTCACATTGGGCCAATCATTTGTAGCCGCTGGATTTGCCGGTCGGTTCCGGGCAGTCTTACGCTACAAAAGGGTCCAACCTCGTGTCTTAGTCGATTAATTACACCTAATTAATCACCCCCGAATTAATTTTCCCTAATTAATTCCAATTTTAACGATGTACATAATTGACTCAATTATGTCCATCCACTTTATGGTATGCATAATCATACCAACTTCACACAATTTCATTAACATGTTTATTAACCCCATCGTTCCCCACGTAATTCGCTAACATGACATAAAATGGAGGATTCATCACAAATACAATGGGTTCAACTTGCATAACACATTAGCATCAACATGGGTTTAAAGGTGTCAACATGCGTATAGCATCAAACCCAACTAGCATAAATAATCAACCCAAACTTGCATGAATCACATATGTCATAAAGAGGTTAACTTGCATAAGTTTCTTATGTCATACAAAGGGGTAAACTTGCATATGTATGTATGACATATAAAGGGGTTAACTTGCATATGTATGCATATCATCCAAAGGTGTAAACTTGCACATGTTACTTGCATATAATCAAACACCAACTTGCATAACATGTCATATGTGAACTTGCATATAATCATACACCAAACTTGCATACACATGAACTTGCATATAATCATACACCAAACTTGCATAATCATGGTGTCATAATGGATCAATGTTTATCTTAGCAATTTGCATAACTAGAATCACAAACACATAGCATATAACTTGCATAACATGCATATCATCATTAACACATAGTATATAACTTGCATAACATGCATAACATCATTAACACATAGCATATAACTTGCATAACTTGAATTGATCCACATTCATAGCCATAACCTCATTATATCCTATCATAATCAATTCAACAATTGGTCATTAAGGCTATAGAAAACTCACAACTTGTTGATTAGCACTCCTAAGAAGAAGATTAAGTTGCTAGAGTTGATTAGAAGTTGATTTGAGAAGTTATCTTCCTCTTTAATTTGATGGAGGCTCCTTCAAGTTGCATTTTGACGACATAGCGGTGTTGTAGCTATTTTTAGTATGAATTAGGGTAGTATTAGGGTATATTTATAGAGTAGTTAGGTGTTTTAGGCCATTAGATTAACCCTAAATTAGATTAGAGCCGTCAGATCTCGTCCTAGCCACCAAAACACAGCCCAAAAGCCAAGCTGATGCACCCAGGTCACCTGGGCTCGACCAGGGAGGTCGACCCCCAGGTCGACACTAGGGTCGACTCCCCAGTCGACCTGGTGGGCAGGTCGACTCCCCAGTCGACCCCTAGGTCGACCCCCTGGGTCTGGCGGGAATTTTCCCGCCACGTCTGAAATGTTTGAATTTTTATTTTTAAACCTGTTTTGAATTTCTGAAAACTTCTTCGGGCCTTAACTGGGTCATACGGACTCCGATTTTCGAAAACTCGGATTCTATTTCGCGTATTTTTCCGAGACGAACGCAATGGCATAGCCTGTTTCCCCTGATTCAGATTTTAAAATTTAATTCTTCCCTGTTTTATACTATAACAAGTTATTCAACATACGGGGTGTTACATTCTCCCCTACTTAAAGGATTTCGTCCCCGAAATCTCTAAGTCAAGAAGAAAGTATCCTACCAACCAAACAACCATCTACTCAAACCATCAAACACTTGCATCCACTGTCCTAAAAGTTTCTAATGCTGTATGAACATATGCAAAGAGTGTGTGTATATGTTCCCTGTCTAATGCAAAATCAAGCGGTCTACTGATTCAGTTGACCTCCTTAATGCAAACCATGATAGTGCCATGCATCCAATATGTATGCGAAAGAACCTTATCGACACATACTATTTCTACATGAGTGCACAACCATACACCAAAATGCATCATCCATATGATAACGCAACCATTATACATCCATTAATATAGCTACCTACACACATTATATGCAATAGGCAATATGAAGTGATTGAGCCGATCTAGTGCCTAGAGTGTGTGTATATGCATCCACGAGCAACCACTAGCAACCACTTGCATCCACACGCATCCATCAATCATAACATGTCTCAAACACATGTTTCAACCATAGGTTTACCCTATCTAAAGGTCAAAGGTACTAATGAGAGGACATACTAAAGATAAGATAAGTACTAGACAAACGATAAAGGAGAAGTTAAAAGATATACCCTCAAAAAGGAATGGGTACAATGAACGCATCTTCGCTTCTGTCTCCCAAGTAGCATTACTCTCATCTTCTCCCCATTGCCCCTTGACTAGCCGCACCTCTCTGTTCCTCAACTTCCTAATCTCTGACCCAAGGATGCGGGTAGGAGCTCGTCGAATAGTCACATCACGCTCTACCTCCACTTCTCTTAGCAAGCTCGGCTCTACCACCTCTGCGGTCTTATGTAGGCACTTCCTCAAATGTGACAAATGGAATACGTCATGTACCCCACTAAGTCTCTCGGGTAAATCCACTCTATATACCATCCGTCCAATCCTTTCCTTAATAGGAAACGGCCCAACAAATCTTGGAGCTAACTTCCCAACGGACCCAAATCGAACTACATTCCGTAATGGAGATACTTTGACAAAGACCATGTCCCCAACATCAAACTCAAGATCCATCCTCCTCTTATCCGCGTAAGATTTCTGCCTGTCTTGCGCCGCTTTCATCCTCCTTCGAATCAAGTCAATCTTTTCCGAAGTCTCTCTAACCATATCAGGCCCAGGCAAGATCTTATCCGTAGATTCCCACCAACATGTAGGTGATCGACAAGGCCTTCCATAAATGGCTTCGAAAGGAGGCATACCAATACTGGACTGAAAGCTGTTGTTATATGCGAACTCCACCAATGGAAGATGCTCTTCCCAAGTACCTCCAAAATCCAAGATACAAAGCCTCAAAAGGTCTTCCAGAACACGATTCACCCTCTCGGTCTGGCCGTCCGTCTGAGGATGATACGCGGTGCTCAAATACAACTGAGTCCCTACCGCCTCTTGCAAACTCCTCCAAAACTCGCTAGTGAAGATAAGATCTCGATCACTCACTATGCTAGAGGGTACCCCATGCAATCGAACTATCTCTCGAAGATAAACTGAAGCTAGCCATGGAGCAGTCCTCTTGCTCTTTAGGGTATGAAATGGGCACTCTTAGTAAGTCTGTCAACCACAACCCAAATTCCCGTATTACCCTTCCTCGATCTCGGTAACCCATCTATAAAATCCATCGAGACACTATCCCACTTCCATTGCGGAACTTCCAATGGTTGAAGCAACCCACCTGGTTTCTTTTGCTCCGCTTTCACTTGTTGGCACACCAAATATCTAGCGACATACTCAGCCACATCTTCCTTCATACCGGCCCAAAAGAAAACTCGCTTCATGTCTTGGTACATCTTGTCCCCACCGGGATGAATAGTCATCCTAGAACGGTGTGCATCATCAAGAATAGCCTTCCTCAAACCCTCGTCTTGCGGTACACAAAGTCTACCATCTCTACGCAAGCACCCCCTATCGTCTAGGGTGTACCTACTCAAATGGCTGGACGACTCCCCCCTTATGAGCCTCTCTACCAACTCAACCAACTGTGGGTCGTCCCTCTGTGCCTCGCCAATCCATCCCAAAAGAGTAGGTCTGACCTCCAAGGATGCTAGCAAACCGGGTATATAGTCAACGGAAGGTCTGAAATCAAACATCGAGATAAATTCCAAGCTTCGTCGTTCCACGAACAATGGACTCAAGGACAACCTTTTTCTACTCAAGGCGTCCGCCACCACGTTACCCTTGCCAGGGGTATACGCTATCTCGAAATCATAGGATGCTAAGAACTCCATCCACCTTTGCTGTCTCAAGTTCAAATCCTTCTGAGAAAACAAGTACTTCAATGATTTGTGGTCAGTGAACAATTCGAATCTCTCTCCCAGAAGATAATGGCGCCAAATCTTAAGCGCAAAAACAATAGCGGCCAACTCTAAATCATGGGTAGGGTAATTTTTCTCATGCTTTCTCAACTGCCTTCCACCGTAGGCTATTACCCTTCCCTCTTGCATTAAGACTGCGCCCAGTCCAGTCCCACAAGCATCGGTATAAAAAACAAACGGCTTACTCCCATCTGGCAACACTAAAACTGGAGCTGTGGTTAAAGCTCTCTTTAACCGTCGGAACGCATCATCACAATCTACGTCCCATACGAAGACTAGATTCTTCTTCGTTAAGCGAGTTAATGGGGCTGATATCTTCGCGAAGTCCTTGATAAACTTCCTATAGTAGCTAGCCAACCCCAAGAAACTCCTCACCTCGGTAGCATTCTTCGGAACCTTCCAATCTTGAATGGATACTACCTTCGCGGGATCCACAGCTATCCCTTCCTTGGAGACCACGTGCCCCAAGAACCGCACTTCCTTCCTCCAGAAGTGACATTTAGAGAATTTAGCCTTAAGGCTATGCGCTCGAAGAGTCTCCAACACTTCCCTAAGATGTAGGGCATGCTCTTCCTCAATCTTAGAAAATACTAAGATGTCATCAACAAAGACCACCACGAACTTATTAAGGAACTCCCTGAACACCCTACTCATCAAATCAACAAAGTATGCAGGGGCGTTCGTCAAACCAAATGGCATCACAAGCCACTCATAGAAACCATCCGGAGTCCTAAAGGCAGTCTTGTCTATGCTATCCTCAGCCACCCTCAACTGATGAAACCCCGTGGCTAAGTCCAACTGAGAAAATACTGAAGCGCCAACCAACTGATCAAAAAGATCATCAATCCTTGGCAATGGGTGTCTATTCTTCTTTGTGAGCTTGTTGAGTTCTCTATAGTCTACACAAAGTCTGAGGGACCCATCCGCCTTCGTAGCAAAAACTACTGGAGCACCCCACTCCGATATACTTCGTCTTATGAACCCCTTCTCAAGCAACTCCTCTACTTGCTTATGGAGTTCCCTCCTCTCACGAGCAGCCATGTGGCGCACTGGTAAAGATACTGGTTTAGCATTATCCACTAGATATATTCGGAAGTCTATCTCCCGCCTCGGAGGTAAGCCCTTCACCTCCTCAAACACATCCGAGTATTCCCGGACCACTCTAACAGATCGCAAACTCTCGACCAAAGCGTCAAGCGATTCAAGATAACTTAGCATAACTGAATCAATGGGATTACAAGAAATCTCGAGAGTGTTACCCAAGCGGGTCATGAGCCTAACAACTCTCCTTTCGCAATCAAGAACGACACCATTACTGGATAACCAGTCCATGCTCAAAATCAACCCATAGCCCGTGAAGCCCAAAAAAAAAAGCATCACATCTAAACTCAACGCTATGTATAGAAATCTTCAAACCCAAACATATCATGGACAAATAAGTGGAGCCACCAATTGGGTTTGAAACAACCAAGGGATCATCTACTAGACTGGTGTCTAAGTGCAGTGACTCAACTAATGATGATGAGATAAACGAATGCGATGCGCCAGAATCAAACAATGTACGGACATGATGATCAAATAGAAAAACCAGACTTTCAACGGAAATAGTTCTACCTCTTTCCTGAATCGGTGGAACCGCGAGAGCCTGAACTTGCCCCCTTGCCTGACCCGGTGCCACAAGAGCTTGCACCTGTCCTCCTGAGGTAGCTCCCGTCCTTTGCCCCTTCTTAGGGCAATCCTTCACTAGATTCCCTGCTTCGCCACAGTGATAGCAGCCAGTCTTCTTCTTCTTCCGACAATCTTTGCTTAGGTGGCCTGGTATCCCGCAATTGAAGCACTTCTTCTTTCCCTTGCCACCGTTGCCTTTCCCACCTTTGTTTTGTTGTTGCTGTTGAGGTCTCTTCTGATCTCCTTTCTTCTCGGGTGCCTTATTAGCATTGGGACCCTTCTCTTCCTCATGCATGAGTGCCATGTCAAATAGCTTCTCAAAGGTGGCCCCCATAGGGATGTGAGTCATAGCCAAACCATGCATCGGTTCATTCAAGCCCTTAACGAACCTCAAAGCCTTCTTCTCCGGTGTATTCACCATGTCTATGCCAAACCTTTCCAATTGATTAAACTTGTTGACATATTCTTTCACCGAGAGGTTTCCTTGCTTTAGAGTCAAGAACCTTTCCATATACAAGTTTTCCTCCGCCCTTGAGAGAAACTTTGCCACAAATCTTTGCCTGAAATCCGCCCAAGAGTCAACAGGGCATTCTCCATTAGTGACCTCCCACCAGAATGAGGCCTCTCCCTTCATTAACCAAGCAGCTAACTTGACTTTCTTTCCTTCTTCCATCTCAAAGATATCTATCAACTCTTCCACCTCCTTAAGCCAATCTCTAGCCTCCACAAAGTTTCTGATCCTTGAAAAGGTTTCCCTCCCATAGCCTTAAATTCCTTGCAAGTCTTAGCAAAAGTATCCGTGCGAGGAGGAGGAGGGGGAGGAGGGGGAGGAGGAAGATCGGGTGCTACTGTTGGTGGAGGAACATTTGCTGAACCCGCAGTGGCGGCCCTAGCCTCCATCAATCTCCTATACCATACTGGTATCGCTACACCCTCCGGAAAGTTAAGATCTTCAGCCATGCTGAAACGAAAAAGGAAAGATTCAAAACGGAGAATTCGAAAGATAAAGATATGGCTATTGGGGATTATGCTTTTCTTTCAAAAACTTTTCTCTTTAAAGACATGTTTTTGAAAATACTTCTTCCAAAAATGTTTTTAAAAAAATAGTTTTCTAAAAATTTTATCTGTTCTGGTAACCTTTGCTCTGATACCACGTGTAACACCCCACACCCGCTAAGGTCACTCACTAAGGGAATGCCTTAACTTCGGTGGAGCATTTTAAGTGAATATAGAACAGAAAAATTACACAAGACAGATATAAATACTTGAAAATCTAAAACATCATTTCATTGCAGCAGAAGGTAAACATGTTTAGTTACAACACCATAAAGAGTCAAGTACTAAATATCCATCCCGATAAAAACATAAGTACATAATCCCACTACATAAACAATAGCCATAAAAGAAAAGATAAGCTGGGCTTTACATCACGGTCCAAGCTCCAAGAGATAGATAAAGAAGTCTGATCAAAGCCCACTAGTGCTAGGCCCAACCTGAAGACCTGAGGGGGAAAAAGATAAAAACAACGGGGTCAGACATAAGTCTGAGTGAGCCCTATAACTTTAACAACACAATTATTAAAGTAATTAGGGTATGATATAAACTTGGTACAGGATGACTGGGGATAAATGACTACACTAAGTAGCCAACTAGACATAGGATGAACTAAGATAACGATAAAGACGCATCTACCCACCCAAGGGTAATTACTTACTGCACCACACCAGTCATTCCTATTTAAAGGTTGATCCCACCCAAGGACTTAGAAAATTTACCCAGTAGTTTCGTGTACCCCTAGCTGACTACATAGGTGCCGTCTGCCCCTATCTCCACTAGGTGTACCCACTACTCCCAAGCGATCGGCTCCCTACCGTAGATACCCGTGCTGGCCCCACAATGGGGTGTATCACTCCCCAAAGTGGCAACCCGATACAACAAATGGTGCACGGCTTATACCTACACGATGCAACAACGTCTTACCTACCAGCCCGGGTCCACACACGCATATGAAACCCGTTGGACTTGCGTTGCCACCGCTAACCCGTTTTGGCCTCTTATAATCAAGCCCAGTACGCGTGTCCCGTCCTCGACATGGGTCGAGCCCAATAAGATACATATGGGTTACTAGTTGAAATGGGCCCCTCCACAAGCTACCACCTAAGCTTGTCATTTTATCTAGTGCATCCCACTTAACCCTTTAATCATGTTTAATTACATGTTTCCACTTGGTTAAGTATTCTAATCGTATTTTCTATTGCCACCCAAGGCAACCCACTAGATTTCCTCATTCCACCCAAGGCACTTACTTGATTTCCACATGCCACCCAAGGCACCCACTTAACCCCTCATGCCCACTACATGCTTATCTGGTTAAGTGTTTCTTAATTAATTAAAAACGTAACCGTTGTAAAGACCTCTCACATTAGACTATCTTTTATGGCAGCTGGATTTGCCGGTTGGGTCCGGGCAGCCTTACGCCATAACCGAGTCTAACCTCGTGTCTATACACTTGTCACGTATTTGGTTTGTGCCTAAGACCTCTCACATTGGGCCAATCATTTGTAGCCGCTGGATTTGCCGGTCGGTTCCGGGCAGTCTTACGCTACAAAAGGGTCCAACCTCGTGTCTTAGTCGATTAATTACACCTAATTAATCACCCCCGAATTAATTTTCCCTAATTAATTCCAATTTTAACGATGTACATAATTGACTCAATTATGTCCATCCACTTTATGGTATGCATAATCATACCAACTTCACACAATTTCATTAACATGTCTATTAACCCCATCGTTCCCCACGTAATTCGCTAACATGACATAAAATGGAGGATTCATCACAAATACAATGGGTTCAACTTGCATAACACATTAGCATCAACATGGGTTTAAAGGTGTCAACATGCATATAGCATCAAACCCAACTAGCATAAATAATCAACCCAAACTTGCATGAATCACATATGTCATAAAGAGGTTAACTTGCATAAGTTTCTTATGTCATACAAAGGGGTAAACTTGCATATGTATGTATGACATATAAAGGGGTTAACTTGCATATGTATGCATATCATCCAAAGGTGTAAACTTGCACATGTTACTTGCATATAATCAAACACCAACTTGCATAACATGTCATATGTGAACTTGCATATAATCATACACCAAACTTGCATACACATGAACTTGCATATAATCATACACCAAACTTGCATAATCATGGTGTCATAATTGATCAATGTTTATCATAGCAATTTGCATAACTAGCATCACAAACACATAGCATATAACTTGCATAACATGCATATCATCATTAACACATAGTATATAACTTGCATAACATGCATAACATCATTAACACATAGCATATAACTTGCATAACTTGCATTGATCCACATTTATAGCCATAACCTCATTATATCCTATCATAATTAATTCAACAATTGGTCATTAAGGCTATAGAAAACTCACAACTTGTTGATTAGCACTCCTAAGAAGAAGATTAAGTTGCTAGAGTTGATTAGAAGTTGATTTGAGAAGCTATCTTCCTCTTTAATTTGATGGAGGCTCCTTCAAGTTGCATTTTGACGGCATAACGGTGTTGTAGCTATTTTTAGTATGAATTAGGGTAGTCTTAGGGTGTATTTGTAGAGTAGTTAGGTGTTTTAGGCCATTAGATTAACCCTAAATTAGATTAGAGCCGTCAGATCTCGTCCTAGCCACCAAAACACAGCCCAAAAGCCAAGCTGATGCACCCAGGTCACCTGGGCTCGACCAGGGAGGTCGACCCCCAGGTCGACACTAGGGTCGACTCCCCAGTCGACCTGGTGGGCAGGTCGACTCCCCAGTCGACCCCCAGGTCGACCCCCTGGGTCTGGCGGGAATTTTCCCGCCACTTCTGAAATGTTTGAATTTTTATTTTTAAACCTGTTTTGTATTTCTGAAAACTTCTTCGGGCCTTAACTGGGTCGTACGGACTCCAATTTTCGAAAACTCAGACTCTATTTCGCGTAATTTTCCGAGACGAACGCAATGGCATAGCCTGTTTCCCCTGATTCAGATTTTAAAATTTAATTCTTCCCTGTTTTATACTATAACAAGTTATTCAACATACGGGGTGTTACAGTTAAAATAGGATCTAAAAAGGGTTAGGTGAATATTATTTAATAAATTAAATAAAGAGATTATAGGAAGGTTACCAATGTAAGAAATGGGTTATAAAACCATATCAGGATCCAATGGTAAATGAGATTTGTTTAAAGGAAGTGCACTAATTCAAGTAAAGGGAATTAACATTAAATGGGTTTTCAAATAAAAGGAAATAGTTTGATAAACTATAGTAAATGGAAATGGAAATGAAATACCGGATTTTGACTTACAAAGTTTTATTATCTGGAGATAAGAACGTTATCGACTAAGGTATGAGAGGTAATTAGAATACCCCAACTTGGACGATTTCACTGTTATCAAAAGATGGTATTAGGTTGTAACAGTCAAGGATGTTGGAAGTAATCTATAGAGAAAAATATTGCAATATCAATGTGTAAGGATTTAGAAATATAATAAAACCATTGGGCTTAAATAAGCAGCGTATTAATTTACATTCTTTGGGCCAGATACGAAGCATGATTATACTCATATAATTGATTAAATATATAACACTATTTCTGTAGTAATGAAATAGTATATTTTGGTAAGTGCACTTATTCGAAGAAATAAGTCGATAAATTTGGTTTCCATGGAAGATAAGAAACAAAGAGTTATATTGGTTTGAAAGGGAATTATATATTGGAAATAAATTATAACTTCCACAAGAGGGATTGTTTTAAAGTTAATAAAGCCATGTAAGGTAATGTTATAAGAAGTACGTCACTTGACGTTATTTTAAACATACGAGACTGAAAATGAAACTTATATCGATTGGTTATGTATATATATAATGATATTCCCAATGGTAAAGGAAATAAAAAGTAGTCTATGAAACTATAGCGATATTTTCAGAGAAAAAGGAAATACAAAAAAAAAGGTTTGAGAATAGAAAAGATAAAGTGAAATAAAAGATGTTTAATGAAGTATAGTAATATTTCCAGACAAAGGAAATAAAAAGTGAAGTTTAGCAAATATGTTTTTCTAAAGAAGGGATTGATAAATGTTTTCAAAGTAATGAAACCAGAAGAGTTTTGTTAGAATTGATGAAATTGTTTAATGAAGTGTTTTGATATAAATGACCTGAGCTGCCAGTGTACTTATCAGTACTGTTATAATTTGATTGTTAAACGACCGACTATCAAATGAATTATTATACTGGACCTTCTGGCGTGTTGTTTCGAAGAGACCGGGATGGGGACTAGACCCAAACCCACTTCGAATCAATTGTGCAGACGCGACTAACTTACTGACTATAAAGATGGAGCATCGAAGACCGTAGATCTTCATAAATGGAAGAACCGCTTAAAATCGCTAAGTCGACACAGCGATATACTGGGGTTCTGTCATGGTTGAAATCTATGTATTGCAAGGACTTCTCGCCACTGATCCGTGGGGTGATTCCTATATAGGATGTGGTAGGACGGTGCCTTCGGTTCATCCTGTTCCTGGGTGACTTGTATGTACGAATGTCTAACAGAGTATTTCCTAAGTCACGTACGTTGATTTTTACAAATATAACATGTTTTGTGGCAGAGAAATTCTCTTGCTTAACACCCAGAGTGTATTTGTGGACATCAATTAGTGACTGACGGATCTGACGATGTGGCATTAAGGGTAAATGGAGATGTTCTGTTCTAAAAGATAAACGTGACCTCAAGCCTCATCAACCGGGAAATGAAAAAATCGGGCAGTAGGATGGCTAGGTGGGTCATACCCAAGCAGGGTGTATTATCACCAATATAGACAAATTCCTTATTTGTTCTTATTTCGATTCTGTATCTCCGTGGATGTGTAGTGGGCCCTTAAAAACTGCTGGGTGATAATATATTCGATACACTCAAGCTAAATGAGTGGTCGGTCATGTGTGGCTAGGTTGCAAGACGTTCTTGTTGAACCCTGGTGTGTCCGCTCTAGAGTACACTGATCGTAAGGTGGTCCCATACCTTGTCATAGTTGGAATCCAATCTCCAATAAGCGCCATGCAGTTTTCGATTTTACAATAAATATGTAGAGCGTGAGATGCAAGCGTTCTACTAGATGATCATTTATTTGTGGTTTGATAGGCACTATTATACTATCACTGGATTTTGATATATCAAATATATTTTGGATTATAGTAAGGTAAAAACCATCTGTGTTTATTTGTAGGCTGGTCTTACTATTATCCTTTCTTTCAAAAGGATTTATAAAATTAAACAAGTTGTTTGTGCTGTGAATTTATCACTGAAAGTATTCTAGACTGATCCGGGTGAATTTTGCTTTGCTTCAAATGTGCTCGGGTCAGACCCATCATATTTCCAGGTTAGATTTCTCTTAGAGTTTCAGGAGCTAGAAGTAGGAGGCTTCACTGATAGTTATATGCAGTTTACTTCTGCTATAACAGATGTATGTTGTACTCTGATGATTGATATATATATTTACAGTTTCATTTTGTAAAGAGATTATATTTTATTTTATCCGTTCCGCTATGAGATTCTGATATTCTCCTCATTTCTTCTATTCTAACATTTCTTTCTTTCTACTTCTCATGCTCCAACTTCTTTCTATTAACTGTCCGGGTTTTTCGATACTTGGAATTTTTGCAAGTAATACTATACTATGTATTATTGTCGAAAATTCGAGCATCGAATTTTTCCTAGCCATTACAAAGGTAGGGGATCGTCCTTACCGAATTCGAGACTCTCTAGCCTGAGCCTCAGGCAAGTACTCAATCAAGCCTTAGGAGCCACAGGACCGATCCACACATATGTTAATGGATTATATATAATTCTTGAATAATACGTTTCTCCGCCCTATGGGGCGTAAATAAAGAGCCATTAGGGACTCAAATCCGAGGCGCCTCTTTCCATCATCCACATAAGTAAAATGTCTGGACTCCATACCATTACACCACTTCTAGCTAGAAAGAAACACATGTTCGCCCCCGGATCCTTCTCCCGTTTCTGGTACATACCGGGGTGTGAGGCTCGCGAATTATCGCTATACACAAAGCTATGCTAATTAAAGCTATGCTTTGATCATTATCCATAAGGCTCTGCTTTTCAACAAAAGCCTTGATCATTTGCATCTTAGCGTGCCATATTATCAATCCATACCATGCCATTGATTTCTGCCAATATATAACCTCTAAGCTCGTACATCTCAGAGAAGGGTGTTAAGCAAGAGAATAAATTCTCCGCCACCAAACAGATATATATTTAGCAGAAATCAACGAATACAGCGTAAAGGAATACAAAGTAAGACATACCATCCATTTACAAGTCCGTTCTGGGTTAGAATTTCAATGTGTTTCTCATCATTTTTCTGATTCAGTCTGATATACAAGGACAAGAATATTTTCTGAATGATTACATATACACACGTGTATAGATATACATGTGTGCACTGCCTCGCCAATCAAAATACAGTGTAGAAACTGAGGAGTAGCTACGTGGACCATCTTGACTCAGTGCAACAATAATCAAAGTAGTCGAGGCAGCTCAACATCAATGGCCGAGCATATGGAAAAGTAAATCAAGTTAATACAGCATGGATTTATTTTACTCAAATGTGTGCAGCATGGGTTCAGCTATGACAAGTGATCATGCACAAGTAATACAAGATGATGTCAAAGCAGCTTAAATACAAGATGGAGCTCAAGGCATTTCAAAACAGCCAACCATGTATGCAACAACTCAGATATATACATGTACACATGAACATGGACATGGTGCATCACTCAGATGGAGTACACATGAACATGGAATACACAAAATGACATGTCAAGTATGGTATCAGCTCGACTACAAGAAACATGGCAGTGAAGCAAAACTAAGGTGAAAGTATGGTGCAGTTACTTGACAAATTTTTCCAGGATAACAGGGTACAAGTGAAGTATACATTATCAAGTATAGTGTATGTTCGTAAGCAAGTAAAGAAAGCACATAGCAATTCAAGTGCAGACAAGATGGGAAGGAATATTGGTGAACACAAATGCATAGACATACAACAACACACATGGCATGATCAACTCACTTTACACAAACAGAAACAGAAATCTACATGACTACTAGATCAGGGTGCATACACACACACACACATATATATATATGGTGATCAAAATACAGGTGTAAAGAGGTGAAGTAGCTCAGCAAAGATGCCAAACGACAATAAGAAAACATAGTGGAACAAATTTGAGTACACCAGATTAATCAATTCCATCTTTGGCAAGTTTTAAAACATTCCAGAATTCATATATGGGAAATCATGATAGTATCCGTTCTTATAAAAATGAGTCATGCAAGACCTCAACAAGAAGTTTCAAATTACTAGAAAAATCAGAGTTTAATTCTGAGAGTATATATGAAATATATTAGAAAGGTTTAAATTCCATAGTTCACGCAAAAATTCCAAAAATCAAGGGATCGATTCAAGGAAGAAAACTCAAGTAAAAAATTTACAGCTTAACACAAGTTACTCCACAAAGTATGAAAATTTCAGACTCAATCAAAGTCCAAAATTCCCAAGCAAAGACTAATTCAAAGTCCTTTATCTCGCAAAATAGCATAATATTCAAACTCCATCAAATTCAAGCCATGAAATTCAGAAGCCAGCATATACTGAAGATCAATTAAAATCCGATTTCAAAAGTCCCAAAAACTACGCTATACCAAGGACAAAGTCAAAGCCCCAAAATTCTTGAATATATCAAGACTAAATCATTAAATTGAAATTAGAGATTGGTCCTAGAGTTTTCTAAAATAACCCTATAAATATGCACTGATTCATCACTGGCAAAGAAGAATGATTGAAAACACAATCCATTATTTCAAAAGCAGAAATCAATTCATATCAATTACTCACAAAGTTTTCGATTGGAAAAATCCCAAATTGATTGAGCAAGATAGAGAAGCAGACTCAAATATCAGAGAATCGAATTTTATTGGAACAAGCATCATCGATTTTGGGAGAAAGCTGAAACCCTAATCCTTCCATCGTCGGCCGCCATATTTTGTTTTCCAGAGAAATAGAGAAAGAGATCGGACCAAAATAAAATGGGTTAAAGCGATTGAAGGGGACCGGTCAAGTTAACCAAGGACAAGGATTTTATTAATAAACTAGGGTTTTGATTTTTAAGGGGTTTTTTAATTATTTGTTTTTAATTTTTAATTTTTTAATCGAGTTAGAGTTTTCTAGTTTGTCTCTAAAACTAGGGAGACGAATTACGGGATTTGTAATTCGGGGAAATCTTGTTTCGGGGATAGAAACCAGTGCAGGGTTTTGAGCGTAGGGTTAAGAAAAGTTAGGAGCGAGTGTCACGAGTTTACAGGGGATTGTAAGCATAGAGATTGTTTTAACTCCTAGTAGAAACCTTGGGGAATGTATCAGTAGGTAGGGTTTTGCCGAAGCTGGGTATATATATGCTATTTATTTTCTGCATTTATTCTGATTATTATTTGTGTTGTTATTATTTAATTACTCTACGAAGATCAACGATAAACCCTTTTCACCCTCCCCCTCTAGGGTTAATTTAGATCCTACAACAACTACCCTTTGCACAGCTGAAATCTCCAAGGAGGATAAGGAGGGTAAGAAAGGAGAAAGTTCCAACAGAAATAAGAAGAAGGAATGGTGGAAAATCAACAAGAAGAAGAACTTCAAAATGGACACAACGACTTGTACGAGGTGCAACCGCAAGGGCCATAAGACCAAGGATTGTAGGACCTCGTTGGCAAAAAAGGAGTTTAAGGGAAAATGTTACAACTGCCACGGAAAAGGACACATGTCCAAAGACATCCTAAAGCCCAAAGTTGTCAAAGTGGCCACAACTATGCAACATAGGCAACACCAATTCAAAGCCGACCCAAAGAGACCAAGGGCTGCCCACACTTGAAGGTATAATCTCTATTTTAGGAAATTCAGCATACACCTTGTTTGATTATAGAGCCACCCATTTTTTGTCTCCAAGCGATTAGTAAATCTATTGAACCTTTCCATATATATCTCGGATAGTCCGATAAAGTTGGCCAACCCTATCGGAGGATCTAAGTATCTTGAGCTGTTGTGTAAAGACCTAGTATTGGAGGTCAACAATGTCGAGTTCCATTTTGAAGCGTATGCATTGGATTTTATGGGGAATGACATTATCTTAGGTGTGGACGGGCTATCGTTTTATGGGGCCATCCTAGATTGTGATAAGTGACTTGTACGTCTTAGAAGCCGAGAAAGACGTAACCTAAATATTCCTTGTGATGTTAGAAACAAGGATAAAGCCCTATTGTATTCCTTGTCTCCTAGTTCTGAAGGACCATCTTCGGTCCTTATAGTTTCTGAGTTCTTGGACGTTTTTGAGGAGGTCGCGTGACTTCCGCCGCATAGAGAAATCTCCTTTCGTATTGACCTTGAGAAAGACGCTAGACCTGTAGCATTTCCATTGAGGCATATGGCATCCAAGGAAAGAAGGGAATTAGATAAATGGATTTCGAAGTTATTACAAACAGGTTTTATTCGTCGAAGTACCCCAGAATGGGGTGCACCTGTTGTATTTGCCACCAAAGCAGACGGATCTTTGAGACTTTGTGTGGACTATAGGGAACTTAATAAATTGACCAAGAAGAATAGGTACCCTTTACCAAGAATCGATGACCTTTTTGACCACTTGGGAAGAGCCCAAATATTTTCCCAACTAGACCTCGCTACTGGATATCACCAGTTAAGAATTGCGGAGGACAACAAGGACAAAACTGCGTTCAGGAAACCAGACAGATTGTTCCAATGGGAAGTTATGCCCTTCGGCTTAACAAATGCACCTGCCTTCTTTGTAGGATCTCATGAGTAGAGTGTTTAGGGGCATTATAAATAAAACTGTGCTAGTCTTCGTAGATGATATCCTTATATTTTCAGAAGATCATGAGGAGCGTGAAAAACACTTGAGACAAGTGTTAGGGATATTAAGAAAGAACCAACTGAAAGAAAAATTCTCGAAGTGTCATTTCTAGAGGGAAGAAGAAAGATTTTTAGGACATATTGTGTTGAGTAAAGGCTTGGCCATAGACCCCGCAAAGATCGAGGCAATCAAGGAATGGAGGATACCTCGAAATGCTACAGAGGTAAGAAATTTCCTTGGATTGGCCAGATATTATAGGAAATTCATTAAAGACTTTGCAAAGATTGCTACTCCATTAACCCAATTAACGAGAAAGAATTTGGTGCTCACTTGGAGTAATAAAAGTGATACCGCCTTTAAGAAATTAAAGGATGCATTACCTAGCGCACAAGTCCTAATTATACCCGACGACTAAAAATCATTCACCGTTTACATTGACACATGTGGGACCGGTTTAGGAGCAGTCCTTGTGCAAGAAGGAAGAGTAGTTGCTTACGCTAGTAGGCAACTCAAGGATCTAGAGAAAAGATATCCAGTGCATGACCTTGAGTTAGCTGCAGTAGTGTTCACCCTTGAGATGTGAAGGCGTTATCTCTTAGGGGAGAAGTTTGAATTGTTTATCGACCATAAATCCCTTAAGTATTTATTTTCTTAACGTGACTTAAACTAGAGACAACAAAGATGGATGGAATATATTGCCTCATTTGACTAATGATCTAGTATACCCCGGGCAAGGGGAATGTTGTGGCGAATGCTTTAAGTAGGAAACATGCGACATTGAATGCAATGATAGAATGAAAACTGTTAGAGTTCCTTGCAAATTTTAATTTGCAACCCTCACCAACCACATCCAATGGTGTTCTTGGGGATATGATAATTAGACCTACCCTAAGAGAAAGAGTCCAAAGTACATAAGACCTTGACGAAGAGCTAAAAGGCATAAAGGAGAAAGTGGTAAAGAGAGAGACCTTTCCTCATTCAGTTAGGTATTCGATCCATGATGATGGGAGTTTACTTTGGGATGGACGACTTTGTGTTCCTAAGGATGGAGGATTGAGGAAAGAAATTCTAGAGGAGTGTCATCGGTTGAGACTGACCATACACCCCGGTGGTGATAAAATGTGCAAGGATGTGAAGAGGAATCTCCATTGGGAAGGAATGAAGAGAGATGTAGCCGAGTTCATGGCCAAATGTTTAACATGCCAAAAAGTCAAGGCATAGAAAGGGAAGCCCAGAGGATTGTTATTACCTTTAGAGATCCCCATGTGGAAGTGGGAGCATATTTCCATGGACTTTATAGATGGACTTCCTATAAGCTAAAAGGGTACTGAGGCCATTTGTATTGTGGTAGACCGTTTAACCAAAAGCGCCCATTTCATACCAGTCAAGAGGACAAGGATTGTAGCCTCGTTAGCCCAATTATATGTCAAAGAGATAGTCAAACTTCATGGTATTCCATCGAGTATCGTGAGTGATAGAGATCCCTTATTCATAAGCTAATTTTGGAGAAGCCTACAAGCAACCTTGGGGACAACCCTTAACTTAAGCACAACTTATCGTCAGCTGACCGACGGATAGACAGAGAGAGTGAGTAAACATAATCTTAGAAGACGTGCTCAGAGCTTGTATTATCGATTTAAAGGAGTTTGGGAGCAGCACCTACTGCTTGTGGAGTTCACATATAATAATAGTTTTCAAGTGACGATTGGTATGGCCCCTTTCGAAGCGTTATAAGCGAAAGGATCATGCAGCTCTCTCATTTCTCCATCATCAAAGGTGATTCGTGGCTTTCTATTACCATTGTTATTATTGCACAACAACTGGTGAGTGGTATGAAGGACTCCGTAGAACTCTTCTTGCAAGGAGGTTTCCAATCCGTTTCATAGTCCATGTAGGTGGTTGAGATGCCGTCTGAGATTCTTTTCTTTCTATAGGAAAACCTTGAGGATCCTTGCCTAGAAGAAAAGGGATCCAGAAAAAGAAGTATGTAAGGAAGCTGAAGCGGAAATGCAATTCTCGGGTGAGAAAAGGGTTGTCTCAGGTATGCCTGGGGAAGGATTGAATCCATGGAGGAATGAGAGGTTCATAGATGTGGGTAATTACTGGCTAGAAAACATCTTATGGTCGATCTATATAAGAACTACGGTGGAAAAATATCAACAAATGCACAATAGATTAAACCAATGTTTAGTCAATATAACGACTGTATCATCAGAGGATGAAATCTCGTTTATATACATCCCGAATTTGGAGTATCCTACTTTCACGTGATTCACAGGGTTCAATAAGCAGTTAATATTTCATGATCAAAGGTGTAGTACTTCTCGTAGTAGTGGTCCTTATATCTCGTATTACCAATTGAAAGATGGTCGAAAGAAAAAATCTTTAGGTAATGATAGTATCTTATACCTGAACTGGCGGCTCACGTTTTTTAAGTAATGGGGAAGAGGACCGAAACATGCCACTGAAAGACTCTACTAAGACAAAAAAATTGGCGCCTGGTGTCTATAACCTCTATACCTGGACAATCTCAAGGCCATGCAAATCACCAACTTATTGGTGGGAAACTTATACTCGGATCAGACTTCGTCCGTGAATCCACGGAGAAGATATCTTTGATTAGGCAGAGAACGAAGGTAGCCCAAGACCGTCAGAAACCGTATGCCGATAAGCGTAGGAGGGAACTAGAATTAATGTTGGAGACTTAGTGTTTGTGAAAGTATCCCCTCTTAAGAAATCTGTTCGGTTTGGAAAAACTGGGAAGTTGGCTCCTCGAGCTTTTCGAGTGGATCTCCCAGAGAGTGTATCGGGAATCCATAATGTTTTTCATGTATCTCATCTAAGGAAATGCCTTCATGATTCTGCTATCAGACTCGAGCTTGATGAAGTCAGGGACATAGAGAAACTCGAGTTGGAGTCCAGAGTTCCCCGTGCAACTGCAAGGACTGTATAGCATGGAATCAAGAGACTCCACAACAAAACCGATCGCTTTGTCTAAGTACAATGGGGAAATGACCCAGCAGAAAGCACAGGGAAGACCGAGGATAAGATGAGACAGACTCACCTCGAGCTTTTCGCGGGTAACTTTTCTTGAAAATAACGTTTATGGATGCATCGTGATTGCTAGATTGGATGTTAGGAAATGGTCACAACACCATTGCATAGCACACTCATATAGAAATATATGCATATCTAGGTTGTTTGCATACATACTACATCACTTATTGCACCTACTTGCTACGATAGAGCTCACTTCAGTGGGTCTACAGTTCAAAATCACTACGAGTCATGGATGCTTATGGATGAATTATTAATAACATGGGTGTACAACATGAATGTTTCGTGCGAGTTGTATTTTTCGCCCCTTAAACAGATTTCAGGAAGAAATCTATTTTATGGGGGGAAGAATGTAACACCCCGTAAAATTTCTAAGTATTAATAAATAAATAATAATAAACAAGCAATTAAATGATATGGCTGGAAAACGAGATTTTGCATCTTTAGGAATTTGGCTACGAAACTCTTTTATTTGGATTCATGGCGAAATTCTAAATCGTGTTCATAAATATGCTGAAAACGGTTAATGTACGAAGAAGTTATGAACAAATGAATTTGGATAGTGTACGCAGAATATATATATATATATATATATATATATATATATATATATAAAATTATGTGAATATCATATATTGTCCAAATTATAAAATAAAAATAAAAAAAGAGGGAAATTCAAAATTTGAATTTTGAGATAAGATCTAGGGGACAATGTATATTGGATATATGGAAAAAAATAAAGCAAATTTAGAACATAATTAATAAAATAAACAGCTCAGCAACTTAGCAAAATTGGGCGTTCCAGCCCGAAAGGGTCCATCGCTCCCCTTAAGGGGGGTCGACCTCTAGGCGGCTAGGAAGCCTAATTTGGCCTACGTGGATATGGGTTTTCTAAGAGGTTATATTTATATGTAAGGCTCGGATTAAATTTTATTAATCTGACGACTTATGCTCAAACGAGCAAGTATAAATAACACCTCAAACCACACACTAGAAACCCTAATCTTCTACACCTCTGTCTCCATGCTGCTAAATTCCATAGAAAAACAAAGAGAATAGGGTGAAGGTTTCTTCTACTTCTCTAACTCCATTCTATATCTCTCTATTTCAATCTATCTAAGTTTTGGATTTTGGATTTTAGCATAGACATATATGTATAAGACACTAATTGTGCGTTTCTTATATGTATATTGTAAGGAGATCGATCATAGCTCGCTTTAACGTTAAGAACCGTTGCATATCTTGAAATTCTACCACATCTCCACCTAATTTGTTAGTGGAATCTAGTTTTTCTTAAAGGTATATTCATATTTTTAATAGTTTTCCATATGAATTGATATGCCTACAAAGATTTGGTTATGCGATAATATGAACATGAAAATCCCCAAATCTTCCATCTTGTAATTACACATGAAATTGTCATAATGAATTAGGTTTGTGGAATTGTGGTTTTTGTATTGGATTAAAGGTAAATATGAGTGTTATATTATTATTTATATTTTATTCAATTCACCATTATTATCATTTGATTTAGCCTAAAAAGGTTTGGATTTGAATTGTTTCATAGTTGAATTTGGTTTGGATCTTATTTTGGGTGTAAACGCATTCATAAATTGTATATGTAAAATGTAAATATTTTTGGGTGTATAACACCACAAAAAGGGTGAACTGGGTGAAATATGAATTGCAAACATACATGTGTGAATGTATGGAAAACACTACTTTTAATTTAATATTGAAATAATTTCCAGATGCCTAGGATACAAGTTTAAATATATATATATATATATATATATATATATATATATGTTTTTCTATCCACTGCTACATGTTATGTTAGCATATTGTTATTATGCCTATGTTTTAGTTGTCAAAGTATGGAAAACCCAATTTGCATGCCTTAATTTAGATAAGATGACAATTGCCACCTCATTAGAATGTTTCCTCGTTTGTACTAATGTTACGTTAATTAGGCGCTATTATTATATTACTTATATTTACGTAATCAATGTAATAAACATTACCTTAGCGTAATAAATGCGATTAGGTTAGAGTTTGAATTTGAAATGTCCCCTTAACAAATATACATATATATATATATATATATATTTGTTTATTTGTGTGTGCGTATATTTAGAATGGCTTAAATATATATGAATAAATGACACATAGACACAGGGTTAGTTACCATTTGTGGTATAAGCCTGCCCGGAACCGACTGACAAATCCAGCAACCACAAGTTGGACTAACTAATGTAAGATGTCTAAGTGCCACGGGCCATTCGTAAACTTAGTACACTAGACACGAGGTTAAACCGACTTGTAGTAGAAGCATGCCCGGAACCGATCGACTTATCCAACATCTACAGGTATATGGTTTAATGTGAGAGGTCTAGTGTGTGTGTGTATGTATATAAAACTGTCACTACAACAAATTAACCATATTACAACGATGGAAAAAAGTTGTAAAATACTTTTTACAATGGTGGAGCCACCGTCGTCTATTAAGAAGTTGTAATAGACTAAAATCTTTTACAACTTTTTTGCACCGTTGTATCACGTTGTAAAATGTATATTTTACAACTCTTTTCCACCGTTGTAATAAACTTTATAACAACAATTTATAACTATTGTAATATATATTATTTAAAGTTGTAATACATGAGCAAATTATATACATATTATAAATAAAAGAAATCATTTTAGAACATATTATCTACAAAATTGAAGATATCAAACAAACTTAAAACATGAAGCAAAACAACATAAATTTTCAAGCTATCATCATTTTTTTATAAATTATATAAGTGTCTCAAGTACATAAAACAAGTGCAACAAAGTTCATTACCCAACACTGCCTGCTAAAACATTTGCATGCATAATTACTAATAAATTTGGCTCCTGAACCTAATTTTTTTCTCATTGCAAGCTCTAATCGAAAGGATCATCCGACGTCGATCCTGAAGTTCCTTTTGTTGTCAATGAATTATCGGTCCATGGCGATTCAGTGACCCATCATCCGATGGAAACCCCTCCCGTGCGCCAGCAGAATATTGTTACTAGGTTGCCAGAACATCATATATTGACCTGATTTTTCCTATTAGCTAGTAAAATAGCACTCCAAAGCTACCATATTGTCATAAAATGATCTGAACTTTCTCTCAGTGTTGGTGAATTCTTGCTCTAAGGTCGGTTTTGTTACCAGACATCAAACCAAAACCCTTCTCATGAGCAGTAGAATAGCGCATAAAGGTCCTTAAATCATCAAACATCCATCCATGTTTTTCTTGCAAGCTAGTAGAATACAACTTCAAGGTCCACAGATCATTAGATGTGGATTTAAACTCTTCTCACAAACCATAAATCGCCTGATGGAGACGTTGGGTTCAAACAATGAAGTAAGCATATGCCTTTTATAGTTTGTCCTAGATATTGTTTTCACTCTTAACCCTTAAATAAATGTCGGATTCACAACTTATTTATCATCGTATAAAATATTAAACAATGGTCAATTATGGATTCAAATGAACATCCTCTCCATGTCGTCATCTTCCCATTCCTCGCTCAAGGCCACATCATCCTCGCCATTGACCTATCCAAACTCTTCGCTTCTCATGGAGCAAAAGTCACTGTGCTCACCACCAAAGGCAACCTCTCCCACTTCCATTCTCCATTAACTCGAGCTAATGAGCTCTCTTCCTTCCTCCATCCCATTCAAATCTCCCTCGTTCCCTTCCCTTCAGTCCCCGGCTTACCCGAAAACTACGAAACCATATCTGTCGTTCCTCAGCACCTCAAACCCATCTTCTTCGAAGCCTTGACCTTGCTCGGTTGCTCCAACAACCCTTCTTCGACTTCCTAAAAGAAACGAACCCAGAATGCATGGTGGCTAGCCTATTCCTTCCGTGGATCCATAACGGCACCTCCGAGCTCAACATCCCCAGCTTAGACTTCCATGGCTCCAGCTATGACACTGTTGAGATGGCAGTAGGAGCTGTATGGGGATAAAAGTAAATAGAAGCAAGGAATAACAAGAGATGGCCGAGAGATAAGGAGTCGGGGAAGATAATTGGTGGCAAAAGTTGTGAAGAGGATGAACAAATTAGATTGGAGAAGAAGAATGGTGAAAATTTGAAGATAACTCACAGTGAGGACGAAGAGGAAAAAACATTTGGTTGGAAGTAGTACAGGCTGTAAAGGTGTAATCCAGATATAGGTTTATTTAAAATAGCGCATGGATGAAAGTTCCAAGATTTGAGTAGGTGCGCGGGCATATTTTTCGCGTTGGAGCCAAAAAATTTGAACAATGGCGGACAAAAGTTTTAAAATTTGAATAGTGTGTGCGGGCATTTTTTGGTGTTGGAGATAGAATTTTCAATGGCGCAAAAGTTTTAAGATTTGGAGAAACTGTTTTGAAAGTGGTTTAATATGATAACGTAATTAAATGCTATTTTTAGGATATATCACTTTGAAAGCCATTTAATATGAAAAGTTAAATGATATATAATAACTACTTATTAATTTATGATCTTCCTTTTCTATATTTTCTTTGAAAATTATATTAAAACATTATATGAAAGTAGCTTGAAATTTTTTGTTACAATATTAAATATTACCTTTTAATTAACTAATATTACTTCTTAATTATTAGTTATCATCACTTCTTATTATTAATTATAAAATTTTAAATAATCGTAGTTATCCCATATTTTCAAATTAATTATTATTAGATAGTTATGATTAATTATTAATATTTTTATTAATTGTTTAATAATTGACTATTAAGTATTTTTATTTAATTATAATTATCAATGTATTACTTAAATAGAGAAAGGAAAATACCACCTATTGCAACATATGCATTTTTTACAACAGGTAAGGAAGAAATGTTGTAATTGGTATTTATTACAACTGGTAAAATAAAAGAGTTGTTGAAAATAAGTTTATTACAACTTTTTTATAAAGAAAGTTGTAAAATATATTTTTTACAATGGTCATTTTGTGACCGTTGTAAATGTGCAGTTGTAATATTGTCTTTTTGTAGTAGTGTATACATATATAAGTCTGATGTGTGAAAAAAATGGGTTTACTATGCCTTAAGAGGTCTTATGTGGCTGAACTCACCTTTTTATCTAGTTTGGGGATTAAGTGGCTAGAACTTGGATCTCTCTGAAGGTTTATTCCTTGGAGAGGAACCCAATCAAGGGACGCACCCTTATTTGTATTAAGGTAGGTTTTTGGGTCCTCCTTCTTTAAAAGTGGTTAGGAATAAAATGGTAACGGATTAGTGTAGTTAATGGGAATGTCCGCTTCCTCTAAAAGATTGTAAGGGCTTAACTAAGGATAGGTTGGTAATTGAAAGGATGAGTGGCTATTGCATGCTCACAAACCATCTAAGGGAAGTCTTAAGTGTCCTATCGGGTAATATCAGTTAAGTAGTAATGTTTGCAATACTACTCATATTACAAATGAGAGAATAGAATTAAGAACAATTACGTACTATGACGGGGTCTGAAAGAGCTAGGGGTCCGCCTCAGGGTTATAAGAGATCGTAAGAATCCACCTTTAATATGGCCATAAATGACCGAAAATTCCACCTCGTTGGGACTTTACCCTAAAAAACACTAATGGCCGATTGACTTGGATATCCACCCCATTGGTTAGAAAGTTGGTGTTTGTTGTATGCTACGTAGACATACATTGACATTTGTAACCTACTAAAAATATAGGGTATGGACATTAAGTAACACTATATTTTAGTCACACAAAACTTTATGTTCAAAACCCCTCTCCTTAACATCCAACAGGTCAGCAGATGGGGTAAAGCCATGGATGAAGTCAAGATTGAAGCCGATGAAGAAGACGAAGTTATTATGATATTATTAGCAGTTATTGCTTTACTTCTTTTGGAATCTTATGAGAATGAACTATTGGATGTACCTATTGAACAAATGTAACTATGACTGTGTATTTCTGTGATTTTGAAATAAATGGTACATCATATTTTCGGTATTACATTTTCTCTTTCCGTCGTGTGAGATTTCCATTTGAAGTATATGTTATTATTATCTGTGCAAATGTAATCCTTACAGGAACCAACGACCTATTTAAGATGGCTCTAATTTCGATGGGCCTTTTCTAGATTGAAATTTAGGCCCATTCCGGGCAGTTTGTTACATAATACAATCTCCAATAAGAACCCTGTGGTTTTTGATTTTATACTATGTATGTTGAGCGTGGGATGCAAACGTTCTACTATTTGGTTATTTATTTAATTAGACATTATTATAATATCACTGGATTTCGTATCAAAATTGTTTTGGGTTATAGTAAGGGAAAACCCGTCCACGTTTATGTGTGAGTTGGTCTTACTATTGTCCTATTCTTTCAAAATGGTTTTCAAAGTTAAACAATATGTTTGGAGTTTACTCACACCAGTCCCATGACTAACCCAAAGTTTATTTTGTTTGTTGTTTTACCTTGAACTCTTGGGTGCCCAGATTTGTATGGGTAGTCAAGTGTTTCAGGCTTTTACAGATACACTTGGAGGAGCTTAAAGAAGGAGGTTTCACAATTAGTTATTTAGAGTTATTTCCACTATGGTGTGTAAGTATAGATACTATAACAGTCCGCATTTTACGTATCAAAGGATCGTAAAATATTTTTATTAAATTCCCTAAGGGTTGGATCATTGTCATATTTTGATATGTTATTTATGGGGATGTGAGACATGTCCATAATTTTTAACAATTTTATTTGTTACCATTTTGCCCCTATTTGTCTTGTATAGGGAATAGCTTTTGACTGGGATCGTTTCAGGTGCTAAGGTCAGTTTCATTGGAAAGGAAATGGAATTGCCAATTCTGTAGAATGGTCACATTAAAGATTTGGTTCAGCGTTTTGGGCGGAATCGCTATTTGTGTGTTTCACAGTTTCTGTTCAGGTTTTTAGAGCCGTTGATGAGCTAGTTTGAGGTGGTCCATTAGTGGGCTGGTAGGAGGCTATAAATAGGGGGTTAGAGGCATGGGGAATAGTTTACTTTCTTCATTCTCTCATTTGTTTGAGCTCGTGATCCTCCTTGCTCAATCAAATACACATTTCCACCAATAAAATTCTAGATCTACATAAGAGAATTGAAGATCCACATCGTTTGAAGCTAGATCTATTTCAAGTGGAGAGAGATCACATCAAATCAAGAGGTTTAAAGCATATTCTTCACTGTCCAGATTGGGAATTTAGCGATTTCGCGTGAATTCGAAGAATTGGCGAGTGATAAGCATCTCTCACACGGATTCAATTAAGTATATGGATTGTTTGATCTTGTATTCATCATTTCGAGTTATTTTTATATAGATTTAATTGATGTAAGTATGATTTTAATTCGAATCACCATAGGATCTAATCTAGTTACTTATAAATGGTAATTTCATATGTTAAATTATATGTTTAGATCCATTTATTAATTTGATCATTTATTGAATCACTGTTTTAATGTTTGTTGATTATTGCTTGAGTCAATGGTTGATTTGTTGATCGAATTTGGATGGGTGGTGTTTGAGATGGATCAGTGGTGTTTGAGATGGATCGGTGGTATCTAAGATGGATCGATGGTGTTTGGGAGAGTTTTGGGCTGAATCGACGAGTGTTGGCAAGGCTGAATTTTTAGGTTTTAACAGCATTTTACAAATGCTGTAGAAAGTCATGGATCGAGCACAAATCCTAGTATGGATCGGTCACCAAAAATCTTTGAATCGGCATGAATAAATGATGGATTGGTTAAGTTTTGATGAATGTGGCAAAAGCTGAATTTTTTGGGTATGACACATTTGAGAAAAGCTATGAAAGGTCCTGGATCGGCCACGATCCAGACATGGATTGCGCAAGCCAAAAAGGTGGATCGTGCACACAAAATGCTGATGGATCCGAGCAAAATATAGTGGCCTGGCAAAGTAATGAATCGTGCCTGATCCATCTGAATAGATAGCATTTGGAGAAATGATGTGAAGGGGTTTGGATCTAGCACGATCCGTAAGGGGCGGATCCGCTAGTTTTCATGGAGCGTTTATGTGGTTTTCGGGGTCTGACATGGGGTCTGGCATATGGATCGAACACGATCTAGGATGGATCGTGCAGGGGAAATTCTAGCGTTCTAGAAACGCTTTAAAAAGGTGTTTTAAGTGTTATGGTCTGGAATTTAGCCAAATGGACCGGGTGCAATCCAGAAGATATGGCAGCATTTCCAAAATGCTGTGAGAGCCAGTTTTGTTGTTTTGCTTAGCTTTCACATCGAATTGATGCAGAATTGAACCAGGAGATATAATAGCATTTTAGAAACGCTGTAAAAGGCTGTTTTGACATTGTGACCAGTTTTTCGTAGCAAAAAAGTTGGAAATTCTATGAAACGCAGTATCGACCAAACAAAGCTTGTTTTGGGTTGACGATGGTTATAGCTTCGACGTAAATTTGTACAGGAATGTTCGAAGTGTTGTGAAGTGTTCATTGATCGTTGAAATGCAACGAATGTGAAGATAACTCAACGTGATGAGTTGGTGGATAATAATTGCTCGAGGGGGTTGTTTGAGCTGTGAACGGTCATCAGGTTAGATGACTAGAGATATTGAGGGCTGATAGATTATCTTTATCATAGGTTTAGTGAGATCAAAGCAAGGGTATAATAGAGACGTGTAAAAGATTAGCTGTATGGTCGAGTACCCTGGGTATCGTTGAAAGGCTTAGATACGCATCATTGAAAGGCGTATGGAGTTTTTGCTAGAACTGGGGTTTATCATTATCCCTTGATAGTTGGTGGCAAGGTGTTTAGCCGGTCATACGATTAACGATGGTTTCAAAGAAGGTTTGGTGGTGATAGCCTTAGTCATGAGTGATGCTTGTTTTGCTTGTATCGTCTCGTGTTGATTATTTGACGTCGAAGCAGATATCTTTTGGGTGCTTATCCGATGTTGGTTTAGGCATTCAGGGCTTGTGCTTGGGAGATGTCGATTGATTAGGATGGTCTACACTTGATAGCTGATTGCCATGAATGTATTGTTTTTTCTAAATGCTTGTTTGTAAAGGTTATCACTGTCGGATGTGGGGAAGACGGATTTGGGTTCTCTTTTGGTGTTTTGGGTGGTTAATCTGCCTATTCTCATATACTTTATTAATGATGTTAGATATTTGTTTTATCGCTCATTAAGACTATTGTCTGACTCAAGGTTATATGTTTCTTCTTATTACCTTGGGTTATTCATCCATGGTGTTATGGATGGGCAGACTGAGTGGATGGTGACATGCGATTTATCTTAATGAGGACGATGCTGCTGTGCAGCGGACAGCAGGAAGCTGGCATATTATTTTTCCACTATCTAGTATCTATTGTTTCCGCTGCTTGATGTTTGACCTGAGTGTTGTAGTTAGACGAATTTGTATAGACACTTATGTCGTAATCCAAAGATGTATGGATAGTCTTTCTAGTTATTATGATAGTTCAATTTTCTGTTCAAATATGCTTCACTATTATAGCCTGTTGTATATATTCAATTATATTTTATCCTTGAGCTGTGGGTTACACGACAGGTTCCGCATTGTGTTATGTTACCTTGATGATCATCGATAGCTGCCTGACACACCTATCAGTGCATTATTCCTCTTACTTAGTACAGGAGTTATGGGCTGTCATCACATTTGGTATCAAACCTTTATTTAATCGATTTTAGCCAAAGTTCGAAGACGTAAATACATTTGAGAGACATATTTGTAGATTTTTGATGGATTTATACTATATAATAGTATAAATTATAGTAGCATTTGAACTCCATTTGCAGTTTTTCTCGTAAGTGGCTAATCATTATATTGTAGACTTAAAATGAGTCAGTGACCATCGAGACATGCTGCTAGGGAGGAGGCTGTCCCTGGAAGGTGAAATGGCGGTACACTTGATTACCCAACCATGTTTGATGCCACAATGGAGGCATTCATGAGAAGGGTACCCGCTTCAGTGATGGCCGAGGTAGAGGTAGAGGTTCAGGTGCTTAGAGCTGTGTATTTTGCGAAGTTGTGTAAAGACTTCACATCTCTAGGAGGAAAACAGTTCAAGGTAACAGAGCCAACTGGAGAGGTTCAAATATGGTTTGATGCTTGTGTACGTATTTTTGGAGACTTGGTTATAGATGATGCAACCATGAGGAAGCTTGCATCGAGACAGTTGCAGAGCAGAGCCATGGATTGGTAGAACGTAATTACGCTTGAGACTCTAGAAGATGAGATAACATGGGAACAATTCCAAGCTAAGTTGAGAAGAAGTTTATCTCTACTACTCAGAAATCAGTTCCATTCAAGAATTTTGTGGAGTTGAAACAGAATGGTCGACCAGTGCTTGATTATGTTTCTGATTTTGAGGCCTTGTCTAAGTATGCCTGTTCGTATATTGACTCTCCTTACCAGAAGAACGAGAAGTTTTTTATGGGTTTGGGTACCTATATTGAGAAACCATTGGTGGATAATCTTGACGATCCATATGAGAAGATAGTGGAGAAAGTTGTTCGACATGAAAGCTTGTTTCCTAAAGAAGAAAATGTTGTCGCTGGAACCAAGGAAGCTTCAAAACCACAACAAGGTGATAATAATAATAAAAAGAGGAAGCAACAACAATAGAAAGGGAAGGATGGCAAGAAGAAACCTAAAATTAAGGTGGTTTTCTTTAATTGCTAACAGAAAGGTCATTTAGTCCAGTGATTGTAAGAATCAGAAAGCTGAGAAGAAGTGCTTTAAGTGTGGAAACCCTGGGCATGATAAGAAGGATTGTCCGGATCTAGCGAAAGGGAAGCAGATAATGAAGGCTTATGCTTTGGAGGTCTTGCCATCTTCTTCAAGAGCTCCTACAACAGAGGAGGAAGGAAAGGGTGTCATCGTCCAAGGTACTCTTTTTATTAGAGGTGTTTCAGTTCAGGTTTTGTTTGATACTAGAGCATCACATTCATTCATTTGTAATGAGTTTATGTGCCGCTTGGGTTTAGAACCCAAGATTCATGATAGACCTTTGGTTGTGACTAATCCAATCGGGGGTTCGTCCAGTCTTTATATGCTTTGTCATTGTCTTGTATTATCGAGTCATGGTTGCTCCTTCGTTCGTGATTGCTTTATTTTGAACTTCGCTGGGTTTGGGATCATCTTGGGCATGGATCGGCTCAAGAGGTATGCAGCAAGAGTGAATTGCAAGACTCATGAGGTGAGAGTTGGGGATGTGAAAGGGCGAAAGGTTTTGATTTGATGTAAGCCCAAAGATGGTGTCTTCATGAGTTTTTGTACTCGCTTGTGATTTCACATGAAGACTTGTCATCTGTGTCAATCGCTAATGAGTTTGAGGATGTCTTTGAAGAAGTCAAAGGTTTGCTGCCCATCATGAGATCGAGTTTAGAATCGGTTTGGTCGAGGGTGCTAAACCTATTGTTATGTCTCTTAGGCGGATGGCGCCTAAGGAATAACGAGAGCTAGAGGTGCAAGTTTGTGACCTTTTAGGAAAAGGATCCACTTGGAGAAGTGTATCCGAATGGGGTGCACCAGTTGTGTTTGCAACGAAGGCTGATGGCTCGTTAAGATTGTGTGTGGATTATCGTGAGCTGATTAAAGTGACTAAGAAGAACAAGTACCCATTACCGAGGATAAATGACTTGTTCGATCAGCTTCATGAAGCCAAATTGTTTTCTTAGATGGATTTGGCAAAGGGATTTCACCAGTTGAGAGTGACAAAGGATAGTGTGCCGAAGACTACTTTTAGGACACCATCTGGTTTCTTCAAATGGTTGGTGATGCCATTTGGGATGACTAACACACGAGCGTATTTTGTGGATCTTATGAATAGGATTTTCAGAGATCAGTTGAACAAGTTCGTGCTTGTGTTCATGGATGATATTCTGGTTTACTCTCGGAATGAGGAAGAGCATAAGACGCACTTGAGAGTTGTTTTGGAATTCTTGCGAAAGCTTCAGCTGAAGGCTATGTCTTTGAAGTGTCACTTCTGGAAGAGCGAAGTGAGGTTCTTAGGCTATGTAGTTTCTGGAAATGGAATAGCAGTTGACCTCGCTTAGGTGGCAGCAATCCAGGACTGGGATAGACCTAAGAATGCAACGACGCGAGAAGTTTCCTTCGATTGACAGGTTAGTACCGACGGTTTATCAAGGATTTATCCAAGATAGCTACACCATTAACAGGATTGACGAAGAAGAATCATGTGTTCACATGGGATTCAAAGTGTGAGCAAGCTTTTAGAATCCTAAAAGAGTGATTGACGAGTGCTCTTGTTTCGACGATTCCAAGTGGGAATGAAGAAATGGTGGTACAAACCGATGCATGTGGTACTGGAGCAGGAGTAGTGCTGATGCAGAAGGATAAGGTTGTGGCCTACACAATTCGACAGCTGAAGCCGCATGAAAGGAATTACCCAACTCATGATTTGGAGTTGGCAGCGATCGTGTTTTCTCTGAAGATGTGGAGACATTATTTGATAGGAGTTCTATTCGAGTTATTTACGGATCACAATTCTTTAAAGTATATTTTCTCCCAAAAGGATTTGAATCTTCGGCAGCAAAGGTTGTTAGAGTTTCTGGCATCGTATGATTTTAGTATAAACTATACTCTTGGTAAAGGTAACGCGGTTGCAGATACGTTGAGTCAAAGACATGCTGGATTAGGACCGATGCTTTCAGAATGGAGAAACCTCGAGTACTTGGTAGGATTCTATTTCAGACCACGGTGTGAGTTGGAACCTGAAATGTTGGCAAACTTATCGATAAGATATGCTCTTATCTAAAGGATTGGAGAGAGCCAAAAGCATGATGCAAAGCTTGTCGAATTTATCCAGAAGTTGGAACTAGAGGATAAAGAGTTCAAGGTCGATCGAGGAGGTTGGCTTCAAAAGCAAGGGCGACTGGTTGTTCCTAATGTCGACAAATTGAGAGATGAGGTTCTGAGGTAATGTCATCACTTGAAGTTGATGATTCATCCTTGTCTTAATAAGATGTATTAGGACACGAAGCGACCTTACTACTAGGAAGGGATGAAAAGGGATATTGGAAAGTATATTTCCAAGTGCATGAACTTTCAGTTGGTGAAAGATGAATAGAAAAAGCCGAGTGGATTTCTTCAACCAATGGAAGTTCCTACATGGAAGTAGGAGCTGATATCGTTGGAGTTTATCGATGGACTGCCTAGAATCAGGATAGGAAACGAAGGAATTTGGGTCATCGTGGACCGCTTGACCAAAAGTGCAAGGTTTATTCTTGTCAAATCGATTAGGACAACATCGAAGTTGGCTGAGCTTTATATAAAATGGATAATCCGATTCCATGGTATCACGAAGAGTATAGTCGGTGATCGAGACCCATTGTTCACGAGTGGATTTTGGAAAAGCCTGCAAGGATCTTTGGGGACCAAGTTGTGTTTGAGTACGGCTTATCATCCCCAGACTGATGGTCAGATCGAAAGGGTTAACCGAGTTTTGGAAGATCTCCTTGGATTTTGGGGGACATGGGAAACCATCTAAATCTAGTTGAGTTTGCATATAATAATAGCTATCAGTCGAGCATTGGGATGGCATCATATGAGGCGTTGTATGGTAGATCATGTAATTCTCCAGCATGTTGGTTAGAAACTGGACATAATTTGATACTTGGGTTAGAAATGATTAAAGAGACATCAGATTGTATCGATATCGTTCGACAACGAATGAAGGAAGCTCAAGATCGTCAGTAGAGTTATGCTAATGAGTGTCGTAAGGGTTTGGCATTCAATGTTGGCGATATGGTTTTAGTGAAGATTTGTCTGTTGAAGCATGTTGTTCTTTTCAGAAGTAAAGGAAAGTTATCTCCTAGGCTCGTTGGATTGTTTCCGATAGTCGAGCGGATAGGAAAGCTCGCGTATAGATTGGATTTACCTGGGAAGATATCGAGTGTGCATAATGCTTTCCATGTGTCGTTTCTACGGAAGTGTGTGCATGATTGAAATGTAGTGGTATCTCCAGAGCAGTACAAAGACCTAGAAATCGAGACTGTTGTTACGAAACCACGTAAGCCACTTCGTGTTGTGGGGAATGACACAAAACAACTTAGGAAGAAGACGGATAAGCTAGTCAAGGTATAATGGAGTGGGGATGATGACGATTGTACGTGGGAGATAGAAGAGAATATGAAGGCGACCCATCCAGAACTCTTCATTGGTATGACCCAAAGGTGTCGTGCCATTCTTACCCCATTGTAACTTGTACTACTATTGTTTTTGTTGCTATTGTTATTAGAATTCTACATGCTAGGATAAGGCTATGGATGCATGGCTTGATGGATGCTAGTTTGGATGGTAAATTGGTTGCTCATGGATGATAGGCATGCATAATTGTTTTGGTTGCTTGATTTTGATTGGGATTTCTGGGGCGAAATTCCTAAAGGGGTGGGGGGATGTAACAACCCACATTTTACGTATCAAACAATCGTAAAATATTTTTATTAAATTACCTGAGGGTTGAGTCATTCTCATATTTTGATATGTGGTTTATGGGGATGTGAGACATGTCCACAATTTTTACCAATTTTATTTATGATCATTTTCCCCCTATCAGTCTTGTACATGGCGTAACTTTTGACTATGGTCGAATCAGGTGCTGAAGTTGGTTCCATTGGAAAGGAAATTGTGTTGCCAATTCCATAGAGTTGTCACATTAAAGATTTGGTTTAAGGTTTGGGAGGAATCGTTGTTTTTGTGATTCACAATTTCTCTTTAGGTTTTTAGAGACATTGATGGACTGATTTGAGGAGGCCCATTAGTGGGCTGATGGGAGGCTATAAATAGGGGGTTAGAGGCATGAAGAATAGTTTACTTTCTTCATTCTCTCATTTGGTTGAGCTCATGACACTCCTTGCTCAATCAAATACACCTTTCCACCATTAAAGTTCTAGATCTACATAAGAGAATCGAAGATCAACATCGTTTGAAGCTAGATCTACGTCAAGTGAAGAGAGATCACATCAAATCAAGAGGTTTAAAGCATATTCTTCGCTGTCCGGATTGAGAATTTAATGATTTTGAGTTAATTCAAAGAATTGGTGAGTGCTAAGTGTCTCCCACATGGATTCAATTAAGTATATGGATTGTTTGATCTTGTGTTCATCATTTCAAGTTGTTTTCATATAGATTTAATTGCTGTAAGTATTATTTTAATTCAAATCACCATAGGATCTAAACTAGTAACTTATAAACGGTTATTTCATATGTTAATTCTATATTTAGATCCATTTATTAATTAGATCAATTGTTGAATCGTTGTTTTAATGTTTGTTGATTATTGCTTGAGTCAATGGTTGATTTTTTGATCGAATTGGATTGGTGGTGTTTTAGATGGATCAGTGGTGTTTGGGCGAGTTTTGGGCTTGGATCGACGAGTTTTGGCAAAAGCTGAATTTTCAGATTTCAACAGCTTTTTACGAACGCTGTAGAAAGTCATGGATCGAGCACAAATCCTAGTATGGATCGGTCACCAAAAATCAGCGAATCGGCATGAAAAAAGGATGGATCGAGCAAGTTTTGATGAATCCGGAAAAAGCTGAATTTTATGGGTACGACAGCATTTGTGAAACGCTATGAAAGGTCCTGGAACGGTCATGATCCAAGCATGGATTGCGCAAGCCAAAAAGGTGGATCGCGCATACAAAATGCTGATGGATCAGAGAAAAATACAGTGGCCTAGCAAAGTAATGAATCGCGCCTGATCAATCTGAATTGACAGCATTTGGAGAAACGCTGTGGAAGGGTTTGGATCTGGCACGATCCATAGGGGGCGGATCAGCTAGTTTTTATGGAGCTTGCACGTGGTTTTGGGGGTTTGTCATAGGATCTGGCATATGGATCAGACATGATCCACGTGGATAGCGTAGGGGAAATGATACCATTTCAGAAACGATATAAAATGGTGTTTTAAGTGCTATGGAATTTAGCCAAATGAACTGGGAGCAATCCATAAGATATGGTAGCGTTTCCTAAACGCTGTGAATGCCAGTTTTGATGTTTTGCTTAGCTTTCACACCGGATTGACGCGGTATTGAACCAGGAGATATAATAGCATTTCAGAAATGCTGTAATAAGCCGTCTTGACATTGTGACCAGTTTTTCATAGCAAAAAACCAAAAATGCTATGAAATGCAGTATCGACCAAACGAAGCTTGTTTTGGGTCGACGATGATTATAACTTCGACGTGAATTCAGATAGGAATGTTTGAAGTGCTATGAAGTGTTCGTTGATCGCTGAAATGCAATGAATGTTAATATAACTCAAAGTGATGAATTAGTGGATAATGGTTGCTTGAGAGGGGTGTTTGAGCTATGAGTGGTCATCCGGTTGGATGACTAGAGATATTAAAGGCAGAGAGATTATCATTGTTGTAGGTTCTAGCAGGCATAAAGCATGGGTATAATAGAGACATCTAAATGACCAGTTGTATGGTCGAGTACCCTGGGTATCGTTGAAAGGCATAGATACGTATCGTTGAAAGGCGTATGGAGTTTTTACTAAAACCGGGGTTTACCATTAACCCTTAACATTCGATGACAAGATGTTTAGCCGGTCATACGATTAACGATGGTTTCACAGCAGGTTTGGCGGTGATAGCCAGAGTCATGAGTGATGTTTGTTTTGCTTGCATCGTCTTGTGTAGACTATTCGACGTCGAAGGAGATATCTTTTGGGTGCTCGTCTGATGTTGGTTTAGGCCTTTAGGGCTTGTGCTTTGGAGATGTCGATATCGATTAGGGTGGTCTACACTTGATAACTGATTGCCATGAATGTATTGTTGTTTCTAAATGCTTGTTTACAAAGGCTATCACCATCGGATGTGGGGAAGACGGGATTGGGTTCTTCTCTGATGTTTTGGTTGATTGGTTGGTTAATCTGCCTATTCTCATATATTTTATTTATGATGTTAGATAGATGTTTTATCACTCACTAAGATTGTTGTCTTACTCAAGGTTTTATGTTTCCTCTTATTACCTTGGGCTGTTCATCCATAGTGTCATGGATGAGTAGACTAAGTGGCAAGTGACAGGTGATTTATCTTAATGAGGACGATGTTGTTGTGTGGTGGCGAGCAGGATGCTGGTGTATTAGTTTTCTACTATCTAGTATCTGTTGTTTTCGTTGTTTGATGTTCGACTCTAAGTGTTGTAGTGAGGCGAATTTGTATAGACACTTATGTCGTAATCCAATGATGTATGGATATTATTTCTAGTTGTTATGAAAGTTCAAGTTTCTGCTCAAATATGCTTCACTATTATAGCCTGTTGTATATGTTCAATTGTATTTTATCCTTGTGCTGTGGATTATATGACATGTTCCGAATTGTGTTATGTTACCTTGATGATCGTCCATAGCTACCTGGCACACCTTTCAACGCATTATTTCTCTTGTTTAGTGCAGGAGTTATGGGCGGTCATCAAATATATAAGTTTTGTATTTCAAAAGTTATGTTATATAATATATTTTATTCCTTCCGCTGTGAGATTCGTGTTTACTCTGGTTTGTTTACTTGTGGTCTTCTTCTTCTATTCTAACTTTCTTTCTTTCTATTTCTCACCCTCTAACTGATTTCTATTAATGACTCGGTATTTTCGATACTTGAATAATTGACATGGTATTTATGTCGATTTTCAGGGTCGAAAATCTTCCGGGCCATTACAATGGTATCAGAGCTGAAGGTTAAGTGATTACCTTGGCTCTGTGGCGTGACTCAAAAAAGATGGGGTTAGTAATACCCTAGATTGAGTTTGAGTGTATATATATGAGCGTGTATTTGTAAATTGATATAAAAACTATTTTATATTGTGTTGATTGGTTTGTCGAGTGGTTTATGAATTCTGGTCGATACGGTACTGCAAACTGTATCGATAGGTGTTTCTAGACTATTGAATAGAGTAATTCAACACAATATTGTTTTAAAAGCCGAGTAAATTAAATAACTATACCCAAAATATATTTTGATATTAAAAAGAAAGAAGTACATATCTTGAGATTATTATAGTATATTGGATGTGTTGATCGTTATTATAATCGAAAAAGATTATAATTAAGTGGGTTTTGTAAATAACTAATCGAAATTCGTATAAGTATAATATACAAAATCATATAAACTAAATCTGAATTTAAATCAGATTTGGAATTTAAACTCTGAAAAATTGGAAAAGGTTTGTAAATGAATTTGGATTTAATATATGGAAATTTTAAGATCTTGGGTTAATTTACAAATGTTTTCCAAGCATTTTAAAGGATATTTTGAAATAATTTCAAAATGAAAGTGTTTGAAAATAAGTTTTAGAAGTGATATAGTATTGAACTCGCTTCGGGTGCTGGAAAATAATACCGATGATGGATCACGACATCATCAGTGTTCATTTTCGAGTTTCTAAGTGACGGTTTACTACCAAAGATTTTGTTTTTGAATTGTTTTGAGGAAACAAGTTGTCAAAAATTCAAATATTTTGAATTTCCATTATCATATATATAAATATATATGATTTCAAACTGATTTGAAATGAAACCCAGGAATTTGAAATTTGAAATAAATTTATCTTATTATGATAATAGATTGAAATGGTAAAAGTGAATAAACAAATTAGAATTTAACTTAAATTAAGTTAAATAAAATTGGATTGAATTAGAGATAATCCGAAATGGAAATGGATTGTTGAGTAAGAATTTGGAATTGAGATTGGAACTGGAGTTTGAAATGGAAATTTGGCTTGGGTGTAAGAGGATTATTGTTTGAGAATGAATTGATTGGAGATCAATTGGGATACATGGATATATGCTAAAGTGATAGCAAATGGAAGAGATAGATTTGGATTCCCGACAAAAGGTTTAATTTTATATTTTATTTGGATGTGAGATTTTTATGAGTCTATTTGGTAAGTTACTTGGCTGTTTGATTTCCTTTTGGATTAGAGAAATGCCTAGAAAGGAGAGTTGTAGTTGTACCGATTGAGCCGTGCAAAGGAGATGCTGGCTAAATTTTTCAAAAATTAAATATGTTAGAATTTTTGAAAATATACGTTAAAAAGAAGGAATTATTGTTTTAATTGAAATAAATTGGTTCAGTTAAAACTGATGTTAAGAAGTAATACAAATGATTTTGAACCTAGTTAATAGGGATTGTGGCATTTTTCCTACCTTAGTAAAAATTCTTTTAAGGGGGAAGGAATGTAACATCCTAGAAATTTAACGATTTAATAATTAATTTATTTAATTATTTTAATATATTGATTTGATAATTTAAATGGTTTGAATTCAAATATATTGAATTTTTAATAAATATAACTAGTGAATGATCAATTTAATTCCGAAATAATTGGAATGAGTTGAATTTGCAATATTATATGAATTGTATAATATAAGATATTTAATTGAGTTTATATTCGAGTTATAATAACGAATTTATTAATTAAGCGATAAACGAATGTATTAATTATAATATAATGATAATCGAACTTGTAACATCGCGATAGTTCATAATTTAACATTTTGAACTTTAAATGAATATACGAGATTCGTTATTAGTCGATTTTTTTGAAACAAGAAACGTTCGTATCTATGGAACTATATTTTTTTAATGAAAGTGAAAAATTGAAATTTCGTCTTATAAATTGTAAGTTATGTCCAAATCAAATTTTTAGAAAGTCGTTGTGGAATTGTTTATAAATCATAACGATTTATTTAATATAATAAAATATTGATTTCAAACTCGGACAAGATTTTCAAGACGTATTTTTAGTTTAATTTATATAGTTTTAATGTAATTTTTAATTTCTAAAATAAGCAACTTTTCGTTTGGCGTATTTTACACCCTATATATTCGTTTTGGAATTTCAAAGAATAAGTTAACTTGTTTATTTTATTATATTTCTGAGATCGTAGCACATTGCTCAACACAATGGTATTTTTACTTTTGTTGTTGGCGGCTTGTATATAAATAGAATAGTGTGTAATGGGGTATCGATATTTTATAACTTAAATATATATACTACTGTTTCTTTCCTTTTCTTCCTTCGTACTGGCCTACACCTTTTCATGTAGACCTTCTTGCCTACCCTAAACATGTACAATGCCAACCTATTACCAACTCCTTGCCAACAAAGTAAGACATAGAAAATCTAACCTATCACTTACCTACATTTTTGCGGCTTCCATGTTCATTCTTCTCAACACTAATACACGTAGCCCTACACTGTCTAAATCTGCAAACCTATAAATCCTATTACTTTGTTGTGAAACTTCGAAAACTCTATAAATACATATGACGATGCTTCATTAAATTTTTGCTTCAGTAACCTTCAACCGCATGCTCTTCACCATTTTTCTTTCTCCTTTTCAACACATACTATGCCTCCACTAACGAAAGGAAAACAAACCTTTCTTTTCTCTTTTATAATTCAAATACTGAAATAAATTCATTCAGAAATTAAATAAATAAAAAGATTTAAATCTGTGAATACTAGAAGTATGGAGCGTCGCTGATGCCATTTGCAGCAGTTTAGTAAAGGCTGAAATTTTAGAACTTTCGTGCGTGAGAAGCCTACGGTTGGCTACTGATCGAAGTTGGAGCATGTTTGTTTGGAAAGCACAGGTGCTTGTATGGGTGAACTTTCGAAGCACTCAGTCACCAAAAGGGACGCTGCCCTGTAGCATTGACACTGAAGTTGCGAAGGGAACAGGAGTTCGAGAACGACGTCTTGGGTATGGGGAGATAGGGTCAAAGTGCTCATGGAGGGGAGGAGCTCGGTGTTGCCGAAATTTGGTTTATGAAGAAACATGGAAGGGGTGTGGTGATATAGTCATGGCCATGGTATAACCATCAGGTGGTTTAATATTAAAAACCATGGTTTTAGCGTAAATTTAGTGAAGCAATGAGGGTGGTGGGGTCGATGAATGGCACAACATGTGTGAAGACCCGTTACTTCCCCGTGAAGGAAAGAGCGGATACTTTGAGGACAACACACAAATGAACGCAGACGGAAGAACATTTCATTGTTATTACAACAATTCCATCAGATACAAGAATATACAGAGTATAAATGAATAAATTACATTCGATAAATATCAGAGATTACAATAAATTACATAGCAGCGGAAAAAAATATATAAAGCACAACTGAAGGTGATATACGGATACAGAGCTTTCCGGATATCATTCCAGCTATAAACCAGGATCCTGTGAATATAAATCTGCAAAACCAAAACTACTAGCTGCCCGTGTCGAAAATAGGGGCATCCAGAGTTTAGGTTAAAACAATAAACTCCAGGTCAGTCATGTGACTGGTGTGAGAACTAAAACAGTTATTTAAAACTTTACTTTAAAAGAGAGTAATTCAAGGGACCACGCCGTGTAACATGGAACGGGTTTTCTCCCAAGAATACCAGTGCATAGAATAAACAGCATGATGCGTTTTCGAAAAATGAAGCTATTATAAGACCCAGGTCCCATCACACAATGCAACGCAAGCCGGAGGATAGGGTTTTCCCTTATAATAGCCAAACATGCTTCGTACGTTTAAAACAAATCATTTGATACTATTATAAGTGTATAGTGTTAAAACAATTTCAATCATAAATTTCAATCCTAGGCGGCATGGGTACCATCTATCATGTCGCCATACTAGGCTCTACAAATAAAACCGAAATACACGTATTGTAAATTGGATTTCCGTCATGAGTCGAGGCAAGGGGCAAGCTTCTCTCCGCTTTCGAGACACTCTAGCAAATGTCCCAGGACTACACACTCTGGGCAATCCTTGGATCTTCAGGGCCGGTCCTCTCTTACGTTTGAGGATTAGTATTCCTGAACACACGTTTCCCGGTCCTTACAGACCTAAAATCGAGGCGCCTCATCCAACAACCACATAGGTGAAAAGTATATAAATGTCAGGGCTGGTAAGTCACTGACACCACCAAAGCTAGAAAGAAACGTCGTGCTCTCCCTGCAGTCCGTATCCCGTTTTTAACTCATACCGGGGTGTGAGGCTCGCGAATCCACGCTATACACAAAGCTGCCACGTAGGCCGTGCTTTGATCATCAACCACAAGACTTTGCTTTTCAACAGAAGCCTTGATCCATGCAACTCAGCATGCCACACAGGCAATTCATGCCATGCGATTGATATCTATCGATATATAACCTCTAAGCTCGTACGTCTCAGAGAAGGGCGTTAAGCAAGAGAATAAATTCTCCGCCGCCAAACAGATATATATTTAACAGAAATCAATCAACACAGAATAAAATCCAATGTCAGACACACAATCCATTTACATGTTCGTTCTGGGTCTGAACGAAACCGAAGGCACTTTCCTCGCATATCCATCCATCTCCAAGTACGTCTGGACGACCACCAACTATTTCCGTCCTCTTGGGTGTACAGCCCAATCAGGATCATCAGTAAAAATCCAAACGATGTGAAGACTTCCGGTCTTCAACCACCGTCTTCATCTTCGACATATCGTCGAATCGGTTATTCAGAATGGGTATAAACCCGGACTTTCCGAACAACCCGCGTATATTAAAAACAAATGTTACACAAACACAACATACACCTCATTCCAATTCATTAGTCACTAACCGTAAATCAGTAAGAGAGCAATTCCCCAAATATTAACCCCGAAGGCCGAAACCAACATCAGATCAATATCCAGGAAACCATTCTTCTTAACTAACCTACCGCTAGTTTCTAAATTTCATATTCTTAGGGAAAGGTTCCCATTAATTTTATCCAAGATAAATTCTTTAAAATTTATCCTTTAATCTTCCTTTGGATGTCATATCAAACCAAATTATGGTTTTCCAAACTAGTCGAGATTAGCGAACCACACCGAAGTAATTATTTATTTTATTTCCCAATCCCAACCTATTCATCCCATGAAGAAAAACTGGTAATACTCCATATCTAACACCACGGTGTTATCGGTAAAATTAATTACCATTTCACGTTCAAATCTAATTAAAGATTTAACTATCGCTTTGGAGCAAAATTGGTGATACTCCATCCTCGCTTATTTTCCTAATTTGATAATTTAGATTATCAATACACATTTCAATCTAATTGCAGATTCATTAAAACTCCTTTTACTGGGTTAAAGAACCAATGTCATTAAAAAACACAGTTCACGATAAACCCAAATCAATTCTAATTCAATTCCAATCAAATATATTAGGAATTCCGATTATTTAAAACCCCTTTTTAAATCTAATTTATTTATTTAAAAATAATTGGGTTTTAAATTTAGTTCAAAACTAGTTCATTTCGATAAAAATCCATTTTTATCTTTTCAAATATGGAGTTTTACATCCAATTTTTTCCCAAATTATTTCTTATGATTTTACACAAATTATTGATATTTTTAATAATTTTATCAAGGCCCGTACAGTCGATTTCCATCAACGGCCATCGAACTGCACTTATAATGACCTTTTCTAAATTTGATTTGGACGTATCTCCAAATCCAACCGTTAGATTTCAAATTTCTAATATTCATTAGAAAGCTCTTTTCGATACGAACCCAACAGTTCTGGTTTTAGGAGAATCCGACGGTCGGATCTCCTGTAATGTCCGTTCGAAATAAATGGTCGAAATTCGCGAACTGCCGCGGCGCGGCGCGTTCTATTCAGGCCATTATATTATATATATAATATATATAATATATATTTCGTCGATTACTATTTAAAATGAATTTTATAAATAGTTTCAAATTTGTTTCAAAAACAATTTCAACCTTCATTTCAAATTCAAATCAAAATTGAATTTTCTATTATAAATCCTTTTTGTTTTCATTTCTATTTGATTTCAATTCAAATCGATTTTAATTCGATTCGAATTCATCTTCTTTTCAATTCAATTCAATTCGAATTCGTTTTCTTTCCAATTCAATTCGAATTCGTTTTCTATTCGATTCAATTCAAATTGGTTTTCTATTCGATTCAATTCAAATTGGTTTTCTATTCGATTCAATTCAAATTGGTTTTCTATTCGATTCAATTCAAATTGGTTTTCTATTCGATTCAATTCAAATTGGTTTTCTATTCGATTCAATTCAAATTGGTTTTCTATTCGATTCAATTAAAATTGGTTTTCTATTCGATTCAAATTGGTTTTCTATTCGATTCAATTCAAATTGGTTTTCTATTCGATTCAATTCAAATTGGTTTTCTATTCGATTCAATTCAAATTGGTTTTCTATTCGATTAAATTCAAATTGGTTTTCTATTCGATTCAATTCAAATTGGTTTTCTATTCGATTCAATTCAAATTGGTTTTCTATTCGATTCAATTCAAATTGGTTTTCTATTCGATTCAATTCAAATTGGTTTTATATTCGATTCAATTCAAATTGGTTTTCTATTCGATTCAATTCAAATTGGTTTTCTATTCGATTCAATTCAAATTGGTTTTCTATTCGATTCAATTCAAATTGGTTTTCTATTCGATTCAATTCAAATTGGTTTTCTATTCGATTCAATTCAAATTGGTTTTCTATTCGATTCAATTCAAATTGGTTTTCTATTCGATTCAATTCAAATTGGTTTTATACTCGATTCAATTCAAACTGGTTATATATTCAATTCAATTATAAAAACGAACATAATCGATATAAATATCGTTCGCGTCAAAATAGCGCATCTCTAATCAACACAGCTTTATATTCAACAAATGGATCTATATTTCTTTCAATACACGACTCTATATCTTTGTCAACACACGACTAATCTCAACGAATGAGTACTGTCCATGTGTGACTATTTTTGTTATTTAATATATTTTATAAAAATTATGGTATCTATCGTTTGATTTAAACATGTAAATTTTATTGTTAAAAATATTTCGTTCAACACATGACTAACCTCAACGGATGAGTACAGTCAACACATGAACCTTTATTTTCTAATTATAAAGATGTAAATTTTATTGTTAAAATATTTCGTTCAACACATGACTAACCTCAACGGATGAGTACAGTCAACACATGAACCTTTATTTTATAATATTCTTTATTTTCTAAATTGGAATGAGGCCCAATCAATTACCATATAAAGTTAATTATATGGATTCCATACAACACATGTATATAATAGCAACGATAAGTAATCAACCATCATCCAAAGTGCACTACACTATATAAGCATCAAATATAGATATCTAACGCTTATAACAGTCTGTCAATCAATCGATCGACATACAACCAATTATTGGGATTAGTGTATACCGTATTTTATCCCAATACCCGTGTGAGGTTTCAAAAAATCAAACACAGATTTTATTTGTGCAGTTGGGCGATGTGTAAAATTTATCGTCCCAATCAATGTCCTTCAAATAGGTGTACATAAACAAACCATCCGGTTTGTAAATGAATATTTATTTATTCACATTCACGTTAAAAATTATATTTTCAATGATCAAATTATTTTATTCAACCTATGAATATTCTATTCGGTTCATTTATTCAATAAAATGATATTTTTATTTTTCTAATTTATTTTAGAAAATTTCGGCGGCATAACGGCACGATACTAGAAACGGGACAAGGCCTAGCCTTATCCCCGGTCTAGTGAAGGCCAACGCCATTCACACATCAATCCAATCCATTCCATTTCACCAAACAACTCAATTCAAACCAAATAATCTAACCAACTACACAACCAAACAAACAAGTCCATGGTCTGTGGACGATTGTGTCGGGTGCTACTAAACACCGTCTGCATCCTAGTATATATATAACTAGAAAAAGAAATTGAAGAGTGAGAAGTTCTCACCGATAGCTATCCCAACTCCACGACACTTCATTTAGAGAAATCATCGCCATTCTCGCCTTTTGTCGCTTTCGTTGCCCGTAGCCACTATATATATAAAAATCACATTTTCACTTCCCTATTCAATATATAAAAATCGAATTTTTACTTCGCTATTCAATATATAAAAATCGAATTTTTATCTCGTTATTCAATACATAAAAATCGAACTTTTACATCGCTATTCAATATATAAAAATCGAATTTTTATCTCGTTATTCAATATAAAAAATCGAATTTTTATCTCGTTATTCAATGTATAAAAATCGAATTTTTATCTCGTTATTCAATATATAAAAATCGAATTTTTACTGCTATAGCGTAAGATAAAAATTCTATTTTTACATCGTTGTTCATATAATAATTTCGCCTTTTCAAATATAAAGATTTCACCTTTTCAAAATTATAGATTTCATCTTTTCAAAAATATAGATTTCATCTTTTCAAAAATATAGATTTCTCCTTTTCAAAAATATAGATTTCATCTTTTCAAAAATATAGATTTCGTCTTTTCAAAAATCTAATCTTTACTAAAATAAAGATCCTATCTTTAAGTTGAAAATCCTATTTTAAAAATAAAAATAAAAATCATAGCCTTTTAAATAAATAAAAATCAAAATTTAAACTATATAAAATTCAGAAATTTAAACTACAGTATTACATACTAAAATCGAAAATTTTCACATGACTAAATAAAATAAAATATGGAAAAACATTAAAAACTTACTTTGGCTTTCGGATGGGGGGGGGGGGGGGGTTCGGGTTTCAACAGTGGAGGGGGCTGGAGGAGCTGGAAGCGGGCGGAGGTCAGGCGAGGGGGGGCTGATGCGGCGGCTTAGGGTTTAGAGGGGCGGCGGGGTGTTCGACGAGGGTGCGATGGAGGTTGAACGCGAGATGGGGGAAGGAGGAGGTCGGGGAAGAAGAAGAGGGGACGGCGGCGGCTCATCGACGGTGGGGGGCTCGGCGCTGCCGCGCTGTGGCTTTTTTTTTTCTTTTTTCTGAAGTCGATTTTGAAGCGGGGGCCAGATAGTATATAAGGGGAGAAGAGGGTTTTATTTTATTTTTAATTTATATTATTTTAATTCTAAAAGTAACTTTTTCACTCGACTACGAAACAAGGCCCACCGCCTATCGTCCATAGCTATTAACCCCCATTCCGAACACAATGAGATATGTATCGTTGGCTGATTCGATGGTTTTGATCAGTTTCCGTCAAAATCAACAGATAACTCTATATATTGAATTTGAACGTGTATTTCAATTTACTGGGGTCACATACTAACTCTAAAAATTACAGAAAAATATTTTCTAGCTTCGTATTGACGATACGATCCTAACAAAACTAGTTTCGTCGAATTCTGAGACCGTTTGAAAAATGGCCATTTTCCAGTCGATTAAAATCAACTGAAACTGGTCAAACGCGTTTTCCTTTGCCACACTCACATATTGATTCGAAAAATTATGAAATTTGAAATTGTAACAACCCGGATTTTGAGCGACTTTGGTTATCGACATAAGCTCGATGTCGATAACCAAAACATTGAAAAATCCTGGTAATTAATGAAAGAAATTAGAGTGTGAGGATAGATAAGATAGAAACTTAGAATAGAAGAAGAAGAAGAACACAACATCAGAGTAACACGAACCTCACAGCGGAACGAATAACATATAATATATAACATAACTTTGAAATATAACAGTTATGTATACAATAGCACTTATCAGAGTACATCACTTACAACACATCGGAAATAAATAATAGCTATATGATCCAGAAGCCTCCTGCTCCAGCTCTTCAAGTATATCTGTAAATCCCGACTACTTGACTGCCCGTACAAATTTAGGCACCCAAGAGTTTAGGGAAAACAACAAAGTAAACTCTGGGTCAGTCATGGGACTGGTATAAGTAAAACAGTTTAAACAGGTATATGAACAAGTAAACGATATCTCATAAGACCACGCCGCAGAACGGAACGGGTTTTCCCTTATGAGAATCCAAACATCTTTGGAAAGCAATATCATTCTGATATTATAATAATGTCTATGTACAAATAGATATCAACTAGTAGAAACGCTTTCATCTCACGTTCTACATATATAGTATACAATCAAAATCGCAAGCACGTATTGGATAATGGATTTCCAAATATGACAAGGTATGGAACCACCTTCCGATCAGTGTACTCTAGGAACGATACACTGGAGTTCAACAAGAACATCTTGTAACTCAGCCACACATGACCGACCACTCATTTCGCTTGAGTGTATCGAATGTACATAAGCAACGGTTGGGATCCGCAACCGTTCCCGTATATATATGGGACAACATTGATAGATTTAAGAAACAAATGAATATTCTCTAGATAGGTGATTATACACCCTACTTCGGTGCGACCGACTTAGCCATGCTGCCTGCCCGATTTCTGTCATTTACCGGTTGATGAGGCTAGAAGCTACGCTTTATCATCACATCAGATTCACTTCGAATGCCACATTGTCAGATCCATCGAAAATCACTAATTGACGTCTACAACAATACATTACGTGTTAGCTAAAGAAGTTTCCTTCTCCGCTTCCACTCTTGGTATGGTTGAAGAAATCAATGTACGTGACCTTTCTGGAAATACTCTGTCAGACATTCATCCACACAAGTCATCCTCATTCATTTAGAATGTCACATCGTCATACCCGCCAAATCACAAATTGACTTATCCAAAAATAACACGGGTATACAGCTAAGAGAAACGAATTCCTCCGCCACCAAACGTGAATACGTTTGAACAGATCAACTTACGCGATCCATTGGATATACTCTGTCAGACCTTCGTCCATACAAGTTGTCTTAGGACTGGACAAACCGAAGGCACTATTCTGTAAACAGGATAGCCCTTGCATTTTACTCCGTCTTCAATTATCTTTGGCATATATGATTCGCGACGCTTATGCCAATACAGAGTGGTTCTTTGGATAATAATCCAACCGGTCTCTCCATATTAACAACGTTAAAATGGTCAAAACTTCGATAGTCTGTGATTTAACCATCAAAGAAAAACAAGTGTGCAAACAACGATATTATTTCCAGATGGAAATTATATCGAACAAACATCATTTAACATTAACCTCTTTAGTTCATTTATTTACTTATCTCCTGTTTCCCTATATTCTAAATTCTTATTTTCTTTTATCAGAAAACATTTCTGATTCTCGTTTGGAAAACATTTCCAAAACTCCTTTACGATCAAACCTTACCATTTCTTAGTTAAGAAGGAAGTCACTCAAGTTGGGGTATAATTACCTCTCAGACCTTAACTGAACAACGTTATAACTTCGAAATGGTCAAAGTTTATCTTTTAATCTTTAACAACTTCTTTACGCCTTTCTCGGATCCAATTTTACTAATCCACTTCTATATTTAAAACATTAGTTATAATGATAACGTTATAATCCCTCCTTTCGAATTATCTAACTTTAATTATAACTTCTATTCTTATTAGTGAATAATTAACCTAACACTTATTTATTTATAAATAGATAAATCTCTATTTAAACACTGGAAAGTATAAGTACTTACCCGAATTCGATATAATCGAATTCGCCGATTAGCTCTCTTCGAGAAATCTTTATTTGATTAAGTCTTCTTCGAATAACCTATATTCGATTATCTCCTTCTCGAATAAACGATATTCGATAATCTCTCTTCGAATAACTAATATTCGATAACTCTTCCTTTTCAAATAACTCATATTTGAAAATCTCACTTCGATTAAACTATAATCGATAACTCCCTTCGATGAAACTAACATCAATAACTTCTTTCGATGAAACTAACATCGATAACTCCTGTCGATGAAACTAACATCGATAACTCCTTTCGATGAAACTAACATCGATAACTCCTTTCGATGAAACTAACATCGATAACTCCTTTCGATGAAACTAACATCGATAACTTTAACTCGACGAACTTAACTTGACTCGACTAACTCGACTTACTTGGTTCGACCAATTCGATTCGATTAACTAGGCTCGACTAACTTGACTAACTTAACTCGACTTACTTGGTTCGACCAACTCGATTCGATTAACTAGGCTCGACTAACTTGGTCGAACCACCCGATCAACTCAACTTATTTAACTTAATTTATTTCTCAACTCGATCAACTCGATTAATGATGTGCACAAAAAATGCACATTTATATTCACATATTTACTCTTGTTTAGTTTAATAAATGAACATTCTTGGGTATTTTATGTGATCAAACCATGTTTTAAAGATTTTCAAAATCATCACTTATTTTGGGAAAAAGGGGGTCACTTGTGCATGTTTTAATTTGTGAAATCTTTTACTCGTTCCTTGTTATTTACTCTCGTAGGAATTTAGGAGCTAAAAATACACATGAAGAGATGAAGGAAAGCATGCACATACACAAGAGAAGGCAAAGAATTAATACATCTTATGGATAGCGGAGGGCCCATCTTTCAACTAGCCCACTTGCTTCATATTATTGAATGGGACAAAAGGCCTCATGCATTCTACATGACATATTAGTGGCTAAGATCAATTAGAAGCTTCATGAAGGGCCATTTTGGGGAATTCCCAAGAAAAGTGATTAGGGTTTTAGGGTTTTAGATCATGTATATATACCCCTTTGTTTCATGTATTTGGTATCTTCTTTTTAGGATATGAAAGTGTAAGTGATCAAATAAATAAAAAATGGCTTCCAAGCCTATCTCTTTTATTGCTATCTTATGTCTCTTTTAATTTCTATGCTTTACTTTCATGTTCATAGTTTAGATTTATTTACATTCATGTTCATAGCTTAGATTTACATTCATGTTCATTTACTTTATGTTCATAGCCTAGATTTACTTTATGTTCTTAGTTTAGTTTTCTTCTTGTTCTACTTAGTTTTCTTTCATTTTGCTTAATTTTCTAATGTTGAAACTTACATGTGTTGATATGACAACACATATGAGTGGCTAATCCCTTGATTTAGGGGTAATGATGCTCTCTAACTTTGTGTAAGTTCAACAAGTGTATGATTTGTGATCTTTAATATGTTCTTAATGTTAGTGAATATGGATGTAAGTTTATACAATTGGGTTTGATAGGTCATGTTGCATTTGCAAATGATCTATGCTTATTCAATATAAACACAAGTTACATCAATATTTGCTAAGTGATTATTGATTTTAAAATGAAAGTATGAACAAAATTTGATGGTCTATAGTTCTAGCCAATAGTTCATAGACCATACTTAGAATAGTTTTGCTTTAGTTTCATTTTCATGAGAATCATAAGTGGTGTAAATATTGCATTTATATGACTTGTTGAGATCATACATTGTATGTTTGACAACTTACATAAAGGTGAGAGTGGATTTACCTCTAAATTACTCTCTAATTTCATTTTTAGCTCTCAACTTCGTTTCTAGTTCATTAGTTTTTATTAGTTAGAACAATTCAAAGTTTGGTTTAATTTGAGTGAATAAAATTGAAATTACTTCTTTCCCTGTGGATCGACTCGCACTCACGACGTATTACAATAGTACGCCGTGCACTTGCGGTTATTTCGATATTCGTGCGACGGTTTTCTAATTTAATAGAAATTTCGTTGTAGCGAACAAGTTTTTGGCGCCGTTGCCGGGGAGAGATTTTGATTTTAGTTTTATTCTTCGAATTAATTTTTTCTTGTTTATTCTTCTTTAAAAAAAATGTTTGTTGTTTGCATTTTAGTGTTTTGTTGTTAATTTTAGCATGTGTGTGTTGTGCATTTTGTGCATTTCTTAGTTTAGTTTTTGCATTTGTTGTTTGTTTTCACATCTCTTTTATTTTAGTCTTTCTCTAAAAAAAAACATTTACATTTTTTGCTCAATAGTTTGCATTAATTTTGTTCTACATTATTCTGTGCACTGATTTTGAACAAACTGTTGTTCTATTCTGTTTCTCTGACTGTTTTGCCTACACAAAACAGTGCTGCGACATCATTCACTATCTTGCCACCCTCAACCATTCCCATTACACTTTCAGTCTATTTCCATTGTATGTCAGTTTCATTGTTTTGTTTTTTTGTTTGTTCCTGTGCATTCAGTCTGTTTTTATTTTGTTATTAGTTACTTCTCATTTTAGTTCCATCCTTTTGTATTATCAGCATTCTGTTTTTCTTTTATACATTCTGAGCATTTTGTTTTAGAAAAAAAAAGGAGATACAGTTTGAAATACCATTTGCATTTGTCAAACTTCAAGAAGCAGCTCACAGTACATTTCAGGAAGTAGTAATCTTGCAATTCATATTTCACATTTCATGTTAGAAACTGTTTAACAGCAGGAACAAATAACTTCCCTTCACCAATCCCCCTTTACACCAACAATTTCTACTTACCCTCCACACTGCCACTACCAGGAACACCAACCTTCTCCTTAACCACACTGTTCACCATCACTAACTCCTACACTCGAGTGCCCAAAACTGCTAACTGTCAATCCAAAAACCTCCCTCAACACCCAGTTCAACATTGCACACCCCCCATCCATCATTCTTCTCCACAACCAAACCTCCAAACCAGCTCAGCCTTCCTCACATCGCAGTGTCCTCAGCAAACCTAATAACCCAAACCGATTCAAAACCCCAAACAATCAAGTCTGTGTCTCACTTAACTGCTCAAAATCGAACCAACTAGCAAGCTCCTCCCTCACAAACATACAAACCACTTCTACCACAACTACCATAGTCCTCAACAACCTCTTCACGCAACCAAAACTCCAAGTTCATCTCTTGCAATCACTTGCAACCGCAAATCCCGAAATCGCCTGAAAAGCCACAAATTTCACCTCAAATCAAACTCCTGAAATCCGCCTTCTTCCAGAATTCCGAACCACGAAAACCTGTTCAAAGCCTGAGACGCAACCTCAATCACACCCTTGTCTAACCTCCGAATTCAGGAATTTCGATTTCGGATTTTTTATTTTTGATTTTTTTTTTGAAAATTTGGAATCTCGATTTTTACTATCGGGTGCATAAAGAACGGAATTCTGCCCTGTTCGAAAATCTCAGTGATATAATAAGTTGTGCATCAGATTTTGTTAAAGCGGGCCTTGGGTTGAGGGCCAGCGGGCTTGTAGTGGGCTCCTTGATTTTTATTTTTAGTATTCCTCCTTGAATTTTATTCAAGTGTCTCTTAAATGTTTTTTTTTGTTGTGAGAGTATTTGTGCTGATCGTGAGTATTCTGTTTTGAGTTTGCTTTTATGTGCGTGATTATCGTTTTAAATTGTGTGTTTACATTATTTTCTTTTTAATTCCAAGTTTTTCCTAAGAATTTTTGTTTTATCTTTCATTTTCAAAAAAAAAAACTCTTGTCTTTCTCTTGTTTATACATCATCTTTGATTTTCAGGTTGCACTTGGACTAGAAACCGCTTTGCTTTTTGCTTGGATCGCTTTGCTTTGCTTTGCTAACTCGCTTGCTTGCTAAAAAACGCCAATTTTTTTTTTTTTTGCTAATAAATTCAGACACTCAGGTATCGTGTTTTAACCCCTTTATTTTATTTGCATTGTTGGTTGCTTGCATTCGCATTTAAAAATCCAAAAATCAAAATTAAATCATTCGTAGTTGCATTGTTAATACACGTTTAATTCCTGTTTTGCATTCATCTCATTTTATTTTATTTTCTTAAGGGCACACCCCAATTCACATAAGGTGGGGAGTTCATTACCCTTCCTTAGCCCAGAAAATTGCATATCATCGTAGAATTTGACTAATAATAACGGTTAGACGTTGGACATAAGGGAGTCGCGGGCTCATTTAGGGCTTAATTATATTTTGATTGTTGATTTATTTTGAACGAATTATTTCTTGGTGTCTAGACTACGGCAGAGAAATAACCGCTAATAAATATTACGGTGATTCGTAAATATTATTTCGGTTGTTCTTCTGAAGGTACTTAAACCTTCGGTTGCATTTCTAGGGTGATTCCTGGTGCACCGATAACTCCTGTCCGTTAACTGGCCGAGAAATTTCTTGTTTAATTTAATCAAACGTATCATTATATAGTTTTGGGTTAGGAGCCACTAAGGACGGAAAATTTTGTAGTTATCCTCGCATTCATTTAGTTTCATTAGATTCATGCATACATAAAAAAATAGAAAAAATCAAAAATCCAAAAAAAAACTCATCTTCATTTGTAAATCAAATTGTTTTCACTCTTATTCAAAAAATAAAAATAAATAAATAAATAAATTTCAAAACAACTCTCATTTTGTAAAAAAAAAAAACTCACTTCTATTCTCTTCTCAAATTTGTTCTTTCTTTTCGTTTCTTATTCTTCTCGCTAGTGCATGAGTATTTGGACTCACGACACCAATACAAATCGTTGGACACGTGATCCTTCCACTAATCGTTTAGTTCGAACAAACATCCCTTCAACCATGGGTGAAGAAAACCCCCCTCGAACTCTTATGGATAGAATCTTCCCCGATCGCGTTTCTATTCCTTCTTGCATCATATTGCCCGCCCCAACGGGTAATCACTTTGAAATTCATTCAAATCACATAAATACTCTTCCAAAATTCGGCAATTTTGAACGTGATGACCCCTACATTTTCTTAACCAAATTTGAACAGGTTTGTGCAACCATGAAATTTCAACAACTAAGTGACGATGGAATCAAACTTAGGTTAATTCCATTTGCACTTACCGATTTTGCCGAAAAATGGTTGTATAGCTTGCCCTCAAATACGATTGGAACGTGGGATGAATTTGTGAAAGTTTTTCTAAAGAAATTTTAACCCTTGGAAAAAACATCCAAAATTCGAAACGAAATCGTTAACTTTCATCAATTTGGGGGAGAATCCTTTGCAAAATATTTCGAAAGATTTAAAGAACTTCTAGTCAAATGTCCACATCACAATTTCGAAAAATGGACTCTTTGTCAAATTTTATATGATGGACTCGAAAATAACTCTCGAACCATGCTCGAATCGATGTGCCAAGGAAACTTTCTCGCCCAAAATCACGATGCCGCTTGGCAATTTCTTGAGAACTTGGCCGAAAAATCAGCTCAATGGGAACGATCCAACGAGAAATCGATTTATTCCCGATCAAACGCTCATTCGATAGGATCTTCATCAGCTTTAGAAGCAAAAATCGACGCGATGTTAACCAAATTCGATAATGTCCTTTCATCAAATCAAATGAATCAAGCTCAAACTTCTCAACCCTCGTGTTTCAAATGTAACGATCCAACCCATATTGCTGATCAATGCCCACACTCGTTAGAACAACTCAACGCTTTCAACAAAGTTAGGAACGACCCATTCTCTCCAACGTATAATCCTTGTTGGAGAAATCATCCTAACTTCTCGTGGACCCAAAACAACCCAAATTCGAATTTGGTTCGACCCTCATTCCAACCATTTACGAATAATCCTTCGAATCACCCCTTTCAACAAAATCAATTCCAAAATTTTGCGCCACCTTCTCAAAATCAAGCGCAACAATCTTTTGTTCCCCAAGACGAAAAATGACTGACTTCACTTGAGAAAAGTCTCGAAACATTGACTAAAGCAACGACTCAAAATCTCCAATCAAATAACAATTTGTAAAATTTATTGACTTCGTACATGGAAAACACGAGTCAATATATCACTAAACTTGAAATGCAAATGAGCCAGTTAGCCACGTCCGTAAGTGAACGGGAAAGAGGCACTTTCCCGAGTCAACCCATTCCAAACCCCAAGATCCAGAATCCAAATCAAAACCAAGCTCATGTCGTTCAGGATAGCAATGTAACTCAGTTGAATGCTATCACGACTTTACGATCCGGTAAGAAAATCGATAATCAAATTGAAAACCCGAAAAATGTACCAGATCTTCCTCTCGACCCTTCTAAAACCACAAATGATCTTGATCCAAATTCCGAGTCTACTTCTTCTCCAACTCAAGTAGACCGACCTACTGAGTTGCGTATACCATTTCCTCATCGTCTTCGACCAAAGAAACACTCCGACCAAATGGAAAAGATGTTGGAAATTTTCAAACAAGTGAAAGTTAACATCCCTCTTCTTGACATCATTCAACAAGTGTAACACCCCACGCCCGCTATGGTCACTCACTAAGGGAATGCCATAGCATCGGTGGAGTATTTTAGTGAATATAGAACAGAAAAATTACAACAAGACAGGTATAAATAGTACTTGAAATTTAAAACATCATCTCATAACAGCGGAAATAAACATGTCTGGTTACATCATAAAACCACGATAAAAGTCAAGTACAATATCCTTCAAAATAAAGAAGTACATAATCCCACTTCTCAAATACAATAGCCAGAACAAAAGAAAAGATAACTGGATAACTGGAGCTTTACATCTATCCAAGCTCCTAAAGAATGGAACAGCAATCCGATCAAGCTCCACTACTGCTAGGATCCACCGTAGGACCTGAGGGTTGGGAAAAAGATAAAAACAACGGGGTCAGACATAAGTCTGAGCGAGTCCTATAACTTTAACAATACAATCATTAAAGTAACCAGAGAAGATATAAACTTGACCCACGGTAATGTCTGGGGATGAATGGCTACACTAAGCAGCTTGATAGACTTAGGATAAACTAAGATAACCGTAAAGACGCATCTACCCACCCAAGGATAATTACTAACTGCACCACACCAGTCATTTCTTCTTAAAGGTTGATCCCTCCCAAGGACTTAGAAAATTTTTCCCTGGTAGTCTCGTATACCCCTAGCTGACTACATAGGTGCCGTCTGCCCCTATCTCCACTAGGTGTACTTAGTAATTTTACCCAGTAGTTCCGTGTACCCCTACATAGGTGCCGTCTGCCCCTATCTTTATTAGGTGTACCCACTACTCCCCAGCGATCGGCTCCCTACCGTAGATACCCGTGCTGGTCCCACAGTGGGGTGTATCACTCCCCTAAAGTGGCTACCTGATAATATCAACGGTGCACGGCTTTATATCTACACGATGCAACAACGGCTTATCTACCAGCCCGGGCCCACACACGCATATGAAACCCGTTGGACTCGCGTTGCCACCGCTAACCCGTTTTGGCCTCTTATAATCAAGCCCAATATGCGTGTCCCGTCACTCGACATGGGTCGAGCCCACAAAGATACGTTTGGGATATTGGTTGAAATGGGCCCCCACAAGCTACCCATCTAAGCTTGTCACTTATCTAGTGTATCCCACTTAACCCTTTAATCATGTTTAATTACATGTTTCACTTGGTTAAGTATTCTAATCGTATTTTCTATTGCCACCCAAGGCAACCCACTAGATTCCACATGCCACCCAAGGCAACCATTAAATTTCCACATGCCACCCAAGGCACCCACTTAACCCCTCATGTCCCACTACATGCTAATTTGGTTAAGTGTTTCTTAATTAATTAAGACCGTGATCTCCCATAAAGACCTCCCACATTAGACTGGCTGTTATGACCGCCTGGTTAAGCCGGTAGGGTCCGGGCAGTCTTACGTCATAACAGAGTCTAACCTCGTGTCTTTACTTTAATCACGTATTTAATTTATGGCTAAGACCTCTCACATTGGGCTGACATTTGTAGCAACTGGTTAAGCCGGTTGGGTCCGGGCAGTTTTACACTACAAATGAGTCCAACCTCGTGTCTTAGTCGATTAATTACACCTAATTAATCACCCCCATATTAATTATCCCTAATTAATATCAAGTTTTCCATAACATGGGTAGACCTAACTCAATAGGTAAATTCCCATGGGGTAAACCTAACTCAATAGGTAAATTCCCACTTATGGTAATTTATTTTTATGGTATGCTTAATCATACCCAACTTTTATTAACATATTTACCAACCCCATCGTTCCCCACGTAAATCGTTCTCATGACATAGAAAAGGGGAAGATCCATTACAAATATCATGGGTTTAGCATATAACTTTGTCATGGGTTAAGAGGATGTCAACTTGCATATATGAGCACATATTAACCCAACTACATTTAACCCAAACTTGCATATTATCATACACATGATTTGCATAACATGTTGCATATGAGCTTGCATATTATCATACACATATCTTGCATAACACGTTGAACTTGCATATAAGCTTTCTCATAACTTGCATAACATGTTAAACATGCATTTAAGCATACACATAACTTGCATAAGCATTCACATACTTGCATAAGCATTCACATACTTGCATAAGCATTCACATACTTGCATAAGCATGCATAACTTGCATATCATGTTAAACTTGCATTTAAGCATATACACAACTTGCATATGAACTTGCATATCAACCTACACATAACTTACATAACATCATACATATGACTTGTATATGAACTTGCATAACTCACTTTATTAAACATGCATAAATCCACTTGTTAAATATGCATAAACCCACATGTTAATCATGCATAAACCCACTTATTAAACATGCATAAACCAACTTGTTAAGCATGCATAAACCAACTTATCAAACATGCATAAACTCACTTATTAATTATGCATAAACATAGAAAAACATAGAGTAGCATATCATTACAAATGATTCAAACTCACTAATCCGCATCTAAGACCATAAGTCTCATTACACCCAATCTACTTACTTTAACAATTGATGTTAAAGTGATAGAAACTCACCAAAACCAAGATTAGCAAACTTATGAAGTGGAATTATGAAGATGGTGATGATTAGAGATTGATTAGAGAGTGATTAGCTTGCAACTTCCTTCATAAACAAGTGGAGGCTCCTTCTAAGATTTAATTTGGCGGCATGAGGCCATCATTTCTATTTTTAGTATGGATTAGGGTAGGTTTAGGGTGTATTTATAGATTAGGAGAGTGTTTTAGGCCCTTAGATTAACCCTAAATTAGATTAGGTCCGTTAGATTTAGGAAATCTCTAGAACCCAGCCCAGCCCTAGCCAGAAAACCAGATCTGGTGCACCCAAGCACCCTGGTTCGACACGCCGTGTCGACAGGCAAGTCGACAGGCAAGTCGACTCCCCCTGTCGACAGGCCTGTCGACAGCCCTGTCGACATGGTCAAGGCGGGAATTCTCCCGCCTGGCCCCGCTGGTTCTAATTTGAAATCTGAATTTAAATTTCTAAATCTGTTTTTAACTTTGAATTTTCTGCAAACTTCTTTGGGCCATAACCGGGCCATACGGACTCCGATTCTCGAAAACTCGGACTCTATTTCGCGTATTTTTCCGAGACGAACGCAATAACACAGCCCGTTACCCCCAATTCTCACGTCTGAGATTATTTATCCTGTAATTAGTGAATTTTAGTATTAACTAAAATTCGGGGTGTTACATTCTCCCCTCCTTAAAGGATTTCGTCCCCGAAATCTCTAAGCTAAGGAGAATGCATATCCTACCATCCAAACAGCCATCTACTCAATCCATCAAAACACGGGCATCCATTGTCCTTAAAACAATTTCTAATGATGTATGAGCATATGCAAAAGTGTGTGTATATGTTCCCTATCTAATGTATGAACATATGCAAACCATGATAGTGCCATGCATCCATTATGTATGCGAGAGAACCCTATCGACACATACAATATCTACATGAGTGCACAATCATTCACCAAAATGCATCATCCATATGATAACACAATCATTATACATCCATAAATATGGCCTCCTACACACAATTTTTATGCAATTATGCAATATGAAGTGACTGAGCCGATCTAGTGCCTAGAGTGTGTGTATATGCATCCATGAGCAACCACTAGCAAACACTTGCATCCACTTGCATCCATCAACCATAACATGTCTCAAACACATGTTTCAACCATAGGTTTACCCTATCTAAAGGTCAATCAGTACCAACGAGAGGATATACTAAAGATAAGATAAGTACTAGACAATGATAGAGGAGAAAGTAAAGACATACCCTCAAAAAGAAATGGGTACAATGAACGCATCTTCGCTTCCGTCTCCCAAGTTGCGTTGCTCTCATCTTCTCCCCATTGCACTTTGACTAGTTGAACCTCTCTGTTTCTCAACTTCCTAGTCTCTGACCCCAGGATGCGAGTAGGAGCTCGTCGAATAGTCGCATCATGCTCTACTTCCACATCTCTAAGCAAGCTCGGCTCTACCACCTCTGCGGTCTCATGTAAGCACTTCCTCAGATGTGATACATGGAATACATCATGAACACCACTAAGTCTGTCAGGCAACTCCACCCTATATGCCATCCGTCCAATCCTTTCCTTAATAGGAAATGGCCCAACAAACCTCGGTGCTAACTTCCCAACGGATCCAAAGCGAACAATATTTCTCAATGGAGATACTTTGACAAAAACCATGTCCCCAACCTCAAACTCAAGATCCGTCCTTCTCTTGTCCGCATAAGATTTTTGCCTATCCTGCGCTGCTTTCATCCTTCTTCGAATCAAGTCAATCTTCTCAGAAGTCTCCCTAACCATATCAGGCCCAAGCAAGATCTTATCCGTAGATTCCCACCAGCATGTAGATGATCGACAAGGCCTTCCATAGAGAGCTTCGAAAGGAGCCATACCAATACTGGACTGAAAGCTGTTATTATATGCGAACTCCACCAATGGAAGATGCTCTTCCCATGTACCTCCAAAATCTAGGATACAAAGCCTCAAAAGGTCTTCTAGAACACGATTCACCCTCTCAGTCTGGCTGTCTGTCTGAGGATGATATGCGGTGCTCAGACACAATTGAGTCCCCACTGCTTCTTGCAAACTTCTCCAGAACTCGCTAGTGAAGATAGAATCTCGATCACTCACTATGCTAGAGGGTACCCCATGCAATCGAACTATCTCTCGAAGATATACAGAAGCTAGCCATGGAGCGGTCCTCTTGCTCTTCACAGGTATGAAATGGGCGCTCTTAGTAAGTCTGTCTACCACCACCCAAATTCCTGTATTACCCTTCCTCGATCTGGGTAACCCGTCAATAAAATCCATCGAGACGCTATCCTACTTCCATTGCGGAACTTCCAATGGGTGAAGCAACCCACCAGGTTTCTTTTGCTCCGCCTTCACTTGTTGGCACACCAAGCATTGAGCGACATACTCGGCCACATCTTTCTTCATACCGGCCCAGAAGAAAACCCTCTTCATGTCTCGGTACATCTTGTCCCCACCGGGATGAATGGTCATCCTAGAACGGTGTGCATCATCAAGAATAGCCTTCCTCAAACCCTCGTCTTGCGGTACACAAAGTCTACCGTTTCTACGCAAGCACCCCCTATCGTCTAGGGTGTACCTACTCAAATGGCTGGATGACTCCCCCCTTATGAGCTTCTCTACCAACTCAACCAACTGTGGGTCGTCCCTCTGTGCTTCTCCAATCCGCCCCAAAAGAGTAGGTCTAACCTCCAAGGATGCTAGCAAACCGGGTACATAATCAATGGAAGGTCTGAAATCAAACATCGAGATAAATTCCAAGCTTCGTCGTTCCACGAACAATGGACTCAAGGACAACCTCTTCCTGCTCAAGGCGTCCGCCACCACGTTACCCTTGCCAGGGGTATACGCTATCTCGAAATCATAGGATGCTAAGAATTCCATCCACCTTTGCTGTCTCAGATTCAAATCCTTCTGAGAAAACAAGTACTTCAATGATTTGTGGTCAGTGAACAATTCGAATCTCTCACCAAGAAGATAATGGCGCCAAATCTTAAGCGCAAAAACAATAGCGGCCAACTCTAAATCATGGGTAGGGTAATTTTTCTCATGTGCCCTCAACTGCCTTCCACCATAGGCTATCACCCTTCCCTCTTGCATTAAGACTGCGCCCAGCCCTGTCCCACAAGCATCAGTATAGACAACAAATGGCTTGCTCCCATCTGGCAACACTAAAACTGGAGCGGTGGTTAAAGCTCTCTTTAACCGTCGGAACGCATCATCACAATCTACGTCCCATGTGAAAACAAGATTCTTCTTTGTTAAGCGGGTTAACGGGGCTGATATCTTTGCGAAGTCTTTGATAAACTTCCTATAATAACCCGCCAACCCCAAGAAACTTCTTACTTCGGTAGCATTTTTCGGAACCTTCCAATCCTGAATTGATACTACCTTCGCGGGATCCACAACTATCCCTTCCTTGGAGACCACGTGCCCCAAGAACCGCACCTCTTTCCGCCAGAAGTGACATTTAGAGAATTTAGCCTTAAGGCTATGTGCCCGAAGAGTCTTCAATACCTCCCCAAGATGTAGGGCATGCTCTTCTTCACTCTTAGAAAATACTAAGATATCATCCACAAAGACCACCACGAATTTATTAAGGAACTCCCTGAACACCCTACTCATCAAATCAACAAAGTATGCAGGGGCGTTCGTCAACCCAAATGGCATCACCAGCCACTCATAAAAACCATCCGGAGTTCTAAAGGCAGTCTTGTCTATGCTATCCTCAGCCACCCTTAACTGATGAAACCCCGTGGCTAAGTCCAACTGAGAAAATACTGAAGAGCCAACCAACTGATCGAAAAGATCATCAATCCTCGGCAATGGGTGTCTATTCTTCTTTGTGAGCTTGTTGAGTTCTCTATAGTCTACACAAAGTCTGAGTGACCCATCCGCCTTCGTAGCAAATACTACTGGAGCACCCCACTCCGATATACTTCGTCTTATGAACCCCTTCTCAAGCAACTCCCCTACTTGCTTATGGAGTTCCCTCCTCTCACGAGGAGCCATGTGGCGCACTGGTAAGGATACAGGTTTAGCATTATCCACCAGATATATTCGGAAGTTAATCTCCCGCTTCGGAGGTAAGCCCTTCACCTCCTCAAACACATCCGGATATTCCCGGACCACTCTAACAGATTGCAAACTCTCGACCGAAGCGTCAAGCGATTCAAGATAACTAAGCATAACAGAGTCCCTGGGATTACAAGAAATCTCGAGAGTGTTACCCAAGCGGGTCATGAGCCTAACAACTCTCCTTTCGCAATCAAGAACGGCACCATTACTGGATAACCAGTCCATGCCCAAAATCAACCCATAGCCCGTGAAGCCCAACCCAAAAGCATCACATCTAAACTCAATGTTAAGTATAGAAATCTTCAAACCCAAACATATCATGGACAAATAAGTGGAGCCCCCAATTGGGTTTGAAACAACCAAGGGATCATCTACCAGACTGGTGTCTAAGTGCAGTGACTCAACTAATGATGATGAGATAAACGAATGCGATGCACCTGAATCAAACAATGTACGGACAGGATGATCAAATAGAAAAACCAGACTTTCAACGGAGATAGTTCTACCTCTTTCCTGAATTGGTGGGACTGCGAGAGCCTGTACTTGCCCCCTAGCCTGACTCGGTGCCATAAGAGCTTGTACCTGTCCTCCTGAGGTAGACCCCGTCCTTTGCCCCTTCTTAGGACAATCTTTCACTAGATGCCCTGCTTCGCCACAGTGGAAGCAGCCAGTCTTCTTCTTCTTACGACAATCCTTGCTTAGGTGGCCAGGTGTCCCACAATTGAAACACTTCTTCTTCTTGCCCTTGCCACCGTTGCCTTTCCCACCTTTATTTTGCTGTTGTTGCTGAGGTCTCTTTTGATCTCCCTTCTTCTCGGGTGCCCTATTAACATTGGGACCCTTCTCTTCTTCATACATGAGTGCCATGTCAACTAGCTTCTCAAAGGTGGCCCCCATAGGGATATGAGTCATAGCCAACCCATGCATCGGTTCATTCAAGCCTTTCACGAACCTCAAAGCCTTCTTCTCCGGTGTATTCACCATGTCTAGGCCAAATCTTGCCAATTGATAAAACTTGTTGACATATTCCTTCACCGAGAGATTTCCTTGCTTTAGAGTCAAGAATCTTTCCATATACAAGTTTTCCTCCGCCATTGAGAGAAACTTTGCCACAAATCTTTGCCTAAAATCCGCCCAAGAGTCAAAGGGGCGTTCTCCATTAGTGACCTCCCACCAGAATGAGGCCTCTCCCTTCATTAACCAAGCAGCCAATTTGACTTTCTTTCCTTCTTCCATCTCAAAGATATCTATCAATTCTTCCACCTCCTTAAGCCAATCTCTAGCCTCCACAAAAGTTTCAGATCCTTGAAAAGGTTTCCCTCCCATAGCTTTAAATTCCTTGCAAGTCTTAGCAAAAGTATCCGTGCGAGGAGGAGGGGGAGGGGGAAGATCGGGTGCTACGGTTGGTGGAGGAACATTTGCTGGACCCGCAGTGGTGGCCCTAGCCTCCATCAATCTCCTATACCATGCTGGTACCGTCACACCCTCCGGAAAGTTAAGATTCTCGGCCATGCTGAAACGAAAAAGGAAAGATTCAAAACGGAGAATTCGAAGGATATAGATATGGCTATTGGGGATTATGCTTTTCCTTCAAAAACCTTTCTCTTTAAAGACATGTTTTTGAAAATATCTCTTCCAAAAATGTTTTAGAAAAATAGTTTTCTAAAAATTTTATCTGTTCTGGTAACCTTTGCTCTGATACCACGTGTAACACCCCACGCCCGCTATGGTCACTCACTAAGGGAATGCCATAGCATCGGTGGAGTATTTTAGTGAATATAGAACAGAAAAATTACAACAAGACAGGTATAAATAGTACTTGAAATTTAAAACATCATCTCATAACAGCGGAAATAAACATGTCTGGTTACATCATAAAACCATGATAAAAGTCAAGTACAATATCCTTCAAAATAAAGAAGTACATAATCCCACTTCTCAAATACAATAGCCAAAACAAAAGAAAAGATAACTGGATAACTGGAGCTTTACATCTATCCAAGCTCCTAAAGACTGGAACAGCAATCCGATCAAGCTCCACTACTGCTAGGATCCACCGTAGGACCTGAGGGTTGGGAAAAAGATAAAAACAACGGGGTTAGACATAAGTCTGAGCGAGTCCTATAACTTTAACAATACAATCATTAAAGTAACCAGAGAAGATATAAACTTGACCCACGGTAATGTCTGGGGATGAATGGCTACACTAAGCAGCTTGATAGACTTAGGATAAACTAAGATAACCGTAAAGACGCATCTACCCACCCAAGGATAATTACTAACTGCACCACACCAGTCATTTCTTCTTAAAGGTTGATCCCTCCCAAGGACTTAGAAATTTTTTCCCTGGTAGTCTCGTATACCCCTAACTGACTACATAGGTGCCGTCTGCCCCTATCTCCACTAGGTGTACTTAGTAATTTTACCCAGTAGTTCCGTGTACCCCTACATAGGTGTCGTCTGCCCCTATCTTTATTAGGTGTACCCACTACTCCCCAGCGATCGGCTCCCTACCGTAGATACCCGTGCTGGTCCCACAGGGGGGTGTATCACTCCCCTAAAGTGGCTACCTGATAATATCAACGGTGCACGGCTTTATATCTACACGATGCAACAATGGCTTATCTACCAGCCCGGGCCCACACACGCATATGAAACCCGTTGGACTCGCGTTGCCACCGCTAACCCGTTTTGGCCTCTTATAATCAAGCCCAATATGCGTGTCCCGTCACTCGACATGGGTCGAGCCCACAAAGATACGTTTGGGATATTGGTTGAAATGGGCCCCCACAAGCTACCCACCTAAGCTTGTCACTTATCTAGTGTATCCCACTTAACCCTTTAATCATGTTTAATTACATGTTTCACTTGGTTAAGTATTCTAATCGTATTTTCTATTGCCACCCAAGGCAACCCACTAGATTCCACATGCCACCCAAGGCAACCATTAAATTTCCACATGCCACCCAAGGCACCCACTTAACCCCTCATGTCCCACTACATGCTAATTTGGTTAAGTGTTTCTTAATTAATTAAGACCGTGATCTCCCATAAAGACCTCCCACATTAGACTTGCTGTTATGACCGCCTGGTTAAGCCGGTAGGGTCCGGGCAGTCTTACGTCATAACAGAGTCTAACCTCGTGTCTTTACTTTAATCACGTATTTAATTTATGGCTAAGACCTCTCACATTGGGCTGACATTTGTAGCAACTGGTTAAGCCGGTTGGGTCCGGGCAGTTTTACACTACAAATGAGTCCAACCTCGTGTCTTAGTCGATTAATTACACCTAATTAATCACCCCCATATTAATTATCCCTAATTAATATCAAGTTTTCCATAACATGGGTAGACCTAACTCAATAGGTAAATTCCCATGGGGTAAACCTAACTCAATAGGTAAATTCCCACTTATGGTAATTTATTTTTATGGTATGCTTAATCATACCCAACTTTTATTAACATATTTACCAACCCCATCGTTCCCCACGTAAATCGTTCTCATGACATAGAAAAGGGGAAGATCCATTACAAATATCATGGGTTTAGCATATAACTTTGTCATGGGTTAAGAGGATGTCAACTTGCATATATGAGCACATATTAACCCAACTACATTTAACCCAAACTTGCATATTATCATACACATGATTTGCATAACATGTTGCATATGAGCTTGCATATTATCATACACATATCTTGCATAACACGTTGAACTTGCATATAAGCTTTCTCATAACTTGCATAACATGTTAAACATGCATTTAAGCATACACATAACTTGCATAAGCATTCACATACTTGCATAAGCATTCACATACTTGCATAAGCATTCACATACTTGCATAAGCATGCATAACTTGCATATCATGTTAAACTTGCATTTAAGCATATACACAACTTGCATATGAACTTGCATATCAACCTACACATAACTTACATAACATCATACATATGACTTGCATATGAACTTGCATAACTCACTTTGTTAAACATGCATAAATCCACTTGTTAAATATGCATAAACCCACATGTTAATCATGCATAAACCCACTTATTAAACATGCATAAACCAACTTGTTAAGCATGCATAAACCAACTTATCAAACATGCATAAACTCACTTATTAATTATGCATAAACATAGAAAAACATAGAGTAGCATATCATTACAAATGATTCAAACTCACTAATCCGCATCTAAGACCATAAGTCTCATTACACCCAATCTACTTACTTTAACAATTGATGTTAAAGTGATAGAAACTCACCAAAACCAAGATTAGCAAAATTATGAAGTGGAATTATGAAGATGGTGATGATTAGAGATTGATTAGAGAGTGATTAGCTTGCAACTTCCTTCATAAACAAGTGGAGGCTCCTTCTAAGATTTAATTTGGCGGCATGAGGCCATCATTTCTATTTTTAGTATGGATTAGGGTAGGTTTAGGGTGTATTTATAGATTAGGAGAGTGTTTTAGGCCCTTAGATTAACCCTAAATTAGATTAGGTCCGTTAGATTTAGGAAATCTCTAGAACCCAGCCCAGCCCTAGCCAGAAAACCAGATCTGGTGCACCCAAGCACCCTGGTTCGACACGCCGTGTCGACAGGCAAGTCGACTCCCCCTGTCGACAGGCCTGTCGACAGCCCTGTCGACATGGTCAAGGCGGGAATTCTCCCGCCTGGCCCCGCTGGTTCTAATTTGAAATCTGAATTTAAATTTCTAAATCTGTTTTTAACTTTGAATTTTCTGCAAACTTCTTTGGGCCATAACCGGGCCATACGGACTCCGATTCTCGAAAACTCGGACTCTATTTCGCGTATTTTTCCGAGACGAACGCAATAACGCAGCCCGTTACCTCCAATTCCCACGTCTGAGATTATTTATCCTGTAATTAGTGAATTTTAGTATTAACTAAAATTCGGGGTGTTACAACAAGTCCCCACCTACGCTAAATTTCGTAAAGACTTGTGTACCCAAAAACGACACACTCATGTACCCAAGAAAGTCTTCCTAGCCGCCGGACTTAGCGAAGTCTTGACCCAATCGATCCCCGTTTAATACAAAGATCCTGGATGCCCTACGATCTCGTGCACAATAGGAGATAAAACAATTAACAAATGCTTAGTAGATTTGGGTGCAAGTGTCAATTTGATTCCATATTCCGTTTACCAACAACTTGGTTTGGGTGAACTTAAGCCAACGAAAATAACTCTTCATTTTGCTGAACGTTCAATTAAGAAACCCATCGGAGAAATCGAGGACGTACTCATCAAAGTTGGTCAATTCATATTCCCTGTCGATTTCATTGTTCTGGAAACTCAACCTGTCAATAATCCAATGAGTCAAATTCCATTGATCTTAGGTCGACCCTTTTTGGCTACTTCAAATGCTTTAATAAATTGTCGCAACGGTTCAATGAAAATCTCTTTTGGAAACACGACTCTAGATCTTAACATTTTCAATCTTGAAAGTCATTCGAATAAATCGTGTGACCAAACCTTGGAAGTTAATGCCATTCACGAAAATTCCGAAAATGAATCGATTGACCTTAATGATGAGTGTGAGGCCGAGTACGAAAAATTGTTCCATGACGCTCCTAACGAAGTTGAATACACGCTTCCATTTGAATCACTTTCAGTTGAGCCTGAATCTCAACCACGTTCTTTGATCGAGAAACCACCAAAGTTGGATCTTAAACCTCTTCCCGATCACCTTAAGTACGTTTACTTAGGTGATAACGATACTTGTCCTGTCATAATTTCTTCAAATTTAACTCGTGATCAGGAACTTTCTCTTCTTTCAACTCTTTCTAAAAACAAAGACGTAATCGGTTGGTCCATTTCTGACATCAAGGGAATTAGCCCCGAAATCGTTCAACATCGAATTCACTTAACCGACGAAGCCAAACCCACTCGCGAAGCGCAACGTAGGCTTAACCCTAAGATGAAAGAGGTAGTTCGCGAAGAAATTCTTAAACTTCTTGACAATGGTATCATTTACCCTATTTCTGATAGCTTATGGGTCAGCCCCATTCACGTTGTTCCTAAAAAGTCCGGACTTACCGTCGTCGCAAACGAACAAAACGAACTTCTTCCTACTCGGACTCAAATGGGTTGGCGTGTTTGCATTGATTATCGAAAATTGAATGCTGCAACACGTAAAGACCACTTTCCTCTTCCTTTCATCGATCAAATGCTTGAACGTTTAGCCGGTCATGAATTCTATTGCTTTCTTGATGGCTATTCTGGCTATAACCAAATTCCAATCGCTCCAGAAGATCAAGAGAAAACGACTTTCACATGTCCATTCGGTACCTTCGCTTATCGACGTATGCCTTTCGGACTTTGCAACGCTCCTGCAACTTTCCAACGATGTATGGTAGGCATTTTTTCCGATATGATCGAACGCTTTCTTGAAGTTTTTATGGATGATTTTTCGATCTTTGGCGATTCTTTTTCCTCTTGCTTACATCATCTTGAACATGTTTTGAATCGATGTAAAGAAAAACACTTAACGTTGAATTGGGAAAAATGTCACTTTATGGTCAAACAAGGCATTGTCCTTGGACACATAATTTCAAATAATGGAATTGAGGTAGATAAAGCGAAAGTTGACGTTATTTCAAAACTACCCATTCCAAAATGCGTTAAGGACATTCGTTCATTTCTAGGGCATGCTGGATTTTACCGACGCTTTGTGAAAGATTTTAGCAAAATAGCCCGTCCTTTAACTACTCTTCTAGGAAAGGACATTCCATTTGACTTTAACGCTGAATGTGTTGCCTCTTTTGAACGTCTGAAAAACGAACTCATTTCAGCCCCGATAATCTGTTCTCCCAACTGGGAACTACCTTTTGAAATCATGTGTGACGCTTCTAACTTCGCGGTTGGTGCTGTCTTAGGACAACGCATCAACAAAATCCTTCACGTAATTTACTATGCGAGTATGACCTTGAACGACGCTCAACTCAATTATACGACCACCGAAAAAAAACTTTTAGCTGTCGTTTTTGCGCTTGAGAAGTTTCGATCTTACTTGATTGGTTCACACATCACGGTCTACACTGACCATTCTGCTCTTCGACACCTTTTTGCTAAAAAGGACGCTAAGTCACGCTTAATTCGATGGATACTTTTACTCCAGGAATTCGACCTTACAATCAAAGATAAAAAGGGATCCGACAACGTTATAGCTGATCACTTGTCTCGTCTTCCGAACGCACCATCGTCTTTGCCGATCAACGAAAACTTTCCTGACGAACAACTCCTTTCTGTTTCAATTGACCCTTGGTTCGCCGACATAGTGAACTATCTAGTCACTAAGGAAACTCCCTCTTTTTGGTCCAAACAAGATAAATACAAATTTCTGTCCTAAGTGAAATACTTCTACTGGGACGACCCATACTTGTTTAAGTATTGTCCGGACCAAATCATTCGTCGATGCATTCCTGATAGCGAAATTAGGAGTGTACTCTCATTCTGCCATGATCATGCCTGCGGTGGACATTTTGGTCCTAGGAAAACCGCCGAAAAGGTGCTTCAATGTGGTTTTTATTGGCCCACTCTCTTTAAGGACACATTCGAATTCTGTAAAACTTGCAGTCGTTGCCAAATGCTAGGAAAGATTTCTCGACGAAATATGATGCCTTTGAACCCCATCCTTATGATCGAAATCTTCGACGTTTGGGGTATTGACTTTATGGGACCATTCCCAAATTCTTTCGGAAACTTGTACATTCTTCTTACTGTTGATTATGTTTCGAAATGGGTCGAAGCCATTCCATGTAAAACAAATGATCATAAAATTGTCGTGAAATTCCTAAAAGAAAACATCTTTTCGAGATTCGGCACACCTCGCACGATAATAAGCGACAATGGAACACATTTCTGTAATCGATCTTTTGAATCCTTAATGAAAAAATACTCGATAACCCACAAGTTGTCCACTCCTTATCATCCACAAACGTGTGGTCAAGTCGAAGTGTCGAATCGTCAAATAAAACAAATTCTGGAGAAAACTGTAAATAAAAACCGAAAGGATTGGTCACAGAAATTGATCGACGCGCTTTGGGCTTACCATACTGCTTTTAAAACTAATCTTGGAATGTCCCCTTTCCGATTAGTCTACGGTAAAGCCTGTCATTTACCTGTTGAAATTGAACATAAAGCACTTTGGGCAATAAAAAACTTAAACCTTGATCTTGAACAAGCTGGCGAAAACCGAAAATTGCAACTCAACGAATTAGAAGAACTTAGGAATGACGCTTATGAAAATGCGAAAATTTACAAGGAAAGAACCAAAGTTTTTCACGACAACTCAATCCTAAGAAAAACGTTTTTGCCACACCAAAAAGTTCTATTATATGACTCACGACTTCATTTATTCCCTGGAAAGTTAAAGTCCAGATGGACCGGACCATATGTTGTTCGAACTGTTTTTCCACATGGTGCCATCGAAATAGAAAATCCGAGGGATGGAGCCATATTCAAAGTCAACGTCAACGTCTAAAACCATTCTTGGAATTACCCACTGATCAAGAGGAGGAGCTCACGATTCTTCATGAGCCATGCTACGTCAAGTAGGAAAGTTAAGTTAACCCTCCTTTGTAAATATGTAAATATTTCTCTTCTGTTCACTCATTGTGTCATGCATTGACTATGGGGACACAGTCAAAATTTAAGTGTGGGGGGGAGTCTCATTTTCATAGTCTAAAGTTGTAAAGTTCCCTTTTTTTTCTTTGTAAAAAAAAAGTGTTTTGCATTTTTATTTACTTTTAATATATGACATGATGAATTTAGCATACGGTTTTGGTCGTACGATTAAAATATTTGGAATTTACTTCTCTTAATGGATAACAAAAGAAAAGTTTGAAATATGAACAAATTTGGTGTAACTGGTTTATAGGGAGATTCGTAGGTGATGAGTATGAAATGTTTTCTAAATTGTAATCCGATTAAATGAATGGTTAATTAAGATTACTTACGTTAACATTTTAGATCGTTTAAGTGAAGTTGTGCTAAGATATTCTCGCTAAACTCTCTCTCTTAAATATATATATATATATACATATATATAATAATCCAAGGGTACCCAACATTGCTGGTACATCTGGCGTTGGTGTGCAAACCCGCCAAGCTCTATCCGGCACCTTGTTGACAAAGTCAGCGTCGGTATATCTTGGTCTCATTTTATGAGTTGGACACCTTAGGATTACTGACCCTCACGTAAGTCGTAGTGCAGTGTAGGGGTGGTATACTTAAGTAGTTGTAAATGATAATAATGTAAATATTTTGTAATAAAGAGAGAGTTAGCACTTGAAATCCAAGCACACTCTTCACTTATTTGACCTAACTTGCTAACCAAAAGTAATTAAAGATGCCATCTTATGATTGTTGATATCGATTACAGAATTCATTTCATATTTGCACTATGTTTTTACCAAAACAACTGGCCAAGCTAGAGGAGTTTGTAGCGATAACTGACTTTTGTTTGAAGTTTTGATTAGTAACGGACTTAAATTTCATAGTGACGACCCAAACTTGTGTTAACTCCTTCGTGTAAAATTTAAAAGTAAATTACCCATTTATAAATAATCTTGCATTCATCTTGTACATGTTTTCTAATCTTGCAAATATTTTTTGCATTTAACTTTTGGATTTTGTGGGTAGTATCCGCTGAAAACCCTCACGAGACAACACTCGTCCTACTGGGGACACCCAGAGGTTTAACGGCTTGTTGCATACGCTCAATGCAATCGTGCTCCCTACGAAAGTGGATTTATCTTAGTTTTTTTTTTTTTACTTTATTCGAGGACGAATAAAAAGATAAGTGTGGGGGTATTTGATGTGCACAAAAAATGCACATTTATATTCACATATTTACTCTTGTTTAGTTTAATAAATGAACATTCTTGGGTATTTTATGTGATCAAACCATGTTTTAAAGATTTTCAAAATCATCACTTATTTTGGGAAAAAAGGGGGTCACTTGTGCATGTTTTAATTTGTGAAATCTTTTACTCGTTCCTTGTTATTTACTCTCGTAGGAATTTAGGAGCTAAAAATACACATGAAGAGATGAAGGAAAGCATGCACATACATAAGAGAAGGCAAAGAATTAATACATCTTATGGATAGTGGAGGGCCCATCTTTCAACTAGCCCACTTGCTTCATATTATTGAATGGGACAAAAGGCCTCATGCATTCTACATGACATATTAGTGGCTAAGATCAACTAGAAGCTTCATGAAGGGCCATTTTGGGGAATTCCCAAGAAAAGTGATTAGGGTTTTAGGGTTTTAGATCATGTATATATACCCCTTTGTTTCATGTATTTGGTATCTTCTTTTTAGGATATGAAAGTGTAAGTGATCAAATAAATAAAAAATGGCTTCCAAGCCTATCTCTTTTATTGCTATCTTATGTCTCTTTTAATTTCTATGCTTTACTTTCATGTTCATAGTTTAGATTTATTTACATTCATGTTCATAGCTTAGATTTACATTCATGTTCATTTACTTTATGTTCATAGCCTAGATTTACTTTATGTTCTTAGTTTAGTTTTCTTCTTGTTCTACTTAGTTTTCTTTCATTTTGCTTAATTTTCTAATGTTGAAACTTACATGTGTTGATATGACAACACATATGAGTGGCTAATCCCTTGATTTAGGGGTAATGATGCTCTCTAACTTTGTGTAAGTTCAACAAGTGTATGATTTGTGATCTTTAATATGTTCTTAATGTTAGTGAATATGGATGTAAGTTTATACAATTGGGTTTGATAGGTCATGTTGCATTTGCAAATGATCTATGCTTATTCAATATAAACACAAGTTACATAAATATTTGCTAAGTGATTATTGATTTTGAAATGAAAGTATGAACAAAATTTGATGGTCTATAGTTCTAGCCAATAGTTCATAGACCATACTTAGAATAGTTTTGCTTTTGTTTCATTTTCATAAGAATCATAAGTGGTGTAAATATTGCATTTATATCACTTGTTGAGATCATACATTGTATGTTTGACAACTTACATAAAGGTGAGAGTGGATTTACCTCTAAATTACTCTCTAATTTCATTTTTAGCTCTCAACTTCGTTTCTAGTTCATTAGTTTTTATTAGTTAGAACAATTCAAAGTTTGGTTTAATCTGAGTGAATAAAATTGAAATTACTTCTTTCCCTGTGGATCGACTCGCACTCACTACGTATTACAATAGTACGCTGTGCACTTGCGGTTATTTCGATATTCGTGTGACGATTTTCTAATTTAATAGAAATTTCGTTGTAGCGAACAATTAACTCCTATCGAATAACTAATATTCGATTAAACTCCATTCGCTTGACTCTAGATCGCAACGATCACAATGGTTACGCCTGATTCCCTTAGGAAACATCTGACTGCCTTAGGCTATTTACAGCCCTGCGAATTACGCTAGCAGTCGTACGAGATGGTAACTTACCCTGATTACTATGTTTGACTAACTCTGTCTCACTGAACTATATTTGATTAACTCTAGTTCGTTTTAACTCTAATCGATTAATTCTAATTGATTAACTATAACTGGTTAACTCTACCTAATTAACTCTACTGAACTGGTTAACTCTACTGAACTGGTTAACTCTATTCAACTAACTCGACTCGACTAACCCCTTTCGAATAGCATATTCGTTTTACTAACTTTCGAATACCATATTTGATTAACTAACTTCGAATACCATATTCGATTTCTCCTTTCGAATGTCTATATTCGATTAACTAACTTCGAATACCATATTCGATTTCTCCTTTCGAATACCATATTCGATTAACTAACTTCGAATACCATATTCGATTTCTCCTTTCGAATACCATATTCGATAAACTAACTTCGAATACCATATTCGATTAACTAACTTCGAATACCATATTCGATTACTAACTTCGAATACCATATTCGATTACTAACTTCGAATACCATATTCGATTAACTCCTTTCGAATGTCTATATTCGATTAACTAACTTCGAATACCATATTCAATTTCTCCTTTCGAATACCATATTTGATTTCTCCTCTTTTATAACGTTTATCCATTTTAAAAAGATCCCCTTTTTAACACGTTTATTCATTTATAAAGATTTACTATTAGTAACGGTTCTTCACTTTATAAATGTCCTTTTAATAACGTTTTCCTTTTTATAACGGTTTCCTTTATAAACCAATTTCCTTTTTATTAACTCTATTTATTTTCTAAATATTCCCCTTTCAATTCTATTTGTAAATGGTTTACAAATATTTCTTTTCTCTATTTTATTCTATTTGCAAATGGTTTGCAAATATTCCCTTTTCAAATTTATTCTTAAAAATATTCTAACTCCTTAAATTCCTGGGAAAATTCGCCATAACCTCCTTTGTATCGGGAGCATCGGGAAAATCCCCAAACTCGCCACACAGGCCTTTCCATTCAAAAAGAAATGTTTTGAATTTATTTTCTTTTTTTAAAATATCTCCTATTTATAAATATCCCAATTTATAAATATTCCTTATTTATAAATATTTAAATTTATAAATATCTCTTATTTATAAATATTCCAATTTATAAATATTCTGTTTTCAATATCACTTTGAAAATCCCCTTATCAACATTTCGGTATGTTATGGTATTCAATCATATCAAATCACGATGTTCAATATCGTCCAAGCACATATAATTGCCCACAGATTTTATATCACATCATATAATAATATATGAAAAACAATAAAATAACTGTTGAGGAATCCAGTTGGATTCCTCCAACCCGTTTCCCTGCATCACAGACGTTAGACAATAGAATAACATCGATTTCACTTCACTGTTAAATATTCTAATAAACAGAATCAACATATAGATATTTAACAGTTTATATATATATATATATACATATATATATATATAATATTTCTACTAACTGACTAGCAGTTCAATCAATCAACCATTACACAGCAATCAACAGATGATTAACAGTTCTAAAAATACATTATAAAAATATAACTGTTCAGAGTTGGTGAGTTTTACTCACATTGGCGCGTTAACCGTTAAATAATCGGTTTGCGTTCTTGGACTCAGTCGGACAATTTATTTCGCCATAAATTGTAACGAGCTCTGATGGACTTCTAGTCAGATCCATCATGTAGTGTCCGTCCATACGATCCCAATTGATCTGACCGTTCGTGATTCTGACATCGTATGGTCAAGATAAAACATTCACACGTTAATACAAATTTTAAATTAAATTAAAACTAAAACTTTAATTGGGCTTTACCACTATTCACTTGGCCCATCCCCTTTCCAACCCGTCTTCCCCAAACAGCTCAAACCCGTTTCTCATTTTCACGCTGTAGACAAACTCAATGCATATACTCCTCATCTCCACCTTCATTTCACCACGGATTCACCTCTCAACTTCAACAACGAGACCTTCTCAAAAATCTCCATCACCTCCTACCACAAACATCCAACTCGAGATAAGCAAATCAACCCCGTCGAACAGTACTTCACCCACAATCCCAGACATCGCACGACACAAATTCACCTCAGAATCCACCGAATTCCTCAATGCGATGCGAAATTACCTAACAAACCCGAATCTTACACCCAGAAACCCAAACGATGATTCACTTCCTACCAAACCGGAACCCTAGGTTCACGATGGAACTTCTACTGAGCGGTACTTGGTTCGAACAGTGTAAAAATGGTACTGGAAGGAAGTGGTACACGCTGGTGATTCATATATATGTATAATAGGATTTATGTGGTTTTCTTTGAATTTCTTTTAAGTTTATTTGGATTGAACAAATTGCTGGAAGGAACAAAAATGGTTACGGCAGAGAAAAGAGGTCTGTTGACTTTGAGAAATGAAAATTTAGGTTAAGAGATTTTTTTTGGTGGCTATTTATAGGATTTTTTTCAATTAATTTTATATTGATTTTTATTGGATCGTTGCTTCTATTGGCTTCTAAAAATCCATACGATCACATATGATATCCAAAAATCACCCAACTGGACCTGTAGCTAGAGTTCGACATTACGGTCCCAACGAAACTGGTTTCGTCGAATTCCGACTTCGTATGCTCACACAGCGTATTTTTAACCGTCAAAATACTGAATGTTTTTCACTCTAAAAATCCGTACGGCCACACACTGACTCTAAAAATCACGGAAACTAACATCTAGCAACTATTTGATGTTGCGGATCCAACTAAACTGGTTTCGTCGAATTCCGACTTCGTTTGCAAAACCGGCTATTTTTAAAGCTCTGGATGACCCATTTAAATATATAAATATATTTAAATATAATTAAATTAAACATAAATAAATTTATATTATCGTATATCTTCACATATGATATCGTCCAACTCCAGAATATCATATCAGAATTTTCATCTTGGTATTTCAGATTTCAGATTATCTCGATATTCAGTTTATATTGAAAAATCTATTTATAACGTATATAAAGCATCGCAAATTATAAAGGAATTCTACAGCGACTTTTTCTGAAATTTGATTTGGACGTAAATCAAAATCTACCCGACGAAACCCCGATTTTTCTCTTCCGCTAGAAAGATATACTCCACCAGCTCCACACGTTTCTTGTTTCATAGAAATTCGGCTTAAAACGAATCCTGTACATTCAATTGAAGTTCGAATCGCCAATTTACGAACTGCAGCGCCATTTCGAGCTCGATTTTAATTATAATATAATTATATGTTCAAACTGTCGTCGATTGAATATATTCGTCAATATAATTCAACTCTAAGCTGAATTAAATCTAAGGGACGACCCTGTCCAAAGAATATCGTGATTTCCAATATTTTTGATTATTTATAAATTAAATATATTATTTAATTATTATATTTTAATTAAATATTCACTATAATTTAATTAACGATGATTTAATTCCCTAAATTACTATTTATATAATTAAATAAATTAATTATAACCCTGGAAAAATGCGGGTCATTACATTCTTCCCCACTTAAAATAATTTCGTCCTCGAAATTGCTAAGTTAGAGGACGACCCTATCTATTGGAATTCCTAAGATTTGTTTACCCCTTATTTCTGATTTTAACTGAAACAATTAATATCGACTAAAATATTTATTCATTCCGACTACCTAAAATTTTCAAAAATTCTGAAAATTTTCTAACACTTTAAATTTTCGAAAAATTTCGCCTGCACCTCCTTTGTACTGGTCAATAGGTCAAACTCCAACTCGCCTCTCTGGGCCATCTCCAACCCAAAAGAAAATCAAATAGCCAAGCGGCTTGCCAATTCGGCTCATAAATCTCATGCTTATATCAAATGTAAACTTGTACCTTTTTGTCGGGTATATCAACTTTATCCCTTACACCTGTTATCAATCCACATATAATAATGTCATCTTAATCAATTTCCAATCTGTTTTTGCCCACAAATCAAACCATAGGCTTATACTCAAGTCCAACTTCATTTCCAATTCGAGTTCCAATCTCAATTTCAAACTCTTAACTCCCCGACCCAATATCATTTCAAAATCTCTATGTTACAAATCCCATTTTATCTTGATATTTTCTATTACAATTCAAATTCCACTTAACTGGGTTCCATTCCAGTTTGCCTCCACAATTTTTATTCAATTGCTTTTAAATTCAAACTGTCTTTTTCCTGGGAGTTTCAAATCACTTTTCCATATCAAAAATCAAAGTATTTATTTCAAAGTACCAAAACAACTTGTTTTTCTCAAAACAATTAAAACCAAAATCTTTGGTAGTAATCTGTCACTTACACACTCGAAAATGAACACCGATGATGTCATGATCAACATCGGAATCTATTTTCCAGCTATCGAAGAGAGTTCAATACTATAGCACTTTCAAAACTCATTTTTAAACATTTCCACTTTGAAATCAATTCAAATATCCTTTTACAATGTTGTAAACAAATTTAAAATCTCCCAGGATCTTAAAATTCACATATATTAAATTCAGATTCATTTACAAACACCTTTTTCAAATTTCCAGAGTTTGAATTTGAATTCTGATCTTAATTCAGATTTATTTCATTTCAATTTCATATAATTCACTTGTATGAATTCTGATTGGTTACATATAACCATTTCACATTTTATAATCTTATCTGATTATAATTACTACCCACACATCCTATATATGATAATATATCACATATCCATACTGTGTCGGTCCATCGTATTCAAGTGTTTATTTACTCCTACCGATACAGTGGATCAAACTGATCGACCAGAACTCATAAACTACTCAACCGACGAATCTCCACAATATAAAACCATTTTTATATCAAATACAAATACGCACTCGTATATATACACTCAAACTCAATCTAGGGTATTACTAACCCTATCTCTACCGAGTCACGCCACAGAGCCAAGGTAATTCTTAACTTAAGCTCTGGTACCAACTGTAACGACCCGGATTTTGAGCGACTTTGGTTATCGACATAAGCTCGATGTCGATAACCAAAACATCGAAAAATCCTGGTAATTAATGAAAGAAATTAGAGGGTGAGGATATATAAGATAGAAACTTAGAATAGAAGAAGAAGAAGAACACAACATCAGAGTAACACGAACCTCACAGCGGAACGAATAACATATAATATATAACATAACTTTGAAATATAACAGTTATGTATACAATAGCACTTATCAGAGTACATCACTTACAACACAGCGGAAATAAACAATAGCTATATGATCCAGAAGCCTCCTGCTCCAGCTCTTCAAGTATATCTGTAAATCCCGACTACTTGACTGCCCGTACAAATTTAGGCACCCAAGAGTTTAGGGAAAACAACAAAGTAAACTCCGGGTCAGTCATGGGACTGGTATGAGTAAAACAGTTTAAACAGGTATATGAACAAGTAAACGATATCTCATAAGACCACACCGCAGAACGGAACGGGTTTTCCCTTATGAGAATCCAAACATCTTTGGAAAGCAATATCATTCTGATATTATAATAATGTCTATGTACAAATAGATATCAACTAGTAGAAACGCTTTCATCTCACGTTCTACATATATAGTATACAATCAAAATCGCAAGCACGTATTGGATAATGGATTTCCAACTATGACAAGGTATGGAACCACCTTCCGATCAGTGTACTCTAGGAACGATACACTGGAGTTCAACAAGAACATCTTGTAACTCAGCCACACATGACCGACCACTCATTTCGCTTGAGTGTATCGAATGTACATCACCAACGGTTGGGATCAGCAACCGTTCCCGTATATATATGGGACAGCATTGATAGATTTAAGAAACAAATGAATATTCTCTAGATAGGTGATTATACACCCTACTTCGGTGCGACCGACTTAGCCATGCTGCCTGCCCGATTTCTGTCATTTACCGGTTGATGAGGCTAGAAGCTACGCTTTATCATCACATCAGATTCACTTCGAATGCCACATTGTCAGATCCATCGAAAATCACTAATTGACGTCTACAACAGTACATTACGTGTTAGCTAAAGAAGTTTCCTTCTCCGCTTCCACTCTTGGTACGGTTGAAGAAATCAATCTACGTGACCTTTCTGGAAATACTCTGTCAGACATTCATCCACACAAATCATCCTCATTCACTTAGAATGTCACATCGTCATACCCGCCAAATCACAAATTGACTTATCCAAAAATAACACGGGTATACAGCTAAGAGAAACGAATTCCTCCGCCACCAAACGTGAATACGTTTGAACAGATCAACTTACGCGATCCATTGGATATACTCTGTCAGACCTTCGTCCATACAAGTTGTCCTAGGACTGGACAAACCGAAGGCTCTATTCTGTAAACAGGATAGACCTTGCATTTTACTCCGTCTTCAATTATCTTTGGCATATATGATTCGCGACGCTTATGCCAATACAGAGTGGTTCTTTGGATAATAATCCAACCGGTCTCTCCATATTAAGAACGTTAAAATGGTCAAAACTTCGATAGTATGTGATTTAACCATCAAAGAAAAACAAGTGTGCAAACAATGATATTATTTCCAGATGGAAATTATATCGAACAAACATCATTTAACATTAACCTCTTTAGTTCATTTATTTACTTATCTCCTGTTTCCCTATATTCTAAATTCTTATTTTCTTTTATCAGAAAACATTTCTGATTCTCGTTTGGAAAACATTTCCAAAACTCCTTTATGATCAAACCTTACCATTTCTTAGTTAAGAAGGAAGTCACTCAAGTTGGGGTATAATTACCTCTCAGACCTTAACTGAACAACGTTATAACTTCGAAATGGTCAAAGTTTATCTTTTAATCTTTAACAACTTCTTTACGCCTTTCTCGGATCCAATTTTACTAATCCACTTCTATATTTAAAACATTGGTTATAACGATAACGTTATAATCCCTCCTTTCGAATTATCTAACTTTAATTATAACTTCTATTCTTATTAGTGAATAATTAACCTAACACTTATTTATTTATAAATAAATAAATCTCTATTTAAACACTGGAAAGTATAAGTACTTTCCCGAATTCGATATAATCGAATTCGCCGATTAGCTCTCTTCGAGAAATCTCTATTTGATTAACTCTTCTTCGAATAACCTATATTCGATTTACTCCTTCTTGAATAAACGATATTCGATAATCTCTCTTCGAATAACTAATATTCGATAACTCTTCCTTTTCAAATATCTCATATTTGAAAATCTCACTTCGATTAAACTATAATCGATAACTCCCTTCAATGAAACTAATATCGATAACTCCTTTCGATGAAACTAACATTGATAACTCCTTTCGATGAAACTAACATCGATAACTCCTTTCGATGAAACTAACATCGATAACTCCTTTCGATGAAACTAACATCGATAACTCCTTTCGATGAAACTAACATCGATAACTTTAACTCGACGAACTTAACTCGACTAACTTAACTTGACTCGACTAACTCGACTTACTTGGTTCGACCAATTCGATTCGGTTAACTACGCTCGACTAACTTGACTAACTTAACTCGACTTACTTGGTTCGACCAACTCGATTCGATTAACTAGGCTCGACTAACTTGACTAACTTAACTCGACTTACTTGGTTCGACCAATTCGATTCGATTAACTAGGCTCGACTAACTTGGTCGAACCACCCGATCAACTCAACTTATTTAACTTAACTTATTTCTCAACTCGATCAACTCGATTAACTCCTATCGAATAACTAATATTCGATTAAACTCCATTCGCTTGACTCTAGATCGCAGCGATCACAATGGTTACGCCTGATTCCCTCAGGAAACATCCGACTGCCTTAGGCTATTTACAGCCCTGCGAATTACGCTAGCAGTCGTACAAGATGGTAACTTACCCTGAATACTATGTTTGACTAACTCTGTCTCACTTAACTATATTTGATTAACTCTAGTTCGTTTTAACTCTAATCGATTAATTCTAACTGATTAACTATAACTGGTTAACTCTACCTAATTAACTCTACTGAACTGGTTAACTCTACTGAACTGGTTAACTCTATTCAACTAACTCGACTCGACTAACCCCTCTCGAATAGCATATTCGTTTTACTAACTTTCGAATACCATATTCGATTAACTAACTTCGAATACCATATTCCATTTCTCCTTTCGAATGTCTATATTCGATTAACTAACTTCGAATACCATATTCGATTTCTCCTTTCGAATACCATATTCGATTAACTAACTTCGAATACCATATTCGTTTTCTCCTTTTGAATACCATATTCGATTAACTAACTTCGAATACCATATTCGATTTCTCCTTTCGAATACCATATTCGATTAACTAACTTCGAATACCATATTCGATTAACTATCTTCGAATACCATATTCGATTACTAACTTCGAAAACCATATTCGATTAACTCCTTTCGAATGTCTATATTCGATTAACTAACTTCGAATACCATATTCGATTTCTCCTTTCGAATACCATATTCGATTTCTCCTTTTTTATAACGTTTATCCATTTTAAAAAGATCCCCTTTTTAACATGTTTATTCATTTATAAAGATTTACTATTAGTAATGGTTCTTCACTTTATAAATCTCCTTTCAATAACGTTTTCCTTTTTATAACGGTTTCCTTTATAAACCAATTTCCTTCTTATTAACTCTATTTATTTTCTAAATATTCCCCTTTCAATTCTATTTGTAAATGGTTTACAAATATTTCTTTTCTCTGTTTAATTCTATTTGCAAATGGTTTGCAAATATTCCCTTTTCAAATTTATTCTTAAAAATATTCTAACTCCTTAAATTCCCGGGAAAATTCGCCATAACCTCCTTTGTATCGGGAGCATCGGGAAAATCCCCAAACTCGCCACACAGGCCTTTCCATTCAAAAAGAAATGTTTTGAATTTATTTTCTTTTTTTAAAATATCTCCTATTTATAAATATCCCAATTTATAAATATTCCTTATTTATAAATATTTAAATTTATAAATATCTCTTATTTATAAATATTCCAATTTATAAATATTCTGTTTTCAATATCACTTTGAAAATCCCCTTATCAACATTTCGGTATGTTATGGTATTCAATCATATCAAATCACGATGTTCAATATCGTCCAAGCACATATAATTGCCCACAGATTTTATATCACATCATATAATAATATATGAAAAACAATAAAATAACTGTTGAGGAATCCAGTTGGATTCCTCCAACCCGTTTCCCTGCATCACAGACGTTAGACAATAGAATAACATCGATTTCACTTCACTGTTAAATATTCTAATAAACAGAATCTACATATAGATATTTAACAGTTTATATATATATATATACATATATATATATATATATATATAATATTTCTACTAACTGACTAGCAGTTCAATCAATCAACCATTACACAGCAATCAACAGATGATTAACAGTTCTAAAAATACATTATAAAAATATAACTTGTAACACCCCACTCCCGCTATGATCACTCACAAAGGGAATGCCATAACATCGGTGGAGTATTTTAGTGAATATAGAACAGAAAAATTACAACAAGACAGATATAAATAGTACTTGGAATTTTTAAACATCATCTCATAACAGCGGAAGTAAAACATGTCTGGTTACATCATAAACCCATAATAAAAGTCAAGTACAATATCCATCAAAATAAAGAAGTACATAATCCCACTCTCATACAATAGCCAAAACAAAAGAAAAGATAACTGGATAACTGGAGCTTTACATCTACCCAAGCTCCTAAAGACTGGAACAGCAATCCGATCAAGCTCCACTACTGCTAGGATCCACCACAGGACCTGAGGGTTGGGAAAAAGATAAAAACAACGGGGTCAGACATAAGTCTGAGCGAGTCCTATAACTTTAACAATACAATCGTTAAAGTAACCAGAGAAGACATGAATTGATATACGGTAACATATAGGGATGAATAGCTACCCTAAGCAATCAACTAAACTAAGATAAAGGATAAAGACGCATCTACCCTTCCCAAGGTATATTACTAAACTGCACCACACCAGTCGTTCCTAACTTAAAGGTTGATCCCACCCAAGGACTTATAAAATTTACTAATTAGTACCTGCGTACCCCTAGGTGACCAAGTAGGCGCCACGGGGCCCTACAATCCACTAGGTGTACACACTACTTCCCATTCGATCGGCTCCCTAACGTAGATACCCGTGCTGGCCCCACCGTGGGATGTATCATTCCCCAATGTGGCAACCTGATGAAACTAAAGGTGCACGGCTTATATCTACTCGATGCAACAACGGCTTACCTACCAGCCCGGGCCCACTCACGCATATGAAGCCCGTTGGACTTGCGTTGCCACCGCTAACCCGTTTGCCTCTTACAGTCAAGCCCAGTATGCGTGTCCCGTCCTCGACATGGGTCGAGCCCACAAAGATACGTATGGGTTACTGGTTGAAATGGGCCTCCACAAGCTACCTACCTAAGCTTGTCCCTTTTTCTAGTATATCCCACTTAACCCTTTAATCATGTTTTAATTACATGTTCTATTTTGGTTAAGTATTCTAATCGTATTTTCTATTGCCACCCAAGGCAACCACTAGATTTTCTCATGCCACCCGAGGCACCCACTTAACCCCTCATGTCCCTCTACATGCTAATGTGGTTAAGTGTTTCTTAATTAATTAATTAAGAACGTAACCTTTGTAAAGACCTCTCACATTAGACTGTCTTTTATGACCGCTGGTTAAGCCGGTTGGGTCCGGGCAGCCTTATGTCATAACAGAGTCTAACCTCGTGTCTTTACATTAATTACGTATTTAGTTTGTGCCTAAGACCTCTCACATTGGGCTAACATTTGTAGCAACTGGTTAAGCCGGTTGGGTCCGGGCAGTTTTACGCTACAACTGAGTCCAACCTCGTGTCTTAGTCAATTAATTACACCTAATTAATCACCCTCATAATTTTATATTAATTATCCCTAATTAATCAAGTTTTCTTAACATGGGTAGACCTAACTTAATAGGTAAATTCCCATGGGGTAGACCTAACTCAATAGGTAAATTCCCAACACATAGTATGGGTACACCTAACCAAATAGGCAAATTCCCATACTATGTTTATTTATTTTGTGTTATGCATAATTATATTAATTTCACACAATCTTATTAACTTATGCATTTAATTACCCCATCGTTCCCACGTAATTTCGTTCATGATATAACACATATAAAAGGTGTCAACTTGCATATGAATGAACATGTTTCAAAGGTGCCATCTTGCATATTAACAAACACATAACTTGCATATGAACTTGCATAACATGTCACATAACTTGCATATAATATGTCACATAACTTACATATTCATTTTGCATAACAAACTTGCATATTAGCTTATAGACTTGCATAATGTGTCATCATGAACTTGCATATTAATAAACATGTAACTTGCATATTTACATACATGTAACTCGCATATTAACAAACATGTAACTTGCATATAAAGAAACATGTAACTTGCATATTTACATACATGTAACTTGCATATTAACAAACATGTAACTTGCATATTAACAAACATGTAACTTGCATATTTACATACATGTAACTTGCATATTAACAAACATGTAACTTGCATATTAACAAACATGTAACTTGCATAGCATATTACCATGAACTTGCATAACATGCATATGATTACATAGCCCACAACTTGCATATTTAGCATCATGCAAACATAACATACATCATATTAAACTTGCATAAGCTTACATACTCAACATGCATAAACATAAGATTAATGCTAACATCATATCATATGATTCAAAGCTCATTAACCCACATACAAAACCATAAATCTCATCACATCTCATCTAATTAGTTTACCAAAAGATCATCAAAGTGATAGAAACTCACAACTAGCAACTTTGAACACCAAATGAAGAAGATTAAGATGCTAAGAAGGGATTAGAAGTTGATTAGAGAGTGATTAGTATGCAACCCTCTTCATAAAATTAGTGGAGGCCATGAGAGCTAGCATTTTGCCATAGTTTAGTCACTAGGTTTAATTATGAATGAATTAGGGTAGGTTAGGGTCTTATTTATAGATTAGGCAAGTGTTTTAGGCCATAGGATTAACCCTAGATTCAATCCAAGCCATCAAAGCATGTCTTGGGGAAGAAGTCAAGTGTAGGAACCATCTAGGGCCTTTAGATTAAAGATGGACCATGAGAACCATTCAAATGCAAAATCTGCACTTGAGCGAATCGGCCCACGGGTTGACAGCCAAACACCCTGGATTAACCCCTAGTCGACCCAGCGGGCTCGGGTCGACTTCAAAAATCGGCCGGTTCGGTTATTCCCCTCTCCCAATTCGCTGTTTTGAGCATTTTTGCATATTTATTTATTAAATTTTCAATTATATATATATATATATATATATATCAATATATATATATATATATATATCTACACAACCCATTTCACTTAATTAAGTATACTTTAATTTGGGAATTTTCGTGAAACTTCGCGAGGCCATATCTTGGTCATACGGACTCCGATTTTCGAAAACTCGGACTCTATTTCGCGTATTTTTCCGAGACGAACACAATGGCATATCCCGTTTCCCTTGATTCCCATTTTAGAATTAAATTCTGCCTCGATTTATGTTATTACAGGTTATTGAAAATACGGGTTGTTACATTCTCCCCTCCTTAAAGGATTTCGTCCCCGAAATCTTCAAGTTAGGAAGAACGTATCCTACCATCCAATCATCCATCTACTCAAAGCATCATCCACGAGCAATCATTGTCCTTACAAGATTCTAAATGCTGGATGGATATATGCAAAAGTGTGTGTATATGTACTTACCTAATGCGAAAATCAGGCGGTTACTGATACAGTAAACCTCCTTAATGCAAACCATGATAGTGCCATGCATCCAATATGTATGCGAAACCCTATTGACACATACAAATTTCTACATGCGTGCACAACCATACACAAAAATGCATCATCCATATGATAACACAGCCATGATACATCCATCAATCTAACTACCACATCCATTTATGCAATATGCAACATGAAGTGACTGAGCCGATCTAGTGCCTAATGTGTGTGTATATGCATCCACGAGCAACCACTAGCAAACAATTGCATCCATATGCATCCATCAACCATAACATGTTTCAAACACATGTCTCAACCATAGGTTTTACCCTATCTAAAGGTCATAGGTATTAGCGAGAGGATATACTAAAGATAAGATAAGTACTAGACAAGCAATAAAGGAGAAGTTAAAAGACATACTCTCAAAAAGAAATGGATACAAAGAACGCATCTTTGCTTCCGTCTCCCAAGTAGCATTGCTTTCGTCATCTCCCCATTGCACTTTAACTAGCTGAACTTCTCTGTTCCTCAACTTCCTAGTTTCTGACCCAAGGATGCGAGTAGGAGCTCGTCGAATCGTCGCATCACGCTCTACCTCTACATCTCTAAGCAAGCTCGGCTCTACCACCTCCGCGGTCTCATGTAAGCACTTCCTCAAATGTGATACATGGAATACATCATGAACACCACTAAGTCTGTCGGGCAACTCCACCCTATATGCCATCCGTCCAATCCTTTCCTTAATAGGAAACGGCCCAACAAATCTCGGTGCTAACTTCCCTACGGACCCAAAGCGAACAACATTTCTCAATGGAGATACTTTGACAAAAACCATGTCCCCAACCTCAAACTCAAGATCCGTCCTTCTCCGATCCGCATAAGATTTCTGTCTATCTTGCGCTGCTTTCATCCTTTTTCGAATTAAATCAATCTTCTCTGAAGTCTCTCTAACCATATCCGGCCCAAGCAAGATCTTATCCGTAGATTCCCACCAACATGTAGGAGATCGACAAGGCCTTCCATAAAGAGCTTCGAAAGGAGCCATACCAATACTGGACTGAAAGCTGTTATTATATGCGAACTCCACCAAAGGAAGATGTTCTTCCCATGTACCTCCAAAATCCAAGATACAAAGCCTCAAAAGATCTTCTAAGATACGGTTCACCCTCTCGGTCTGACCGTCCGTCTGAGGATGATATGCGGTGCTCAAACACAACTGAGTCCCTACCGCCTCTTGCAAACTTCTCCAAAACTCACTAGTGAAAATAGGATCTCGATCACTCACAATGCTGGATGGTACGCCATGCAATCTAACAATCTCTCTAACATAGACTGAAGCAAGCCATGGAGCGGTCCTCTTACTCTTTACGGGTATAAAATGGGCACTCTTTGTAAGTCTGTCTACCACAACCCAAATTCCCGTATTGCCCTTCCTCGATCTCGGTAACCCGTCGATGAAATCCATCGAGACACTATCCCACTTCCACTGTGGAACTTCCAATGGGTGTAGCAACCCACCGGGTTTCCTTTGCTCCACTTTAACTTGTTGGCACACTAAGCATCTAGCCACATACTCGGCCACATCTTTCTTCATACCGGCCCAAAAGAAAACTCTCTTCATGTCTTGGTACATTTTGTCTCCACCGGGATGAATAGTCATTCTTGAACGATGTGCATCATCCAAAATAGCCTTCTTCAAACCCTCATCTTGCGGTACACAAAGTCTACCGTCTCTATGCAACCATCCCTTATCATCTATGGTGTATCTACCCAAATGGCTGGACGACTCCCCTCTTATAAGCTTCTCTACCAACACAACCAACTGTGGGTCGTCTCGCTGAGCCTCGCCAATCCGTCTCAAAAGAGTAGGTCTAACCTCCAAGGATGCCAACAAACCAGGTACAAAATCAACAGAAGGTCTGAAGTCAAACAAAGAAAGAAACTCCAAGCTTCGTCGTTCCACGAACAATGGACTCAAAGATAGCCTTTTTCTACTTAAGGCGTCTGCCACCACGTTACCCTTACCAGGGGTATACGCTATCTCGAAATCATAGGATGCTAAGAACTCCATCCACCTTTGCTGTCTTAAGTTTAAATCCTTCTGAGAGAATAAGTACTTCAATGATTTATGGTCGGTGAACAACTCGAATCTCTCACCAAGAAGATAATGGCGCCAAGACTTAAGTGCGAAAACAATCGCGGCCAACTCTAGATCATGGGTAGGGTAATTCTTCTCATGCACTCTCAATTGTCTCCCTCCATAGGCTATTACCCTTCCCTCCTGCATCAAGACTGCGCCTAATCCTGTTCCACAAGCATCGGTATAAACAACAAACGGCTTACTCCCATCTGGAAGCACTAAAACTGGAGCGGTGGTCAAAGCTCTCTTTAACCGTCGGAAAGCATCATCACAATCTACATCCCATGAGAAAACCAGATTCTTCTTCGTCAAGCGGGTTAATGGGGCTGATATCTTCGCGAAGTCTTTGATGAACTTCCTATAATATCCTGCCAACCCCAAGAAACTTCTTACCTCGGTAGCATTTCTAGGAACTTTCCAATCCTGGATAGATACTATCTTTGCGGGATCCACAGCTATCCCTTCCTTAGAGACCACATGCCCTAAGAATCGCACTTCTCTTCTCCAAAAATGGCATTTAGAGAATTTAGCTTTAAGACTATGCGCTCGAAGAGTCTCCAACACTTCCTTGAGATGTAAGGCATGCTCTTCTTCATTCTTGGAAAAGACCAAGATGTCATCCACAAAAACTACTACAAACTTATTCAGATACTCTCTGAACACTCTACTCATGAGATCAACAAAGTATGCGGGGGCGTTTGTCAACCCAAATGGCATCACTAGCCACTCATAAAAACCATCCGGAGTCCGGAAAGCAGTCTTCTCTATACTGTCCTCCGCCACTCTTAACTGATGAAACCCTGTAGCTAAGTCCATCTGCGAAAATACTGACGCGCCAACCAACTGATCAAAGAGATCATCTATCCTCGGTAATGGGTGTCTATTCTTCTTCGTGAGCTTATTAAGTTCCCTATAATCCACACAAAGTCTGAGGGACCCATCCGCCTTCGTGGCAAACACTACTGGAGCTCCCCACTCCGATATACTTCGCCTTATGAACCCCTTCTCAAGCAACTCCCCTACTTGCTTATGAAGTTCTCTTCTCTCACGAGGAGCCATGTGGCGTACTGGCAAAGACACTGGTTTGGCATTATCCACCAAATAAATTCGGAAATCTATCTCCCGCTTCGGAGGCAAACCCTTTACTTCTTCAAACACATCCGGATATTCCCGGACTACTCTGACAGAACACAAACTCTCGACCGAAGCATCGAGCGATTCAAGATAACTTAGCAAAACAGATTCCATGGGATTGCAAGAGATCTCGAGAGTGTTACCCAAGCGGGTCATGAGCCTGACAACTCTCCTTTCGCAATCAAGAACGGCACCATTACTGGATAACCAGTCCATGCCCAAGATCAACCCATAGCCCGTGAAGCCCAATACAAAAGCATCACATCTAAACTCAACGCTAAGTATAGAAATCTTCAAACCCAAACATATCATAGACAGATATATGGAGCCCCCAATTGGGTTTGAGACAACCAAGGGATCATCAACTAGACTGGTGTCTAAGTGCAGTGACTCAACTAACGATGATGAGATAAAAGAATGCGATGCGCCAGAGTCAAACAAAGTACGAACTGGATGATCAAACAGAAAAACCAGACTTTCAACGGAAATAGTTCTACCTCTCTGCTGAATCGGTGGAACTGAGAGAACCTGAACTTGCCCCCCTGACTGAGGTGGTGCTATAAGAGCTTGCACCTGGCCTCCTGAGGTAGACCCCGTCTTCTGCCCCTTCTTTGGGCAGTTTTTCACAAGATGCCCTGCTTCACCACAATGAAAGCAACCGGTCTTCTTCTTTTTGCGACAATCCTTACTGAGGTGTCCTGGTGTTCCACAATTGAAGCACTTCTTCTTCGTCTTCTTTTTGTCACCATTGCCTTTTCCGCCCTTGCCTTGTTGTTGCTGTTGCGGTTTCTTCTGATCCCCCTTTTTCTCTGGTGCCTTAGAATTCTTATCATCCTCATGCATAAGTGCCATGTAGACAAGCTTCTCAAAAGTGGCCCCCATAGGAATGTGAGTCATAGCTATTCCTTGCAATGGTTCGTTCAAGCCTCTAACGAACCTCAAAGCCTTCTTCTCCGGTGTATTCACCAACTCTATGCCAAACCTTGCTAATTGATTGAATTTGTTGACATATTCTTTCACCGTGAGATTCCCTTGCTTCAAATTCAAGAACTTCTCCATAAACAGATTCTCTTCCGCCCTTGAGAGAAACTTAGCCCCAAACCTTTGCTTAAAATCTGCCCAAGAGTCAACAGGGCGTTCTCCATTAGTGACCTCCCACCAGAATGAGGCCTCTCCCTTCATTAACCAAGCCGCCAACTTGACTTTCTTTCCCTCTTCCACTTCAAAGATATCTAGCAACTCTTCCACTTCCTTAAGCCAATCTCTAGCCTCTACGAAAGTCTCTGAACCAAGAAAAGGTTTTCCTCCTATAGCCTTGAACTCCTTGCAAACCTTAGCAAAATTATCCACTCTAGGCTGAGGAGGAGGAGCGGTTGTCTCTGGTGTAGTAGCATTGGCCGGACCCGCAGCCGCGGCCCTAGCCTCTTGCAACCTCCTATACCATAGTGGTATAACTAAACCCTCCGGGATGTTAAGATCTTCAGCCATGCTGAAACGAAAGAGGAAAGATTCAAAAAGGAGATTCCGAAAGATAAAGATATGGCTATTGGGGATTATGCTTTTCTTTTTCAAAAACTTTTTCTCTTAGAAGACATGCTTTTAAAAATCCTTTCTTCGAAAATACTCTTAGAAAGTAGTTTTTCTCAAAAAATTTATCTGTTCTGGTAACCTTAAGCTCTGATACCACGTGTAACACCCCACTCCCGCTATGATCACTCACAAAGGGAATGCCATAACATCGGTGGAGTATTTTAGTGAATATAGAACAGAAAAATTACAACAAGACAGATATAAATAGTACTTGGAATTTTTAAACATCATCTCATAACAGCGGAAGTAAAACATGTCTGGTTACATCATAAACCCATAATAAAAGTCAAGTACAATATCCATCAAAATAAAGAAGTACATAATCCCACTCTCATACAATAGCCAAAACAAAAGAAAAGATAACTGGATAACTGGAGCTTTACATCTACCCAAGCTCCTAAAGACTGGAACAGCAATCCGATCAAGCTCCACTACTGCTAGGATCCACCACAGGACCTGAGGGTTGGGAAAAAGATAAAAACAACGGGGTCAGACATAAGTCTGAGCGAGTCCTATAACTTTAACAATACAATCGTTAAAGTAACCAGAGAAGACATGAATTGATATACGGTAACATATAGGGATGAATAGCTACCCTAAGCAATCAACTAAACTAAGATAAAGGATAAAGACGCATCTACCCTTCCCAAGGTATATTACTAAACTGCACCACACCAGTCGTTCCTAACTTAAAGGTTGATCCCACCCAAGGACTTATAAAATTTACTAATTAGTACCTGCGTACCCCTAGGTGACCAAGTAGGCGCCACGGGGCCCTACAATCCACTAGGTGTACACACTACTTCCCATTCGATCGGCTCCCTAACGTAGATACCCGTGCTGGCCCCACCGTGGGATGTATCATTCCCCAATGTGGCAACCTGATGAAACTAAAGGTGCACGGCTTATATCTACTCGATGCAACAACGGCTTACCTACCAGCCCGGGCCCACTCACGCATATGAAGCCCGTTGGACTTGCGTTGCCACCGCTAACCCGTTTGCCTCTTACAGTCAAGCCCAGTATGCGTGTCCCGTCCTCGACATGGGTCGAGCCCACAAAGATACGTATGGGTTACTGGTTGAAATGGGCCTCCACAAGCTACCTACCTAAGCTTGTCCCTTTTTCTAGTATATCCCACTTAACCCTTTAATCATGTTTTAATTACATGTTCTATTTTGGTTAAGTATTCTAATCGTATTTTCTATTGCCACCCAAGGCAACCACTAGATTTTCTCATGCCACCCGAGGCACCCACTTAACCCCTCATGTCCCTCTACATGCTAATGTGGTTAAGTGTTTCTTAATTAATTAATTAAGAACGTAACCTTTGTAAAGACCTCTCACATTAGACTGTCTTTTATGACCGCTGGTTAAGCCGGTTGGGTCCGGGCAGCCTTATGTCATAACAGAGTCTAACCTCGTGTCTTTACATTAATTACGTATTTAGTTTGTGCCTAAGACCTCTCACATTGGGCTAACATTTGTAGCAACTGGTTAAGCCGGTTGGGTCCGGGCAGTTTTACGCTACAACTGAGTCCAACCTCGTGTCTTAGTCAATTAATTACACCTAATTAATCACCCTCATAATTTTATATTAATTATCCCTAATTAATCAAGTTTTCTTAACATGGGTAGACCTAACTTAATAGGTAAATTCCCATGGGGTAGACCTAACTCAATAGGTAAATTCCCAACACATAGTATGGGTACACCTAACCAAATAGGCAAATTCCCATACTATGTTTATTTATTTTGTGTTATGCATAATTATATTAATTTCACACAATCTTATTAACTTATGCATTTAATTACCCCATCGTTCCCACGTAATTTCGTTCATGATATAACACATATAAAAGGTGTCAACTTGCATATGAATGAACATGTTTCAAAGGTGCCATCTTGCATATTAACAAACACATAACTTGCATATGAACTTGCATAACATGTCACATAACTTGCATATAATATGTCACATAACTTACATATTCATTTTGCATAACAAACTTGCATATTAGCTTATAGACTTGCATAATGTGTCATCATGAACTTGCATATTAATAAACATGTAACTTGCATATTTACATACATGTAACTCGCATATTAACAAACATGTAACTTGCATATAAAGAAACATGTAACTTGCATATTTACATACATGTAACTTGCATATTAACAAACATGTAACTTGCATATTAACAAACATGTAACTTGCATATTTACATACATGTAACTTGCATATTAACAAACATGTAACTTGCATATTAACAAACATGTAACTTGCATAGCATATTACCATGAACTTGCATAACATGCATATGATTACATAGCCCACAACTTGCATATTTAGCATCATGCAAACATAACATACATCATATTAAACTTGCATAAGCTTACATACTCAACATGCATAAACATAAGATTAATGCTAACATCATATCATATGATTCAAAGCTCATTAACCCACATACAAAACCATAAATCTCATCACATCTCATCTAATTAGTTTACCAAAAGATCATCAAAGTGATAGAAACTCACAACTAGCAACTTTGAACACCAAATGAAGAAGATTAAGATGCTAAGAAGGGATTAGAAGTTGATTAGAGAGTGATTAGTATGCAACCCTCTTCATAAAATTAGTGGAGGCCATGAGAGCTAGCATTTTGCCATAGTTTAGTCACTAGGTTTAATTATGAATGAATTAGGGTAGGTTAGGGTCTTATTTATAGATTAGGCAAGTGTTTTAGGCCATAGGATTAACCCTAGATTCAATCCAAGCCATCAAAGCATGTCTTGGGGAAGAAGTCAAGTGTAGGAACCATCTAGGGCCTTTAGATTAAAGATGGACCATGAGAACCATTCAAATGCAAAATCTGCACTTGAGCGAATCGGCCCACGGGTTGACAGCCAAACACCCTGGATTAACCCCTAGTCGACCCAGCGGGCTCGGGTCGACTTCAAAAATCGGCCGGTTCGGTTATTCCCCTCTCCCAATTCGCTGTTTTGAGCATTTTTGCATATTTATTTATTAAATTTTCAATTATATATATATATATATATATATCAATATATATATATATATATATATCTACACAACCCATTTCACTTAATTAAGTATACTTTAATTTGGGAATTTTCGTGAAACTTCGCGAGGCCATATCTTGGTCATACGGACTCCGATTTTCGAAAACTCGGACTCTATTTCGCGTATTTTTCCGAGACGAACACAATGGCATATCCCGTTTCCCTTGATTCCCATTTTAGAATTAAATTCTGCCTCGATTTATGTTATTACAGGTTATTGAAAATACGGGTTGTTACATAACTGTTCAGAGTTGGTGAGTTTTACTCACATTGGCGCGTTAACCGTTAAATAATCGGTTTGCGTTCTTTGACTCAGTCGGACAATTTATTTTGCCATAAATTGTAACAAGCTCTGATGGACTTCCAGTCAGATCCATCGTGTAGTGTCCGTCCATACGATCCCAACGGATCTGACCGTTCGTGATTCTGATCTCGTATGGTCAAGATATAACATTCACACGTTAATACAAGTTTTAAATTAAAACTAAAACTTTAATTGGGCTTTACCACTATTCACTTGGCCCATCCCCTTTCCAACCCGTCTTCCCCAAACAGCTCAAACCCGTTTCTCATTTTCACGCTGCAGACAAACTCAATGCGTATACTCCTCAGCTCCACCTTCATTTCACCACGGATTCACCTCTCAACTTCACCAACGAGACCTTCTCAAAAATCTCCATCACCTCCTACCACAAACATCCAACTCGAGATCAGCAAATCAACCCCGTCGAACAGTACTTCACCCACAATCCCAGACATCGCACGACACAAATTCACCTTAGAATCCACCGAACTCCTCAATGCGATGCGAAATTACCTAACAAACCCGAATCTTACACCCAGAAACCCAAACAATGACTCACTTCCTACCAAACCGGAACCCTAGGTTCACGGTGGAACTTCTACTGAGCGGTACTTAGTTCGAACAGTGTAAAAATGGTACTGGAAGGAAGTGGTACACGCTGGTGATTCATATATATGTATAATAGGATTTATGTGGTTTTCTTTGAATTTCTTTTAAGTTTATTTGGATCGAATAAATTGCTGGAAGGAACAAAAATGGTTACGGCGAAGAAAAGAGGTCTGTTGACTTTGAGAAATGAAAATTTAGGTTAAGAGATTTTTTTTGGTGGCTATTTATAGGATTTTTTTTCAATTAATTTTATATTGATTTTTATTGGACCGTTGCTTCTATTGGCTTCTAAAAATCCATACGATCACATATGATATCCAAAAATCACCCAACTGGACATGTAGCTAGAGTTCGACATTCCGGTCCCAACAAAACTGGTTTCGTTGAATTCCGACTTCGTATGCTCACACAACGTATTTTTAACCGTCAAAATAATGACTATTTTTCACTCTAAAAATCCGTACGGCCACACACTGACTCTAAAAATCACGGAAACTGACATCTAGCAACTATTTGATGTTGCGGATCCAACAAAACTGGTTTCGTCGAATTCCGACTTCGTTTGCAAAACCGGCTATTTTTAAAGCTCTGGATGGCCCATTTAAATATATAAATATATTTAAATATAATTAAATTAAATATAAATAAATTTATATTATCGTATATCTTCATATATGATATCGTCCAGCTCCAGAATATCATATCAGAATTTTCATCTTGGTATTTCAGATTTCAGATTATCTCGATATTCAGTTTATACTGAAAAATCTATTTATAACGTATATAAAGCATCGCAAATTATAAAGGAATTCTACAGCGACTTTTTCTGAAATTTGATTTGGACGTAAATCAAAATCTACCCGACGAAACCCCGATTTTTCTCTTCCACTAGAAAGATATACTCCACCAGCTCCACATGTTTCTTGTTTCATAGAAATCCGGCTTAAAACGAATCCTGTACATTCAATTGAAGTTTGAATCGCCAATTTACGAACTGCAGCACCATTTCGAGCTCGATTTTAATTATAATATAATTATACGTTCAAACTGTCGTCGATTGAATATATTCGTCAATATAATTCAACTCTAAGCTGAATTAAATCTAAGGGACGACCCTGTCCAAAGAATATCATGATTTCCAATATTTTTGATTATTTCTAAATTAAATATATTATTTAATTATTATATTTTAATTAAATATTCACTATAATTTAATTAACGACGATTTAATTCCCTAAATTACTATTTATATAATTAAATAAATTAATTATAACCCTGGAAAAATGCGGGTCATTACAGAAATCTAGCAATAATTTGACATCACGGATCCAACAAAAGTGGTTTCGTCGAAATCCGAGGCTGTTTGCAAAATTTCTATTTTTGAGGGTCTGAATTCCATAGCGACTATTCAGAATTTTCAACTGGACATATCTTTTGATTCCCGCTATGAAATTTTGATTTGTCGGATCCGTTGGAAAGATATTCCCAATTAGATCCCATTATTTTTGGTTTCACTAAAATCCGGATTGTTTTGCACCCGGTATGTTCAATTGAAGTTTGAAATCGAATTATCGAACTACCGCGCCATTTTCAATTCCTTTTATAATTAAAATAAAATATTTATATTCTAACGATGATGCGTATAAATATATACGTTCTAAATATATTCAAATAAATTTTCGTCGATACTATTTAAAATAGTTCATTTTAAATATAGAAAATTCGCTAAAATTGCCAAAATAAAAATTTTAAACTGGCCCAGATTTTCGGGTTGTTACAACATGGGTTATATTTTCTTTTATTGGAGATGGGATGGTTTAATAGCTGGAGGAAGAAGCTACTACATGACTATGGGCGCGTGATACATTGGTTGGGTTGGTTTAATTATTTGTGAAGCCCAATTCCTTTTAAAAAATAATCTAAAGGGCCAGATAGATACACACAGCAATAATACTAGAGGGAATTTGTGTGACAGCAGGTGTAACAACCTAGATTTTTGGGTAATTGGAAAATGTAGATTTATTGGGTTTTGTGATTCTGAAGATAATATGTTGGTTAAGAAAATAAAGCTTTGAGAATTTCTAAACTGAGTATTTGGAATATATATATATAAATTGGATATAATATGGGATTTATTCCAATAAATATTATCACTTCAAGATTGTAATTAAATTATTTTGGGGAATATTGAAAATATAAAATAATGATTGGGAATCAATACTTAAAGGGGAAAATATATTTTCAATATTTGAGATTAATTGTTGGCTGTAATTATTAAATCATTGATTGAGGTTTTAAATACTAGATGTATCTTTGATAAAGATATCAATAGAGGAAGTGTGTTTAAATTACATTAATGAATTTAAAGTGTACATGTGACTTTTAAAATGTTAATCAATGAATAAATTAGTTTGCTAATTGTATGAGGATAAATATTGATGAGAATCAATATTTGTAGTCTTGGTGTATTTTATTATTGTTAATAATGAATTTAATTTATTGAGTAAAAAATTATACAATAACATTGTTGTTGTAACAAAATTGGTAAATTTGTATTTTGAATACCAACAATACATATGTATGTATTGTAGCATTGAAATAAAAAGAGAGGAAGTGTTTATGTGGGGAATATTGTGTTAAACCCATTTAATTATGTTTCGACGATAATAATTGTAAACATTTGAATACCAAAACAATTATTGTAATTTTAGTCAATAAATGTATATGGTTGGATTTTATTGACTTATTTTGTTAACATAAGTCATTAATGATATTTATTTGTTATGTAGTAGAGAGTATACAAATAAGTGAAGATACTATGTTAAACACATTTATTTTGGTAAATTATGTTGAATTTGACAATTAAAAAGAATTAGTGTGTTGTGAATTTTATTGGTCTTGAGTTTGGAAATTAACACAATTTAATTAGTTCTTTATGTGTGTGTGTGTGTTTGTGTGTGTGTGTGTTAATAATCTAATAATGGTTGTAGCCTTTGTAATTTTGTAACAAAAAGGTACAATTAGCTAATTGAGTTGTTAATTTTGTGTTTTGACCCATAACAAGTTGTAAATGGATTGATTAACTCTATTTGGGCTTTGTGGGGGGGTGTTTAGCATACTTTTCGAATTTTATTGGCCTTGAGTTAGGAAATTAACACAATTTATATGTGTGTGTGTGTTAATAATCTAATAATAGTTGTAGCCTTTGTAATTTTGTAACAAAAAGGTACAATTAGCTGATTAAGTTGTTAATTTTGTGTTTTGACCCTTAACAAGTTGTAATTGGATTGATTAACTATTTGGGCTTTGTGGGGGGTGTTTAGCATACTTTTCCCTTCTAATTATTTCTAGAGAAAAGTAGAGTACGACATTTTTTTGTTCTGACGGCTCCTTCGTCTTCTGCCGCCTGGAGGGTTTTAGCAAAAACAAATCCATGGCCTCCAAATATTATAGTCCATCGAAACCAACAAAAATCCTTTGAAATTAAAAGATAATATTGTATCAACTATTGTCCAGCCAATTTCAGTCCAAAAACATCTCCAATGGAGAGAATATCAAGGTCTGTGAGCTTCAAGAAGCCATGGCTGATGCATGTTCCTCTTTTGCAATTCTAAGCTCCGATTTTGCCTCTTAAGCTCCAAATTGAAGAGGATTCGTCATATAATCCAATCAAGGTGAGTCTGTTGACTCACACATTCTAATTTACATTTATTTTTATTTATTTATATATGTCTTACTGAGTTGAATTGAAGAACGTTGTTTTCATGGAGCTTTTTCATCTTGTTTTGCATTGTTGAAAACACAACAAAACCCTCACTTTGAGACATCGTAGCTCTCTGATTATTAAATCATTTGATGCGATTCTTTTTGCATGTTGTTGTTCATAACCTTGTGAGTTTATCTGCAAATTTTGGTGACATTTCGAGTTGATTTGGGTGGGTAAACGGGTCACCAAAGTAGGGGTTTCGCTGGGATATTTACCTCAAACGAAGCAACATCCAGGTCTAACTTCTAGGTGTTGTATCTCCTTCGTTATTAATCGGAATTGGGTGATCCTTTTTTTATTTCAAATTCTAGGATCTTTTCTATAAGGCTGCAAATGTTGGTTCCATTTTGGTATGATTTGGGTGAGTAAACATGTTGCTAAAGTTGGGGTTTTGTTGCGACTGCTGTTCATCTTGTTCTAATTGCTGAAATCACAGCCAATGTGTAACTTTGGGCTGCTATAACTCCATGAACATTCATCCTTTCAGGATCATTCTTTTTTCTCTGTGAAGCTTGCGAAATTTTCTATTTATCTGCAAACTTTGAGGTGAATCCGAGGCCATTTGGTCATTCAAATCCGGTGCCAAAGTTGGACTTAGAAGTGATTTCAGCCCCGACTGAAATTCAGTCCTGAGTCCAAGTTCGGAGCTTTATAACTTTTTCGTGCGATTTCGAAATTTATAGATTCTTCTTTTATTTGAAATCTAGGTATTTCTAGTTTGTGCATATGGAATACTAGACCATTCGGAGATCGTTTGGTCATTCGAAATAACTCTAAAAGTTGCAACCTTGATTGATTTATGAGCATATTTCATGCCTTAATGTAAATTTAGATGTCTTTTCTTAAGTATTTTCATGTTTTTCTTGATCTAGTTTTAAGCCATGTTTTTTTTGTGCTATATTTTGGCTATATTATTAATGAAGAAGCCTAAATTATCACTGATACCTAGTTTGGGTTTAATAAAATTAATGATTGAGTTTTGATGAGTTTTGAGCACACATTGCATGTTTTAAACTAGTTTTCCGATACATGTATAAACAACATGTTAGTTATAATTTGGAGGCTAAATTTGTTTTATATTTTTAGTTTTAATGCCAAATGGTCTCAAAACAATAGTATAAAGTTATTTTCCTAAACATACCTATTTCGTAAAGAGAAATATTGGTTTCATAAAACGTTTCATAACTTGTTTGGAAACCTAGTATTTTCTTATGTAAACTACACAATCTTACACCCTTCAGGATAACGTATTGGATGTTAAACACCATAATACACTCCGTGGTATGGGATACAGAAGTATATAAAGTTGGTTAACTCTAGTATTGTCAGATTGAAGCTGATGTCTTATTAATGATGATTTGGTGTTTTCTATATTTTCTAATGCAGAGTTGACGAGTAACAAGTAAACCAAGCAGTGAGAACGTGTGGTATGGGATGCACTGTTATCGCTGTTTGGGTTACTGACTGGGAGTCTGTGACGCATTCTGAGGATGTCAAGTCGGTACTAGCATCTGGATGAAGCTAAGACTCGGGATGGGTCACATATAAATATTCGCTTGATCGGGATGGTTAAGATACACTCAGTTGGGGTAGCCGCAGGGAGAGGCTTATAAATTTGAATGCGTACAAGTACTTGGCTATTGCTCAGGATGAGCAAAACTATAGCTTGGGGTGGGCTATAATTTACTTAATAGCATGTGCACATTATTTATGATGATTTCATGTTGTAATTTAATGTTGATTATTTTCATTTGCTAATATTTGGCTATTGCTCAGGATGAGCAACATTATAGCTCGTGATGGGATTTATTATTATGACATGATCACATTTCTTATGACTTCTTTTATAATTTGGGTTTAATGATTTTAACTAGTTGGGATGAACATATGGATCGGGATGATCGTATATTCGCAAAGAGCATTTGGATTTCTAATCCACCATAATTTGAGATTTAGATACTTCGGAGTGGGGTACTCCCTTCATTGATAAATTTTCTCACTTGAAATGTATACGATTATCTAAATGAGTTTGGGTGTTTTGTTTTCACTGCGGCTTGAGTATGATGATGTACTTAGCCTAATACTAGTCAACGAGACTTGTACATTTATTCTTTGTGTTATGACATGTGATCTAAGATCAATTAATCCCTTTATGCCATTATATTCACAACTCTTAGTGTAAAGAGTTGTATGTCTTGTGCTTATTTATTTCTTAAAATGATTTGTAAATTAGACTGACTCGTGTGTGTATTCCTCAGGTCAGACCGAGATGTTTCAGGTGTGGTCGCTGTGCTTGGGGTTAACAACATTTCTTTGAGATATCCTTTCTATAACACCTTCTGGTCGAGTTCGAGTAGTAGAGCTTTCTTTTATTTAATTGTTGTATCATATTGTAAGCAATTGAGGATTATCTATTCTTTTTGTAGCACATGTAATTGTTGTACTCTGATGCTGCAATATTATGCAACTGTTCTGTGATCTGTGATGGTGTATTTTTATGTACTATGTTCTGTGCTGATTTTGGAGCCACCGTAGAATTTTATTACATAAAGTATTAAGTATGTCGAGCCTCTTGAAATAAAAATTTACGAACATTTTATTGACATACTTAGGACTTGCTAATGCAATTCTATAAGTGATCTCCCCTAACCAGCCCTATTCTCCGCTCTAATAGACAACATTACTTAGTAATGCTCTTTATTAGGGTGGGTCTTGGGATGGGGCGTTACAAAATGGAGGGGACGGGAGGAGTTTTCACGGTGACAGTAGTGATCGCCGTGGCGAGCCGCACCTAATCGGAAAATTCTGGTAAGTTTGGACGAGATGCATATCGCTGGTTTTACAGCATACATAGGGAAAGTAAAAAGAACTGGATGGGCTTTTACCGAGTGGATACGGGTTTGTATTCATATATATATATATATATATATATATATATATATACATATATATATGGGTAAGGCTTAATATAATAAATATAAATTTTATTCTAATTTAAATAGTGTATTAACCGAAAATGCTCATAACTCATTCGTACATTATCAGGATTTCGCAAATTTGGATCCATGCGGATCATATGACCGAAAGCTACATAATGATGTTGATTTGGAGCCATTTGAAGTTCGTTTGAATTTATGGCAAAATTAAACATCCGATATGAATAATGAACGTAATTAGTTATTCAATAATTTATGACAAAGGTGAGTAAACTCACCAATTCTGTCCAGTTTTATAAGATTATAAACTTTATTCAATATTGCTAAATAATGATCGAATGTTGTGTGATGGTTGTTTGGATGAATTGCTTATAAACTGGTTGAAGTTAAAGATACAGTTATTTATATAAAACGTTGGTTAAATATTGATCCTTTTTATTATAATATTTCATATTGATATGGAATTAATAATATTGATGTTGACTAGCATTTGTGATGCAGGGAAACAAGTTAGAGGGATCCAATTGGATTCCTCAACAGTTATATTGTTATTTTTCATATATTGCACTTTATGATATGACATACAATCTGTGGCTGATTATTATGTGTTTGGATGTTTGAATAACTTTGATCTTGAAATAATCAGTATTTAAATACCTTAAAAAATATTGGAAATGAATTCGAGTTTTAAAAATGAAAAATCTATTATTTATTATTTTTAAATAATAGAAATTAAATCTTGATTGGGCTAGAATACAATAACTTTTTTTAATTATATTAAAACAAGTAGTTTGATTTATAAACAAAATTTAGAGATAAAGTGTAATAGTTATTATTAAATAATTTGGAAATATAAGTATGAATTTAGAAATGGGAAATTAGAGAATCGTTTCAAAAGGAAATAACGAAATTATTTCGATGTTCGAACTGTGAATAGAACTAAGTAAAACCATAAGGAATTTGTAATTATAATTCGATGATGTCGAATGTTATTTAAATAAATTATTTTTAGAAATTATATAATATATAATTTAGAGTTTGACAAGATGGTTCATATTTGGTTTGAAACCAATAAATTATAATCGAATATGAAGTTGATATTAAGTTATAAACCTGAGATATAATTAATAAGAAGTTAACTTGTAAATGGAGTTTATGAAGTAGAATACGATTTTGAATTTATAAAATAACTCAATAGATGAGATTTTAACCTATAATGATTTTTATTATTTAAATGAAAATTTATTTAATAAATGAGTTCATATTTCTATAAAGGGATAATATTCACATTTAAAGTGAATGATGATTTTAAAATAAACCTTTTGCAGATTAAAATGGTTATAAAGAAAATTGGAAATATTTTCTGATGTTGATACCGTATACTTTCTAAAGTACAGAAAATATGAAATGTGAAAAAAAAGATGGGAATGTTTTCGAACGTTAATAACATATATTATCTGGAATATGGGAAAATAAGAGTTTATAATACATGGAAATGTTTTCCAAGGAACGTGAAGAGCTAAACGGGTATACCTAAAAAGATAGGGGAAGTTTGAAAATTAATGTTGATTAAAACGGGCCAGTGATTATTTGATGCGTAGTTGTAAATTTGAATGGATGATTGTTTTCTTTGATAGTTAAGTCACCGAGTATCGTTGTCAATACGGAGAGATTAGTTGGATTTATTTTCTGAAAACCACTCTGTATAGGCATAGGTGTTGCGAATTATATTATGATGAAGATAATCGAAGACAGAGTAAAATGCAAGGGCCGTTCTATTTACAGGATCGTTCCTTCGGCTTGTCCAGTCCCAGGACAATTTGTATGGACGAATGCTCGACAGAGTATTCCTAACATATCATATAAGATGATCTTCTCAAGGTATTACGTTTGGTGGTGGAGGAATTCGTTTCTCTTAGCTTTTTATACCCGTAATATTTTTGGGAAGATTAACCAGTGATTTGACAGGTTTGACGATGTGGCATTAAAAGTGAATGGTGGCCAAGTGTTCTAAAAAGGTAAACGTAGCCTCAAGCCTCACAACTGGGAAATGAGAAAAATCGGGTAGGCAACATGGCTAGTTGGTCGCCCCCAATCAGTGTGTATTGTCACCAATCTAGAGAAATTTCATTTATTCTTCTTCTATCGTTTCTATATCCTACAGAATACAGTTGGACAACCAACAACCGTGGGTGACAATATATTCAATACACTCAAGCGGAATGAGTGGTCGGTCATGTGTGGTCGGGTCGCAAGATGTTCTTGTTGAACCTCAGTGTATCCCCTTTAGAGTACACTGATGCGAAGGTGGTCCCATACCTTGTCATAGTTGGAATCCAATCTCCAGTAAGAGCCCTATGGTTTTTGACTTTAGACTATGTATGTAGAGCGTGAGATGTAAGTGTTCTGCTATTTGGTTATTTATCTGAATATATATTGTTATAATATCACCGGATTTCATATCAAAATTGTTTGGGTTATAGTAAGGAAAAATTTGTCCATGTTTATGTGTGGGCTGGTCTTATTATTATCTTTTTCTTTCAAAAGGGGTTTCAAAGTTAAAAAATATGGTTGGAGTTTACTCACACCAGTCCCATGACTGACCCAGAGTTTTTATTGTTGTTTTACCTCTAACTCTTGGGTGCCCAAATTTGTACGGGCCATCAAGTGTTTCAGGCTTTTAGTATACACTTGGAGGAGCTTGAAGCAGGAGGCTTCACCATTAGTTATTTAGAGTTATTTCCGTTGTGGTGTATATGTGTTATACTCTGATATGGTATGTAGGTACAGGTACAAGTTTTGTATTTCAAAAGTTATGTTATATAATATATTTTATTCGTTCCACTGTGTGATTCGTGTTTACCCTGATTCTGTACTATTGTTTTCTTCTTCTATTCTAACTTTTTTTCTTTCTATTTCTCACCCTCTAACTTCTTTCTATTAATGACCCGGTATTTTCTATACTTGAATAATTTACATGGTATTTATGTCGATTTTCGGGGTCAAAAATCTCCCGGGCCATTACAATATCCCTAGAACCTGTCTTAAGTAACTTTCATGAACTTTATGGTCCTTTGAAAATATAAGGATATCATCTACGAAGATTACCACATTCTTGTATGAATGCCCCTAAACACTCTACTCATGAGGTCAACGAAGAAGGCAGGTGCCTTCGTCAGTCTGAAGGGCATAACTTCCCACTGGAACAATCCATCTAGCATTCTAAATGCGGTTTTATCCTTACCGTCCTCCGCGATTCTCAACTGGTGAAATCCAATGGTAACTTCTAATTGGGAAAATACTCGGGCTCCTCCCAAGTGGTCAAAAAGATCATTAATTCTAGATAAAGGGTACCTATTCTTCTTGATCAACTTATTAAGCTCCATATAATCCACACAAAGTCTTAGAGATCTGTCTGCTTTGGTGGTAAACACAATAGGTGCACCCCATTCTAAGGTACTTCGCCAAATGAAACCTTTTTGTAATAACTCAGAAATATGCTTATCCAATTCCCTTCTTTCTTTAGGCACCATATGCCTCAAGGGTAAAGCTACCGGTCTAGCGTCCTTCTCTAGGTCAATACAAAAATAGATTTCTCTATGAGGTGGAAGTCCCGTGACTTACTCAAAGGAATCCAAGAACTCTCATACTACAGGGACCGAAGATGGTCCTTCTGAACTAGGAGATAAGGAATATAACAAAGCTTTATCCTTGTTCCTAACATTACAAGGAATACTCAGATTACATCCTCCTTGGCTCCTAAAACGAACAATTGTCTTATCGCAATCTAGGACGGCCTCATAAAATGATAGCCAATCCATACCCAGGATAAGGTAATACCCTATAAAACCAATGCATATGCTTCGCATAGGAATTCGACATCGTCATCTCCAACACTAGGTCTTTGCAACATAAATCAAGATATTTAGTTCCTCCGATAGGGTTGGCTACCTCTATCAGGTTACTAGAGATGGATATGGGAAGGTTCAACAGATTAACTAGTCTCTTTGCAATAAAAGAACGGGTCACTCCGTAATTTAGAAAGGTGTATACAGAATTTCCTAAAACAAAATTTATACCTTCAAGTGCGGGTTGACCTTGGTCTCTTGGGGGTCTGCTTTGTATCGATGCTGCCTTTATTGCATAATTATGGCCACTTCGGATAACTTTAGACTTTGGGTAGTCCTTAGACATATGTCCTTCCTCGTGATAGTTGAAACACTTTCCTTTAAATTCTTTCTTCCCAATGTAGTCCTACAATCTTTGGCCTCATGGCCCTTATGGTTGCACCTCGTACAAGTCTTAGCTTCCTCTTTGAATTTTCCTTCTATCTTCTTGTTCTTCCACCACTACTTCTTCTTATTCTTATTAGAACTTCCTTCTCCCTTCTCACCATCATTATTCTCCTTGGAACATACAACCATGCATAGAATACTCATTTCCACTAAGGTTTCGAAAGTTGTTCCAAAGTTACTTGTGCTAATAAAGTGTCCTTCGATGAGGAGTTCAACCCCTTGACAAATCTCAAGGCTTTATTCATTGGGGTATCCACTAAACCCCTACCAAACTTACTCAATTCGATGAACTTGGCCACATACTCCTGCAGACTTAAACTCCCTTGCCTGAGATGGATACATTTCTTAAACTGGATTGTCATCTCAGCTTTTGGAAAAAACTTTGCTTTGAAGCGGGTTTTGAATTCAGTCCATGTAAATATCCAGCTATCATTCTATCCGGAAACCAATTTCCACCACTAAAGGGCCTCCTCCTTCAAATATCAGGCCGCGGTCCTCCTTTTTACTTCATCTAGCCATCTAGTAGCTTTGAAAATTCTTTCGCAGTCCATTATCCAAGTTTGGGCGTTAGTAAAGCCTTCCTTTCCTATGAATGATTTCCCACCAAGATTTGTGAAGCTCTTACAGAAACAAGAAAAATCAAAGGATACTTCAGCGGCAGGAGCTGCAGGCACCGTTGTGAAGGGATTAGCAACAGGGACTTGTTCCACAATACAGAGATACTGTTGGAACTATTTTGGTAAATACCTAGGCCTTGTCTAGTTTCCCTATTCGGAAGGATTATCAACCATTCTACTATCTAAAAAGAAAAGGAAGAATCCTTTAGTGAATACTCATGAGAAAGTATTTAAGCTGAAAAGGGAAGAAACTGATAAAGTTTCCTAGTATGGATGCGTATGCTTATTGGGGTAGGTATATATACTATATATATAATTTGAAAAAACTTTTTCAAAATTACAAATATATCTCTTATACATATAATTTCCTTATAACCGGGTAACCTCTGATACCAAATGTAACAATTGGCCCGGAATGGGCCTAAATTTCAACCCAGAAAAGGCCCATCGAAACTTAGAGCCATTCTAAATGGTTCGTTGTTTTCTATAAGGAATTACATTTGCAAAGAATAATATATAGACATTGCGTTATGGAAATCTTAGACAACGCAACGAGAAAATATAATACCCAAATATGATGTACCATTTTATTAAAAAGCCACAAATTCAAACACAGACTGTCAAGGTACAATTATTTCATAGGTATATCAAAAACTCATCATTAAAAGTTTCCACAAGCAGTACAACAACGATAACTAATAATAGCATAATATCTCCATTTTCATCTTCAGTCTCCATCATTGCTTCATCCATAGAATTTACTCCACCTACTGACATGTTGGATATGTTAAGGAGAGAGGTCAAAACATAAAGTTCTGTGTGATTGAAAATAATATTTACTTAAAGATCATACCCTAGATTTAGCAGGTTACATATTTCAAGGTATGTCTACGAAACACACAAACATTCACATGAACACAAAGTATCTAACCAATGAGGTGGATATCCAAGTAAATTGATTAAGACCTTCATTAGTTTATTTAGAGTAAAGACCCAACGATGAAAGCATTGTCGGTAGCTTATGGCCGTATTAAAGGTGGATTCTTTTGATCTCTTATAACCCTAAGGCAAACCCTATCCTCTTAGGATCATGTCCTAATGCGTCAATGTTCTTAAGTATTTACTCTCACTGGTAATATAAGAAGTAGTATTGTGAACGTTACTACTTGACTAATATTATGGTAGAACACCTATGTCGCTCAAGACTTTCGTTAAATAGTTGGTGAGCATGTTACGACCACATATCATATATAAACCAATCATGTCCCTATTTTAGTCCTTACAAGCTTTTAGAGGAAGTGGATATCCTCTCCGTTACCGCTATGCCTAACCACTTTCAGAGAAGGAGGACCCATAGACTTACTTTGAATCTCATAAGGGTAGGTCCCATGACCATGGTACCTATCCAAGGAATAAACCTTCGGAGAGGTTCCTAGTCCTAACCACATAAGACCCAAACTAGATAAGGAGAGAGTCAACCAATTAAGACCGTCCCAAGGCGAAGTAAACCTGCCTTTTCTCACACACAATAGGTTTATACATATATACATATACACAGTAGACCTCTCACGTTAAACCGTATACATGGCTAGATATTGGATATGACGGGCGATTCCAAGATGACTTCTACTACAAGTAGGTTTAACCTTGTGTAATACTAGACTAAATTTTGAATAGCCCATGGCACCAAGACCTCTCACATTAGTCGGACCTACTTGTGGTTGTTGGATTTGTCGATCAGTTCCGGGCAGGCTTATACTACAAATGGCAACTAACCTCGCGTCTTTGTGTCACGAGTTAATATATTTACAAGCCATTCTATACACACACACAAGAAATCGGTATATGGGGACATTTTAAATTCAAATCTTATCTAAATCGCATTTATTACTTCATTATTACGCTAGTTACGTTAAATATGCTTTATAAGTAGAATATTTAGTACGTATAAATAATGCTAATTTTCAATGAACGAGAGAACGTTATAATGAGGTAAAAATTATCAGTTTGTCCTATGTTTAAAGCATACACGTTAATTTCCATATTTTGATCGCTACATTCAAGGCATGGTGGCATAATTGCATAATAATAGATAGCAATAATGGAAAATACAACATACATGCAATTACAACTTGCATCCTAAGCTTATTGGAATACTTCTAGTAATGAACCGAGAATAGGGTATAATTTCATATATCCATATATACACATATATACAAATATATACATATATACATAGACCTTTATTTTATCTAATTTACCCCTTTTTACATATTGCATATATAAACGTTCATATTTGATTGTCTTCGAATCTGAATACATTCGAATTCAGAATAGAACCCAAACCTAGTTAAATAATGAGTCAAATCAAATCTAAAACTTTTTAGGTTACAAACAAAGATTTTGACAAAAAGGACAAATCACGTAAAAAAGAAGTACATCACCCAATTGTTCTCAATTCACTACTAAAACCAAATCCACGAACCCAATATAAACTGACAATTCTTGCAAATATACATGAAAATAAAGGAATTAGGAGTTTTGCAGTTTAGTATTGCTGTTATACCAAATCCTCTTAGGCGTACAAATCATATCATAATCCACAAATGTAGAATATGCCCTAAGAAAATACTAATTCCAGTCACAGTGATTGGAAAGGTCATAGATCTGACGTTGTTGTGCCTTTTTGATGTAAACTCTAACTCTAGAGTTCTATATACATAAGAATCGATTGACTAAAATACTTATATATATATATATATATATATATTATGTGATTTCAAAATATATTCTAATCTAAATCCTATAAGTAAAGATTAGAGAAAGAAGAATAGGTTTGTAGAAGAAGAAAACTTATTTCTAGAATTAATGGCGGTAGAGTGGAGGCACAAGTAGAGAGAATGGCTGGGGTTTAGGTGTGAGTCTATGGGTCAATTTATAGTTGTTTGTGTAAGCAAGAACCGTAGGATTATTTACATCTAATCCTAATTGTCCATTTATATAAATTAGCCCCCAAACCCAGCCTCATTGGGCGTTTCACCCACCAAGCGGTTGACCAGTGGTCGACACCTCTCCTACAAAGGAGCTCGACCTCTTGGTCACTGAATTTCTTAATGAATATATGTGGGGCTGTGTAGGGACCCAAACTTCCCAGCCGGCCTAAACCGAACAAGAAGGCGGACTGCTATGAGATCAAGACAAATCAGAACGCAAACGATAGAACATTTCATTGCTTATTACAATAGTTACATCAGAGTACAAGAATATATCAGAGTATGAATAAATATTATGCATCACAAAAATATCAGAGATTTAAATTACATTACATAGAAGCGGAAAAATAATACATAACACAAATGAAAGAAATATACGAATACAAAGCTTTCCGAATATAGTTCCACCTGTAAATCCAGGATCCTGGGAAAAGAAATAATCTGCAAAACCAAAATACTAGCTGCCCGTGTGGAAAATATGGGCACCCAGAGTTGAGGTTAAAACAATAAACTCCTGTTCAGTCATGGGACTGGTGTGAGAAATAAAACAGCTGTCAAAACTTTACTTTAGAAATAAAGTAAATGAAGGGACCACGCCGTATAACATGTAACGGGTTTCCTCCTAAGAATACCGGTGCATAAAACAAACATCGCAATGCTTTTTGAAAAAATGAAGCTATTATAAGACTCGGGTCCCATCACACAATGCAACGCAAGCTGGAGGACAGAGTTTTCCCTTATAATAGCCAAACATGCTTGGTACGTTTAAAACAAATCATTCTGAAATTACTGTAAGAATATGGTGTCAAAATCACTTCAAATATAAATGTATCAATCATATATGGCATAGTATCCTATGCTACTATGTCGCCATACTAGTTCTGCAAATAAAACTGAAAAGTCACGTATTGGAAATTGGATTTCCATCTATGAGTCAAGGCAAGGGATGACTCCCCACCGATACGAGACACTCTACCAATTGCCTCAGCATCCCTCGCGGTGAACCCTTGGATCTTTAGGGTGATCCTCCCTTACTTTTGAGGATTAATTATTCCTAAACACATGTTTCCCGGTCGTATCGGACCTATCCATCGGCTCTGTAGTAACCGATATATCCGAGGCGCCTCGCTATCCATCATCCATATAGGTAAAATATAATAAATGTCTGGGCGCCATAACATGACACCACCCATAGCTAGAAGGAAATGTCGTGCACTCCCTGCAGCCACGATCCCGTTTTTGACTCATACCGAGGTGTGACGCTCGCCAATTAAAGCTATACACAAAGCTATGCTATTTAAATCCATGCTTTGATCATCAACCACAAGTCTCTGCTTTTCAACAGAAGCCTTGATCATTTGCATCTCAGCATGCCACACTGGCAATTTACGCCATGCGACTAATGTCAATCAATATACAACCTCTGAGCTCTTACGTCTCAGAGAAAGGCGTTAAGCAAAAGAATAAATTCTCCGTTGCCAAACAGATATATATTTAATAGAAATCAATCAACACAGAATAAAATTCAATGTCAGACACACATCCATTTACTAGTTCGTTCTGGGTCTGAATGAAGCCGGTGGCACCTTATTCCTCATCCCATATGTCCAATACAGGAGAGAGGTCCTCGCATATCAGGTCGATCTCCCAGTACGTCTGGACGATCACCACTTATTACCTTGTCTTGGGTGTACAGTCCAATCAAGACATCGGTAGTCATCCAAATGATGTGAAGACCTCCGATTTTTAGCCACCGTCTTCATCTTCGACTTATCATCGAATCAATTATTCAGAATGGGTATAAACCCGGCCTTTCCGAATAATTCACGTGTCTTATAATCAAGTGCTATAAAACACAACATACGCCTCATTACAATTCTGAATATTCTTTTATTCAAATATTCATATCCTTTGGGAAAGGTTCCCATTAATTTTATCTAAGATAAATTCTATAAATTTATTCTTTAATCTTCCTCTGGTTATCATTTCAAACCAAATTAAGGTTTATCCAAACTAGTCAGGATTAACGCACCTTACCGAGTAATCATTTGTTTTATTTCCCAATCCCAACCTATTCGTCTCATAGAGCCAAACTAGTAATACTCCATATCAAACACCATGGTGTTATCGGTAAACCTAATTAATATTTTACGTTCAAATATAATAAAAGATTTAACTATCACCTGGAGTAAAAATGGTGGTACTCCAATCTCGATCATTTTCCCAAATTTGATAATTTAAATTATCACATTCACTTTTCAATCTAACAAAAAATTCATTAGAACTTCACTTAGTTTTAAACTTCCCAAAAATCAATATTAATGATTATTTAACTTTGGGAAATCAAACATGTTGCATCGACAATCTACACTGTACCATTGATTTCTGCCGATATATAACCTTTAAGCTTATACATCTCAGAGAAGGGTGTTAAGCAAGAGAATAAATTCTCCGCCACAAAACAGATATATATTTAGCAGAGATCAACAATATGGTTCGAAATACAATGTTATTCATGTAATCCCATCTTTAACTGGGTTAAAGAACTAATCTCATTTAAAACACAGTTCACGATAAATCCGAAATCATATTCCATTAACTATGGAATCTTCATGGAAAATAGATCAATATATAATCGATATCAATTTCCGTATCCGACTAATAATATAAATGGAATAACTATAAGGCCTTTTAAATTCCATATATATTAATAGTCTTCCTCCACAGAAGTTCACTTCGATCATTACCTAATCGAATTCCATTCACTTCCAATTTAATATATTAATTGGAGAACTTTACTTTGGAAAATTTCCATTAAATCTTAATAAAAATTTTATATATTCCATGTTACATTTCACTGTTAATCGGGTTAAAGAACGGTTGTTGTTAAACACAGTTCACAATAAACCCAATTCACCTTCCATTTTATTCCAATTATTGAATATAATTGGAAACTCTAATAATCTTAATTAGAAGATTTATTCTTTTCACACGGGGTTTAAGAACAGTGTTACTGAAGACACCATTCACAACAAACCCAAAATCCAATTTAATATTAATTATAAGGCTCTGAATAGAAATTATATCAGCTTATATTCAATACTAAATTCTGATACCAACGCATATCGTATGGGGAATAACGATATATATCTATCTTCCAAATTCCTTCACAATATCCGTATAGTCACGGAATCCAATATCGAAATATCCCGAAGATGATTTCTATTCAAATCCATTCCAATTTAAACATTGGAAAATTCTAGCTATATTAAAACCATTTCAAATCCAATTTATTTCTTTAAAAATATTGGATTATTATTCTAGTTAATAACTAGTTCATTTTGATAAAAATATATTTTTATCTTTACAAACATGGAATTTTTCATTCAAATTCTTTCCAAATCATTTATTATGATTTTACACAAATTATTAGTAATTTTAATAATTTTATCAAGGCCCGTACAGTCGGTTTCCAATAGCGGCCACCGAACTGCATCCAAAGCAACCTTTTCCAAATTTGATTTGGACAGAATTCCAAATCCAACCGTTAGATTTCAAATCTCTTATACCCGCGGGAAAGCTCTTTTCGATACGAACCCAACGGTTCCAGTTTTAGAAGAATCCGAAGGTCAGATCTCCCGATCCATTCGAAGTCAATGGTCGAAATTCACGAACAGTCGCGGCGCGGCGCGTTCTATTCAATCCATTAATATATATATTATACATTTCATCCAAAACGTATTTTATAAATTCATTTTAAAACGATTCCCACTTTCACTTCAATTTTAAATCGAAAATGAATAATCTTTATCATTATAATATTTAAATGATAATATTTTCAAAATATCAGGTTTTCAAATCTTTTCTTTTGGATATTCATCATAGAAATGAATAAAATTGATATAAATATCGTTTGCGTTAAAATAGCGCAAGTCTAATCAACGCGGCTTCACATATTTCAATATTTTCGTGTCTATCCAAAATCGAACATCAAATTCACATGCTAATCCTTTACTAAATATTATTTTAAAATGTTTGTTATTTTAAAATATTTTCTTATTTTAAAATATTCGGTCCTTTTGAATTGGAATAAGACCCAATTAGTTACCATATAATTTATTTATATGAATTTCATACAACACATGTACACAACAATCATGATACGCAGTCAACCATCATCCAGAGTGCATTACACAACTGCATAAGCCTTAAAATAACTAAATAACGCTTATCACAGTCTGTCGATCCATCGATTGACATATAATTAAATATTGGGATTAGTATATGTCAAATATCATCCCAATACCCGTGTGGGGTTTTCAAACAACAAATACTGATTATCATTGGTGCAGTTGGGTGATGTGTAAAATTATTGATCCAATTGATATCACAAAAATAGGCGAGCATAAACAAGTCGTCCACTTGTAAATGGATGTATAAAATTATTTTTAACTATCCAATAATTATTTTATTTATCGCAGTTATAAGCTAAAAGTAATATTTTCAACTAACTAAATTTTTGTAACACTTTTTAGAAAATTTGGACAGCATAACGGTACGATACAAAAACCGAAATAAAGTGTAGCCTTATCCCTCGCCTAATACTGGCTCACGCCATACACAAACAACTTTCAACCCAGTTCGCATCCAAATCAAATCCAAACAAATAAATAAATCCAAATTCAAATTTCCACAATACACTTCAAACAAACAACCATGGTTTGTACAATAAAATAGTGTCGGCGGCTACTAAGCCTCGTCTGTAACCTAAAATATTTTTAACTGTAAAATAAATTAAGTGAGAAGGAGTTGTCACCTTTGGTTTCCACTCGGCCATTCTTTATTTGAATGGTTTGGATTTGGATTTGTTTCCAATGCGTAGTGTACTTCACCGTGGTTCCAGCGCAATCTGTTTCACGTGATTTATATTAAAAATCATATTTTTAACAATGCTATATATATTTAAAAATCACATTTTTATAACACTACTACATATATAAAAATCACGTTTTTATAATGCTACTACATATATCAAAATCACATTTTTATAATGCTACTACATATTTAAAAATCATATTTTTATAATGCTACTACATATATGAAAATCATATTTTATAATGCTACAACATATGTAAACATCACATTTTTATAACGCTAATACATGTATAAAAATCACATTTTTATAACGCTACTACATGTATAAAAATCACATTTTTATAAAGCTACTTCATATTTAAAAATCATATTTTTATAATGCTACTACATATATACAAATCATATTTTTATAATGCTACTACATATATAAAAATCATATTTTTATAAAGCTACTACATATATAAAAATCATATTTTTAACAAAATACTTATATATATATATATGTAAATTTCAGATTTTTCAAACAATAATATATAAGTATTCTCAGATTTTTAATCCTATGTTATGTATATAAAAAAATCAGAGAATAAATCAATGATATATATATTATAATATGAAAATAGAATTCAATGTAATTTACCTTTTTTATACTCGTAGGAGGGCCCCACATACGGAGGAGGAGCGGCGCCGGAGTCTAGAGGTGGCGGGGGCCTGTTTAGGCGGCGGTGGCGTAGGCCTACAGTGGTGGCGCGACAATTTTGTGGGGTCTTGGGGGTGGGTTTTTACGTATGTGGAGAGAGAGGAGAGAATGGGAGGCGGAGGAGGAGGCGAGGGTGCTGATGGATCGACGACGGTGGCGCGAAAGGGGGCGGCGCCTGGAAAAGCGGCGGCGGCGACTGTAAGTAGGGGCGATGGGATTTTCTGATTTGGGGGCGGGCTTTGAATTGTGATGGGAGATTAGGTTTAGGATTTATTTATAAATGTTTTATTTAATTTTCCCCCAAAAAGTTACTTTTTAATTTGAACTCCAAATCGAACCCAACGACTGTCGCCTTTAGCTAATTAATTATCCCAATTTTGGACACAACGGGATATGTCCCATAAGCCAATTCAATTATTTCGATCAGTTTTGTTCAAAATTAAAATATAAATTAATTTAACTTTCAAAATTGATTTTAACATACATTTTAATTTACTGAGGCCACACACTGACTCCAAAAATTCCCGTAAAATAAATCTAGCTATGTCTTGAGGATACGGTCCTAACAAAACTAACATCGTTGAATTTGGAGACCATTTGAAAAATGGTCAGTTTCCAATCGATTAAATTCAAACTAAAATTACCAAACATGTTTAAATTTACCACGCTCACATGTTAATTCCAAAAATTCTGAAAATTGGAATATAACAATAATCTAACATTCCGGATCAACTAAAAGTGGTTTCGTCTAAAACGGTGTTCGTTTGAAAAATGGCTATTTTTAAGGGCTATATATTATATTAAATATATATAAATTCCATAGCAATTATTTTAAATTTTAAACTGGACATAACTTACAATTTGTATAGTGAAATCTCGGTTTCTTACATTCATTAGAAAGATATACTTAAAACAGATTCTAAAGTTTCTTGTTTTACTAAAATTCGATTTATATTGAGTTCTATATATTCATTTGAAATTAGAAATCGAATTTTCAAACTACCGCGCTATTTCGAGTTCATTTTATTATTAAAATAAATTTATAAGTTTTAACTTCGATTAAAATAAATTTTTAGTCGTTATTATTTAAAATAAATCATTTTAAATATTCAAAATTCATTAAAATAACTAAAATAATAATTTTAAATTGGTTCTGAAAATCCGGGTTGTTACAGTCTCCCCCGCTTAAAATCTTTTTATCCTCGAAAAGGAATAGAGCTGAAAGTTGTTTAACTAACCAACTCATCTTTCATTCTGGCTTTCATTCTTCAACTTTTCAGTTTCTAAGAATTTCTAATTTCTCAAAAATTTGGCTAACACCCTAAATTTTTGAAAAATTTCGCCACAACCTCCTTTGTACGGGAGACCTTTAAAACCGCAACTTGCCTCACAGGGCCCTCACCAATCCAAAGGAAAAAGAAAAACCAAGCGGATCATAAAATCATCAAATCCCAAGAAAATAGTAAACATGTCCCTATTTGTTGGGCATACAATTTTATTCCTCTTCTTAGCTTCCATGCTATGACCTGTTCAATTATATACATGTACATATATGCAATTCTAACAAATTTTCAATTCAGTTCAATATTTGATTCAATTAGGATAATTTACCATTCAATTACATATTGGTTTCAATAATTTTGTTAGCTAAACTAGTAATCAAACAACACAACCAACAATCAATTAGTTGATTAGCTTTTCAAACATATACTTCTATATATATATTCAAAAATCATATTTCAATGCAAAATCACAAATAAATAACCCTATCTAGTTTTGGTTCTCACACCAGCCAATTGGAAATATATAGATATCACACTTTCGAAACTTGAACATAAATTCTAATGATGTTCGGACGATCATCAGAATCATCCCCGGGTGACTAGAGTGTGATTCAATATCTACCAAGTATATTTGATACTTTGTATATACGTTTGCAATGCATATATGCAAAATCTTCATATACTTGATTGTCCAAATCAATTTACAATAAAATGCTCAAATACATATAATAAGGTTTAAATTTTCAAAACAAATTTGTTTTCATTTTTATTTTAAAAAAATAACACTCTTTGCAACTCATTCTAGGATACTACTGATCCCATCTCTAACAAGTCATTCTTATTGGATGTTACTAATCCAATCTCTGATTAATTCATTCGTTTGGTTCTAATGTGTCTTGTTCTCGAGCTCTGTAAACCAAAGCTCTGATGCCAAATTGTAGTGACCCGAACTTCACGGTCGGCCTAAACCGAACAAGAAGGCGGACTGCTATGAGAACAAGACAAATTCAAACGCAAACGATAAAACATTTCATTGCTTATTACAACAATTACATCAGAGTATGAATAAATATTATACATCAGAGAAGTATCAGAGATTTAAATTACATTACATAGCAGTGGAAAAACAATACATAACACAACTGAAAGAAATACATGGATATAGAGATTTCTATATGTAGTTCCAGCTGTAAATCTAGGATCATGGGAAAAGAAATAATCTGCAAAACCAAAACTACTAGCTGCCCGTGTGGAAAATATGTGCACCCAGAGTTTAGGTTAAAATAATAAACTCTAGGTCATTCATGGGACTGGCGTGAGAACTAAAACAGTTATCAAAACTTTACTTTAGAAATAAAGTAAATCAAGGGACCACGCCTAATAATACGGAACGAGTTTCCTCCCAAGAATACCGGTGCATAAAACAAACATTGCAATGCTTTTTGGAAAAAATGAAACTATTATAAGACTCAGGTCCCATCACACAATGCAACACAAGCCGGAGGATAGAGTTTTCCCTTATAATAGCCAAATATGCTTGGTACGTTTAAAACAAATCATTTTGATATTACTATAAGTATATGGTGTCAAAATCACTTCAAATATAAATCTATCAGCCATATATGGCATAGTATCCAATGCTACTATGTCGCCATACTAGTTCTACAATTAAAACCGAAAAGTCACGTATTGGAAATTGGATTTCCATCGATGAGTCAAGGCAAGGGATGACTTCCCATCAATTCGAGACACTCTAGAAAATACCTCAGGATCCCCTGTAGTGAACTATTCGATCTTCAGGGTCGGTCCTCCCTTACATTTGAGGATTAATTATTCCTGAACACACGTTTCCTGATCCTATCGGACCTATCCATCGGCTCTGTAGTAACCAATATATCCAAGGCACCTTGCTAGCCATCATCCACATAGGTAAAAATATAATAAATGTCTGGGCTCCATACCATGACACCACCCATAGCTAGAAGGGAACGTCGTGCACTCCCTGCAGTCACGATCCCGTTTTTGACTCATACCGAGGTGTGAGGATCGCAAGTTAGCGCTATATACAAAGCTATGCTATTTAATGCAGTGCTTTGATCATCAACCACAAGACTCTTCTTTTCAACAGAAGCCTTGATCATTTGCATCTCAATGTTCCACACAGGCAATTCACGCCATGCGGCATATGTCTATTGATATATAACCTCTGAGCTCATATGTCTCAGAGAAGGGCTTTAAGCAAGAAAATAAATTCTCCACCGCCAAAAATATATATATATTTAATAAAAATCAATCAACACAGAATAAAATCCAATTCCAGACACACATTTATTTAATAGTTCGTTCTGAGTCTGAATGAAACCGAAGGCACCTTATTCCTCGTCCCATATGTCCAATATAAGAGAGAGATCCTTGCATATCCGGTCGATCTCCAAGTACGTCTGGACGATCACCACTTATTACCTTGTATTGGGTGTACAACCCAATCAATACATCAGTAGTCATCCAAATGATGTGAAGACCTCCGGTCTTTAACCACCGTCTTCATCGTCGACTGATTGTCAAATAAATTATTCAGAATCCGTATAAACCCAACCTTTCCAAATAATTCACTTATCTTATAATCAAGTGCTATAAAACACAGCATACGCCTCATTCCAATTCTTAATATTCTTTTATTCAAATATTCATATCCTTTGGGAAAGTTCCCATTAATTTTATCAAAGATAAATTCTTTAAATTTATTCTTTAATCTTCCTTTGGATATCATATCAAACCAAATTAAGGGTTATCCAAACTGGTCGGGATTAGCACACCTTACTGAGTAATCATTTGTTTTATTTCACAATCCCAACTTGTTCGTCCCATGGAGCAAAACTAGTAATACTCCATATCTAACACCATGGTGTTATCGGGTAAATTTAATTACCATTTCACGTTCAAATCTAATTAAAGATTTAACTATCGCTTGGAGTAAAACTAGTGGTACTCCATTCTCGATCATTTTCCCAAATTTGATAATTTAAATTATCACATTCACATTTCAATCTAATTAAAGATTCATTAGAATTTCACTTAGTTTTAATCTTCCCAAACATCAATATTAATGATTATTTAACTTTGAAAAATCAAACATGCAGCATCGACAATCTACACTGGACCATTGATTTCTACCGATATATAACCTCTAACCTCGTACGTTCCAGAGAAGGGTGTTAAGCAAGAGAATAAATTTTCCACCACCAAATAGATATATATTTAGCAGAGATCAACATTATGGTTCGAAATACAATGTTAGACATGTAATCTTGTCTTTAACTGGGTTAAAGAACTAATGTCATTTAAAACACAGTTCACGATAAACACAAAATCATATTCCATTAACTATGGAATCTTCATGGAAAACAGATCAATATATAATCGATATCAATTTCCGTATCCAATTAATAATATAACTGGAATAATGACAAGGCCTTTTAAATTCCATATATATTAACAGTCTTCCTCCACAGAAGTTCACTTCGATTATTACCAAATCGAATTCCATTCAATTCCAATTTAATATATTAAATTGGAAAACTTTACTTTGGAAAATTTCCATTAAATCTTAATAAAAGATTTATATATTCCAAATTGCATTTCATTGTTAATCGGGTTAAAGAACGAATGTCATTAAAACACAATTCACAATAAACCCAATTCACCTTCCATTTTATTCCAGTTACTAAATATAATTGGAAACTCTAATAATCTTAATTAAAAGATTTATTCTTTTCACATGGGGTTTAAGAACAGTGTTACTGAAGACACCATTCACGACAAACCCAAAATCCAATTTCATATTAAATATAAGGTTTTGAATAGAAACTATATCGGCTTATATTCAATATCAAATTCTGAAACCAACACATATCGTATGGGGAATAATGATATATATATATTTATTTATTTATTTATCTTCCAAATTCCTTCACAGTATCCGTATAGTTATAGAATCCAATATCGAAATATCCCGAAGATGATTTCTATTCAAATCAATTCCAGTTTATACATTGGAAAATTCTGGTTAGATTAAAACCATTTCAAATCCAATTTATTTCTTTAAAAATATTGGATTATTATTCTAGTTAATAACTAGTTCATTTTGATAAGATTATAATTTTATCTTTACAAACATGGAATTTTTCATCCAAATTCTTTCCAAATCATTTATTATGATTTTACACAAATTATTAATATTATTAATAATTTTATCAAGGCCCGTACAGTCGGTTTTCAATAACGGCCACCGAACTGCATCCAGAACGACCTTTTCCAAATTTGATTTGCACAAAATTCCAAATCCAACCGTTAGATTTTAAATCCCTTAAATCTGTTGGAAAGCTCTTTTTGAAACGATCGGTTTTAGGAGAATCCGACGGTCGAATCTCCCGTAATACCCATTCTAAGTCAATGGTCGAAATTTGCGAACGGTTGCAGCGCAGCGCGTTTTATTCGAACCATTAATATAATACATATATATATATATATATATTATATTTCATCCAAAACGTATTTTATAAATTCGTTTTAAAACGATTCCCACTTTCACTTCAATTTTAAATCAAAATTGAATAACCTTTATCATTATAATATTTAAAGGATAATATTTTTAAAATATCAGATTTTGAAATCTTTTTCTTTTCAATATTAATCGTAAAAATGAATAAAATCAATATAACATCGTTTGCGTTAAAATAGCGCAAGTCTAATCAATACGACTACACATATTTCAATATTTTCGTGCCTATCCAAAATCGGACATCAAATTCACATTTTAATCCTTTACTGAATACTATTTTAAAATATTTTCTTATTTTAAAATATTCATTCCTTTTGAATTGGAATCAGACCCAATCAGTTACCATAAAATTTATTTTTATGGATTTCATACGACACATGTACCCAACAATCATGATACACAATCAACCATCATCCAGAGCGCATTACACAACTGCATTAGCCTTAAAATAACTAAATAACGCTTATCACAGTCTATCGATCCATCGATTGACATATAATTAAATATTGGGATTAGTGTATGTCAAATATCTTCCTAATACCCGTGTGGGGTTTTCAAACAACAAATACAGATTATCATTGGTGCAGTTGGGCGATGTGTAAAATTATCGACTCAATCGGTATCACAAAAATAAGCTAGCATAACCAAGTCGTCTGATTTGTAAATGGATGTGTAAACTTATTTTTAACATCCAATAATTATTTAATTTATCGCGGTTATAAGCTAAAAATAAAATTTTCAAATAACTAAAATTTTTATAACACTTTTTAGAAAATTTCGGCAACATAACGGCACGATACTAGAATAGGAATAAGGTCTAGCCTTATCCCTCGCCTAATACTGGCTCGCGCCATACACAAATCAATTTCAACCCAATTCAAATCCAAATCAATTCCAAACAAATAAATCAATCCATATCCAAATTTCCATAATACACTTCAAACAAACAACCATGGTTTGTACAATAAAATGGTGTCGGGGGCTACTATGCCCCGTCTGCAACCTAAAACATTTTTAACTGTGAAATAAATTAAGTGAGAAGGAGTTCTCACCTTTGGTTTCCACTCCGCCATTCTTTAATTGAACGGTTTGGATTTGGATTTGTTTCCAATGCGTAGTGTACTTCACCGTGGTTCCAGCGCAGTCTGTTTCACGCGATTTATAATTAAAATCATATTTTTAACAATGCTAGATATATTTAAAAATCATATTTTATAAAACTACTACATATATAAAAATCACATTTTTATAACGCTACTACATATATAAAAATCACAATTTTATAAGGCTACTACATATATAAAATTCATATTATTATAACGCTACACATATATAAAAATCATATTTTTATAACGCTACTACATATGTAAAAATCACATTTTTATAATGCTACTACATATATAAAAATCACATTTTTACAACGCAATTATATATATAAAAATCATATTTTTATAAAGCTACTACATATATTAAAATCATATTTTTTTAATGATACTACATATATAAAAATCCTATTTTTATAACTCTACTACATATATAAAAATCAGATTTTTAACAAAATACTTATATATATATTATAGATTTTTAAAACATTAATACATAAGTATTTTTATATTTTTAATCCTATGTTATGTATATAAAAAATCAGAGAATAAATTAATGATATATATATTATAATCTGAAAATAAAATTCAATGTAATTTACCTTTTTTTAATACTTATGGGAGGGCCCCACGGCCGGAGGAGGAGCGGCGCCGGAGTCTGGAGGTGGCGGGGGGTCATTCAGATGGTGGCGGCGTGGGCCTATATTGGTGGCACGATGGTTTTATGGGGTTTTGGAGGTGGGGTTTCATGTATGGAGAAAGAGAGGAGAGAAGGGGAGGCGGAGGAGGAGGCGGGGGTGTGGATGGGTCATCGGCGGTGGCGCGGAGGGGGCACCTGGAAGAGAGGCGGTTAAAGCTGTAAGTAGGGGCGACGGGATTTTCTGATTTGGGGGCGGGCTTTATATTGTGAAGGGAGATTAGGTTTAGGATATATATATATATATATATATATATTTAATTTAATTTTTCCACAAAATGTTACTTTTTAATTTGAACTCCAAATCGAACCCAACGACAATCGCTCTTAGCTAATTACCCCTATTCTAGACACAATGGGATATGTCCCACAAGCCAGTTCGGTCGTTTTGACCAGTTTTGTTCAAAATTAAAATATAAATTAATTTAACGTTCAAAATTGATTTTAACGTACATTTTAATTTACCGGGGCCACATATTGACTCCAAAATTCCCAAAAAATAAACCTACCTATGTTTTGATGATACAGTCCTAATAAAACTAATTTCGTCGAATTTGGATACCATTTGAAAAATGTCCATTTTCCAGTCGATTAAATTCAAACTGAAATTACCAAACATGTTTAAATTCACCACGCTCATATATTAATTCCAAAAATTCTAAAAATTGGAATATAACAATAATTTGACATTCTGGATCCAACAAATGTGGTTTCATCGAAAACGGAGGTCATTTGAAAAATGACTATTTTTAAGGGCTATACATTATATTAAATATATATAAATTCCATAGTGACTATTTTAAATTTTAAACTGGACATAACTTACAGTTTATAAAGTGAAATCTCAGTTTCTTACATTCTTAGAAATATATACTTAAACAGATTCTATAGTTTCTTGTTTTACTGAAATCCGATTTATATTGAGTTCTATATATTCATTTGAAATTAGAAATCGAATTTTCAAACTACTGCGCTATTTCGAGTTCATTTTATAATTAAAATAAATTTTTAGTCGTTATTATTTAAAATAAATCATTTTAAATATCCAAATCCATTAAAATAGCTAAGATAAAATTTTTAAATTGGTTCTGAAAATCTAGGTTGTTACAGGTTGAAAATATTAATTATATATAACATTAATCTATTTGGCTGATCTCTTACCTTATATATTACTTTTGTCCCCTCATTCTTATCTTCATTTGAAATTCAAATTCATCAAATTAATTTTACTTCTTGTATACATACATACATATATATATATGTATTATTTATTTAACCACAGACACGCACACACACACATACATACATACATACATACATACACACACACACATATATATGTGTGTGTGTGTGTGTGTGTGTGTGTGTTTACCATCTAATTTCATTTGACTGTAACTTCTTCATACGATCACCATTTTCAACGTATTATATATGAAAACGATTCAGAATTTCACCACGAAACCAAATAAAAGATTTTTATAGCCAAATTATTAATATTGCAAAAATCTCATTTTTCAGCATTTTTATATTTGATTATTTAATTGCTCATTTCTATTAATTATTAATATCTATATTTTAGGTGGATTTTACGGGGTGTTACATGCATTGCAATACTAACTCCTATGTCTCTCAGGGTCTAAACCATATCCAAGTATTCTTCATCTGACCGCCTTGGAGGATTTCCTGCATAATTCAATCTTCTTGTTAGTTTAGAGCTTACTGATTAACCTTAAATGATTCAGTTGAGTGTTAATACACTTACGTCCTTCTATCCAACACCTCGCAATCTCTAGCATACACCCTAGTAGAACCAATCGTACTTAGAGTTTCTCGACTTATTTAAGGCCTCAAGGGTGACACAATCAATGGGTAGTGACTTTAAACACATGAGTGACAAGAATCCCCTTTGATGCTTGAGATAGTATAAGTGTTTGATATCTTCTATAGTCGGCTTGCTATCCAAATTCTCTACATAAGGGATATAAGTTCCAAGAAGGAAGGCATAACTGTTTGGATGGAGTTGTATGATGCTAAGAGCATTGTTATTTGTGCTAGGGGATACCATTGGAACCGCGAACGCATTTTTTTAAATTCTTGTGATGCATTCGGTGTACAACCACCTACCAAACACTACTCGATTGGCGGTTCCGTAGGAGTCCATAGCACAAAGTACGGTGCCCTTAGCACCACACTAAAAGAATCACAACTAATTTCCAGATTAACTTTGTCATTATTGTATATATGTAGAGCTCATGTTTTGTTATTTATTTATTTTAATAATTGCATGGAAAACCACCTTTTTTAAAATGAATATATATAGTAAAATTGACAAACATATTTAATAGCTATTATAAAAATGAACTAAATACTCCGTAAAATTATTTAAATAATTAAAATTTAAGATTTCATGAGTAATTTAAATAAGTGAATTGAAAAACAGAATATCATGAAAGAATTGAGATGGTTCAGCAAATAATTGTAGAAAGTTAAAATACATGTATTTAAAACACAAACTGTTTTCTTCAGCTTACGATCAATTTATTGAGATAAGTGCACGGTACACTAAATTTCATATTATTGTTTACATAAGTTATTTAAACTACGCAACTTATTTAATTTTATATCTGGAAAAAAGCTAATTTTTGCCATTTTTTTTTGATATGAACATGGTGTACATTTTAAAACATCACACTTAGCGTTAATTATATGAATTAGCAACCATTTACTGATTGAGTTCTTTTGTTAAATTCAAAGTCATATAACTAATTTAAATATATTGATATAAATGTACAATGTTAAGCGATATTGTGCAATGTTTTGTAAATAATTAAATAAAATTTAAAATGAACCTATTTGACATTAATATTATAATGTAATACATGGTAAATATATTAATGAAAATGAGCTAAACTTTGAACTTATGGTTGTTACTTATGTGTTTGATTTATATTATACAATCAGTTACATAATAATATTTAAACTAATCATGAAATTATGACATATTAAATTCTAATTAATAATCTTAACAAGTATTTATCCCATTTTTCTAATAACTCCTAAAAATATACGCCAATTTTATTATGTGTATTTATATTAAAAAATATGTTTTTCCAAGTAACTATAAAGATGTATAAATCACATAACATGAACTATGTATATCAACAATAATGATAATGTTAATTTGTAAATTAGTTAAGATTCATTTATATCAAGAATATACCATGTATTATATCATAAAATTCTTTTTGAGCATCAATAACTCCACAACAAATTTATATTTTTTGCCAATTTCTTTTCAGGTTCTCCTATAATGCTATACAGTTCATCTAACTTCATAATTTCGTATTTAACTTATTTAAACATATTCTATTAAATAATATTTGCTAAATCATTGAATAAATTACTAACATACATCAATTTCAATATGTATATCTATCCTAACAAAAATGATTAAAAAAATTTCTCAAATACAAACGCGTACATATTGTTTGCGCAATTTATCGAACATTTATTACACACAAATAATAACACTTATTTTAATTAATGGTTTATGTATTTCATATAACAAATTATCTTTATATTGCACAACAAAGTTCTCATTTTGACCCAAAAATAATAAACATTATTTCTGATAATATTGTCGTGTGCAACGCACATGTTACACACTAGTTCTATTTAATGATCGATTTATTTACTAAAATTTGTTTGCTTTATTACCATGGCGTGAATAATTGCTACATTTCATGTCGCGCATGGGTTAGGTCGCATGGTTCAGCCATACAAAACACAAAACTTACAATACAATATAACTTTTTCAGAACAGACTGTTAAATTAGACAATTTTATAAAAAATACATTTGATGCAGTTTTTCATTAATTCAAATTAGACATTAAATAATAACATATATAGAAAAAAAATACAATTAGAGAGGTTTAAAGAAATAGGTGCAAATAGAACATTCTATGTAACACGAAAGAGATTGAAACGTATTTAAAACATGTTTTTTTTTATTAGTTTGCAATTCTAAAATTGATAAAGATTTGGCTAATTTCAACCAACAAAATGATAATCGACAAAATGAGTATGTTGTTGAATCGTTTGAAGTTCTGCAGGGTACTTAGCCAAATAGATACATTTTTGGGTATTTTGAAGAGATACAAACGTGAAAAGTGTGGTGAAAATGAACTACTTTTTTGTGCTATGAACAGAGAAGCTAAAATAGAATGATTGCCTTTTTGAATTTGCATATTTATTTATTGGGAAAGTCTACTTAAACAAAAAAATTTGACACAAATGGTGACACAATTGATTTGCACCGTTGGATCACCCAATGAATTCCACCTCTTCGTGTAAAGACAAAAAGATCAAATGGTTGAGACTTTATGTCTATCTATTTGTGTCTAAATAGTTACACTCTTATTTATTTTAAATTGTTTTAAGTATTTTTGAACAAATTTAATAATGGATACCAAATTATAAAGTAGTATTAAAAACCATACACAAAAACAAATAACGTCTTTCATTAAAATAGATATATTTGAAGTTAAAAGTTCTTCATGTATCGTTTGTGTTAAATTATTGAACCATACACTATTTATTATAAATATAACCTACATTTAAGTTCATTCTCGATATTTAACATAGCATAAGTCAAGTTATCACTTGAAAAAATGTATAAGAGTTTTTTGAACATGTCAGAATTCAGATTATTGTTTAATTGGGGGATCTCTCCTACTTTGCAGAAGACAATGACCTAACATTGAACGTTTGACTAAGAATAGAGATTGTGGGATTATAAAGCAAGTCATTTACTGCCTCATTGTGAATATACCAGTGAAACTGGTGCCGAAATGTAACGACCCGACCTTTCGAGCCTCGAAAGTCGACACTAACTACATCCACGGTATACGTATGCCGAACATCCAAGTGTCGGAAAGTCGAATTGCTCGGTAAAATAAAAATCAAAATGAAGTAAAACAAGAAAGAAAAACAAAACAACATAATTTCACAACGAAACAGAAATATACAATATCAACATAATACAAAGGGTTATTCCGAATACAGGAATTTCATGGTTATAAAACCTATGTACCATCATCAGCTTGGACAACTATAACTACATGTCCTCATAATGCGGATATGTACATAACTAATATAGTGCAATAGAAATAGAAAGGTAGATAGATAATGGAAGCCTCCAGCTCGTCTTCCAAAACTTTGTTGCGTCACCTGTACAATAAAAATAGAACAATAAGCAATAAAAAAAAGTTTTATATTTTGCCACATGTACCAAGGCAAATGCTTATGAAATTTATTGTCGAATACATTAAATTCTGAGGAAAATGCCTTTGAATTATAAGGTTTTGGCTTCACGATATGCGAGGTAGATGCCTCTATTTTTCTGAGACAAATACCTCAGAACTCTTAGGCAAAACTAAGGCATTTGTCTTGTAAATTGAACTGTTTCTTTCACTATAGGTTTATTGCACTGCAATTTTCTTAGAATATGAACTATTACGCATAACTTATATTTTTGAAACAAACATATTTCCCACTAGTCAGAACTTAAAAAAACAGTATTATGTACTAGTCATGCTCAAGTTATCTAGATATTCGATGACTAACATAAGTCATAAATGCAATAAATCACATTATCAGGGTAAGCTAAATTCTAAGACTGGTCTTCTTCTATTATATTTTTGAAGACACATTGAATGGATTTTCACTATTTAGAAAGCACTGTATCTGGGATCTAGACTAATTTTCCTAATTTTTTTAAAGAAAATTGCAACTGGTACGAAAGAAGACAAAAATTTTTAGGTAAAAATCATGATAGCCCATAGCCATTTATTTGATGACAAAGCACATAGAAAATTCAGTGATAAAAAGTTAGCCCATCTAGCCTAACTACTATATTTGAATTCTAACTTCAGTTTATAAATTTTGAACCATCATATTCATCATTCAGGCCTCATCCTGAAAATAAATAAAAAAAATCTTACATTCCCTCTACCATTAATAACTCGATAACACTATTTATTTTATTTTATTTTATTAAAGTAACAAATAAAAAAACTGCAATGCCATAGAAAACAAGCACTGGAGTCCATCAACTACAAACAAGAATATACCTATTATTTTCCTCAACCTCTCAACTTGGTTCCAAACGTACACAAAGAAAAAGTGTATTTTACGTAAGTGACTAAAATAATTTGTCTGATTGAGAAACTGGAACAAAATGCTACAAAGAAAGAGGAAAAAAGGATCATATTATTTGGAGCAAATAGGAGAAGCCACATCGGCACTTAACAGAGAACTAAACATATCATTCTTACTACACTCTATTCAATTCTACATGCTTATACTAAGGTAAAACTCTTGAACAATAAATTTGACAAATTATGTTTACCCGCCTTCATCGTCTTTCGAACTTCTTATCTTCTACTTGTATTTCATTTTGGGATGGATTGTTATAAGTGAACATTTTAGGACTCGATATTTTTGGGAAAATTTATATCATGGTACATAACGATTGGACGAAGCATAGTAAGCACTGCAGTTATTATTGGAACCACATGCAAGTTAAATTGTTTTCGCATAATACACTGATAGTACTTCTGGAAGGCCATAGATATAAGAAAAATACACCTAGAATACAATACAGAAAAGTTGTTCATGTTCTTGAAAATATTTACATCATCCTTGTTTTCACAAAACTTTATTACCAAATGTTCTTACATTTCCTAAAACAAAGTTCATACAATTTCATAAACCTTGTTTTCATATCCATACATAAGCTCTGACAATAACTATACTCCAAGTTTTAGAAAATGAACAAAGCCAAAAGGACATCTTGTTATACCGAAATGAACATCAACATCTTACTACTTTGTTGCATCACGAGTACAATAAAAATAGAACAATAAGCAATAAAGATACGTTTTACATTTTGCCGCACATACCATGGCAAATGTCTATGAAATTTGTAGTCGAATACATCAATTTCTGAGGCAAATACCTTAGAATTCTAAGGTATTGGCCTCACTATATGTAAGGCAGATGCCTCTGTTTTTCTAAGGAAAATGCCTCAGAACTCTAAGGCAAAACTAAGGCATTTGCCTTGTAAATTGAACTATTCACTATAGGTTTATTGCACTGAAATTTTCTTAGACTATGAATGTAACAACCCGCATTCTACGCATAAGGGTATCGTAGAATATTTATTTCTTTCCCATATGAAGTCGTATGGTCATGTAACTTTGGGAAACAACCATTAGAGTCGTTTACTATGTTCATGATTTTTGTCGATTTTTAAATGACCGTTTTGCTCCTAGCTGATCTTGTTTTGGCCATAACTTTTGACTGGAAAGGAATTTTGACCTGAAACCACTTCCATTAGATTTGTTTGATGGTCTACCTTTCCGTAGAGTGGTCATAATAGCCAAACATACTCACTATTTGGGAGATATGGCTGAAATAAGGTTTGGAAGGTGAAAAACTACTTAACCGGGCCAAATAGGGTGATTAGTGAATGGGCCCATAACCCATTTCGGGATTAGGGTTATGGGGATGCTGAAAAGGATTAGAGATTCATTCCATTTCAGATTTCTAGCCTCCACTTACCTCTTAGAAACCCTAAAAATGGCCTCCAACCTCTAAATCATCTCCAAATCACCTTCTAATCAAGGATTAAGCTTAGCAACATCAAATCAAGGGATATCTACACCAAATCAACGCTAGAGCTGCTGTTTAGCATTGGGATTCACACCAAATCAGAGATTTATTTCAGATCTAAGTTTATTTGTGGCTAAGGTGAGTGATTTGCATAGTTCCTCATTAATCATGGCTAATTAAGGGTAATTAGCGTTAATTAGTGAATTTATACACTAATAAATTCTGAAAAAATACTCATAAATTCTTAAATAATGTTTTAGACCTCTGATATGAGTTTGGGTTAATTTGGTTAAGTTTTTCTAATCATATCATTAGTTTCACCTAAACATGCTTAGGGGAAAATATGAGGTTTTGGATATGTTTGATCCATTTTACATGCTATGATTATTGTTCTGATGTTTGTGGTCGATTATACATGTTGCAATGACTGTATGGTATGCTTTGTGATTGATTAGAATAGTTGGAATGGTCGAAAACGCCGTCGAGTGGCATAAACTGCTTGCTGGAAAAAGTGTAGGAAGACATCCGAACCGGATCGGATCGGTTAGGAGGACCCGATCCGAACCCCCACTCGAATTCCGAAGCTCCGATCCGCTCTTACGCTCCACACCCTGATCTGAACAGAGGAGGACAATAAGGACTGGGGAAGCTTCTATCCACTTGCATCTCTCGTGGCATACATCATCCGATCCGACCCGCATGGTCACCCCCTAACCGAACCGACGCGTGGTGAATGGAATTGTAGAACCCGACCCGATCCCCTACAGGCGACGACTTCCGATCCGAACCGACATATTGGGAGGGAGATCGAGATATCTGACCCGATCCAGTGAAGGGAAGCATTCCGATCTGAACCGAACTAGTGATTAGGGGAGGATCCAAACCGATCCGGTGATGACCAATATCCCGAGATGCAAAGGTAGTCCAAATTGGAAGTTAGAGCTCAGGATCCAGTTGGGAACTAATGAGTTCACTTCATGGTTGGACTTTGCTGTGGGACGTGTGCTAAGGAGTTGTCGACGTTCATAACTTCGATTCACCACTAAAAATGGATGATTGGCTACTTATCAGTGCAGTAGAGTCACTATGACTTGAGGGGCAAGGTGATGGTAGCAAGACTACGTTATCAGTGCAGTAGAGTCATTATGACTCGAGGGGCAAAGTGATGCGTAGTAAGACTATGAGCCAGTGCAGTGGGGTCATTGTGACTCCATGGGGCAGAGTGGACATAGTAAAGGATTAGTAAGGCTATGAGCCAGTGCAGTGGGGTCATTATGACTCCATGGGGCAAAGTGGACATAGCGAAGGATTAGTGACTATGTATCAGTGCAGTGAAGCCATTTATGACTTCATGGGGGCAAAGTGATCATAGCAAAGTATGTTAGGTGATCGAAGTGGTGAATATCGTATGCTTTACGCACTGAGTGAGAGATGTGAGGATGGATGCTATGTTTGATTGTTGCCATCACTATGACATGCACACCCCCACCCCCGTTATCTTTACACCATTTGAAATGGCACCTTAGAGTGTTGTACAGTATGTAGTGCTAACTCTTTGGTTGCAGGTCCAGGTTCAGGTATGTTTTAGTCTACCTGTTATTATTATGTTTAGATGCTTATCGCTCATACCAAGCTTTATGTCTGACCCAAATTATTATGTCTCTTCTTATTACTCTGGGTGCTCACACGAGTAGACTAGAGACAGGTTAGCTGGTGATGTGCGAGTAGCTGATTCGGAGGCGAGCAGGAGGCTTCCACGTATGATATATAGATATTCTCCCTATGTCGTTGGTGGTCGCTACTTGGGCATTAATAGTGTACCTCCTTTTTCTTGCTTTTGCTTTTTGAGGCAGTTTGAAAAGTTGTAATAATGTTGGCTTTGGATCATAAGCAGTATTTGGATTTTCCGCTGCTATGTTAGTTTGTTTTCAGCTTATGCACTGTCTCACCTGTTCTATGTCAAGTATGTTGTTATTATATTTTATCCTATGCGCTGTGAGACATTTTACAGGTTCCTTGTTAGTTCATTTCCTCCTTTCCTTTCCTTCTGACGACCGTCCCGTGCTAACTGGACATGTGTACAGCGCACTTTTGGAGTAAATGTCGGTTGGTGCGGGGCGGGACGTCACATTTGGTATCAGAGCACTAGGTTGCGTAGTTAACCTAGGGAAAGACACTAGGGAGAGATAGCACATATATGAGAGGGCGTATTTGTGATTACTTTGGGTTTCAAAAGCTATATATATATATACATACACTATTAGTAGTGTAAGAATGAAGTCGTACTGCACTAGCACCACTATGGGGTTGTTAATCGTTTCCTCTTTACAGATTAAACGATGAGCCGATATGCTAGAGGTGCTGGTAGAGGGACCAATAATGGGAATGCTCCTGACATGAGGACGATGTTCACTAACTTCATGAGGGAGATGCTTAGGGATGTTCAGGAAGCAGTTCCCAATCCCGAAAATGGTGGTGGTCCAGTAGTGCAGGCGCCTAGGGTCGATTTCGCCAAGTTGTGCAAGGATTACAATAACCTTGGTGGGAAGCCGTTCCATGGAACGGAGTCGGCCATAGATGTTCAGGATTGGTTGGATAGCTGTGATCGTATCTTCGACGACTTAGGTATCGAGGATGCGATGAAGAGAAGGTTAGCATCTCATCAGCTGCAAGGGTGAGCGATGAATTGGTGGAATGCCATTAGAACAGCTACTCCAGAAGATCAGGTTACTTGGGATCAGTTCAAGGCTCGCTTTAGCGAGAAGTTTATTCCAGCTGCCCAGAAGTCAGTGTTGTTTAAGAGATTCTTGGAACTCAAGCAGAATGGTAGGGCAGTCTCTGACTATATTGCTGAGTTCGACATTTTGTCGAAGTATGGACTATCTCTTATCGATACTCCTGAGAAGAAGAATGAGAAGTTCATTACTGGGTTGGATGGATTCTTGGGGGAAAGTCTTATCAACCACATTGATGAGACTTTTGAATCGATTGTGGGGAAAGCTTTGAGATCAGAGAGTCTTTACCCTAAGCCAAACACTGAGGCTGCATCTGCAGAAGGGCTGAAGGCGCAAGCATGCGGTGGAGGCAAGAACAACTCTCAGAATAAGAGAAAACAGAACCAATCTAAGGATGGCCAGAAAAAGAACAAGAAAGATGTTGAGTTCTTCAGCTGTGGTAAGAAGGGCCATTATGCTAAAGAATGTCGGGCCAAGCCAGCAGATAGGAAGTGCTATAACTGTGGCCAAGTGGGACATCATAAGGATAAGTGTCCGCAACCTCTTAAGGAGAAGCAGATTGTGAAAGCATATGCTATTGATGATGTTCCTTCTTCGTAGAATGCCCCAACTGCGGCGGAGAAAGAAAAGAATGTTGTTATTCAAGGTATGCTTTCTATTTATGATGTACCAGTTCGAGTTTTATTTGATACTGGGGCTTCCCGTTCCTTCATATCTAGTGACCTGGTAGATAGGTTGGGACTGGAACCCGAGATAGTCGATAAACCGTTGGTTGTGACAAACCCGATTGGTGGTTCGACTAACCTTAGTATGATTTGCAGAAATTTGGTCTTATCGAGTCATGGATGTATGTTTGTTTGTGATTGCTTTGTTTTGGGCTTTACTAGGCATGGCATTATATTGGGGGTCGATTGGCTCCAAAGATACGGGGTGGTGGTAGACTGTGAGGGCTTTTTGGTGACAGTTAGGGCGGATGATGGGCGGAGGGTAGTGTTTGGTAGTCTACCTAGTGATGGGGTAATTGCTAGTTTTATAAATTCCCTCGACATCCCGCATGATGAGTTGTCAGTTGTGCCCGTGGTTGGCCAGTATCCGGACGTCTTCGAGGAGGTGACCGGGCTTCCACCACACCGAGAGATTAAGTTCCGTATTGATTTAGTGAAAGATGTCAGACCTATAGTGATGCCACTTCGTCGTATGGCACCAAGGGAGCAGCGAGAGCTCGGGGTGCAAGTCAGCAATCTTTTGAAGAAGGGATTTATTAGAATAAGTGTCTCCGAGTGGGGAGCACCAGTTGTGTTTTCCCTTCGTTTGTGTGGACTATTGCGAGTTGAATAAGGCAACGAGGAAGAATAAGTATCCTCTACCGCGGATAGATGATTTGTTTGACCAACTGGAATGAGCAAGAGTGTTCTCCCAGTTGGACCTCGCGATAGGATTTCATCAGCTCCGAGTAGCGGATGATAGTGTTCCGAAAACGACATTTAGGACGCCGTCTGGATTTTATGAGTGGTTGGTTATGCCATTTAGGTTGACCAATGCACCAGCCTACTTTGTGGATCTTATGAATCGAGTATTCAGAGACCAGTTGAATAAGTTTGTTCTTGTGTTCGTAGATGACATCCTTGTTTACTCGAGGACAGAAGAGGAACACAAGGGACACTCGAGGATAGTGATGGAGATGTTGAGGAAACACCAATTGAAAGCGAAATTCTCTAAATGTCACTTCTGGAGGAGGGAAGTGAGATTCTTGGGCCATGTTGTTTCAGAGAATGGTATTGCTGTAGACCCTGCGAAGGTGGCTACGGTACAGGATTGGCCTACGCCCAAGAATGCAACAGATGTAAGAAGTTTCTTGGGGTTAGCTGGATATTATCATAAGTTTATCCAGGACTTCTCCAAGACGGCGGCACCGTTGACTCAGTTGACTAAGAAGAATCAGGCCTTCATCTGGGATGGAGTGTGTGAGAATGCATTCAAGAGTCTAAAAGAAAAGTTGACGCGTGCGCCAGTGTTAGTCATTCCTAAAGGGAATGAAGAGATGATGGTATACACAGATGCTTGTGGTACCGGACTAGGTTCTGTATTGATGCAAGGAGGTAGGGTTGTAGCTTATGCTAGTCGGCAATTAAAGCCGCATGAGAAAAGGTACCCTACCCATGATTTGGAACTGGCAGCGATCGTGTTCGCATTAAAGATGTGGAGACACTATCTCTTGGGGGAAAGATTTGAGTTGTTTAAATCGTTAAAGTATCTCTTCTCCCAGAATGATCTAAATCTCCGTCAGCAGAGATGGTTAGAGTTCTTGGCTTCGTATGATTTTGATATCGCATACACACCTGAGAAAGGTAATACGGTAGTCGATGCCTTGAGTAGAAGACATGCCGGTTTAGGGGCTATGTTTCTTGAATGGAAGCAACTGGAGTATATCGCGGGGTTTGATTTCAGACCAAAGTGCGAATTGGATCCAGAATTGTTAGCTAGTTTGGCGATCAGGCCCACTTTGATAGAGCGGATTGGTTCCAGCCAGAGGGACGATCCTAATCTATTGGAAATCATCTCCAGGTTAGAGATGAACATCGACGGTGAGGAGATGAATGTGTATGGGCTTGATCGAGATGGATGGCATAGAAAGAATGGAAGACTAGTTGTACCCAACGTGAATGGTTTGAGAGATGAAGTGCTTAGAGAATGTCATCACTCAAAACTGACTATACACCCCGGTGGTGATAAGATGTATCGAGACATGAGGCAGACTTACTACTAGGAAGGGATGAAAAGAGACGTTGGGAAGTTTATATCCAAATGCATGAATTGCCAGCTAGTTAAAGCCGAGCAAAAGAAGCCTAGTGGGTTTTTGCAACCATTAGAAATTCCCAAATGGAAATGGGAACAAGTCTAGATGGATTTCATCGATGGTTTACCAAGGACTAGATCGGGACATGATAGCATTTAGGTAATTGTGGATCGATTGAGTAAGAGTGCAAGATTTATACCAGTCAAATCAACCAGAACGGCAGCTAAGTTAGCAGAATTGTATATGAAGTGGGTAGTGAGATTTCATGGAGTACCTAAAAGCATTGTGAGTGACCGAGACCCGTTGTTTACTAGTGGGTTTTGGAAGAGCTTACAAGAGGCTCTAGGGTCAGAATTACATCTCAGTACCGCATATCATCCTCAGACCGACGGTCAGACGGAGAGGGTGAATCGTATATTGGAAGATCTCTTGAGAGCTTGTATATTGGATTTTGGTGGATCATGGGATGACCATTTGCATCTAGTAGAGTTTGCATATAATAATAGCTACCAATCCACTATTGGTAGTGCTCCATATGAAGCTTTGTATGGGAGACCGTGCAACTCACCATCATGTTGGATAGAGACTGGCGAGAAATTTATGCTTGGACCAGATGTGGTGAGGGAAACTTCGGATAAGATTAAGATCATTCAACAACGAATGAAAGCTGCCCAAGATAGGCAGAAGAGTTATGCTGATAAGAGGAGAAGAGACTTAAAATTCTCCGTTGGTGACTTGGTGTTTGTCAAGATTTCTCCGTTGAAGAGCGTGATACGATTTGGCAGGAGAGGCAAATTGGCACCAAGATTTGTTGGCCCATTCCCAGTTCTTGAAATAGTTGGGAATTTGGCATATATAGTTGACTTACCAGAGAAGATGGCAGGAGTTCACAACATATTTCATGTTTCCCAACTAAGGAAGTTCGTGCACGACCCAGATATGACTATTTCACCTGATCAGTTAAACGACTTCGAAGTAGAACCTGAGGCAGTTGGGAACTGCAAGCCGATTCGTATTGTCGAGCACGATACGAAGCAACTTCGAAGGAAGGCAGTGAAGCTAGTTAAGGTTCAGTGGGGCGAGAACGAGAATGATTATACTTGAGAGACAGAGGAGAGCATAAGAAAGACGTATCCAGAACTCTTTGCCTGGTAAGATTTACTTTGCAATTTAGTTATTCCGCATGCTAGGATAAACTTGTTTTGCATGTTTGATTGTTGTTTTATGGTTGATAGGCATGCGGGACCCTTTGTGTGTTTTGGTTAGGGAATTTCGGGGGCGAAATTTCTTAAGGGGGAGGGGGGGGGGGGAGGGAGAATGTAACAACCCGCATTCTACGCATAGGGGTATCGTAGAATATTTATTTCTTTCCCATATGAAGTCGTATGGTCATGTAACTTTGGGAAACAACCATTACAGTCATTTCCTATGTTCATGATTTTTGTCGATTTTTAAATGACCGTTTTGCCCCTAGCTGATCTTGTTTTGACCATAACTTTAGACTGGAAAGGAATTTTGACCTGAAACCACTTCCATTCGATTTGTTTGATGGTCTACCTTTCCGTAGAGTGGTCATAATAGCCAAACGGACTCACGTTTTGGGAGATATGGATGAAATAAGGTTTGGAAGGTGAAAAACTACTTAACCGGGCCAAATAGGGTGATTAGTGAATGGGCCTATAACCCATTTCGGGATTAGGGTTATGGGGAGGCTGAAAAGGGTTAGAGATTCATTCCATTTCAGTTTACTAGCCTCCACTTACCTCTTAGAAACCCTAAAAATGGCCTCCAGCCTCTAAATCATCTCCAAATCACCTTCTAATCAAGGATTAAGCTTAGCAACATCAAATCAAGGGAGATCTACACCAAATCAACGCTAGAGCTGCTGTTTAGCATTGGGATTCGCACCAAATCAGAGATTTATTTCAGATCTAAGTTTATTTGTGGCTATGGTGAGTGATTTGCATAGTTCCTCACTAATCATGTCTAATTAAGGGTAATTAGCGTTAATTAGTGAATTTATACACTAATAAATTCTGGAAAAATACTCATAAATTCTTAAATAATGTTTTAGATCTCTGATATGAGTTTGGGTTAATTTGGTTAAGTTTTGCTAATCATATCATTAGTTTCACCTAAACATGCTTAGGGGAAAATATGGGGTTTTGGGTATGTTTGATCCATTTTACATGCTATGATTATTGTTTTGATGTTTGTGGTCGATTATATATGTTGCTATGACTGTATGGTATGCTTTGTGATTGATTATAATAGTTGGAATGGTCGAAAACAACGTCGAGTGGTGTAAACTGCTTGCTGGAAAAAGTAGAGGAAGACATCCGAACCGGATCGGATCGGTTAAGAGGACCCGATCCGAACCCCCACTCGAATTCAGAAGCTCCGATCATCTCTTACGCTCCACACCTCGATCCGAACAGAGGAGGACAACAAGGACTGGGGAAGCTTCTATCCACTTGCATCTCTCATGGCATACATCATCCGATCCGACCCGCATGGTCACCCCCTAACCGAACCGACACGTGGTGAATGGAATTGAAGAACCTGACCCGATCCCCAAGAGGCGACGTCTTCCGATCCGAACCGACATATTGGGAGGGAGCTCGAGATATCCGACCCGATCCAGTGAAGCGAAGCATTCTGATCCGAACCGAACTAGTGATTAGGGGAAGATCCGAACCGATCCGGTGATGACCAATAACCCGAGATGTAAAGGTAGTCCAAATGGTAAGTTAGAGCTCAGGATCCAGTTGGGAACCAATGAGTTCACTTCATGGTTGGACTTTGCTGGGGGACGTGTGCTAAGGAGTTGTCGACGTTCATACCTTCGATTCACCACTAAAAATGGATGATGGGCTACTTATCAGTGCAGTAGAGTTACTATGACTCGAGGGGCAAGGTGATGGTAGCAAGACTACGTTATCAGTGCAGTAGAGCCATTATGACTCGAGGGGCAAAGTGATGTGTAGTAAGACTATGAGCCAGTGCAGTGGGGTCATTGTGACTCCATGGGGCAGAGTGGACATAGTAAAGGATTAGTAAGGCTATGAGCCAGTGCAGTGGGGTCATTGTGACTCCATGGGGCAAAGTGGACATAGCGAAGGATTAGTGACTATGTATCAGTGCAGTGAAGCCATTTATGACTTCATGGGGCAAAGTGATCATAGCAAAGTATGTTGGGTGATTGAAGTGGTGAATATCGTATGCTTTACGCACTGAGTGAGAGATGTGAGGATGGACGCTATGTTTGATTGTTTCCATCACTATGACATGCATACCCCCACCCCCATTATCTTTACACCATTTGAAATGGCACCTTAGAGTGTTATACAGTATGTAGTGCTAACTCTTTGGTTGCAGGTCCAGGTATGTTTTAGTCTACCTGTTATTGTTCTGTTTAGATGCTTATCGCTCATACCAGGCTTTATGTCTGGCCCAGAGTTTTATGTCTCTTCTTATTACTCTGGGTGCTCACACGAGCAGACTAGAGACATGTTAGCTGGTGATGTGCGAGTAGCTGATTCGGAGGCGAGCAGGAGGCTTCCACGTATGATATATAGATATTCTCCCTGTGTCGTTGGTGGTCGCTACTTGGGCATTAGTAGTGTACCTCCTTTATCTTGTTTTTTCTTTTTGAGACAGTTTGAAAAGTTGTAATAATGTTGGCTTTGGATCATAAGCTATATTTGGATTTTCCGCTGCTATGTTAGTTTGTTTTCAGCTTGTGCACTGTCTCACCTATTCTATGTCAAGTATGTTGTTATTATATTTTATCCTATGCGCTGTGAGACATTTTACAGGTTCCTTGTTAGTTCATTTCCTCCTTTCCTTTCCTTCTGACGACCGTCCCGTGCTAACTGGACATGTGTACAACGCACTTTTGGAGTAAATGTCGGTTGGTGCGGGGCGGGACGTCACAATGAACTATTATGCATAACACATATTTTTGAAACAAACATATTTCCTAGCAGTCAGAACTTAACAAAACAATATTATGTACTAGTCATGCTAAAGTTATCTAGATATTCGATAACTAACATAAGTCATAAATGCAACAAATCAGATTATCAAGGTAAGCTATACTCTAAGGCTGGTCTACTTCTATTATATTTATGAAGACACATTGAATGGATTTTCATTATTTAGAAAGCACTGTATCTGGGATCTAGACTAACTTTCCTTTTTTAAATAAAAATTTGCAACTGGTACGAAAGAAGACAGACAAATTTTAGGTAAAAATCATGATAGCCCATAGCCATTTATTTGATGACAAAGCACATAGAAAATTCAACGATAGAAAGTTAGCTCATCTAGCCTAACTGCTATATCTGAATTCTAACTTCAGTTTATAAATTTTGAACCATCATATTCATTATTCAGGCCTCATCTTGAAAATAAAAAAATATTGCATTCCCTCTACCATTAATAACTCGATAACACTATTTAATTTATTTTATTAAAGTAGCAAAATAAAAAACTGTAATGCCATAGAAAACAAGTACTGAAGTCAATCAACTACAAATAGGAGTATACCTATTCTTCTCCTCAACCTCTTCGACCTGGCTCCAAACCTACACAAAGAAAAAGTGTATTTTACGTAAGTGACTAATATAATTTTTCAGATTGAGAAACTGGAACAAAATGCTTCAAAGAAAGAGTTAAAAATCATATTATTGTGAGCAAATAGGGGAAGCCACATCAACACTAAACATAGAACAAAACATATTATTCTTACTACACTCTATTCAATTCGACATACTTATAATAAGGCAAAACTCTTGAACAACAAATTTGACAACTTACGTTTACCCGCCTTTGTCGTCTTTCGAACTTCTTATCTTGTACTTTTATTTCATTTTGGGATGGATTGTTATAAGCGAACATTTTAGGACTCGATTTTTTTGGGAAGATTTATATCATGGTACATAATGATTGGATAAAGCATGGTAAGTACCGCAGTAAATTTTGGAACCACATGCAAGTTAAACCGTTGTCTTGGAACTGTTAGCAACATGTCTATGCAAGGAGGTGGTTGCAGCTACTATGATGCTACTGGCGCCAGTGCACATGCATTTGGAAGTAAGACTGCAACTAATTGGAGAACAGTGTAAACTAAGTAAAATTCATATTAGAAAATGAGTAAAAATCAAAGTAGGTTCTCCAATTGAAAACTTTGTGATTACATAAATAAAGTACAAAAAGCGATAAAGGATAAATTTGATATTTCAAATTTTATATTTTGAATAATATAAATTTAATTATTCACAAATGGTAATTTATAATTTAAACACTCAAAGTTTAATACAAAATTAATTATTCACAAAATGGGAACATATAATTTAAACACACGAAAATAAAGCATATCTTCAATAGAATATATAATTTAAACACACAAAAATTATGTGTCATCCGTAGAACATTAATTATTCGTAGATGTAAGCATTTTTTTCCTATAACTAATTGTTACCCATCAACGTAGCTAAAATGGAAATCAAGTTCTGAATTTATTAATTTATATATGGTGAGCTATATTAATCTGCGGGTTGATTAGTACAAGTCTAGCTGAGAGGCAACAGTAACTTCAACATATTTTTTTATTTGTTCCCGTTATTTCTGGTACCATCCAAGGTTGTATTAAATCTCTACAAAAGATACTATGCCCCAGCAATTGAAAAACGAGTGTATTTATACTTAGTTTGCATCAGTTAAGCACATTATGTTATAAATTTAAGATATCAACACAGCTTCTTTAAATTTAAACCATGCAGTATTAACATCTCATGTATATTTTTTTGGCTACATACATATTTTTATTCCTTGTGCCAATCGACATTGTAATCAGGTCAAAAAATATATTTTCCTATTGTTAAATTTTGAAATGAGCCTACAAAAAATTTTGAGAAAAGAAAAAATATGCATACCTAGATGATCGAAAATCCTAGAATAGAAGTAGGCGAAATCAGAGCAACACTCTTTCAGTTGATTAACTTTGGTTCAAAATTGGCTTTCAATTTGTCAATTGTGGTTGAAGATCGGCTTTTACGAAGTCAATATTTGCGATTTGATTTGTATAGGAGAGGAAGAAACAGAGCAGTGAAGAGAGGAGAATGACACGAAATTTAGAGTGTGAATGAAACCATGAAAAAAATTGTCTTTTCTCGATCAAATGGGAACAGTGAGAAAAGTGGAGGGATTTGCATATTTATTTGGATAGCGGAGGAATTTACGTAGGAGAGGAAGAAATGGAGCAGACCAGTGAGGAAAATAACGCAGAATGTAGATTTTACAACCGAATTTCATTGGCATGTACAATTTGTTTTTGGCTCTCTTACAGTAGGGAAACCTCCCTAACGGTCGGTTTGATTACAGTAGGGAAATTACCTCCCTACCGGTCGGTTTGATAAGATACATAGGCCCTTTATCCTAATTCCCCCTGATACAGGAAATCTAATTAAAAAAGGCAAAATAAAGAAAAGTACACGTTTTTCGTTGTTAAATGCAACTAGTTGCATATTTTTTTAAGAAGTCTCCCTTTATGATAATTGATATTTTACCAATATTTGATGGTCGGAAGTATAAGAAATGTAAATGAGTTAATAGAAGGATGGATGATCTTATCCACTCTAGTTTTATGATTTGAAAATTTTAAGAGGCATTTTGAAATCATGAAATAACATTTTTGAAAAGAATGCTTTCGTTGAAATAAACAAGATTTTAAGAACGGAAAACTTAATAAAGAGTTGTTTCAGAAATCATAAAATTTTGAAATGTAAGTTCAAAGTGTGACGACCCCAAACTTCCATAGTACGAAAGCAAGGATAATCATAGGAGCATAACATAATTACAACAATAACAGATCTCAGATAATATCATAACATATAAATCATTGCAGCGGAAATAGAAATGTCATCACAACATAACATCACAGACATCAAAGTACGTAGTACATGATACACTTAGCAAAATAGAAGTCTAAAACAAGGAAAGAAATAAAGTCTCAATCTCCACCAAATACATCAAAGCTCAATAATGTCTCAAGGAGCAAATAAAAAGATAAAAAAGAAAGGTTCTTCATCTTCTTCCTTAGCAAGCTCCAGTCCAGAAAGTATCCATACCTAAAACCTGTCATTTGGCTGCCCGTGGAAAGAGGGCACCCGAGTTTGCTAAGTGAAACAAACTACAAGTCAGTCATGAGACTGGTATGAGAAATCTTTATTAACTAACAGTATGGCTAATCACAGGACCAAGCCGCTAACGTGGAATGGGTTTACTCCATTGGATTGCCAGTACATATGTTTAATAGATTTTATTCAAAAACAACGCAATGCTTTTTAGAAAATGAAATCATTATAAGACGTAAGTCCCATCACACAATGCAACGCAAACCGAAGGATAGAGTTTTACCTTATAATGATCAAAAAATGCTTGATACGTGGAAAATAATGTTTAATATTATTGTTAGTGTCTAATCAATATTAAAATACTTCAAAGCAAATGTATCAATCCCAGACGGCATAGTACCTCATCCTACTATGTCGCTATATATAGGTTTACAATCAAAGCTGTAGTGTCATATTGGAAATTGGGTTTCCATCAAGAGTCGAGGCTAGGGAACGTCCTCTCTATTTCGAGACACTCTAGCAAATGCCTCATGATCCCCCGCAGTGAACCCTTGGATGCGGTAGGGCCGGTCCATAAATTTACCTTAGTGGATTGGCAATTCCTGAACACACGTTTTTCGGTCCTGTTGAACCTATAATTTGGCCATTGGCGACCAATAAATCGAGGTACCTCATAATCCATCATCCACATAAGTAAAAATGCCAGGGCTTGTTAACGCTGACACCACTTTTAGCTAGAAAGAAACGTGTGCACTCCCTACGGTCCTGATCCCATTTTTGACTCATACCGGGGTGTGAGGGTCGCGAAGTCACGCTATATACAAAGCTAGGCCTAAACAGGCTATGCTTTGATCATCAACCACAAGGCCCTGCTTTTCAACAAAAGCCTTGATCATTTGCATCTTGGCGTGCCACATTGACAATACACGCCACACAATCAATCACTATCAATATATACCCTCTGAGGGTGTTAAACAAGAGAATAAATTCTCCGCCACCAAATTGATATATATTAATAGAAATCAATTTAATTTACATGGAATGAAATCCAATGTCAGATACGCATTCATTTACAAGTCCGTTCTGGGTCTGAATGAAACCGGAGACACCTTATTCCTCGTCCCGTATGTCCAATGCGGAAGGGAGGTACTTGCTTATCCGGACAATCAATAAGTACGTCCGGACAGCTACCACTGTAGCCCTTTCAAGGAAGCAACTCCTATCAAAGGCATCAGTAGTTGTCCATTCGATGTGAAGATTGTCAGTCTTCAATCAACGTCTTCTATATCTTTGATTTAAATCGTCGTATAATTATTTGAAAAGAGTTTAACTCAGTCTTTTCAAATAATCCTCGAATAATTATGATTTTAATATTTTCATATCATCCATATTTATTTATTACGATTTATTGCTATTTTTATTTATTTTAAATAGCTCAACATAATTAAACGACGCTTCGGGTCAATGGGCGGCTCTGGCGCTGCTTTTACCAAAATTTGATTTACACATCCTTAAAATCTAACCGTTGGATTTTGACGAAATTTATATCTTTGGAAAGACAATAAAAACATGATTTTTAATTCTATTATTTTTATTTCATCTAAAATGACAATAAAAATGTGACATTTAAATCTTTTCTTTTTATTGCATATAAAATGACAATAAAAATGTAACATTTTATTCTACACTTTTTATTGCATCTAAAATGACAATAAAAATGTAACATTTAATTCTACTCTTTTATTACATATGAAATGACAATGAAAATGTAACTTTAAAATCTATTCTTTTTATTGTCTCTAAAATGACAATAAAAAAATGTAACATTTAAAACTATTCTTTTTATTGTATCTAGAATGACAATAAAAATGTAATATTTATGTCTATTCCTTTTATTTTCTCTAAAATTACAATAAAAATGCAACTTTAAAATCTATTCTTTTTATTGTCTCTAAAATGACCATAAAAATGTAACATTTATTTCTATTCTTTTTTTTGCTTCTAGAATGACAATAAAAATGTAACAATTATTTCTATTCTTTTTATTGCATATAAAATGACAATAAAAATGTAACATTTAATTCTACTCTTTTTATTACATATGAAATGACAATGAAAATGTAACTTTAAAATCTATTCTTTTTATTGTCTCTAAAATGACAATAAAAAAATGTAACATTTATTTCTAGTCTTTTTATTGCATCTAAAATGACAATAAAAATGTAATATTTATTTCTTTTCTTTTTATTGCATCTAAAATGACAATAAAAATGCAACTTTAAAATCTATTCTTTTTATTGTCTCTAATTTGACAATAAAAAATATGAACAACTTTGACGCTAAAATATGTTATTTTTATCTAAAGAGAATATGACAACAAAATATTTTCTTTTTATCTAAAAAGAAAATGACATCAAAATATGTTCTTTTTATCTAAAAAGAAAATGGCATCAAAATATGTTGTTTTTATCTTTTAACTAATAAAAAATGCAATCTTTTATTTCAACTCCTATTCATTTACAAGAACCATATTTCATGTAACAATAAAAATGAGATTTTTATTGTTCTGCTAATTCCAGTATTCACGTGTCATAATAAAGATGAAATCTTTATTCTAACTCTCAATCCCCAGTTTATGTATAACTCACATCAATATTAATGGATGGATCTAAAATAAAATATGATTTTATTTTAGATCTGTATTTAACCGCAACTGGAGATTCAACAGAAAGGAAGAAATTTAATCATAGATGTAATCAATCATGAGCATCTCAATATACCACAAAACAACAAATCGACAAACTCTAAATTTAATAACATCGCAAATCTAAATCATTAACATACATACAACTATTTAAATAGTGAGAAAAATAATTAAATTATAATTAATTATTTAAATCAGAAATATCACAGTCGTTTCAATTTAGGATCGGATTTGTCCAAAATTTTGATTTGTTCAGAATTGGCTCTAGTCAGGATAACAGCGTAGATCTCGGTTTCACGATCACTACGCTTCAGAAATTGTTAAATTCTGATTCAGTGTGAGTGAGACACGAATTAATTTACATTGTTGATATTTGAAATAAATTAATTTTAAATAATTAGTTAAAATTCCACCTTCTTCCTTAACACAGATAACAGGCTGTGCCTTTTTCAAATAGGTTCCGACCTAGGGCTCCTCTTTGCTCTCAGACCACCAGGCTACGGGACGATCGGGTGCCACCACGACGAAGAAAGAGGTGGCGCGCTTCAGAGGGGACCCCGGCCGTGAGTGCGATCGTCGTTCTGAGGTCCGGTGGCACCTCGGGGTGATGGTGTGATCGAACGATGTAGTTTCAAGTGGCGTTGACTGTATGGATGGATAGAGTAGAAGAATCTCTAGAATAAACTCAAATGGAGTGGGAGATTTCGTTGTGTGGATTGAAGGCAATTAGAGATGGAAGTGGCAATCGTTTGTAGCCACGGAAATATGAGATGGCGGTGGCTCTGAAATGGTCATTAGGTTTTGTTTGCATTTTCCTATTATTTATAATATAATAATCCTAATTATTGGGTTTAAGCCCGTTTATCCTTAACCGTTTAAATTCCAGTCCAGTAAAAGATGTCCTTACCCAATTGCTCCCGTTCCGGACGTAACGGGCTAGGTCTCGTCAGCCCAAACGGTCGTCTTTAGCCTGTTTTATTTAATTTAAAATTTAAATCGTTTATTTAATTAATGCGATCGTACATTTAAATTCACCGGGGCCACATACGGACTCTAAAAATTACAGAAAAAATATATTTAGTTTTTTTTTGACAATACGGTCCTATCAAAATTAATTTCTTTGAATTTTGAGACCGTTTGAAAAATGGCTATTTTCAAGTCGATTAAATTTGACTGAAATTGACAAAACATATTTATTTTGCCACGCTCACATATTAATTCGAAAAATTATGAAAATTGAAACCTAGCAATAATTTGACATTCTGGTTCCAACAAAAGCGGTTTCGTCGAGAACAGAGGTCATTTGTAAATAGACTATTTTTAATGGTTTTAATATTATTTAAAAATGAAAATTTTAAATTCTAGCACATTTTCTAACCAAATTCTTTAAAATAAAATTTTTAATTTGGTTCTGATTTTCCGGGTTGTTACAATCTCCCCCACTTAAAAGCTTTTCGTCCCCGAAAAGGAAACAATTGTAAAGTAGGAAATAAACAGAAAATGTAAAGCATTGTAAATGTACCTCAACACAAAAATTACTCGGAGATGTCCATTCTGCACTTGTGATAAGCCTGTTTGATGCTATCCTCAGTCTCCCATGTACAGTCTTTAGGATCCCCGCTCTACTGCACTTTAACTAAGTGGATCCTCTTGTTCCTCAAAACTCGGGTCTCTTTGCCAACAATTTTCACCGGATCCCTTCTCACCGCTAAGCTCGGGGTAATCTCCCAATCTTGTTGTGCAGCTTCTTCCACAACTAAGTCTGGATCATGAACATGCTTCCGGATTTGAGACACATGGAATACATCGTGAACCCCTGACAACCAGTCAGGCAACTACACTTTATAAGCAAGGGTTCCAATCCTTTCAAGAATAGGCAATGGACCCACTACAAGAAATATGTTCATTGACAGCATTGAAAAAACGTTTTTGTATAAATTTATGGCATTTCGAAGAACGTTGTCTACCGACACGCTGTTATAGGTCATGGGACTATCACAATGCTTTTAAAACATTGTAGATTTAGTTAGTGTTGTTGTTAAGTTTTGTACAGCGTTTTATTAGCGTTGTCATTATGTTTACACAGTGTTTTGTGTTGTTGTATTTTCATAGCCAACACAAATTATTCCTCCTTCATCACATATATAAAGCATTTTATATGGGGTAGAAACGTTGTTATCGTCTTCAAACCACAACACATTTGTGAATATATAACAGCATTTTAAAACGGCTATACCCATTGTCATTGCCCATATATTATAGTGTTTTCAGCATATATAACAGCGTTTAATAAAGTCCAGTAATGGTATGCCGCCCATATAGCATAGCGTTTCCCAACATATATTACAGCATTTATTTCTGGTTAGAAAAGTTGTAGCTCCCTACATATCACAGCGTTTTACCATATAAATCACATCGTTTTTTACCATCCATAAATGTTGTTCTTCCCTGCATGCTACAACGTTTTTTCAAAATATATCACAGCGTTTCTATATAGTTGTTGGAGTACATCTATCAGCATTCACAATGCAGTTCAAAATCATCACGAAATTCAAACAACACAAAAGAATTATAATTATAAAACTATATCACATAAGTAATAATAATTCCATATGCCCAATATACAATAGTTGGACATAACATTTTGAAATCGATGTTCCCATAACTTGTTTTTACAAAAGATGCTTACTGACAAAAAAGAAAAATATAAACCGTTCAAAGTCCAAGCTTGTGTGCTCCAAAGTTGAATTTCCGTCATGCATCAAACATCAACACCTGATTTGGCAATAAGAAAATACATAACTACTTTTGTTGGATATGTATGACATAGAGAAACTGCTAACAACTGAACTAAAAAGTACGGCTAAACATGGCAATGTGAAAAGAAAATTAGGTCAAGTGTGATCAAGTCATATTGTTGTTGGATTCGGTATAAATATAACATTTCTAATATTGGCTTGTTTGACTGGTTGTAGTGCATAAATTACTTTTACAGCGTTGGCATGGTTCAGTTCCATGCACAGGCAACATTTTTTTTTTCCAACAAGCATCCTAAACTTCGCAACATTTCTTGTGTCAACAAATATGCGTACGGCGCAGTACGACCAAATTGCAAGAAAGAAAAATTGTATAAGATCAAAATGTTTGAGCACATCTAGGTCATTGTATCTTCTATTTTTTCCGGTTTTACCTACCTAACCGAAATTTAAATATTAATTCAGTTCTAAGAGGTGAAAAGGGAAATCATACTTGAAGTAAAATTCTACTAAAAAAATCATAATAAGGAGTATTTTCATCATTTGTACTGACGATAAGTAAAGAGAAGTATAAGTCATTCTTACGTGAAGACGATTCTACGACGACATTTGCAGAAGGCCAAGCTATAATAGAACCAATTGCATCTTTAATAAACTCAAACTTAGATGTAGGTCTCCATAAACGTGCATTGGGAACTTTAGCAATATCAACCCAAACTTTAACAGCTGTAACACCCCATGTACATTAATGTCACTCACCAAGGGAATGCATTAACTTCCATGGAGGTTTTAAGTGAATATAGAACAGAAAAATTACAACAAGACAGATAATAAGTAGTACTTGGAAATCTAAAACTTTATTTCATTGCAGCGGAAATTAAACATGTTTGTTACATCATAAAACCATAAATCAGAGTCAAGTACAATATCATCTTGATAAAACAAAATACATAATCCCATTACATAAATAGCCATTAAAGAAGATAACAAGCTGAACTTTACTTCAACGGTCCAAGCTTTCCAAAAGAGAGAAAAAGCAATCCAATCAAGCTCCACTAGAGCTGGGCCCACCCTGAGGACCTGGAGGGGGAAAAGGATAGAAATAGAGGGGGTCAGACATAAAGTCTGGCGAGTATGATAATTCTAGCAATACTATTATCAAAATAATTAGACTGAGGCATAAGCTGGAAAATAAGGAAATGTCTATGAACTATTGGGTATGGAAGAGCAGATAAAGATAACGTTAAAGGCACACCTAATTACTAAAGAATAATTACTACACTGCACCACACCAGTCACCCTAAAGGTTGATCCTACTTGCTTCACTTAGAAATTTTATAAATAACTTCGTGTACCCCTAGCTGACTACATAGGTGCCGCCTGCCCCTATCTCCGCTAGATGTACCCCACTACCCACTTTCGATCGGCTCCCTACTCGTAGATACTCGTGCTGGCTCCACAGTGGGGTGTATCACTCCCCTAAAGTGGCAACCCGATACAACTTGAGGATGCACGGCTTATACCTACACGATGCAACAACGTCTTACCTACCAGCCCGGGTCAACAAACGCATATGAAACCCGTTGGACTTGCGTTGCCACCGCTAACCCATTTGGCCTCTTATAGTCAAGCGCAGTATGCGTGTCCCGTCCTCAACTTGGGTCGAGCCCATAAAGATACGTTTGGGTTACTGGTTGAAATGGGCCCCCACAAGCTATCCACCTAAGCTTGTCCCCACTAGTATATCCTACTTAACCCTCTTCTTAGTCATGTTCATTTACCTGTGTGTTTGGTGAAGTCTTACTAATCGTATTTCAAATGCCACTAAAGGCACCCACTAGATTCCTCGTGCCCACCAAGGCACCTACTTAACCCCCATGTCCCACCTCACATGTTTATCTGGTTAAGTATTTCTTAATTCATTAAGGCCATAACCTTATAAAGACCTCTCACATTAGACTGGCATTTATGGCAGCTGGATTTGCCGGGCGGGTCCGGGCAGTCTTACACCATAAAAGAGTCTAACCTCGTGTCTTTACAACTGTTATGCTTTAATTTGGGCCTAGGACCTCTCACATTGGGCTGACATTTGTGACTACTGGATTCGCCGGGCGGGTCCGGGCAGTTGTACGTCACAAACGAGTCCAACCTCGTGTCCTAAGCATTGATTAACACTTATAATCTTTTACCCCACTTTTAAATATATCCCTATTCAAATCATTAATTAATTCTAATTTTAATGATGTCCATAGTTGACTCAATTATGGCCATCCACTTACGGTATGCAAAATCATATCAATTGCACCTCAATTTCTTAATATTAAATTCTTAATATTACCCATACCCCACGTTATACGTTCGCTTATTCAACGCAAAATATACGTTAGACTCGAATAGTCTAACTCATAGCACAAAGATAAATTATCACAACATATAAACAAATAAAATAGATCTAATCATAATATGGGTGAAACTTGCATAAAACTACACATGTCATGGATCTAAAGGTGTCAACTTGTTTGGTTAAATGTCACAACTTACATAATATGATCATAACCCAAGTTCATGTATAAACTTGCATATGTGGTTTATGCAACATAATGATGGTGTGAACTAGCATCTAACACATAGAACTCACACATGTCATAGCATAATTCTAGATCTTAATAGATGTCATAATTCTAGATCTAAATAGATGTCATACAATATGTGAGATTATACATACTAATAAATCTAAACTTATATAGGTACATAAGTTTTATCATGTGAATCATCATAGCCCAAATATATATAATCAACATCATGATTCATAAGCTAACTACAACATAATAAAATCATGGCTTTGTAACATCGCAACTTAGCATAGAAACTTGCAACATATATAATATCATCATAGCATGATTTACAACATATTGGATATCATCATCACATAACATAGGATTTACAACATACATGATAGCATAAGGTTTACAACAGCATATATGAAAATTCACATCATTTTCTTATTATCCATATCACATCTTAATCTAGTTAGTTTGCTAATAATCTTATTAAGATCATCATACTCACAATTAGAAAAGAAAGGGAGTCTTGATTTGCTTTAGAGTTGAGTAGAATTAGAGTTCTGATTAGCTTTCTTCCTTCTTAGTTGGCGGCGGCTACACTGAGTTCCATGGCGATGGCATGACGGCGGCTATTCTAATTTTCATGTGATTTTAGGGTGAGAGACTACCTAGGTATATATAGAGTTTAGGATTTATTTAGGCCGTCAGATCAACTCAGAACTAACCTGAACCGTTAAATTAGCCAACTCAGCCCTAAAGACACATCAGCAGCTCAAAATTGGGCTCTGCCAAAACCTGGCCGACTGGACCAGGTCGACACCCAGGTCGACTGCGTAGTCGACCTGGTCCTGGGGGTGTCGACTGCCCAGTCGACTCCCCAGTCGACCTGGGTGTTGGGCTGGAAATTTCCCGCCTGGCCTGTTTGACTTCGAATTTTGAATTTTGAATTTTCTGAAACTTCCGATGGCCATATCTCCTTCATACGAAGTCCAAATCATGCAAACTCGGACTCTATTTCAACCAGAATTCCGAGGCGAACACAATGGCGCAACCCGTTTCCCACAATTCTCATGTCTGAGATTAGTTATTCTTTAATTTGTGAATATTTATATTAACAGAATTACGGGGTGTTACAACAGCACCTTCTCCCAAACGAACAAAATGGACCATCGCGTTTGGGTCATTCAAAGACACACGTCCTTCAGCAACAACTTCTTTCTCTCCAAGAACACTAATCAACTTACATTTAATGTTTGACTTGAAACTAGTGGTCTGTCATGCAATATTTGAAACAGTTTAAATATGTTTTCTACAAAACAGAAGTGATTATAATAATAAAACAGTATCAAGGTATATGCATGTTTTTATAAATTAAATACATATACTACACATTACCGCTGAATGTGATACTATATTTGGCGTACCAGCAGATTTCGTAGCATTAATATCCTCAAGAATGACATTTTTTTAGGCCAAGCTACTATGCACCCAATAGCTTCACCAATATATGTCGTATAACCTAGTGCTCTCCATAAGAATGCATTTGATTTTTTTGCCGCATCAATCAAAACAAGCGCAGCAGACTATCCAAATGGAATATTATCCAGGAGCTGAGTTGGATCAGTAGAGTACAACCACCCTTTGGCAACTAATTCTTTGCTTCCAACCCAATCATACAACTTGCATTTCTTATCTGTTGTTGAAGTTTTACTCTAGTAAAAAATTTATTATCAGGTTCTTGTATTAAATCATAGAGCTAATGAGTGCATAAAGAATTAAGTATTACCGCATTTTCATCATTTTAAGAGACTATCGTACTGTGGAGTACAACTCTGTCAGACGGCCATGCTACTATCTCATCCTTAGCTTCTCCAATATGTGTGATCATCCTAGGAGTAGATCTCCATAAATAAACATCCAATTTTTTCGGGATTTCTATCAAAATTTTCATGGCATTTGGTCCAAGTGGGATATTGTATAAAAGCTCTTTAGGGTCATTTGAAAGAACGCTTCCCTCAGCTACTATTTCGTCCATCCCAGTCCAATCCAACAAATTACATTTGACATTCGGTTGGTCATACTTACTCTACATTTAGTCAAAATCATATATATTATATGTTAAATCAAAATAAATTCCATTGTTATAGCAACAATAGTATAAATCATTTGTACCACTTGAGATGGACTCTCATCCCTGCTGCTTCCTTTAACCTGATAAACAATTATGCAAATTATTAAGGGAACGTCTTAAAAAAAATAGACGTCTGAATCAATAAACGAGAAGTCTAAAAATTGACAGGGTTAAAATAAAAAATAGGAAAACTAAAATCAGACATCTGAAAAAATCAGCAGATGTCTGAAAATAAACACGGATTTAAAAAACATCCAACACAGACGTCTGAAACTATTTCCAGACATCAAAAAACTTCATCGGGTTTTAAAAACCCTAAATCAAACATCTATTTTTCAAACAAGAGGTCTGATTTACAAAATGTCAGTTATTTCTATATAAAAATAACTGCAACCTTCTATTCCTCACTCATCCATTTCACTGATCAAATTGAAACTTATATAACCCTAAAATCCCAAATCCAATCCAAATCATGGGTCCTAAAAAAAGGTTCATCAAAACGAAAGAGGGCAGATGAAGAATCATCAAATCCTCCACAAATTACTGAAGAAACACCCTCAAACAGTTTCACAATCACGACTCAACAGATGGATGAACAAAGCATCCTTGTAAATAGAAAGATATGGATTGATGCAGAATAAAATCCTACATATTGGTCCATTCTACAGTCTCACTGATTTTCTGATGTATGATTTACATACCTTATGCCAGGATGCTGGTCTTGTAAAACTGGTCTCATTCCCTTCTAATCACCTTAACATTGACCAGCTATCCATCTTTCTATTCTATGCGAACTTAGATAGTACAGGTTTTTGGAATCCTCAAGTAGAAAAAATTGGATTTGGTCAAGTGTTAGCGGGGTTACTGTTAGATTCACAGCTAAGGACAAAGGAGATATATTGCAATGTTTTAACACCGGGAAAAATATCAATGATATTCCTGATATGCATTTTAAGCCACGGGATAACATTACTCATCAAATTCAGGAAGATGATATGCCTCAGTTTTCTACTAAATATTTAAGATCTAAAGCGAGATTTCTTACCCAAGTTCTTATAAACACAATGTTTCCTCGTCTTGGAAGCCATGAAAAAATACTTGATCTAGAGCATAGGGCCTTATATGATATATTTAGTGGTATTCAAGTTAACTGGGCTCAATTTATCTTTGATGAACTAAAGGAATTTTGGAGTAGGTCTCAACAAATAATTATCAATGATCCGTTTATTATGAGATTATTAAAGGCAAAAAAAATTTCGACTTATTTATCAACGTTTGAGGAAATTCTGGTTAAGAAAGAAGCTAAAAAAAATTCTCATTGATGCATCTCCTGGAAGAACCACCAACATTTTGCACTCTGGATGAATGGAGAGCTAAACATCAAGGTAAACAAGTTTCGCTGCAAAAGCATCCTCAAGAGCATATTCAGGATATGCCGGAATCTTCCTCCCAACAAGCATTTCAATATCGAACTTTTGAAGGTATGACTTCTCCCAAGGATCAAATTCTTCCGAACGAATCATTTCGTCAAGTCGTCATTTATAATCAACTAATATTGTATCAAAATCAAGTTACCTTGGGGAATCGTATTGCGAATATGGAACTTACACTAGCTTCTCGTCTCGTAACTATTGAGAATACAATGAGTGCAATAGCACGATCTCTCACTGAAATTTTACGACGTCCTCAACCATGGACTCTGCCATCTCCACCATCTCTAACCTTTTCAGGAGATAATTCTGAAGAAAAAGAAGATTCAAATAAATCTGGTGATAAGGAGGAGAAAGTGGAAGAAAAAGAGGGGGAAGGCAACCCAAAAGAAGTGAGCATCGAACCTAAGAAATCCAATGACAAGGAGGAGATAGATGAAGAAAAAGAGGGGGAAGACGACCCAAAAGAAGCGATCGTCGAACCTACAGAAAATGAAGATCCAAAGATATCCAATGACAAGGAGGGGAGAGAGGAAGAAAAAGAGGGGGAAGGCGATCCAAAAGAAGCGAGCATCGAACCTGAGGAAAAAGAGGGGGATAGCAACTCAACAAAAGCGAGAGTCGAACCTAAAGACGCCGAAGCTTAATTTACAATGAATGAAAAATTATCTGTGTATTAAACTTTATTTTGTGATATGGTTGTGTTTTGATTGTGACTTTGATGTGTGCTATGCTTGTGATAATTAAATGATGCTAGTTTGTTGTGTTTTGATTGTGACTTTGATGGTTGTGTTTTGATTGTGACTTTGACGTATGTTAGCTTGTGATAACTTGTGATAATTTGATGCTAGTGCCATATCCGTATCCGTATCTAGAATTATTTTTGGATAGCGGATAGTCCGCTTAATTTTCGGATATTGGATAACCATATCCTCTTAATTTTTGGATACAGATGGATATCATAATGTAATGATTTTGTGAGATGCACAGCGGTTTTGATGTGTCAGACGTCTGATATCAGAATCATAAAACCATATGAATGATAATCAGACGTCCAATATTTTACCCAGATGTCTGGATTTCATCTCCGTCTAAATTTTTTTTCCTGAAGAAGTATTCAGACGTCTGAAACTTTTACCCAGACGTCTGAAATTTCTCTCAATCTAAAAAATTGTAAATAAAGCAGCAATCAGACGTCTGGATTACATTGTAGCCTAAAATATTATGTATGAAGAATCAATCAGACATCTGGATATTTTACCCAGACGTCTGGATATTTTCTCAGCCTAAAATAATGTCTGCAGAAGCACTGAATATCATAATGAACACAACAATATATTGGACAAATTGATATACATGTAGAACACAACGATATATTGGACAAATTGGTATACATTTAGAATACAACGATATAGTGGACAACTTGATCAAATATTAAAACAAATAATATATTAGACATAGCGATATATGATAGTAGTGTAGCCCCTTAAGATGTTAAGCAGTGCTTCCACAAAGTTTATTTTCAGAACAATGTAGATGAGGTATTCAGTATCTTTAAGGTACTGAATACCCCACCACATGGATCTAAAAATAACCTCATGACAGTACTAACGTTAACCAAGGCACTAAGACAGCATGGCTTCAATTAACCAAGGCGGCATGGCTTGCTCCCAATAGATGCGAGCATGACATCATTGCTTCATGACTGACGTGGTAATAAGTCTTGTGTAAGAGGAAAGAAGTAACTTAAAGACAGTAGGATTGGGTCTTTAAGTTACTATGAGTGTGGTCTATCATAATATTTTGAATTATGGTGAAGATAAGAAGTAACTCTACTAATAAGTTTTAGACAGGAATGAAAGAGCCAGCTCATTTCTGATAAGGAACAATGTGTGTATGCAGCTCATTTTGATAAGTTCTAGATGAGGGATACGTGTATATACACATATTGTGTCATCTTTTATGAACAGGGTCCAACATTTAATGTTTTGGCATATAGCTATGATTCATTGATTCACCTTTTGAGCATACGACAACATAGAAACCATGTGTACATGCAGCAGTGTCAAGCCTGTACATGCACCAATGGAATCCCGGTTGGGTGCGTGTGCTAAAATACATCCACCAATTGAATCGTCGAGTAAATTCTTAACCAGAAATTAATTTAAAACCTTCAGCTTGGATATGTTATGTTCAATATGCAATTCAGACATGTTGTTGCTATGTTCGTTATGATATTTGGGTATAATTCGAATATGCTATTGTTATGTAATTTGGATATGCTATTGTTTAATTAGGGTATGTTATTGTAGATGGAAAATATTGTGGATATGGAACTTTAATTATATATGGCTATAGCTCGACAACAAGGAAGACATGCACAAGTGAAACAGGTGTGTCAGACGTCTGGATATTTTTCCAGACATCTGAGAGTTAAAAAAGAAAGCAATCTGAATATCAATCGGATGTGTGAAAATACATCCAGACGTCTGGATTTTTCTCCGGCCTAAAGTAAAATGCCTAAAGATGTTTTCAGACGTCTGGATATTTTATCCAAATGTCTGATAGTGTTCTCAGGCTAGAGAATTATATTTGCAGACAAATACAAATGTCTGCTATTTTATCCAGACGTCTGGATTTTTTCTCAGTCTAAACTATTAAGCCTGAAGAAGTGCTCGGATGTCTGGGTATTTTATCCAAACGTCTTATATTTTTTTGCGCCTATAATATTATGCCTGAATAGGTATCCAGAAGTCTAATATTAAAGCAAGACTTCTGGATTTTTTATTTGGTATAAAACAATGTGTTAAATAGACACAACTAGATAAAAATTACAAAATATACCTGAATGCAATCCCATAAAATGGCTTTCAGACCAGCGTCAAGGTGACTCTAATTACTAAGAGTGACAGGAACATGCTCTCGTACTAGTGGTCCTAAAAAAGACGATAAATGGACTGATCCTTGACCTATTGGTTCAGCATTCTCATTAAATTCAACTTCAACACGATTTGTTAAGCTTGAAGGATGTCTCTTCATTTTCGTAGGATATCTACTCTTTCTTTTCTTTGGCCGACTGGCATTTGCATTTTCAGTTGGTCATCGGTTTCCACGCGTTATTCGTTTTGCATTGTACGGTTCTCATATGCACTAGGATTACCTTCTACTCCTTGTGCATTATTTTCTAATGCTTGTGCTCGATTGTCTTCTACTACTTGTGGATTATTTTCCACTGGTTATGCTCAATTATCTACTACTACTTGTGCATTATCTTCTACTACTACTTGTGGATTGCCCTCGCTTTGAACATTGTTGTCTTCAATATGCTTCTTCCGTTTATTAGGCTTGTACGATATATTTTTGGCTCCTTTGCTTTTTTTCTTTCTGTTGCCGAGTTGTTGCCTTCATTTCCTATTACTAAAACATAAGGAAAAACATAAATATATTGCAGAACTATACAATCCAAACACTTGTGCGTTAAGGCCATCCTGAATATGCTACACCTTAATATGTCATTTACAGGAAAACAATATTGCTTTTCACAGCAAATAACGACAGTTTAGGAGACTTTAAAATATAGAAGTACAGTTATAGCTACAACAAAATATGAGTTATCCTAAATAATTTGTTATTGTCAGTTAGCCTAAATCATATATGTCATCGAACTTAACATCTGTGCTTATATTTATGTGCGTAACGTGACAATACCACCTACTTGTCTTATATACACGAGTCGCTGTTATCACGACGACTGACTAATCGTGACTAGTCATCAACTAGTCGACCAGTCGGTCGCCAGTCAGCAACTTGGACTCTCGACATGAATTTTGTTTATATGTCGAGCGATCGAAATGACATAGAGCGACTAGTCGATTAGTTAGTCGACTCGACTTAACAGACTGGCTTCAAATTGTTTCAATTTGGGCCCAAAACCAAAAAAAAGAAGAAGAAGCAGCAGGTCTCCAATATTGATAACATTACAATGGATGGACTCTTGATCCTGAAAAGGAATAATTTATTCTTTTTGCAAAAAGAAGCAGGGTTTTGTCATAATAAATTCTTTATGCAGTCTCTTGATCCTGAAAAGGAATAATTTATCAAGACAAAGTAAAGTACGGAAGGCAAAATTTTGGACAAAAAATGAAAACTTTTTTTCATATATATTTAAATCACCGCACGAATGGATTCTCATTGCAGCTCTCGCTACCAAAAAAACGAATAGCATTTGTGTAGTTGTTTTTCTTTTTAAGTAAGAGAATTATGCCTTAAACCTTTAAATTCAATATTCGGTCTAAAACTTAATCTAGTTAAATATTTTTTTTGCAAAATAAAATAAAGGACACTATAGTGGAGTCAAGCATAGGACTAACATCTAAATAAACAACCCTGGAAGCCATTATTCCAAAGGGCAATAAAAACAGAGATAAATTCCTCTTCAAGTGAAGAGAAAAAGAATCAGCTAAGTGTGGTATTATTCAAATTGTGCATTTTTGTTATTATCTGATATTCTGTGACACATAATTAAAAACATAAGAAAAATAGAAAATCAAATAACAAAAAACACTTAAGGTAAATGGAAATATAAAAACTGTTCTCCTTTCCTCTCACGTTTCATGGTAAGGGATGCAAAAATAATGCCTAATTGTTTAAAATGAATAAAAACTTATGATCGGTATCAGCTTCCATAACCTGTGGAGAGAGAGAGAATGAAAAATCTTTTCAGAGTTCTAGAATCATCTAAATATATTTAACTAAAAGTTATACCAGTCACAATCTTTGAACACTAAATCTTAATGAATATACTACTTTTTGCTATCTGACCATAGCCACAGAGTCCATCCATTGTTGCATGTACAACACTACCAGACTATATTAGTTAGAAGTTTATAATTATATATATATGTATATATTTATTTATCGACTAGTCTACGACTAGTCCACTAGTCGACTAGTTGAACCTCTGTCGACTCGACTCGACTTACCACCGTGATAACCATATTACACGATCCATTCCTCTTATAATCAGATGCTCAACTACCACCTTCTCATATTGATGACTAAGATTTCGACAATCTATGTAAGGACATAGAATTTTTTTCTACATTTCTAGAATTTTTCATAGCGGTATGCACAAACATCCGAGCTCCTTGCTGATATTCACTACTAGTTCTTTGAATTTTTTTAATCTTTTAGCTTCTGTCAAAATATAGGATATGATTTTCAAACTACGTTTATGTTGAGAATTACGTAGTTGCCTGTGTAGATTGACCCAATTTTTATCCATTATCATCTACTACATAAGCAAGCAAATTTTTAAAATTTAGAAGTAATAGTCTATTGTTGAGTACAAGCAAATTAACATAATTACTTAAATAAAACAGTGATACTAAATGAGACACAACAACTTTTAACTGCTAATAACATAATCAACATTTAAAGTAGGCATACCAGATGTTAGAAAAAACTGAACATTGGCTAATCAATGAAAAAGATAAAATAATCAAGGCGACGCTTACAGCGACTTAAGAACGACGAAGACTGAACGGGATCTATGGGTCCGACCTCCACTGGAATGGATATTCCTCTACTGGAACCGATTGCTTTCCGTTATGACAACCAAGAGACCAAGAGAAATAGTGCGAAGTGACCGGAGATTCGAAAGTGAGACGGAGACCAGGAGGACGACGAAAATTGGATGGAAAAATTGTAATTGAGAATTTAAAATTTTGGGGAAATATTATGATTCGCGGTCAATTTTAGTAATAGTGGAGGGAAGTGAAAATTCATTGCCGCTTAAATTTATCTCAGCGTTTTAATATAAAACCAATGTACCCCTGCGTTATTTCTACAGCATGGAGACCAAAACTCTGTGAGTTGCAATTGTAGATAACTCATTTTCTTGTAGTTACCAATGAATCTCGGCGCCAATTTCTCAGTCTTCCCAAATCGAATTACCCCTCTCAATGGGGAAACCCTCAAGTATACAAGATCACCAACAGAGAATTCTAAATCCCTTCTTTGTGAGTCTGCATAGCTCTTTTGTCGGCTTTGAGCAGCCAGCAATCGCTTCTTAATAAAGTCAACTTTATCGGCTGCTTCACGAATCATGTTGGGACCCAGTACTAATCGATTGCCGGGTTCCACCCAACATGCGGGAGATCTGCATGGCCTGCCATATAATGCTTCAAATGGCGACATCTGTAAGCTTGCTTGGTAACTGCTATTGTAAGAGAACTCAACCAAGTGCAAGTGGTCCTCCCATGAACCGCCATAATCAAGAATGCATGCTCGCAACAAGTCTTCTAATATGCGGTTTACCCTCTCAGTCTGGCCATCTGTCTGAGGGTGATAAGCAGTGCTCAGATTCAACTTGGTCTCAAGCTCTTCTTGGAAAGCTTCCCAGAATTTGCTAGCAAATATCGGATCATGGTCACTGACAATGCTACTGGGAATCACATATAGTCTGACAATCTCTCTGAAATAAAGCCGTGCCAGACTTCTATCTGTTCTATTAGATTTGACAGGGATGAAGTGGGCGGTCTTTGTGAAGCGATCTACAATCACCCATATAATGTGATTCCCTTTTCTAGTTCGGGGGCAAACCATAAATAAAGTCCATAGAAATTTCGTCCCACTTCCAACTTGGAACCCCTAGCGGTTGCAACAAACCTACTAGCTTTTGCTGATCACTCTTGACTTATTAGCAGGTGGGACATCTAGCAACATATATACAAATGTCTCTTCATTGCCTTCCACCAAAAGGTGCGCTTAAGATCATGATACATCTTGCTTACTTCTGGATGGATGCTAAGCTTAGATTTGTGACATTTATCCATAACTTCTCTTTTTATTTCAGGAATGTCTGGCACACATATTCGCCCTTGCAGTCTAAGGGTCCCTTTGCTGTCTATTTTGAAGCTTTACACTTCTCCCATTCGAACTCGCTCACTAATCATCTGAATGAACTTATCATTTTTCTGAAGAGTAGAGATCTTATCCATCAATGTAGGCGTAAAGATAAGACTGGCAATGATAAGATTGGTGCTGGCCATATTCTTCCTGCTGAGTGCATCGGCTACAAGATTGGCTTTCCCTGGAGTACATAAGATGTCCATGTCATACGCCGCAAGAAACTCAACACAACATTGCTGCCTCAGGTTCAAATCTCTTTGGGCAAATAAATGCTTCAAGGATTTGTGATCCGTATACAGTTCGAACTTCTCACCCAAGAGATAGTGCCTCCATATCTTTAGAGCAAATACGATGGCCATTAGCTCAAGATCATGAGTGGCGTAATTCTTCTCATGTGGTTTCAACTAGCGGCTAGCATATGCGATTACTTTGTCCCCTTGCTTTAGCACCGCACCAATACCTCAAATAGATAAAAGGATAACATGTTAAAATGAGATTTGACATTAAAAGAAAATGTTGTCTCTGACATGTTTATTTAGATAAAAAGAATAACCTTCTTTAAAAGCATCTGTCCAGACTTTCAAATCCCGATTGCCATCAATAATGGTCAATACAGGAGCAGTGGTCAACCTTCGTTTCAGCTCTTGGAAAGATGCCTCACATTCGGGTGTCCAAATGAACTTTGCATGCTACTTAGTCAGCTTCGTCAATGGACAAGGTAATTTCGAAAAATCCTTAACAAATTTCCGATAATACACCACAACAAAACAAGGATTTCATAGCATTTGAGAACCACTATTATATTCTATCATAGCGTTTCAGAGAACGCCATGTAACGACATGCTATGTTAGCCCTTCAGCTTTAAATAGCAGAAGCTAAACGCTATGGAAAATATAATTTTTATAGCGTTTTCGTATGCTATTTAACAAAAACGCTATATGAAGTATCATCGAATGCTACTTTCTATAGCTTTTTTTGTATATTTTATAGCGTTTAATGTGCTTCTATCATACCGTTTTCTAATATTTAACCTTCATGTATCATAGCGTTTTGTTTTCATATATTACAGCGTTTATCTTTTATTTCTATAGCATTTGCTCACGTGATTTTATAGCGTTTTTAAAACGCTATGACATGACTTATTGGTTTTACATATTTTTTCTACCATTCCAGCTGTATATATACATATACATACATAATGCATTTACTCATTTTTTAAATGTATATAAACATTAAAAAATTCACAAACAACAAGTATGTAAATAACAATATAATAATTCGTACATATCATCCAAAAAACATTAATATATCAAAACTTAATATTTTATACATATAATTCAAATTACTTTTCATGTATCCAAACTTAGCATTTCATACATATCATTTGACCAACTTTTCCATGTCTATAATATGTCATACATACTTGCATTGACAAGTTACTTATGAAGCAATCAAACGATTGATTTAATCTTGCTTGCTTGCTTTGCTTTTGACACTCTCTCCACAACATAAGCAAATTGATCCTTTTACAACACAAACAAATAATATTTAGTTCAAAATATTTAAACTTGCACATATGTATATACATAGACCAAACTAAACAGTTCTCTACAAGAAACAATGCAATAATTCTGCCAATTCAACGCGCATATATATTTAAACTCAGTTTTCTAACTTAGTTTTAAATGCATCTTAAAGACAATGCAATACTTCTGCCATATACTCATGTAAAAGGGAGGATAACCACTGTCAACTACATGAAACAAAAAGGCAAAGCAACGGTTTGAATACATTGAAAAGGAAAAGCAATATAGCTACTATTGATCACAAAGAATATTTTTGTGCTTTAGTCCAAAAAATATGTCCAATTGCACATACCAATTCAAGGCATAACAACGAAGGATATGATCAATTTCTCAGCTGCAAATGAAATGCATGCAAGCTGGGTTACAGGCAAACAATGAAATAAAAGAACTTGCTAAACTAATGAAACAAAATCTTTAACAGCATCATATAGCAGGGATGAACAATTCGTGGCACAGGCCAATTAAACAGCAAGGGATTATAGGATTCTACTTAGAGAAGATTAACCCAAATGCTCCAATAAAACTATGTTCCAATTTGTGAGCAACTAGATTCTACTTTTGAACTATCCTAATTTCCAAATAGGACAGTAGCACCAATTTTCAAAAGCTGCATCGCCATCATAGCAAGGACAATTTTTTCATGAGTTCAACTCAAAAAACTACTTTAAGTTAACATAATTATACCTCATGATCCACTTAATCAACTAAATGATAAATGCCAAAGTAGGCGATCTTGATATAACCGCCTATGCAACATCAAGGTCGAACACTCAAACATAAGTCAAAATAGGGAAAATGAATTACATTCATAAACCAAACTACACATATGCATTGATGACTCCAAAGGAAGAAACCATTATTTAACAAGCTGAATTGTATAGACATATTTCTATCAAAGCCTCGCTACCATAGTTATGCAAAGTAGATCTACACCAGCAGTACATCATCCGAAAATGAGACTGTGTTAGTATCCGAAATTAGATTATGTCGCCATATGGAAACTGGTTCACTGATCACATCACCCAGACCTAACCGAAACTACACTACCACAACATTAACGAACTGCATTGCTACTTCACTACTTCATACCATAGATCAAAAGTATTTGGTCATATCTTAACCTAATGAATTCAGCCATAAAGAGTTCATGTGACAACTGACTTTTGTATGCGTGCTATCGTGGACTAATGATTGAACGGGTTCCTAATAATTAGAATGTTATCATGCATTGATTATGAGCAAAAAAAAAATGGTTACAACTCTCCATTATAGTGACAATTTCATAATCATGATCGTTTCTCCAACACGGAATGCACCGCAAATGCAGACTTTAACCATAAATATAAAATTAGCTTACTTTGGCTTTTTGTGTCATGCTCTTTTCTTCCCTCCTATGGTCTGCCTCTTGTGTATTGAATCTCTTAAAATCCCTAAAATATAAAATAAAATTCATGAATAATAGGTAGAATGTTACAAACAGGCGAAGTGAATCGAAAGAAAAATCTAGGATCCCTATACCCATTTTGCAACAAAATAATGTTAGAATCTTCATGTTCCTTTAATGTCTCCACTTAACAATACTTCACAATTTCATGTTGCCTTTTTCAGTCGGACTGTAATTTATGTTTTATTTCTTGCCAAATCTGATTAACGTACTCACACTTCAAAAATACATGTTCAAAAATAATATGTACAGATTATGTTCATATAAAAATAGAATACAAACACACAGGACACCACTTGTTACTGAAGTTGGAATAAAAAGTAATACGCAATTGCATGCAATATGCAAATACATAGCACCTCATGTCGACGCCTGACAAAGAGAATATCATTGGAAGTATAAATTAAATATATCTTAACATAATACATATAAGTTTTTATTCGAAGTTAAATAGCACATATCCCTGAATACATTCAGCATACTAGAGGCAAAATTGATTCAATTAAGGCATTGTCCAAAAATTGACTGAGATATATCTTAATGGAAACTAAGGCATTTGCCTTAGTCCATACTACTGCAATTTCCCTAACAATTGTTATATCAGCTAAAATATAGGGTGGAGATTTTACAAAGTAATAACCATACAGCATAAATAATCAAGCCTTGTCTACTTGGCAAGTTGTTGTTGTTAGTGTCTCAAATCTGATTATTTTATATTAAAGTTAAAAATATCCTACCAAATCCAATTATAATGTACATTTACATAAGCCAACAGAAAGCGAAGTTGCACCTTGTAAAACTAAAACCCTGATATACATACATATATTCCTTAAGATATGAATACATGCAACATTTTAATTTTAACTAAAAAATATAATGAAAAACAATATGCAGATAAGAGACCTGTTAAGAAGCTTTTAAACAAATTGGCCAACGCTTTGCTACCCAAGCAACAACGGGGTTAAACATGGACAAAACATCAAACATGCTCAAAGTCAGATGAAAATAGCAACTTCTAGTTGGCTCTTAACCTGAAGAAACAAGTGAACCTTCTATAAATACTATGGGATTTGGCCTTGCAAATTAGATATTTATACACAAATCAAAATTTATTGATAAAATTGCCCAATATATCCAAGAGGATGGCGATGAACGTACCATGAAAACAAATTTAAAGCCTATGTATCATGAAATAAAGAGCGTTAATAAGTAATTAATGAACCATCAACAATGCTAAAAACAGAAGAAGAAAAAAAAGCCCCTAAAAGAGCTACCAGGGCAAGAAAAACAAGCAATGTGACATTTGTTTCCTAGAATGTAAGCAGATAAATAATTATTATTGACTTTCAGTCTTGCCTAAAATTGTGAAAACCTAAGCATGTATCAAAATCTGTCAGTCTGAGTTAAAGGTATTGGTTAAACTTTAGTCAGTTCGACCTGTACACTTCATTATTGCCAAATGCATTTTTTTTTTCATGTAATAAAGTTAAGTTTGCTCCTTTTATTAAAATTTTCTACCATTTGTTTTAATGTACAAAGCAATCAATTTGCTATAATTTACGTTTCCTTATCTTTTTCTTGATTGCTCCTTGATTTTGTCATTTTGGCATGAGATTGACTACAATTTGACTTAAGAAGTTGATAAATACTTAAGTCATTTTAGCTAAGTAACGTGTCACCGTTGACATGCTAAGTCGGCATCACTTTGAATCTGAAAACTGGGATTTCAACTTCGGACCTTGCATAGTGCAATTAGTGTACAACAATGTCAAGTGCTCAATTGTAACACCCCACGTCCATTAATGTCACTCACAAAGGGAATGCATTAACTTCCATGGAGGTTGTAAGTGAATATAGAACAGAAAAATTACAACCAGACAGATAATAAGTAGTACTTGGAAATCTAAAACTTTATTTTATTGCAGCGGAAATTAAACATGTTTGTTACATCATAAAACCATAAATCAGAGTCAAGTACAATATCCATCTTGATAAAACAAAATACATAATCCCATTACATAAATAGCCATTAAAGAAGATAACAAGCTGGACTTTACTTCAGCGGTCCAAGCTTTCCAAAAGAGAGATAAAGCAATCCAATCAAACTCCGCTAGAGCTGGGCCCACCCTGAGGACCTGGAGGGGGAAAAAGATAGAAATGGAGGGGGTCAGACATAAAGTCTGGCGAGTATGATAATTCTAACAATACTATTATCAAAATAACTAGACTAAGGCATAAGCTGGAAAACAAGGAAATGTCTATGAACTATTGGGTATGGAAGAGCAGATAAAGATAACGTCAAAGACACACCTAATTACTAACGAATAATTACTACACTGCACCGCACCAGTCACCCTAAAGGTTGATCCCACTTGCTTCACTCAGAAATTATATAAAAAGCTTCGTGTACCCCTAGCCGACTACATAGGTGCCGCCTGCCCCTATCTCCACTAGGTGTACCCCACTACCCACTTTCGATCGGCTCCCTACTCGTAGATACCCGTGCTGGCCCCACAGTGGGGTGTACCACTCCCCTAAAGTGGCAACCCGATACAACTTGAGAATGCACGGCTTATACTTACACGATGAAACAACGTCTTACCTACCAGCCCGGGTCCACACACGCATATGAAACCCGTTGGACTTGCGTTGCCACCGCTACCCCGTTTGGCCTCTTATAGTCAAGCCCAGTATGCGTGTCCCGTCCTCGACTTGGGTCGAGACCACAAAGATACGTTTGGGTTACTGCTTGAAATGGGCCCCCACAAGCTATCCACCTAAGCTTGTCCCTACTAGTGTATCCCACTTAACCCTCTTCTTAGTCATGTTCCTTTACATGTGTGTTTGGTTAAGTCTTACTACTCGTATTTCAAATGCCACTAAAGGCAATCACTAGATTCCTCATGCCACCCAAGGCACCTACTTAACCCCCATGTCCCACCTTACATGTTTATCTAGTTAAGTATTTCTTAATTCATTCAGGCCATAACCTCATAAAGACCTCTCACATTAGACCGGCATTTATGGAAGCTAGATTTGTCGGGCGGGTCCGGGCAGTCTTACACCATAAAAGAGTCTAACCTCGTGTCTTTACAACTGTTATGCTTTAATTTGGGCCTAGGACCTCTCACATTGGGCTGACATTTGTGACTACTGGATTTGCCGGGCGGGTCCGGCCAGTTTTACGTCACAAACGAGTCCAACCTCGTGTCCTAAGCATTGATTAACACTTACAATCTTTTACCCCAGTTTTAATAATTCCCTATTCAAATTATTAATTAATTCCAATTTTAATGATGTCCATAATTGACTCAATTACGACCATCCATTCATGGCATGATAAACCATATCAATTGGACCCCAACTTCTTAATATTAAATCCTTAACATTACCCCTACCACACGTTATACGTTCGCTTATTCAACGCAAAATATACATTAGACTCGAATAGTCTAACTCATAGCAAAAAGATAAATTATCACAACATATAGACAAATAAAATGAATCTAATCATAATAGGGGTGAAACTTGCATAAAACTACACATGTTATGGATCTAAAGGTGTCAACTTGTTTGGTTAAATGTCACAATTTACATGATATGATCATAACCCAAATTCATGTAAAAACTTGCATATGGTGGTTTATGCAACATAATGATGGGGGTGAACTAGCATCTAACACATAGAACTCATCCATGTCATAGCATAATCCTAGATCTAAATAGATGTCATGGCATATGTTCATAATCTTTACTAATCAATCTAAACTTGCATACATGATTTGTCATCAACATAACCCAAATAATATCAACATTATGACTTGATTAACATGAACTAATTAGCATAGATAATAACATCATGACTTTATAACATGTATGATTTATCACAATTTAGCATAGAAAATTTCAACCTATACAATATCATCATAGCGTGATTTACATCATATAGGATATCATCATCACATAACATAGGATTTACAACATACATGATAGCATAAGGTTTACAACAACATATATGACAATCCACATCATTCACTTATAATCCATTCATAACTTAATCTAATTAGTTTAATAATAATCTTGTTAAGACATCATACTCACAATTAGAGAAGAAAGAGAGTCTTGATTTGCTCTAGAGTTGAGTAGAATTAGGGTTTTGATTAGCCTTCTTCCTTCTTAGTTGGCGGCGGCTAGACTGAGTTCCATGGCGGCGGTATGACGGTGGCTATTCTATTTTTCATGTGAATTAGAGTGAGAGACTACCTAGGTATTTATAAAGTTTAGGATTTATTTAGATCGTCAGATCAACTCAGAACTAAACTGAACCGTTAAATTTGCCAACTCAGCCCTAAAGACACATCAGCAGCTCAAGATTGGGCTCAGCCAAACCCTAGCCGACTGGACCAGGTCGACACCCAGGTCGACTGCCCAGTCGACTCCCCAGTCGACTTGGGGTGCTGGGCGGGAAATTTCCCGCCTAGCCTATTTGACTTCGAATTTTGAATTTTAATTTTTCTGAAATCTATTTTGAATTTTTTTGAAACTTCCGATGGCCATAACTTCTTCATACGAAGTCCAATTCACGCAAACTCGGACTCTATTTCGACCAGAATTCTGAGACGAACAGAATGGCGCAACCCGTTTCCCACAATTCTCACGTCTGAGATTTGTTATTCTTTAATTTGTGAATATTAATATTAACAGAATTACGGGGTGTTACATTCTCCCCTCCTTAAAGGATTTCAACCCCGAAATCTTCAAGTCAAGAAGAATGTATATCCTAACATCCAATCGTCCATCTACTAAACCATCAAACACAGGCATCCATTGTCCTTATAGACTACTAATGCTTTCAAGTTTAAATGCACCGTGTGTGTATATGTCCATATCTAATGCAAAATCTGGCGGTCCACTGATTCAGTTGACCTCCTTAATGCAAAACATGATAGTGCCATGCGTCCATTATGTATGAAAAAGTTCCTTAATGCTACATATCATCTCTATATGCATGCACAATCATCATCTGAATGCAGCATCCATAAAAAAATTCTCATATGTCCATTTTACTAAATACATTCATTTATATGCAATACGCAGTATGAAGTGACTGAGCCGATCTAGTGCCTAATAGTGTGTGTATATGCGTCCACGAGCAACCACTAACAAACACTTGCATCCACTTTGCATCCATCATACATAACATGTCTCAAACACATGTTTCAACCATAGGATTATCCTAACTAAAGGTCAAGGATACTAGCGAGAGGATACTCTAAAGGTCAGATAAGTACAAGATAAGCGATATAGGAGAAACTAAAGGACATACCCTCAAAAAGAATAGGGTACCACGAACGCATCTTCTCTTCAGTCTCCCAATTAGCGTTGCTCTCATCATCTCCCCATTGTACTTTGACTAGTCTGACCTCTCGATTTCTCAGCTTCTTAATCTCTGACCCAAGAATGCGCGTAGGAGCTCGTCGAATCGTCGCATCACGCTCTATCTCCACCTCTCTAAGCAAGTTCGGCTCTACCACCTCTGCGGTCTCGTGTAGGCACTTCCTCAAATGTGATATATGGAATACGTCGTGTACACCACCAAGTCTCTCAGGCAACTCCACTCTATACCATCTGTCCAATCTTCTCCTTAATAGGAAACGACCCTACGAACCTTGGTGCTAACTTCCCAATGGACCCAAAGCGAACAACGTTCCATATTGGAGACACTTTGATAAAGACCATGTCCCCAACATCAAACTCAAGATCTGTCCTCCTCTTATCCGCATAAGATTTCCGCCTATCTTGCGCTGCTTTCATCCTTCTTCGAATCAAGTCGATCTTCTCCGAAGTCTCCCTAATCATATCGGGCCCAAGTAAGATCTTATCCGTAGATTCCCACCAACATGTAGGTGAACGACAAGGTCCTCCATAAAGAGCTTCGAAAGGTGCCATGCCAATGCTAGATTGAAAGCTGTTATTATATGCGAACTCCACCAATGGAAGATGCTCTTCCCATGTACCCCCAAAGTCTAGGATACATAGCCTCAATAGGTCCTCTAGAATACGATTCACCCTCTCGGTTTGGCCGTCCGTCTGAGGATGATATGCGGTGCTCAAACATAACTGAGTCCCTACCGCTTCTTGTAAGCTCTTCCAAAATTCTCTAGTGAAGATAGGATCACGGTCGCTTACTATGCTAGAAGGAACACCGTGCAAACGAACTATTTCTCGGACGTATACAGAAGCTAACCATGGAGCAGTCCTCTTACTCTTCACGGGAATGAAATGGGCGCTCTTAGTAAGTCTATCTACTATAACCCAAATCCCCGTATTACCCTTCCTTGATCTTGGTAATCCATCCACAAAGTCCATCGAGACACTCTCCCATTTCCATTGTGGAACCTCCAATGGGTGAAGCAACCTACCGGGTTTCTTTTGCTCCGCTTTTACTTGTTGGCACACAAAGCATCTAGCGACATACTCGGCCACATCCTTCTTCATACCGGCCCAAAAGAAAACTCGCTTCATGTCTTTGTACATCTTGTCCCCGCCGAGATGAATGGTCATCTTCGAACGATGTGCTTCGTCAAGAATAGCCTTCCTCAAACCTTCGTCTCGAGGTACACAAAGTCTACTATCCCTACGTAACCAACCCTTATCATCTTGGGTATACCTACGGAGATGGCTTGATGACTCCCCTCTTTTGAGCTTTTCTACTAACTCAACCAACTATGGGTCGTCTCGCTGTGCCTCGCCAATCCGTCCCAAAAGCGTAGGTCTGACCTCCAAGGATGTTAGCAAACCGGGTACAAAGACAACGGAAGGTCTAAAATCAAACATAGAGATGAATTCTAAGTTTCGCCGTTCAACAAACAACGGACTCAAGGATAGCCTTTTCCTACTTAAGGCATCTGCCACCACGTTACCCTTGCCAGGGGTATATGCTATTTCGAAATCGTAGGACGCTAAGAACTCCATCCACCTTTGCTGCCTTAAGTTCAAGTCCTTCTGAGAGAATAAGTATTTTAAAGATTTGTGGTCAGTGAACAATTCGAATTTCTCGCCAAGAAGATAATGACGCCAAGACTTAAGCGCGAAAACAATAGCGGCCAACTCTAGGTCATGTGTAGGGTAATTTTTCTCATGCGCTCTCAACTGCCTTCCACCATAGGCTATTACCCTACCCTCTTGCATTAAGACTGCGCCTAGACCCATCCCACAAGCATCGGTGTAAACAGTAAATGGCTTACTCCCGTCTGGCAGCACTAAGACTGGGGCTGAGGTCAAAGCTCTCTTCAAACGTTGGAACGCATCATCACAATCTACGTCCCATGTGAAAACTAGGTTCTTCTTCGTCAAGCGTGTTAATGGAGCTGATATCTTTGCAAAGTCTTTGATAAAATTCCTATAGTAGCCAGCCAACCCCAAGAAACTTCTCACTTCGGTAGCATTTTTAGGGACCTTCCATCTTGGATGGCCACCACCTTCGCGGGATCCACAGCTATCCCTTCTTTGGAAACCACATGCCCTAAGAATCGCACTTCCTCTCTCCAGAAGTGACACTTAGTAAATTTAGCTTTAAGGTTATGCGCTCGTAGAGTCTCCAACACTTCCCTAAGATGTAGGGCATGCTCTTCTTCATTCTTAGAAAAGATCAAGATGTCATCTACAAAGACCACCACGAATTTATTTAGGTACTCCCTAAACACCCTACTCATCAAATCAACAAAGTATGTGAGGGCGTTTGTCAAACCGAAGGGCATCACTAGCCATTCATAGAAACTTTCCAGAGTCCTAAAGGCAGTCTTGTCAATGCTATCCTCAACCACTCTCAACTGATGGTAACCAGTGGCTAAGTCCAACTGCGAAAACACTGAGGCGCCAACTAACTGATTGAAGAGATCGTCAATCCTCGGCAGTGGGTGTCTGTTTTTCTTAGTAAGTTTATTAAGTTCTCTATAGTCCACACAAAGTCTAAGGGACCCATCCGCCTTCGTGGCAAATACTACTGGAGCACCCCACTCCGATATACTATGAACCCCTTCTCAAGCAACTCCTTCACTTGCTTATTGAGTTCCCTCCTTTCACGAGGAGCCATGTGGCGTACTGGTAAAGATATTGGTTTTGCATTATCCACAAGATATATTCGAAAATCTATCTCCCGCTTCAGAGACAAGCCCTTCACCTCCTCAAACGCATCCGAGTATTGTCGGACCACTCTAACAGATCGTAGATTCTCCACAGACGCATCAAGCGATTCTAGATAACTTAGCATAATGGAATTTATGGGATTACAAAAGATTTCGAGAGTGTTACCAAGGCGAGTCATGAGCCTAACTACTCTCCTTTCACAATCAAGAACGGCCCCATTTCTGGATAACCCATCCATTCCTAAAATTAGCCCATAGCCCGTGAAGCCCAAAACATAAGCATCACATCTAAACTCAACGCTAAGTATAGAAATTTTCAAATCCAAACACATCATGGACAAATAAGCTGAGCCCCCAATTGGATTCGAAACAACTAAAGGATCCTCTACTAAACTGGTGTTTAAGTGCAGTGATTCAACTAATGATGTAGAGATAAACGAATGCGATGCGCCCGAATCGAATAAAGTACGGACAGGATGATCAAACAGAAAAACTAAGCTTTCAACAGAAATTGTTCTACCTCGTTCTTGCAGCGGTGGGACCGCGAGAGCCTGAACTTGTTCCCTTGCCTGCCCTGGTGCCATAAGAGCCTGGACCTGTCCTCCCGAGGTAGACCCTGCCCTTTGCCCCTTCTTTGGGTTGTCCTTCACTAGATGTCCCGCTTCACCACAGTGAAAACAGCCAGTCTTCTTTTTCTTTCTGCAATCCTTGCCGAGATGGCCAAGTGTCCCACAGTTAAAGAATTTCTTCTTTCCCTTGCCACTATTGTCTTTACCACCCTTCTTGTTTTGCTGTTGTGGTTTCTTCTGATCCCCTTTCTTCTCGGGTGCCTTTTTAGCATTAGCACCTTTCTCTTTGTGCATGAGTGCCATGTCTACTAGCTTCTCAAAGGTGGCCCCCCATACGGATGTGGGTCATAGCCAACCCTTGCAACGGTTCATTCAATCCATTAACGAACCTCAGAGCCTTCTTCTCCGGCGTGTTCACTAAGTCCAAGCCAAACCTTGCTAACTGATTAAATTTGTTGACATATTCTTTCACTGAGGAGCTTCCTTGCTTTAATGTCAAGAACCTTTCCATATATAGATTCTCTTCTGCCCTTGAGAGAAACTTTGCCTCAAACCTACATCTGAAATCCGCCCAAGAATCAACAGGACGCTCCCCGTTAGTGACCTCCCACCAAAACGAGGCCTCTCCCTTCATTAACCAAGCTGCTAATTTGACCTTCCTCCCTTCTTCCACTTCAAAGATTTCTAGCAATTCTTCTACCTCCTTAAGCCAATCTCTAGCTTCCAAAAATGTTTCTGACCCTTGAAAAGGTTTTCCACCCATAGTCTTAAATTCCTTGCACGTCTTTGCAAAAGTATCAACGCAAGGAGGAGGAGGAGGAGTGGGTGCAACTGGTGGTGGAGGAACATTGGCTAGACCTGCAGCAGCCCTAGCCTCTAATAACCTCCTATACCATCCAGGTATCGTTACACCGTCCGGAAGGTTAAGATCTTCAGCCATGCTGAAACGAAAAAGGAAAGATTCAAAATGGAGAATTCGAAAGATAAAGAGATGTCTATTGGGGATTATGTTTTTCTTAAAAAAATTCCTCTTTAAATCACTCATTAAGACATGTTTTTGAAAACACTTCTTCCAAAAATACTTTAGAAAAATAGTTTTTCTAAAAAAATTATCTGTTCTGGTAACCTTAAGCTCAGATACCACGTGTAACACCCCACGTCCATTAATGTCACTCACAATGGGAATGCATTAACTTCCATGGAGGTTTTAAGTGAATATAGAACAGAAAATTTACAACAAGACCGATAATAAGTAGTACTTGGAAATCTAAAACTTTATTTTATTGCAGCGGAAATTAAACATGTTTGTTACATCATAAAACCATAAATCAGAGTCAAGTACAATATCCATCTTGATAAAACAAAGTACATAACCCTATTACATAAATAGCCATTAAAGAAGATAACAAGCTGGACTTTACTTCAGCGGTCCAAGCTTTCCAAAAGAGAGATAAAGCAATCCAATCAAACTCCGCTAGTGCGAGGCCCACCCTGAGAACCTGTAGGGGGAAAAAGATAGAAATGGAGGGGGTCAGACATAAAGTATAGCGAGTATGATAATTCTAACAATACTATTATCAAAATAACTAGACTAAGGCATAAGCTGGAAAACAAGGAAATGTCTATGAACTATTGGGTATGGAAGAGAGGATAAAGATAACGTCAAAGGCACACCTAATTACTAACGAATAATTACTACACTGCACCGCACCAGTCACCCTAAAGGTTGATCCCACTTGCTTCACTCAGAAATTATATAAATAGCTTCGTGTACCCCTAGCTGACTACATAGGTGCCGCCTGCCCCTATCTCCACTAGGTGTACCCCAACTACCCACTTTCCATCGGCTCCCTACTCGTAGATACCCGTGCTGGCCCCACAGTGGGGTGTATCACTCTCCTAAAGTGGCAACCCTATACAACTTGAGAATGCACGGCTTATACCTACACGATGCAACAACGTCTTACCTACCATCCCGGGTCCACACACGCATATGAAACCCGTTGGACTTGCGTTGCCACCGCTACCCCGTTTGGCCTCTTATTGTCAAGCCCAGTATCACTACAACAAATTCACCCTATTACAACGGTGCAACACCGTTGTAATATCATTTTACAACGGTGCCTCCACCGTCGTGTATGCAGACGTGGTAATATATTAGTTTCTTTTACAACTTTTCTGCACCGTTGCAACACCGTTGTAAAAGGGTTATCTAACAACAGTTTTATACCGTTGTAATAAAATTTATTACAACTATAATTCTCCATTGTCATATATACCATAGTAAAGTTAGAGTATACATATAACAACTTTTGTCACCGTTGTAATAAACTATATTACAACTTTTATCCCCGTTGTTGTAGATATTGTAATATGTTGTGTTCATTTATATAACAACATGACTGTACCGTTGTGATTTGATTGATATTACAACATTTTTACACCGTTGTGAATTTCTTTATATTACAACATTTTCTCACCGTTGTAACATGACTTTTTACAACTTTTTTTTCTGTTGTAATTTACATGGACCTGACTAGTAAAACAAATTCATATATATTAATGATATTATGATTCACATTTCAATGCAACAAATATTAGTACACAGAATCATTAATCTATATTACTTAACATAATATTCGATCAACATAAAACACAAGTACGTTGTACATCACCAACTTAACCCGTCACCAAAAACATAACCGTTTCATAATACATGCATGATTTAACCCAATATATACATAAGAAAGATGGAATGTCTACAAAAGCATACCCTACGAAAGCACTCTAGCTGAAGGCAACGTAATTTTTATTCTAGGCCACAGTTGATCCAACAGCTTCTCCAATAGTAGTCATTGCGGAATTCGGCTTCCACAAGAATGCTTTTGGATCCACCGCCGCATCAATCCAAACTTTCCAACCTTGCGATCCAAGTTTTTTAAAGTGTACCAAAGCTTCTGGATCAGTGGATGCCAATCTTCCTTCCGCAACTACTTGTTTTTCCCAATTCAATTTCTTACACTTTCTGCCCTCATTTTCATCAGCTTGCACTGCTGTTTTTCTGCCCGGATTTTTCTGTTTAGACTGTTTTTCTGTTTTGCTCCCGTCAATTTCAGATGGATGCTTTTCATTTTCAGCTGATTGCTTTTCATTTTCAGGTGCATGCTTTCCATTTTGTTTAGACAGTTGAACTGCCAAGGTATTGCTTCCACGGTGTGACTGCAAACAAAAAAAATCTAGAAAATCTGAACTGGAAACTAAAAACAGAAAGTGAGGCAAATAAAAACATGGAACTAAATACAAAAGACAGTACGCACTTATGTGAGTAAATCACCCATAAGTAATATTCTAATATAAGTTAAATCGCTTGTTGTTTGGATACAGTAAATATTTCTTCTATTTATAAGCCTTGAATGAGCATTCCATACCTGAGTAAATGTTGAATGAATGCCTCCTTTCTTTTATAAATGTTGTGTAAATTTTTCACGATAGTATTGTGTGTTTGATGCTTGGTTATACTTCTATGTACAGGTTCATTCATTTTTTTTCAAATATAGAATTCTTTATTAGCAGTCTAGAGACCATGGATGAATAAATTGATTAAATCAGAGCACAAGGTATTTTCAAACCAGTAAAATAACAACTAAAACGTGAAGGAAAACAATGGATCTTTTGTGAATAAACTCTGTGCAAACTCTATGAATTTAATCTAGTGTGGGTATAGATATTGGTACTTTGATAGATTATTAGTTGACTACACTTATATATGACTGGAAGTGATTAACTATGTGAAGTAAGATCTAGAAATGAGAAATTTCCTTTATTGTTGTATGAATACAATAATATAATAATAAAAGATGAACACCTCACTTTGAAAAATAAAGTACCCCAATTTTAGCATGTTTTAGATAACAGTATAAACACAAAGGTTATTCCAAATTGAATTTAGTTTACGTTAAATTTTTCTTCAGCTTCTAATGCGCGGGAATTTAGTTTAACAGTACCCAACCCCCCTTCATTTACTGTCCTTAAAATCACCCTTAAATTTCACAGTTCCGGTAAAAGCATTTCAATGTTCACCAAACATTGTACCAAAGAATTAAACTTGCATTGTCAAAAAAAAGTTGACGCATTTTAACAGCAATATTCCAATCACGTAGATCATGAAATGTTACATCTTTTTATCAATTATACCAATAAAAAAGGGTACCTGAGGCGTATTAGGATCAGGAGTTGCTGGATTTCCCGCATTAGCTTGCTTTTCTTTTAGATCCTGTAAAGATTGCATATACATAGGTCATATAAAATTAGCACAAAATATGATTATGGTCATATAAAACTAGCACAATTGGGAAGCCGTAAATTTGAGAATAGTTCATTTACCTTTCACATGATGGTTTACTACAGGTATGGTTCATTGTGTATTGCTTGCATGAAACTAATGGGAAAGTCGGACTGCCGGCTAAAAACAGCTGTACAATTACCACATAAATTAGAGTATTTATAAAACATGATGAATTTTGGATAAAGGAGAAACCAGGTAAATAATATCTGTTGAGAGGGAGATCAATTTTGGATAAAATAATGAAATTTGGGCTAAGGTTCGAAATCCCGGTTTTCGATTCCGTTCCGGTCACGTAGAAAATTTAAAATTTCGATCGCAGTCCGGAAATTCCGGAAATTCCGGTTTATTTCCGGTTTGTCAATTTCGGTATCTTTTTTAATAAATATACAAATAAATATGAAAACATTTAATTATTTAATATTTTAATAATTTAACATTTAATTTCAATTCATATTTTCTTACTCATGACAATATCAGATTTTGAATAATAGCAGATGAACAGGGGACTAAATTTCCTGTTTTTATAACTTTGGCATATTTAATTAATATTCACTCATGTAACAATATAATGGTTTATAATCAAACATCAGTCTCATTTTGGTTGTCTGCGGTTTATATCAATAACCCGTAATATTACATGACCTGCTATACACACATAACCTGTAATATTACCCATTATCCCCACTTAGCTTCTGCATCGTTCAGAATAAAACCAAGCCGACATTTGACCTGCTAATCCGTTCAAACCAAGAAGACCCCAAAAGGCTCCGATGTCTATAACATGCCGAAACTTGTGTCGAACCATGAGAGAGAACGAGGATAAACCGCAGCCACACAAGAACGAACAAGAGAGAAGACGAATTTAGGTCGCGTGCAAGGAACATCCTAATAAGGAGCCACCTTCAATTTCATTGAATTTTTGTATTCGTATTATTAATGAAACTATAGGACCTTAATCTTGTCATATTATATACACAAGGAATTCATGGTATTTACAAGTTGAGTATCTAATTTCACTAACTTATTTCCTTCAATCTTAGGAGTGTGATAGATCTTTTCAGAAAGCCAAAACGAAAAATCAAATTCATCATTAAACGACAAACTTCGTGGGTTTTCTAATGATAAGCAATATGCTAAACACAGATCAAATTTTAAGAACATCCAAATTTATGTGCAAAAGTCGAAAGGATTACGTGAGTCTGTATTATTTCAAAGCTTTTTATAAATAATAATCAACATATGTAATAATAATTTTTACTAAAAAAAAATTCACACTCCTATATGATTTTTCGGTAACTTGTATTTCCTACAAAATAATTAATGGTCTCATTAAAGAATCCAAATGAAACATTGTTTGGTTCGCTCACAAACGGTAACTAAACACGAAATTATGCACAATACAAAAAAGCTCAGCCACTCTATTAGTAGAATTAAGCACATCAACAAATAACTAGTCAAGTTGGTGCCAAAAAAAAAGGCATTTTGCTTTGCTCTCTCTCTTTTTTTTTTTTTTTTTTTTTTTTTTTTTTTTTTTTTTGCAATTGTAGAGACATAATGGGTTATGTCCAAGAACAAACATTTAAACATTCTATTGAATACATGATACACATTATGAGGAAAATATTGCAAACCTTGCCTATATATTGCATTATGCTTTTAGATCTCAAAATTTCAGGCAACCGTTCATTATTTGATATGAAACATGAAACTTCATACAAATCTGATCTTTAATCGAGATGTCATCTAAAGTATTGACTGGAGCCATACATATTGATTGCAGTCTTTAGCAAATTGGCAAGCATTTTCTTTTAAAAGGACACACAATTTTTAATGCAGAATTTTTGATGCATGTTTATTTGTGTATTTATAAAACATCTTTGTTATGTACATCTTTATATCAAAACACATATTTTGCGTATAACCGAAAATAAATCAGAAAACTAAATTTTAAATCTTGATTAGTAATGTTTATTTGCATATTTATAAAAAACGCACCAGAATTATCAAACCGGAAATTCCGAAATATCCGGAATGGAACCGGAAACCAACAATAACTTTGTAACGACCCGCATTCTACGCATCATAGGATCGTAGAATATTTATTTCTTTCACATACGAAGTCGTATGGTCATGTAACTTTGGGAGACGACTATTGGGGTCATTTCCCATGTTCATGATTTTTCCCGATTTTTAAATGACCATTTTACCCCTAGTTGGCACTGTTTTGGCCATAACTTTTGACTGGAAAGGAATTTTGACCTGAAACCACTTCCATTGGCTTCGGATGATGGTTTCTCTTTCCGTAGAGTGGTCACATTAGCCAAACGGACTTACCGTTTGGGAGATATGGCTGAAACAAGTTTCAGATGGTGAAAGACAGCTTAGTTGGGCTTAAACGGGTGATTAGCAGCTAGGCCCAAGGGGAATTTCGGGTTTAGAGGGTTAGGAGGTCTGATTAGGGTTAGGTTATCACTTTCATTTCAGTTTTGAGCCGCCACAAACCTCCTTGAAGACCTTAGTAATGGCTTCCTACATCTAAAACACCCCAAATCACTCTCTAATTGAAGATTAGGCTTAGCAACACCAAATTAAGGAGAAAAGCACCAAAGCAAGGTTGGAGCCGCTGTTAGACATCAGTATTCACCCCAAATCAGAGGAGTTTCAGTTCTGAGAATTTCATTTGTGGCCAAGGTGAGTGATTTGCATAGTTTTTGCACTAATTACGGTGATTAGGGGTAATTAGTGAAGATTAGCGAATTTATACGTAAATAAATTCTGGAAAAATTCTTAAAATTCTAAAATAATGTTTTAAGGCTCTGTTAGAAATTTGGGTTAATTTCGATGTGTTTTGCTAATCGTATGCTTAAACATGATTAAGAAGGATTATAGGAAAATGTGAGGTTTTAGCCACTTTTGATCCATTTTGGTTCATTTGAATTGTTGTTAGGTGTTTGTGGTTGTTCTTACATGTTGCTATGACTATTTGGCATGAATTGTGATTGATTAGAATAGTTAGATTTGTCAAAAACGTCGTCGAACAGCGTAAACAAGTTGCTGGAAAAGTTGCAGAAAAGTGCATGTTCCGAACCGGATCGGATCGGAGTAGGGGCTCGGATCGGATATGTGAACTGGGCGAGAAACCCGACCCGAACTGGAGTTTGGCACATAGAAGACTTGGCAAAAAGGAAGGCTGTTTACTTAGAGTTGGAGTGGACAAGGGGATCGGATCGGAGTAGGCTAGGGAGCGGAGTGGATCGGACTGAAGTAAAGCGAAGTGATCGGATCGGAGTAGAAGAAACGAGGGAGCTGATCGAAGAAGGAGCATGAACTGGAAGGAGGATAGCAACCCGACCCGACCCGGAGTGAAGAAACCCGAACCGAACAGACGAGGGCAATGATTGCCGAACCGAACTGAAGGGGGAGAATCACTGAACCGACCCGACCCGGAGGGAGACACCGACCCGACCCGATGATGGTGATGACTACCGAACCGAACAGAACTCTAGGACTGTTAATGTACGACAACTCTTCTGAAGACCCACTCCAATTCGACCAAACCCGAGATGCAAAGGAGGTCCAAATGAGAAGTTAGAGCTTAAGATTCAGATGGGAATCAACGAGTTCACTTCATGGTTGGGCTTTGCTGCGGGACGCGTGCTAAGGAGTTATCGACACCTATAGCTTTGGACCACTATGGTAGGAGGTACGAAGGCGGATTCAGGGCCATTATGGCATGGGTAGGACCAAGGGCTATGACCAATGAAGTGGGTCATTGAAATGTTTGGTCATGACTCCAAGTGTTTGGCTTGGTCACAGCAGGGTTTCTACAAGTCGGGATTCGTCGTTGCCTCAGTTTGTCTAGTGTTCCAAAGTGGTAGATGTCGTACGCTTTACGCACTGAGTGAGAGATGCGAGGATGGTTGCTATGGATGATTTGTTTGCTATCGTTGTGACATGCACACCCCACCCCCGTATTCTTATACTATTTATTATGGCACCTTGGAGTATTGTACGGTATGTGGTACTAACTCTTTGGTTGCAGGTCCAGGTTCAGGTATGGTTTAGTATACCTGTTATTTCTCTGTTTAGATGCTTATCGCTCATACCAGGCTTTATGTCTGACCCAGAGTTTTATGTCTCTTCTTATTACTCTGGGTGCTCACACGAGCAGACTAGAGACAGGTTAGCTGGTGATGCACGGGTAGATGATCCGGAGACGAGCAGGAGGCTTCCACGTACTATATACATAATATTCTCCCTGTGTTGTTGAAGATCACTGCATGGGCATTGTTGGTGTATCTTCTACTTTAGCTTTCTTTTGTTTAGAGACAGTAAATTTGGAAAAATTGTAATAAGCTGTATTTGGATTTCCGCTGCTTTGAGATTGATGTTGGTTTTAGTTATCAGCTTATGCACTGTCTCGCCTGTTTTATGCCAAGTATGTTATTATTATATTTTGTTCCATGCGCTGTGAGACATTCTACAGGTTCTTTGATTAGTTCATTCCCTTCTTTCCTTTCTTCTGACGACCGTCTTGTGCTAGTCGGGCATGTGTACAGCGCACTTTTGGAGGAAATGCAGGCTGGTGCGAGGCGGGCCGTCACACTTGGTATCAGAGCTCTAGGTTGCGTAGTTAGCCTAGGGAAGTTATCAGGGAGAGATAATATACGTATACGAGAGAGCGTATTTGTGATTACTTTGGTTTTTAAAAGCTATATATATATATATATATACTATTAGTAGTATAAGGATGAAGTCGTACTGCACTAGCACCACTATGGAGTCGTTAATCATTTCCTTTTTCAGATTGACGATGAGCCGAGATACTAGAGGTGTTGGTAGGGGAGCCAATAATGGGAATGCTGTTGACATGAGGGCGATGTTTACAGACCTCATGAGAGAGATGCTTAGGGATGTTCAGAGGGCAGCTCCCAATGGCGGAAATGGTGGTGGTCCAATGGTGCAGGCGCCGAGGGTCGACTTCGCCAAGCTGAATAAGGATTATACTAGCCTTGGTGGGAAGCCGTTCCACGGAACGGAGTCGGCCACAGATGTTCAAGATTGGTTGGATAGCTGCGAACGTATCTTCGAGGATTTGGGCATCGAGGATGCGATGAAGAGAAAGCTAGCGTCCCGTCAGCTGCAAGGGCGGGCAATGAATTGGTGGAATGCTATAAAAGCAGCTACTCCCGAAGACCAGATTACTTGGGTTCAGTTCAAGGCTCGCTTTAGTGAGAAGTTCATTCCAGCGGCCCAGAAGTCAGTGTTGTTCAAGAGGTTCTTGGAACTCAAGCAGAATGGAAGGGCAGTTTCTGATTATATTGCGGAATTCGACACTCTGTCAAAGTATGGGTTATCTCTTATTGATACTGCCGAGAAGAAGAATGAGAAATTCATAACTGGGTTAGATCAGTACTTAGGGGAAAGGCTTATTAACCACATCGATGAGACGTTTGAGTCGATTGTGGGGAAAGCGTTAAGATCAGAAAGTCTCTACCCTAAGTCGAAGACTGAGGTTGCATCTGCAGAAGAGCCAAAACCACAAGCAAGTGGTGGAGGCAAGGGTGGTTCCCAGAATAAGAGAAAGCAGAATCAGGCTAAGGATGGCCAGAAGAAAAAGAATAAGCAAGATGTGGAGTGCTTCAGCTGTGGTAAGAAGGGCCATTATGCTAGTAATTGTCGGGCCAAGCCAGCGGATAGGAAGTGCTTCAATTGTGGCCAATTGGGACATCACAAGGACAAGTGTCCACAGCCCCCTAAGGAAAAGCAAATGGTGGAAGCATATGCTCTTAATGCTATTCCTTCTTCGTCGAATGCCCCAACTGCGGCGGAGAAGGGAAAGACTGTCGTCATTCAAGGTATGCTTTCTATTTATGATGTTCCTGTTAGAGTTTTGTTTGATACCGGAGCTTCCAGTTCTTTCATATCTAGTGACCTGGTAGATAGGTTGGGATTGGAGCCCGAGATTGTCGATAGACCTTTGGTAGTGACGAACCCGATTGGTGGTTCGACTAGTCTTAGCATGATTTGTCGTAATGTGGTTCTATCGAGTCATGGATGCATGTTTGTTTGTGATTGCTTTGTTTTGGGCTTTACTGGGTTTGGCATTATTTTGGGAGTAGATTGGCTCCAAAGATACGGGGTGGTGGTAGACTGTGAGGGCTTGTTGGTGACAGCCAGAGCGAATGATGGGCGGAGGATAGTGTTTGGTGGTCTACCCAGTAAGGGGGTATTGGCTAGTTTTCTAAACTCCCTCGACATTCCGCATAGTGAGTTGTCAGGTTTGCCCGTGGTTGGCCAGTATCCGGATGTTTTCGAAGAAGTGACCGGACTTCCACCACACCGAGAGATTGAGTTTCGTATTGATTTGGTAAAGGATGCCAGACCTATAGTGATGCCACTTCGTCGTATGGCACCAAGGGAGCAGCGAGAGCTCGAGGTGCAAGTCAGCGATCTTTTGAAGAAGGGATTTATCAGAAGGAGTGTTTCTGAATGGGGAGCACCAGTTGTGTTTGCTACCAAGGCGGATGGTTCCCTTCGTTTGTGTGTAGACTACCGCGAATTGAATAAAGTGACGAGGAAGAACAAGTATCCTCTACCGCGGATAGATGATTTGTTTGATCAGTTGAGTGGCGCGAGAGTATTTTCTCAGTTGGATCTCGCGACAGGTTTTCATCAGCTTAGAGTGGAAGCTGAGAGTATAGCTAAAACGGCATTTCGAACGCCGTCTGGGTTTTATGAATGGTTGGTTATGCCATTTGGACTGACTAATGCCCCGGCATATTTTGTGGACCTTATGAATAGGGTATTCAGAGATCAGCTGAATAAGTCTGTCCTTGTGTTCGTTGATGATATTTTGGTCTATTCGAGGACAGAGGAGGAACACAAGGAACATCTAAGAGTAGCGATGGAGGTGTTGAGAAAACACCAATTGAAAGCAAAGTTTTCTAAGTGTCACTTCTGGAAGAGGGAAGTGAGGTTCTTGGGCCATGTTGTATCAGAGAATGGTATTGCCGTGGACCCAGCGAAGGTGGCTACGGTACAAGATTGGCCTACGCCCAAGAATGCAACTGATGTAAGAAGTTTCTTGGGGTTAGCGGGATATTATCGTAAGTTTATCCAAGGTTTCTCCAAGATAGCAGCACCATTGACCCAGTTGACCAAGAAGAATCAAGCTTTTGTCTGGGATGAAAGGTGCGAGAATGCATTCAAAAGCCTAAAGGACAAGTTGACAAGCGCACCAGTGTTAGTCATTCCTAAGGGGGATGAAGAGATGACGGTATACACGGATGCCTGTGGTACCGGACTGGGTGCTGTATTGATGCAAGGCGGTAGGGTTGTAGCTTATGCAAGTCGGCAATTGAAACCGCACGAGAGAAGATACCCTACCCATGATTTAGAATTGGCAGCGATCGTGTTCGCGTTAAAGATGTGGAGACACTATCTCTTGGGAGAAAGGTTTGAGCTATTTACGGATCATAAGTCGTTAAAGTATCTATTCTCCCAGAAGGATTTAAATCTCCGTCAGCAGAGATGGTTAGAGTTCTTAGCTTCCTATGATTTTGACATCGCATACCCACCAGGAAAGGGCAATGCGGTGGCTGATGCATTGAGTAGAAGACATGCCAGCTTAGGGGCTATGTTCCTTGAATGGAAGCAACTGGAGTTTATCGCGGGGTTTGATTTCAGACCAAAGTGCGAATTGGATCCAGAAATGTTAGCGAGTTTGACGATCAGACCCACTTTGATTGAGCGGATCGGCTCTAGTCAGAGGGACGATCCTAACCTATTGGAAATCATCTCCAAGTTAGAGATGGGTGTCGATGAGGAGGTGAGCAAGTATGGGCTTGATCAAGATAGATGGCTTAGAAGGAATGGAAAGCTCGTTGTACCCAATGTCAATGGATTGAGAGACGAAGTGCTTAGAGAATGTCATCACTCAAGACTGACTATACACCCCGGTGGTAACAAAATGTATCGAGATATGAAGCAGACTTACTACTGGGAAGGAATGAAAAGAGACGTTGGGAAGTTTATATCCAAGTGCATGAATTGCCAGCTAGTTAAAGCCGAGCAAAAGAAGCCTAGTGGTCTGTTACAGCCATTAGAAATTCCCGAATGGAAATGGGAGCAAGTCTCGATGGATTTCGTCGATGGTTTACCAAGGACTAGATCGGGATATGATAGCATTTGGGTGATTGTAGACCGACTGACTAAAAGTGCAAGGTTTATACCAGTCAAATCGACAAGAACGACAGCTAAGTTAGCAGAATTGTATATGAAGTGGGTAGTGAGATTTCATGGAGTACCTAAAAGCATTGTGAGCGACCGAGACCCGTTGTTCACTAGTGGGTTTTGGAAGAACTTGCAAGAGGCGCTAGGGTCAGAGTTACATCTCAGTACCGCATATCATCCTCAGACCGACGGTCAGACGGAAAGGGTGAATCGTATTTTGGAAGATCTCTTGAGAGCATGTATGTTGGACTTTGGTGGATCATGGGATGACCATTTGCATCTAGTAGAGTTTGCATATAATAATAGTTACCAATCCAGTATCGGTATGGCTCCGTTTGAAGCTTTGTATGGAAGGCCATGCAACTCACCATCATGTTGGATAGAGACTGGCGAGAAGTTTGTGCTTGGACCAGAGGTGGTGAGAGAAACGTCGGATAAGATCAAGGTCATTCAACAACGAATGAAGGCTGCCCAGGATAGGCAGAAGAGTTATGCTGATAAGAGGAGGAGAGACTTAAAATTCTCCGTTGGCGACTTGGTGTTTGTCAAGATTTCTCCGTTGAAGAGCGTAATACGATTTGGCAAGAGAGGCAAGTTGGCACCAAGGTTTGTTGGCCCATTCCATGTTCTTGAATTAGTCGGGAATTTGGCATATAGAATTGACTTACCGAAGAAGATGGCGGGAGTTCATAACGTATTTCATGTTTCCCAACTAAGGAAGTTCGTTCACGACTCAGATATGACTATTTCACCTGATCAGTTGGAGGACTTCGAAGTAGAACCCGAGGCGGTTGGGAACCGCAAGCCAGCCCGTATTGTCGAGCACGATATGAAGCAACTTCGAAGGAAGGCGGTGAAACTAATCAAGGTTCAGTGGGGTGAGGACGAGAATGATTGTACTTGGGAGACAGAGGAGAACATTAGGAAGACTTATCCTGAACTCTTTGCCTGGTAAGATTTTGACTTCGATTTAGTTTTTCCGCATGCTAGGATAGGCTTGTTTGCTTGTTTTGCATGTTTGATTTTTGTTATATGTGGTTGTTAGGCATGCGGGATCCTTTGTATGTTTTGGGTTAAGGAATTTCGGGGACGAAATTTCTTAAGGGGGGGAGAGTGTAACGACCCGCATTCTACGCATCATAGGATCGTAGAATATTTATTTCTTTCACATACGAAGTCGTATGGTCATGTAACTTTGGGAGACGACTATTGGGGTCATTTCCCATGTTCATGATTTTTCCCGATTTTTAAATGACCATTTTACCCCTAGTTGGCACTGTTTTGGCCATAACTTTTGACTGGAAAGGAATTTTGACCTGAAACCACTTCCATTGGCTTCGGATGATGGTTTCTCTTTCCGTAGAGTGGTCACATTAGCCAAACGGACTTACCGTTTGGGAGATATGGCTGAAACAAGTTTCAGATGGTGAAAGACAGCTTAGTTGGGCTTAAACGGGTGATTAGCAGCTAGGCCCAAGGGGAATTTCGGGTTTAGAGGGTTAGGAGGTCTGATTAGGGTTAGGTTATCACTTTCATTTCAGTTTTGAGCCGCCACAAACCTCCTTGAAGACCTTAGTAATGGCTTCCTACATCTAAAACACCCCAAATCACTCTCTAATTGAAGATTAGGCTTAGCAACACCAAATTAAGGAGAAAAGCACCAAAGCAAGGTTGGAGCCGCTGTTAGACATCAGTATTCACCCCAAATCAGAGGAGTTTCAGTTCTGAGAATTTCATTTGTGGCCAAGGTGAGTGATTTGCATAGTTTTTGCACTAATTACGGTGATTAGGGGTAATTAGTGAAGATTAGCGAATTTATACGTAAATAAATTCTGGAAAAATTCTTAAAATTCTAAAATAATGTTTTAAGGCTCTGTTAGAAATTTGGGTTAATTTCGATGTGTTTTGCTAATCGTATGCTTAAACATGATTAAGAAGGATTATAGGAAAATGTGAGGTTTTAGCCACTTTTGATCCATTTTGGTTCATTTGAATTGTTGTTAGGTGTTTGTGGTTGTTCTTACATGTTGCTATGACTATTTGGCATGAATTGTGATTGATTAGAATAGTTAGATTTGTCAAAAACGTCGTCGAACAGCGTAAACAAGTTGCTGGAAAAGTTGTAGAAAAGTGCATGTTCCGAACCGGATCGGATCGGAGTAGGGGCTCGGATCGGATATGTGAACTGGGCGAGAAACCCGACCCGAACTGGAGTTTGGCACATAGAAGACTTGGCAAAAAGGAAGGCTGTTTACTTAGAGTTGGAGTGGACAAGGGGATCGGATCGGAGTAGGCTAGGGAGCGGAGTGGATCGGACTGAAGTAAAGCGAAGTGATCGGATCGGAGTAGAAGAAACGAGGGAGCTGATCGAAGAAGGAGCATGAACTGGAAGGAGGATAGCAACCCGACCCGACCCGGAGTGAAGAAACCCGAACCGAACAGACGAGGGCAATGATTGCCGAACCGAACTGAAGGGGGAGAATCACTGAACCGACCCGACCCGGAGGGAGACACCGACCCGACCCGATGATGGTGATGACTACCGAACCGAACAGAACTCTAGGACTGTTAATGTACGACAACTCTTCTGAAGACCCACTCCAATTCGACCAAACCCGAGATGCAAAGGAGGTCCAAATGAGAAGTTAGAGCTTAAGATTCAGATGGGAATCAACGAGTTCACTTCATGGTTGGGCTTTGCTGCGGGACGCGTGCTAAGGAGTTATCGACACCTATAGCTTTGGACCACTATGGTAGGAGGTACGAAGGCGGATTCAGGGCCATTATGGCATGGGTAGGACCAAGGGCTATGACCAATGAAGTGGGTCATTGAAATGTTTGGTCATGACTCCAAGTGTTTGGCTTGGTCACAGCAGGGTTTCTACAAGTCGGGATTCGTCGTTGCCTCAGTTTGTCTAGTGTTCCAAAGTGGTAGATGTCGTACGCTTTACGCACTGAGTGAGAGATGCGAGGATGGTTGCTATGGATGATTTGTTTGCTATCGTTGTGACATGCACACCCCACCCCCGTATTCTTATACTATTTATTATGGCACCTTGGAGTATTGTACGGTATGTGGTACTAACTCTTTGGTTGCAGGTCCAGGTTCAGGTATGGTTTAGTATACCTGTTATTTCTCTGTTTAGATGCTTATCGCTCATACCAGGCTTTATGTCTGACCCAGAGTTTTATGTCTCTTCTTATTACTCTGGGTGCTCACACGAGCAGACTAGAGACAGGTTAGCTGGTGATGCACGGGTAGATGATCCGGAGACGAGCAGGAGGCTTCCACGTACTATATACATAATATTCTCCCTGTGTTGTTGAAGATCACTGCATGGGCATTGTTGGTGTATCTTCTACTTTAGCTTTCTTTTGTTTAGAGACAGTAAATTTGGAAAAATTGTAATAAGCTGTATTTGGATTTCCGCTGCTTTGAGATTGATGTTGGTTTTAGTTATCAGCTTATGCACTGTCTCGCCTGTTTTATGCCAAGTATGTTATTATTATATTTTGTTCCATGCGCTGTGAGACATTCTACAGGTTCTTTGATTAGTTCATTCCCTTCTTTCCTTTCTTCTGACGACCGTCTTGTGCTAGTCGGGCATGTGTACAGCGCACTTTTGGAGGAAATGCAGGCTGGTGCGAGGCGGGCCGTCACAAACTTGGTTTCTAATTAACAGGAAAACAGGAATAATCGCCATTAAAATAAATTTCTAATTAACACTTACCATCAACATCGAAGTAAGCTCCTGTACTTTGGTCTCCAATCCACTAACTTGGTTTCGCAATGCATGTACTTCACCTGATGAGCTACCCCGAATACGAAGTTGAGATGGTACAACCCCAAAACCAAGCCCTCTTACACGTCCTCCATGCTCGTGACCAAAAAGCTTCGACACGCCATCTTGAGTAACTGATGTTGCTCCATGAGAATCCTGACTTGCGGCATTATGATGCTCGTTTATCTTAGACTACAAATTCAAAAACAACCAATATTCAGAAATTAAAATTAAAACTACTTTAACAATAGCAACAGTTTCTGATATTGTATATTTGAACTTATTCTTACTATGCATTCGGCAGCAATTGAATTCGGAGGTTTTCCATCTTTTCTAGTGTGGCCTTTGCACCATAATTCGTCTCTAGTGATAGTAGATGTTGACTTTTCCTTTTTCTACAAAAATAGCTTAACAGCTTCAGAATGTTCAAGTGATAACAAATAATAGTTGCTTTAACAATATTTTTTTACCATTTCTTCTTAATCTTGCATAACCTTTTCTGCTGATGGTGTGTGGAACTTTATTCTTTTCTCTAATACTTTTGAATCTTTGGCTTGTTGCCTATAAGATCAATTCAATAAATATGATAAAGGAAAATGTAATATATTTAACAGTTAAAATCAGTAAGACAAAAATAACCACCTCAAACTTTTCTGACAATTTTTCAGTTACAAAAGCATTCCACTTGTCATCGCTCTTTATATTTAACGGTTTTAGGCCTGCTAAAGTATCGGTAGAGTCGGGATTTTGAGATGCTTTTTTGATAGCTGCAACTAACCTTGATTTCGACTCCTTCCACCGCTGTCCTATTATCATTAACAAGTAATCCTTATACACCATATCTATCTTGAATCTTGACTGCACACACACACACACAAAAAAAACCCGCAGATTAGTCTCTAACAGTATTGCAAAATGCAATGTTGTACCACATCAGGTATATAATATGTTGCTTTGAATATTGAGACATATAATATGTAACAGTATTGCAAAATGCAATGTGCATAATGCATATGTCATTATAAAGAGAACTATAGCAGGTATATAATATGTTGCTTTTAATATTGAGACATATAAGTACTCTAACATAAATAACATAGAATCAGTAAAATTAAATACAACTGAAAGCCAGAATTTATTATTCACTTGCTCATGTTATCGCCAACATATGGTATATAAGTCAAATATCAGTACGTACCTCTATACAAGTCCACAGATCATCCCTCAAATCGTCACCGACGTTCCTCCATGTGCTAATGGTAAAAGGCACCATCTCCCTTGCTAGAGTACCAATACATGATGACAAATGTTTGGAATTAGCACCTATTGCTTGTCCGCGTTCATTAAATTCAACTTCCGGCTTCTCATCCAGAGTTATAGCTAATGATTTCATCATCGTTCTGCCTCTCTTTCTTCAAGCTTGCGTCAATCTTTGACCTTCAGTAGAATCGGGTTGAATTTCGTTTGGACTGGAATCATCGTTGGCTGAAGTTTCCTGGAAGTGTAGTTGACAGGCAGGGGGCTGTGCTGGGTTTGTATTGTCGAAGGGGCTGTTACTGGAAGGAGGGGGCTGAATCTGGTTTGTAGTGTCGACGGGGATGCTACTGGAAGGAGGAGGGGGCTGCATCCCTTTTGTAGTGTGGCCAAGGTTGCTTCCAGGTTTGCGAGTAGTGCGTATTGGGTATTCAACATGTTTTCGAGGAGATCTTCTTATAGCAATATTTAAATCACGACGCAACGGAAGTGGTCCATCTGGGTGTTCGTTGATTTTAATCCCAACCGATCTTTCAGCAGCAGCACGAACAGCTGCAAGTGCAGCTAAACTTTGCTTTTTTGCTCTTTTGTTTGCAATTTTTGAGCTCTAAAAAATAAAAAATTTAAGTCAGTTTTCAATAGCAATAAAAACTGACAAGTAGCGATAAAAGAGTTATAAGACCAGTTAAGCAATGAATAAGCGCATGAATATAACACAATATGTTTATACATGATCATGTTGGCACTAACATGTAATCTACAGTTATACATGTTTCATGTAAACCCCAATTTCATGTTACTATATTTTATCCACATCCTTGCTTAATGATCTGCTAAAAAAGTTGTAGTCCAAGTTTAACTATGGTGTGTTATTATAAAATATATATATGATTTTACTGAAAACGTAAGAGCACTACAGTTTCAATACGCTCTTCTACATGCTTGATTTTTTAGTGAAAGCATAACATTGTGTATAGATATGTATGATTGTTTGTTTCTACGACAGAGTTTGAATGTTATTTGATTTAATAAGCACTATTTCCTTTGAATAATGTAACTGCAAAAATTTCGCTTAAAAAATAGCGGTCCTATCAAAACATATGATTAAATCACAAATTATGTCTTAGACTACTCCAGGTGAGCAGAGTACGAAAGCTGCTGACAGTTTAGCCGTTAACGGTAGGACAACGCATCTGCCTCAGACTGATACAGAAAGATATTTATAAGTTTGACTCGAAATTTTCATGATTTTCTATGTCAATTTATATAATTCGTTATATAAATCAATCTTAATACTGACAATGAAAATTTTATTGCCTGCTCAGCAACACTACACTTAAAATGGAAGGAAGAAGAGATATTTTTTACCGGAGTTCAGCGCTTGTGACCACCAAACATACTCATCGTTTTATACTTATTCTCGCTATTGATTTATATCACTATGTGGATGTCGTTCACAAATGATTTTTCCGATTTCAAAACTGCTTTTACAATCATAGTCTGTTAATGGTTGTAAAAATATTTTAGTGTGCGCTTTTTTTTCTTTAACCAGTCTACTTATAAGAGTGCAAAAATAAACATATTCTTAAAAAATACAACAATTAACAAGAGCATGACAAAGGTGCAACTCATTCTGACCCGTTACGCAACAAGAACCAAGACAAGTGAAGGAAAAAGAAACCGATCGATGAGGGAACCAAAATTTACTGACATCAAGTAAACAACCAGTGCATGGCCAAATTGCCAGAATTAGTTCTCCTTCCAGGTCTTAACTCTCTTTCCTTTTCCAAAATTTTTGTCTAACTTTCTTCATTAAACGTTTGACTATATGTTACCCTGATAGATAAAATTCAATGCATTCTCCATCATGAAAGAGCATATGAATGGGCTGACATCTCCATAATGGTCACATCTAATGCAGGTATTTTAGTTGTTTGTAACTCTGCTGTTATTTAAACATGGATTAGAAAAATACAAGTGACTTTTAGTTGTATTCTGAACTTGGCTGTATTATATGTATCTTTTTCTATCCACCATGTATTCTCTCCAAAATTCTTTGTTAGCATATGTTGTTTGAACATTTATACACATTCAATTTCAAATGAAAATAATGGTTGAATTATTCTAAATAGATGTAATCGCGTTGAAATTAAATCTGGAAACAATGAAATAAAATTGAAATATTTTAACATACGTGTTGTACTAAAAATACGAGTACTAGGGGCACGTACTTGAGGCAAATTAAGCTTTGTGCCTCTATTACAAAATGTTTGAAGGCAGAATTACGATGATTCCAGTCCAAACGAAATTCACTTGTAATTTTATATAGTGAAATGATTTTTGGCCTAAAAAGATGATATATGACAACATGCTAGTGTATAGATATTCGTATAACTTGTATGGAATAAATTGTTGATTTTTTAACAAAACATTTTCTGATCACATTAATAATATTTACTTAAAGTATATACATTTGTAAACACATTTCAGGAGTATGTTTTCAGTCGTACTAAAAGAAACAAAATAAGGCTAAATAAAAAAACATGTGGTAAAAAATGCAATATGTAACTTGAATACCTCTCCTTCGTCTAGCACCATCTTCCTCGTCGATAATACAAGATCAATCTTCCTCATCGACCTATAAAAAAACAAAACAATTTACAAAGGATTAGAACATCACACTAAATATAGCACTACTTTGTAATAACCACGTATAAAATAAAATACACATGCAAATAACATACAATAGAAAATAAAATTATTTTGATACACGCTAAGATGTCAATCTTATATCAGATTTTTTTTCTTTTTTTTTTTTCATTATAACAACACATTTTATGGTATATATGAACAACACATTTTATGGTATATATGAACATGCATAAAATAAAAAACCAATAAAATATGCTTATAACATACCAAAATACCGTTACAACCCTCCCTTACGTAACTTTCATCCCCATTATCTACGTCTCTATCATCAAGTTGTGACTCATCCAATGGTTTACTAGTTGATTCTTCATCCTCGTCGTATTTTTCCAATTCATGAAACCCTCTAGAGGGCGCTCTCAACACAACATACCAATTTGAAGAACTACCTTCTCTAGAGAAGAACACTTGAACCGCTTGTGTTGCTAAGATAAACGGGTCGCTTTCAAACTTATTTTGAAATTGATGCAAATTGACCAATGTAAATCCATCTTCAACTTTGACTCCACGATACATATTTGCCCAATCACATTTAAACAAGGCAACTTGAAATTGACGATAATCCAACAAGAAAATCTCACGCAAGACCCCATAATATATTATTTTTTCAATAGACCTATCTACACAAACAATACTTGACTCAATGGAAACACCACTATTTTGTGTCGCCTTCTCAAAGTCTTTCGTATGAAAATGTCGACCATTAACAATATAGCCAGAATAAGAAATTATTTGCGAACGAGGTCCGTATGAAAGCTATTTTATTATGTTGCTGACATTGGATATACGTCTATCATCTCTAACCTGGACAAATACAATATATTAAATAAAGATTTATGTTGATCTATTACTTTCATCATTAATAGTTTTTTAAGATATAGCTATCAACCTTTTTTCTGAACCAAAAACTAAAAGTCTTCGATTGCAATTTTGACAGTTCCAAATCGTCTTGTGCAAGATGAGGATGCAAACATTTTAGCTCCTCTTTGTGCATTCTGCATACATAAATGTAATTAAGGATCTAGTTTATTTTGTATGTCATAGTTAAGTTGGACTTATACTTACTCTATATACGGCTCTACTTCTTTCGTATTAAACAAAACGTATCGATGAGCAGCATTAATCACCTCCTCATCGACTGTAGTAGGTTTTCCTTTGGAAATAGGACGCCCCTCAAGTATAAAATCATTTTGTTCCACTTCATTTCGGTTTTTCCTCTCTCCAATTTGTAATGCATCTTTAATATATCCAGAGCAATATTTCATACATTCTTCGGCAACATAGCGCTCAGCAATGCACCCTTCAGGCCGTGCTTGATTTTTAACGTACCCTTTTAATATTTTCATATATCTATAACCAAAATGAATAAACATGTTACTTTCATAACTATAGATACTTTTAACCGTCAATTATTTATAATAAATATTACCTCTCAAATGGATACATCCATCGATATTGGACCGGCCCACAAATTCTTGCTTCTCTCCCTAAATTTATTGTTAAGTGAATCATGATATCGAAAAAGGAAGGGGGAAAGAACCTCTCTAGATCACGTAGTGTTAATACAACTTGATACTCCATTAATTCTAATTTATCCCTATCAAGCACTCTTTGGCATATGTCATTATAAAATGAACATAGTTGTAGTAGTGCATTCCTTATCCCTGTAGGTAGAAGTCCTATTAATGCAACGGACAATAGTTGTTGCATCAAAACATGATAATCATGAGACTTAAGGTTTGATATCTTGTCTTCTTTTGCAAAACATTTTCCAATATTTGAGCTATATCCATCAGGCACTTTCAAGTTCTTCATTCTACTATAAAAGATCTCTTTTTCTTGATCGGATAAGGTGCACGGTGCGGCTGGGAGCAATACTTTATTTCCAATGTCTATAGGATGCAATTTTTTTATAATGCCCATTGCTTCTAGATCTTGGCGTGAATTGAGGCCATCTTTTGATTTTCCTTTGATATCAAGCAATGTACCAATAATACTTTCACCAATATTTTTCTCAATATGCATCACATCTAGATTATGCCGCAAAGGAAGTGCCTAAAAATTGACAAAACACAACTAATTAAGTACTAAGTAGCAAACATGAATAGAAAATGAAAAGCATTGTGTTTCTAGTTAAATTTCACCTTCCAATAAGGCAAGTCAAAGAAAATGGACCTCTTCTTCCACATTGTACATCCTTTTTTCATCATAGTTTTCCTTTTCCTTTCACCTTTCTCTTCATTTTTTAATTTTTTCCCCCAATCATTAATAATATCTTGAACATCATCAAAGATTTGAACACCAGTTTGTATTTGAGGCCTTTCTCTATTCTCTATAGTTCCATCAAATAAGTTTTTCTGTTGACGATACTCATGGTTAGGTTCAAGGAATCGTCTATGACCCATGTATGCACACTTTTTACTAAATGGTAGACATATTGAGCAGGTATTGACACCACAAACTGGACATGCTCTCTTACCTTTTACAGGGCAACCATCTAAATTTCCGTTAGCTGGAAAATCATTGATTGTCCACACAAGAATAGCATGTAATCTAAATTCACTACGACTATAAGCGTCGTACGCTTTCACCACTTTATCCCACAATTTTTTCAAATCTTCAATAAGTGGTTGCAAGTATACATCAATGTCATTTCCCGATTGTCGTGGCCCAGGAATTAACAAAGATAGCATCATATTATCTTTGTGCATACAAAGCCACGGAGGAAAGTTGTAAGCAACAAGAAACACTGGCCAACAACTATATCCACAATTCCAATCACCAAAAAGATTAAAGCCATCAGATGCAATGCCAAGCCTTAAATTTCGTGGATCGGAAGCAAAAGAAAGATACATTCTATCAATCGTAGCCTACTGAGTAGAATCCACTGGATGACGCAATTTACCATCTTCACTCTTATGACTGCTACGCCATCTTAGTTGTTCTGATGTTTCTGAGGACGCAAACATTCTTTTCAGTCTTGGTATCAGTGGGAAGTATCTCAAAACCATCATAGGTATTTTGGTTTGTTTCCCATCTTTAGTAGTCTTGTTTTTTTTCCAGCGAGACTTACCACACTTAGGACAGAAATCACTATTTGCAAGCTCTTTTCTAAATAAACAACAATCATTTACACATGCATGTATCTGCTTATAGCCTAAACCAAATGACTTAAGCAACTTCTTTGTTGCATACGTAGAATCAGGAAGCATGTTTTCTTTAGGCAACATATCCTTTAGAAGTTTAAGAAGCTCTGTAAAAGCCGTGTCCGATATACCATTTCGCGCTTTGTGCTTGAAAAGAAGTACTGTAGCAGACAACTTTGTGTGGCTTGCACAACCGGGATACAAAGGAATTTCGGCATTCTCCATCATTTCCTCAATACCTTCCCCATGTCTTGCTTCAACATTGGCTTCTACCTCCTCATCATAGATTTGCGCATCAACATACATTCTATAAGTATCTGTCTCACTTTTATTTTGTGATGGCCATTTTTCTCCATGAAAAATCCATATATCATAGGTTGGGTCCATTCCAAAACAAATCAAGTGTGACACAACTTCCCTTGATGTTTGCCAAATTAAATTCCTACAATCACGACATGGGCATCTAATTTTTTCGGGATTCCCTTCACTCGCAACATGCCCATATACAAAATTTTCCACAGCTTGCTTATATTCGCTTGTCATTCTACAAAACAAAAAATATTTTAATACTCATTCTTAAATACTTATAGTGTGATGCTAAGGCACCTTGTTTTCTTCTTGCTAATACCAAAATTTTATACTACATTCTTCCTAACACCAAACTCATTCATAAATACTTATATTTGTTTATAATGGTATTAGGAAGTACATAAAATTTACTGTACTTATTATTTTTATTCGTGGTATTAGTAAGAGAAAAATGACGTGCCCTTAGCATCACACTACTTATTACTATGGAAGTAATAGCCAAAATGATGAAACCTTGGTAGATTGACCCATGCTTTGTCCATCTTGGTAAAACAACGCCTCTAATTTTCGGACCTACTATAAAGAATTATGCTCAACATTATTTTACAACTTGGTTATACGCACCCACCTTGGTAGATTACCCCTCTTATGTAACAAATATTAACTTATATATTTGTTAGAATTTTATATCTCAAATGATCATATATGGTTCAACAGTTCATCACATACTAGAAATAACTCCATGTAAACCAACCCACTGACCTACTGGAAAGTGTATGCAACGTACATCACATACTAGAGATAACCCATGGCAACCAACCCATTGATCACCCTATCACCACCAAGATGACCAGCTCCAAGGGAACTAAACCAAAACTGCTCCGCCAGATCAGCATACAATCCAACACACTGCCTATCTAATATATTTATTATTTATTTTGTTTATCAATTTTAGCTTTTTATATATGAGCAAGAACTGGAGCCAGTATCAAAAAAATAAAAAGTGTGATGAAATATAGATTTAGGTATAATAAAGCAAAATATTCTGAGAACGAAGATCCGGTTTCAGAAATAATGAAGCAAGATACTGGTCAGAACGAAGATCCGGTTTCAGAAATAATGAAGAAAAATATTCTGAGAAGAAAGAAGAAAATTACAATCACGATTGAGCAGGCAAGTGTGTATGCATCACCTATCATACTTCGACCCACCCTCTAAAACAACGTATTTGCATAATAATATATATATATCATCAAAATAAACACAAATAAAAGACCATCACACATGGCAACATGTATTTATTTGCATGAATCAGGCTTGTTCATAATAGAGAATGGAATGACACATCAGTAACTGGAATGCAAGAAGACTGGAAAATTTTAATGTGCACAAGTAGATTCGGCAATGACATGAGCATGGAGAATTTCATCTCGCATGGCATCTTGCATTTTATTCCCAAGAATTCAACCAATTATTTATTTCAAAGGTGGCAACTCACAGCAAGAAAAAATATTGCTAGGAAAACAGTAAGCAATTTTAGACAACAAAAGAACCCATTTATTATTTCAAGAATTTAAAGAAAGACTCATGGTTTAAGAAAAATATTACAAGTATACCATAGGCAACTATGGATTTAATCAGAGTATATTTCGCTCAAGCTGGTAATTGAAATGTAATTTATTTATCACTTAGCAATTATTTATCACTAGCAAGGGAAACTTCTTTTCAGGTTTACTTCTAAAACTATAAGTGGGGGCACATCTGTGCAAACATTTTTGGTTTGTATATCTACTAACATACGGTTTCAGATAAGGTACAACATGTTCAAAACTCACATACTCAAGGTGCAAGAAATAGGTTTCCAGTTTTGTAACACAGCCGAGGTAAGGATAAATGGCCGAAAGCTATTCATTAAATGAACACTAAATAAACTCGGTGTATAAAAATTATATGTGTTCCCAAATACACATCTCCACTTCAGATTTTAATAGTGTAACATCAGGGCACAAGATGAATCAATTGTGTTTAAGTTTTATCAATAGGGTAGGGTAGCTAGCATGGTTTCAATTCAGGGGAAATTGAAAAGAAAAAAAACGAGCATGTATCCTTTATTTTCTTCAAAACAAAGCAACGTAAACCTGAATACAAAGTGGATTGAAGCAAAATATTCTGAGAAGAAAGAAGAAAATTACAATCACGATTGAGCAGGCAAGAGCGACGATCGAGCAGCGGCGATTGAGACAAAAGGCAAGAGCGGCGATCGAGCAGCGGCGATTGAGCAGCAGCGGCCTGATTATCGAAAGAGGAATTAGGGTTTCGGTGGAATACGATGGAAAAGGAATACTATGAAACGATGGAAAGGGAAATGTGAACGGATGGAAAAGGCATACGATGGAATACGATTGAAATGTTTGTGAACCGATGTCAAAAGGCACAACGTTTCAACCAGTGGGAAGAATAATTGAAACATGGAAATTGTTAAGTGTAGGGGTGTGAAATCACTAAGTTTTCAACATTATGCTTTGAATTGTGCCACATTTCAAATTAATAATTATTATTTAGTCTTAGTTATTAATTATTATATATTTGTATTTAATTTTTATTGTTAACATTATGCTTAGAACCGTTTACAAAAATCCACTAAACGGAGATACGACAAGAGTCGAGTACATAAAGAGATGACAAGAGGTATAGCTAGGTGGCGGCCTATTGGCATACTTGTCTCTCGATGGTAGCTCTAAATTCTCTTATGGGTTTTCGAATTGCAGACATATACTATGAGGCATTTCCACTTTGACGACTATGGGGTACCCCTCTCGTGGGTCAGTGATCTTAGAGAAATTTAAATAGGACCAGAAAATGATGGTAGTTGAGGCCCCTGTTTGAACAGAAAATGATGGCATGGAAGAATAAGAATCTGTTTTTAATAAGAAAACCCTTAATTTCGAGATTGTAAATAGAAGGAACATCGTAAAACCATTCTATATAGGGAAACTTGTGTTTAAAACAGGTAGGTACATTCAATTCCTAGGTGTCCACTTGGCGGTATAACATTCGAAATTCAAAGGAAATTAACATGAGTTGACCAACCGAATTAAATTCCAAACGCTAACCATGGAAACTATAGTGCTTTATTTAAGCAACTAAATTCGAATCAGCCTCGAGCGTTGAAAAGGGACCATCTCGCAAAGGTAGCCCAATTGAAACAAAATTAGAAGCACGTACTATTTCTTTTTTTTTGTTTAAATTTACCTGTTGCGAATTTTAAAAAATCAACAATAGTTCTGTTGCCCAAAAGGATGCGAGAAGCTCTTTGTTTTAGGATCCTTGAAGTGAAAATGAATCCTAAAGGAACCATTGGAGAGCTAAAGAGCTCAGACTTGATCTATTACAACGGTGCTTTTGCACCGTTGTAAAATTAAAGTTGTAATATGGTAATATATATGTTCTTTACAACAGTGATTATTGCACCGTTGTAAAAAAGAATCTATTACAACGGTGCTTAATGCACCGTTGTAAAATTAAAGTTGTGATATGGTAATACATATGTTCTTTACAACAGTGATTATTTTACCGTTGTAAAAAACATTTATTACAACAGTGCGTTTTGCACCGTTGTAAAAAAGGATCTATTACAACAGTGCTTTATGCACCGTTGTAAAATTAAAGTTGTAATATGGTGTTTTTGTTGTAGTGTATGCGTGTCCCATCCTCGACTTGGGTCGAGCCCACAAAGATACGTTTGGGTTACTGGTTGAAATGGGCCCCCACAAGCTATCCACCTAAGCTTGTCCCCACTAGTGTATCCCACTTAACCCTCTTCTTAGTCATGTTCCTTTACATGTGTGTTTGGTTAAGTCTTACTACTCGTATTTCAAATGCCACTAAAGGAAATCACTAGATTCCTCATGCCACCCAAGGCACCTACTTAACCCCCATGTCCCACCTTACATGTTTATCTGGTTAAGTATTTCTTAATTCATTCAGGCCATAACCTCATAAAGACCTCTCACATTAGACTGGCATTTATGGCAGCTGGATTTGCCGGGCGGGTCCGGGCAGTCTTACACCATAAAAGAGTCTAACCTCGTGTCTTTACAACTGTTATGATTTAATTTGGGCCTAGGACCACTCACATTGGGCTGAAATTTGTGACTACTGGATTTGCCGGGCGGGTCCGGGCAGTTTTACGTCACAAACGAGTCCAACCTCGTGTCCTAAGCATTGATTAACACTTACAATCTTTTACCCCAGTTTTAATAATTCCCTATTCAAATTGTTAATTAATTCCAATTTTAATGATGTCCATAATTGAATCAATTATGGCCATCCATTCATGGCATGCAAAATCATATCAATTGCACCCCAACTTCTTAATATTGAATCCTTAATATTACCCCTACCCCACGTTATACGTTCGCTTATTCAACGCAAAATATACGTTAGACTCGAATAGTCTAACTCATAGCACAAAGATAAATTATCACAACATATAGACAAATAAAATGAATCTAATCATAATAGGGGTGAAACTTGCATAACACTACACATGTTATGGATCTAAAGGTGTCAACTTGTTTGGTTAAATGTCACAATTTACATGATATGATCATAACCCAAATTCATGTATAAACTTGCATATGGTGTTTTATGCAACATAATGATGGTGTGTGAACTAGCATCTAACACATAGAACTCATCCATGTCATAGCATAATCCTAGATCTAAATAGATGTCATGGCATATGCTCATAATTTTTACTAATCAATCTAAACTTGCATACATGATTTGTCATCAACATAGCCCAAATAATATCAACATTATGACTTGATTAACATGAACTAATTAGCATAGATAATAACATCATGACTTTATAACATGTATGATTTATCACAATTTAGCATAGAAAATTTCAACCTATACAATATCATCATAGCATGATTTACAACATATAGGATATCATCATTACATAACATAGGATTTACAACATACATGATAGCATAAGGTTTACAACAACATATATGACAATCCACATCATTCACTTATAATCCATTCATAACTTAATCTAATTAGTTTAATAATAATCTTGTTAAGATCATCATACTCACAATTAGAGAAGAAAGAGAGTCTTGATTTGCTCTAGAGTTGAGTAGAATTAGGGTTTTGATTAGCCATCTTCCTTCTTAGTTGGCGGTGGCTAGACTGAGTTCCATGGCGGCGGTATGACGGTGGCTATTCTATTTTTCATGTGAATTAGAGTGAGAGACTACCTAGATATTTATAGATTTTAGGATTTATTTAGACCGTTAGATCAACTCAGAACTAAACTGAACCGTTAAATTTGCCAACTCAGCCCTAAAGACACATCAGCAGCTCAAGATTGGGCTCAGCCAAACCCTAGCCGACTGGACCAGCTCGACACCCAGGTCGACTGCCCAGTCGACTTGGGGGAGGGGGAGTCGTCGACTCCCTAGTCGACCTGGGGTGCTGGACGGGAAATTTCCCGCCTAGCCTGTTTGACTTCGATTTTTGAATTTTAAATTTTCTGAAATCTGTTTTGAATTTTCTGAAACTTCCGATGGCCATAACTTCTTCATACGAAGTCTAATTCACGCAAACTCGGACTCTATTTCAACCAAAATTCCGAGACGAACACAATAGCGCAACCCGTTTCCCACAATTCTCACGTCTGAGATTAGTTATTCTTTAATTTGTGAATATTAATATTAACAGAATTACGGGGTGTTACATTCTCCCCTCCTTAAAGGATTTCGACCCCGAAATCTTCAAGTCAAGAAGAATGTATATCCTAACATCCAATCGTCCATCTACTCAACCATCAAACACAGGCATCCATTGTCCTTATAGACTTCTAATGCTTTCATGTTTAAATGCACCGTGTGTGTATATGTCCATATCTAATGCAAAATCTGGCGGTCCACTGATTCAGTTGACCTCCTTAATGCAAATCATGATAGTGCCATGTGTCCATTATGTATGCAAAAGTTCCTTAATGCTACATATTATCTCTATATGCGTGCACAATCATCATCTGAATGCAACATCCATAAAAAAATCCTCATACGTCCATTTTACTAAATACATCCATTTATATGCAATATGCAGTATGAAGTGACTGAGCCGATCTAGTGCCTAATAGTGTGTATATATGCGTCCACGAGCAACCACTGGCAAACACTTGCATCCACTTTGCATCCATCATACATAACATGTCTCAAACACATGTTTCAACCATAGGATTATCCTAACTAAAGGTCAAGGATACTAGCGAGAGGATACTCTAAAGGTAAGATAAGTACAAGATAAGCGATAAAGGAGAAATTAAAGGACATACCCTCAAAAAGAAAAGGGTACCAAGAACGCATCTTCTTTTCCGTCTCCCAAGTAGCATTGCTCTCATCATCTCCCCATTGTACTTTGACTAGTCTGACCTCTCGATTTCTCAGCTTCTTAATCTCTGACCCAAGAATGCGCGTAAGAGCTCGTCGAATCGTCGCATCACGCTCTATCTCCACCTCTCTAAGCAAGTTCGGCTCTACCACCTCCGCGGTCTCGTGTAGGCACTTCCTCAAATGTGATATATGGAATACGTCGTGTACACCACCAAGTCTCTCAGGCAACTCCACTCTATACCATCTGCCCAATCTTCTCCTTAATAGGAAACGACCCTACGAACCTTGGAGCTAACTTCCCAATGGACCCAAAGCGAACAACGTTCCGTAATGGAGACACTTTGATAAAGACCATGTCCCCAACATCAAACTCAAGATCTGTTCTCCTCTTATCCGCATAAGATTTCTTCCTATCTTGCGCTGCTTTCATCCTCCTTCGAATCAAGTCGATCTTCTCCGAAGTCTCCCTAATCATATCGGGCCCAAGTAAGATCTTATCCGTAGATTCCCACCAACATGTAGGTGAACGACAAGGTCGTACATAAAGAGCTTCGAAAGGTGCCATGCCAATGCTAGATTGAAAGCTGTTATTATATGCGAACTCCACCAATGGAAGATGCTCTTCCCATGTACCCCCAAAGTTTAGGATACATAGCCTCAATAGGTCCTCTAGAATACGATTCACCCTCTCTGTTTGGCTGTCCGTATGAGGATGATATGCGGTTCTCAAACATAACTGAGTCCCTACCGCTTCTTGTATGCTCTTCCAAAATTCTCTAGTGAAGATAGGATCGCGGTCGCTTACTATGCTAGAAGGAACACCCTACAAACGAACTATTTCTCGGACGTATACAGAAGCTAACCATGGAGCAGTCCTCTTACTCTTCACGGGAATAAAATGGGCGCTCTTAGTAAGTCTATCTACTATAACACAAATCCCCGTATTACCCTTCCTTAATCTTGGTAATCCATCCACAAAGTCCATCGAGACACTCTCCCATTTCCATTGTGGAACCTCCAATGGGTGAAGCAACCTACCGGGTTTCTTTTGCTCCGCTTTTACTTGTTGGCACACCAAGCATCTAGCGACATACTCGGCCACATCCTTCTTCATACCGGCCCAAAAGAAAACTCGCTTCATGTCTTTGTACATCTTTTCCCCGCCGGGATGAATGGTCATCTTCGAACGATGTGCTTCATCAAGAATAGCCTTCCTCAAACCTTCGTCTTGAGGTACACAAAGTCTACTATCCCTACGTAACCAACCCTTATCATCTTGGGTATACCTACGGAGATGGCTTGATGACTCCCCTCTTTTGAGCTTTTCTACTAACTCAACCAACTATGGGTCGTCTCGCTGTGCCTCGCCAATCCGTCCCAAAAGCGTAGGTCTGACCTCCAAGGATGTTAGCAAACCGGGTACAAAGTCAACGGAAGGTCTAAAATCAAACATAGAGATGAATTCTAAGTTTCGCCGTTCAACAAACAACGGACTCAAGGATAGCCTTTTCCTACTTAAGGCATCTGCCACCACGTTACCCTTGCCAGGGGTATATGCTATTTCGAAATCGTAGGACGCTAAGAACTCCATCCACCTTTGCTGCCTTAAGTTCAAGTCCTTCTGAGAGAATAAGTATTTTAAAGATTTGTGGTCAGTGAACAATTCGAATTTCTCGCCAAGAAGATAATGACGCCAAGACTTAAGCACGAAAACAATAGCGGCCAACTCTAGGTCATGTGTAGGGTAATTTATCTCATGCGCTCTCAACTGCCTTCCACCATAGGCTATTACCCTACCCTCTTGCATTAAGACTGCGCCTAGACCCGTTCCACAAGCAACGGTGTAAACAGTAAATGGTTACTCCCGTTTGGCAGCACTAAGACTGGGGCTGAGGTCAAAGCTCTCTTCAAACGTTGGAACGCATCATCACAATCTACGTCCCATGTGAAAACTAGGTTCTTCTTCGTCAAGCGTGTTAATGGAGCTGATATCTTTGCGAAGTCTTTGATAAACTTCCTATAGTAGCCAGCCAACCCCAAGAAACTTCTCACTTCGGTAGCATTTTTAGGGACCTTCCAATCTTGGATGGCCACCACCTTCGCGGGATCCACAACTATCCCTTCTTTGGAAACCACGTGCCCTAAGAATCGCACTTCCTCTCTCCAGAAGTGACACTTAGTAAATTTAGGTTTAAGGTTACGCGCTCGTAGAGTCTCCAACACTTCCTTAAGATGTAGGGCATGCTCTTCTTCATTCTTAGAAAAGATCAAGATGTCGTCTACAAAGGCCACCACGAATTTATTAAGGTACTCCCTAAACACCCTACTCATCAAATCAACAAAGTATGCAGGGGCTTTTGTCAAACCGAAGGGCATCACTAGCCATTCATAGAAACCGTCCGGAGTCCTAAAGGCAGTCTTGTCAATGCTATCCTCAGCCACTCTCAACTGATGGTAAGTAGTGGCTAAGTCCAACTGCGAAAACACTGAAGCGCCAACTAACTGATCGAAGAGATCGTCAATCCTAGGCATTGGGTGTTTGTTTTTCTTAGTAAGTTTATTAAGTTCTCTATAGACCACACAAAGTCTAAGGGACCCATCCGCCTTCGTGGCAAATACTACTGGAGCACCCTACTCCGATATACTATGAACCCCTTCTCAAGCAACTCCTTCACTTGCTTATTGAGTTCCCACCTTTCACGAGGAGCCATGTGGCGTACTGGTAAAGATACTGGTTTTGCATTATCCACAAGATATATTCGAAAATCTATCTCCCTCTTCGGAGACAAGCCCTTCACCTCCTCAAACACATCCGAGTATTCTCGGACCACTCTAACAGATCGTAGATTCTCCACAGATGCGTCAAGCGATTCTAGATAACTTAGCATAATGGAATTTATGGGATTACAAAAGATTTCGAGAGTGTTACCAAGGAGAGTCATGAGCCTAACTATTCTCCTTTCACAATCAAGAATGGCCCCATTTCTGGATAACCAATCCATTCCTAAAATTAGCCCATAGCCCGTGAAGCCCAAAACATAAGCATCACATATAAACTCAACGCTAAGTATAGAAATTTTCAAATCCAAACACATCATGGACAAATAAGCTGAGCCCCCAATTGGATTCGAAACAACTAAGGGATCCTCTACTAAACTGGTGTTTAAGTGTAGTGATTCAACTAATGATGTAGAGATAAACGAATGCGATGCGCCCGAATCGAATAAAGTACGGACAAGATGATCAAACAGAAAAAGTAAGCTTTCAACAGAAATGGTTCTACCTCGTTCTTGCAGCGGTGGGACCGCGAGAGCCTGAATTTGTCCCCTTGCTTGCCCTGGTACCATAAGAGCCTGCACCTGTCCTCCCGAGGTAGACCCTGCCCTCTGCCCCTTCTTTGGGCAGTCCTTCACTAGATGTCCCGCTTCACCACAGTGAAAACAGCCAGTCTTCTTTTTCTTTCTGCAATCCTTGCTGAGATGGCCTGGTGTCCCACAGTTAAAGCATTTCTTCTTTCCCTTGCCATTATTGTCTTTACCACCCTTCTTGTTTTGCTGTTGTGGTTTCTTCTGATCCCCTTTCTTCTCGGGTGCCTTATTAGCATTAGCGCCTTTCTCCTCGTGCATGAGTGCCATGTCTACTAGCTTCTCAAAGGTGGCCCCCATAGGGATGTGGGTCATAGCCAACCCTTGCAACGGTTCATTCAATCCATTAACGAACCTCAGAGCTTCTTCTCCGGCGTGTTCACTAAGTCCAAGCCAAACCTTGCTAACTAATTAAATTTGTTGACATATTCTTTCACTGAGGAGCTTCCTTGCTTTAATGTCAAGAACCTTTCCATATATAGATTCTCTTCTGCCCTTGAGAGAAACTTTGCCTCAAACCTACATCTGAAATCCGCCCAAGAATCAACAGGATGCTCCCCATTAGTGACCTCCCACCAAAACGAGGCCTCTCCCTTCATTAACCAAGCTGCTAATTTGACCTTCCTCCCTTCTTCCACTTCAAAGATTTCTAGCAATTCTTCTACCTCCTTAAGCCAATCTCTAGCTTCCTTAAACGTTTCTGACCCTTGAAAAGATTTTCCACCCATAGCCTTAAATTCCTTGCACGTCTTTGCAAAAGTATCAACGCGAGGAGGAGGAGGAGGAGGAGCGGGTGCAACTGGTGGTGGAGGAACATTGGCTGGACCTGCAGTGGCCCTAGCCTCTAATAACCTCCTATACCATCCTGGTATCGTTACACCGTCCGGAAGGTTAAGATCTTAAGCCATGCTGAAACAAAAAAGGAAAGATTCAAAATGGAGAATTCGAAAGATAAAGATATGGCTATTGGGGATTATGTTTTTCTTAAAAACTTTCCTCTTCAAATCACTCATTAAGACATGTTTTTGAAAAAACTTCTTCCAAAAATACTTTAGAAAAATAGTTGTTCTAAAAATTTTATCTGTTCTAGTAACCTTAAGCTCTGATACCACGTGTAACACCCCACGTCCATTAATGCCACTCACAAAGGGAATGCATTAACTTCCATGGAGGTTTTAAGTGAATATAGAACAGAAAAATTACAACAAGACAGATAATAAGTAGTACTTGGAAATCTAAAACTTTATTTTATTGCAGCGGAAATTAAACATGTTTGTTACATCAAATCAGAGTCAAGTACAATATCCATCTTGATAAAACAAAATACATAACCCCATTACATAAATAGCCATTAAAGAAGATAACAAGCTGGACTTTACTTCAGCGGTCCAAGCTTTCCAAAAGAGAGATAAAGCAATCCAATCAAACTCCGCTAGAGCTGGGCCCACCCTGAGGACCTGGAGGGGGAAAAGATAGAAATGGAGGGGGTCAGACATAAAGTCGGGCGAGTATGATAATTCCAACAATACTATTATCAAAATAACTAGACTAAGGCATAAGCTGGAAAACAAGGAAATGTCTATGAACTATTGGGTATGGAAGAGCAGATAAAGATAACATCAAAGGCACACCTAATTACTAACGAATAATTACTACACTGCACCGCACCAGTCACCCTAAAGGTTGATCCCACTTGCTTCACTCAGAAATTATATAAAAAGCTTCGTGTACCCCTAGCTGACTACATAGGTGCTGCCTGCCCCTATCTCCACTAGGTATACCCCCACTACCCACTTTCCATCGGCTCCCTACTCGTTGATACCCGTGCTGGCCCCACAGTGGGGTGTATCACTCCCCTAAAGTGGCAACCCGATACAACTTGAGAATGCACGACTTATACCTACACGATGCAACAACGTCTTACCTACCAGCCCGGGTCCATACACGCATATGAAACCCGTTGGACTTGCGTTGCCACCGCTACCCCGTTTGGCCTCTTATAGTCAAGCCCAGTATGCGTGTCCCGTCCTCGACTTGGGTCGAGCCCACAAAGATACGTTTGGGTTACTGGTTGAAATGGGCCCCCACAAGCTATCCACCTAAGCTTGTCCCCACTAGTGTATCCCACTTAACCCTCTTCTTAGTCATGTTCCTTTACATGTGTGTTTGGTTAAGTCTTACTACTCGTATTTCAAATGCCACTAAAGGCAATCACTAGATTCCTCATGCCACCCAAGGCACCTACTTAACCCCCATGTCCCACCTTACATGTTTATCTGGTTAAGTATTTCTTAATTCATTCAGGCCATAACCTCATAAAGAGCTCTCACATTAGACTGGCATTTATGGCAGCTGGATTTGCCGGGCGGGTCCGGGCAGTCTTACACCATAAAAGAGTCTAACCTCGTGTCTTTACAACTGTTATGCTTTAATTTGGGCCTAGGACCTCACACATTGGGATGACATTTTTGACTACTGGATTTGTCGGGCGGGTCCGGGCAGTTTTACGTCACAAACGAGTCCAACCTCGTGTCCTAAGCATTGATTAACACTTACAATCTTTTTCCCCAATTTTAATAATTCCCTATTCAAATTATTAATTAATTCCAATTTTAATGATGTCCATAATTGACTCAATTATGGCCATCCATTCATGGCATGCAAAATCATATCAATTGCACCCCAACTTCTTAATATTAAATCCTTAATATTACCCCTACCCCATGTTATACGTTCGCTTATTCAACGCAAAATATACGTTAGACTCGAATAGTCTAACTCATAGCACAAAGATAAATTATCACAACATATAGACAAATAAAATGAATCTAATCATAATAGGGGTGAAACTTGCATAAAACTACACATGTTATGGATCTAAAGGTGTCAACTTGTTTGGTTAAATGTCACAATTTACATGATATGATCATAACCCAAATTCATGTATAAACTTGCATATGGTGTTTTATGCAACATAATGATGGTGTGAACTAGCATCTAACACATAGAACTCATCCATGTCATAGCATAATCCTAGATCTAAATAGATGTCATGGCATATGTTCATAATCTTTACTAATCAATCTAAACTTACATACATGATTTGTCATCAACATAGCCCAAATAATATCAACATTATGACTTGATTAACATGAACTAATTAGCATAGATAATAACATCATGACTTTATAACATGTATGATTTATCACAATTTAGCATAGAAAATTTCAACCTTTTCAATATCATCATAGCATGATTTACAACATATAGGATATCATCATCAAATAACATAGGATTTACAACATACATGATAGCATAAGGTTTACAACAACATATATGACAATCCACATCATTCACTTATAATCCATTCATAACTTAATCTAATTAGTTTAATAATAATCTTGTTAAGATCATCATACTCACAATTAGAGAAGAAAGAGAGTCTTGATTTGCTCTAGAGTTGAGTAGAATTAGGGTTTTGATTAGCCTTCTTCCTTCTTAGTTAGCGGCGGCTAGACTGAGTTCCATGGCGGCGGTATGACGGTGGCTATTCTATTTTTCATGTGAATTAGAGTGAGAGACTACCTAGGTATTTATAGAGTTTAGGATTTATTTAGACCGTCAGATCAACTCAGAACTAAACTAAACCGATAAATTTTCCAACTCAGCCCTAAAGACACATCAGCAGCTCAAGATTGGGCTCAGCCAAACCCTAGCCGACTGGACCAGGTCGACTGCCCAGTCGACTCCCCAGTCGACCTGGGGGGGTGTCGACTCCCCAGTCGACCTGGGGTGCTGAGCGGGAAATTTCCCGCCTAACCTGTTTGACTTCGAATTTTGAATTTTAAATTTTCTGAAATCTGTTTTGAATTTTCTGAAACTTCCGATGGCCATAAATTCTTCATACGAAGTCCAATTCACGCAAACTCGTACTCTATTTCAACCAGAATTCCGAGACGAACACAATGGCGTAACCCATTTCCCACAATTCTCACATCTGAGATTAGTTATGCTTTAATTTGTGAATATTAATATTAATAGAATTACGGGGTGTTACATCAATGGTTCGCGATGGAGATTCATGGGTTTCAGAATGAGTTGGATAGAGCCTAGTAGTGTACAACAGTGTTAGAACGAGGAGCTCGGTTTCAGGTGGCTGCTTGTTGTCCGGTGGCTTAGTGAGGCAAAGGCTGCTCAGGATACGTAGCTGAGGTGGCTTACGGTTGTCGAAAAAGATATAGGCAGCGCTTTTCATTTGCCACTTTTTATGCTACATCCAAGTTCTGAAGCAAACCATTTGGGCAGGAGAAGCTATAGCAGGGAGGGCTTCAGCTTAAATTTGTACGATAAGGAAGCCAAAAGATGAAGTGGCTTTACGCATATTTTTCCTTTTTATAATCATGTCGGCTGAGTGTGAAATTTAGTTAAAAACACAGTTTAAAACATCATTCATTGCACAACAACCAAATGCAGCATACAAATTCATTGGCAAGGTAACAATGTAACAATAATAAACATAATACCTGGATTGGCTGCAGCAGCTACTACTCAAGTTCTCTTCTCAGCATACGCAAATTCAGAACGCAATTGGCCAACCTCATTAACCATGGATGCCAAACTTTCCTCCATATTGTGATGATGTATAAGTAATATTCATGTATTTTCTTCTCATACTCAACAACAACCCTGACAAAAAGTGGATATATTCACATCTGCTCGATTGGTCTTCAAAATTTGAATTAATAGATATTAAAATTCTTACAACTTAAATCGATGTGTGTCCATTTAAAGTTGAAACTGCTGAATTTAAATTTTAGTAGAGGGCAGAAGGTCGATGCTCAATATCACAAGGAGAAAGAAATTTAAAATTGGAATATAGTGTAAACAAATCAAGGAAAAAATATATCTGTATTGATCTGACCAGCTAAACGTTTACTATATTTGGACCTCAGAAATAAATTCAAAACTTGTACTAGCTGAAGCAATGTGTTACTGGTTACATTATATAGTAAATTCAAAATCTATCTTGATCTGATCAAATAAAATATACCTGTCTCTAACTACTTCACATGATTAGTAATATGTCATTTAACGCATTAATGTATATACAACAGTTAGTAAAGCTATAGGACATAATTCCATTCACCACAAGATTCAGTAGACCTAAGGATATAATGGCAAAGCTACAGGAAATAAGTTCATTATAAATAAATAAATAAAAATTGTGAATGAAAACAAAAGCCCATGGCCAAAAATATATCATCCAACCCATGGTGATGCTACCATTCAGTTCATTAGATTGTATTTCACTGCCACAAAAGTTGGACTATTATCTAGAAATAAGACCAACTAACTGGTCCAGTTTTTCTCTAACTCATTTAGTTTTTCTCCTTTTGTCCTCAATTTTTCACATAGTATATTTCTAAGGTGAAAATACAAATGAGTCATGATCAATAAAATAAAAAATAACACCAAGTAGATTGAAAATAATTTTAACAATAATAACAACAAAATTTTTAACTGGATCATGCACATGTTCAGGTGACTGGTTATTGGACAACGATCTTTTTCTTATGTATGACTGTACAATATATTTGTTGTTAACACATGCTTTCATGATTAGCATTTTTATTTATAAAGTTTAATTGAATGCATAAAGCGTTGAAAACTGAATAATAAGAGCATGCTTATTCCTTAAAGCTTTCAAGCTAAAGAGAATGCTTTGTTGTAGAGAAAATGGAGTTTCAGTTTTACAGAGGAGAAAGAATTGTTGCTGGAGAACTTGTTATTCACTTCTTCATTTCATAGATATTTAAAGATTACAAGAGACACCTTGAAAACCAACATGACTATTTGTGAAACAGCATGACCTTTTAGAAAGAAACAAACAGACACTTAATTAGAGCATAAGTTTTTTATTTTAACACCCTTTCTTAAACTTATGATCTTCATCCTTTAGTAACACCAAGAAGAGCTCTCAATCTGCTGAAGTCTTCGAACTTCAAAGGCTTAGTAAAAATATCAGCAACCTAGTATTTTGATGGGATATGTTTAAGCTGGATTTCTTTCCTTTTAATGCATTCTCTTATAAAATGATACCTGACGTCAATATGCTTGCTTTTATCATGAAAAATTGGATTTTTAGCCAATGCAGTAGCTGATTTGTTATCAACAAACACAACAGTCGCGCCATCTTGAACAAACTTCAAACTTTTTAGCATTCTTCTTCATCTTGAAAATCCACTTCACTGCTATTGTTTGTTTGCCCTTTGGAATTGTTGTCAGCTCCAAAGTATTGTTCTTTCTGATGGAATCCATCTCTTCATCCAAGGCTTGTCTCCAATTCTTGTCTTGAAATGCATCTTCAAATTGCACAGGTTCAGAATCAGCCATCAAACAAAATAAAGTAGTGTTGTCTACTTCTTCAGTCTCTTCATAAATCTCGTTCAAACTCCTCATTCGAGGTTGCCTTTCAGAAGAGCTTTCTGGAGATAAATTTGTTGTATCCGTGGAAGGTGAATTTGGTGTAGCAATTTCTCCTTCAGTCTGACTTGCAAATAAATCATCATCAAACATAGGAAGAAAGCTATAATTTTCATTTTGAGAAACCTCCCAATTCCAGTGGCCTTCTTCTTCAAACTCCGCATCTCTGCTTATGATAACTTTTCCGTTTCTTGGATTATAGAATTTATAACCTTTGGAATTTCTCGCATAACCAATAAACACCATCTTCTCACTTTTATCATCCAGTTTGCTTCTTAGTTCATCAACCATATGAACATAACCAACACAACCAAATACTTTTAAATGAGAAAGATTTGGTTTCTTCCCGATCCATGCTTCATGAGGGGTCTTTTGCACAATTTTCTTTGCTGGACTTTTGTTATTCAAGTAAACTGCACAAGCTACCGCTTCTGCCCAGAATTCTTTTGGCATTCACGCGCTATTCATCTGCTTCGGGTCATGTTAAGAATGGTTCTATTCTTCCGCTCCACAACACCATTCTGTTGAGGCGATCTAGGAACAGTAAGTGATCGACGAACACCATGATACTCACAGAACTGATTAAACTTCTCTGACGTGAATTCTCCTCCATGATCAGTCCTTAAGGATTGAATTTTCAAAACGCTTTCATTCTCGACTAGTGCCTTAAACTTCTTGAATACCTCAAATGCCTCGGATTTTGCATTCAAGAAATAAACCCATGTTTTGCGAGTATAATCATCAATGAATAATAAAAAAAATACCTGCTTCCTCCATGTGAACTTGGATTAATAGGGCCACATATATCAGCATACACCAATTCAAGTGGTTTTGAAGTGCTGGACAAAGACTCCTTCGGAAAACTTCTTCTTGATTGCTTTCCACACATACAACCTTCACAAATTTGATTAGGATATTTTATGAAAGGTAATCCTTGCACCAATTGTTGATTGTGCAATTGCTCTAATCCTCCAAAATTCAAGTGACCCATTCTCCGATGCCACAACCATGCAGAATCTGATGATGAAGCTTTCAAACACATAGGGCGATCATTGTTGATTTTTAATTTGAACATCTTATTTGACGTCAAAGGAACTTTTGCTATTAGTCTTCTCTTTTCATCTCTGATACCAGATTGTTGGAGAGAAAATGGAGTTTCAGTTTTACAGAGGAGAAAGAATTGTTGCTGGAGAACTTGTTATTCACTTCTTCATTTCATAGATATTTAAAGATTACAAGAGACACCTTGAAAAACAACATGGCTATTTGTGAAACAGCATGACCTTTTAGAAAGAAACAAACAGACACTTAATTAGAGCATAAGTTTATTATTTTAACATGCTTTTAGTTTTTTGTATTCTCACTAAATAAGATGTGTCTTATTTCATTAGTCAATAGCACCTTTCGTTGTAGCATTCCATATGTCCTTACAAATATAATACCACTTTTAGTTTGCCATTTGTTCTGCAATTAAGGGTTGTGAAGCATCATTTGTAGCATATGAATCAAGATTTTGGTTTAGAAGCAACAACTTTTATTCCTGGTCACTATATTTGTTTGCTAGCTCTTGTGTCTACATTTTATTAATAACCTTTTTCAACTAAACATATATATAAAAGTATAGATCTGTTAATAAGTGAGTAACTGATTTTTATCTTAATGGAAATTATTTTTATTAAATGATGACTTGTATAAAGAACATGACGCTTTAGTTTGTAAGCGAACAAGTTTGGTGTAAATGCTGAATCAAATTGATAATATATTATGATTTACTTATACGACTTTTGTACAAAATATTGATTGGATATATGTGAAAATGAACAACTTCCATTTAAAATGAAATGTAAAATGTTGAAGTTACATATGGTATAAACATGAACTATATATGTAGCGTTGATCTGTAAGTGTAAATCCTTACTACATTGAATTGCTTTAGCCATAACTTTAAGACAATTTGTCCAGTTTTGAAGAAAAAAAATCAATTGTAAGATACTTTTTATTGGAGAATTTTCCTCTTATTTATAAATTACGACATCTCAAAATGATTAGTCATGTTTAAAAGTGGATAATCAATTCTGGTCCCAACTTGATTTTTTGTTAAAATGAGGCATGTTCATTTGATTATAACTTTTGAACCATATACCTTAATTCAATGATTTTGCTCATTTCTGAATGCTAAGAACCTTAGCAAAAACTTTTATTCTAAGTGTTCTGCAAAATTTGAAGGTTTATTATTCCAAAATTGCAGTTGAATATCGCTGACCTGCTGTGCTTTTTGAAAAATCTGAGATGAATTTTCTTCAGAATCTTATACCAGTTTTTACACTGCCGGGAAAAGGAAAAAATGCAGGAATTGACATAATGGCAGGAGCAAAAATACCAGTTTAAGGGGTAAAAAGCATTTACGGGATTCCTTTGTTGCACTGTAGGGCTTGACTATGTTAGATAAGCCAAAAAAGTAAACCACGTTCTATTAGAGAATCTATGTTAATTGGAGCGACAATATCAGATAAAGTAGGTTATATTACAGGCCAGCTTGCATAATTACGAGGATGAGGTTTTTATAGAAGCTAAAGAATTTGCAATGTTTACAATATCGTCGACATAAAAAATGAACCAACAACACCAAAAGCTTTGAAGAAACTCTAGAAATTGGCGGAGAAGATCTATTAAACTCGAGCTGCTTCAGATTAAAAAAGGGAAATTTGCCATTACTTCTTTAGTAATAGTAAAGAAAATACATAGACACTTCATCAATATCCTGGTGTATACATGCAATCAGCAGGGGAATAGTTACAGAAATACAACCTTAAAATGCATTCTATAGGAAAATCACAATTAATAAATTTAGTACTATTTTAAACATTTCAAGGGTATGTCAGCCAGACTATATAAACCCCAAAAGTTTAGACTGAAACCAGCCATGGCATTTTTTTACTTTTCAATTTGCCTACAAAGATTACAAATTTAACTCTTATCCTGGAAATCACATTTTACCAACTAATATTCAAATCTATCTCAAACTAACAGGGCAGTCATCACCTCATTATCATTTAGATACAATAAATTAACATATATGTCACTGATTTTTCAATAATTATATAAAGATTATTTATTTGAGTAGGTTATCAATATCTATGAACAATGTATAAAGAATCTCTACGTCAGCCTTACATATATATGATGCAAACATGTTAGTATCAAATATTAGTTAAAAAGGAACAAGTTATTGAAATTATTTGTAAAATATGATGAGTCCTATTATGAACTCTTGCATGTAGAAGCTTTAAATATAAATTAAACATATACTCTTGGAATTTTAAATGCTTATACTTGCTTTATGTACAAAAATATTAAAACACAAATAAAAATTCGATCAAAGCAATTCTTATACAACAATTTCATACAATTTATTTCCATGACATTCAAAACTATATATATATATATATATATATATATATATATATATATATATATATATAGGGGAGCTTTGCTATCCCAAAGTTAATACAGGTTTGGCCATGTTTTAAAATGTATTATATGTAAATTATTTTTTGCCAGCTCGGTAAAACTGAACTATTTTTGCTAATGTTATTTCAAACGGCTTGGGTACAATTTTTAATTTTTTTGCTTTGCAAACGATAGGTGCAGTGTTATTTCAAATGACTTGGATGTTTTTTTTTCTTGCTTTGCAAATAATAGCTCCGGTGCTATTTAGCTCCAGTGGTTTGAAAACAATAGCAACATATTAGATTTATATGTGAAGCACTTATTAAATCTAGTAATGTAAAATTTGAAGAATCATAAGAGTGAGAAGTAAAAAATCCATAATAAAGCTATTAGTACCTATAGCGTTCTTCGCAATTTTGGAATCCTGATTCGCGATTGTGATTTCGGTGAAGGATGGCTGTAGCGATTTGAGGGAGATGCGAGATCGGCTATCGGCCAAGAGCGACTTGAAAAGCGCGAGATGATTAAGTTGAGTACAAAGTTTGGAGGCCTTGCGCTATCCTCTAAAGTCGGAGGCGATGCGCCGTGAGGAGGAGGCAAAAAAAACACAGAACTTATAATAGACGGAGTTGAAAAGATGTTTTGGGAAGGAAAAGAGAAATTTTGAGAAGGGTAAGGGAAAAGCGTTTACTTTACTTGCCGCGTAACAAAAATTATGTGCCGCCCCTTTATCCTGGAATTGCATTGGGATACGATAATTCTTTCAAATAGTGTTTAAACCCTAAGAGTTTTGGAGCGTTAACAGACCAAATGCAGGAACGCTATGCCATATTGCTATCTAACCTCTATTTTGTTGTAGTGATAGCCAGCTAGTCCTAAGAAACTTCTGACTTCTGTGGGAGTGTTAGGCTGCTTCTAATCTTGGATGGCTAAGATCTTTCCTGGATCTACTGAAATGCCTTCCCTTGATACAACATGGTCGAGGAATTTTACCTCTTCCTTCCAGAATATGCATTTGGAGAATTTGGCTTTCAACACATTTCTTCGCAAAATCTCCATGACTTCTTTCAAATGCTTTTCGTGCTCAGCAGTGGATTTATAAAAGATTAGGATGTCATCGATGAACACCAGCACATTTATTTAAAACATCTCGGAATACTCTATTCATCAGATCAACAAAGTATGCTGGAGCATTACATAGACCAAAGGGCATTACTAGCCATTCATAAAATAAATCCGGTCCTCTGAAAGCTATCAAAGGAACACACTCTTCTGCGATGCGCAGTTGATGGAAACCTGTAGCTAGGTCCATCCTAGATAATACTTGTGCTCCATGCAAGCAGTCCAGCAGGTCATCAATACGTGGCAGTGGATATTTGTTTTTCAGCGTTTGCTTGTTTAGGTCACGGTAGTCCACACATAGCCCGAGGGTACCGTCTGACTTTGGGACAAATACCACTGCTGCACCCCAACTTGAGAAGCTAGGCCTGATCAGACCCTTCCACAAAAGTTGCTTAGTTTGATTTCTCAGCTCCTCTTTTTCTTTCGGCGACATTCTCCGAATAGAATGCACCATGGGCCTTGCATTAGGAACCAAGTCAGTCCTGAAGTCGATTTCTCTGCGCGGAGGTAAGCTGTCAACTTCTTCGAACACATCCGCATAATCTTTGACGACAGGAATATCATCAATAGAAGTAGGAGTGACTTCCAGAGAAGACCAAAATTCTTTCCTATCGATGGCTGAGTCGTGGCATGGTATAAATATATTCCCGAGCTTCGTTTTGACCTTGACAATTCTTTCGGCACATTTGACCTCGGCCTCATAATTTGTTAGCCAGTCCATCCCAAGAATAACATCTTATCCGTAAAAGCTCCTAATGATCAAGTCAAAAGGGAACTGGTAGCGAGAATAAGAAACATGTACTGTACAATACTGATTGAGAATAAGAGAACCTCCTATCGGACTATGGGCTCTAATCAATTATTTAAGTTTTCTTGGTTTCAGTTTTAACTTTTTAATTGTGTCACTAGAGATAAAACTTCGTGATGCACCAATGTCAAATAATGCAGTAATAGGAATGTTCTTAATATTAAGAGTACCTCCTAAAACATCTAGTTTACCTGCTCCCTCGGAAAAAGCTGGTGCAGTCGCTCCATCATAGACATGTGCCACTTGACAATTCTTCAGCAATGGGCAGTTTGGCTTGATGTGCCCATTCTGATGACAACTGTAGCACTCCCTCTTATCCTGAGAACTCTGACTAGGCCCATACTTATTTCTCCTTGGCCTCTTCAGAGCTCGGCACTCGTAGTCAAAGTGTCCAATCTTGTTGCAGTTAAAGCATTTCACCTTGGACTTGTCTCTCTTATTTCCTTGAGGCTTGGTGGTTGAAGAGTTGCTCACCTCAGGTTTCTTGTTAGACTCCTTTCTTTTGTATCTAGAAAGACAATAAAAATGTAACATTTATGTATGTTCTTTTTATTGTCTCTAAAATGACAATAAAAATGCAACTTTAAAATCTATTCTTTTTATTGTCTCTAAAATGACCATAAAAATGTAACATTTATTTATATTCTTTTTATTGCATCTAAAATGACAATAAAAATGTAACATTTATTTCTATTCTTTTTATTGCATATAAAATGACAATAAAAATGTAACATTTAATTCTACTCTTTTTATTACATATGAAATGATAATGAAAATGTAACTTTAAAATCTATTCTTTTTATTGTCTCTAAAATGACAATAAAAAATGTAACATTTATTTCTATTCTTTTTATTACATCTAAAATGACAATAAAAATGTAACATTTATTTTTATTCTTTTTATTGCATCTAAAATGACAATAAAAATGCAACTTTAAAATCTATTCTTTTTATTGTCTCTAATTTGACAATAAAAAAATATTTCTTTAAAATCTATACATTTTATTTGAACAACTTTGACGCTTAAAATATGTTCTTTTTATTTGGACCACTTTGACGCTAAAATATGTTCTTTTTATCTAAAGAGAAAATGAAAACAAAATATGTTCTTTTTATCTAAAAAGAAAATGACATCAAAATATGTTCTTTTTATCTAAAAAGAAAATGACATCAAAATATGTTCTTTTTATCTTTTAACTAATAAAAAATGCAATCTTTTATTTCAACTCCTATTCATTTACAAGAACCATATTTCATGTAACAATAAAAATGAGATTTTTATTGTTCAGTTAATTCCAATATTCACGTGTCATAATAAAGATGAAATCTTTACTCTAACTCTCAATCCGCAATTTATGTATAACTCACATCAATATTAATGGATGGCTCTAAAATAAAATATGATTTTATTTTATATCTTTATTTAACCGCAACTAGAGATTCAACAGAAAGGAAGAAATTTAATCGTAGATCTAATCAATCATGAACATCTCAATACACCACAAAATAACAAATCAACAAATTCTAAATTTCATAACACCGTAGATCTAAATCATTATGTAACGTCTCGTATTTTCTGGCCAATTATTTGAATTAATTTAATCATTTAAAATAATGATTTGAATTTAAATAATCGATTTTAACCATTTTATTTTGAATATTTATTTATATTAATAATATAATAATATTTTAATTTCAGAATATTTGGGAAAATGTTGAATTTGCAGTATAATGTGAGCGGGCAATTTAAAATGGTTTAATATGGTTTATATTGAAATTATAGTAGCCATATCGTTTATAAAACGATGGTTGAGCATTTAATTTATAATTTAATTATAAAACGAGCTGCAATGGCGCGGTAGTTCGTAATATGACGTTTTGAACTTTAAACGGCTCTACAGGATCCAATATAAGTCGGATTTTCTCGAAACAAGAAACGTCTGAATCTGTTGGATAATATTTTTCTAACGAAAGAGAAAAATCCAATTTTCAAAGTGTAGATTTTGTTTTATGTCCAAATCAAATTTTAAAATAGTGGTTATGGAATTCCTTTATAAATTATAGAGATTTATTTATATAAAATAAAGGGTTTTTATTTTTCTGAATATCGATTTGGCTTGGAATTCGACCCGGGATATTTTATTTTGGTAGTGTATGAAATTCTGATCGTATATGGAAGATAACAATATTTTATTTATATTATATTGAGGTATTTTAAAATTGGTATATTTTAATTTGAATTGGGCAGTTATAAAAGGGACATTATTCAAATGACCTCCGTTTTCAACAAAACAAATTTTATTGAGACCGTAACAGCTAATTATTGCTAGATTTCAATTTGCACATATATCGGAGTTATTCTATGAGCGTGGAAAAATAAAATGCAAATAAAACAACCAATTGGACGTGAACGAGCGCCATTTGAACAAATATACTCGGAATTCGACGAAACAAGGTTCATTAGGACCGTAACGTCAAATTATACCGTGACGTCCATTCGCATCACGAACGGAGTTTGTATGTGAGCACAGGAGCCAATAAATAGTGTTTGAATTTGTGATAGACACGAAAAATAATATCGTTAGTCACATCGACATATAATAATATTATTTTCCATTATAAATGGCACCTACACTTCACCAATTTTCAGCCAACCCATTCCCAAATCATCCACCAAAAATTATAATTGCAGAAAATCCCCTAAATGCAAATTAATTTATATCTTTAAATCTGTTGTAAATTGACATGGGCGATCTGAAGGGAAGTTGGAGATCATGATGCCAGCTACCTCCAATAAAATTTTCATGGCCAACCGTGGCCTGTGCTGACCGAAATTCGCCAAAACCAAGAAAAAAAGTTTTCGTTCTTTGCAAGATTGACAACGATTCGATGATCTACAAATGTTCAGACCTGAGGGGAAATGTAAAGGAGAGTTCAGGCTTCGTTTTGGCACCGGTTGGAGGTCCTATGTTGGTCGGAGGAGGTCGCTGTGAGGAGTTGATCAGAGACGTTCTTTTTGGGCTTGTTTTTCAAAGGGTTGAATGGTTTTGGCCATTTTTCTGGCCGAAAGAGGACAAATGGGTAGGGGGTCTGAAGGTCGGGGGTAAGGGGGAGCAAGGCGGAGGTGCAGGCGGTGGTTCGTGTAACAACCCGTAAAATGCGAGCCAGTTTGAAATTTTTATTTTGGCAATTTTAGCGAATTCTGATTATTTAATATGAATTATTTTAAATAATATCGACGAGAAATTTATTTTGAATATAATTCGATGTATATATTATATACGTCGTCGTTAGAATATATATAATTTTATATATAATTATAAATAGAATTGAAAATGGCGCGGTAGTTCGATAATTCGATTTCAAACTTCAATTGAATGTACCGGGTGCAAAACAATCCGGATTTTAGTGAAACCAAAAATAATGGAATCTAATAGTGAATATCTTTCCAACGAATCCGAAAAATCAAGATTTCATATCGGGAATCAAAAGATATGTCCAGTTGAAAATTCTGAATAGTCGCTATGGAATTCAGGCCCTTAAAAATGGACATTTTGCAAATGACCTCGGATTTCGACGAAACCAGTTTTGTTGGGTCCGCAGTGTCAAATTATTGCTAGATTCCAAATTTCATAATTTTTCGAATCAATATGTGAGCGTGGCGAAGGAAAACGCGTTTGACCAGTTTCAGTTGATTTTAATCGACTGGAAATTGGCCATTTTTCAAACGGTCTCAGAATTCGACGAAACTAGTTTTGTAGGACCGTATCGTCAATACGAAGCTAGAAAATATTTTTCTGGAATTTTTCTAGTTAGTATGTGACCCCGGTAATTTGAAATGTACGTTTAAAATTCAATAAAGTGATTTAAATGTAAATTTAACGGAAACTGATTCAAACAGTCGAATCAACCTACGAAACATATTCCATTGTGTTCGGAATGGGGGTGATTAGCTAGGGGCGACAGTCGTTGGGCCTCATTTAGTGTTCGAATTAAAAGTCAACTCCGAGGGATAAAATAAATAAAAAAAATTAATTAAAAAAATAAAATAAAATATATAGGCCCCCCCCTTTTTCTCGTTTTCATTAAACAGAAAGAAGTAAAAAAAAAAAAAAAAACCTAAAAATCGAAAAGTCCCAAAATCGTTTCCCTCCAGATCGCGTCAACGACCATCTCCTGCGTCGCCGACCGATCCACCCTTCTCCGTCGAAGGCCTCTCGCACTCGCGACCTCTGGCACCGCTGCCTCCATCGAGTGTCGCTCCGTCCATATATGTTTTCAGGCGGCTCCATACCACCGAGTTCGCCATTGATGATGGTGAAGGAAGGGGCGTCAAGGCGAGGCGATCCTCCGGCTTCAGATCGACTTCCGAACCCCCCCTATCTTTGTAAGTCCATCTTCTTTTTCTCTTTTTTTTTTATTTTATTTATTTATTTATTATATAATTTCTGTTTTTATTTTAACCGATATAAAACTGCTTTTTTTATTTTAAGTATATAAAACTGCTTTTTTTTTTTAAGTATATAAAACTGCTTTTTTTTTTTTTAGTATATAAAACTGTTTTTTTTTAAAAGAAGATAAAACTGATTTTAAGAAAGGTTGAAAAAGATTGAATTTTTAAAATGAAAAAGATTGAATTTTGAAAATGAAAAAGATTGAATTTTTAAAATGAAAAAGATTGAATTTTTAAAATGGGAAAAGATTGAATTTTTAAAATGAAAATATGATTTTTAAATGTGGAACTTCGAGATAAAAATATGTTTTTATAAATCATAGCGAATGAAAGAATCCATTTTCTTTGATTCGAAGAATCCATCTTCTTTGATTCGAGAAATACGTTTTCCGTGATAAGAAAAATATGTTTTCTTTGATTTGAAATGTATGATTTCATCTTATGTAAAAATATGATACTTATCATAGAAAGATATTATTTTGGATGAACTAAAAATTCGATTTTTATATATTGGACTTTGAACTAAAAATTCGATTTTTATATATTGAACTTTGAACTAAAAATTCGATTTTTATATATTGAACTTTGAACTAAAAATTCGATTTTTATATATTGAACTTTGAACTAAAAATTCGATTTTTATATATTGAACATCGAAGAAAAAATTCGATTTTTATATATTGAATAGCATGGTAAAAATTCGATTTTATATATTGAATAACGAAGTGAAAATTCTATATTTACAAATATGAAATAGCGATGAAAATTCTATTTTCACAATATGAAGTTAGCGATAAAAATATGATTTTTATATAATAAAGAATATAAAAATGTGATTTTTTATATACAGTGTATACGGGCAACGATGGTGATAAAAAAGCGAGTTGGCAAAGATTTCCTGCATTAGAAGAGCCATGGAGCTAGGATAGCTATATGTGAGAATTTCTCACCTTTCAAATTTATTTTCTAGTTATATATATATATATACTAGGATGCAGACGGTGCTTAGTAGCACCCGACACAATCGTCCACAGACCATGGACTTGTTTGTTTGACTGTTTGGTGATTGATTGCGATATTGGTTTGAATGTGATTTGTGGTGTGAAAAATCGAATCGATAAATTGGTTAGGATTAGACGTGCGCCGTTATAAGGCGAAGGAGTAAGGCTAGGTTAGACCCTTACTCCAAATTTTGTGGTTTGCATAACGAAAGTGAATTTGATGGATGTGTGAATGGCGTGGGCCTTCACTAGACCGGGGATAAGGCTAGGCCTTGTCCCGTTTCTAGTATCGTGCCGTTATGCCGCCGAAATTTTCTAAAATATGTTAGAAAATAAAAATATCATTTTATTGTGTAAATGAATTGAATAGAAATTCATAGGTTGAAATAAAATGTTTTATCGTTAAAAATATAATTTTTAACGTGAATGTGAATAAATGAATAGTTATAAACAAATCGGCCGATTTGTTTGTATATACACTGATTTGACTGATATTGATTGGGTCGATAAATTTCACACATCGCCCAACTGCACAAATAAAATCTGTGTTTGATTGTTTGAAACCCCACACGGGTGTTGGGATGAAATTTGAAGTTCACTCATCCTGATTGAGTAAATATGTCGATCGATTGATTGACAGGCTGTTATAAGCATTAGATATCTATATTTGATGCTTATACAGTGTAGTGCACTTTGGTTGATGGTTGATTATTTTTCAATGCTATTATACATGTGTTGTATGAAAATCCATATAATTAACTTTATATGGTAATTGATTGGGCCTCATTCCAGTTTCGAAAAGAAATATTTGAAAAAGAAATATTTGAGAAGGAAATATTTGAAATAGAATATTTGAGAATAAAAATTTATGAAGTCGTGTTGATTAGTTTGACGCCATTTTGACGTGAACGATATTTATATTGAATTGAAAACGATTTCGAAATGAACTGAATTGAAAACGATTTCGAAATGAATTGAATTGAAAACGATTTCGAAATGAATTGAATTGAAAACGATTTCGAAATGAATTGAATTGAAAATGATTTCGAAATGAATTGAATTGAAAACGATTTCGAAATGAATTGAATTGAAAATGATTTCGAAATGAATTGAATTGAAAACGATTTCGAAATGAATTGAATTGAAAACGATTTCGAAATGAATTGAATTGAAAACGATTTCGAAATGAATTGAATTGAAAACGATTTCGAAATGAATTGAATTGAAATTTGAATTGAATAGAAATGAATTTTGAAATGAATTTATAAAGAAGAATTCAATTTTGATTTGAAAAGGAAGTTGAAATTGCTTTTGAAACGAATTTAAAACTATTTATATAATTCGTTTTAAATAGAAATCGACGAAGTATATATTATATATATTATATAATGGCCTGAATAGAACGCGCCGCGCCGCGGCAGTTCGCGAATTTCGACCATTTATTTCAAACGGACATTGCGGGAGATCCGACCGTCGGATTCTCCTAAAACCGGAACCATTGGGTTCGTATCGAAAAGAGCTTTCTAATGAATGTTAGAAATTTGAAATCTAACGGTTGGATTTGGAGATACGTCCAAATCAAATTCGAAAAAGGTCGCTGTAAGTGCAGTTCGATGGCCGTTGTTGGAAATCGACTGTACGGGCCTTGATAAAATTATTAAAAATAGTAATAATTTGTGTAAAATCATAAGAAATGATTTGGGAAAAATTGGGATGAAAAACTCCATATTTGAAAAGATAAAAATAGATTTTTATCGAATTGAACTAGTTTTGAACTAGAATTATAATTCTATTTATTTTTAAATAAATAAATTGAATTCGAAAAGGGTTTTAAAAATAACCAAAATTTCCAATGATTGCATTGGAGTGGATTTGAATCGAAATTGTCTTCGGAATATTTCGATGTTGGAATTCGTGATTATACAGGTGTTGTTATGGAAATTTGAAAGATATATATTTATATCGTTATTTCCAATACGACATTTGTTAGTCGTAGAATTCGATATTGAATATAAGCCGATATATTTTCTATTCAGAGCCTTGTATTGAATATCGAATGTGATTTGGGTTTGTCGTGAATGGTGTCTTCACTAACACTGTTCTTGAACCCAGTTGAGAAAAGATTAAATCTTTTTATTTAGATTTAATGAAGTTTACCAATTAAATAATATTTAATTGGAATTGAATCGATATTGATTTTTGGGTTTATCGTGAACAGTGTTTTTAAATAACACTCGTTCTTTAACCCGATAATTAATGAATGTGATTTTGGGGTTTATCGTGAACCGTGTTTTAAATGACACTGATTCTTTAACCCAGTCGAAGATTAAAACTAAGTGGAGTTTTAATGAATCTTTAATTAGATTGAAAAGATCGAGAATGGAGTATCACCAGTTTTGTTCCAGGCGATAGTTAAATCTTTAATTAGATTTGAACGTGAAATTTAGAAACTAACTGTCGGTTAGCCAAGCAGAATGGTTTTCTGGATATTGATCTGATGTTGGTTTCGGCCTTCGGGGTTAATATTTGGGGAATTATTCTCTTGATTAATTTACGGTTAGTGACTAATGAATTGGAATGAGGCGTATGTTGTGTTTGTGTAACACTTATTTAAAATATACGCGAGTTATTCGGGAAGACCGGGTTTATCCCATTCTGAATAACTGATACGTCGATAAGTCAAAGATGAAGACGATGGTCGAAGACCGGAGGTCTTCACGTCGTTTGGGTGATAACTGATGATCTTGATTGGGCTGTACACCCAAGAAGATGGAAACAGTTAGTGATCGTCCAGACGTACTTGGAGATCGATGGATATGCGGGGTACTAGGTGCCTCCGGTTTCGTTCAGACCCAGAACGGACTTGTAAATGGACTGTGTGTCTGACATCGGATTTCATTCTGTGTCACTGATATCGGTTGCATAGAATGGTTTGCCTGTGTGGCATGCTAAGATGCAAATGATCAAGGCTTCTGTTGAAAAGCAAAGTCTTGTGGTGATGATCAAAGCACGGCCTTTGTGGCGGAGCTTTGTGTAACGTTTACCTCGCGTGTTTCACACCCGGTATGAACCAAAGACGGGAGAGGACGTCAGGGAGGGCATGCGTTTCTTTCTAGCTAGAAGTGGCGTTAGTGGTTTTACACGCCCTGACGAGTTTGACTTATGTGGTTGTTGCTGTTGCGAGGCGCCTCGGATTGATCGGTCGTTCTCGAACCGATGGAGTCATTTAGTTGGCTCGTTTACGCCCCATAGGGCGGGGAAACGCATGTTCAGGCATTTTAATCCACTCCGTGTGGACCGGCCCTGAGGATCCAAAGGCTTGACAGAGTACTTGCCTGAGGCTCGGGCTAGACAGTCTCGAATCAGTTGAGGACTATCTTTTGCCTCGGTTCATAGATGGAAACCCAATTTCCAAATACGTGACTTTGCGATTTTGATTGTATAACCTATATATGGCGACATAGTGGTATGGGGCATTCATGCCGCCTATGATTGATACTTATGATTTGAAGTTGTTTTATACACTATACACTTATAATAGTATCAAATGATTTGTTTTAAACGTATTAAGCATTCTTGGCTATTATAAGGTAAAAACCCTATCCTCCGGCTTGCGATTGCATTGTGTGATGGGAACTGGGTCTTATAACAGCTTCATTTTTCTTTATTTAGCATTGCGCTGTTTGTTTTATGCACTGGTATTCTTGGGAGGAAACCCGTTCCGTGTTATACGGCGTGGTCCCTTGATTTACCTAATGATTTAAAATAAAGAATTAATAACTGTTTTAGTTCTCACACCAGTCCCATGACTGACCTGGAGTTTATTGTTTTAACCTAAACTCTGGGTGCCCTTATTTTGACACGGGTAGCTAGTAGTTTTGGTTTTGCAAATTTATATTCACAGGATCCTGGTTTACAGCTGGAACGATATCCGGAAAGCTTTGTATCCGTATATCTCCTTCTAGTTGTGTATTGTATTACTTTCCGCTGCTATGTATTTAAATGTAATTTAAATCTCTGATATTTCTGTGTAATATTCATTTATACTCTGTATATTCTTGTAATCTGATGCATTGTTGTTATATACAATGAAATGTTCTTCTGTATGCATTCTATTTTGTCCTGTTCTCAAAACAATTCGTTCTTTCTCTTCTCTTCGGAGACCGGGGAAGTTCGGGTCGTTTCAGTTCGACTCCCGATGGTGGCCTGTGGTGTTAGTTACGGTGGTGTTAATGGGTTCCGGTTATGTGCGATTTCAGGCGTGTGGTGGGGGCGCTGGCTGCTGGCACTTCGACCGACGGATGGGAATGGAAGCGCGGTGTCGGGGCAATGGTCGGGGGTGGCTCTGGTAATCAGGAGTAGCGGCGGCTATCGAAAGATCTGATCGTGGTTTTTGGTTCAGGCGAACAATGGGTATCGGGGTATTCAGGAGGAACGAGGGTCTAAAACGCATGAAGGCAAAGTGATGATGCTGACGTGGATAAGTGGGGGTAAGTAATGGTGGTTTAGTCAAAATTAATCTATAATTAAGGATATTTAATTAATATTAACAATAACATTAACCATTAGTTATTTAAAATCAATTCGAATATTTGTAACAGCGATATCGTACTTGTTCGTGATCGGATTTGGACGAAACTGGATCCGTTCGGATCGCAGAGACGAGACCTAGATGATGGTGCTGGTTTGGAATCGATTAGACGCAGCTGGATTTTTAGTTAATTTTAAACGCTCATTTAAAATTAAAAGGAACAAACACGACAACCGCCAACCGGAATTAAACTGGTGAGTTAATTCTCACACCTTTTGGAATCCTATGATGTGGTAAATTCATATTAAAATATAATTTACCGTTAATAGTATAAATTGGTTGATTGGATGCTATGGATGCTAATTGGTTGTTTATTTGATTATTTACCGTTAATTATATTTCGTCATTTTAAATACATCATATTATTGAAAATTTAATTCGTATATTATTATCAAACTGTTATCTGTGATGCAGAGAAGTACAGGTTGGAGGGATCCGACCGGATTCCTCAAATAAACTGTATATTATTTGTTGTGCAAATTATTCATGAATTATTAACCCTGAATGATTTTAAACCCATTTGAATGTTGATGGTTGAATAGATATTTATCATTGTTGTGTTTAAAATCAATCGACAATATTGATTGTGTAATTGGCAGTGAATAGCCTAAAATACTTGTTTCAAACATCGGTCTACTGTCAGGTGGATTGACGTAGTTTCTAAAGTTATAAATTATTTTTAACTGAATTAAAGTTTTCCAGTTACTTTATATAAGTAATAAAATTGGAATTTATAATAATATATTTTAATTGAAAGAAATTATTTAAATGGCTTACGTAATAAAATCTTGTGATCTATACAAGTTCTGAAAGCCAAATAAATTACTTACAAGGTGGTCAAATAGAATAATTGTTTTTAAAACAATTAAATAGTGTTTTTAACTTAATTAAGTTGTTTAATTAATTTAAAGGGAAATGACAAATGAAAATCAGTTAACTGCTAACTGATATGTACGGATGACAAAATCAACCATTTTTAAATGAAATTGATAACGGGATTAATTGGATGTAAATTTTTCCCAGTATTCGTTAAATGTATGTAACAAACCGGTAATCTTGACGTCTTAAGATGCGAAGTTAATTAAGGATTTAATGTTAAGTAAATTTTTATAATCCTAATTTGGATTTGAAAACTTGAAATCTTGATTTATGTTGAAGCATGAGATTAAATTTCTGACATATAATTTAATTTGAATTTTTGTTTTGAAATATATATCTTAAAACGATAAGCTACAGTGATATTTATTCAATTGAAATAAACGCGAAATTGATAAATTATAGAAACGGTAAGTCTTGAGATATTGAATATGTTACACAAAAATATAATCTAAACAATTTTGTAACGCAAACATCTAAGCTCATCGCTCCGTTTAAAGTAATTCATGTGAACAATATACGGTAGCTATAATCGATGTTTGTATTTGACGTTCGAATTTAAAAGGTGAAATATTTGAGATACCTTGATGTGATGGAACGAAGAAATGAATTTTGTTTGTTCATGTTAATTTAAGTTAATCAAATGATAAATTATCGAAATTTAAAAATGTGTAGACGATGTTATGAATATTTCATTTGAATGGTGTTCCTCGTGTTAGCGAAATGTTTCGGTCAAACAAAATATCTGATATAATTTGATCCAAAGATTTACTTTTGATATTTGTTCTAACATGGTTGAGTAAATTAACACTTAAAAATAAGAGTTGAACATATTGCCACACGGTCAAACAAAGCTGGAAATTAAAACACCTGTTCAACCTTTGCTGAGAAAAATCAACACTTGTTCCACCCCATTTACTTTCCAAACATGTGTTCTTTGGTCTCTGCTTCTTCCTTCGTATGTACTACCTCCTCCTACTCCATTTTGTTCAGAAAATCACTTCCTTGTTTATTTTACCGAAGAAAATTAACACATAAAATTGGTTTTCCCTTGAATCTCCTCGATTGCAAGCTGTCGCTCCTTCCAAATCGTTGTCTTCCCCACTAGCCACTAAATGGCCTCGTCCACTCTCCATTACAACTACGAATCCTACACGAGAACAATGTATCTCCTCCACCACCGCAGAAATCTTGCGCGCGCCGCCAAGCAGGCACCACTTCCTCTCACCAGCGTCGCGCAAAAGCCGGAGTCATCCCTTCTGCCGGTGTCATCATGAGAACTTCCCCCAGTCGCTGCCATTCTCGCAAACTCACGAGATCCATTATTCCATTTTATCGAACCCGTTACCACCTTAATGGAGCTGTCGCCGACCAACGCCTCTGCATCTGGACTGCAACCAAGCGGTTGGGCCTCACACCCGGTTACGATTCAACGATAAATTAACTTGTTAAAAGAGGCACGTCAGATGCTCGACGAAATGCCTGAGAGATGTTCCCATTGGTGCATGCCGAAATCTGTACCACTGAGAATTAGGTGTTCACATCCCTGATTTCTGGTTCATCCTTATTTTGTCTAGATGGTGATTTTTACCTTTATTATCAATTAAATTTCAATGCATGTCATTTTATTTGAATGCATGTCATTATATACGAATTAAAACGTCAGTTTTTGTCTGGTTTTAACTTTTAGTTGCAATAAAAGAAATTTGGTACGTCGCTGTCATTGTTAGCCATTTGGATTTGTCGTGCTTGGGATTTAGGACATTTCTTTAAGTTGTAATTGTGCATTTCAGATTTTTTTTATGTATATATATTGATTTGGAGGTGTATTCTTTGTATTGGATATCAAGTTTCACTTCAGTTCTCCGTTGGTTTCATAGTCGTCTTCTTGCCTCGAAAGGTGAGTTTTCTCACTCACGACTAACTTATGATTAAGTGAATTAAATAATTAAGATGTTGAATGAAATGTTAGGTTGCTCTAGAAATTGTTTGCTATGTGATTTTTGCACATGTGACACACACTCTATCATCATATATGACACATTTGGATGCAAATTATGATATGCTATGTTTTGTATTGCTCACACCTTGCCAGTTCCCTGTAGATTTAGGAAAAACACCATGGATTGAAAATGATAGACATCCGAATGAATTGTATAGATTTAAGAAATAAATTCGAATTGATTTGGGATGCGGGTTGAAATGATACATACCCAGAATTCGAATTTCCTTTAAGACAGATTGAAATGATATATATCCGTATCAATTGACCATAGGTAGAAAATTTTATACGGACACCATGGTAAATTGAAAAAAAAATCTATTTTCTAAAATACTATATGTATGCGTTGGTTTTGATAAACAGCTTTTGGAAAGAAATTTTGTGTAAACTGTCAAAAGAGTTTCTTGAACTAAAACTTAAGTGTTGAAATAAAATGTGATGTTTTAAATTTAATTATTTTGGATTCACGTTTGTTTAAAACAAGTCTTTAATATATATTTGATATAAAAAGGGTTCTCCCTATTTTTGATAATGAAATAAAGGACCTTAGTGAAAGGATTTGATTTAAAGGTTCTATCACTTTCCATTGATATAAGATTTGATTCGATAAATGTTATGAATTTAATTTGGAAGACCTAAATGCAAATTTAATAGTGTGTAAAGATTGATTTGGAAGGATTTCCTTGAACTAACTAAAGCTTGGAAAGTTAAGTAAGATTCATTTTTAATAAAAGAAAAGGGGGTTTGAAGTGTTTTGTAAGGAATATTTATATAGTTATGGTTTGAGGTAAACAAGGCTTTACGGAAACGATTTTTGTGTCGATTTGTTTAATGAAAAAATTAAGTGTTAATTTCTTAGAAATAGATTTGCTTTAAAATTTCAATAGAATATTTTTGATATATTAAGATTTAATTTGAGTTTGATGAACTTTATTTAAAAGAAATGAAATGAACGATAAATTGAATTTCTTGATTTAAACTTCTGTGAATGTAAAGAATATGCTTACTCCAAGAAGTTCAAGTTTTGAGAAAAAGATAGCTAATTAGAATTTATAAATGGTGATTCAAGTAATAACTTGATAATTAACCATTGAAGTTTTGGAATTCGGTATATCAACTAAACTCGGAATCGAAGTTAAATCTTACTTGAAATATACGAATTGCAAGTATTTCCGTTTTTAGATGAATTTGAATTCAAAACATAAATAAAGAATGGATTGAATGTTTGAAATACGGATTTGGGATCGGATTTGGAATACGCTATTAGAATTAAATTATATTAAGAAATGCATTTCCAAATTGCTTGGTTTTACAAACTATATTTCTTTTAACAAATAAACTTAAACCACTATGGGTACATATACTTTATAAATGTTTTATAACTATTTTACAACTATATTGGACAATTTACTTTTCTAAAGCATATATTATAGTTTCAATGTTTTGGCAATTTAAGTTCTTATACTACTTTACAACTATTTACATAGGTATTTTCAAATTTAATATATTACACTATTTTCAAATTTACTATTCTAATTACTATATAAATTTAAATGATCCATGACCAATTCGAGTTAATGAATCCGAAAGGATAAAATGAAGGTTTCAGTTGATAATGATATTTTGAGTAAAAGTTAAATCCAAACTTGAATGCTTTGATAAGGATTAAAAGTGAAGATTTCAAGAAATTGAGATTTTATGGAAGTTAAAATCTAAACTCAAATGGTTGACAAGGAATATTTGTAATGCCGGATTTGAAATCTCAACCAAATCAATAAGGAATTATTTGATAAATCAGTTTTGGGGAATACTTAAGATAAATCGATTTGGTGATACCCGGAATATGATTTCAAATCTAATGACCACGGTCTGAAAAATGTAAACGATCAGTTGTTAAAGAGACCGGAGTCGGTAGATGTCATACTCTTTGCCAATGCCGACACCACTTTAACAACTGTGTACGTGGTGGAGATTCCAGAATGAAGTAGGATGGTATGGAGTCGATTACTGGATTTGAAGAAAGAGAACGGTGATGGATTGGCCTTGACCTTCGGGTCGTAATTAAAATGACTAAAACAGGAGCTATACCGTGACTAATTGAGGTAGCATCTTTGATCGGACACGCTTCTTCGATACCATCTCTATGACTATTGTGATTGATTTGGGTGCACCCTTTGATTTTGGGAGTGTGTTCTGAGGTGGGCGGTAGTGGCTGCTATGCGTTACCACCGGTCCGGAAGTGCAACTGGTAGAATCCTACCCTGGGTATTGCCTCGAGTGCCTTGTCATATTTATCCTATACGAGCCCCATACGATTTTGATTTATTGTTGCTTTCAATGGAGTGCCCTCTGATAACACCAGTGCGGTGAATTTATGGTACTGTATAGACTGTGATGCCTATAAACAGCGTAAGGGTAATATGGTAATCCCGCTTACGCTATTTCAGTATATTTACTTTACTGAATAGAAATTACAATAATAGCGTACTATTTTCATTTATTATTTCCACGGATCCTTGGAGGACGGGAATCCCAAACATCCTCTAAGTTATTGTACATTTCAATTAACACTTCATTTGATTTAATTTACTTATATGAGATTGTTAGTCCTGACTCGAGTACTTTGTTTGTTTTATTCTTGCAATTGCTCACGTCAGACCGAGGATTTCAGCTTGTAGATATCTGTTAGAGCTTGAGATTTGTTGGAGATCCTGCCGTTCATCTACCATGTCATATTCGGTTACGCCAATATCTGCTCACTACCGAGTACTAGTATGATTTTATATTTATTCTTTTGCTGTATCCATATTTATTTTTTTGTACTCTGATTTTTTGTAAAATTCAAAAGAATTTGCAATATTGCATAAAACTTTACTTCTTCTGTGAGATACTCTATGTTCTGTGGCTATGGCTCTGTTAGGATTTGTATTTCAACCTTACAAGCACTAACGATCTGAAATTTTGAATGTTTTGAGTTGGTTTAATTACCGACTTGGAGCGGTCAAAAAGTCAGTTCGTTACAGTTGGTATCAGAGCAAGGTTAAACAAAGCTTAGCTTATGGGGTTGAAACGCTCATTAGAGACGGAGTAGAAATACTCTAGAATGAGTAAAATCATCTTAGAATCATACCCGAGAGAGCGTATTTTGAAGAATAAAAATATTTTAAATGATTTTCAAGGTTTTAAAAAATGATTTTCTATATATGTGAAATTATTTGAAATTTTAGCTTTGTTTTAAAAATATATCATTGTTTCAAATTTCATTCCTTCGAACTCGTCACTTAGTTTCCTCTGAAGTTAGGATTTTCGAATCTATGTCTCGATCATGCCTGGTCCTAGCTTAGGAAAATTTGGATTTGTCGCTTCCCAGATTTTGAATCTTCAATGTATTTGACCTCTCCTTGCTAGAATCCTATTGATTTGATTCATTCGTTCGTACAACTTCTAGCTAGTAATCCAACTTAGTTCGAAGGGAATAAGATTAAGGCTTGAGAATATAAAATAAAAACTCGAATAAATAACTAATTGCTAAGCGCTTAGTTGTATTGAATAAGTTGAATTGAAAATCAAATATTATTGAGTTAAATATGAATTTATGACCATATACTAAGGAAGACGTCATTGAAAAAAAACTTGTGTAAAATATTATATGGAATTGCATAGACTAAGTAAAGCAAACACCGAACTTTAAGATCTTGAGAAAATATGAGTTTGAAACATAAAAATGTTAAAAGAGATCCTATATAATGTATGTTTTAAGAATATGCATTATATGATTTTCCATTGTAAATTTTAAGATAATTTAAATAAATAAACAACTGAAATCAAAATATAGCAAAATAAACCTTACAATAAAATACGTTTGATATATACTATTTTGTCATATACTTAGAAAATTTGTGTATACGTTGTTCTTAAACGAAGAGTTTCGAGTATTATATTTGACGTCAAAGTTGGACAATCGAGTATGTGAAGATTTTGAATATACGCCTAGCTAACGTATATACGAAATCCTATATCGTGGATAGATATAGAATCACACTCTAGTCGCATGGAAATAATTTTTGCAATGACTGCAGCATCACCAAAATTCATTTTCGAGTTTTGAAAGTGGGATGAATATGTAATTCCGGTTAAGACGTTGAATTTATACTTGAAGCCTTATTTTGTAAGAATGTGAAAATTTAATAAGCAATTAGAAATAAAAGTTGGTTTTGAATTAATAAATTAAATTAGCATTCGCATGTAAGTTTATATGTATTCCGAACTCATGAAATTCATTGTATCTTATAATTATAATTAAAACAACCTATGTCTTACCATACTTTATAGAAGTATTGGATCTTAGAAGTGATACGAATGAAATTTATAATATGATTGAATAAAAACATACTTAACAAACATGTTGGTGATAAGAGCAAACGAAACCATTTCTTCGAAAACTTAAATGTTAAAATGGAGGTATACTTAAAGAAATTATGAAACATTAATGAAAATTTGTGTTTTGCTAAAAGTCGTATGTATCATTCAATATTCTTAAATTTTGGGATTGGTATACAATTACTTCTTCAATCGGAACTAAAGATTCGAGTGGAGAGGGAACAAATTTTCCCCATTCGAAATTTTATAAATAAAATGAATTGGATACAAATTCGTTGAACTTAACAAATATTATCACTCCCTAAATGATGAAATGAATTTTTGAATTATTAATTCTACTCGAGAAGAAAATTTTGATGGAATGACAAAATAAAATCAAATAAAATAAGGCGAGTAAATTTATATAGAGTTTGAATGGAAATTTAATAAAAAGATAATTATAAATAGGTTAAAGGGATTTGTCAGTTAAGCTATGGTAAGTTTGCTATAAAAAAAATCTATATGTTAATGCTATAAGTATGCGTCAATTTGATGAATAGTTATCGAAAAGGGAAATTTTATGTAAAGAGAAAACATTGAAAGTATTTTCTTAAACTAATCGTAAGTTTGTTTAAATTGTTGAGAAGTGACGATGTACAAGAAATATGGGAACAAACAAATTTTTGTCAGTGAACGAATGTGAATAAAATAAGCATGTACATAAAAATAAAATGGAACATGTAGCATGAAAATTTATAAATCGTTTGAATTACGTGTTTTCTTTTCAAATGCAACAAACAAGAATGAATGAATTGAATAAAGAAATTTGACATAGTGAAAAAAAAGTCAAAATCAAAAGCGAATTAATGACATGTATGTTGGACTTTTACGACTTATGTTAAACCTTTACATTTGGTTACATATGTTCATATATTACATTTGTTTTGTTCTCACTCACTTCCAAATGAAATCAATAATTTAGAAATAAACAAATTCCATGAAAGCAAGGTGTAGGTTAATATAATCAAAATGAGCTTAGAAATGAGGAAAAAGAGGTATGTTATTAAACATAAAACTTATGTTGCATATTAATAAGATTATGTACATTGTTCAGTTCACTTCCATTTTTGTCAAACGCTATTTTAAGTTCATATCATGTTTTGTGGATTGCTATGTATATTACTTTATTCTCATATATATATATATATATATATACACATATATATGTGTGTGTGTGTGTGTTTGATTATCTTGGTTGTTTAGTGTCTTAGTAGGTTGCAATGGCACACTTTACTTATGGAAGCTCGCTTTTGTGCAAAATGCTAAGAAAAATAAGAAAATATGCTTTAAAACGCTATAAAAAGGTACGTATTTCACATTATTTATCGCTTTTGGGTTGTTTTTGTTTTGATTCCCCTAATTTGGGATGCCTCATCGTATAGATGGGATGTTTATTTTGTGTTTTTATTGTTTTGTGTACGGGAAACTTTTCCCGAACGAACCGTGCAGGGGAGATGCTACCGAAATTTTCCGTAAATCCCGTATTAGGAAAATTTTGAGTTTTAAAATCTATAACTTATTTTCCTCTCTAACAAGTTTTAAACTAAGAAAAGGTATATGTAGAGTTGCATATGTAGACGTAATTTTATACGATGTTTCCTTTTCGAGGACGAAAAACGTTTAGTGGGGGAGAATGTAACGAACCGGTAATTTTGACGTCTTAAGATGCGAAGTTAATCAAGGATTTAATGTTAAGTAAATTTTTATAATCGTAATTTGGATTTGGAAACTTGAAATCTTGATTTACGTTGAAGCATGAGATTGAATTTCTGACATATAATTTAATTTGAATTTTTGTTTTAAAATATATATCTTAAAACGATAAGCTACAGTGATATTTATTCAATTGAAATAAACGCGAAATTGATAAATTATAGAAACGGTAAGTCTTGAGTTATTGAATATGTTACACAAAAATATAATATAAACAATTTTGTAACGCAAACATCCAAGCTCATCACTCCGTTTAAAGTAATTCATGTGGATAATATACGGTACTTATAATAGATGTTTGTATTTGACGTTCGAATTTAAACGGTGAAATATTTGAGATATGTTAATGTGATGGAACGAAGAAATGAATTTCGTTTGTTTATGTTAATTTAAGTAAATCAAATGATAAATTATCGAAATTTAAAAACGTGTAGACGTTGTTATGAATATTTCATTTGAATGGTGTTCCTCATGTTAGCAAAATGTTTCGGTCAAACAAAATATCTGATATAATTTGATCCAAAGATTTATTTTTGACATTTATTCTCACTTTGTTGAGTAAATTAACACTTAAAAATAAGAGTTGAACATATTGCCACATGGTCAAACAAATTTGGAAATTAAAACACCTGTTCGACCTTTGCTGAGAAAAATCAACACTTCTTCCACTCCATTTACTTTCCAAACACTTGTTCTTTGGTCTCTGCTTCTTCCTTCGTATGTACTACCTCCTCCTACTCCATTTTGTTCAGAAAATCACTTCCTTGTTTTTTTACCGAAGAAAATTAACACATAAAATTGGTTTTCCCTTGAATCTCCTCGATTGCAAGTTGTCGCTCCTTCCAAATCATTGTCTTCCCCACTAGCCACTTAATGGCCTCATCCACTCTCCATTACAACTGCGAATCCTACACGAGAACGATGTATCTCCTCTACCACCACAGAAACCTTGCACGCGCCGCCAAGCAGGCACCACTTCCTCTCACCAGCGTCGCGCAAAAGCCGTAGTCATCCCTTCTGCCGGTGTCATCGCGAGAACTTCCCCCAGACGCTGCCATTCTCGCAAACTCACGAGATCCATTATTCTATTTTATCGAACCCATTACCACCTTAATGGAGCTACCGCCGACCAACGTCTCTGCATCTGGACTGCAACCAAGCGGTTGGGCCTCACACCCGGTTACGATTCAACGATAAATTAACTTGTTAAAAGAGGCACGTCAGATGCTCGATGAAATGCCTGAGAGATGTTCCCATTGGTGCATGCCGAAATCTGTACCGCTGAGAATTAGGTGTTCACATCCCTGATTTCTGGTTCATCCTTATTTTGTCTAGATGGTGAGTTTTACCTTTATTATCAATTAAATTTCAATGCATGTCATTTTATTTGAATGCATGTCATTATATACGAATTAAAGCCTCGGTTTTTGTCTGATTTTAACTTGTAGTTGCAATAAAAGAAATTTGGTATGTCGCTGTCATTGTTAGCCATTTTTATTTGTCGTGCTTGGGATTTAGGACATTTCTTTAAGTTGTACTTGTGCATTTCAGATTATTTTATGTATATATATATATATATACACATATGTGTATATGTATATATATTGATTTGGAGGTGTATTCTTTGTATTGGATATCGAGTTTCGCTTCAGTTCTCCGTCGGTTTCACAGTCATCTTCTTGCCTCGAAAGGTGAGTTTTCTCACTCACAACTAACTTATGATTAAGTGAATTAAATAATTGAGATGTTGAATGAAATGTTAGGTTGCTACAGAAATTGGTTGTTATGTGATTTGTGCACATGTGACACACACTCTATCATCATATATGACACATTTGGATGCAAATTTTGATATGCTATGTTTTGTATTGCTCACACCTTTCCAGTTCCATGTAGATTTAGGGAAAACACCATGGATTGAAAATGATAGACATCCGAATGAATTGTATAGATTTAAGAAATAAATTCGAATTGATTTGAGATGCGGGTTGAAATGATTCATACCCGGAATTCGAATTTCCTTTAAGACAGATTGAAATGATATATATCCGTATCACTTGACCATAGGTAGAACATTTTATACGGACACCGTGGTCAATTAAAAAAAAAATCTATTTTCTAAAATACCATATGTATGCGTTGGTTTTGATAAATAGCTTTTGGAAAGAAATTTTGTGTAAACTGTCAAAAGAGTTTCTTGAACTAAATCTTAAGTGTTGAAATAAAATGTGATGTTTTAAATTTAATTATTTTGGATTCATGTTTGTTTAAAACAAGTCTTTAATATATATTTCATATAAAAGGGTTCTCTCTATTTTTGATAATGAAATAAAGGACCTTAGTGAAAAGATTTGGTTTGAAGGTTCTATCACTTTCCATTGATATAAGATTTGATTCGGTAAATGTTATGAATTTAATTTGGAAGACCTAAATGCAAATTTAATAGTGTGTAAAGATCGATTTGGAAGGATTTCCTTGAACTAACTAAAGCTTGGAAAGTTAAGTAAGATTCATTATTAATAAAAGAAAAAGGGGGTTTGAAGTGTTTTGTAAGGGATATTTATATAGTTATGGTTTGAGGTAAACAAGGCTTTACGGAAATGATTTTTGTGTCGATTTGTTCAATCAAAAAATTAAGTGTTGATTTCTTAGAAATAGATTTGCTTTAAAATTTCAACAGAATATTTTTGATATATTTAGATTTAAATTGAGTTTGATGAACTTTATTTAAAGGAAATGAAATGAACGATAAATTGAATTACTTGATTTAAACTTCTGTGAATGGAAATAATATTCTTACTCCAAGAAGTTCAAGGTTTGAGAAAAAGATAACGAATTAGAATTTATAAATGGTGATTCAAGTAATAACTTGATAATTAACCATTGAAGTTTTGGAATTCAGTATATCAAATAAACTCGGAATCGAAGTTAAATCTAACGTGAAATATATGAATTGGAAGTATTTCTATTTTTAGATGAATTTGAATTCAAACCATAAATAAGGAATGGATTGAATGTTTGAAATACGGATTTGGGATCGGATTTGGATCATGCTATTAGAATTAAATTATATTAAGAAATGCATTTCCAAATTGCTTGGTTTCATAAACTATATTTCTTTTAACAAATTAACTTAAACCACTATGGGTACATATACTTTATAAATGTTTTATAACTATTTTACAACTATATTGGACAATTTACTTTTCTAAAGCATATTTTATAGTTTCAATGTTTTGGAAATTTAAGTTCTTATACTACTTTACAACTATGTACATAGGTATTTTCAAATTTAATATATTACACTATTTTCAAATTTACTATTCTAATTATTTTATAAATTTAAATGATCCATGACCAATTCGAGTTAATGTATCCGAAAGGATAAAATGAAGGTTTCAGTTGATAATGATATTTTGAGTAAAAGTGAAATCCGAACTTGAATGTTTTGATAAGTGATTAAAAGTGAAGATTTCAAGAAATTGAGATTTTGTGGAAGTTGAAATCTAAACTCAAATGGTTGACAAGGAATATTTGTAATGTCGGATTTGAAATCTCAACCAAATCAATAAGGAATTATTTGATAAATCAGTTTTGGGGAATATTTGAGATAAATCGATTTGGTGATACTTGGAATATGATTTCTAATCTAATGACCACGGTGTGAAAAATGTAAACGATCAGTTGTTAAAGAGATCGGAGTCGGTAGATGTCATACTCTTTGCCAATGCCGACACCACTTTAACAACTGTGTACGTGGTGGAGATTCCAGAATGAAGTAGGATGGTATGGAGGGGATTACTGGATTTGAAGAAAGAGAATGGTGATGGATTGGCCTTGACCTTCGGGTCATGTTTAAAATGACTAAAACAGGAGCTATACCATGACTAATTGAGGTAGCACCTTTGATCGGACACGCTTCTTCGATACCATCTCTATGACTATTGTGATTGATTTGGGTGCACCCTTTGATTTTGGGAGTGTGTTCTGAGGTGGGTGGTAGTGGCTGCTATGCGTTACCACCGGTCCGGGAGTGCAACTGGTAGAATCCTACCCTGGGTATTGCCTCGAGTGCCTTGTCATATTTATCCTATACGAGCCCCATACGATTTTGATTTAGTATTGCTTTCTATGGAGTGCCCTCTGATAACACCAGAGCAGTGAATTTATGGTACTGTATAGACTGTGATGCCTATAAACAGCGTAAGGGTAATATGGTAATCCCGCTTACGCTATTTTCAGTATATTTACTTTACTGAATAGACATTACAATAATAGCATACTATTTTCATTTATTATTTCCACGGATCCTTGGAGGACGGGAATCCCAAACATCCTCTAAGTTATTGTACATTTCAATTAACACTTCATTTGATTTAATTTACTTATATGAGATTGTTAGTCCTGACTCGAGTACTTTGTTTGTTTTATTCTTGCAATTGCTCGGGTCAGACCGAGGATTTCAGCTTGTAGATATCTGTTAGAGCTTGAGATTTGTTGGAGATCCTGCCGTTCATCTACGATGTCATATTCGGTTACGCCTATATCTGCTCACTACCGAGTACTAGTATGATTTTATATTTATTCTTTTGCTGTATCCATATTTATTTTTTTGTACTCTGATTTTTTGTAAAATTCAAATGAATTTGCAATATATTATAAAACTTTACTTCTACTGCTAGATACTCTGTGTTCTGTGGCTGTGGTTCTGTTATGATTTGTATTTCATTTCAACCTTACAAGCACTAACGATCTGAAATTTGAACGTTTTGAGTTTGTTTAATTACCGACTTGGAGCTGTCAAAAAGCCAGTTCGTTATAGTTGGTATCAGAGCGACGTTAAACAAAGCTTAGCTTATGGGGTTGAAACGCTCATTAGAGACGGAGTAGAAATACTCTAGAATGAGTAAAATCATCTTAGAATCATACACGAGAGAGCGTATTTTGAAGAATAAAATTATTTTAAATGATTTTCAAGGTTTTAAAAAGGGATTTTCTATATATGTGAAGTAATTTAAAATTTTAGCTTTGTTTTAAAAATATATCGTTGTTTCAAATTTCATTCCTTCGAACTCATCACTTAGTCGGATTCCTCCGAAGTTAGGATTTTCAAATCTATGTCTCGATCGTGCCTGGTCCTAGCTTAGGAAAATTTGGATTTGTCGCTTCCCAGATTTTAAATCTTCAATGTATTTGACCTCTCCTTGCTAGAATCCTGTTGATTTGATTCATTCGTTCGTACAGCTCCTAGCTAGTAATCCAACTTAGTTCGAAGCGAATAAGATTAAGGCTTGAGAATATAAAATAAAAACTCGAATAAATAACTAATTGTTAAGCGCTTAGTTGTATTGAATAAGTTGAATTGAAAATAAAATATTATTGAGTTAAATATGATTTTATGACCATATACTAAGGAAGATGTCATTGAAAAAAAAACTTGTGTAAAATATTATATTGAATTTCATAGACTAAGTAAAGCAAACACCAAACTTTAAGATCTTGAGAAAATATGAGTTTGAAACATAAAAATGTTAAAAGAGATCCTATATAATGTATGTTTTAAGAATATGCATTATATGATTTTCCATTGTAAACTTTAAGATAATTTAAATAAATAAACAACTGAAATCAAAATATGGCAAAATAAACCTTACAATAAAATATGTTTGAAATATACTATTTTGTCATATATTTAGAAAATTTGTGTATATGTTGTTCTTAAACGAAGAGTTTCGAGTATTATATTTGACGTCAAAGTTGGACAATCGATTATGTGAAGATTTTGAATATATGCCTAGCTAACGTATATACGAAATCCTATATACTGGATAGATATAGAATCACACTCTAGTCACATGGAAATAATTTTGGCAATGACTGCAGCATCAACAAAATTAATTTTCGAGTTTTGAAAGTGGGATGAATATGTTATTCCAGTTAAGAAAATGAATTTATACTTGAAGCCTTATTTTGTAAGAATGTGGAAATTTAATAAGCAATTAGAAATAAAAGTTGGTTTTGAATTAATAAATTAAATTAGCATTCGCATGTAAGTTTATATGTATTCCGAAATCATGAAATTCATTGGATCTTATAACTATAATTAAAACAACCTATGTCTTACCATACTTTATAGAAGTATTGGATCTTAGAAGTGATACAAATGAAATTTATAATATGATTGAATAAAAACATACCTAACAAACATGTTGGTGATAAGAGCAAACGGAACCATTTGGTCGAAAACTTAAATGTTAAAATGGAAGTATACTTAAAGAAATTATGAAACATTAATGAAAATTTGAGTTTTGCTAAAAGTTGTATGTATCATTCTATATTCTTAAATTTTGGTATTGGTATACAATTACATCTTCAATCGGAACTAAAGATTCGAGTGGGGAGGGAACAAATTTTCCCCATTCGAAATTTTATAAATAAAATGAATTGGATACAAATTCGTTGAACTTAACAAATATTATCACTCACTAAATGGTGAAATGAATTTTTGAATTATTAATTCTACTCGAGAAGAAAATTTTGATGGAATGAAAAAATAAAACCAAATAAAATAAGGCGAGTAAATTTTTATACAGTTTGAATGGAAATTTAATAAAAAGATAATTATAAATAGGTTAAAGGGATTTGTCAGTTAAGCTATGATAAGTTTGCCATAAATAAAAATCTATATGTTAATGCTATAAGTATGCGTCAATTTGATGAATAGTTATCGAAAAGGGAAATTTTATGTAAAGAGAAAACATTGAAAGTATTTTCTTAAACTAATCGTAAGTTTGTTTAAATTGTTGAGAAGCGATGATGTACAAGAAATATGGGAACAAATAAATTTTTGTCAGTGAACGAATGTGAATAAAATAAGCATGTACATAAAAATAAAATGGAACATGTAGCATGAAAATTTATAAATCGTTTGAATTACATGTTTTGTTATCAAATGCAACAAACAAGAATGAATGAAATGAATAAATAAATTTGGCATAGTGAAAAAAAATCAAAATCAAAAGCGAATTAATGACATGTATGTTGGACTTTTAAGACTTATGTTAAACCTTTACATTTGGTTGCATATGTTCATATATTACATTTGTTTTGTTCTCACTCACTTCTAAATGAAATCAATAATTTAGAAATAAACAAATTCCATGAAAGCAAGGTGTAGGTTAATAAAATCAAAATGAGCTTAGACATGAGGAAAAAGAGGTATGTTAATAAACATAAAACTTATGTTGCATATTAATAAGATTATGTACATTGTTCAGTTCACTTCCATTTTTGTCAAATGCTATTTTAAGTTCATATCATGTTTTGCGGATTGCTATGTATATTACTTTACTCTCATATATATATATATATATATATATATATATATGTTTGATTCTCTTGATTGTTTAGTGTCTTAGTAGGTTGCAATGACGCACTTTTCTTATGAAAGCTCGCTTTTGCGCAAAATGCTAAGAAAAATAAGAAAATATGCTTTAAAACGCTATAAAAAGGTATGTATCTCGCATTATTTATCGCTTTTCGGTTGTTTTTGTTTTGATTCCCCTAATTTGGGATGCCTCATCATATAGATGGGATGTATATTTTGTGTTTTTATTGTTTTGTGTACGGGAAAATTTCCCGAACGAACCATGCAGGGGAGATGCTACCGAAATTTTCCGTAAATCCCGTATTAGGAAAATTTTGAGTTTTAAAATCTATAACTTATTTTCCTCTCTAACAAGTTTTAAACTAAGAAAAGGTATATGTAGAGTTGCATATGTAGACGTAATTTTATATGACGTTTCCTTTTCGTGGACGAAAAGCGTTTAGTGGGGGAGAATGTAACGAACCGGTAATTTTGACGTCTTAAGATGCGAAGTTAATCAAGTATTTAATGTTAAGTAAATTTTTATAATCGTAATTTGGATTTGAAAACTTGAAATCTTGATTTACGTTGAAGCATGAGATTGAATTTTTGACATATAATTTAATTTGAATTTTTGTTTTAAAATATATATCTTAAAACGATAAGCTACAGTGATATTTATTCAATTGAAATAAACGCGAAATTGATAAATTATAGAAACGATAAGTCTTGAGATATTGAATATGTTACACAAAAATATAATCTAAACAATTTTGTAACACAAACATCTAAGTTCATCGCTCCGTTTAAAGTAATTCATCTGAACAATATATGGTTGCTATAATCGATGTTTGTATTTGACTTTCGAATTTAAAAGGTGAAATATTTTAGATACGTTGATGTGATGGAACGAAGAAATGAATTTCGTTTTTTCATGTTAATTTAAGTTAATCAAATGATAAATTATCGAAATTTAAAAACGTGTAGAAGTTGTTATGAATATTTCATTTGAATGGTGTTCCTCAGGTTAGCAAAATGTTTTGGTCAAACAAAATATCTAATATAATTTGATCCGAAGATTTAATTTTGACATTCGTTCTAACTTGGTTAAGTAAATTAACACTTAAAAATAAAAGTTGAACATATTGCCACATGGTCAAAAAAAGCTGGAAATTAAAACATCTGTTCAACATTTGCTGAGAAAAATCAACACTTGTTCCACTCCATTTATTTTTTCAAACACGTGTTCTTAGGTCTCTGCTTCTTCCTTCGTGTGTACTACCTCCTCCTACTCCATTTTGTTCATAAAATCACTTCCTTGTTTTTTTTACCGAAGAAAATTAACACATAAAATTGGTTTTCCCATGAATCTCCTCGATTGCAAGCTGTCGCTCCTTCCAAATCGTTGTCTTCCCCACTAGCCACCAAATGGCCTCGTCCACTCTCCATTACAACCGCGAATCCTACAGGAGAATGATATCTCTCCTCCACCACCGCAGAAACCTTGCGCGCGCCGCCAAGCAGGCACCGCTTCCTCTCACCAGTGTTGCACAAAAGCTGGAGTCATCCCTTCTGCTGGTGTCATCGCGAGAACTTCCCCCAGACGCTGCCATTCTCGCAAACTCACGAGATCCATTATTCCGTTTTATCGAACCCATCACCACCTTAATGGAGCTACCGCCGACCAACGTCTCTGCATCTGGACTGCAACCAAGCGGTTGGGCCTCACACCCGGTTACGATTCAACGATAAATTAACTTGTTAAAAGAGGCACGTCAGATGCTCGACGAAATGCCTTAGAGATGTTCCCATTGGTGCATGCCGAAATCTGTACCGCTGAGAATTAGGTGTTCACATCCCTGATTTCTGGTTCATCCTTATTTTGTGTAGATGGTGAGTTTTACCTTTATTATCAATTAAATTTCAATGCATGTCAGTTTATTTGAATGCATGTCATTATATATGAATTAAAACGTTGGTTTTTGTCTGGTTTTAACTTGTAGTTGCAATAAAAGAAATTTGGTATGTCGATATCATTGTCAGCCATTTGGATTTGTCGTGCTTGGGATGTAGGACATTTCTTGAAGTTGTACTCGTGCATTTCAGATGTTTTTTATGTATATATATACACATATGTGTATATATATATTTATTGATTTGGAGGTGTATTCTTTGTATTGGATATCGAGTTTCGCTTTAGTTCTCCGTCGGTTTCATAGTCGTCTTCTTGCCTCGAAAGGTGAGTTTTCTCACTCGTGACTAACTTATGATTAAGTGAATTAAAAAATTGAGATGTTGAATGAAATGTTAGGTTGCACTAGAAATTGTTTGCTATGTGATCTGTGCACATGTGACACACACTCTATCATCATATATGACACATTTGGATGCAAATTATGATATGCTATGTTTTGTATTGCTCACACCTTGCCAGTTCCCTGTAGATTTAGGAAAAACACCATGGATTGAAAATGATAGACATCCGAATGGATTGTATACATTTAAGAAATAAATTTGAATTGATTTGGGATGCGGATTGAAATGATACATACCCAGAATTCGAATTTCCTTTAAGACGGATTGAAATTATATATATCGGTATCACTTGACCATAGGTAGAAAATTTTATACGGACACCGTTGTCAATTAAAAAAAATCTATTTTCTAAAATACTATATGTTTGCGTTGGTTTTGATAAATAGCTTTTGGAAAGAAATTTTGTGTAAAATGTCAAAAGAGTTTCCTGAACTAAATCTTAAGAGTTGAAATAAAATGTGATGTTTTAAATTTAATTATTTTGGATTCATGTTTGTTTAAAACAAGTCTTTAATATATATTTGATATAAAAAGGGTTCTCCCTATTTTTGATAATGAAATAAAGGACCTTAGTGAAAGGATTTGGTTTAAAGGTTCTATAACTTTCCATTGATATAAGATTTGATTTGGTAAATGTTATGAATTTAATTTGGAAGACCTAAATGCAAATTTAATAGTGTGTAAAGATTGGTTTGGAAGGATTTCCTTGAACTAACTAAAGCATGGAAAGTTAAGTAAGATTCATTTTTAATAAAAGAAAAGGGGGGTTTGAAGTGTTTTGTAAGGGGTATTTATATAGTTATGGTTTGAGGTGAACAAGGCTTTACGGAAACGAATTTTGTGTCTATTTGTTTAATGAAAAAATTAAGTGTTGCTTTCTTAGAAATAGATTTGCTTTAAAATTTCAACATAATATTTTTGATATATTAAGATATAATTTGAGTTTGATTAACTTTATTTAAAGGAAATGAAATGAATGATAGATTGAATTTCTTGATTTAAATTTCTGTGAATGGAAAGAATATGCTTACTCCAAGAAGTTCAAGGTTGAGAAAAATATAGCGAATTAGAATTTATAAATGGTGATTCAAGTAATAACTTGATAATTAACCGTTGAAGTTTTGGAATTCAGTATATCGACTAAACTCGGAATCGAAGTTAAATCTAACTTGAAATATATGAATTGGAAGTATTTCCGTTTTTAGATGAATTTGAATTCAAACCATAAATAAGGAATGGATTGAATGTTTGAAATACAGATTTGGGATCGGATTTGGATCATGCTATTAGAATTAAATTATATTTAGAAAAGCATTTCCAAATTGCTTGGTTTTACAAACTATATTTCTTTTAACAAATAAACTTAAACCACTATGGGTACATATTCATTATAAATGTTTTATAACTATTATACAACTATATTGGACAATTTACTTTTCTAAAGCATATTTTATAGTTTCAATGTTTTGGCAATTTAAGTTCTTATAATACTTTACAACTATTTACATAGGTATTTTCAAATTTAATATATTACACTATTTTCAAATTTACTATTCTAATTATTTTATAAATTTAAACGATCCATTACCAATTCGAGCTGATGAATCCGAAAGGATAAAATGAAGGTTTCAGGTGATAATGATATTTTGAGTAAAAGTGAAATCCAAACTTGAATGGTTTGATAAGTGATTAAAAGTGAAGATTTCAAGAAATTGAGATTTTGTGGAAGTTGAAATCTAAACTCAAATGGTTGACTAGGAATATTTGTAATGTCAGATTTGAAATCTCAACCAAATCAATAAGGAATTATTTGATAAATCGGTTTTGGGGAATACTTGAGATAAATCGATTTGGTGATACTCGGAATATGATTTCAAATCTAATGACCATGGTGTGAAAAATGTAAATGATCATTAGTTAAAGAGACTGAAGTCAGTAGATGTCATACACTCTGCCAATGCCGACACCACTTTAATAACTGTGTACGTGGTGGAGATTCCAGAATGAAGTAGGTTGGTATGGAGGCGATTACTGGATTTGAAGAAAGAGAACGATGATGGATTGGCCTTGACCTTCGGGTCATAATTAAAATGACTAAAACAGGAGTTATACCGTGACTAATTGAGGTAGCACCTTTGATCGGACATGCTTCTTTGATACCATCTCTATGACTATTGTGATTGATTTGGGTGTACCCTTTGATTTTGGGAGTGTGTTCTGAGGTGGGCGGTAGTGGCTACTATGCGTTACCACCGGTCCGGGAGTGCAACTGGTAGAATCCTACCCTGGGTATTGCCTCGAGTTCCTTGTCATATTTATCCTATACGAGCCCCATACGATTTTGATTTAGTATTGCTTTCTATGGAGTGCGCTCTGATAACACTAGTGCGGTGAATTTACGGTATTGCATGGACTGTGATGCCTATAAACAACGTAAGGGTAATATGGTAATCCCGCTTACGCTATTTTCAGTATATTTACTTTACTGAATAGACATTACAATAATAGCGTACTATTTTCATTTTTTATTTCCACGGATCCTTGGAGGACGGGAATCCCAAACATCCTCTAAGTTATTGTACATTTCATTTAACACTTCATTTGATTTAATTTATTTATATGAGAATGTTAATCCTGACTCGAGTACTTTGTTTGTTTTATTCTTGCAATTTCTCGGGACAGACCGAGGATTTCAGCTTGTAGATATCTGCTAGAGCTTGAGATTTGTTGGAGATCCTGCCGTTCATCTACCATGTCATATTCGGTTACGCCTATATCTGCTCACTACCGAGTACTAGTATGATTTTATATTTATTCTTCCATTGTATCCATATTTATTTTTTTGTACTCTGATTTTTTGTAAAATTCAAAAGAATTTGCAATATTGCATAAAACTTTACTTTTGCTGTGAGATACTCTGTGTTATGTAGTTGTGGTTCTGTGATGATTTTATTTCAACCTTACAAGCACTAATGATCTGAAATTTTGAACGTTTTGAGTTGGTTTAATTACCAACTTAGAGCGGTAAAAAAGCCAGTTCGTTACAATGTAACAAATGATGTTAAATTTTTAGTTAATCTTTGATTAACTTTAAATTATTGAATTGTTAGTGTGAAATTTTAGTTAATCTGTGATTAACTATAATCCAAAGTAATTATCAAATTGGTTAGTGTTAATAAAGTAAATTATTATTTAATCAGCTTTTAAAAGTGATAATTATCCTATTTTTATTTAATAGAAAAGTTAACTATTTTTAATATAGTTAATGTTAAAGTTAATTATTATTTTAATTGATAATAATTAAAGAAGTGACCTTTAATTGGAATTCAATTAGAAATGAATGGGTGTCGATAAGTTCGATCAAAGTTGAATTAGGGTGTTAAAAAGGGGTTTATAACCCTAGTGTGCAAACGAGACTGGAAAATGGAATTGGAAAGTAAATGTAGAGGTTTAAATAAGATTTCACTTAATTAAATAAAGTGAATTCAACTGAAATGAAATGTTTAGGAGAGAAGATAAATATATTAGTAATAAACTAGAATATGGTAATTGTAATGGTTTTAAAATAAAATATAAGAGTTGTTTAATTCTGCTTAAGGGATTATTATAAGTATTTAGGAGGGAATCCAAGCGAGGTATAGAAAAAGGTTTTTAAAACCAAAACGATAACTTTAAAAAGTTAAAAAATGGTTTAAACGTAGCACTATAATTGAAATAAGGATTACAAATAAAAAGAGAATTCATAAAATAGTTTGGTATTAAATATTGGTAGTGGATTCTTAGAAATAAAGTCCAAGTTAAAAGGGTCTTACTTTAAATAAGGGGATAAGAAGATTTTACTTATTAAATCCAAGATGAGGTTCATTAAGAATGCTCGAATAAATGGAAGCAAATTAATTGATGAGGGATTCTGATTATGAATCAAAAAATCATAAGTGAAATTATGTTAAGGATCAAAGTAGTGTTTTAGTGAATATTTACTAAATTAAAGGAATTAAGTAAAGGGATTATTGAACGAGGATTTCAAATACAAGAAACGGTTTTATAAAACCAGATTTAAAATCAAAGGGGAAATGGGATTTTGATATCAGTGGTTAAGTGACACACTAATATTATTCTAAGGTAAGAATGTTGACGTTCAAGGTCTGAGAGGTAAATAAAATACCCCAATTTGAACGGCTTCACTATTCTCGAGGAATGGTATTAGTTTGGAATGAGTGAAGGTGTTGAAATTGGTTTTATCCTATATGAAGGACATTGGACACTAATGCGCGATTTTGGGATATAAAGAATAATACAATATTAGCTGCAATGTAAATAAAAATATTTGGTTAAATTATATAAGTCGACGTTTGCCTTGCCATATCAGAATTTGGTAACGTGTTAATACCATTAAGTATAATATATATGTATATATCGAGATACTCGAATATAAAGAAAAAGGGAAAAGGTTTTGAAGAAATATATCGATATTTCCAAAAGAAATGGAAAGCTGGGTATATACATATATACATGCTCTAAAGCATTTAAAATAGTTTTTTGTTATAATTGAGAATAAATATAAGGTTTAATTATATTGAAAGAATTAAAAGTTGATTTGCCATTTATTTATTTGTAAATAGGCCAAGTAGTGCCAAGTACTGAATCAGCAAACTCATTTTATTCACACATTTGTTCTTTGATAGTTAAATCATCGACTATCAAAATCTGACCAATACGATTGTTGGTATGGAAAGACCGGGATCGAAATTATATTCGAAAACCATTCCGAACTAACAAATACATGAAGACGGTAATTGAAGATGGAACAATTGAAGACCGTGGATCTTCATAAGCAGGACTACTTGTCGAATTTCTCTGGCTTGCAACCAGAGTTATTTTGATTTGTGATTCTGTCGTAGTTGGAATCTACGGATTTACAAGGACTACTCGCTACCGATCCTTGGGGGGTGATTCCTATATAAGGATGCAGTAGGAGGGTGCCTTCGGTTCATCCTGCTCCTGGATGACTTGTATGGACGAATGTCTGACAGAGTATTTCCCAAAAACCACGTACGTTGATTTTTACAAATATACCGAGTTGGTGGCGAAGAGGGGCACTTCTTTTATACCATAGTATATTTGTGGATGTCAATTAGTGATTTGACGGATCTAACAATGTGGCATTCAAAGTGAATGATGACCAAATGTTTTAAAGGAAAGTTCTAGCCTCAAGCCCCATCAACCGGGAAATGACAAAAATCAGGTAGGCAGCACGGCTACGTGGGTCGCTCCCATTAGGGTGTATAATCACCTATCTAGAGAAATTCCATTTGCTTCTTTAATCTATTTAGATGCTGTCCCTTTTTCGGGAGACGATTGCTGATCCCAACCGTCAGTGATATACATTCGATACACTCAAGAAAAATGAGTGGTCAGTCATGTGTGGGCCGTGTTGCAAGACTTTCTTGTTGAACCCAGTGTATTCGCCTCTAGAGATACACTATCGGCAGGTGGTTCCATACCTTGTCATAGTCGGAATCCAATCTCCAATAAGCGCTGCGGTTTTGATTGTATACTATATATGTGGAGCGTGAGATGCAAGCGTTCCTCTAGATTATAATCTACTTGTATTTAGACACTATTATAATATCAAAACCAGTTATGATTTCGAAAATGTTTTGGGTTATAGTAAGGTAAAAACCATTTGTGTTTATGTGTGGACTGGTCTTACTATTATCCTTTCTTTTGAAAAGGATTTTGCAAAATTAAACAAGATTGTTTGTGCTGTGAATTTATCACTGGTAGTATTCTAGACTGACCCAGTGAATTTTGTTTTGCTTCAAATGTGCTCGGGTCAGACCGAGTACAATTCCAGTTTAGGTTTCCGCTTGGAGTTTCAGGAGCTGGAAGTAGGTGGCTTCACCGCTAGTTATACAAGGTTATTTTCCGCTCTGACTGATATATGTTGTACTCTGATGATTGGCATGTATATACAATTCTTTTGTATAAAGAGATTTGATATTATATTTTATCTGTTCTGCTGTGAGATTCTGATGTAGTGTTCTTCTTCTTTCTTCTAATCTAATATTCTTTCTTTCTTTTCTCATCCTCTAATTTCTTTCTATTAACAATCTGGGATTCAATACTTGGGTTTTTGGCAAGTAATATGGATTGATGTATTATTTCAAAAATTCGAGCATCGAATTTTCCCCCCGGGTTGTTATAGTGGTATCAGAGCTATTGGTTTAATGATAACCTTGGCTCTGTGGTTCGACTCAATAGAATCGGGGTTAGTAATGCCCTAGATTGGGTTTGAAAATATATATGAGAGATCGTATTTGTAATTTGATATATAAAAATATTTTTAAAATTTTTCTTTATCAATATATTTCATAAGATAATAAAGGTGATATTTTTCTCAACTTATTATAATATGGGAAATCAATTGGATTGGTTAATGTTGATTTGAATGATATGCTTGGATTATGTTGTTGGTTGCTTGAATATAAATCTGAAAATGATAGACTTGGTTGAAAACCAATTTGAAATGAATTAACAGAATAAATCAGTCCAAATGTAAGGAATCTAAGTGGATATTTAAAGAAAATCTAAATTATGGGATGTGTAAATGGAAATATTAATATTTTATGCGGTGTTAAAGTAAACCGTAAAAAAATGTAATCATACTTGAAAATTTCAGAATTTGATTTGTGATTGGGAAACAGTAAGTCAACGAAATATTTGAAAATCAATGAATCATTTGGATTGTATAGTTGGTTGCATGGACATTGATTTGAAACTTGATTGAGAACAAATGAATGAATCAAAGTTTAATGAATTTGAAGGGATATTTAAGGATATAAATGGATTGTTAAACCCTTGGCTATAAGGATAATTGTAATGTCATGTGGATTGAATTGTGTGTAGAATTGGTTAGAATATATGATATGGATATTGGAACTTAACTGACATTGTTTTGATGCCTAATGAAATTCATTTGAGTTGAGAATAGGTGCAGAAGTGCCAATTCAGCTTTAAAACCCATCCAAGAGAATTATGGGGAGAATTAAATCCAGTTTAGCATGATAATCGAGTAAACACGAGTATAATATATCGCTTATTAATGCTCGCAAAAAGGTACGCCTATGCAGAATATAAGATTTTGGTTTTATTTGGATTTTGGGTTTGGATTTTGAATTTTCCCAACCGTGTTGGTCGATGTATATATATTTCTTGAACCTGCAATATTGCAGATGTCCCTCCGTACAAGGGAGACTCTACCAAAAAATTTCCAAAATTTAAGGTGTTAGAAATTTTTGAAGATTTTTTTTTTTGAAATTTCATTATTTGAAATAGATTGGTTTTAAAACCAATTGGGTTAGCTTTGAAAATAAAACCGAGATTTAAATTAATTATTTTTGGAAAGATAATGGGTTAGAACATTCTTTCTACCTTAGCAATTTCGGGGACGAAATTCTTTTAAGGGGGAAGGAATGTAACGTCCCGTATTTTCTGGCTAATTATTTTAATTATTTTAATCATTTAAATTATTGATTTGAATTTAAATAATCGATTTTAACCATTTTATTTTGAATATTTATTTATATTAATAATACAATAATATTTTAATTTAAGAATATTTGGGAAAATGTTGAATTTGTTGTATAATGTGAACGGGCAATTTAAAATGTTTTAATATGGTTTATATTGAAATTTTTAGTAGCGATACCATTTATAAAACGACGGTTGAGCGTTTAATTTATAATTTAATTATAAAACGAGCTGCAGTGGCGCGGTAGTTTGTAATATGGCGTTTGAACTTTAAACGGCTCTATAGGATCCAATATAAGTCGGATTTTCTCGAAACAAGAAACGTCTGATTCTGTTGGATAATATTTTTCTAATGAAAGAGAAAAATCCAGTTTTCTTAGTGTAGATTTTGTTTTATGTCCAAATCAAAATTTAAAATAGTCGCTATCGAATTACTTTGTAAATTATAGCAATTTATTTATATAAAATAAAGGGTTTTTATTTTTCTGAATATCGATTTGGCTTGGAATTCGACCCAGGATATTTTATTTTGGTAGTGTGTGAAATTCTGGTCATATATGGCCAATAACAGTATTTTATTTATACTATATTGAGGTATTTTAAAATTGGTTTATTTTAATTTGAATTGGGCAGTTATAAAAGGGACATTATTCAAACGACCTCCGTTTTCAACGAAACAAATTTTATTGAGACCGTAACAGCTAATTATTGCTAGATTTCAATTTGCACGTAAATCGGAGTTATTATGTGAGCGTGGAAAAATAAAATGCAAATAAAACAACCAATTGGACGTGAACGAGCGCCATTTGAGCAAATGGACTCGGAATTCGACGAAACATGTTTCATTAGGACCGTAACGTCAAATTATACTATGACGTCCATTCGCATCACCAACGGAGTTTGTATGTGAGCACAAGAGCCAATAAACAGTGTTCGGATTTGCGATAGACACGAAAAATAATATCGTTAGTCACATCGACATATAATATTATTTTTCATTATAAATGGCACCTACACTTCACCAATTTTCAGCCAACCCATTCCCAAATCGTCCACCAGAAATTATAATTGGAGAAAAGCCCCTAAATACAAATTAATTTATATCTTTAAATCTGTTGCGAATTGACATGGGTGATCTGAAGGGAAGTTGGAGATCATGATGCCAGCTACCTCCATTAAAAATTTCATGTCCAACGGTGGCCTGTGCTGGCCAGAATTTCGCCAAAACCGAGAATAACAGTTTTCGTTCTTTGTAAGATTGACAACGATTCAATGATCTACAAATGTTCGAACCTCAGGGGAAATTTAGAGGAGAGTTCAGGCTTCGTTTTGGCATCAGTTGGAGGTCCTCTGGTGGTCGCGGTGAGGAGTTGATCGAAGACGTTCGTTTTGGGCTTGTTTTTCAAAGGATTGAATGGTTTTGGCCATTTTTTCGGCAGGAGGAGGATGAACTGGGTAAGGGGTCTGAAGGTCGGGGGTCAGGAGGGGCAATGCAGAGGCGCACGCGGTGGTCTGGCTCCTGATGGTGGCATGTGGTGTTAGGTACGGTGGTGTTAATGGGATCCGATTATGTCCGATTTCAGGTGTGTGGGGGAGGCGCTGGCTGCTGGCACTTCGGCCGACGAACGGGAATGGAAGCGCGGTGTCGGGGCAGTGGTCGGGGGTGGCTCCGGCGATCAGGAGTAGCGGCGGCGATCGAAAGATCTGATCGTGGTTTTTGGTTCAGGAAAACAGCGGGTGTCGGGGTACTCAGGAGGAACGAGGGTCCAAAATGCATGAAGGCAAAGTGATGATGTTGACAAGGATAAGTGGGGGTACGTAACGGTGGTTTAGTCAACGTTAATCTATAATGAAGGATATTTGATTAATATTAATAATAATTAACATTAACCATTAGTTATTTAAAATCAATTCGAATATCTGTAACAACGATCTCTTGCTCGTTCGTGATCGGATTTGGATGAAACTGGCACCGTTGGGATCTCAGAGACGAGACAAAATGATGGTGCTGGTTTGGAATCGATTAGACGTAGCTAGATTTTCAGTTAATTTTAAACGCTCTTTTAAAATTAAAGGGAAGAAACGCGACAACCGTCAACCGGAATTAAACTGGTGAGTTAATTCTCACACCTTCTGGAATCCTATGATGTTGTAAATTCATATTAAAATATAATTTACCATTAACAGTATAAATTGGTTGATTGGACGCTATGGATGCTAATTGGTTGTTTATTTGTTTGATTGTTTGTCGTTAATTATATTTGGTCATTTTAAATACATCATATTATTGAAAATTTAATTCGTATATTATTATCAAACTGTTATCTGTGATGTAGAGAAGGACAGGTTGGAGGGATCCGACCGGATTCCTCAAATAAACTGTATATTATTTGTTGTGCATATTATTCATGAATTGTTCACCCTGAATGATTTAAAACCCGTTTGAATGTTGATGGTTGAATAGATATTCATCGTTGTTGTGTTTAAAATCAATTGACAGTATTGATTGGGTAATTGGCAGTGAATGGCCTAAAATACAATGTTTCAAACATCGGTCTACTATCAGGCGAATTGACGTAGTTTTTAAAGTTATAAATTATTTTTAACTGAATTAAAGTTTTCCAGTTACTTTATATAAGTAATTAAATTGGAATTCATAATAATATATTTTAATTGAAAGAAATTATTTAAATGGCTTATGTAATAAAATATTGTGATCTATACAAGTTCTGAAAGCCAAAAAACTACTTACGAGGTGGTCAAATAGAATAATCGTTTTTAAAACAATTAAATAGTGTTTTTAAATTAATTAAGTTGTTTAATTAATTTAAAACGGAAATGACAAATGAAAATCAGTTAACTGCTGCTAGACCAAAAAGTGGTTCTAACACCCAAATTGATTAAAAGCAGAATGAAATGAAATCAAAAATAAAAATGAACACACAGGATTTATAGTGGTTCGGCGAAGAAATGCCTACGTCCACTTGTCTTTCACTATTTTCACTGATTTAGTTGCAAGTACAATGAAATGTTCACTTGATTTCTCTCACAACTCACTTACAATCACTCAATTGTCTAAAAACAAATAATGAAAGAAGTTTGGATTTTCCGGGAGTGCTGGAATTCGGGTTATGAAGGTGGTTGAACTCTCAAAGTGCCAGAAAAAAGATCCTTTTCTTTGTCTCCAGACGGGGTATTTATAGGTGTGAATTTGCTCAGAACCCGATCCGGATTGGAGCCACGTGTCATCCATCCCATCAGCCTCGGGTTCGGATGGATTCCTATGTTGACAACGCATCAGAGTAATGGACGTTGTGGGCAGGAACTGGTCATAGCCGATCTGAATAACCAGGGGCTCATGCAGGGGAATGACGTGGAAAATGGGTTCGGATCGGAAGAGTGGACTCAAGGGGTTCGGATCGGCACCTCCGATCCGACTAGGATTAACTGAGGACCAATTCTCTCTTCTTTTTTACTCTGTTCCGCTCCGCTCCGATCTATCTCTATAGCAATTGGGTGGCTTTCCGATCCGACTGGAAGTAGATTGCCCTCCAATCCGAATAGTTGTGCCTCTCTAATTCCAATAGCAATAGTTCACCGATCCGAACAGCAGACTTTACCCTATCCTAACCGCTACCCTGCTCCGATCCGACCCGCTTCAGTGTTTTTCAAGTTCTTCAATATTTCATATCTTGACTTTGTGTTGCCCAGTTCACAAAGTGGGCTAACATATTGCCCCCTCAAAGGATGCTTCTGTTAGAGACGGAGCATGCTTTGACTATCAATGCATAGTGCTCTTCGAGGTAATTTCTCTTTTGATTTTCCTTGTGTTTTCATCTTTTTCTTCAAATTCAATTCAGTTCGTTGCTGAGCTAAAGAACTCGGTTCGGTTCAGATTCCGATCCGAACAGACCCCTTCTCCTTTCTATTTTCCATTGGACTATTGGGCCAGGCTTTACTTCTGTACTGCCTATCCGATCCGAACGGGGGTTCTGCTATTGGGCTATCGGTCCGATCCGAATGGGGAGACGAATAGACACTCTTCTCTTCTATATAAACACTGCCTTCTTCCTCCTTTCATTTTTACTGTTTTACTCCTGAAATTCTGCAGAACAAGAGAAAGAAAACTAATTCGTGAAGCATCAAAATTCCTTTTAATTCTCGAAGTAATTACATCGGTAGGTTATAAAACTTCGATCGATTCCTTCTTTAATCATTCTCGAGTCGGATTCGTGAGCAATTAGGATGATTTAACTATGAAACTCTGATGACCTTGCAGCCGTGACCCTCCCCCTCGTCATCGTTGTCAGTAGACTCGTCGCCGTCTTGAGGTTGGAACGGAGGGAACGAGAATCCATAGTTGAATGCACCAGCATGTAATTGCTTGGTTTTGATTTGAGGGACTGGCACGAGATTGGCCTTGGGGTCGGTTAGGGAAGAAAGAGGGTGAAGGAGAAGAAGAGGATGATGGAGAATCGGTTCGGTTCGGAGGGCCATGGAAGTTGAAAAAAACGAGGGAAAGAGGAAGCGAGTTCAGGAAATCGGACCGGGTCGGGGCACGTAAAGAAAGAAACAAGAAAAGAAATACAGGAGATCGGATCGGGTCGGAGCAAGTATTTAAAGAAGGGGTAAAGGAGCCTACCTAACCGGATCGGGTCTGACCGTAAGATGACGGAGGAGAACTATAACTACGTGATCCGATCCAAAACGTTAGAGGATTTTGCCTCCGATCCGATCCGACTTTGATTTATGAGTTTCACTGTGATATTCAAGCCTAAGGCCACGCCCCCGATCCGATCCCAATGAATGGACCCGAACCAAACCGAAGCACAGTCTACCTTAATGCATAAAATCTCGTCTAACTGGCCCAATCAACTTTTGGCATGATCTTCAATTTAATGGACAGTTAAGATAGTGCCTTGTGAACGTAACTGGACATCAAGAATTACTTCAACTCTTTATATCTTGCCAAACTTTTTCGTCGCACTTTTAAACATTTACTTTACACTTTCCGTATACACTGTTTACACTTTAGTTTGCACACACGCACAGGGGGATACGGGCTAATTTGCTCTAATTTGTGCTATTGCTTCTTCAATAGTTTTATGACCATGAGACCCAGACACTCTTCCAGACTAGGCGAGAAGAAAGAAGCCCCGGAAACCTCTAACAAGATTACTCTCGAGGACATATCTTCTCCGTCGGATCCAGAATGGGATAATGAGGGTTCATATTACGACGTCGGAAATCGTAAAAGTGACGAAGTGTCTTCAGAGAATGAAGTTTCTTTAGGGTTTGAAGAAGAAGGAGGGGTTGGCGACGACCGGGCTCCTGATGAGTTTGAATCGGCTATCATATTGGAATCACCCCAAGATTCTGTTGAAACGACAATTGATAACGACCGACTTACCCGAATTTGTTTGAAATATGGGATAATGAAAAGGGACACTCTAGTGCCTTCAAGCTCTGACCGTCCCCACAATCCTCCAGAACGATATATGGCAGTCACTCGATTGATGTGTATGGTCGGTGCCATCCCTCCATTTTCTCCCTTCATCGTTGACTTTCTAAGACAAATGCGGATTGCCCCCATGCAGCTGCATCCCAATTCTTATGCCTACTTGCACACTTTGTACATAGCATATCGTGAAATCTTAGGCATAGAGCTCACGTTCGATGACGTTCATTTCTTTTATAACTTCAAGCATCGGACTCGAGAGACTCCATCTTTCTGCAATTTTGAGTCTGTTCCTAAGAGGAAGATAATCTCGGCGCCATTCAGCAGTAAAGCTGGAGATTCCAGACTGGAATGGTTCTATGTTAAGCGACAGCCAGGATGTGCCAGGAGGTGGACGAAATCAAGTAAAGCACTGATTTTCTAAATCCGGGCTCTATACACTCGAGTCATCACCTTAACTTGTTTTCCTTTTTGTTTGCAGTCGACAATCCAAAACAAATATCAGATCAGGTGTTCTTCGACCGGATGCTCCAACTTCTTAATGGCGATCAGAAATTCTTGACTATCGATGAAGTCCTTAAGGACGAATATCTTCACTTTCATGGGCTGTTATCTGTTTTTCGTAGTATTGGTCATGGGACGGCTCCATACGTATATATTCCTCCAGTGGAGGTAGTCCCAGAGACAGGAGAAGGCTCGGGAGTTCCTACAGTGCCTCTTCAAACTTCACCTTCTCCATCTTCTACTCAGGATGACGAATTGGCTAACCTGGACGAAAAGCATCATGAAGGTTATACTGCCCCCGAGGAGGCTACTTATCTGGAAAAGTCAACATCCTCCCAAGAGTCGCCACTTAATGCTTCCGAGGGAGATGTCCCTAGTACTGATGATCCAATATTTCAGGGTTTGGGGGATCTCCCCTTACCTGAAACCATATACACTTCAGAGGATTTTAGGAAGGATCCTTTAGTCTTCACCTCTTCTGAAGAGATCACTCCTGCTAAGGCCAAAGAGCCTGCCCGTACTAGTCTAGCTTCAGACTCAGGTTGGTTGGGGGGAAACACACCACTTAGGACACACTTTATACAACAGAATTAGCATTCATTGCACCTCTTTCTCCGTGAATCCATTGATTCTGAATTTCGTTTGTCTTATTGTGTAGGCACGATGTCTCGATCCTACTATGATATCAGGAAGCTTCGCCGCAGCATGTCTAATCCACCTCAGGATATCGAGTATGATCGCCGTGATGACCGCGGTAGGGAGGAGAGAAGGCCTTATGATCCCTATCGCTCTCGACCCTCACGTTCTCGCTCTCCCGTTCGGTCGGAACAAGAGAAATACAAAGGTTATCAAAGCCGTAGGGAAGAGGACAGGCCACCATCGAAAGACTCCACCTCTTCCCACGAGAAGCGCAGCAGAGAGAGAAGCCCTCCAAAAGATACTGAGTCTCGAAGTAAGCGCAAGGTCCCTGCTACTAAGCGACCTAGGACAGACAAAGAAACTACTGAATCCTCCACACACAGGGACACTGAATTGACGATCCCCGCCCCTCCGCCACTAGATGCGGAAACTGCAATAAAGCGGGCGTATTTGGAGGAGTAATTTCCCGAACACTACTTCGAGACTTTGACTTTTTTACCTGCCCTTGAACCTATTTCTTCTAAGTGGGCAGATGAGGCCAAAGCAAAGATAGACACGGTTGAAAAACAGTATTCTGAGATGTTTAAATATTTGCGCAACCTTTCCAGAATCATCCGTACTCTAATCACGAATACCGATTCAATGCAAAAGACCGCGGAGGAGGATGCCAAGGCTTTAAAGGCTCTAGGAAAAGATTTGGAAGACACTCAAGCTCAGCTAGCTGTTGCTCAAAGGGACGCTTCTAACTTCAAACAACAATGTGAAGATATGCAAAAACGTTATCATGATTTGCTGGAATCTCATACTCAAGAGTTCTGAGTTAAAAAAGCAAGCTGATGATGCTAAGTCAGAAGCTGCTAAGACGCGCCTTGCTTATACCGACCTCGAATGGAAAAACGCCGAGTTAGCAAAGAGGAATGCTGAACTAGAAAAGAAGAATACTGACTTGGCTTCAAAGCTATTGGAGGCAGAGAACAGAGCTGCCCTGGCAGAGGGCAATGTTGAGTGTGCTATCAAATCTGCGGAGGAAGCCCGCAAACAATTGTCAGAGGCGGAGGCTGATATTCAGGGCTTTGGCGAGTTAATGATTGAATTCTTCGCACATATCATCCGTCGCCGAAACATTTCTTGGATCGAGGATTACCCATCCACTCTAGTTCAAGTATGGAATCAAATCGTTGAGTGGGAAAAAGAGGAGCTCAAAGTCGATTCCATCGATGAGGATAAGCTAATGGAAAAATACTTGAGGGATGATGAGCCAGAACGCCTAGCTGAAGGGCGCCGCCTCATTGCTAAGGCTATGGAAGAAGAGAGGCGGAGGATTAAACAGAAAATCATTCCCGACATTGGTTCCTCTTCTGCTGCCCCCGCGACTTCGGAAGTGGAGGGGTATGACCCTGAAAATCCGGGAATCCCCCGAACAACTCTGCTATCTCCAATCCCTAAAATGGCATCAGAGACAGCAGTTACCCCCGCTGATAAGTCTTAAGAAGGTATCCCT